>CM040424.1:158655731-160046131 GCA_022702705.1 Papilionanthe hookeriana x Papilionanthe teres
AGGTCCGAAATTGACCATTTTAGCCAAAGTTGATCAAAAGTTGACCTATTGGGTCAATGAGTTGGTCATTGGGTCAGAAATTGACCATTTTGACCAAAGTTGACTTTTTGATCAAAAGATAACATATTGGGTCAATGGATGGTCATTAGGTCAAAAATTGACTATGTTAGACCAAAATTGACTTTTTGGTCAAAAGTTGACCTATAGGGTCAATGGGTTGGTCATTGGGTCAATATTGACCATTTTGACCAAAGTTGACTTTATGCTCAAAAGTTGGCCTATTGGGTCAATGGGTTGGTCATTGGGTAAAGGATTGACCATTTTGAACAAAGTTGATGTTTTGGTCAGAGATTGGCTGATTGAGTCAAAAATTGGTTATTTGGTCAAAAATTGATTATTTTGACCAAAATTGACTTTTTGATGGAAAGTTAATATATTGGGTCAATGGGTTGGTCATTGGATCACCGATTGTTCATTTTAACCAAAGTTGACTTTTTGGTCAAAAGTTGACCTCTTGGGTCAATGGGTTAGTCGTTGGGTCAGAAATTGACCATTGTTTTCGAAGTTGACCTATTGTGTCAAATGGGAGGTCATTAGGTCAAAAATTGACTATTTTGACCAAATTGAGTTTTTGGTCAAAAGTTAACCTATTTGGTCAATGGGTTGGTCATTAGGTCAACGATTGACTATTTTGACCAAAGTTGACGTTTTTGTCAGAAGTTGACCTATTGGGTCAATGAGTTGTCATTAAATCAAGGATTGACCATTTTAACCAATGTTGACTTTTTAGACAAAAATTGACCTATTGGGTTAAGGGGGCGGTCATTAGGTCATAAATTGACTATTTTGCAAAAAATTGACTTTTTACTCAAAAGTTGACCTATTGTGTCAATGGATTGGTTATTCGATCAATGATTGACCATTTTGACCAAAGTTGAATTTTTGGTCAGAGATGGAGTTATTGTGTCAACTGTTGACCTCCTTTTGGTGGGGTCCTTCCTTCCATTTAGTGCTTAGGATCTAGCCATATGTTTTTCCCTTTGACTATCCTAGAAGACTAGAAATGGAATCCACCATTTTGCAAGTCAACCAAATCTAAACTTACTTTAGAATCTTACATGGATGGTCATCAACCTCCAAATTACATGGAAGGTTAGGATCAATGTGTAGAAAGATAAGGATGAGTTCCTATAGGATGGTCAAGCCTTAGGATAACCCTGGGTGGCCTGGTCTTGGTAAGGTCCAGCTTGCACACACCACATTATTTCACATGACTGAACCTTGAAACCACTCACACTTAACCTAACCTCCTGACTCTTTTAGGAGACTCAGATGGATGGACCTCAACCCCTAGTCTCTGACTAAGAGGGTTAGGAAGAACATATTGAGTGCCTAAAATGAGTCCTCTCATGACCCTTGTGAGCTTAAGATGACTTCATTGCTCAACCAAAATGATTTCATGCTACTCACCTTGAACCAATCTTCATTTTTCCAAAATTTTCATATTTGACCCTCAGGGCCCTAAACCCACCAAATTACCTACTTACCCTTTTAAAATCCCAAAATTTCATAAATTACCCAAAAATTCCCAAAATTCACCAAAATCAATCAAAGTTGTTCCCTACTATCCAATTTGACCAAAATTACCCAAATCTGACAAAATTTCCAAAATTCCCAAAATACCCCTAAAATTACTAAAATGTCCTTCATAGTCAAAATTTTCAAAAATTCCAAAAAATCCCAAAAATCCCCAAAAATTCCCAATTTCATTTTCTTAACTGCACCATAGCTCAATTTTTTCAAATTAATCTAATTTTGCCAATAATACCAAGTTGAATTATTTTAAACCCAAATGTAACCTAATTAAACCCAATGTTAACCAATTTAACTCCAATTTTCTCCAAATAAAATTTTGAACCTTCATAACACTCCCAAAAACCAAAAAGTTTATTAAGTTGACCCCAATATGATCCCTAGCTTTTTCTAAAATTATCCAAAGCCCAAAAATCCAAGTTTCCCTAATTAACCCTCATGACTCAAACTACCCAAATCAAACCCAAAACCCCTCAACTTTCTCCAAAATGAATTCTGAAATATTCCTAACATCCCCATAAACAAAATGAAACATTAATTTGCCCATAATTTGCACTCAAACTCAACCCAAGCTCAACTCAAACCAAAATTACCCAATTTGGCCTTAACTAACCATGAACCCAAACAAGCCCAAATTCCAAAACCAAAACCCAACTAAAGTTGAAAACTCTTTGTCACACCCACATAAACATTTTGCAACATTAATTTTACATCAAATCCAACACTAGCCCAACTTTGACCCAAAAAGCCCAATTTTGGCCTAAAAGCTAAAATTCTTTTTATATTGAACCTCATGACCCATGAAAATTCCCAAATCAATCTTAAATCAAATTTTAACATGTCCAAAATCAATTTCAATCAATTTTTAATCTTTTTTATAATACCACAATCAATTTCAAAAATTCAAATCACTCCATGCATGTTAAAGGCCCATCCCCTTTATGCATTTTAGAAGCCCATAAAATCAAATTTTAAAGGCCCAACTTAAGCTTATATGTCATATTTCCATCATTTTAATATTTCATGACATTTTGATCATCAACCCATGGCATCATGTCCAAACTAATGCATGCATACATGGCATCATACCAAATTGGGTATTTTGGTATAATGAATTCCAAAACCATGAAAATCAAAAGATTCCTTCTACATGAAACTTTCCCATGGCTCATGAGCATTATGGCATGGCATGTGCATCATTCCATAGCCATCCAAAGTCAAATTTGCCAAAAATGGCAAAAGAGAAGTAACCCTTTCTCACTCTCCCCTCACTTGGATTTACCTTTTTTAAAATAATTAAAACTCCTCCCCAAACTCCCATGGTAGCCATTAGACTTCATCCAAACCTCCTACAGGGTCTTAAAACCAGTTCAAACCACTTTTGGCAAAGGTTTAGCCAAAGAACCAAGGGGCTAACCCAAGTTAGCCACCTTTAACCCAAAGTCCAAGCTCCCATTGAATCTTAACCATGGAGCCAACAAATACTCAAATTGAAACCTCCACTCAACCTCTCTGACTTCACTGAGCTCAGACTAGACCTGATCCTAGCCGGACCACCACCTCAGCTGCCGGAAACCACCATGCCGAGAGGTTCAAATTGGTTCAAAAATCAAAATTGAGCTTGCTGAGCTGTCCCATTGCTATTGGTCAGTGGAGCTGTTCTTCTCCTCACCAAGGCAGGTAATCCTAGCCCCTAACTCCCCCTGGTAAGCCCTCTGGTCAAGGCTATTTAAACAGCTCTCCCCACGGCCAAAAGGTTGGATGCACTGAAACCTCCCAAAATCCCCATCCAAGTGACCTAAATTTCTCTCACAACCCAGAGAACTTGATCCCCACTGTTCTCCTGCCTTGAACTCCACCACTTGAGCTCAATTTCCTTGTCCAAATTTAGTCCAGAAATAGGACATCCACCAAACCTCAACCAAATCAAAATGAACTCTTTCCACACCTTCATCAGAGGTAGAGAAGAGGTTCCCCAATGAAAGCCCCATCAACTGAGGTCTCTGCATTGGACTTCCACCAAGGCCACCCACCATTTGGAGTAATTCAACACCAACTTTAAATGGAGCTCGAGTGCTGCTTACAGGAGCTTCGCCAGACCCCTCTGAAGGTGTCACAATCATCCAATTGAGGTCACACTTCTTGGACTAAGGTAATGGCTCAAAACACGCAAACCCGAGCTCGGGTTAGGCCTTCTTGAAGAAAACATGAAATTAAAACTTGATCAACCGTATGGATGTGTAGAGCTAGGTTAGACCTATAGGACCAAATTTCACTCAATTTGGTTGAGTATCAGCCAATATTTTAACCCGAGAATGCGGACGGTGCTCAGTTCAAGCCAGTCGGGAACGATGAAGGAGATCCGTCAGATCGCACATGTAACGAATGGAGGGTCAGGATCTCTCCAGATGAGCAAATGATCCATGTACAGCGAAGACGTGTGGCACTGAGGTGGATGGCGGCGCCAAATCAGGAGAAGACTCGTTGGAGTTCGGAGCTGCCATAGGATGATGTGGCTTCCACGTCATTTAAATAGAAAATTAGGGTTTTTATTTATTTAATTCAATTAAACTTTAAAAATACATAACTTTGCAGAGAAAAATCCAAAAATTTAAAATAAATACCCTCTTGCTCAGTGAACAAAATAGAATAATGTGGAATTAAAATAAAAATTATTTGCTTAGTATTTATTTCTAAACTAATTAAATGCAGTAAACCTTAAATCAATTCTCCACTCACACACACAATTCACCATGGCTTGCGACTATGGAGCTTTGGTTCCTTCTGTCTTTGGAAACATTCCCTAAAAGTTTCAAGGCCAGAGGAGATCCTTAGGCAGAGAACCATATTTTCCAATTTTAAGTGTCTATTTTGATAATTTAAATATAATTATTAATATAGTGGTTGGAAAAAATCTAGGAAAATTAAGATAGATTCCCTATGGCCAGAGGAACTTAGAAAAATTACTTCATGAACTAAAACACTAAATATAAACTTAATTGCTCACTTGACCTAAAACCAATTTTGAATTAATTAGAACAAACTAAAAATGGAAATAACTCAAAATTAATTCTCCACTGTTCTTTAAGATAGGAGGAACCCCCATTAAAATTTTAAAGTCAATTGAGATAGATATAACCCACTAAATAAATTTCCTATGAAACATAGCCATTTTGAATATTAAAAAATTCATAAAACCCAAAATACATTTAAAAAATTCACCAAATTAAATTTGAGAGTTCTCTATGATCAGAGAAGCCCAAGAAAAATAAAATTTCATTTTTCATAAAAAATTGATTTTTAATCATTTTTTAAATATTTAATAATTCAAAAATCATAAAAATCACAAAAATATAAAAATTCACCAAAATGTCACTTTTTGCCTCCCAATCACATAGGAACCATTAAAATATTTTTTCCTAAGTCTCTAAGTTAAGATATTAATTTTTAAAGGCTTAGGATAATTTTTAACATTTTAAAAAATGAATTTTCTTAACCTCTCACTAAAAAAATCTAATAAATCAAATAAAAATTTAAAAAATGTAAAATTTGCTTCTCTAGGTTCTCTGTCCTTGGAGAGATTTTTGAAAAATATAAAAATTAATTTTCTACTTTTAAAATATTTTATTTTTAATTAATACTCTAAAATTTAAAGTAATTATTATAATTAAATTAAAATTCAAAAAATCGTGAAATTTGGTCCAAGTAATCCTCTGGCCAATGGAAACCTCCCATACTTTTCCTAAAGAGAGATAGTTAGTATTTATTATGTTGTTGAGTTTCCTTTGAAAACCATAATTTTCCATTAAAAATAATTCAAAAAATAAAATAAAAACCAGAAAATTACATTTTCTCCTCTAGTATCTTAATTGACATATGAGAGAGGTGACATAAAAATTTCAAAGTCATTGGGATTTAATTTAGTAAGTTATGGGGTGATTAAGTTTAATAGGGCTTAAGGGAAATTAAGGAACCTTAACCCTAATTAACATTTAGGCTTAACCATGAGTAAAGAGGTAACATTTGATATTAATTGTTTACTTGGATGATTGAAACTTAGGGAATGAAGTGGTAGGAACTTACTAATCTCCATCATTATCAAAAGGAAATACTAATTACTTAAAATCCTTAAGATTTGGAAGATTAATCAAATATTAATGGTAGGGTTAGGGGTATGATCTAGGAAGATGTCTATTCCTTAATCTAAACCTCTAGCCAATGATTTAATTAAATCTATTTAACTCTTAACAAAGCTTAAAATGAAATAACCTAATTAATCTAAAGTGATTAAAGAGAAATAATGATAAAGTAATAAGAAGAAATAATATTAAACATAAAGAATTAACTTAAAATTAATTGAAATAATTTTAAAATAATTAAATTAAAAATAATTTGAAATATCAAAATTAATTTTAAAAGAATTTCTTTAATAAATTAAAAAATAATTTAAGATATTTAAATAATTTATTTAATAAAACAAAATAATAATTTAAAACATTAAAATAATTTCTCTAATTAAATAAAATATAATTTAAAACATTTAAATAACCTTTTCAATATAACAAAAATGAATTAAAATATCTTAATTTAAATAATTAATTAATCATATCATCAATTAAATTAAATAATCAATCAATTAAGTTAGATAATCAATTAATTAAAACATTGAAACATATTAAAATGCAACAATCAATTTAAAACCCTTTAAGAACATTACTATAATTAATTTAAAGACTTTAAGAACTAAATTAAATCACCTTAAAGAAATTATTAATCCATATTTAATTAAATTGGTTAGGTTCCTTAATGGACCAACTTAGCCCCAAGGCTTTCATTTCATAACTTCTAAATGAAATGTCAAGTTACATGTCACCTCTCTCGTAAGATAATTAAAACATCTAAGTTCACTAAGCAAAAGTTAAGATTCAACTAAACTCGGAATGATCAATTCAACCAAACAATGAAATAATTTGGACTCAAGATAAATCCATAGGTTTTGAAAAGATGTTTGAGGCCCTACCCCGAGCACTTCCTCAATCTGATGGGTTGTTTCAGAAGAACAATGGGACTACATTGTTCTTTGATGAAGAAAATCATCCTTAAAAACAACTAGGATTTCAACCTAGACGTCATAAGACTTTATAGACAACTAGGATTTCAACCTAGACGTCATAGAACTTAGTGAGCAACTAGGATCTAAACTTAGACATCATAGGGTTGGTAGATGATCTGAAAATTCCCTTAGCTTTTCCTAGGAGTTTGTTGCAAAAATATATTTAGGCCATAACATGCATATTGAGTTGTAGTTGGAGGAAACAAGAAGACTCTTCAGGTACATATTTAAGTTTATTGCAATTTACATTTATTAAATGTTTTATTTTCCTGCATTCTATAAACTTATGAAAATGACAAACTCAGCATGTTTAAACAACTTAAAATTTAATCACCAACAAAAACAAAACCTGTAATTGTAACTAAAATTAAAATGTCTCGTTGGATGATCGGGAATCCCTCGGATGATGTAACCCAAGTGTTGCTAATGAGATTTTCCATAGTCTAAATGAAAGTGTGGAACTCTTTCAGTTGAGTTTAGCAAATTTATTTGGACTAAGTGAATCAGATGAAAATAATGGTGTCGGAAAGATGGAACTGTGGGATCTTAACTGGTTCTGCTTAACTAACTCTAAGATTTCCCTTAATAATACTTAAGAAATTGAATTTGAAACTCAACCTTTAAACCATGAAACTTCTCTCATCTCTTGATTGTCACTTCTTAAATTAAACCCTCTGCAACGAAAAGGAGCTCGGAGCAAGCACGGTGGGCAGCACGACCATCTTTATCAGCTTAACTATTCCTTTGAAATTAAATAACTAGCCATAGGAGTTCGAGGTAGTTTGCCCAGTGCAACATAAATCCTCCACATTTCTTTAGGCATTTGCATAATCATGTTATGCAATTTAAGCCCTAACTTGTCTTAGGACTCCGAGGTAGTCCTTTGGTACAACATAAATCCTCATAATCTTTTAGGCTATTTGTACGATTATATTTTATAAGTATAAGTCCTAATTAATTGAAATTGGCAGGATTTCAACATCAAATAATATCTCTCTAAATGGAAGCCGAAAAAATAGGATAGTTTGGGAAGTTGCCAAGATTCCTCTTAGATCCTCAACTTCCGCTGCTTCTCTTCCTTTGGATCCCAAAATAAGACGTTCCAAATTTGATCCAATCCCTCTTGAAATTCAAAAATCAAATCCTTTTGAATGCTTAAACTTTGAAATTCTTAAAAGCGAAACCATTGATCTTTATCAAGAGTTTTCTTAAGTGTCTTCGGACATTTAGGATGTAATTAATTATAGGGGCTTGCCTTTATTGGGAACTTTAAGAACCCAGATAATATAAACCCTACTTAATTCTTTTATATTAAGCAGGGAAACTTGCCGGCTTATAAAATTGGTTCACAGACTAAATGGATGTCATAAAAATAATAGTTTATATATATATAAATATATATATATATATATATATATATATATATTTAAATTAAACTTAAAATCTAAAATTTGTCGACATCAACAATTGGTCATTAGGTTAAAAATTCATTTTTTAGTCAAAAGTTAACCTATTGGGTCAATGTGTGGTCACCAGGTCAAAAATTGACTTTTTGGCCAAAAGTTAACCTATTGGGTCAATGGGTTGGTCATTGGGTCAATGATTGACCATTTTGAGCAAAGTTGACTTTTTAGTCAAAGATTGAATTATTGGGTTAATAATTGGTCATTAAGTAAAAAATTTATTATTTTGACTAAAATTGAATTTTTAGTCAAAAGTTGACCCATTGGATCAATGGGATGATCATTGTGTAAAAAATTGTACATTTTGACCAAATTTGACTTTTTGGTCAAAAGTTAACCTATTGGGTCAATGAGTTGGTCAATGGGTCAAGAATTGACTATTTTGACCAAAGTTGACTTTTTGGTCAAAAGTTGACCTATTGGGTTAATCGGTTGGTCATTGGGTCAGAAATTGAACATTTTGGCCAAATAGACTTTTAATTCAAAAGTTAACATGTTGGGTCAATGAGTGGTCATTAGGTCAAAAATTGACTATTTTGACCAAAATTGACTTTTTGGTCAAAAGTTGACCTATTGGGTCAATGGGTTGGTCATTGGGTCAAGGATTGACCATTTTAACCAAAGTTGACCCTTTAGTCTGAGATTGACTTACCAGGTCAATAATTGGGCATTAGGTAAAAAATTGACTAATTTGACCAAAATTAAATTTTTTGTCAAAAGTTGACCCATTAGGTTAATAGGGTGGTCATTAGGTCAAAAATTGACCATTTTGACCATACTTGACTTTTTGGTCAAAAAATTGACCTATTTGGTCAATGAATTGGTTATTGTGTCAAGAATTGACCATTTTGACCAAAAATTACTTTTTGACTAAACTATACTTTTGGTCAAAAGTTGACATATTAGGTCAATGGGTGGTCATTAAGTCAAAAATTGATAATTTTGACCAAAATTGACTTTGGGTCTTTGAGCTGGTCATTTGGTCAAGGTTTGACCATTTTTACCAAAGTTGACTTTTTGGTCAAAGTTGACCTCTTAGGACATTGGGTTAGTCATTAGGTCAATGATAGACCATTTTGACCAAAGCTGACTTTTTGGTCAAAGATTAACTTATTACGTCAATAATTGGTCATTAGGTAAAAAATTGACTATTTTGGGCAAAATTGAATTTTTGGTCAAAAGTTGAGCCATTGGGTCTATGAGGTGGTCATTGGGTCAGAAATTGACCATTTTGACCAAAGTTGACTTTTTGGTCAAAAGTTAACCTATTGGGATGATTATTAGGTTAAAAATTGACAATTTTGACCAAAATTGACTTTTTAGTCAAAATTCGATCTATTGAGTCAATGGGTTGGTCATTGGGTCAAAGATTTACCATTTTGACCAAAGTTGACTTTTGGGTCAAAATTTGACCTACTGTGTCAAAGGGTCAAAGGGTTAGTCATTGGGTCAGAAATTGACTATTTTGACCAAACTTGACTTTTTTGTTAAAAGTTGACTTATTTGATTAATGGGGTGGTCATTAGGTCAAAAATTAACAACTTTGACCAAAATTAACCTTTTGGTCAAAAGTTGACCAAATTATTCAATGAGTTAGTCATTGGGTCAAGGATTGACCATTTTGGCCAAAGTTGACTTTTTGGTCAAAAGTTGACCTATTGGGTCAATGAGTTGGTAATTGGGACAAAAATTGACCATTTTGACCAAAGTTGACTTTTCTGTCAAACATTGACCAATTGTGTCAAAAGTTGGTCATTAGGTCAAAAACTGACTATTTTGACCAAAATTGACTTTTTGGTCGAAAGTTGACCTATTGGGATAATGGGTTGGTCATTAGGTCAAAAATTGACTTTTTGGTCAAAAGTTGACCTATTGGGTCAATGGGTTGGTCATTAGGTTAAGGATTGACCATTTTGACTAAATTTGACTTTTTGGTCAAAACTTGATCTATTAAGTCAATCGGTCGGTCTTTGAGTCAAAGATCGACCATTTTTTACCAAAGTCGACTTTTTGGTCGAGATCGACTTATCGGGTCAATAATTAGTCATTAGGTCGAGAATCGATTACTTCGACCAAAATTGAATTTTTGGTCAAAAGTCGAACCACAAGTGGTAACCGAGGTGGTCATTGGGTTAGATATTGACCATTTTGACCAAAGTTGACATTTTGGTCAAAAATTGACTTATTTGGTCAAAGAGTTGGTCATTGGGACAGGAATTGACCATTTTAAACAAAGATGACCTTTTTTTGTTAAAAGTTGACGAATTGGCTATTTTGACCAAAATTGACTTTTTGGTCAAAAGTTGACATATTGGGACAATGGGTTGGTCATTGACTCAAGGATTGACCATTTTGACCGAAGTTGACTTTTTGGTCAAAAGTTGACCTATTGGGTGGGTTGGTCATTGGGTCAGAAATTAACCATTTTGACCAAATCAACTTTTTGGTCAGAAATTGATGTATTTGGTCAATGGGTTGGTCATTGGTTCAGAAATTGACCATTTTGGCCAAATTTGACTTTTTGTTCAAAAGTTAACCTATTGGGTCAATGGGTGGTCATTAGGTCAAAATTTTACTGTTTTGACCAAAATTTACTTTTTGATCAAATGTTAACATATTGGGTTAAAGAATTTTTCATTAGGTCAAGGAATAACCATTTTGACCAAAATTGACTTTTTGCTCAAAAGTTGACCTATTGGGTCAATGGGTTGGTCGTTGGGTTAAGGATTAACCATTTTGACCAAAGTTGACATTTTGGTCAGAGATTGATTTATTGGGTCAATAATTAGTCATTAATTAAAAAAATGACAATTTTGACCAAAATTGACTTTTGGTCAAAAGTTGACCTACTAGGTCAATGGGTTGGTAATTCGGTCAAGGAATGTCCATTTCGACCAAAGTTAATTTTTTTGTCAAAAGTTGAAATATTGAGTCAATGGGTTGGTCATTGGGTCAAGAATTGACCATTATGACCAAAGTTGACTTTTTAGTCAGAGAATGACTTATTGGGTCAATAATTGTTCATTAGGTCAAAAATTGACTAGTTTGACCAAAACTGACTTTTTGAAATAGTTGTCCTATTGGGTCAATGAGTTGGTCATTGGGTCAAGGATTGATCATTTTGACCAAAGTTGACTTTTTGGCAGAAATTAACCTTTTGAGTTATTGGGTTAAGGATTGACTATTATGACAAAAGTTGACTTTTTGGTCAGAGATCGACTTATTGGGTCAATAATTGGTCATTAGGTCAAAAATTGCCTTTTTTTACCAAAACTGACTTTTTGGTCAAAAGTTGACCTGCTGGGTCAATGGTTTGTCATTGGGTAAAGGTATGCCCATATTGACCAAAGTTGACTGTTTTTTCAAAAGTTGAACTCTTGGGTTAATGGATTGGTCATTGGGTCAAGGGTTGACCATAATATCCTAAGTTGACTTTTTGGTTAGAGATTGACTTATTGGGGGGTCAATAATTGGTCATTAAGTCAAAAAATGACTATTTTGATGAAAATTAACTTTTTGGTCAAACTTTGACCTATTTGGTCAATGGGTTGGTCATTGGGTCAAGAATTTACCATTTTGACCAAAGTTTACTTTTTGTTAAGAAGTTGACTTATTGGGTCAATGTGTTGTTCTTTGGGTCAAACATTGACTATTTTGACCACAGTTGACCTCTTGTCAGAGATTGACTTATTGGGTCAATAATTGGTTATTAGTTCAAAAATTGACTATTTTAATCCAAACTGACTTTTTGGTCAAAAGTTGACCTATTGGGTCAATGGGTTGGTCATTGGGTAAAAAGGATTGGCCATTTTGACCAAAGTTGACTTTTTGGTGAGAGTTGACTTAATAGTTCAATGGGTTGGTCATTGGGTCAAGAATAACCATTTTTACTAAAGTTGACTTTTTTGTCAAAGTTGACATATTGGATCAATAATTGATCATTAGGTCAAAAATTGACTATTTTAACTAAAATTGACTTTCTAGTCAAAAATCAATCTTTTGGGTCAATGGGTTGCTTATTGGGTCAAGGATTTACCATTTTGACCAAACTTGACTTAAAGTTGACCTATGGGTCAATGGGACGGTCATTAGGTAAAAAATTGACTATTTTGACCAAAATTGACTTTTTGGCCAAAATTCTATCTATTGGGTCAGTGGGTTGGTCATTGGGTCAAGGATTTACTATTTTGACCAATGTTGACTTTTTGGTCAAAAGTTGACCTATTGGGTCACAAATTTGACCATTTTGACCAAACATAACTTTTTTTGTCAAAAGTTGACCTATTGGGTTAATGGGTTGGTCATTGGGTCAATGATTGACCATTTTGGCCAAAGTTGAGTTTTTGGTCAAAAGTTGACTTGTAGGGTCAATGAGTTGGTCATTAGGACAGAACCTGACCATTATAACCAAAGTTGACTTTTTGGTCAAAAGTTGACTTTTTGGTCAAAAGTTGACCTATTGTGTCAATGGGTGTGCATTCGGTCAAAAACTGACTATTTTGACCAAAATTAACTTTTTGGTCAAAAGTTGACCTATTGGGTCAATGGGTTAGTTATTTGGTCAAGGATTGACCATTTTGATTAAAGTTAACTTTTTGGTCAAAACTTGACCTATTAGGTCAATGGGCTGGTCTTTGGGTCAAGGATTGTCCATTTAGACCAAAGTTGACGTTTTGGTCAAAGATTGACTTATTGAGTCAATAATTAGTCATTAAGTAAAAAATTGACTACTTTAACCAAAATTGAATTTTTGGTCAAAAGTTGAACCATTAGGTCACGGGGTGGTCATTGGGTTAGATATTGAATATTTTGACCAAAGTAGACTTTTTGGTCAAAAGTTGACCTATTTGGTCAATGAGTTGGTCATTGGGTCACCAATTGGCTAATTTAACCAAAATTGACTTTTTGGTCAAAATTTGACCTATTGGCTCAATGGGTGGTCATTAGGTCAAAAATTGACGTTTTTGACCAAAATTGACTTTTTGGTCAAAAGTTGACTTATTGGGTTAATGAGTTTTTCGTTAGGTCAAGGATTGACCATTTTGACCAAAGTTGACTTTTTCCTCAAAAGTTGACCTATTGGTTCAATGGGTTGCTCATTGGGTCAAGGATTGACCCTTTTGACTAAAGTTGACTTTTTGGTTAGAGATTGATTTATTGGGTCAATAATTGGTCATTAATTCAAAAATTGACAATTTTGACCAAAATTGACTTTTGGTTAAAAGTTGACCTTTTAGGTCAATGGTTTGGTCATTGGGTCAAGGAATGACCATTTTGACCAACGTTGATTGTTTTGTCAAAAGTAGTAATATTGGGTCAATGGGTTGGTCATTGGGTCAAGGATTGACCTTTATGACCAAAGTTGACTTTTTGGTCAGAGATTAACTTATTAGGTCAATAATTGGTCATTAGGTAAAAAATTGACTAGTTTGACCAAAATTGACTTTTTATTTAAAAGTTGATCTATTGGGTGAATGAGTTGGTCATTGGATCAAGGATTGACCATTTTGACCAAAGTTAACTTTTTGGTCAAAAGTTGACTTATTGGGTCATTGGCTTAAGGATTGACTATTTTGACCAAAGTTGACTTTTTGGTTAGAGATTGAATTATTGGGTCAATAATTGGTCATTAGGTCAACAATAAACTTTTAGACTAAAACTTACTTTTTAGTTAAAAGTTGACCTATTGGGTTTATGGGTTGGTCATTAGGTCATGGAATGACCATTTTGACCAAAGATGACTGTTTTGTCAAAAGTTGAACTCTCTGGCTAATGGGTTGGTCATTGGGTCAAGGATTGACAATTATAACATAAGTTGACTTTTTGGTCAGAGATTCTTATTGTGTTATTAATTATTAATTAAGTCAAAAAACGATTATTTTGATCAACATTGAGTTTTTGGTCAAAATTTGATCTATTTAGTCAATGGGTTGGTCATTGGGTCAAGAATTGACTATTTTGATCAAAGTTGACATTTTGGTAATACGTTGACCTATTGGATCAATGGGTTGTTCATTAGGTCAAGGATTGACTATTTTGACCTAAGTTGACTTTTTGGTCATAGATTGACTTATTGGGTCAATAATAGCCATTAGGTCAAAAATTGACTATTCTGACCCTTACTGACTTTTTGGTCAAAAGTTGACCTATTGGGTCAATGGGTTGGTCATTGGATCAGTGAATAACCATTTTGACCAAAGTTGACTGTTTGGTCGAAAGTTGAACTATTGGGTCAATGGGTTGGTAATTGGGTCAAGGATTGACCATTATGACCAGAGTTGATTTTTTGGTCAAAAGTTGACCTATGGGGCCAATAGGATGCTCATTAGGTCAAAATTGAACTATTTTGACCGAAATTAACGTTTTTATCAAAAGTTGACCAATCGGGTCAACGGGTTGGTCATTAGGTCAAGGATTAACCATTTTGACCAGAGTTGACTTTTTGGTCAGATATTGACTGATTAGGTCAATAATTGGTTAGTAAGTAAAAAATTGACTATCTTGAGCAAAATCAAAATTTTTGGTCAAAATTTGACCTATTGGGTCAATGGGTTGGTTATTGGGTTAAGGATTGATCATTTTGACCAAAGTTAACTTTCTGGTCAAAAGTTGACCTATTAGGTTTATGGGTTAGTTATTAGGTCAAGGATTGACCATTTTGACCAAAGTTGATTTTTTGGTCAGAGATTGACTTCTTGGGTCAATAATTTGTCATTTGGTCAAAAATTGACTATTTTGACCAAATTAACCTTTTGGTCAAAAGTTGACTTATTGGGTCAATATGTTGGTCATTGGGTCAAGGATTGACCATTTTGACCAAAGATGACTTTCGAGCAAAAGTTGACATTTTGGGTCAACGGGTTGGTCATTCGGTCAGAAATTGACCATTTTGATCAAATCAATTTTTTGGTCAAAAGTTGACATATTGAGTCAATGAGTTGGGCATTTTAACCAAAGTTGACTTTTTAGTCAAACATTGACCTAATAACTCAATGAGTTGGTTATTGGGTCAAGGATTGACCATTTTGACAAAAGCTGACTTTTTGGTCAAAAGTTCATGTATTTGGTTAATGGGATGGTTATTGGTCAAAAATTGACTATTTTGACCTAACTTAACTTTTTGGTCAAAAGTTGACCTATTTAGTTAATGGGTTGGTCATTGGGTCAAGGATTCACCATTTTGACCAAAGTTATCTTTTTGGCCAAAATTTAACCTATTGGGTCAAAGGGTTGGTTATTGGGTGAGAAATTGACTATTTTAACTAAAGTTTACTTTTTGGTCAAAATTTGACCTATTGGGTAAATGGGGTGGTTGTTAGGTTAAAAATTGACAATTTTGGCCAAAATTTACTTTTTTCAAAAGTTGACCAATTTGGTGGGTATGTCATTGTGTCGCGGATTGACCATTTTGACCAAAATTGACATTTTGGACCAAATGGGTGAATGGGGTGGCCATTAGGCCAAAAATTGACTATTTTGACCAATATTGACTTTTTGGTTAAATGTTGACCTATTGAGTCAATGGGTTGGGCATTTGGTCAAGGATTAACCATTCTGACAAAAGTTAACTTTTCCGTAAAAAAGTTAACATATTGGGTCAATGGGTTGGTCATTGGGTCAAGGATTGACCATTTTGAACAAAGTTGACTTTTTCTTTAGGGATTAACTTATTGGGTTAAAAATTGGTCATTATGTAAAAAATTGGCTATTTTGACCAAAATTAACTTTTGGGTCAAAAGTTGACCTATTGGGTCAATGGGTTGGTCATTAGGTCAAAAATTAATCATTTTGACTAAAGTTGAATTTTTGGTCAAAAGTTGACCTATTGGGTCAATTGGGTGGTCATTAGGTAAAAAATTGACTATTTTGACCAAAATTGACTTTTTAATCAAACGTTTACCTATTAGGTTAACGATTGACCATTTTGACTATAATTGACTTTCTGGCCAAAAGTTGACCTATTGGGTCAATGGGTTGGTCATTAGGTCAAGGATTAACTATTTTGACCAAAGTCGACTTTTTGGTCAGAGATTAATTTATTCGGTCAATAATTGGTCTTTACGTCAATGAGTTGGTCATTATGTCAAGAATTGACTATTTTGACCAAAAATGACTTTTTGGTCAAAAGTTGACCTATTGAGTTAATCGGGTGGTCATCAGGTCAAAAATTAAATATTTTGACCAAAATTGACTTTTTGGTCAAAAGTTAACCTATTGGGTTAATGAGTTGGTCATTATGTAAAAAATTGTCTATTTTGACCAAAATTGACTTTTTGGTCAAAAGTTGACTTATTAGATCAAAGAATGACCATTTTGACCATAGTTAACTTGTTGCTCATAAGTTGACCTCATCTAGGTCAATGGGTTGGCATTGGGTCAATGGGTTGGCATTGGGTGAAGGATTGACCATTTTGACCAAAGTCGACTTTTTGGTCAGAGATTAATTTATTCGGTCAATAATTGGTCTTTACGTCAAAAATTGACTATTTTGGCCAAAATAGAATTTTTGATAAAAAGTTGACATGCTGGTCAATGGGTTGGTCATCGGGCCAGAAATTGACCATTTTGACAAAAGTTTACTTTTTGGTTAAAAGTTGACCTATTAGGTCAAATGGGTCGTCATTAGGTCAAAATTAACTTTTTAACAAAAATTACTTTTAGATCAAAAGTTGACCTATTGGGCCAATGAGTTGGTCATTATGTCAAAATATGATTATTTTGACTAAAATTAACTTTTTAGTCAAAAGTTGACCTATTAGGTCATTGGGTCAAACATTGACCATTTTGACCATAGTTGACTTTTTAGTCAAAAGTTGACTTATTGGACTAATGGGTTGGTCATTGGGCCAGTAATTGATCATTTCGACTGAAGATGACTTTTTTGCCAAAGGTTGACATATTTGGTCAATGAGTTGGTAATTGGGTCAAAAATTGACCATTTTGACCAAAGATGACTTTTTGGTAAAAAGTTGATATATTAGGTCAACGAGTTTGTCATTGGGTCAACAATTGACCATTTTGACCAAAGTTAAATTTTTAGTCAAAAGTTGACCTATTGGGTTAATGGGTGTTCATTAGGTCAAAAATAGACTATTTTGACCAAAAATGACTTTTTGGTCAAAAAGTTGACATATTCGGTCAATAGGTTTGTCATTGGGTTATGGATTGACTATTTTGACCAAAGTTGACTTTTTTGTCAGAAATTGACTTAATGGGTCAATATTTGGTCATTAGGTCAAAATTTGACTATTTTGACCAAAATTGAATTTTTCGTCAAAAAGTTAACCCATGAGGTGAACGTGGTAATCATTGGGTCAGAAATTGACAATTTTGACCAAAGTTGACTTTTTTGTCAAAAGCTGACCTATTTGGTGAATGAGTTAGTAATTGGGTCAAGAATTAACCATTTTGACCAAAGATGACTTTTTAGTCAAAAGCTGACCTTTTGGGCCAATGGTTTGGTCATTGGGTCGAAAATTGACCATTTTGACCAAAGTGAGCTTTTTGGTAAAAGGTTGACCTATTGGTTCAATGGGTGGTCATTAGATCAAAAATTGACTATTTTGACCAAAATTGACTTTTTGGTCAAAAGTTGACCTATTGGGTCAATGAGTTTGTTATTGGGTCAAGGATTGACCATTTTGACCAAAGTTGATTTTTTTGTCAGAGATTAACTTTTTGGGTAAATAATTGGTCATTAGTTTACAAATTGACTATTTTTAAAAAAATTGACTTATTGGTCAAAAGTTGACCTATTAGGCCAATGGGTTTGTCATTGGGTCAAGGATTGATCATTTTGACCGAAGTTGACTTTTTTGTCAAAAGTTAACAAATTGGGTCAATGGGTTAGTCATTGGGACAAGGATTGACCATTTTGACCAAAGTTGACTTTTTGGTCAGAGATTGGCTTACTGGGTCAATGATTGATCATTAGGTCAAAAATTGACTATTTTGACCAAAATTGACTTCTTGGTCAAAAGTTGACCTATTGTGGTAAATGGGTGGTCATTAAGTCAAAAATTAACAATTTTGACCAAAATTAACTTTTTAGTCAAAAGTTGAACTATTTAGTCAATGGGTTTTTCATTTGGTCAAGGATTGACCATTTTGACCAAAATTGACTTTTTGGTCAATGATTGACTTATTGGGTCAATAATTGGTCATTATGTCAAAAATTGACTATTTTGATTAAAATTTAATTTTTGGTCAAAAGTTAACCCATTGGTTCAACGGGGAGGTCATTGGGTTGAAATTAGGTAATTTCACCAAAAATGACTTTTTGGTCAAAACTTGACCTATTTTGAGCAAAATTGAAATTTTGGTCAAAAGTTAACCCATTTGGTCAATGGGGTGGCCATTGGGTCAGAAATTGACCATTTTGACCAATGTTGCCTTTTGGGGCAAAAGTTGACCTATTTGGTCAATGAGTTGGTAATTATGTCAAGAATTGACCATTTTGACCAAAGGTTACTTTTTGGTCAAAAGGATACCTATTAGGTCAAAGGGTTGGTCATTGGGTAAAATATTGATCATTTCGACCAAAGTTGACTTTTTTGTTAAATGTTGACCTATTAGGTCAATGGGTGGTCATTCGGTCAAAAACTGACTATTTTGGCCAAAGTTAACTTTTTGGTCAAAAGTTGACCTTTTGGGTCAATGGGTTTGTCAATGGGTCAAGGATTGACCTTTTTGACTAAAGTTGGCTTTTTGATCAAAGATTGACTTTTTGGGTCAAAAATTTACTATATGGTCATTAGGTCAAAAATTGACTATTTTGACCAAAATTAATTTTTTAGTCAAAAGTTGACCCATTAGGTCAACATGGTGGTCATTGGGTCAAAAATTGACCATTTTGACCAAAGTTAACTTTTTGGTCAAAAGTTGACCTATTTGGTCAGTGAGTTGGTACTTAGGTCAAGAATTTACCATTTTGATCAAAGATGACTTTTTTATCAAAAGTTGACCTATTGGGTCAATGGGTTGGTCATTGGGTCAAAAATTAATCATTTTGACTAAAGTTGAATTTTTGGTCGAAAGTTGACTGTTAGAGTCGATTGGGTGGTCATTAGGTAAAAAATTGACTATTTTGACCAAAATTGACTTTTTAATCAAACGTTTACCTATTAGGTTAACGATTGACCATTTTGACTATAATTGACTTTCTGGCCAAAAGTTGACCTATTGGGTCAATGGGTTGGTCATTAGGTCAAGGATTAACTATTTTGACCAAAGTTGACTTTTTGGTCAGAGATTGTCTTATTGGGTACATAATTGGTCATTAGGTCAAAAATTAGTTATTTTGACCAAAATTGAATTTTTGGTCAAAAGTTGATTGTGTCAGAAATTGACCATTTATACCAAAGTTGACTTTTTGGTCAAATGTTGACATATTAGGTCAATGGAGTGGTCATTAGGTCAAAAATTTACTATATTGACCAAAAATAACTTTTTAGTCAAAAGTTGACCTATTGTGTCATTGGGTTGGTCGTTAGGTCAAAAATTGATTATTTTGACCAAAATCGACTTTTGGTCAAAAGTTGACCTATTTAGTCAATGGGTTGGTCATTAGGTCAAGGATTGACCATTTTGACCAAAGTTGTCTTTTTGGTCAAGAGTTGACCTATTGGGTCAATAGGTTGGTTATTGGGTCAAAAATTAACCATTTTAATCAAAGTTTACTTTTTGGTGAAAGTTAAGCTAATGGGTTAATGGGGAGGTTGTTAGGTTAAAAATTAACAATTTTGACTAAAATTTACTTTTTGTCAAAAGTTGATCAATTAGGTGTATATGTCATTGTGTCAAGGATTAATCATTTTGACCAAAATTGATATTTTGGTCAAAAGCTAACCCACTAAGTTAAAGGGGTAGTCATTAGGTCAAAAATTAACTATTTTGACCAAGATTGACTTTTTGGTCAAAAGTTGACCTATTGGGTCAATAGGTTGGTCATTTGGTCAAGAATTGACAATTTTGACCAAAGTTGATTTTTCGGTAAAAATTTAACCTATTTAGTCAATGAAATGGTCATTGGGTCAAAGACTAACAATTTTGAACAAAGTCGACTTTTTAGTCTGAGATTGACTTATTGGGTCAATAATTGGTCATTAGGTCAAAAATTGACTATTTTGACTGAAATTATCTTTTTCGTCAAAAGTTGATCTACTAGGTCAATGAGTTGGTCATTATGTCAAGAATTGACTATTTTGACCAAAAATGACTTTTTGGTCAAAAGTTGACTATTGAGTTAATCGGGTGGTCATCGAATTCGAAAATTAAATATTTTGACCAAAATTGACTTTTTGGTCAAAAGTTAACCTATTGGGTTAATGAGTTGGTCATTATGTAAAAAATTGTCTATTTTGACCAAAATTGACTTTTTGGTCAAAAGTTGACCTATTAGATCAAAGAATGACCATTTTGACCATAGTTAACTTGTTGCTCATAAGTTGACCTACTGGGTCAATGGGTTGGCATTGGGTCAATGGGTTGGCATTGGGTGAAGGATTGACCATTTTGACCAAAGTCGACTTTTTGGTCAGAGATTAATTTATTCGGTCAATAATTGGTCTTTACGTCGAAAATTACTTATTTTAGCCAGAAATAGAATTTTTGATAAAAGAGTTGTATCTTTGCCGGTCGATGGGGTTGGTCATCGGGCCAGAAATTGACCATTTTGACAAAAGTTTACTTTTTGGTTAAAAGTTGACCTATTAGGTCAATTGGGTGGTCATTAGGTCAAAATTAACTTTTTAACAAAATTACTTTTAGATCAAAAGTTGACCTATTGGGCCAATGAGTTGGTCATTATGTCAAAATATGATTATTTTGACTAAAATTAACTTTTTAGTCAAAAGTTGACCTATTAGGTCATTGGGTCAAACATTGACCATTTTGACCATAGTTGACTTTTTAGTCAAAAGTTGACTTATTGGACTAATGGGTTGGTCATTGGGCCAGTAATTGATCATTTCGACTGAAGATGACTTTTTTGCCAAAGGTTGACATATTTAGTCGATGAGTTGGTAATTGGGTCAAAAATTGACCATTTGGCCAAAGATGACTTTTGGTAAAAAGTTGATATATTGGGTCAACGAGTTTGTCATTGGGTCGACAATTGACCATTTTGACCAAAGTTAAATTTTTAGTCGAAAGTTGATCTATTAGGTTAATGGGTGTTCATTAGGTCAAAATGAGTATTTTGACCAAAAATGACTTTTTGGTCGAAAAGTTGACTTATTCGGTCAATAGGTTTGTAATTGGGATATGGATTGACTATTTTGACCAAAGATGACTTTTTTGTCGAAATTGACTTAATGGGTCAATATTTGGTCATTAGGTCAAAATTTGACTATTTTGACCAAAATTGAATTTTTCGTCAAAAAGTTAACCCATGAGGTGAACGTGGTAATCATTGGGTCAGAAATTGACAATTTTGACCAAAGTTGACTTTTTTGTCAAAAGGCTGACTTATTTGGTGAATGAGTTAAGTAATTGAATTCGAGAATTAACCATTTTGACCAAAGATGACTTTTTAGTCGAAAGTGACCTTTTGGACCGATGGTTTGGTCATTGGGTCGAAAATTGACCATTTTGACCAAAGTGAGCTTTTGGTAAAAGGTTGACCTATTGGTTCAATGGGTGGTCATTAGATCGAAAAATTGGTTATTTTGACCGAAATTGACTTTTTGGTCGAAAGTTGACTTGTTGGGTCGATGAGTTTGTTATTGGGTCGAGGATTGACCATTTTGACTAAAGTTGATTTTTTTGTCGAGATTAACTTTTGGGTAAATAATTGGTCATTAGTTTACAAATTGATTTATTTTTAAAAAATTGACTTTTTGGTCAAAAGTTGACCTATTAGGCCAATGGGTTTGTCATTGGGTCAAGGATTGATCATTTTGACCGAAGTTGACTTTTTTGTCAAAAGTTAACAAATTGGGTCAATGGGTTAGTCATTGGGACAAGGATTGACCATTTTGACCAAAGTTGACTTTTTGGTCAGAGATTGGCTTACTGGGTCAATGATTGATCATTAGGTCAAAAATTGATTATTTTGACCGAAAATTGACTTCTTGGTCAGAAGTTGACCTATTGTGGTAAATGGGTGGTCATTAAGTCAAAAATTAACAATTTTGACCAAAATTAACTTTTTAGTCAAAAGTTGAACTATTTAGTCAATGGGTTTTTCATTTGGTCAAGGATTGACCATTTTGACCAAAATTGACTTTTTGGTCAATGATTGACTTATTGGGTCAATAATTGGTCATTATGTCGAAAATTGACTATTTTGATTAAAATTTAATTTTTGGTCGAAAGTTAACCCATTGGTTCAACGGGGAGGTCATTGGGTTGAAATTAGGTAATTTCACCAAAAATGACTTTTTGGTCAAAAGTTGACCTATTTTGACGAAAATTGAATTTTTGGTCAAAAGTTAACCCATTTGGTCAACGGGGTGGTCATTGGGTCAGAAATTGACCATTTTGAACAATGTTGCCTTTTGGGGCAAAAGTTGACCTATTTGGTCAATGAGTTGGTAATTATGTCAAGAATTGACCATTTTGACCAAATGTTACTTTTTGGTCAAAAGGATACCTATTAGGTCAAAGGGTTGGTCATTGGGTAAAATATTGATCATTTCGACCAAAGTTGACTTTTTTGTTAAATGTTGACCTATTAGGTCAATGGGTGGTCATTCGGTCAAAAACTGACTATTTTGGCCAAAGTTAACTTTTTGGTCAAAAGTTGACCTTTTGGATTCGATGGGTTTGTCGATGGGTCGAGGATTGACCTTTTTGACTAAAGTTGGCTTTTTGATCAAAGATTGACTTTTTGGGTCGAAAATTGACTATATGGTCATTAGGTCGAAAATTGATTTATTTTGACCAAAATTAATTTTTAGTCGAAAGTTGACCCATTAGGTCGACATGGTGGTCATTAGATTAAAATTGACATTTTGACCAAAGTTAACTTTTTGGTCGAAAGTTGACTTATTTAGTCGATGAGTTGGTACTTAGGTCAAGAATTTACCATTTTGATCAAAGATGACTTTTTTATCAAAAGTTGATCAATTAGGTCAATGGGTTAGTCATTTGGGTAAAAAATTGACCATTTTGACCAACATTGACTTTTTGGTCAACAGTTGACTTAATGGATCAATGGGTGGTTATTCAGTAAAAATTTGACTATTTTGACCAAAATTAACTATTTGGTCAAAAGTTGACCTATTGGGTTAATGGGTTTGTCATTGGGTCAAGGATTGACCATTTTGACCAAAGTTGACTTTTTGGTCAGAGATTTACTTATTGGGTCAATAATTGGTCAGTAGGTCAAAATTTGAAAATTTTGACCAAAATTGAATTTTTGGTCAAAAGTTAACCCATTAGGTAAACGGGGTGGTCATTGGGTCAGGAATTGACCATTTTGACTAAATTGACTTTTTGGTCAAAAGTTAACCTTTTGGGTCAATGGATGGTCATTAAGTCAAGGATTGACCATTTTGACCAAAGTTGACTTTTTTGTCAGAAATTGGCTTACTGGGTCAATAATTGGTCATTTGGTCAAAATTTAACTATTTTGGCAAAAATTGATTTTTTGGTCAAAAGTTGATCTATTGGCTCAATGGGTTGGTCATAGGGTTAAGGATTGACCATTTTGACCAAAGAGGACTTTTTATTCAAAAGTTGACCTATTAAGTCAATGGGTTTTTCATTGGTTAAAAGTTAGTCATTTTGACCAAAGTTAACTTTTTAGTCAAAAGTTGACATATTGGTTCAATGGGTGGTCATTAGGTCAGAAATTGACTATTTTGACCAAAATTGACTTTTTATTCGAAAGTTGATTTATTTGGTCAATGGTTTCGTCATTGGGTTAATGACTTTTGACCAAAATATCAATTTTGGTCAAAATAGTCTATTTTTGACCCAATAAGTCAACGTTTGACAAAAAAGTCAACTTTGGTCAAAATGGTCAATCGTTTACCCAATGACAAACACATTGACCCAATAAGTCAACTTTTGACTAAAAAATCAATCTTGGTCAAAATAGTCAATTTTTGACTTAATGAAAACTCATTGACCCAATAGGTCAACTTTTGACCAAAATTTTAACTTTGGTCAAAATGGTCAATTTTTAACCCAATGACCAACACATTGACCCAATACGTTAACTTTTGACAAAAAAGTCATCGTTGGTCAAAATGGTGAATTATTGACAATATTACCAACTCATTGACCAAATAGGTCAACTTTTGACAAAATAATCAACTTTGTCAAATGGTCAATTCTAACCCAATGAGCACCCCATTGACCTAACGTGTTAACTTTTGACCAAAAATTCAATTTCGGTTAAAATAGTCAATTTTTGACCTAATGACCAATTATTCACCCAATAAGTTAATTTCTGACCAAAAAGTCAATGTTGGTCAAAATTGTCATTCATTGATCCAATGACAAACCCATTAACTTAATAGGTCAACTTTTGACCTAAAAGTCAATTTTAGTCAAAATAGTCAATTTTTTACTGAATGACCACCCATTAACCCAATAGGTCAATTTTTTACCAAAAAGTCATATTTGGTCAAAATGGTCAATTTCTGAACCAATGACCATCCCATTGACCCAATGGGATAACTTTCGACCAAAAATTCAATTTTGATCAAAATAGTCATATTTTGACCTAATGACCAATTATTGGCCCAATAAGTAAATCTGTGACAAAAAATTCAACTTTGGTCAAATGGTCAATCCTTGACCCAAAGACAAACCCATTGTCCCAATAGGTCAACTTTTGACCAAAAAGTTAATTTTAGTCTAAGTAGTCAATTTTTTACTTAATGAACAACCATTGACCAATAAGTCAACTTTTCACCAAGAAGTCAATTTTCATCAAAATAGTCGATTTTTGACCTAATGACCAATTATTGACTCAATCTACCAATTTTTGACCACAAAGTCACTTTTGGTCAAAATGGTCTATCCTTGACCCATTGACAAACACATTGACCCAAAATGCCAACTTTTGACCAAAAAGTCAACTTTAGGCAAAATGATCGATCTTTGACCCAATGACTAACTCATTAGCCTAATTGGTCAACTTTTGATAAAAAAGTCAATTTTGGTCAAAATAGTCAAATTTTGAATTAATGACCAATTATTGACCCAATAAGTCAATCTCTGACCAATAAGTTTATTTTGGTCAAAATGGTCAATCTTTGACCCAATGACAAACCCATTGACCCAAGGTCAACTTTTGACAAAAAAGTCTATTTTGATCAAATTAGTCGATTTTGACCTAGTGAGCACCCATTGACCCGATTGGTCAACTTTTGACCATAAAGTCAACTTCCGTCAAAATGATCAATTTTTAACCCAATGACCAACTCATTGATCCAATTGATGAACTTTTGACCAAAAAGTCATCTTCAATCCAAATTGTCAATTCTTGACCTAATTACCAACTCATTAGCCAAATAGGTTAACTTTTGACCAAAAAGTCTACTTTGGTCAATATAGTCAATTTCAGACCCAATGACCGCCCCGTTGACCCAAAGGGTTACCATTTGACAAAAAATTCAATTTTGGTCGAAATAGGTCAACTTTTGACCAAAAGTTCATCTTTGGTCAAAATGGTCAATTTTTGACCCAATGACCACCCCGCTGACCCTACTGGTTAAGTTTTGACCAAAAATTCAATTTTGGTCAAAATAATCAAATTTTGACCTAGTGACCAAATATTGACCCAATAAGTCAATCTTTGACCAAAAAGTCAACTTTAGTCAAAATTGTCAATCCTTAACCTAAGGACAAACCTATTGACCCAATATGTCAACTTTTCACCAAAAAGTCAATTTTGGTCAAAATAGTCAATTTTTGACTTAATGACCACCCATTGACCTACTAGGTCAACTATTAACCAAAATTTTAACTTTGGTCAAAATGGTCAATTTTTAACCCAATGACCAACACATTGACCGAATACGTTAACTTTTGACAAAAAGTCATCGTTGGTCAAAATGGTGAATTATTGACAATATTACCAACTCATCGACCAAATAGGTCAACTTTTGACAAAAAAGTCAACTTTCTTAAATGGTCAATTCTGACCCAATGACCACCCCGTTGATCTAATGTGTTAAGTTTTGACCAAAAATTCAATTTTGGTCAAAATAGTCAATTTTTGACCTAGTAACCAATTATTGACCTAATAAGTAAATCTCTAACCAAAAAGTCAACTTTGGTCAGAATTGTTAATCACCCATTGACCCAAAAGGCCAACATTTCACCAATAGTCAATTTTAGTCAAAATAGTCAATTTTTGACTTAATGACCACCCATTGACCCAATAGGTTAGCTTTTGACCCAAAAGTCAATTTTGGTCAAAATACTCAAATTTTGACCTAATGACCAATTATTGACCCAGTAAACGAGTTCCTGACCAAAAAGTCAACTTTGGATAAAATGGTCATTCATTGATCCAATGACAAACACATTGACTCAATAGGTCAACTTTTGACCCAAAGTCAATTTTGGTCAAAATAGTCAATTTTTGACTTAATGACACTAATTGACCCAACGAGTCGACTTCGACCAAAAAGTCATCTTTGGTCAAAATGGTCAATTTCTGACCCAATGACCATCCCATTGACCCAATGGGTTAACTTTTGACCAAAAATTCAATTTTGATCAAAATAGTCATATTTTGACTTAATGACCAATTATTGACCCAATAAGTAAATCTCTGACAAAAAATTTAACTTTGGTCAAATGGTCAACCCTTGACCCAAAGACAAACCCATTGTCCCAATAGGTCAACTTTTAACTAAAAAGTTAATTTTAGTCAAAGTAATCAATTTTTAACATAATGAACAACCATTGACCAATAGGTCAACCTTTCACCAAGAAGTCAAATTTCGTCAAAATAGTCAATTTTTGACTTAATGACCAATTATTGACCCAGTATGCCAATCTTTGACCACAAAGTCACTTTTGGTCAAGATGGTCTATCCTTAACTCATTGACTAACACATTGACCCAAAAAAGCCAACTTTTGACTAAAAAGTCAACTTTGGGCAAAATGATCAATCTTTGACCCAATGACTAACCAATTAGCCTAATTGGTCAACTTTTGAACAAAAAGTTAATTTTGGTCAAAATAGTCAAATTTTGAATTAATGACCAATTATTAACCCAATAAGTCAATCTCTGACCAATAAGTTAATTTTGGTCAAAAATGGTCAATCCTTGACCCAATGACAAACCCATTGACCCAATAGGTTAACTTTTGACCAAAAAGTCTATTTTCATCAAAATAGTCAATTTTGACCAAATGAGCACCAATTGACCCAATAGGTCAACTTTTGACCATAAAGTCAACTTTGGTTAAAATGGTCAATTTTTGACCCATTGACCAACTCATTGACCCAATTGATCAACTTTTGACCAGAAAGTGATCTTCTATCCAAATTGTCAATTCTTGTCCCAATTATCAACTCATTGATCAAATAGGTTAATTTTGACCAAAAGTCTACTTTGGTCAAAATAGTCAATTTGGTCAAAATGGTCAATTTCTAACCCAATGACCATCCTGCTGACCCAGTTGGTTAACTTTTGACCAGAAATTCAATTTTGGTCAAAATAATCAATTTTTGACCTAGTGACCAATTATTGACCCATTAAGTCAATCTCTGACCAAAAAGTCAACTTTGGTCAAAATCGTCAATCCTTGACCCAATGATAAACCCATTGACCCAATGATAAACCCATTGACCAATCGGTCAACTTTTCACCAAATAGTCAATTTTAGTCAAAATAGTCAATTTTTGACTTAATGACCACACATTGACCCAATAGGTCAACTTTTGACCCAAAAGTCAATTTTAGTCAAAATAGTCAATTTTGATATAATGACCAATTATTATTCCAGTAAGCTAATCCGTGGCCAAAAAGTTAACTTTTGTCAAAATGATCAATCCTTGACCCACTGACAAACCCATTGACCAAATAGGTCAACTTTTGACTAAAAAATAGTCAATTTTTGACCTAATGACCACCCATTGACCCAATAGGTCAACATTTGACTAAAAAGTCAACTTTGGTTAAAATGGTCAATTTGTGACACAATGACCAACCCATTGAAACAATAGGTCAACATTTGACTAAAAAGTCATCTTTGGTCAAAATGATCAATTCTTGACCTAATTACCAACTCATTGGCCAAATAGGTCAAATTTTCACCAAAAAGTCAGCTATGGTCAAAATGGTCAATTTCTGACCCAATGACCACCTCGTTGACCCAATGGGTTAACTTTTCACCAAATATTCAATTTTGGTCAAAAAAGATAATTTTTGACCGAATGACCACTTATTGACCTAATAAATCAATCTCTGACTTAAAAGTCAACTTTGGTCAAAATGGTCAATGCTTGACCCAATAACAAACCCATTTATCCAATAGGTCAACTTTTGGCCAAAAAGTCAATTTTGTCAAAATAATCAATTTTTGACCTAATGAGCAACCATTGGCCCAATATGTCAACTTTGGGCCAAAAAGTCAACTTTGGTCAAAATAGACAATTTCTGACCCAATGACCACCCTGTTGACCCAATGGGTAATTTTTGACCAAAAATTCAATTTTGGTCAAAATATGTCAACTTTTGAATAAAAAGTCATCTTTGGTCAAAATGCTCAATTTCTGACACAATGACCTCCCCGTTGACCCAATGGGTAATGTTTTGACCAAAAATTCAATTTTGGTCAAAATAGTCAATTTTTGACCTAGTGACCAATTATTGACCTAATGACCAAATCATGACCCAATAGATCAAATTTTGACCCAAAAGTCATCTTCGGTTAAAACGGTCAATTCTTGACCCAATTACCAACTCATTGGCCGAAGATGTCAACTTTTTGAGCAAAAAGTCAACTTTGGTCAAAAGGGTCAATTTCTGACCCAATGACCACTCCGTTTACCCAATGGGTTAACTTTTGACCAAAAGTTTAATTTTGGTAAAAATGGTCAATCCTTCAACCAATGACCAGTCCATTGACCCAATAAGTCAATCACTCACCAAAATATCAAATTTGGTCAAAATGGTCAAATCTTGAACCAACGACTAACCCATTGACCCAATAGGTCAACTTTTGACCAAAAAGTCAACTTTGGTCAAAATGGTTAACCCTTGACCCAATGACCAACCCATTGACCCAATGGGTCAACTTTTGACTAAAATGTAAATTTTGGCCAAAATATTCAATTTTTGACCTAATGACCAACTATTGACCCAGTAAGCCAATCTCGGACCAAAAAGTTAACTTTGGTAAAAATGGTTAATTTTTTACCCAATGACAAACCCATTGACCAAATAGGTCAACTATTCACGAAAAAGTCAACTTTGGTCAAAATGGTCAATTTCTGACCTAATGACCAACCCATTGACCCAATAGATTAACTTTTGACCAAAAAGTCAACTTTGGTCAAAATGTTCAAACCTTGACCTAATAACCAACCCATTAACCCAATAGGTCAACTTTAGACCAAAAAGTCAATTTTGGTCAAAATAATCAAATTTTGACTTAATGACCCCTAATTAACTAAATTGGTCAACTTTTAACCAAAAAGTCAACTTTGGTCAAAATGGTCAATTTTTTACCCAATGACCAACCCATTTACCCAATAGGTCAAATTCTGACCAAAAAAATCAACTTTTGTCAAAATTGTCAATTCTTGACCCAATGACCAATGCATTGATCCAATAAGTCAATCTCTGACTAAAAAGTCAACTTTGGTCATAATTGTCAATCCTTGATCCAGTGACAAACTCATTGACCCAACAGGTCAACCTTTGAACAAAAAGATAACTTTGGCCAAAATGGTAAATTCTTGACACAATAACCAACCTACTGACCCAAAAGATTGACTTTGACCAAAAAGTTAATTTTGGTCAAAATAATAAATTTTTTATTCAATTACCAATTATTGACCTAATAGATCAACTTTTGACCAAAAAGTCAACTTTGGTCAAAATGGTCAATCCTTGACCCTATGACCACTCCACTGCCCCAATAGGTCAACTTTTGACAAAAAAGTCAACTTTGGTCAAAATGATCAATCCTTGACCCAATGACAAACTCATTAACCCAAAAGGACAAGTTTTGACAAAAAAAGTCAATTTTGTCAAAATTATCAATTTTTTATTTAATGAACACCACATTGACCCAAAAGGTCAACTTTTGTCCAAAAATTCAAATTTAATCAAAATGGTCAATTTCTTACACAATGACCTAAATGTCACTTTTGGTGAAAATAGTGAATCCTCGATCGAATAACCAACCCATTGGCCTAATAGGTTAACTTTTAACCAAAAAGCCAATTTTCCTCAAAATCGACAATTTTTGAATTAATCACCAATTATTGACCCACTAAGTCAATCTCTGACAAAACAGTCAACTTTGGTGAAAATGGTGAATCCTAGACCGAATGACAAACCCATTGACTCAATAAGTCAACTTTTGACCAAAAAGTCAATTTTGGTCAAAAGAGTCAATTTTTGAGCTAATGAACACGCATTATCCCAATCGGTTAACTTTTGACCAAAAAGTCATCTTTGGTCAAAATTGTCAATTCTTGACCCAATTACCAACTCATTGACCAAATATATCAACTTTTGACCAAAAAGTCAACTTTTGTCAAAATGGTCAATATCTTAACCACTGACTACCCCGTTCACCCAATGGGTTCACTTTTGATCAAAATTCAATTTTTGGTCAAAATAGTCAATTTTTGACCTAATGACCAATTATTGATCCAATAAGTCAATCTTTGACCAAAAAGTCAACTTTGGCCAAAATTGACATTCCATCAACTTTTGACCAAAAAGTCATCTTCGGTCAAAATGGTCAATTCTTGACACAATTTCCAACTCTTTGACCAAATAGGCCAAATTTTGACCAAAAAGTCAACTTCGGTCAAAATGGTCAATTTCTAAACCAATGACCACCCCGTTCACCCAATGGGTCAACTTTAAACCAAAAATTTAATTTTAGTCAAAATAATCAAATTTTAACCTAATGACCAATTTTTGGCCCAATAAGTCAATCACTAACCAAAAAATCAACTTTGGTCAAAATGGTCAAAGCTTGACCCATTGACCCAATAGGTCAACTTTTGACCAAAAAGTCGGCTTTGGTCAACATGGTCAATCCTTGACTCAATGGCCAACCCATAGACCGAAAAGGTCAACGTTTGACCAAAAAGTCAATTTTGCTCAAAATAGTCTGTTTTTTACTAAATGACAAATTATTAACCCATTAAGCTAATCTTTGACCAAAAATTTAATTTTGGTCAAAATGCTTAATTTTTGACTCAATGACAAACCCATTGACCCAATAGGTCGACTTTTGACGAAAAAGTCAATTTTGGTAAAAATGATCAATCCTTGACCCTGTGACCAACCCATTGGCCTAATAGGTGAAATTTGGACCAAAAAGTCAATTTTGGTTAAAATGGTCAATTTTTGACTTAATGACCACCCAATGACCCAATAGGTCAGCTTTTGACCAAAAAGTTAGCTTTGGTCAAAATGGTCAATTTCTGACCCAATGACCACACCCCCATTCACCAAATGGGTTAACTTTTGATAAAAAATTCAATTTTGGTCAAAATAGTCATTTTTTGACATAATGTCCAATTATTGACCCAATAGTTCAATCTCTGACCAAAAAGTCAACTTTGGTCAAAATATTTAATCCTTAACACAATGAGAAACCCATTGACCCAATAAGTCAACTTTTGACCAAATTGTCAATTTTGTTCAAAATTGACAATTTTTTACTGAATGACCACCAAATGACCCAATAGGTCAACTTTTGACTAAAAAGTCAACTTTGGTTAAAAATGGTCAATTTTTTACCCAATGACTAACACAGTGACCCAATAGATCAACTGTTGACCAAAAAGTCATCTTGCTTCAAAATGGTCAATTCTTGACCCAATTACCAACTCATTGACCAATAGGTCAAGTTTTGACAAAAAGTCAACTTTGGTAAAAATGGTCAATTTCTGACTCAGTGACCACCCAGTTGACCCAATGGGTCAACTTTTGACTAAAAATTTAATTTTGGTCAAAATAAAAATTTTTGACCCAATGACCAAAATAGTCATTCTTTTAATTAATGACCAACTATTGATCCAATAGGTCAATATCTGACCAAAAAGTTAAAATTGGACAGAATAGTCAATCCTTAACCCGATGACAAACCCATTGCCCAATAGGTAAACTTTTGACCAAAAAGTCAATTTTGGTCAAAATAGTCAATTTTTGACTTAATGACCACCCATTGACCTAACAGGTCAACTTTTGACCAAAAAGTCAATTTTTGTCATACTAGTCAAATTTTGACCTAATGATCAAATATTGACCCAGTAAGCCACTCTTTGACCACAAAGTCAACTTTGGTTAAAATTGTCAATCCTTCACCCAATTACCAACCCATTGACCCAATAGGTCCACTTTTGACTAAAAAGTCAATTTTGGACAAAATGATCAATCCTTCACCCAATGACCAACCCATTAGCATAATAGGTCAAATATTGACAAAAAAGTTAATTTTTGTCAAAATAGTCATTTTTTGAATAAATAACCAACTATTGACCCAATAAGTCAATCTCTGACCAAAAAGTTAATTTTGGTCAAAATGGTAAATATAGACCCAATGACAAACCCATTGACCCAATACGTCAACTTTTGACCAAAAAGTCAATTTTGGTCGAAATAGTCAATTTTTGACATAATGACCACCCATTTGCCCAATAGGTCAAATTTGAACAAAAAGTCAATTTTGGTCATAAAAGTTAATTTTTAACATAATGACCAATTAATGACCAAGTAAGCCAATCTCTGACCAAAAAGTCAAGTTTTGTCAAAATGGTCAATCCTTGACCTAATGACTAGCCCATTGACCCAATATGTCAACTTTTGACCAAAAAGTCAACTTTGGTCAAAATGATCAATCCTTGAGCCAATGACCAACCCATCGGCCTAACAGGTCATCTTTTGACCAAAAAGTCATTTATGATCAAAATTGTCAATTTTTGAAGTAATGACCAATTATTGATTCAATATGACAATCTCTGACCAAAAAGTCAACTTTGGTCAAAATGGTCGATCCTTGGCCCAATGACAAACCCATTGTCCCAATAGATTAACTTTTGACCAAATGTTAATTTTGGTCATAACAGTCAATTTTTTACCTAATGACCAACCATTGACCCAATAGGTCAACTTTTAACCAAAAAGTCAACTTTGGCCAAAATGTTCAATTTTTGACCCAATGACCAACCCATTGACCAAATAGGTCAACTTTTGACTTAAAAGTCATCTTTGGTCAGAATGGTTAATTTTTGACCCAATTACCAACTCATTGGCCAAAAAGGTTCACTTTTGACCAAAAAGTCAACTTTGGTCACAATGGTCAATTTCTGACCTAATGACCACCCCGTTGACCCATTGGGTTAACTTTTGACGAGAAATTCAATCTTGGTCAAAAAGGTCAATTTTTGACCTAATGACTAATTGACCCAAAAAGTCAATCTGTGACCAAAAAGTTAACTTTGGTCAAAATGGTCAACCTTTGACCCAATGACAAACCCTTTGACCTAATAGGTAAACTTTCGTCCAAAAAGTTATTTTTTGTCAAAATAGTCAATTTTTAACCTAATGAGCACCCATTGACCTTAATAGGTCAATTTTTGACCAAAAAGTCAACTTTGGTCAAAATGGTCAATTTTTTATCCAATGACTATCCCATTGACCCAATAGATCAGCTTTTAACCAAAAAGTCGTCTTCGATCAAAAAAGTTTATTCTTGACCCAATTACCAACTCATTGACCAAACAGATCAACTTTTGACCAAAAAGTCAACTTTGGTCAAAAAGGTCAATTTCTGACCCAATGTCCACCCCGTTGACCCAATGGGTGAACTTTTGAGCAAAAACTTAATTTTGGTAAAGAAATGTCAACTTTTGACCAAAAAGTCATCTTTGGTCAAAATGGTCAATTTCTGACCCAATGACCACCCTTCTGACCCAAAGGGTTAACTTTTGACCAAAATTCAATTTTGGTCAAAATAGTCAATTGTTGACCTATTGACCAATTATTGACCCAACAAGTCAACCTTTAACCAAAAAGTCAACTTTGGTCAAAATGGTCAATCCTTGACCCAATGACAAACCCATTGACCCAATAGGTCAACTTTTGACCAAAAACTCAATTTTGGTCAAAATAGTCAATTTTTGACCTAATGACCAATTATTGACCCAATAAGTCAATCTCTGACCAAAAAGTCAACTTTGGTCAAAACGGTCAATCCTTGACCCAATGACCAACCCATTGACCAAATAAGTCAACTTTTGACCAAAAAGTCAACTTTGGACAAAATGGTCAATCCTTGACCAAATGACCAACCCACTGACCCAAAAGATCGACCTTTGACGAAAATGTTAATTTTGGTTTAAAATAGAAAATTTTTAACTTAATTACCAATTATTGACCCAATATGTTAACTTTTGACCGAAAAGTCAACTTTAGTCAAAATGACCAATTTTTTACCCAATGACCAACCCATTGACCCAATAGGTTTCTTTTGACTAAAAAGTCAACTTTGGTCAAAATGGTCAATCCTTGACCCAATGACCAACTCAATGACCAAAAAGGACAACTTTTGACCAACAAGTGAATTTTGGTCAAAATTGTCAATTTTTGAACTAATGACCATCTCATTGACCCAAAAGGTCAACTTTTGACCAAAAAGTCAAATTTGGTCAAAATGGTCAATTTCTGACACAATCACCTAGGTGTCAACTTTGGTGAAAAAGGTCAATCCCTGATCTAATAAGAAACCCATTGACCCATTTTGTCAACTTTTGACTAAAAAGTCAACTTTGACCAAAATGGTTAATCCTTGACCCGATGACCAATCCATTAAACAAATAGGTCAACTTTTGACAAAAAAGTGAATTTTGCTTAAAATTGTCAATTTTTGACCTAATGACCGCCTCATTGACCTAAATAAGTCAACTTTTGACCAAAAAGATAACTTTGGTCAAAATGGTCAATCCTTGACCCATTGACCCAATAGGTCAACATTTGACCAAAAAGTCCGTTTTGGTCAACACAGTCAAATTTTAGCCTAATGATCAATTATTAACTCAGTAAGTCAAACTCTAACCAAAAATTCAACTTTGGTCAAAATGGTCAATCCTTGATCCAAAGACCAACCCATTGACCCAATTGGTCAACTTTTGACCAAAAAGTCAACTTTAGTCAAAATGATCAATCCTTGATCCAATGACCGACCCATTGGCCTAATAGGTCAACTTTTGACCAAAAAGTTAATTTTGGTTAAAATAGTCATTTTTTGAATTAATGACAAATTATTGACCCAATAAGTCAATCTCTGACCAAAAAGTCAACTCTGGTCAAAATGGTCAATCCTTGACACAATCCCAAACCCATGAACCAATAGGACAACGTTTGACCAAATAGTCAATTTTGGTTAAAATAATCAATTTTTTACTTAATGACCACCCAGTAATCCAAAAGGTCTACTTTTGACCAAGAAGTCAACTTTGGTCAAAATGGTCAATTTCTGACCCAATGATCGCCCTGTTGACCCAATGGGTTAACTTTTGAACAGAAATTCAATTTTGGTCAAAATAGTCAATTTTTTACCTAATGACCAATTATTCAACCAAAAAGTCAATCTCTGACCAAAAACTCAAATTTGGTCAAAATATTCAATCCTTAACCCAATGACAAACTCATTGACCCAATAGGTCAACTTTTGACCAAATAGTCAATTTTGGTCAAAATAGTCAATTTTTGACTGAATGCCTACCAATTAACCTAATAGGTCAACTTTTGACCAAAATGTCAACTTTGGTCAAAATGTTCAATTTTTGACCCAACGACTAACCCTTTGACACAATAGATCAACTTTTAACCAAAAAGTCATCTTTGGTTAAAATGGTGAATTCTCGACCTAATTAGCACCTCATTGACCAAATAGGTCAACTTTTGACCAAAAAGTCAACTTTTGTCAAAATTGTCAACTTCTGACCAAATTAACACCCCATTGACCCAATGGGTCAACTTTTGACTAAAAACTTAATTTTGGTCAAAATAATTAATTTTTGACCTAATGACCAAAATAGTCAATTTTTTAACAAATGACCAATTATTGACCCAATAAGTCAATCTCACACAAAAAAGTCAACTTTGGTCAAAATGGCCAATCTTGATTAAATGACAAACCCATTGACCCAATAGGACAACTTTTGACCAAAAAGTCAATTTTGGTCAAAATAGTCTATTTTTGATTTAATGACCACCCTTTGACCCAATAGGTCAACTTTTAACCAAAAAGTCACTTTTCATCAAAATAGTCAATTTTTACCTAATGACCAATTATTGACCCAGTAAGCTAATCTTTGACCACAAAGTCAACTTTTTTCAAAATGGTCATTCCTTGACCCAATGAGCAACCCATTGTCCTAATCGGTAAACTTTTGACCAAAAAGTCAACTTTGGACAAAATGATCAATCCTTGACCCAATGACTAACCCATTAGCCTAATAGGTTAAATTTTGTAGCAAAAAGTCAATTTTGGTCAAAATATTTAATTTTTAAATTAATGACAAATTATTGACCAAATAAGTCAATCTTTAACCAAAAAGTTAATTTTTATCAAAATTGTCAATCCTGGACACAATGAAAAACCCATTGACCCAATATGTCAACTTTGACCAAAAAGTCAACCTTGGTAAAAATATTTAATTTTTTAATTAATGACAATTTATTTGCCCAATAAGTTAATCACTGACAAAAAAGTCAACTTTGGTCAAAATGGTCAATCCTTGACCCAATGCCAAACTTATTGTCCCAATAGGTCAACTTTTGACCAAAACGTCAATTTTGGTAAAAAAGGTCAATTTTCGACCTAATGACCACCCATTGACCAAATATGTCAAATTTTGACCAAAAAGTCAACTTTGGTCAAAATGGTCAATTTTTTACCCAATAGGTCAGCTTTTGAGTAAAAAGTCATCTTTCGCCAAAATAGACAATTCTTAACCCAATTAACTCATTGACCAAAAAGGTTAACTTTGGACCAAAAAGTCAACTTTGGTAAACATGGTCAATTTCTGACCCAATGACCACCCCACTTTGGTAAACATAGTCAATTTTAACCTAATGATCAAATATTCACCTAATAAATAAATCTCTGACTAAAAAGTCAACTTTAGTCAAAATAGTCAATCCTTAACCCAATGACAAACCCATTGACCCAATAGGTCAACTTTTGACCAAAAAGTCTATTTTGATCAAAATAGTCAATTTTTGACCTAATGAGCACCCATTGCCCAATAGGTCAGCTTTTGACCATAAAGTCAACTTTGGTAAAAGTGGTCAATTTTTGACCCAATGACCAACTCATTGACCCAATAGATCAACATTCGACCAAAAAGTCACTTTCTATCGAAATTGTCAATTCTTGACCTAATTACCAACTCATTGACCAAATAGGTCAACTTTTGACCAAAAAGACTATTTTGGTCAAAATAGTCAATTTTTGACCCAATGACCACCTAGTTTCCCAATGGGTTTCCTTTTGACCAAAAATTCAATTTTGGTCAAAATAGGTCAACTTTTGACCAAAAAGTCAACTTTGGTTAAAATGGTCAATTTCTAACCCAATGACCACCCCGCTGACCCAATTGGTTAACTTTTCACCAAAAATTCAATTTTAGTCAAAATAATTAATTTTTGACCTAGTGACCAATTATTGACCCAAAAAGTCAATCTTTGACCAAAAAGTCAACTTTGGTCAAAATTGTCAATCCTTGACCCAATGACAAACCCATTGACCCCATAAGTCAACCTTTCACCAAAATGTCAATTTTGGTCGAAATGAATCGATTCTTTGACAATGACCACCCATCAATCTAATAGGTCAACTTTTGACCCAAAAGTCAATTTTGGTTGAAATTGTCAATTTTTGACATAATGACCAATTATTGACCCAGTAAGTCAATCCCTGACCAAAAAGTCAACTTTGGTCAAATTGATCAATCCTTGACCAAATGACCAACCCATTGACCCAATAGATAAACTTTTCCAAAAAGTAAACTTTGGTCAAAATGATCAATCCTTGACCAAATGACCAACCCATTGGCCTAATAGGACTACTTTTGACCAAAATTTCAATTTTAGTCAAAATAGTCAATTTTTTAATTAATAACCAATTATTGACCTAATAAGTCAATGTTTGACCAAAAAACCAACTTTGGTCAAAATGGTCAATCCATGACCCAATGACAAACACATTGACCTAATAAATCAACTTTTGACCAAAAAGTCAATTTTGGTTAAAATAGTCAATTTTTCACCTAATGAACACTCATTGACCCAATATGTCAACTTTTTACCAAAATTTTAACTTTGGTTAAAATGGTCAATTTTTGACCCAATTACCAACCCATTGGCCTAATAGGTTAACTTGTGACCAAAAATTCATCGTTGGTCAAAATTGTGAATTATTGAAAAAATTACCAACTCGTTGACAAAATAGGTCAACTTTTGACAAAAAAGTCAACTTTGTTCAAAATGGTCAATTCTGACCCAATGACCACCCCGTTGACCTAATGGGTCAACTTTTAATCAAAAATTTAATTTTGGTCAAAATAGTCAATTTTTGATCTAATGACCAAGTATTCACCCAATAAGTCAATTTCTGACCAAAAAGTCAACGTTGGTCAAAATGGTCATTCCTTGACCCAATGACAAACCCATTGACCCAATAGGTCAACTTTTGAAGCAAAAGTCAATTTTAGTCAAAATAGGAACTTTTTGACTTAATGACCACACATTGACCCAATAGGTCAAGTTTTGATCAAAAAGTCATCTTTGGTCAAAATGGTCAATTTCTGACCCAATGACAATCTCATTGACCCAATGGGTTAACTTTTGACCAAAAGTTCAATTTTGGTCAAAATTGTCATATTTTGACCTAATGACCAATTATTGACCCAATAAGTAAATCTCTGACCAAAAAGTCAAGTTTGGTTAAAGGGTTGACCCAAAGACAAACCAATTCACCCAATAGGTCAGCTTTTGACAAAAAATTTAATTTAGGTCAAAATAGTCAATTTTAGACTTCATGAACACCCATTGACCGAATAGGTCAACATTTAACAAAAAAGTCAATTTTTTTCAAAATAGTCAATTTTTGACCTAATGACCTATTATTAACCTAGTATGCTAATCTTTGACCACAAATTTACTTGTAGTCAAAATGGTCAATCCTTGACCCAATGACTTTCCCATTGATTAGAAGGTCAACTTTTGACCAAAAAGTCAACTTTGGACAAAATGATCAATCCTTAACCCAATGACCAACCCATTAGCCTAACAGGTCAACTTTTGACAAAAAGTCAATTTTAGTCAAAATAGTCAAAATTTGAATTAATGTCTAATTATTGGTCAAAATGGTCAAAAGTTAATTTTGGTCAAAATGGTCAATCCTTGACCAAATGACAAACTCATTGACCCAATAGGTCAACTTTTGACCAAAATGTCTATTTTGGTAAAAATAGTCAATTTGTAACCAAATGACCACCCATTGAACCAAAAGATCAACTTCTTACCAAAAAATCAACTTTAGTCAAAATGACCAATTCTTGACCCAATGACCAAGGCATTGATCCAATAAGTCAATCTCTGACCAAAAAGTCACCTTTGGTCATAATTGTCAATCTTTGATCCAATGACAAACCCATTGACCCAATAGGTCAACCTTTGAACCAAAAGATAACTTTGGTCAAAATGGTTAATTCTTGACCCAATAACAACCCACTCACCCAAAAGATCGACTTTGAACAAAAAGTTAATTTTGGTCGAAAAAGTAAATTTCTGATTTAATTACCAATTATTCACCCAATAGGTCAACTTTTGAATAAAAAGTCAACTTTGGTCAAAATGGTCAATCCTTGACCCAATGACCACTCCATTGACTCAATAGGTCAACTTTTGACGAAAAAGTCAACTTTCGTCAAAATGGTCAATCCTTTGCCCAATGACCAACTCATTAACCAAAAGGGATAACTTTTGATAACAAAAAGTCAATTTTGGTCAAAATTGTCAATTTTTGCCTAAATGTACACCTCATTGACCCAAAAGGTTATTTTTTGTCCAAAAAGTCAAATTTGGTCAAAATGGTCAATTTCTTACATGATGACCTAAATGTCAACTTTGGTGAAAATAGTCAATCCTCGATCAAATGACAAACCCATTGACCTAATTTTTTAAATGTTGACCAGAAAGACTACTTTGGTTAAAATGGTCAATCCTTAACCCAATAATCAACCCATTGACCCAATAAGCCAACTTTTGAACAAAAAGTCAATTTGGTCAAAATAGTCAACTTTTTACTTAATGACCAATTATTGACCCTGTAAGCATATCTCTGACCAACAAGTCAACTTTGTTCAAAATGGTCAATCGTTGACCCATTGACCAACCCATTGACCCAATAGGTCAACTTTTGACCAAAAAGTCAAATTTGGTCAAAATGCTCAGTACTTGACCCAATGACCAACCCATTAGCCTAATAGGTCAACTTTTGACCAAAAAGTCAATTTTCGTCAAAATAAATAAATTTTGATTTAATCACCAATTATTGACCTAATAAGTCAATCGCTGACAAAAAAGTCAACTTTGGTGAAAATGGTGAATCCTAGACCCAATGACAAAACCCATTGACTCAATGAGTCAACTTTTGACCAAATAGACAATTTTGGTCAAAATAGTCAATTTTTGACTTAATGAACACCCATTGTCCCGATAGATCAATTTTTGACCAAAAAGTTACCTTCGATGAAAATGGTTAATTCTTGATCCAATTACCAACTGATTGACCAAATAGGTCAACTTTTGACCAAATAGTCAACTTTTGTCAAAGTGGTCAATTTCTGACCCAATTGCCACCTCGTTCACCTAAAGGGTTAACTTTTGACCAAAATTCAATTTTGGTAAAAATAGTTAATTTTTGACCTAATGACCAAATATTGACCTAATAAGTCAATCTCTTACCAAAAAGTCAACTTTGGTCAAAATGGTCATTCTATCAACTTTTGACTAAAAGTCATCAACGGTCAAAATGGTCAATTCTTGACACAATTTCCAACTCATTGACAAATAGGTCAAATTTTAACCAAAAAGTCAACCTTGGTCAAAATGGTCAAATTTCTAACCCAATGACCACCCCGTTGACCCAATGGGTCAAGTTTTAACAAAAAAATTTAATTTTAGTCAAAATAATCAATTTTTGACCCAATGACCAATTATTGACCCATTAAGTCAATCACTGACCAAAAAGTCAACTTTGGTCAAAATGGTCAAACCTTTACCCAATGACCAACCCATTGTCCCAATAGGTCAACTTTTGACCAAAAGTTGGCTTTGGTCAAAATGGTTAAAGCTTGACCCAATGACCAACCCGTCGACCCAAAAGGCCAACGTTTGACCAAAAAGTTAATTTTGGTCAAAATAGTCAGTTTTTGACCTAATGATAAATTATTAACCCAGTAAGAAAAATCTCTCACCAAAAAATCAATTTTGGTAAAAATGGTTAATTTTTTACCCAATGACAAACCCATTGACCCAATAAGTCAACTTTTGACCAAAAAGTTAATTTTGGTCAAAATGATCAATCCTTGACCCAGAGACCAATCTATTGGCCTAATAGGTCAACTTTTGACCAAAAAGTCAATAATGGTCAAAATAGTCAATTTTTGAATTAATGACCAATAATTGACCCAAGAGATCAATCTCTGACCAAAAGTCAACTTTGGTCAAAATGGTCAATCCTTGACACAATGACAAACCAATAAGTCAACTTTTAACCAAATAGTCAATTTTGGTTAAAACAGTCAATTTTTGACTTAATGACCACCCAATGACACAATAGGTCAACTTTTGACCAAAAAGTCATCTTTGGTCAAAATGGTCAATTTATGACCCAATGACCACCACGTTGACCCAATGGGTCAACTTTTCACTAAAAATTTAATTTCGGTCAAAATAATTAATTTTTGACCTAATAACAGAAATAATCATTTTTTATTTAATGACCAATTATTGACCCAATAGGTCAATCACTGAACAAAAATTCAACTTTGGACAAAATGGTCAATCCTTAACCCAATGACAAACCCATTGCCCAATAGGTCAACTTTTGGCCAAAAAATCAACTTTGGTCAAAATGGTCAATTTTTGACCCAATGACCAACCCAATGACCCAATAAATAAATTTTTGACCAAAAAGTCATCTTGGGACAAAATGGTCAATTTTTAACCTAATTACCAACGTCAAGTTTTGACCAAAAAGTCAACTTTGGTCAAAATGGTCAATTTCTAACCCAATGACCACCCCGTTGACCCAATGGGTCAACTTTTGACTAAAAATTTAAATTTGATCAATATAAATAGTTTTTGACCTAATGACCAAAATAGTCATTTTTAATTAACGACCAATTATTGATCCAGTAGGTCAATATCTGACCAAAAAGTTAAAATTGGACAAAATCGTTAATCCTTTACTTGATGACAAACCAATTGCCCAATAGGTCAACTTTTGATTAAAAAGTCAATTTTGGTCAAAATAGTCCATTTTTAACTTAATGACCACCCATTGACCCAACAGGTCAACTTTTGACCAAAAAGTTAATTTTTGTCAAAATAGTCAAATTTTGACCTAATGACAAATTATTGACCCGGTAAGTCAATCTTTGACCATAAAGTCAACTTTGGTCAAAAATGTCAATCCTTGGCCCAATTACCAACCCATTCACCCAATAGTTCAACTTTTGACCAAAAAGTCAACTTTGGACAAAATGATCAATCCTTGACCCAATGACCAGCCCATTAACCTAAAAGGTTAACTTTTGACCAAAAAGTCAATTTTTGCCAAAATAGTCATTTTTTAAATAAATGACCAATTATTGACCCAATAAGTTAATCTCATACTAAAAAGTTAATTTTGGTCAAAATGGTCAATCCTAGACCCAATGACAAACCCATTGATCCACTACGTCAACTTTTAACCAAAAAGTCAATTTTGGTCAAAATAGTCAATTTTTGACTTAATGACCACCCATTGACCCAATAGGTCAACTTTTGACCAAAAAGTCAATTTTAGTCAAAATAGTCAATTTTTAACCTAATGGCCAATTAATGACTCGATAAAGCGATCTCGACCAAAAAAGTTAACTTTAGTCAAAATGGTCAATCCTTGACCCAATGACCAACCCATTGACCCAATATGTCAACTTTTGACCAAAAAGTCAACTTTGGTCAAAATGATCAATACTTGACCCAATGAAAAACCCATTGGCCTAAAAGGTCAACTTTTGACCAAAAAGTCAATTATGGTCAAAGTAGTCATTTTTTAAATTAATGACCAATTATTGATTCAACAAGTCAATCAGTGACCAAAAGTCAACTTTGGTCAAAATGGTCAATCCTTGACCCAATGACAAACCCATTGTCCCAAAAGATCAACTTTTGACCAAAAAATAAATTTTGGTCAAAAAAGTCAATTTTGATTACATAACATCCATTGACCGATAGAGTCGACTTTCGACTAAAAAGTCGACTTTGGTCGAAATGGTCGATTATTGACCCAATGAACAACCCATTGACCAAATAGGTCAACTTTTGACAAAAAAGTCAATTTTGGTAAAAATGGTTAATTCTTGACCCACTTACCAACTTATTAGCCAAATTGGTTAAATTTTGACGAAAAAGTGAACTTTGGTAAAAATGGTCAATTTCTGACCCAATGACCACCCCGTTGACCCATTTGGTTAACTTTTAACAAGAAATTCAATTTTAGTCAAAATGTCAATTTTTGACCTAATGACCAATTATTCACCCAATAAGTCAATCTCTGACCAAAAAGTCAACTTTGGTCAAAATGGTCAACCCTTGACCCAATGACAACCCCATTGACCCAATAGGTCAACTTTTGTCTAAAAAGTGAATTTAAGTCAAAATAGTCAATTTTTAACCTAATGAGCACCCATTGACCCAATATGTCAACTTTTGACCAAAAAAAGTCAACTTTATTTAAAATAGTCAATTTTTGATCCAATGACTAACCCATTGACCCAATAGATCAACTTATGTCGAAAAAGTCATCTTCGGTCAAAAAAGTCAATTCTTGAACCAAATACTAACTCATTGACCAAATAGATCAACTTTTGTCCAAAAAGTCAACTTTGGTTAAAATGGTTAATTTCTAACCCAATGACCACCCCGTTACCCAATGGGTGAACTTTTGACCAAAAATTTAATTTTGGTCAAAATAGGTCAACTTTTGACCAAAAAGTGATCTTTGGTCAATATGGTCAATTTCTGACCTAATGTCCACCCCGCTGACCCAATTGGTTAATTTTTGACCAAAAATTTAATTTTGGTCAAAATAGTCAATTTTATACCTAATAACCAATTATTGACCCAACAAGTCAATCTTTGACAAAAAAGTCAACTTTGGTCAAAATGGTCAATCTTTGACCCAATGATAAACCCATTGACCCAATAGGTCAACTTTTGATGAAAAAGTCAATTTTGGTCATAATAGTCAATTTTTGACCTAATGACCAAAATGGTCAATTTTTGACCCACTAACCAACCTATTGACCCAAAAAGTCAACTCTTGACCAAAAAGTCACCCTTGGTCAATATGGTCAATTCTTAACTAAATTACCAAAACATTGACCAAATAGGTCAACTTTTGACCAAAAAGTCAACTTTAGTCAAAATGGTCAATTTCTAACCCAATGACCACCCCGTTGACCCAATGAGTTAACTTTCGACCAAAAATTAAATTTTGGTAAAAATAGTCAATTTTTGACCTAATGACCAATTATTGAACCAATAAGTTAATCCATTGACCCAATAGGTCAACTTTTGATCAAAAAGTCAATTTTGGTCGAAATAGTCAATTTTTGACTTAATGACCACCCATTGACCCAATATGTTAACCTTTTGACCAAAAAGTCAACTTTGGTCAAAATGGTCAAATTTTGACCCAATGACTAACTCATTGACCCAATAGATCAACTTTTGGCCAAAAAGTCATCTTTGGTCAAGATAGTCAATTCTTGACGCAATTACCAACTAATTGACCGAATAGGTCAACTTTTGAACAAAAAGTCAACTTTTGCCAAAATAGTCAATTTTTGAACTAATGACCACCCCGTTGACTCAATGGATCAACTTTGACCAAAAATTTAATTTTGGTAAAAATAGTCAATTTTTGACCGTAGCAAAATAGTCAAATTTTGAATTAATGACCAATTATTGATCCAATAAATCAATGTCTGACGAAAAAGTCAACTTTTGTTAAAATGGTCAACCTTATACCCAATGACAAAAAAAATTAACTTCGACCAAAACTGAATTTTTGGTCAAAAGTTGACCCATTGGGTCAATGGAGTGGTCATTTAATCAAAAATTAACCATTTTGACCACAGTTTACTTTTGGGTCAAAAGTTGACCAATTGGGTCAATGTGTCGGTCATTGGGTCAAGGATTAACCATTTTGACCAAAGTTGACTTTTTGGTCAGAGCTTGAGAGATTTGGTCAATTATTAGTCAATAAGCCAAAAATTGAATATTTTGACCAAAATTGAATTTTTGGTCAAAAGTTGACCTATTGGGTTAATAGGTTAGTCATTAGGTAAAGGATTGTCATTTTGGTCAAAAGTTGACTTTTTGGTAAAAAGTTGACATATTGGGTCAATGGGTTGGTCATTGGGTCTAGGAATGACCATTTCGACCAAAGTTAGCTTTTTGGTCTGAAATTGACCTTTTGGGTCAATGGGTTGGTCATTAGGTCAAGGATTAAATATTTTGACCAAAGGTGACTTTTTGGTCAGAGATTGACTTATTGAGTCAATAATTGATGATTTATTCAAAAATTGACTATTTTAACCAAAATTTGCTTTTTGCTCGAAAGTTGCCCATTTAGTTCAATGGGTTGGTCATTGGGTCAAGGATTGACCATTTTAGCCAAAGTTGACTTTTTAATTAGAGATTGACTTATTGGGTAAATAATTAGTCATTAGTTCAAAAATTAATTATTTTGACAAAAATTGACTTTTTGGTCAAAAGTTGACACATTGCGTCAATGAGATGATCATTGTGTATGAAATTGACCATTTTGTCGAAATTTGACTTTTTGGTCAAATGTTGACCTTTTGAGTCAATGAGGTGGTAACTAGGTCAAAAATTGACAATTTTGATCAAAATTGACTTTTTGGTCAAAAGTTGTCCTTTTGGGCCAATGCTTGGTCACTGGGTTAAGATTGTCATTTGATAAAAGTTGACTTTTTGGTCAAAAGTGGATTTATTTAGTCAATGGGTTGGTCATTGGGTTAAGGATTGACCATTTTGACGAAAGTTGACTTTCTGATCAAAAGTTGTCCTATTGGTTCAATAATTGGTCATTAAGTCAATAATTTACAATTTTGACCAAAATTGGCTTTTTGGTAAAAGATTGACTGATTAGATCAAAAATTGACTATTTGACCAAAATCTACTTTTTGGTCAAAATTTTACCTATTGGGTCTATGGTTGGACCTTGGATCAAGATTGTCCATTTTAACCAAAGTTGACCAATAGGGTCAAAGGGTTGGTTATTAGGTTAGAAATTGACCATTTTGACCAAATAGACCAAACTTAACTTCTTGACCAAAATTAACTTATTGGGTCAATGGGTTGGTCATTGGGTCAACGCTCGATCATTTTGACCAAAGTTAACTTTTTGGTTAAAAGTTGATTTATTAGGTCAATGGGTTGGTCATTGGATGAAAGATTGATCATTTCGACCAAAGTTGACTTTTTGGTCAGAGATTGACTTATTGGGTCCATAATTGGTCATTCGGTTAAAAATTGATTATTTTGACTAAAATTGAATTTGTAGTCAAAATTTGACCCATTGGGTCAATTGGGTGGTCATTGTGTCAGAAATTGACCGTTTTGACCAAAGTTGATTTTTTGTCAAAAGTTGATCTATTGGGTCAATGGGTTGGTCATTGGGTCAGAAATTGACCATATTGACCAAAGCTTACTATTTTTTGTCAAAAGTTTACCTATTAGGTCAATGGGGTGGTCATTGGGTCAAGGATTCATCATTTTGGCCAATGTTGACTTTTTGGCAAGACATTGACTTGTTGGGTCAATAATTGGTCATTAGGTCAAAAATTGACTATTTTGACCAAAACTGACTTTCTAGTCAAATATTGACCTATTGGGTTAATGGGTCCGTCAATGCATCAATGATTGACCAATTTGACAAAAGTTTTACTTTTTGGCCAAAAGTTAACATATTGGGTCAATTGGTTGTTCATTAGGTCAGAAATTGACCATTTTGACCACAATTGACTTTCAGGTCAAAATTTGACATATTGGGTCAATGGGATTGTCATTTGGTCAAAGATTAACTATTTTGACAAAAGTTGATCTTTTGGTTAGAGATTGACTTATTGGATCAATAATTGGTCATTCGGTTAAAAATTTACTATTTTGACCAAAATTGACTTTTGGTTAAAAGTTAGCCTATTGGGTCAATGGGTTGGTCATTGGGTTAAGGATTGATCATTTTGCCCAAAGTTGACTTTTTGGTCAAAAGTTGACCATTGGGTCAATGGGTTGGTCATGACCATTTTAACCAATGTTGATTTTATGTTCAAATGTTAATCTATTGGGTCAATGAGTGGTCATTACGTTAAAACTTAGTTATTTTGACTAAAATTGACATTTTGGTCAAAAGTTGACTTATTGGGTCAATGGGTTAGTCATTGGGTAAAGGAATGACCATTTTGACCAAAGTTGACTTTTTGGTCAAGAGGTAACCTATTGGGTCAATGGACCCGGTCATTGGGTCAAGGATTGACTATTTTGACCAAAGTTGACTCTTTGGTCAGAGATTGACTTATTAGGTCAGTAATTGGTCATTAAGTCAAAAATTGATATTTTTGACGAAAACTGAATTTTTGGTCAAAAGTTGACACATTGTGTCAATGGGTTGGTCATTGGGTCAAGGATTAATCATTTTGACCAAAGTTAACTTTTTGGTCAAAAGTTAACCTATTGGGTCTATGGTTTGGTCAATGCGTCAGGGATTGACCATTTTGACCAAAGTTAACTTTTTATCCAGAGATTGACTTTTTGGGTCAATGGGTTGGTTATTAGGTCAAAAATTAATTATTTTGACCAAAATTGACTTTTTGTTCAAAAGTTGACCTATTGAGTTTTTGGGTCAAGATTGACCATTTTGACAAAGTGGACTTTTTGATCAAAAGTTGAACAAATAGGTCAATGGGTTAGTCATTGGGTCAATGATTGACCATTTTGACCAAAGTTGACTTTTTTGAGAGAGATTGACTTATTAGGTCAATAATTGGTCACTAGGTTAAAAATTGACTATTTTGACCAAAATAAACTTTTTTGACCAAAGTTGACCTATTGGGTTAATGGGTTTGTTATTGGCTCAAGACTTAACCATTTTTACTAAAAGTTAACTTTTTTGGTCAAAAGTTGATCTATTGGGTCAATGGGGTAGTCATTGGATCAAGGATTTATCATTTTGACCAAATTTGACTTTTTAGCTAGAGATTGACTTATTGGGTCAATTGGGTGGTGATTAGGTCAAAAATTGACTATTTTGACCAAAATTGACTTTTTGGTCAAAAGTTGACTTATTAGGTCCTCGGGTCAAGGATTGACCATTTTGACTAAAGTTAACTTTTTGGTCAAAAGTTGACCTATTGGGTCAATGGGTTGGTTATTGGGTAAATGATTGACTATTTTGACTAATATTAAATTTTTGGTCAAAAGTTTGACCCATTTGGTCAATGGAGTCGAATATTAGGTCAAGAAATTAACCATATTCGACCAAAGTTAATTTTTTGGTCAATAGTTGACCTATTTGGTCAGTGGGATTGTCATTTGGTAAAAAATTCAACTGATTTTAACCAAAATATGACTTTTTGGTCAAAAGTTGACCTATTGGAGCCATCAGGTTGGTCATTCGGTCGACGATTGACCTTTTTGACCAAAGTTGACTTTTTGGTCAAAAGTTGACCTATTTGGTCAATGGGTTGGTCAATGGGTCGAGGATTGATCATTTTGACCAAAGTTGACTTTTTGGTCAAAAGTTGGACTATTGGGTAAATGGGTTGGTCGTTGGGTCAAAAATTAACTACCAAAGTTGACCTATTAGGTCGATGGGGTGGTCATTAAGTCAAAAATTACTATTTTGTCCAAAATTGATTTTTTAGTCAAAGGTTGACCTATTGGGTTAATGGGCTGGTGATTGGGTCAAGGATTGACCATTTTAACTAAAGTTGACCTATTGGGTCAATGGGTGTTCATTAGGTCAAAATTTCACTGTTTTGACCAAAATTATCTTTTTAGTCAAAATTTTGACCTATTGGGTCAATGAGTTGGTCATTGGGTGAAGGATTGACTATTTCGACTAAAGTTGAATTTTTTGTTCAAAAGATGCAATGGGCTGGTAATTGCATAAAAGATTGACCATTTTTGACCAAAATTAACTTTTTGGTCAAAAAACGTCTTGGTTTAATGGGTTGGTCATTTGGTCAAGGATTGATCATTTTGGCCAAAGTTGATTTTTTGGTCAGAGATTGACTTATTGAGTAAATAATTGGTCATTAGGTCAAAAATTGACCTATTGGGTCAAAATTGACTTTTTTGTCAAAAGTTGACCGATTGGGTCAATGGGTTTGTCATTGGGTCAATGATTGACCATTTTGACCAAAGTTGACTTTTTGGTCAGAGATTAGCTTTCTGGGTCAATAAATGGTCATTAGGTCAAAAATTGACTATTCTGACAAAAATTGACTTTTTGGTTCAAAGTTTACCTATTAGGTTAATTGGGTGGTCATTAGGTCAAAAAATGTTATATTTTGACCAAAGTGACTTTTTAATCAAACGTTGAGCTATCGGGTCAGTGGGTTGGTCTTTGGGTCAAGGATTGAACATTTTGATCAAAGTTTACTTTATGGTCAGAGATTGACTTATTTAGTCAATAATTGTACATTATGTCAAAAATTGACTATTTCAGTCAAAATTTTACCTATTGGGTCTATGGGTTGGACATTGGGTTAAGTTTTACCCATTTTGATCAAAGTTGACTTTTTGGTCAAAAGTTGACCTATTGGGTCAATGGGCTGATCATTGTGTCAGAAATTGACCAATTTAACCAAACTGGACTTTTTTGTCAAATGTTGATCTGTTAGATTCAATGGGGTGGTCATTAAGTCAAAAATTGACCATTTCGATCAAAGTTAACTTTTTGGTCAAAGATTGACTTATTGGGTAAATAATTGGTCATTTGGTCAAAAATTGATTATTATTACCAAAATTAAATTTTTAGTAAAAAGATGACACATCGGGTTAATTAGGTGGTCATTAGGTCAGAAATTGACCATTTTGACCCAAGTTGACTTTTTGTCAAAAGTTGGCCTATTGGGTCAGTTGGTCAGAAATTAACCATTTTTACCAAACTTAACTTTTGGTCAAAATTTGACCTTATTGGTTCAATGGGTTGGTCATTGGGTTAAGGATTGAACATTTCGGCTAAAATTGACTTTTTGGTAAAAAGTTGACCTATTGGGTCAATGAGTTGGTCATTGGGTGAAAGATTGACCTTTTCAACCAAAGTTGACTTTTTGGTAAGTGATGGACTTATTGGGTCAATAATTGGTCATTAGATCAAAAATTGATTATTTTGATCAAAATTGAATTTTTTGTCAAATATTGACTTATTGGGTCAATGATTGACCAATTTGACCAAAGTTGACTTTTTGCTCGAAAGTTAACATATTGGGTAACTTGGTAAGTCATTGGGTCAGAAATTGATCATTTTGACTAAAATTGACTTTTGGGTCAAAAGTTCATATATTGGGTCAAAGGGTTTATCATTGGGTTAAATATTAACCATTTTGATCAAAGTTAACTTTTCGGTTAAAGATTGACTCATTGGGTCAATAATTGGTCATTAGGTCAAAAATTGACTATTTTGACCAAAATTGAATTTTTGGTTAAAAGTTAACCCATGGGTCAACGGGGTGGTCATTGGGTCAGAAATTGACTATTTTGACCAAAGTTAACTTTTTGGTCAAAAGTTGACCTATTTGGTCAATGAGTTCATAATTGGCTTAATAATTGACCATTTTGACCAAAGATGACTTTTTCGATCAAAAATTTACCTGTTGGGTCAATGGGTTGGTCATTCGCTTAAAAATTGACCATTTTGACCAAAGTTGACTTTTTGGTCAAAAGTTGACCTATTGGGTCAATGGGTGGTCATTAAGTAAAAAATTCACTGTTTTGACCAGAATTATCTTTTTAGTCAAAATTTTGACCTATTGGGACAATGAGTTGGTCATTGGATGAAGGATTGAGTATTTTGACCAAAGTTGAATTTTTTGGTCAAAAGTTGACCTATTTGGTCAATGGGCTGGTAATTGCGTAAAAGATTGACAATTTCGACAAAAATTGACTTTTTAGTCGAAAGACGTCTTGGGTCAATGGGTTAGTCATTGGGTCAAGGATTGATCATTTTTGTCAAAGTTAATTTTTTGGTCAGAGATTGACTTATTGAGTAAATAATTGGTCATTAGGTCAAAATTGACCTATTGGGTCAAAATTAACTTTTTAGTCAAAAGTTGACCTATTGAGTCAATGGGTTTGTCATTTGGTCAAGGCTTGACCATTTTGACCTAAGTTGACTTTTGTTTAGAGATTGACTCACCGGGTCAATAATTGGTCAATAGGTCAAAAATTGACTATTTTCACCAAAATTGACTTTTTGGTCAAAAGTTTACCTATTGGGCCAATTGGGTGGTCATTTGGTCAAAAATTGTCTATTCTGACCAAATTGACTTTTTTGGTCAAACGTTGACCTATTGGGTCAGTGGGGTTAGTCATTGGGTCAAAAATTGACCATTTTAACCAAAGTTGACTTTTTGGTCAAAAGTTGCCCTATTGGGTCAATGAGTGGTCATTAGGTCAAAAATTCACTATTTTGACTTTTTGGTCAAAAGTTGACCTATTGGGTCAATGGGTGGTCATTAGGTCAAAAATTCACTGTTTTGACCAAAATTATCTTTTTAGTCAAAATTTTGACCTATTGGGTCAATGAGTTTGTCATTGGGTGAAGGATTGACTATTTTGACCAAAGTTGATTTTTTTGGTCAAAAGTTGACCAATTGGGTCAATGGGTTGGTAATTGTGTAAAAGATTGACAATTTCGACCAAAATTGACTTTTTTGGTCAAAAAAAATCTTGGGTCAATGGGTTGGTCATTAGGTAAAGCATTGACCATTTTGGCCAAAGTTGATTTTTTGTTCAAAAGTTGACATATTGGGTCAATGGGTGGTCATTATGTCAAAAATTCACTGTTTTGACTAAAATTATCTTTTTAGTCAAAATAGTTATTTTTAACATAATGACCACCCATTGACCTAATAGGTTAACTTTTGACCAAAAAGTCAACTTCGTTGAAAATAATCAATTTTTGACCTAATGACCACCCATTGACCCGATAGGGTCAACTTTTCACCAAAAAGTTAACTTTGGTTAAAATGATCAATTCTTGACCCAATTACCAACTCATTGACCAAAAAGTCAACTTTGGTCAAAATGGTTAATTTTTGACCCAATGACCTCCCCGTTGACCAAGTGGGTTAACTTTTGACAAAAAAATTTAATTTCAGTAAAAATAATAAATTTTTGATCTAATGACTAATTATTGACCAAATAAGTCAATCTCTGACCAAGAAGTCAACTTTGTTCAAAATGGTCAATTTTTGACCCAATGACAAACTCATCGACCCAATAAGTCAACTTTCGACCAAAAATTCAATTTTGGTTAAAATAATCAATTTTTGATATAATGACCACCCATTAACCCAATAAGTCAACTTTTGACCAAAAAGACAACTTCAGTGAAAATGGTCAATTGTTGACCCAATTACTAACTCATTAGCTGAATGTCAACTTTTGACCAAAAAGTCAACTTTGGTCAAAATGGTCAATTTATGACCCAAAGGGTCATCTTTTCACTAAAAATTTTATTTTCGTCAAAATAATCAATTTTTGACCTTGTGACCAATTATTTATCCAATAAGTAAATCTCTGACACAAAAGTCAACTTTGGTCAAAAAGGTCAATCATTGACCCAATGACCAACCCATTGACCCAACAGGTCAACTTTTGGCCAAAAAGTCAACTTTGATCAAAATGGTCAATCCTTGACCCAATGACCAACCCATTGACCCAATAGGTCAACTTTTGACCAAAAAGCTAATTTTGGTCAAAATAGTCAATTATTGACCTAATGACTAATTATTGGCCCACGACTAACAATCTCTGACCAAAAAGTCAATTTTGGTCAAAATGGACATTCCTTAACCCAATGACCAACTAATTAACCTATTTGGTCTACTTTTGACCAAAAAGTAAAATTTGGTCAAAATGGTCAATCCTTGACCAAATGATAAACCCATTGACCTAATAGGTCAACTTTTAACCAAAAAGACAATTCTGGTCAAAATAGTCAATTTTTGACCTAATGACCACCCATTGACCCAATAGGTCAACTTTTGAACAAAAAGTAATGGTCATCTTTTGACACAATGACTAACCAATTGACCCAATAGACGAAATTTTGGCCAAAAAGTCATCTTCGATCAAAATGGTCAATTCTTGACCTATTTGCCAACTCATTGACCAAAAAGTTCAACTTTTGACCAAAAAGTTCAACTTTTGACCAAAAAGTCAACTTTGGTCAAATGGTTAATTTTTGACCCAATGACCACCCCGTCGACCCAATGGGTCAACTTTTAACTAACAACTTAATTTTGGTCAAAATAATCAATTTTTGACTTAATGATCAATTATTGACCCAATAAGTCAATCACTGACCAAAAAGTCAACTTTGTTCAAAATGGTCAATCCTTAACCCAATGACCAACCCATTGACCCAATAGGTCAACTTTTAAACAAAAAGTAAACTTTGATCAAAATGGTCAATCCTTGACCCAGTGACTAACCCTTTGACCCAATAGATCAACTTTTGACCAAAAAGTAAATTTTGACCAAAATAGTAAGTTTTTGACCATATGACCGATTATTGACCCACTAAGCCAATCTCTGACCAAAAAGTCAACTTAGGTCAAAATGGTTAATTTTTGACCCAATGACAAACCCATTGACCCAATAGGTCAACGTTTGACCAAAAAGTCAACTTCAGTTATAAATTCAATTTTGGTTAAAATAGTCAATTTTTACATAATGACCAATTATTCACCCAATAAGTCAATCTCTGACTAAAAAGTCAACTTTTGGTCAAAATATTCAATCCTTGACCCTATGACAAACCCATTAACCCAATATGTCAACTTCTGACCAAGTAGTCAATTTTGGTTAAAATAGTCAATTTTAGACTAAAAGACCACCAATTAACATAATAGGCCAACTTTTGACCAAAAAGTCAACTTTGGTCAAAATGGTCATTTTTTGACCCAATGACCAACCCATTGACCCAATAGATCAACTTTTGACCAAAAAATCATATTTGGTCAAAGTGGTTAATACTTCCCGTCAGAATAGGTCAACTTTTGACCAAAAAGTTAACTTTGGTCAAAATTGTCAACTTCTGACCCAATGACCACCCCATTGACCCAATGGGTCAACTTTTGACCAAAAAATTTATTTTGGTTAAAATAATTAATTTTTGACCTAAAGACCAAAGTAGTCAAATTTTGACGTAATGACTAATTATTGATTCAAAAAGTCAATCTCTCACTAAAAAGTAATTTTTGGTCAAAATTGTCAATCCTTGACCCACTGAAGAAACCATTGACTTAATAGGTCAACTTTTGACCAAAAAGTCAATTTTGGTCAAAATAGTCAATTTTTTACTTAATGACAAATTATTGACCCAGTAAGTCAATCTCTGACCAAAAAGTTAACTTTAGTCAAAATGGTCAATCCTTGACCCAATGAGCAACCCATTGAGCCAAGAGGTCAACTTTTGACCAAAAAGTCAACTTTGGTCAAAATGATCAATCCTTTACCCAATAACAAACCCATTGGCCTAGTGGGCCAACTTTGGATCAAAATGTTAATTTTGGTTAAAATCGTTAATTTTTGAATTAAAGACCAATTATTCATCCAAAAACTCAATCTTTTACAAAAAAGTCAACTTTTGTCAAAATGGTCAATCCTTGACCCAATAACAAACCCATTGACCCAATAGGTCAACTTTTGACCAAAAAGTAAATTTTGGTCAAAATTATCAATTTTTAACCTAATGACCAACCATATACCCAATAGGTCAACTTTTCACCAAAAAGTCAACTTTGGTCAAAATGGTCAATTTTTGACCCAATGACTAACCCATTGACCCAATAGATCAACTTTTGACCAAAAAGTCATCTTCGGTCGAAATGATCAATTCTTGACCCAATTACCAACTCATTGACCAAATATGTAAACTTTTGACCAAAAAGTCAAATTTGGTCAGAACAGTCAATTTCTGACCCAATGACCATCAACAGGTTAACTTTTGAAAAAAAATTTAATTTTGGTTAAAACATAATTAAATTTTGACCTAATGACAAATTATTGACCCAATAAGTCAATCACTAACCAAAATGTCAACTTTGGTCAAAATGGTCAATCCTTGACCCAATGACCAACCCACTGACCCAATTGATCAACATTTTGACCAAAAAGTCAACTTTGATCAAAATGGTTAATCCTTGACCCAATGACTAACCCATTGACCCAATAGGTCAACTTTTGACCAAAAAGTAAAATTTGGTCGAAATAATCAATTTTTACCTAATGAACAATTATAGACCCAATAAGCCAATCTCCGACCAAAAAGTCAACTTTGGTCAAAATGGTTGATTTTTCACCCAATGACAAACCCATTGACCCAATAGGCCAACTTTTGACCAAAAAGTCAACTTTGGTCAAAATGGTCAATTTCTGACCCTATGACTAACCCATTGACCTAATAGGTCAACTTTTGACCAAAAGTCATCTTTGGTAAAAATCGTCAAACATTGACCCAATAACTAACCCATTAACCTAATAGGTCAACTTTTGACCAAAGAGTAAATTATGGTAAAAATAGTCAAATTTTGACCATATGACCCCCCATTGACCAAATAGATCAACTTTAGATTAAAAAGTCAACTTTGGTCAAAATGGTCAATTTTTTACCCAATGACCAACTCATTTACCCAATAGGTCAACTTTTGACCAAAAAGTCAACTTTTGTCAAAATGATCAATTCTTGACCCAATGACTAACACATTGACGCGATAAGTCAACTTTTGAACAAAAAGTCAATTTGGGTCAAAATAGTCAATTTTTGACTTAATGACCAATTATTGACTCAATAAGTCAATCTCTAACCAAAAAGTAAACTTTGGTTATAATTGTCAATCCTTGACCCAATGACAAATTCATTGAACCAACAGGTCAACTTTTGAGCAAAAAGATAACTTTGGGTAAAATGGTAAATCTTTGATCCAATAACCAACCCTTTGACCCAATAGATCGGCTTTTGACCAAAAAGTCAATATTGGTCAAAATAGTAAATTTTTCACTTAATTACCTATTATTGACCTAATAGATCAACTTTTGACCAAAAAGTCAACTTCGGTTAAAACGGTAAATCCTTGACCCAATAACCAACCCACTGGCCCAATAAATCGACTTTTGACCAAAAAGTAAATTTTGGTCAAAATAGTAAATTTTGGTCAAAATAGTAAATTTTTGACTTAATTACCAATTATTAACCAAATAGGTCAATTTTTGACCAAAAAGTCAACTTTGGTCAAAATCGTTAATCCTTGGTCCAATGACCAACCAATTGACCCAATAGGTCAACTTTTGACCAAAAAGTCAACATTGGTCAAAATGGTCAATCTTGACACAATGACCAACACATTGACCAAATAGGGAAACTTTTGACCAACACCTTGACCCAATAAGACAACTTTTGACAAAAAAAGTCAATTTTGGTCAAAATTGTCAATTTTTGACCTATTGACCACCTCATTAACCCAAAAGGTCAACTTTTGACTAAAAAGTCAAATTTGGTCTAAATGGTTAATTTCTGACACAATGACCTAAATGTCATCTTTGGTGAAAATGGTTCATCCTTGATCCAATGACAAACTATTGATCCAATTTGTTAACTTTTGACTAAGAAGTCAACCTTGGCCAAAATGTTTAATCCTTAACCAAATGACAACCGTATTGAGCCAAAAGTATAACTTTTGACCAAAAAGCTAATTAGCTCAAAATTGTCATTTTTACCTAATGACCACCTCAATGACCTAAATAGGTCAACTTTTGACCAAAAAGACAACTTTTGTTAAAATGGTCAATCCTTGACCCAATGACCAACCCATTGACCCAATAGGTCAACTTATGACCAAAAAGTCAATTTTGGTCAAAATAATCAATTTTTAACCTAATGACCAATTTTTAACCCAGTAAAAAAATCTCTGACCAAAAAGTCAACTTTGGTTAAGATGGTTAATCCTCGACCAATGACCAACCCATTAACCCAATAGAATAACTTTTGACCAAAAAGTCAACTTTGGTCAAAATGGTCAATACTTGACCTAATGACTAACCCATTGACCGAATAGGCTGACTTTCGACCAAAAAAGTCAATTTTGGTAAAAATAGGCAATTTTGAATTAATGACCAAATATTGTCTCAATAAGTTAATATCTGACCAAAAAGTCAACTTTGGTCAAAATGGTCAATCCTTGACCCAATGACAAACCCATTGACCCTATAGGTCAACGTTTGACCAAAAAAGTCAACTTTGGTCAAAATAGTTAATTTTTGACCTAATGACAACCCATTGACCCAATAGGTCAACTTTTGGCCAAAAAGTCAACTTTTGTTAAAATGGTCAATTTTTGACCCAATGACCAACCCATTGACCTAATAGGTCAACTTTTGACAGAAAAAGTCATCTTTGGTCAAAATGATCAAATTCTTGGCCCAATTACCAACTCATTGAGAAATAGGTCAACTTTTGACGAAAAAATCAACTTTGGTCAAAATGGTCAATTTTTAACCCAATGACCTCCCCGTTGACCCAATGAGTTAATTTTTGACCAAAAATGTAATTTTGGTAAAAAAAGTTAATTTTTGACCTAATGACCAAATATTGACCCAATAAGTCAATCTCTAACCAAAAAGTCAACTTAGGTCTGAATAGTCAATGCTTGACCCAATGACAAACCCGTTGACCGAATATGTAAACTTTTGACAAAAAGTCAATTTTGGTCAAAATAGTCAATTTTTGACCTAATGACCACCCATTGACCTGATAGGTTGACTTTTGACCAAAAAGTCAACTTTGGTCAAAATGGTCAATTTTTGACCCAATGACCAGCCCGTTGACCCTATAGATCAAATTTTGACCAAAAAGTCATCTTCAGTCAAAATGCTCAATTCTTGACACCAACTCATTGACCAAAGTGGTCAACTTTTGAACAAAAAGTCAAATTTTGTCAAAACGGTCAATTTTTTACCCAAGTCGTTGACCCAATAAGTCAATCTCTAACCCAATAGGTCAACATTTGACCAAAAAGTCAACTTTAGTCAAAATGGTCAATTCTTGACCAATTGACGAACGCATTGACCCAATAAGTCAACTTTTTAACAAAAAGTCAATTCAGGTCAAAATAATCATTTTTTGATATAATCACCAATTATTGACCCAATAAGTCAATCTCTGACCAAAAAGTCAACTTTGGTCAAAATGGTCAATCCTTGATCCAAAGACAAACTCATTGACCCAATATGTCAACTTTTTGACCAGAAAGTCAATTTTTGTCAAAATGACAATTTTTAACCAAATGACCAATTATTGACCTAGTAAGCCAATCTTTATCCTCAAAGTCAACTTTGGTAAAAATGGTCAATCCTTGACCCAATGACCAACCCATTGACCAATAGGTCATCTTTTGACCAAAAAGCCAACTTTAGACAAAATGATTAATCATTCACACACTGACCAACCCATTAGCCTAATAGGTCAACTTTTGATCAAAAAGTCAATTTTGGTCAAAATAGTCAATTTTTGAATTAATGACCAATTATTAACCTAATAAGATAATCTCTGACCAAAAAGTTAATTTTGGTCGAAATGATCGATCCTTGACCCGATGATAAACCCATTGACCCGATAAGGTTGACTTTTGACTGAACCCATCAATTTCGGTCTAAATAGTTAATTTTTACTTAACGACCACCCATTGACCAAACAAGTCGACTTTTAACAATGGCAAACTTTGGGTCGAAAATGGTCAATTTTTGACCCAATAGGTCAAATTTTGACTAAAATGTCATCTTTGGTCAAAATGGTCAATTCTTGAGCCAAATACCAACTGATTGGCCAAATAGATCAACCTTTGACCAAAAACTCAACTTTGGTTAAAATGGTCAATTTCTGACCCAATGACCACCCCGTTCACCCAATGGGTTAACTTTTGACAAAATATTCAATTTTGGTTAAAAAAGTCAATTTTTGACTTAATGACCAATTATTGACCCAATAAATCCATCTCTGGAGAAAAAGGCAACTTTGGTCAAAATGGTCAAAGCTTGACCCAATGAGAAACCCATTAACCCAATAGGTCAACTATTGATGAAAAAGTAAATTTTAGTCAAAATAGTCAATTTTTGACCTAATGACCACCCATTGACCCAATAGTTCAACTTTTGACAAAAAAGCCAACTTTGGTCAAAATGGCCAATTTTTGATCCAATAACCAGCCCATTGAACCAATAGATCAACTTTTGACCAAAAAGTTAACTTTAGTTAAAATGGTCAATTCTTGAACCAATTACTAACTCATTGACCAAATATGTCAACTTTTGACCAAAAATTCAACTTTAGTTAAAATGAACAATTTTTGACCGAATGACCACCTCGTTAACCCAATGGGTTAACTTTGACCAAAAATTCAATTTTGGTCAAAATAGGTCAACTTTTAACCAAAAAGTCATCTTTGGTCAAAATGGTCAATTTCTGACCCAAGGACCCCCCCCCCCACGTTGACCCAATGGGTTAACTTTTAACCTAAATTTCAATTTTTTTCAAAATAGGCCATTTTTGACCCGATGACCAATTATTGACCCAATATGTCAATCTCTAAGAAAAAACTTAACTTTGGTCAAAATAGTCAATCCTTGACCTAATGACAAACCCTTTGACCGAACATGTCAATTTTTGACCAAAAAGTCAATCATACTCAAAATAGTGAATTCTTTTACTTAATGACCACCCATTGACCCAATAAGTCAACATTTGACCAAAAAGTCAATTTTGATCAAAATAGTCAATTTTTAACCTAATGACATATTATTAACCTAGTAAGTCAATCTCTGACCAAAAAGTCAACTTTGGTCAAAATGGTCAATCCTTGACCCAATGACCAAACCATTGACCCAATAGGTCAACTTTTGACCAAAAAGTCAATTTTGGTCAAAATAGACAATTTTTGAATTAATGACCAATTATTGATCCAATATGTCAATCTCCGACAAAAAATTCAACTATGGTCAAAATGATCAATCCTTGACCCAATGAAAATCCCATTGACCCAATAGGTTAACTTTTGACCAAAAAGTCAATTTTGGTCAAAATAGTCAATTTTTAACCTAATAACCACCCATTGACCCGACAGGTCAACTTTTGACCAAAAAGTTAACTTTAGTCAAAATTATCAATTTTTTACCCAATGACTAACTCATTAACCAGATAGGTCAACTTTTGACAAAAAAGTCATCTTTGGCCAAAATGGTCAATTCTTGACCCAATTACCAACTCATTGGCCAAATAGGTAAATTTTGACCAAAAAGTCAACTTTGGTCAAAATGGTTAATTTGTGACCTAATGATCACCCCGTTAACCAAATGGGTTAACTTTTGACCAAAAAGTTAATTTTAGTCAAAATAGGTTAACTTTTAACTTAGTGACCAATTATTGACCCAATAAGTCAATATCTGGTTAAAAAGTCAAATTTGGTCAAAATGGTCAATCCTTGACCCAATGACAAACCCATTGACCCAACAAGTAAATTTTTAACCAAAAAGTCAATTTTGGTCAAAATTGTTAATTTTTTACTTAATGACCACTCATTGACCCAATAGGTCAACTTTTGACCAAAAAGTCAATTTTGGTCAAAATAGTCAATTTTTAACCAAATGACCAATTCTTGACCCTGTAAGCCAACATCTTACCAAAAAGTTAACTTTGGTCAAAATAGTCAATCCTTGACCCAATGACCAACCTATTGACCGAATAGGTCAACTTTTGACTAAAGCGTCAACTTTAGTCAAAATGGTCAATCCTTGACCCAATGACCAACCCATTGACCTAATAGGTTACCTTTTGACCAAAACTCAATTTTGGTCAAAATAGTCAATTTTTGAATTAATGACCATTTATTGATCCAATATGTCAATCTCTGACCAAAATGTCAACTTTGGTTAAAATGATCTATCCTTGAACCAATGACAAACCCATTGACCCAATAACTTTTAACCAAAAAGTAAATTTTAGTCAAAATAGTCAATTTTTGACTTAATGACCACCCATTAACCCAATAGGTCAATTTTTGACCAAAAAGTCAATTTTGGTCAAAATAGTCACTTTTGACCTAATGACCAATTATTGATCTAATAGGCTCGACTCTTTGACCAAAAGTCGAACTTTGGTCAAAATGGTCAATCCTTGACCCAATGAACAACTCTTTGACCCAATAGGTCAACTTTTGACCAAAAGTCAAATTTTATCAAAAAGACCAACCCATTGGGTTAATAGGTCAACTTTTGACCGAAAGGCCAATTTTGGTCAAATTAGTAAATTTTTGAATTAATAACCAATTATTGACCCAATAAGTTAATCTTTGAGCAAACAGTCAACTTTGGTCAAAAGGATCAATCCTTGACCCAATAAGCTAATCTTTTACCAACCCATTGACCAAATAAGTCATCTTTTGACCAATAAGTCAATTTTGGTTAAAATAGTCAATTTTTGACCTAATGAACACCCATTGACCCAATAGGCCATCTTTTGACCAAAAAGTCAACTTTGGTCAAAATGGACAATTTTTGACCCAATAACCAACTCATTGACCCAAAAGGTTAACTTTTGACCAAAAAGTCATCTTTGGTCAAAATGGTTAATTCTTGACTAAATTACCAACTCATTGACCAAATAGGTTAACATTTGATAAAAAAGTCAACTTTAGTCAAAATGGTCAATTTTTGACCCAATGAGTACCCCGTTGACACAATGGGTTAAGTTTTGACCAAAACTTCAATTTTGGTAAAAATAGTCAATTTTTGACCTAATGACCAATTATTGACCCAATGAAGTTGATCCAATGATTCAAAAAGTCAACTTTGGTCGAAAATGAGTCGATCCTTGACTCAATGACAAACTCATTGACTCGATAGGTCAACTTTGTCCGAAAAGTCAATTTTGGTCAAAATAGTCAATTTTTGACTTAATGACCACCCATTGACCCAATAGGTCAACTTTTGTCAAAATGGTCAATTTTTTACCCAATAACCAACCCATTGACCCTATAGATCAACTTTCTACTAAAAAGCCATCATTGGACAAACTGGTCAAATTTTTGACCCAATTACCAACTCAATAGCCAAATAAGTCAACTTTTGACCAAAAAGTTAACTTTGGTCAAAATGGTCAATTTTTGACCCATTGACCTCTCCGCTGACCCAGTGGGTTAATTTTTGACCAAAAATTCAATTTTGGTCAAAATATTCAATTTTTGATCTAATGACCAATTATTGACCCTATACGTCAATCTCTGACCAAAAAGTCAACTTTCGTCAAAATAGTTAATCCTTGACCCAATGATAAACCCATTGACCCAATCGGTCAACTTTTGACCAAAAAGTCAATTTCGGTCAAAATAGTCAATTTATGACCAAATGACCACCCATTAACCCAATAGGCTAACTTTTGACCAAAAAGTTAACTTTGGTCAAAATTGTCAATTCTTGACCCAATCTCCAGCTCATTGACCAAATTGGTCAACTCTTGACTAAAAAATCAACTTTTGTCAAAATGGTTAATTTTTGACCTAATGACTAACCCATTGACCAATAGGTCGACTTTCGACGAAAAAGTCGTCTGGTCGAAATGGTCGATTCTTGACCCGATTCACTAATTCATTGACCAAATAAGGCAACTTTTGACCAAAAAACCAACTTTGGCCAAAATGGTATATTTTTAACCCAAAGACCTAACCATTGACCCAATAGGTCAAATTTTGACCAAAAAGTCAACTTTGGTCAAAATGGTCAATTCCTGACCCAATTACCAACTCATTGAACAAATAGGTTAACTTTTGACCAAAAAGTCAACTTTGGACAAAATAGTCAATTTTTGACCCTATGACCATCCTATTGACCCAATAAGTTAACTTTTAAACAAAAATTCAATTTTGGTCAAAATAGGTCAACTTTTAACCAAAAAGTAATCTTTAGTCAAAATGGTCAATTTCTGACCCAACGACTAACCAATTGACATAATGGGTAAACTTTTGACAAAAAATTCAATTTTGGTCGAAAATAGTCAATTTTTGACCTAATGACCAATTATTGGCCTAATAAGTTAATCTCTGACCAAAATGTCAACTTTGGTCAAATGGTCAATCCATGACCAAATGACAAACCCATTGACCTAATAGGTTAACCTTTGACCAAAAAATCAATTTTAGTCAAAAGAGTCAATTTTTAACTTAATTAACACCCAATTCACCCAATAGGTTAGATTTTGACCAAAAAGTCAATTTTTGTGAAAATAGTAAATTTTTGACCTAATGACCAAATATTGACCCACTATGTCAATCTTTGTCCACAAAGTCACTTTTGGTCGAAATGGTCAATCCTTGACCCAACAACCAAAAGGTCAAGTTTTGACCAAAAAGTTAACTTTGGACAAAATGATTAATCCTTGACCCAATGACCAACCCATTAACCTAATAGGTCAACTTTTGACTAAAAAAGTCAATTTTTTACTTAATGACCAATTATTGGCCCAATAAGTTAATCTTTCACCAAAAAGTTAATTTTTGTCAAAATTGTCAATCCTTGACCCAATAATAAACTCATTGATTCAATGGTTCAACTTTTGACCAAAAAATCAACTTTGGTCAAAATGGTCAATCCTTGACCTAATGACAAACCCAATGACCCAATAGGTCAACTTTTGACCAAAAAGTCAACTTTGGTCAAAATGGTCAATTTTTGACACAATGACCAACCCATTGACCCACTAGGTCAACTTTTGACAAAAAAGTCATCTTTGGTCAAAATGGTCAATTCTTAACCCAATTACCAACTCATTAGAAAAATACGTCAACTTTTGACCAAAAAGTCATCTTTAGTCAAAATGGTCAATTTCTGACCCAATGATAGTCATTTTTGGTCAGGATAGCCAATTTTTGACCTAGTGACCAATTATTGACATTTTTTGTCAGGATAGTCAATTTTTGACCTAGTGACCAATTATTGACTCAATATGTCAATCTTTGACCAAAAAGTCAACTTTGGTCAAAATGGTCAATCCTTGACCCAATGACAAACCCATTGACCCAATAAGTCGACTTTTGACCAAAAAGTCAATTTTTGTCAAAATAGCTAATTTTTTACTTAATGACCACCCATTAACCCAATAGGTCAACTTTTGACCAAAAAGTCAATTTTGGTCAAAATAGTCAATTTTTAACCAAATGACCAATTCTTGTCCCGGTATGCCAATCTCTGACCAAAAGGTCAACTTTGTTCAAAATGGTCAATCCTTGACCCAATGACCAACCCATTGACCGAATAGGTCAACTTTTGACCAAAAGGTCAACTATGGTCAAAATGATCAATCCTTGACCCAATGACCAACCCATTGGCCTAATAGGTCACCTTTTGACCAAAAAGTCAATTTTGGTCAAAATAGTCAATTTTTGAATTAATGACCATTTATTGATCCAATATATCAATCTCTGACCAAAATGTCAACTTTGGTCAAAATGGTCTATCCTTGAACCATTGACAAACCCATTGACCTAATAACTTTTAACCAAAAGTCATTTTTGGTCAAAATAGACAATTTTTTACTTAATGACCACCCATTAACACAATAGGTCAACTTTTGACCAAAAAGTCCATTTTGGTCAAAATAGTCAATTTTTGACCTAATGACGAATTATTGACCCAGTAAGCCAATCTCTGACCAAAAAGTCAACTTTAGTCAAAATGGTCAATCCTTGACCCGATGACCAACCGTTTGACCCAATAGGTCAACTTTTGACCAAAAAGTCAAATTTGATCAAAATGATCAATCCTTGACCCAATGACCAACCCATTGGGTTAATAGGTAAACTTTTGACCAAACAGCCAGTTTTGGTCAAAATAATCAATTTTTGAATTAATAACCAATTATTGACGCAATAAGTCAATCTTTTAGTAAAAAGTAAACTTTGGTCAAAAGGATCAATCATTGAAACACTAAGTTAATCTTTGACCAACCCACTGACCCAATAAGTCAACTTTTGACCAATAAGTCAATTTTGGTCAAAATATTCAATTTTTGACCTAACGAACACCCATTGACCCAATAGGCCAACTTTTGACCAAAAAGTCAACTTTGGTCAAAATGGACATGTTTTGACCCAATGACCAACCCATTGACCCAATAGGTCAACTTTTGACCAATAAGTCATCTTTGGTCAAAATGGTCAATTCTTGACCAAGTCAAAATGGTCAATTCTTGACCAAATTACCAACTCATTGACCAAATAGGTCAACTTTTGACAAAAAAAGTCAACTTTGGTCAAAATGGTCAATTTATTACCCTATGAGTACCCCGTTGACATTAAGTTTTGACCAAAAATTCAATTTTGGTCAAAATAGTTAATTTTTGACCTAATGCCAATTATTGACCCAATAAGTTAATCTCTGACCGAAAAGTCAACTTTGGTCAAAATGGTCAATCCTTGATCATATGACAAACTCATTGACCCAATAGGTCAACATTTGACCAAAAAGTCAATTTTGGTCAGAATAGTAAATTTTTGACTTAATGACCACCCATTGACGCAATAGGTCAACTTTTGACCAACAAGTCAACTTTTGTCAAAATGTTCAATTTTTTACCCAATGACCAACCCACCCAAAAGATCAACTTTCGACTAAAAAGTTATCTTTGGTAAAGCTGGTCAAATTCTTGACCCAATTACCAACTCGAAAGCCAAATAAGTCAACTTTTGACCAAAAAGTTACTTTGGTCAAAATGGTCAATTTTTTACCCATTGACCTCCCCGTTGACCCAATGGGTTAATTTTTGACCAAAAATTCAATTTTGGTCAAAATATTCAATTTTTGATATAACGACCAATTATTGACCCAATACGTCAATCTCTGACCAAAAAGTCAATTTTTATCATAATAGTCAATCCTTGACCCAATGACAAACCCATTGACCCAATCCGTAAACTTTTGACCAAAAAGTCAATTTTGGTCAAAATAGTCAATTTATGACCTAATGACCACCCATTAACCTAATAGGTCAACTTTTGACCAAAAAGTCAACTTTTGTTAAAATGGTTAATTCTTGACCCAATCACTAGCTCATAGACCAAATTGGTCAACTTTTGACCAAAAAGTCAACTTTGGTCAAAATGGTTAATTTTTGACCTAATGACTAACCCATTGACCCAATAGGTCAACTTTCAACCAAAAAGTCATCTTTGGTCAAAATGGTCAATTCTTGACCCAATTTCCATCTCATTAAACCAAATAAGTCAACTTTTGACAAAAAAACCTATTTTGGTCGAAATGATATATTTTTAACCTAATGACCAACCCATTGACCCAATAGGTCAACTTTTGACCAAAAAGTCAACATTGGTCAAAATGATCAATTCTTGACCCAATTACCAACTCATTGAGCAAATAGGTGAACTTTTGACCAAAAAGTCAACTTTGGTAAAAAAGGTCAATTTTTGACCTAATGACCATCCTGTTGACCCAACAGGTTAACTTTTAAACAAAAATTCAATTTTGGTCAAATAGGTCAACTTTTAACCAAAAAGTAATCTTTGGTCAAAATGGTCAATTTTTGACCCAATCACCAACCCATTAACCCATTGAGTTAACTTTCGACCAAAAATTAAATTTTGGACAAAATAATCAATTTTTGACCTAATGACCACTTATTGACCTAATAAGTTAATCTCTGACCAAAAAGTCAACTTTGGTCAAATGGTCAAATCATGACCAAATGACAAACCCATTGACCTAATTGGTCAACTTTTGAATAAAAAGTCAATTTTGATCAAAATTGTCAATTTTTAACTTAATTAACACCCAATGACCCAATAGGACAACTTTTGAGCAAAAAAGTCAATTTTTGTGAAAATAGTAAATTTTTGACCTAATGACCAAATATTGACCCAGTATGCCCATCTTTGTCCTCAAAGTCACTTTTGGTCAAAATGGTCAACCCTTAACCCAATGACCAACTTATTGACCCAAAAGGTCAACTTTTGACCAAAAAGTCAACTTTGGACAAAATGATCAATTCTTCACCCAATGACTAACTCATTAGCCTAGTAGGTCAACTTTTGACCAAAAAGTCAATTTTGGTAAAATTAGTTAATTTTTGATTTAATGACCAACTATTGGCCCAATAAGTCAATCTTTGACCAAAAAGTTAATTTTGGTCAAAATGGTCAATCCTTAACCCAATAACAAACCCGTTGACCCAATGGGTCAACTTTTGACCAAAAAGTCAACTTTGGTAAAAATGGTCAATCCTTGACACATTGACAAACCCATTGACCCAAAAAGTCAACTTTTGACCAAAACGTCAACTTTGGTCAAAATGGTCAATTTTCGGCACATTGACCAACACATTGACCCATTAGGTCAACTTTTGACTAAAAGTCATCTTTGGTCAAAAAGGTCAATTCTTAACCGAATTACCAACTCATTGGCCAAAGTCAACTTTTAACCAAAAAGTTATCCTTGGTCAAAATGGTCAATTTCTAACCCAATGTCCACCCCGCTGACCCAATTGGTTAACTTTTGACCAAAAATTTTATTTTGGTCAAGATAGTCAATTTTTTACCTAGTGACCAATTATTGACCCAAAATGTGAATCTTCAACCAAAAAGTCAACTTTTGTCAAAATGGTCAATTCTTCACCCAATGACTAACTCATTGACCCAAGAGGTCAACTTTTGACAAAAAAGTTAATTTTGGTTAAAATAGTTAATTTTTAACTTAATAACCACCCATTGACCCAATAGGTCAACTTTTGAGCAAAAAGTAAACTTTGGTCAAAATGCTCCATTTTTGACCCAATTGATCAACTTTTGACCAAAAAGTCATCTTTAGTCAAAATGATCAATTTTTTTCCCAAGTACCAACCCATTGATCCAATAGGTAAACTTTTGACCAAAAAAGTCATCTTTGGACAAAATGGTCAATTCTTGACCCAATTACCAACTCATTGACCAAATTGGTCAAGTTTTGACCAAAAAGTCAACTTTGGTCATAATGGTCAATTTTTGACCAAATGACCAATTATTGACCCAATAAGTCATTCCCTGACAAAAAAGTCAACTTTGGTCAAATTAGACAATCCTTGAATTAATGACAAACTCATTGACCCAATAGGTCAACATTTGACCAAAAAGTCAATTTTAGTAAAAATAGTAAATTTTTTACTTTATGACCACCCATTGATCCAATAGGTTAACTTTTGACCAAAAATTCAATTTTCGTCAAAATAGTCAATTTTGCCCAAATGACCAATTTTGACCCAGTAAGCTAATCTTTGACCACAAAATCAACAATGTTCAAAATGGTCAATCGTTGACCCAATGACCAACCCATTGACCTAATAGGTCAAATTTTGATCAAAAAGTCAATTTTGGCCAAAATATTTAATTTTTGAATAAATGACCAATTATCGACCCAATAAGTCAATTTCTGACCAAAAAGTTTATTTTGGATAAAATGATCAATCCTTGACCCGATGACAAACCCTTTGACCCAATATGTCAACTTTTGACCGAAAAGTCAATTTTTGACAAAATAGTCAATTTTTGACCTAATGACCACCCATTGACCCAATAGGTCAACATTTGACTAAAAAATCAACTTTGGTCAAAATGGTCAATTTTTTATCCAATGACCAACCAAACTACCCAAAAGGTCGACTTTTGACTAAAAGGTCATCTTTGGTCAAAGTTGTCAATCTTGACCCAATTACCAACTAATTGACCAAATAAGTCAAATTTTGACCAAAAAGTCAACTTTGGTCAAAATGGTGAATTTCTGACCCAATGGGTTAATTTTTGAGCAAAAATTCAATTTTGGTCAAAATAATGAATTTTGGCCAAAATATTTAATTTTTACATTAAAGACCACTTATTGACCCAATAAGTCAATTTCTGACCAAAAAGTTTATTTTGGATAAAATGATCAATCCTTGATCCAGTCACAAACCCGTTGACCCAATATGTCAACTTTTAACCAAAAGTCGATTTTGGTCAAAATGAGTCGATTTTTAACTTTAATGACCGCCCATCGACCCGATAGTGTCGACTTTTGACTAAAAAGTCAACTTTGGTCAAAATGGTCAATTTTTACCAAATGACCAACCAAATTACCCAATAGGTCGACTTTTAACTAAAAGTCATCTTTGGTCAAAATGGTCAATTCTTGACCCAATTACCGACTAATTGACCAAATAGGTCAAATTTTGACCAAAAAGTCAACTTTGGTCAAAATGGTGAATTTCTGACCCAATGACCACCCCGTTGACCCAATGGGTTAACTTTTGACCAAAAATTCAATTTTGATCAAAATAGTCAATTTTTGACTTAATAACCAATTATTGACCAAATAAGTCAATCTTTGACAAAAAGTCAACTTTGGTTAAAATGGTCAATCTTTGACCCAATGACAAACCCATTGACTCGATAAGTCAACTTTTGACCAAAAAGTTAATTTTGGTCAAAATAGTCAATTTTTGACCTAATGACCACTCATTGACCGAATAGTTCAACTTTTGACCAACAAGTCAACTTTGCTCAAAATGATCAATTTTTGACCCAATGACCAACCCATCGAACCAATAGTGAAACTTTTAACCAAAAAGTCATATTCGGTCAAAATCGTCAATTCTTTACCCAATTACCAACTCATTGACCAAATAGGTCAACTTTTGACTAAAAAGTTAACATTGGTAAAAATGGATAATTTCTGATCCAATGACCACCCCGCTGACCGCATGGGTTAAATTTTGGCCAAAATTTCAATTTTGGTCACAATAGGTCAACTTTTGACAAAAAAGTCATCTTCGGTCAAAATGGTTAATTTCTGATCCTATGACCCCCCGTTGATCCAATGGGTTAACTTTTGACTAAAAATTCAATTTTTGTCAAAATAGTCAATTTTTGACCTATTAACAAATTATTGACTCGATAAGTCAATCTCTGACTAAAAAGTCAACTTTGGTCAAAATGGTCAATCCTTGACCCAATGACAAACCCATTCACCCAATAAGTCAATTTTTTACGAAAAATCAATTTTGGTCAAAAAAGACAATTTTTGACATAATGACCACCCACTGACCCAATGGGTCAAGTTTTGACCAAAAAGTCATTTTTGATCAAAATAGTCAATTTTTGACCTAATGAGCAATTATTGACCCAATAAGACAATCTCTGACCAAAAAGTCAACTTTAGTAAAAATAGTCAATCCTTGACCCAATAACCAACTCATTGACCCAATAGATCAACTTTTGACCAAAAAGTCAACTTTTTTAGTCAAAATGATCAATCTTGACCCAATGACCAACCCATTGGCCTAATAGGTCAGCTTTGGACCAAAAAGTTAATTTTGGTCAAAATTGTCAATTTTTGAATTAATAACCAATTATTGACCAATAAGTCAATCTTTGACCAAAAGTCAACTTTGATCAAAATGGTTAATCCTTGACCCAACGACAAACCCATTAACCCAATATGATAACTTTTGACCAAAAAGTCAATTTTGGTCAAAATAGTCAATTTTTAACTTAATGAACACCCATTGACCCGATAGGTCAACTTTTGACCAAGAAGTCAACCTTGGTCAAAATGGTCAATTTTTGACCCAATGACCAACCCATTGACCTAATAGGTCAATTTTAAACCAAAAAGTCATCGTTGGTGAAATTAGTCAATTCTTGACAAAATTACCAACTCAATGACCAAATAGGTTAACTTTTGATCAAAAAGTCAACTTTGGTCAAAATGGTCAAATTCTGACCCAATGACCACCCCGTTGACCCAATGGGTTAACTTTTGACCAAAAATTTAATATTGGTCAAAATAGTCATTGTTTGACATAATGATCAATTTCTTGACCCAATAAGGTAATCTCTGACTAAAAAGTCAACTTTGGTCAAAATGGTTATTCCTTGACCCAATGATAAACCCATTGACCCTATAGGTCAATTTTTGACCAAAAAGTCAATTTTGGTTCAAATAGTCAATTTTTGACCTAATGACCACCCATTGACCCAATAGGTCAACTTTTGACCAAAAAGTTAATGTTGATCAAAATGGTCAATTTTTGACCAAATAGATCAACTTTTGACCAAAAAGTCATCTTTGGTCAAAATGGTCAATTTTTGTCCCGATGACCAACCCATTGACCCCATATGTCAACTTTTGACCAAAAAACTCATCTTTCGTTAAAATGGTCAATTCTTGACCCATTTACGAACTCATTGACCAAATAGGTCAATTTTTTACCAAAAAGTCAACTTTGGTCAAAATGGTCAATATCTAACCCAATGACCTCCCTGTTGACCCAATGGGTTTACTTTTGACCAAAAAATTAATCTTAGTCTAAACTGTCAATTTTTGACCTAATGACCAATTTTTGACCCAATAAGTCAATCTGTGACCTAAAAGTCAACATTGTTCAAAATGGTCAATCTTTGACCCAATCACAATATCATTGACCAAATAACTCAACTTCTGACCAAAAAATTAATTTTTGTCAAAATAGTCAATTTTTGACCTAATGACCAACCATTAACCCAATAGGTCAACTTTTGACCAAAATGTCAAATTCAATCAAAATGGTCAATTCTTGAACCAATTACCAACTCATTGACCAAAATAGGTCAACTTTTGACCAAAAAGTCAACTTTGGTCAAAATGGTCAATTTCTGACCTAATGGGTCAACTTTTGACAAAAAAATGTGTTTTGGTCAAAATAATTAATTTTTGACCTAATAACCAATTATTGACCCAATAAGTAAATCTCTGAGTGAAAAGTCAAATTTTATCAAAATGGTCAACCCTTGAACCAATGACCAACCCCTTGACCAATAGGTAAACTTTTGACCAAAAACCCAACTTTGGTCAAACTAGTCAATCCTTGACCCAATGACCAATTATTGACCCATTACGCCAATCTCTGACAAAAAAAAGTCAACATTGGTCAAAAAGGTCAATCCTTGACCCAATGACCAACCGAATGACCCAATAGGTCTATTTTTGACCAAAAAGGCAACTTTTGGTCAAAATGGTTAATCCTTAACCCAAAGACAAACCCATAGACCCTATAGGTCAAATTTTGACCAAAAAGTCAATTTTAGTTAAAATAGTCAATTTTTGACCTAATGACCACCCATTAACCCAATAAGTCAATTTTTGACTAAAAATTTAACTTTGGTCAAAATGTTCAATTTTTGACCCAATCTCCAACCCATTGACCTAATAGATCAAATTTTGACCAAAAAGTTATCTTCGGTCAAAATGGTCAATTCTTGACCCAATAACCAACTCATTGACCAAATAGGTCAACTTTTGACCAAAAACTCAACTTTGGTCAAAATGGTCAATTTTTGACCCAATGACCACCTTGTTGACCTAATGGGTCAACTTTTAACCAAAAACCTAATTTTGGTCAAAATAATCAATTTTGACCTAATGACCAATTATTGACCTAATAAGTCAACTTTTGACCAAAAAGTCAACTTTTGACCAAAAAGTCAACTTTGACCCAATGACAAAAAGGTCAATTTTTGATACTTGACCCAATGACAAACCTATTGACCCAATAGGTCAACTTTTGACCAAAAAGTCAATTTTGGTCAAAATAGCCAGTTTTTGAACTAATGACCAATTATTGACCCAGTAAGCCAATCTCTGACCAAAAAGTCAACTTAGGTCAAAATGATTAATTTTTGACCCAATGACAAACCCATTGGCCCAATAGGTCAACTTTTGACCAAAAAGTCAACTTTGGTCAAAATGGTTAATTTCCAACCCATTGACTTAATAGGTCAACTTTTGACCAAAAAGCCAACTTTAGTCAAAATGGTTAAACCTTGGCTAGATGACCAACCCATTGGCACAATAGGTCAACTTTTTACCAAAAAGTCAAATTTAGTCAAAATAGACAAATTTTGACCTAATGATCCCCCATTGACCAGATTGGTCAACTTTTGACCAAAAAGTCAACTTTGGTCAAAATGGTTAGTTTTTGACCAAATGACAACCAAATTGACCCAATAGATCAACGTTTGATCGAAAAGTCAACTTTAGTCAAAATGGTCTATTCTTGACTAATTGACCAACGCATTGACCCAATAAATCAATTTTTTAACAAAAAGTTAATTCAGGTCAAAATAGTCAATTTTTGACCTAAGGACTAATTAATGACGCAATAAGTCAATCTCTGACCAAAAAGTCAAATTTGATCATAATTGGCAATCCTTGACCCAGTGATAAACCCATTGACCCAATAGGTCAACTTTTGACCAAAAAGTCAACTTATGAAAAAATAGTAAATCTTTCACCAAATGACCAGCCCCCTGACCTAATAGGTCGACTTTTGACCAAAAAGTCAATTTTGGTCAAAATAGTAAATTTTTGACTTAATTACAAATTATTGACCCAATAGATTAACTTTTGACCGAAAAGACAATATTGGACAAAATGGTCAATTTTTTACCCAATGAACAACCCATTGACCCAATAGGTTACTTTTGACCAAAAAGTCAACTTTGGTCAAAATGGTCAATCCTTGATCCAATGACCAACTCATTGACCCAAAAGGACAACTTTTGACCAGGAAGGTAATTTTGGTCAAAATTGTCAATTTTGACATAATGACCACCTCAATGACCCAAAAGGACAATTTTTCACCAAAAAATCAAATTTGGTCAAAATGATAATTCTCTGACAAATGACCTAAATGTAACCTTTGGTGAAAAAGGTTAATCCTTGATCTAATGAGCAACCCATTGACCCAATTTGTCAACTTTTGACTAAAAAGTCAACTTTGGGTAGAATGGTTAATCCTTGACCCAATGACCAACCCATTGAATAAGTAGGTCAACTTTTGGCCAAAGATTCAATTTTGTTTAAAATTGTCAATTTTTGACCTAATGACTGCCTCATTGACTTAAATAGGTCAACTTTTGACAAAAAGGGCAACTTTGCTCAAAATGGTCAATCCTTGACCCATTGATCCAATAGGTCAACATTTGAACAAAAAGTCAGTTATGGTCAAAATAGTCAATTTTTGACCTAATGACCAATTATTGACCCAGTAAGTCAATCTCTGACCAAAAAGTCAACTTTGGTCAAAATGGTCAATCCTTGACCCAATGACCAACCAATTGACCCAATTGGTCAACTTTTGACCAAAAAGTCAACTTCGGTCAGAATAATAAATCCTTGACCCAATAAACAACCCATTGGCCTAATAGGTCAACTTTTGACCTACAAGCCAATTTTGGACAAAATAATTAATTTTTGAATTAATGACAAATTATTGACCCAATAAGTCAATCTCTGACCAAAAAGTCAACTTTGGTCAAAATGGTCAAACCTTGATACAATGACAAACCTATTTACCCAATAGGTCAACACTTGACCAAATAGTTAATTTTGGTTAAAATAGTCATTTTTTAACCTAATGAGCGTGACCATTGACACAATAGGTTAACTTTTGACTAAAAAGTCAACTTTGGTCAAAATGGTTAATTTTTGACTCAACGACCAACCCATTGACCCAATAGATCAACTTTTGACCCAAAAAGTCATTTTTGGTCAAAATAGTCAATTCTTGACCCAATTACCAACTCATTGACCAAATAAATAAACTTTTGACCAAAAAGTCAACTTTGGTCAAAATGGTCAATTTCTGACCCAATGACCACCCCGTTGACCCAAGGGTTAATTTTTGACCAAAATTTCAATTTTAGTCAAAATAGTCAATTTTTTACTTAATAGCCAATAATTCACCCAATAAGTCAATCTCTTAGTAAAAAGTCAACTTTTGGTCAAAATATTCAATCCTTAACCCAATGACAAACCCATTAACCAAATAGGTTAACTTTTGACAAAATAGTCAATTTTAGTTAAAATAGTCAATTTTTGACTGAATGACCAACAATTTACACAATAGGCTAACTTTTGACCAAAAAGTCAACTTTGGTCAAAATGGTCAATTTTTAAACCAATGACCAACCCGTTGACCCAATAGATCAGCTTTGACCAAAAAGTCATATTTGGTCAAAATGGTTAATTCTTGACCCAATTACCAGCTTATTGACAAAATATGTCAACTTTTGACCAAAAAGTCAACTTTGGTCAAAATAGTCAACTTCTGACCCAATGACCACCCCATTGACCCAATTGGTCAACTTTTGACAAAAAAATTAATTTTGGTTAAAACAATTAATTTTTTACCTAATGACCAAATTAGTCAAATTTTGAGGTAATGACTAATTATTGATTCAATAAGTCAATCTCTCACCAAAAAGTCAACTTTGGTCAAAATAGTCAATTTTTAACCAATGAAGAGACCATTGACCCAATAGGTCAACTTTTGACCAAAAAGTCAATTTGGTCAAAATAGTCAATTTTTAACATAATGAAAACCCATTGACCCAATAGGACAACTTTTGACCAGAAAGTCAATTTTAGTCAAAATAGTCAATTTTTTAATTAATGACCAATTATTGACCAAGTAAGCCAATCTCTGACCAAAAACTCAACTTTGGTCAAAATGGTCAATCCTAGACCCAATGAGCAACCCATAGAACGAAGAGGTCAACTTTTAACCAAAAAGTCAACTTGGGTCAAAATGATGAATCCTTGACCCAATAACCAACCCATTGGCCAAGTAGGTCAATTCTGACCAAAATGTCAATTTTGGTCAAAATAGTCAATTTTTGAATTAATGACCAATTATTGACCCAATAAGTCAATCTTTGACAAAAAGTCAACTTTGGTCCAAATGGTCAATCCTTTACCCAATGACAAACCTGTCGACCAAATAGGTCAAATTTTGACCAAAAAGTAAATTTTGGTCAAAATTGACCAAAAAGTCAAGTTTGGTCAAAATGGTAAATTTTTGACCCAATGACGAACCCATTGACCCAATAGATAAACTTTTAACCAAAAAGTCATCTTCGGTCTAAATTGTCAATTCTTGCCCAAATTACCAACTCATTGACCAAATAGGTCAACTTTTGACCAAAAGTCAACTTTGGTCAGAAGGGTCAATTTCTGACCCAATGACTACCCCGTTGGCCCAATGGGTCAACTTTTGAGAAAAAATTTAATTTTGGTTAAAATAATTAAATTTTGACCGAACGACCAATTATTGACCCAATAAGTCAATCACTAACCAAAATGTCAGCTTTGGTCAAAATGGTCAATCCTTGACCCAATGACCAACCCACTGACCCAATTGGTCAACGTTTGACCAAAAAGTCAACTTTGGTCAAAATGGTCAATCCTTGATCCAATGACCAACCCATTGACCCAATAGGTCAATTGCTGACTAAAAAGTAAATTTTGGTCAAAATAGTCAATTTTTGACTTAATGAACAATTATAGACCCCGTAAGCCAATCTCTGACCAATAACTCAACTTTGATCAAAATGGTTGATTATTGACTTAATGACAAACCCATTGACCCAATAGGCCAACTTTTGACAAAAAGGCAACCTTGGTCAAAATGGTCAATTTCTGACCCAATGACCAACCCATTGACCCAATAGGTTAACTTTTGACCAAAAAGTCAACTATGGTCAAAATAGTCAAATTTTGACCTTATGACCCTCCATTGACCAAATAGATCAACTTTTGACCAAAAAGTCAACTTTGGTCAAAATGGTCAATTTTTGACCCAATGACCAACTCATTTACCTAGTAGGTCAACTTTCGACCAAAAAGTTAACTTTTGTCAAAATGGTCAATTCTCGACCCAATGACCAACACATTGACCCGATAAGTCAACTTTTGTACAAAAAGTCAATTTGGGTCAAAATACTCATTTTTTTTACTTAATAACCAATTATTGACCCAATAAGTTAATTTCTAACCAAAAAGTTAACTTTGGTCATAATTGTCAATCCTTGACCCAATGACAAACCCATTGACCCAAAAGGTCAACTTTTGAGCAAAATGATAACTTTGTTCAAAATTATAAATCCTTGACCCAATAACCAACCCCCTGACCCAATAGATCGACTTTTGACCAAAAAGTTAATATTGGTTAAAAAAGTAAAATTTTCACTTAATTACCAATTATTTACCCAATAGATCAACGTCTGACCAAAAAGTCAACTTTGGTCAAAATGGTAAATCCTTGACCCAATAACCAACTCACTGGCCCAATAGATCGACTTTTGACCAAAAAGTAAATTTTGGTCAAAATAGTAAATTTTTTACGTAATTACCAATTAATAACCCAATAGGCCAACTTTTGACCAAAAAGTCAATTTTGGTCAAAATGGTCAATCCTTGACCAAATGACCAACCAGTTGACTCAAATGGTCAACTTTTAACCAAAAAGTCAACTTTGGTCAAAATGGTCATTCCTTGACCCAATGACCAACGCATTGACTAAATAGGATAACTTTTAACCAACACCTTGACTTAATAGGATAACTTTTGATAAAAAAAGTCAATTTTGGTCAAAATTGTCAATTTTTGACCTAATGACCACCTCATTAACCCAATTGGTCAACTTTTGACTAAAAAGTCAAATTTGGTCAAAATGGTTAATTTCTGACACAATGACCTCCTAAATGTCATTTTTGGTGAAAATGGTCAATCCTTGATCCAATGACAAACTATTGATCCAATTTGTTAACTTTTTACTAAAAAGTCAACCTTTGCCAAAATGGTTAATCCTTGACCCAATCACAACTGTATTGACCCAATAGGTTAACATTTGTCCAAAAAGTTAATTAGCTCAAAATTGTCAATTTTTGACCTAAATAGGTCAACTTTTGACCAAAAAGACAACTTTGGTCAAAATAGTCAATCCTTGACCCAATGACCAACCCATTGACCCAATAGGTCAAATTTTGACCGAAAAGTCAATTTTGGTCAAGATAATCAATTTTTAACCTACTGACCAATTTTTGACAGAGTAAACCAATCTCTGACGAAAAAGACAACTTTGGTCAAGATGGTTAATCCTTGACCCAATGACCAACCCATTGACCCAATGGGACAACTTTTGATTAAAAAGTTAACTTTGGTCAAAATGATCAATCCTTGACCCAATGACCAACCCATTGGCCTATTAGGTCAACTTTTGACCAAAAAGTCAATTTTGGTAAAAAAATGTAATTTTTGAATTAATGACCAATTTTGTCCCAATAAGTCAATATCTGACCAAAAAGTCAACTTTGGCCAAAATGGTCAATCCTTGACCCAATGACAAACCCGTTGACCCAATAGGTCAACTTTTGACCAAAAAAGTCAACTTTTGTCAAAATAGTCAACTTTTAACCTAATGACAACCCATTGACCCAATAGGTCAACTTTTGGTGAAAAAGTCAACTTTGGTCAAAATGGTCTATTTTTGACGCAATGACCAACCCATTAACCCAATAGGTTAACTTTTGACAAAAAAGTCATCTTTGTTCAAAATGGTCAAATTCTTGACCAAGTTACCAACTCATTGACTAAATAAGTCAACTGTTGACCAAAAAGTCAACTTTGGTCAAAATGGTCAATTTCTGACCCAATGACCTCCCCGATGACGCAATGAGTTAACTTTTGACCAAAAATGTAACTTTGGTTAAAATAGTTAATTTTGACCTAATGACCAATTATTGACCCAATAAGTCAATCTCTAACCAAAAAGTCAACTTTGGTCAAAATAATCAATCCTTGACCTAATGACAAACCCGTTGACCCAATATGTTAACTTTTAACAAAAAGTCAATTTTGGTCAAAACAGATAATTTTTGACCTAATGACCACCCATTGATCCAAGAGGTTAACTTTTGACAAAAAAGTCAACTTTGGTTAAAATGGTTAATTTTTAACCCAAAGACCAACCCGTTGACCCTATAGATTAAATTTTGACGAAAAAGTCATATTCAGTCAAAATGGTCAATTCTTGACCCAATTACCAACTCATTGACCAAAGATGTCAACTTTTAAACAAAAAGTCAAATTTGGTCAAAATGGTCAATTTTTGACCCAAGGACCACCCCGTCGACCCAATAAGTCAATCTCACACCAAATAAGTCAATGTTTGACAAAAAAGTCAACTTTAGTCAAAATGGTCAATTCATGACAAATTGACTAACGCATTGACCCAATAAGTCAACTTTTTAACAAAAAGTCAATTCAGGTCAAAATAGTCGATTTTTGACCTAATGACCAATTATTGACCCAATAAGTCAATCTCTGACCAAAAAGTCAACTTTGGTCAAAAAGGTCAATCCTTGACCCAATGACAAATCCATTGACCCAATAGGTCAACTTTTGACCAAAAAGTCAATTTTAGTCAAAATAATCAATTTTTAACCTAACGATCACCCATTGACTAAATAGGTCAACTTTTAACTAATAAGTCAACTTTGGTCAAAATGGTCAATTTTTAAGCCAATGACCAACCCATTGACCCAGTAAGCCAACTTTTGACTAAATTGTCATCTTTGGTTAAAATGGTCAATTCTTGACCCAAATACCAACTCATTGGCCAAATAGGTCAAATTTTGACCAAAAAGTCAACTTTAGCCAAAATGGACAATTTCTGACCCAATGACCATCCTGTTCACCCAATGGGTTAACTTTTGACCAAATATTTAATTTTGGTTAAAAAAGTCAATTTTTGACTTAATGACCAATTTTTGACCCAATAAGTCAATCTCTGACCAAAAAGTCAACTTTGGTCAAAATGGTCAAACATTGATCCAATGAGAAACCCATTGACCCAATAGGTCAACTATTGACCAAAAAGACAATTTTAGTCAAAATAGTAAATTTTTGACCTAACGACCACACATTGACCCAAAAGTTCAACTTTTGACCAAAATGCCAACTTTGGTCAAAATGATCAATTTTTGATCCAATGACCTGCCCATTGAACCAATAGATCAATATTTGACCAAAAAGTCATCTTCGGTCAAAATGGTCAATTATTGACCCAATTACCAACTCATTGACCAAATTGGTCAACTTTTGACCAAAAAATCAACTTTGGTCAAAATGGACAATTTTTTACCCAATGACCCCCCCGTTTACCCAATGGGTTAACTTTTGAACAAAAATTTAATTTTGGTTAAAATAGGTCAACTTTTGACCAAAAAGTCATTTTTGGTCAAAATGGTCAATTTCTGACCCATTGACCCCCCGTTCACCCAAAGGGTTAACTTTTGACCAAAAATTCAATTTTGGTCAAATTAGACAATTTTTTACCCGATGACCAATTATTGACCCAATAAGTCACTCTCTAACCAAAAAGTCAACTTTGGTCAAAATGGTCAATCCTTGACCCAATGACAAACCCTTTGACCCAACAGGTCAACTTTTGACTAAAAAGTCAATTGTGCTCAAAATAGTGAATTTTTTTACTTAATGACCACCCATTTACCCAATATGTTAACATTTGACCAAAAAGTCAAATTTAATAAAAATCGTCAATTTTTAACCTATTGAGCAATTATTGACCTAGTAAGTCAATATCTGAACAAAAAGTCAAATTTTGTCAAAATGGTCAATCCTTGACCCAATGACCTATCCATTGACCCAATAGGACAACTTTTGACCAAAAAGTCAATTTTGGTCATAATAGTCAATTTTTGAATTAATGACAAATTATTGATCCAATATGTCAATCTCTAACAAAAATGTCAACTTTGGTCAAAATGGTCAATCCTTGACCCAATGAAAAACCCATTGACACAATGAACTTTTGACCAAAAACTCAATTTTGGTCAAAATATTTAATTTTTGACCTAATAACTACCCATTGACCCGATAGGTCAACTTTTGGCCAAAAAGTTAACTTTGGTCAAAATTGTCAATTTTTTACCCAATGACCAACCCATTAACCAAATATGTTAACTTTTGACTAAAAAGTCATCTTTTGTCAAAATGGTTAATTCTTGACCCAATTACTAACTCATTGGCCAAATAGGTTAACTTTTGACCAAGAAGTCAACTTTGGTCAAAATGATCAATTTGTGACCCAATGATCACCCTGATAACCAAATAGTCAATTTTTAACCTAATGACCAATTATTGACCCAATAAGTCAATATCTGACCAAAAAGATAAATTTGGTCAAAAGGGTCAATCCTTGACCCATACAAACCCATTGACCCAATAGATGAACTTTTGAATAAAAAGTCAATTTTGGTCAAAATAGACAATTTTTTACTTAATTACCACCCATTGACCCATTAGGTTAACTTTTGACCAAAAAGTCAATTTTGGTCAAAATAGTCAATTTTTTACCAAATGACCAATTATTGACCCAGTAAGCCAATCTCTGACCAAAAAGTCAACATTGGTCAAAATGGTCAATCCTTGACCCAATGACCAAAACATTGACCTAAAAGGTTAACTTTTGGTCAAAAAGTCAACTTTGGTCAAAATGATCAATCATTGACCAATGACAAACCCATTGGCCTAATAGGTCACTTTTTGACCAAAAAGTCAATTTTTGTCAAAATAGTCAATTTTTGAATTAATGTCTATTTATTGATCCAAAATGTCAATCTCTAACCAAAATGTCAACTTTGGTCAAAATGGTCAATCCTTGAACCAATGACAAACCCATTGACCCAAAAACTTTTAAAGTCAATTTTGGTCAAAATAGTCATTTTTTGACTTAATGGCCACCTATTAACCCAATAGGTCAACTATTAACCAAAAAGTCAATTTTGGTTAAAATAGTCAATTTTTGACCTAATGACTAATTATTGACCCATTAAGCTAATTTCTGACCAAAAAGTCAACTTTGGTCAAAAAGGTCAATCCTTAACCCAATGATCAACCCTTTGACCCAATGACCAACCCTTTGACTCAATAGGTCAACTTTTGACCAAAAAGTCAAATTTGGGTCAAAATGATCAATCCTTGACCTAATGACCAACCCATTGGCCTAATATGTAAACCTTGACCAAAAAGCCAATTTCGGTCAAAATAGTCAATTTTTAAATTAATAACCAATTATATACCTAATAAGTGAATCGTTGACCAAAAAGTCAACTTTGGTCAATAGGATCAATCCTTGACCCAATAAGTTAATCCTTGACCAACCCATTGACCCAATAAGTCAACTTTTGACCAATAAGTCAATCTTGGTCAAAATAGTCAATTTTTGACCAATGAACACCCATTGACCCAATAGGTGCAACTTTTGACCAAAAAGTCAACATTGGTCAAAATAGACAAATTTTGACCCAATGACCAACCCATTGACCAAATAGGTCAACTTTTGACGAAAAAGTCATCTTTGGTCAAAATGGTCAATTCTTGACCAAATTACCAACTCATTGACCAAATAGGTCAACTTTTGACAAAAAAGTCAACTTCGGTCAAAATGGTCAATTTCTGACCCAATGACTACCCCGTTGACCCAACGGGTTAACTTTTGACATAAAATTCACTTTTTATCAAAATAGTTAATTTTTGACCTAATGACCAATTATTGACACAATATTTTAATCTCTGACCAAAAAATTAACTTTGGTAAAAATGGTCAATCCTTGACCAAATGACAAACACATTGACCCAATAGCTCAACTTTTGACCAAAAAGTCAATTTTGGTCAAAACTGTCTATTTTTGACTTTATGACCACCCATTGACCCATTAGGTCAAATTTTGACCAACAAGTCAACTTTTGTTAAAATGATCAATTTTTTTCCCAACAACCAACCCGTTGACCCAATAGTTCAACTTTCGACTAAAAAGTCATCTTCGGTGAAACCGGTCAAATTCTTGACGCATTAACTCAATAGCTAAATAAGTCAACTTTTGATCAAAAAGTTAACATTGGTCAAAATAGTCAATTTCTGACACATTGACCTCCCCGTTGACCCATTGGGTTAATTTTTGACAAAAAATCAATTTTGGTCATAATATTCAATTTTTAATCCAACGACCAATTATTGACCCAATACGTCAATTGCTGACGAAAAAGTCAACTTTGGTCAAAATAGTCAACCCTTAACTCAATGACAAACCCATTAACCCAATCGGTCAACTTTTGACCAAAAAGTCAATTTTGCTCAAAATAGTCAATTTATGACCTAATGACCGCCCATTAACCCAATAAATCAACTTTTGACCAAAAAGTCAACTTTGGTCAAAATGGTCAATTTTTGACCCAATCACCAGCTAAGCGACTAAATTGGTAAACTTTTGACCAAAAAGTCAACTTTGGTCAAAATGGTCAATTCTTGACCCAATCACCAGCTCAGCGACCAAATTAGTAAACTTTTGACCAAAAAGTCAACTTTGGTCAAAATGGTTACTTTTTGACCTAACCATTGACCCAATAGGTCAACTTTTGACCAAAAAGTCATCTTTGGTCAAAATGGTCAATTCTTGACCCAATTTCCAGCTCATTGACCAAATATGTTAACTTTTGACCAAAAAGCAAACTTCTGTCAAAATGGTATATTTTTAACCCAATGACTAACCCATTGACCCAATAGGCCAACTTTTGACCAAAAAGTCAACTTTGGTCAAAATAGTCAATTCTTGACCCAATTCCCAACTCATTGAGCAAATAAGTGAACTTTTGACTAAAAGGTCAACTTTAGTCAAAATGGACAATTTTTAACCTAATGACCATCATGTTGACCCAATAGGTTAACTTTTTACCAAAAATTCAATTTTGGTCAAAATAGGTCAAGTTTTAACCAAAAAGTATTCTTTCATCAAAATGGTCAATTTCTGACCCAATGACCAAACCATTGACCCAATGGGTTATCTTTTGACCAAAAATTCAATTTTGGTCAAAATAGTCAATTTTTGACCTAATGACCAATTTTTGACCGAATAAGTTAATCTCTGACCAAAAAGTCAACTTTGGTCAAATGGTTAATCCTTGACCCAATGACAAACTTATTGACCCAATAGGTCAACTTTTGACCAAAAAGTCAATTTTGGTCAAAATAGTCAACTTTTAACTTAATCAACATGCATTAACCCAATAGGTCAACTTTTGACCAAAAAGTCAATTTTTGTGAAAGTAGTCAATTTCTGACCTAATGAACAAATATTGACCCAATATGCCAATCTTTGACGTCAAAGTCACTTTGGTCAAAATAGTCAATTTTTGACCTAATGACCAAATATTGACCCAATGACCAACCCATTGACCTAAAAGGTCAACTTTTGACCAAAAAGTCAATTTTGGACAGAATGATCAATCCATGACCCAATGACCAACGCCATTGCTCTAATAGGTCAACTTTTAACCAAAAAGTTAATTTTGGTAAAAATAGTCAATTTTTGAATTAATGACCAATTATTGACCCAATAAGTCAATCTTTGACCAAAAAGTTAATATTTGTCAAAATGGTCAATCCTTGACCCAATAACAAACCCATTGACCCAATGGGCCAACTTTTGACAAAAAAGTCTACTTTGGTCAAATTGGTCAATCCTTAACCCAATGACAAACCCATTGACCTAATAGGTCAACTTTTGACCAAAAAGTCAACTTTGGTAAAAATGGTCAATTTTTTACACAATGTCCAACTCATTGACCTAATAGGTCAACCTTTGAGTAAAAAGTCATCTTTGGTCAAAATGGTCAATTCTTGACCCAATTACCAAGTCATTGGCCAAATAGGTCAACTTTTGACCAAAAAGTAACTATGGTAAAAATGGTTAATTTCTGACCCAATGAGAACCCCGTTGACCTAATGGGTTAACCTTTGACCAAATATTAAATTTTGGTCAAGAAAGTCAATTTTTGACCTAACGACCAATTATTGACCTAGTAAGTCAATCTCTGAATAAAAAGTCAACTTTAGTCAAAATGGTCAATCGTTGGCCCAACGAAAAACCCTTTGTCCCAATAGATCAACTTTTGACCAAAACGTCAATTTTGGTCACAAAATCAATTTTTGACCTAATGAGCACCCACTGACCCAATAGGTCAACTTTGGGTCAAAAAGTCAACTTTGATCAAAATGGTCAATTTTTAACACAATGACCAACCCATTGACCCAATAGATCAACTTTTGACCAAAAAGTCATCTTCAGTCAAATTTGTCAATTCTTGACCCAATTACCAACTCATTAACCAAATAAGTAAACTTTTAACCAAAAAGTCAACTTTGGTCGAAATGGACAATTTCGACCCAATGACCACCCGTTAACTATGAGTTATCTTTTGACCAAAAATTCAATTTTGGTCAAAATAGGTCAACTTCTGACCAAAAAGTCATCTTTGGTCAAAATGGTCAATTTATGACCCAATGACCTCCTCGTTGACCTAATGGGTAAACTTTTGTCCAAAAATATAATTTTGGTCAAAATAATCAATTTTGAACCTAGTGACCAATTATTGACCCAAAAAGTCAATCTCTGACCAAAATGTCAACTTTGGTCAAAATGGTCAATCCTTGACCCAATGACAAACCCATTGGCCCAATTGGTCAATTTTTGACCAAAAAGTCAATCTTGATCAAAATAGTCAATTTTTGACCTAATGACCAATTATTGACCAGTAAGCCAATCTTAGACCAAAAAGTCAACTTTCGTCAAAATGGTCAATCGTTGACCCAATGACCAACCCATTGACTTAATAGTTCAACTTTTGACCAAAAAGTCAACTTTGGTCAAAATGATCAATCCTTGACCTAATGAACATCCCATTGGCCTAATTGGTCAACTTTTGACCAAAAAGTCAATTTTAGTCAAAATAGTCAATTTTTGAATTAATCACAAATTATTGACCAAATAAGTCAATCTCTGACCGAAACATCAACTTTGGTAAAAATATCAATCCTTGACCCAATGACAAACACATTGACCCAATAAGTTAACATTTGATAAAAAAAGTCAATTTTGATCAAAATAGCCAATTTTGACCTAATGAATACCCATTGACCCAATAGGTCAACTTTTGACCAAAAAGTCAACTTTGGTCAAAATGGTCAATGTTTGACCCAATGACCAACTCGTTGAGCCAATAGGTCAACCTTTGACCAAAAATTCATCATTGGTCAAAATGGTCAAATATTAACCCAATTACCACCTCATTAACCAAATAGGTCAACTTTTGCCAAAAAGTCAACTTTAGTCAAAATGGTCAATTTTTGACCAAATGACCAACCCATTGACTTAATAGGTCAATTATTGACCAAAAATCTAACTTTGGACAAAATGGTTAAACCTTGACCCAATGACCAACTCATTAACCTAATTGGCCAACTTTTGACCAAAAAGTCAACTTTTGACCAAATAGTCAATTTTGGTAAAAATAGTCAATTTTTGACTGAATGACCACCAATTGACTTAATAAGTCAACTTTTAACCAAAAAGTCAACTTTGGCAAAAATGGTCAAATTTTGACCAAATGACCAACCCAGTGACCCCCAAAAGATCAACTTTTCCCCAAAAAGTCATCTTTGGTCAAAATGGTCAATTATTGATCCAATTACCAACTCATTGACCAAATAGGTCAAATTTTGACCAAAAAGGAAACTTTGATGAAAATGGTCAATTTCTGACCCAATGACCACCCCATTGACCCAATGGGTTAACTTTTGAGCAAAAATTCAATTTTGGACAAAATATGTCAACTTTTGACCAAAAAGTCATCTTTAGTCAAAATGGTCAATTCCTGACCCAATGACCACACCGTTGACCCAATGGGTTAACCTTTTACCAAAAATTCATCTTTGGTCAAAAAAGTTAGTTTTTGACCTAATGACAATTTATTGACCCAGTAAGCCAATCTTTGACCAAAAAGTCAACTTTGGTCAAAATAGTAAATTTTTGACCCAATGACCAACCCATTGACTTAATATGTCAACTTTTGACCAAAAAACCAACTTTGGTCAAAATGGTTAGACCTTGGCCCAATGACCTGACCGACGGTACCTAGCGAATTGACTTTTAAATAAAAAGTTAACTTTTGACCAAAAAGTCAACTTTGGTCAAAATTGTCAAATTTTGACCTTTTGACCCCCCATTGACCAAATAGGTCAATTTTTACCAAAGAGTCAACTTTGGTCAAAATGGTCAATTTTTTGCCCAATGACTAACTAAGTGACCCAATAGGTCAATGTTTGACCATATAGTCAACTTTAGTTAAAATGGTAAATTCTGACACAATGACCATCCTGTTGACCTAATGTGTTAATTTTTGACCAAAAATTCAATTTTGGTCCAAATAAGTAAACTATTGACGAAAAAGTCAACTTTGGTTAAAATGGTCAATTTCTAACCCAATGATCTCTCCGTTGACCAGATGAGTTATCTTTTGACCAAAAATTCAATCTGGGTAAAAATTGTTAATTTTTGACCAAATTACCAATTTTTGAAACAATAAGTTAATCTCTTACCAAATAGTGAATTTTGGACAAAATGGTAAATCCTTGACTCAATGACAAACCCATTGACCCAATTGGTCAACTTTTGACCAAAAAGTCAATTTTGGTCTTAATAGTCAATTTTTGAACTAACGACCACAAATCGACTCAATAGGTCAATTTTTGACCAAAAAGTCAACTTTGGTCAAAATGGTTAATTTTTTACCTAATGACCAATTATTGACCCAATAAGCCAATCTCTGACAAAAAAGTCAACTTTGGTCAAAATGGTCAATCGTTGACCCAATGACCAACTCATTGACTTAATAGGTCAACTTTTGACCAAAAAGTCAACTTTGGTCAAAATGATCAATCATTGACCCAATGACCAACCCATTGGCCTAATTGGCCAACTTTTGACCAAAAAGTCAATTTTGGTCTAAATAGTCAATTTTTGATTTAATCACAAATTATTGACCAAATAAGTCAATCGCTAACCAAAAAGTCAACTTTAGTCAAAATGACAATCCTTGACCCAATGACAAACACATTGACCCAACAAGTCAACATTTGACAAAAAAGTCAATTTTGGTCAAAATAGTCAATTTTTGACCTATTGAACACACATAGACCCAATAGGTCAACTTTTGACCAAAAAGTTAACTTTGGTCAAAATGGTCAATTTTTGACCCAATGACCAACTCGTTGACTTAATAGGTCAACTTTTGACCAAAAAGTCATTTTTGGTCAAAATGGTCAATTATTAACCCAATTACTAACTCATTGACTAAAAAGGTCAACTTTTGATCAAAAAGTCAACTTTAGTCAAAATGGTCAATTTCTGACCCAATGACCAACCCACTGGCTTAATAGTTCAACTTTTAATCAAAAGGCCAACTTTGGTCAAAATGGTTAAACCTTGACCGAATGACCAACCCATTGACCAAAGTGGTCAACTTTTGACCAAAAAGTTAACTTTTGACCAAATAGTCAATTTTGGTCAAATTAGCTATTTTTTGACTTAATGACCACCAATTGACCCAATGGGTCAACTTTTGACCAAAAAGTCAACTTTGGTCAAAATGATCAATTTTTGACCTAATGACCAACATAGTGACCCTCAATAGGTCAAATTTTGACCAAAAAGTCATCCTTGGTCAAAATGGTCAATTCTTGATCCAATTACTAACTCATTGACCAAAGAGGTCAACTTTTGACCAAAAAAGTTAACTTTGGTCAAAATGGCCAATTTCTAACCCAATGACCACCCTTTTGACCCAATGGGTTCACTTTTGACCAAAAATTCAATTTTGGACAAAATAGGTCAACTTTTGATCAAAAAGTCATCTTTAGTCAAAATGGTCAATTTCTGACTCAATGACCACCCCATTGACTAAATAGGTCAACTATTGACAAAAAAGCCAATTTTGGACAAAATGGTTAAACCTTGACCCAATGACCAACCCATTAACCTAATTGGTCAACTTTTGACCAAAAAGTCAACTTTTGACCAAATAGTTAATTTTGGTAAAAATAGTCAATTTTTGACTGAATGACCACCAATTGACTCAATAGGTCAACTTTTGACCAAAAAGTAAACTTTGGCCAAAATGGTCAAATTTTGACCAAAGGACCAACCCAGTGGCCCCCAATAGATCAACTTTTCACCAAAAAGTCATCTTTGGTCAAAGTGGTCAATTATTGATCCAATTACCAACTTATTGACCAAATAGGTCAACTTTTGACCAAAAAGTCAACTTTGGTGAAAATGTTCAATTTCTGACCTAATGACCACCTCGTTGACCCAATGGGTTAACTTTTGAGCAAAAATTCAATTTTGGACAAAATATGTCAACTTTTGACCAAAAAGTCATCTTTAGTTAAAATGGTGAATTTCTGACCCAATGACCGCGCCATTAACCCAATGGGTTAACTTTTTAACAAAAAATCATCTTTGGTCAAAATAGTATGTTTTTGACCTAATGACAATTTATTGACCCAGTAAACCAATCTCTGACCAAAAGTCAACTTTGGTCAATATAGTTAATTTTTGACCCAATGACAAACCCATTGACCCAATAGGTCAACTTTTGACTAAAAAGTCAACTTTGGCTGAAATGGTCAATTTCTGACCCAATGACCAACCAGTTGACTTAATAGGTCAACTTTTGACCAAAAAACCAACTTTGGTCAAAATGGTTAAACCTTGACCCAATGACTTACCCATTGACCAAATAGGTCAACTTTTGACCAAAAAGTCAGTTTTGATCAAAATAGTCAAATTTTGACCTAATGAACCCCCATTGACCAAATATGTCAATTTTTGACCAAAACATCATCTTTGGTCAAAATGGTCAATTTTTTACCCAATGATCACAAATTGACCCAATAGGTCAACGTTTGACTTAAAAGTCAACATTAGTCAAAATGGTCAATTCTTGACCCAATGACCAACGCATTGACGCAATAAGTCAACATTTTAACAAAATCTCAATTTGGGTCAAAATAGTCAATTTTTAACCTAAGAACTAATTATTGACCCAATAAGTCAATCTCTGACCTAAATATCAACTTTGGTCATAATGGTCAATCCATGACCCAATTATAAACCCATTGACCAATAAGTCAACTTTTGACCAAAAAGTGAACTTTCGTCAAAATGGTAAACCCTTGACCAAATGACCAACCCACTGACCCAATTGATCGACTTTTGACCAAAAAGTCACTTTTGGTCAAAATTGTAAAATTTTGACTTAATTACCAATTATTAACCCAAAAGGTCAACTTTTGACAAAAAAGTCAACTTTGGTCAAAATGGCCAATTCTTGACCCAAAGACCAACCCATTGACCCAATAGGTCAACTTTTGACCGAAAAGTCAATTTCAGACAAAATGATCAATCCTTGACCCAATGACCAACTCATTGACCCAAAATGACAACTTTTGACCAAAAAGTTAATTTTGGTCAAAATTGCCAGTTTTTGACCTAAAGACCACCTAATTGACGCAAAAGGTCAAATTTTGATCTAAAAAACAAATTTGGTCAAAATGGTCAATTTGTGACACAATGACCTAAATGTCAACTTTTGTAAAGAAGTTCACTCATTAATCTAATGAGCAGCCCATTGACCTAATTTGTCAACATTTGAAAAAAAATCAACTTTGGCGAAAATGATTAATCCTTAACACAATGACCAACACATTGACCAAATAAGTCAACTTCTGACCAAAAAGTTAATTTTGCATAAAATTGTTAATTTTTAATCTAATGACCGCCTCATTGAACAAAATAGATCAAATTTTGACCAAAAAGGTAACTTTGGTCAAAATGGCCAATCCTTGACCCATTGACCCAATAGGTCAACATTTGACCAAAAAGTCAGATTTGGTCAAAATAGTCAATTTTTGACCTAATGACAAATTAATGACCCAGTAAGCCAATCTCTGACTAAAAAGTCATCTTCTGTATAAATGGTTAATTCTTGAGCCAATTACCAAGTCATTGACCAAATAGGTCATCTTTTGACCAAGAAGTCAACTTTGGTCAAAATAGTCAATTTTTGACCCAATGACCACCCCGTTGACCTAATGGGTCAACTTTTGACCAAAAATTTAATTTTGGTCAAAATAATCAATTTTCGACCTAATGACCGATTAATGACCCAATAAGTCAATCTCTGACGAAAAAGTTAACTTTGGTCAAAGGGATCTATCTTTGACCCAATGACCAACCCATAAAAAGAATAGGTCAAATTTTGACAAAAAAGTCAACTTTGGTCAAAATTATTAATCCTTGACCCAATGACTATCCCATTGGTCAAATAGGTCAACTTTTGACCAAAAAGTTAATTTAGGTCAAAATAATCATTTTTTAAATTAATGACCAATTATTGACCCAATAAGTCAATCTCTGACCAAAAAGTAAATTTTGGTCAAATTGGTCAATCCTTGACAAAATGATAAACCCATTGACCAAATAGTCAATTTTTGTTAAAATAGTCAATTTTTTACTTAATGACCACCCATTGACCCAATAGGTCAAATTTTGACCAAAAAGCCAATTATGGTTAAAATGGTCAATTTCTGACCCAATGACCACCCCGTTGACCCAGTGGGTTAACTTTTGACCTAAAATTTAATTTTGGTCAAAATAAACAACTTTTTTCCTAATGACCAATTATTTACCCAATAAGTCAGTCTTTGACCAAAAAGTCTACTTTGGTCAAAATATTCAATCCTTAACCCAATGACGAACCCATTGACCCAATAGGTCAACTTTTGACTAAATAGTTATTTTTGGTGAAAATAGTCAATTTTTTACTTACTGAACACACATTTACCCAAGAGTTCAACTTTTGACAAAAAAGTCAACTTTGATCAAAATGGTAAATTTGTTACCTAATGACAAACCCATTGACCCAATAGGCCAACTTTTGACGAAAAAGTCATCTTTGGTCAAAATTGTCAATTCTTGACCAAATTATTAACTCATTGACCAAATAGGTCAACTTTCGACCAAAAAGATAACTTCGAAAAAAAAAAGGTCAATTTCTGACACAATGACCACCCCGTTGACCCAATGGGTTAACTTTTGACCAAAAATTCAATTTTGGTCCAAATAGGAAAACTTTTGACCAAAAAGTCAACTTTGGTGAAAATGGTCAATTTCTAACCCAAGAACCTCCCAGTTGACCAAATGGGTTAACTTTTGACCAAAATTTCAATCTTAGTCAAAACAATCAATTTTTGACCTAATGACCAATTTTTGAAACAGTAAGCCAATCTCTGACCAAAGTGTGAACTTTGGTCAAATGGTCAATCGTTGACCCAATGACCAACCCATTGACCCAATAGGTTAAGTTTTGACAAAAAAGTCAACTTTGGTCAAAATGATCACAGCTTGACCCAATGACCAACCCATTAGCCTAATAGGTGAACATTTGACCAAAAAGTCAACTTTGGTAAAAAAAAGTCAATTTTTGAATTAATGACTAATTATTGACCCAAAAAGTCAATATATGACCAAAAAGTCAACTTCAGTAAAAATAGTCAATCCTTAACCCATTGACAAACCCATTGACCCAATAGGTCAACTTTTGATCAAAAAATTAATTTTGGTCAAAAAGTCAATTTTTGACCTAAAGACCACCCATTACCCAGAAGGTCAACTTTTGACCAAAAAGTTAACTTTAGTCAAAATGGTCAATTTTTTACCCAATGACCTACCCATTGACCCAAGAGGACAAATTTTGACTAAAAACTCATCTTTGGCCAAAATGGTTAATTCTTGACCCAATTAACTACTCATTGGCCAAATAGGTCAACTTTTGACAAAAAGTCAACTTTGGTCAAAATGGTCTATTTCTGACCCAATGACCACCCCGTTAACTCATTGGGTTAATTTTTGACCAAAAATTGAATTTTCGTCAAAAATGTCAATTTTTGAACTAGTGACCAATTATTAACCCAGTAAGTCAATGTGTGACCAAAAAGTCAACTTTGGTCAAAATGGTTAATCCTTGACCCAATGACAAACCCATTGACCTAATAGGTCAACTTATGAATAAAAAATAAATTTTGGAGAAAATAGACAAGTTTAGACTTAATGACCACCCATTAACCCAATAGGTCAACTTTTGACCATAAAGTAAACATTGGTAAAAATGGTCAATTTTTTACCCAATGACCAACCCATTGACGCAATTGGTCAAATTTTAACTAAAAAGTAATCTTTGGGCAAAATTATCAAATATTGACCCAATTACCAACTCATTAACCAAATACGTTAACTTTTGACCAAAAAGTCAACTTTGGTCAAAATGTTCAATTTCTGACCAAATAACCACCCAGTTGACCCAATTGGTTAACTTTCAAAAAAAATTCAATTTTGGTCAAAATAGTCAATTTTTTACCTAATGCCCAATTATTAACCCAATAAGTCAATCTCTGACCAAAAAGTAAACATTGGTCAAAATGATCAATCATTGATCCAATGACAAACTCATTGAGCCAATAGGTCAACTTTTGACCAAAATGATAATTTTGGTCAAAATAGACAATTTTTGACCAAATGACCACCCATTGACCCAATAGATCAACTTTTCCCCAAAAAGTCATCTTCGGTTAAAACGGTCAATTCTTGATCCAATCACAAACTCATTAACCAAATCGGTCAATTTTTGACCAAAAAGTCAACTTTGCTCAAAATTGTCAATTTTTGACCTAATGACCACCAATTGACCCAATAGGTCTACTTTTGACCAAAAAGTCAACTTTGGTCAAAATAGTCACTTTTTAACCCAATGACCAAACCATTGACCCAATAGATCAACTTTGGCCAAAAAGTCATATTTAGTCGAAATGGTCAATTCTTGACCCAATTTTACCAACTCATTGACCAAATAGGTCAAATTTTTACCAAAAAATCAACTTTGGTTAAAATTGTCAATTTCTGACCCAATGACCTCCTCGTTGACCCAATGGGTTAACTTTTGACCAAAAATTCAATTTTGGTCAAAATAGTCAATTTTTGACCTAATGACAGATTATTGACCCAATAAGTCAATCTTTGAGTAAAAAGTCAACTTTGGTCAAAATGGTAAATCCTTGACCCAATGACGAACCCATTGATCCAATCGGACAAATTTTGACCAAAAAGTCAATTTTGGTCAAAATAGTCAATTTTTGACTTAATGACCACCCACTGACACCATAGGTCAACTTTTGACCAAAAACTCAATTTTTGTCACAATAGTTAATTTTTAACCTAACGACCAATTATTGACCCAGTAAGCCAATCTTTGACCACAAAGTCAACTTTGGTCAAAATGGTCAATCCTTGACCCATTGAAAAATAGGTCAAATTTTGACCAAAAAGTCAACTTTGGACAAAATGATTAATCATTGACCCAGTGATCAACCCATTAGCCTAATAGGTCAACATTTGACCAAAAAGTCAATTTTTGTTAAAATAGTGAATTTTTGAATTAATGACCAATTATTGTACCAATAAGTTAGCATCTGACCAAAAAGTTAATTTTGGTCAAAATGGACAATCCTTGACCCAATGATAAACTCATTGACCTAATAGGTCAACTTTTGACCAAAAAGTCAATTTTGGTCAAAATAGTCAATTTTTTACCTAATGACCACCCATTGATCCAATAGGTCAACTTTTGACCAAAAAGTCAACTTTGGTCAAAATGGTCAATTTTTTACCCAATTACTAACCCATTGACCTAGTGAGTCAATCTCTGACCAAAAAGTCAACTTTGGTCAAAATGGTCAATTCTTGACCCAAATACCAATTCATTGGCCAAATATGTCAATTTTATACCAAAAACTAAACTTTGGTCAAAATCGCCAGTTTCTGACTCAATGACCACCTCAATGGTCTAATAGGTCAACTATTGACCAAAAAGTCAATTTTAGTCAAAACAGTCAACTTTTGAGTTAATGACCAATTATTGATCCAATATGTCAACCTCTGATAAAATAGTCAACTTTGGTTAAAAAGGTCAATCCTTGACCCAATGACAAACCCATTGACCCAATAGGTCAATTTTTGACCAAAATGTCAATTTTGGTCAAAATAGTCAATTTTTGAGCTAATGACCAACCATTGACCCAATAGATCAACTTTTGACCAAAAAGTCAACTTTGATCAAAATGGTCAAACTTTTACCCAATGACCAAACCATTAACCAATTAGGTCAACTTTTGACTAAAATGTCATCTTTAGTTAAAATGGTCAATTCTTTGCCCAATTACTAACTCATTGGCGAAATAGGTTAACTTTTGACCAAAAAGTCAATTTTGGTCAAAATGGTCAATTTCTCACCCAATGATCACCCTGTTGACCCAATGGGTTAACTTTTGATCAAAAATTCAATTTTGGTCAAAATAGGTCAACTTTTGACCAAAATGTCATCTTTGATCAAATGGACAATTTCTGACCCATTGACCTCCCCGTTGACCCCAGAGTTAGCTTTTGACCAAAAATACAATTTTGGTCAAAATAGTCAATTTTTGACCTAATTACCAACTATTGACCCAATAAGTCAATCTCTAACCAAAAAGTCAACTTTGGGCAAAATAGTCAATCCTTGACCCAATGACAAACCCGTTGACCCAATATGTTAACTTTTGACAAAAAAAAGTCAATTTTGGTCAAAATAGTTAATTTTTGACCTAAAGACACGCCATTAACCCTATTGGTCAACTTTTGACCAAAAAGTCAACTTTGGTCAAAATGACCAATTTTTAACCCAATGACCAACCCGTTGACCCAATATATCAAATTTTGACAAAAAAAGTTACTTCGGTCAAAATGGTCAATTTTTGACCCAATTACTAACTCATTGACCAAAGAGTTCAACATTTAATCAAAAAGTCAATTTTGGTCAAAATGGTCATCTTTTGACCCAATGACCACCCCGTTGAGCCAATGGGTTAACTTTTGATAAAAAATTTATTTTTGGTCAAAATAGTCAATTTTTGACCTAATGACCAATTATTGACCCAATAAGTCAATCTATGACCAAAAAGTCAACTTTGGTCAAAATGGTCAATCCTTGACCCAATCACAAACCCATTGACCAAATAGGTCAACTTTTGACCAAAAAGTCAATTTTGGTCAAAATAATCAATTTTTTACTTAATGACCACCCATTGACCCAATAGGTCAAATTTTTTACCAAAAAGACAATTTTTGTCAAAATAGTCAATTTTTGACATAATGACCAATTATTGACCCAGTAAGCAAATCTTTGACCATAAAGTCAACTTTGTCCAACACCTTAGCCTAATAGGTCAACTTTTGACGAAAAAGTCAATTTTGGTCAAAATAGTTAATTTATGAATTAATGACCAATTATTGACTGAATAAGTCAAACTCTGACCAAAAAGTTAATTTTGGTCAAAATGGTCAATGCTTGACCCAACGATAAACCCATTGACCCAATAGGTCAACTTTTGACAAAAAACTCAATTTTTTTCAAAATAGTCAATTTTTGACCTTATGACCACCCATTAACCCAATAGGTCAACTTTTGACCAAAAAGTCAACTTTTGACCAAAAAGTCAACTTTGCTCAAAATGGTCAATTTTTGAGCTAATGACCAGCCCATTGAACCAATAGATCAACTTTTGACCAAAAAATCATCTTCGGTCAAAATGGTCAATTCTTGATCCAATTACCAACTCATTGATCAAATAGGTCAACTTTTGACCAAAAAGTCAACTTTGGTCAAAATGATCAATTTCTGACCCAATGACCACCCCGTTGACCCAATGGGTTAACTTTTGACAAAAAATTTAATTTTGGTCAAAATAGGTCAACTTTTGACCAAAAAGTCATCTTTGGTCAAAATGGTAAATTTTTGAACCAATGACTCCCCCCTCCCGTTGACCAAATGGGTTAACTTTTAATCAAAAATTGAATTTTGGTCAAATTAGACAATTTTTGACCCCATGACCAATTATTGATCCAATAAGTGAATCTCTAACCAATAAGTCAACTTTGGTCAAAATCGTCAATCCTTAAGCCAATGACAATCCCATTGACCCAAATGGTCAACTTTTGACCAAAAAGTGAATTTTGCTTAAAATAGTCAATTTTTTACTTAATGACCACCCATTGACCCAATATGTCCACTTTTGACCAAAAAGTCAACTTTGGACAAAATAATCTACCCACCCAATGACTAACCCATTGGCCTAATAGGTCAACTTTTGACCAAAAAGTCAATTTTGGTCAAAATAGTCAAATTTTGAATTAATGACCTGTTATTGCTCCAATATGTCAATATCTGACAAAAAAGTCAACTTTGGTCAAAATGGTCAATCCTTGACCCATTGACAAACCCATTAACACAATAGGTCAACTTTTGATCAAAAAGTCAATTTTTGATCTAATGACCACCCATTGACCCAATAAATTAACTTTTGACCAAAAAGTCAACTTTGGTCAAAATGGTCAATTTTTGACCCAATGTCCTACCCATTGACCCAATAGGTCAACTTTTGACTAAAAAGTAAACTTTGGGTAAAATGGTCAATTCTTAACCCAAATACCAACTCATTGGCCAAATAGGTCACCTTTTGGCCAAAAAGTCAACATCGGTCAAAATGGACAATTTCTGACCCAATGACCACCTCGTTGACCAAATGGGTTAACTTTTGACCAAATATTCAATTTTGGTTTAAAAAGTCAATTTTTGATGTAATGACAAACCCATTGGCCTAATAGGTCAACTTTTTGACCAAAAAGTTAATTTTGGTCAAAATAGTTAAGTTTTGAATTAATGACCAATTATTGCTCTAGTATGTCAATCTCTGAAAAAAAAGTCAACTTTGGTCAAAATGGTCAATCCTTGACCCCATGAGAAACCCATTGACCCAATAGGTCAACTATTCACCAAAAAGTCAATTTTAGTCAAAATAGTCAATTTTTGACCTAATGACCACCCATTAACCCAAAAGTTCAACTTTTGACCAAAAAGTCAACTTTGGTCAAAATGGTCAATTTTTTGACCCAAAGACCAGCCCATTGAACCAATGTATCAACTTTTGACCAAAAAGTCATATTTGGTCAAAATGGTCAATTCTTGACCAAATTACCGACTCATTGACCAAATAGGTCAACTTTTGATCAAAAATTCAACTTTGATTAAAATGGACAATTATTGACCCAATGACCTCCCCGTTCATCCAATGGGTTAACTTTTGACCAAAAATTTAATTTTGGTCAAAATAGATCAAGTTTTGACCAAAAAGTCATCTTTGGCCAAAATGGTAAATATCTGACCCAATGGGTAAACTTTTGACCAAAAATTCAATTTTGGTCAAATCAGTCAAGTTTTGACCCGTTGACCAATTATTGACCCAATAAGTCAATCTCTAACCAAAAAGTCAACTTTGGTCAAAATGGTCAATCCTTGACCCAATGAAAAACTCGTTGACCCAATAAGTCAACTTTTGACCAAAAAGTCAAATGTGCTCAAAATAGTCAATTTTTTACTTAATGACCACCATTGACCCAATAGGTCAACATTTGACCAAAAAGTTAAACTTGGTCAAAATTGTCAAATTTTAAGCTAATGACCAATTTTTGACCTAGTAAGTCAATCTCTGACCAAAATGTCAACTTCGGTCAAAATGGTCAATCCTTGACCCAATGACCAACCCATTGACCCAATAGGTCAAATTTTGACCAAAAATTCAATTTTAGTCAAAATAGTCAACTTTTAACCTAATGACCACCCTTTGACCCGATAGGTCAACTTTTGACCAAAAAGTCAACTTTGATTAAATTTGTCAATTTTTTACCCAATGACTAACCCATTAACCAATTAGGTCAACTTTTCCTAAAAAGTCATATTTGGTCAAAATGGTCAATTCTTGACCCAATTACCGACTCATTGGCCAAATAGGTTAACTTTTGACCAAAAAGTCAACTTTGGTCAAAATGGTCAATTTCTGACCCAATGATCCCCCCGTTGACCCAATGAGTTAACTTTTAAACAAAAATTTAATTTTCGTCAAAATAGAAAATTTTTGACCTAATGACCAATTATTGACGCAATAAGTCAATCTCTGACAAAAAAGTCAAATTTGGTCAATATGGTCAATCCTTGACCCAATGACAAACCCATTGACCCAACAGGTCAACTTTTGATGAAAAGATCAATTTTGGTCAAAATAGTCAATTTTTTACTTAGTGACCACCCATTGACCCAATAGGTCAACTTTTGACCAAAAAGTCAATTTTGGTCAAACTAGACAATTTTTAACCTAATGACCAATTATTGACCCAGTAAGCCAATCTCTGTCCAAAAAGTCAACTTTGGTCAAAATGGTCAATCCTTGACCCAATGACCAACCCATTAAACGAATAGGTCAACTTTTGACCAAAAAGTCAACTTTGGTCAAAATGACCAACTCTTGACTAAATGACCAACCCATTGGCCTAATAGGCCACCTTTTGACCAAAAAGTCAACTTTGGTCAAACTAGTTAATTTTTGAATTAATGACCATTTATTGATCTAATATTTCAATCTCTGACCAAAAGTCAACTTTGGTCAAAATGGTCAATCTTTGACCCATTGACAAACCTATTGACCCAATAGTTCAATTTTTGACCAAAAAGTTAATTTTGGTCAAAATAATCAATTTTTGAATTAATGACTACCCATTGACCCAATAGGTCAACTTTTGACCAAAAAGTCAGTTTTTGTTAAAATAGTCAATTTTTGTCCTAATGACCAATTATTGACCCAGTAAGTCAATCTCTGACCAAAAAGTCAACTTTGGTCAAAATGATCAATCCTTGACCCAATGACCAACCCTTTGACCGAATAGTTCAACTTTTTACCAAAAAGCTAACTTTGGTCAAAATGATCAATCCTTGACGAATGACCAACCCATTGGCCTAATAAGTCAACTTTGGACCAAAAAGTCAATTTTGGTCAAAATAGTCAATTTTTGAAATAATAATAAATTATTGACCCAATAAGTCAATCTTCGAGCAAAAAAAGTCAACTTTGGTCAAAATGATCAATCCTTGACCAAATAAGTCAATCTTTGACCAACCCATTAACCCAATAAGTCAATTTTTGACCTAATGAACACCCATTGACCCAATAGGTTAACTTTTGACCAAAAAGTCAACTTTGGTCAAAATGGTCAATTTTTGACCCAATGACCGACCCATTGACCAAATAGGTCAACTTTTGACCAAAAAGTCATCTTTGGTCAAAATGGTCAATTCTTGACCAAATTACCAACTCATTGACCAAATAGGTTAACTTTTGACCAAAAAGTCAACTTTGGTCAAAATGATCAATTTCTGACTGAAAGACCACCCCGTTGACCTAATGGGTTAACTTTTGACAAAAACTTCAATTTTGGTCAAAATAGTCAATTTTTGACCTAATGACCAATTATTGACTCAAAAAGTTAATCTCTCACCAAAAAGTCAACTTTGGTCAAAATGGTTAAACCTTGACCCAACGACAAACTCATTTACCCAATTGGTCAACTTTCGACGAAAAAGTTAATTTTGGTCAAAATAGTTAATTTTTGACTTAATGACCACCCATTGACCCAATAGGTTAACTTTTGACCAACAAGTCAACTTTTGTCAAAATGGTAAATTTTTTACCCATTCACCCAATAGATCAACTTTCGACAAAAAAGTCATCTTTGGTCAAACTGGTCAAATTCTTGACCCAATTACCAACTCAATGGCCAAATAAATTAACTTTTGACCATAAAGTTAACTTTGGTCAAAATAATCAATTTTTAACCCATTGACATCCCCGTTGACCCAATGGGTTAATTTTTGACTAAAAATTCAATTTTGGTTAAAATATTCAATTTTTGATCTAACGACCAATTATTGACCGAATACGTCAATCTCTAACCAAAAAGTCAACTTTGGTCAAAATAGTCAATCCTTGACCCAATGACAAACCCATTAACCGAATCGGTCATCTTTTGACAAAAAAGTCAACTTTGGTCAAAATAGTCAATTTATGACTTAATGACCACCCATTAACCCAATAGGTCAACTTCTGACAAAAAAGTCAACTTTGCTCAAAATGGTCAATTCTTGACTCAATGACCAGCTCATTGAAAAAATTTGTCAACTTTTGACCAAAAGTTCAACTTTGGTCAAAATAGTTAATTTTTGATCTAATGACAGACCCATTGCCCTAATAGGTCAACTTTCGACCAAAAAGTCATCTTTGGTCAAAATGGTCAATTATTGATCCAATTTCCAGCTCATTAACCAAATAGGTCAACCTTTGACCAAAAAGTCAACTTTAGTCAAAATGGTATATTTTGAACCCAATGATCAACCCATTGACCCAATAGGTCAACTTTTGACCAAAAAGTTAACTTTGGTCAAAATGATCAATTCTTGACCCAATTACCAACTCATTGAGCAAATAGGTCAACTTTTGAACAAAAAGTAATTTTTGGTCAAAATGGTTAATTTCAGACACAATGACCAATCCATTGACCCAATGGGTTAACTTTTGACCAAAAATTCAATTTTGGTCTAAATAACCAATTTTTGATCTAATGAACAATTATTAACCCAAAAAGTTAATCTCTGACCAAAAAGTCAACTTTTATCAAATGGTCAATCCTTGACCCAATAACAAACCCATTGACCCAATAGGTCAACTTTAGACCAAAAAGTCAATTTTGGTCAAAATAGTCAATTTTTAACTTAATGAACACCCATTGACCCAATAGGTCAACTTTTGTCCAAATGGTTAATTTTTGTCAAAATAGTCAATTTTTAACCTAATGACCAAATATTAACCTAGTATATCAATCTTTGACCTTAACGTCACTTTTGGTCAAAATGGTCAATCCTTGACCAGATGACCAACCCATTGACTCAATAGGTAAACTTTTAACCTAAAAGTCAACTTTGGACAAAATAATCAATCCTTGACCCAATGACCAACCCATTAGCCTAGTAGGTAAACTTTTAACCAAAAATTCAATTTTCGTAAAAAAAGTCAATTTTTGACCAAAAAGTTAATTCTTGTCAAAATGGTCAATCCTTGACCCAATAACAAACCCATTGACCCAATGGGTCAAATTTTGACCAAAAAGTCGACTTTGGTCAAAATGATCAATCCTTGACCCAATGACAAACACATTCCCATTATGTCAACTTTTGACCAAAAAGTCAACTTTGGCCAAAATGGTCAATTTTTAACATAATGACCAACTCATTGACCCAATAGATCAACTTTTGACTAAAAAGACATCTTTTGTCAAAATGGTCAATTCTTGACCCAATTACCAAATCGTTGCTCAAATAGGTCAATTTTTAACCAAAAAGTAATCTACGGTCAAAATGGTCAATTTCTGACCCAATGACCACCTCATTGACCGAATGGGTTAACTTTTGACCAAATATTCAATTTTGGTCAAGAAAGTCAATTTTTGACCTCATGACAAATTATTGACCTAATAAGTCAATCTCTGACTAAAAAGTCAAATTTGGTCAAAATGGTCAATCCTTGACCTAACAGGTCAACTTTTGACCAAAAAGTTAATTTTGGTCAAAAAATCAATTTTTGACCTAATGAGCACCCATTGACCCAATAGGTCAACTTTGGGCCAAAAAGTCAACTGGTCAAAATGGTCACTTTTTGACCCATTGACCCAATAGATCAACTTTTGACCAAAAAGTCATCTTCGGTCAAAATTGTTAATTCTTGATTCAATTACCAACTTATTGACTAAATAGGTAAACTTTTAACCAAAAGCTCAACTTTGTTCAAAATGGACAATTTCTGACCCAGTGAACACCCCGTTCACCCAATGGGTTAACTTTTGATCAAAAATTCAATTGTGGTCAAACTACTTCAACTTCTGACCAAAAAGTCATCTTTGGTCAAAATGGTCAATATATGACCCAATGACCTCCCCGTTGACCCAAAGGGTAAACTTTTGTCTAAAAATTCATCTTTGGTCAAAATAGTTAATTTTTGACAAACTGACCAATTATTGACCCAGTAAGCCAATCTCTGACAAAAAAGTCAACTTTGGTCAAAATGGTTAATCGTTGATCCAATCACCAACCCATTGAATTAATAGGTCAACTTTTGACCAAAAAGCCAACTTTGGTCAAAATGGTTAAACCTTGACCCAATGACCAACCCATAGACCCAATAGATCAACATTTGACCAAAAAGTCAAATTTTGACCAAATAGTCAATTTTGGTCAAAAAAGTCAATTTTTGACTGAATGACCACCGATTGACCCAATAGGTCAACTTTTGACCAAAAAGTCAACTTTGGTCAAAATGGTCAATTTTTGACCCAATGACCAACCTAGTGACCCCAATAGATCAACATTTGAACAAAAAGTTATCTTTGGTCAATATGGTCAATTCCTGACCCAAGTACCAACTTATTGACGAAATAGGTCAACTTCTGACCAAAAAGTAAAATTTGGTCAAAATGGTCAATTTCTGACCCAATGACCACCCCGTTGACCCAATGGGTTAAGTTTTGCAAAAATTCAATATTGGACAAAATATGTCAACTTTTGACCAAAAAGTCATCTTTAGTAGAAATGGATTATTTCTGACCCAATGACCACGCTGTTGACCCAATGGCTTAACTTTTTACCAAAAATTCATCTTTGGTCAAAATAGTCACCTTTTAACCTAATGACAATTTATTGACCCAATAAGCCAAGTTCTGACCAAAAAAAGTCAACTTTTGTCAAAATAGTTAATTTTTTACCAAATGATAAACCCATTGACCGAATAGGTCAACTTTTGACCAAAAAGTCTACTTTAGCCAAACTGGTCAATTTCTGACCCAATTACCAACCCATTGACTTTGTAGGTCAACTTTTGACCAAAAAACCAACTTTGGTCAAAATGGTTAAACCTTGGTCAACTTTTGACCAAAAAAGTCAATTTTTGACAAAAAAATCAACTTTGATCAAAATAGTCAAATTTTGACCTATTGACCAAATAGACCAATTTTTGACTAAAAACTCAACTTTGGTCAAAATTGTTAATTTTTGACCCAATGACCAACCAATTGACCTAATAGGTCAACGTTTGACCTAAGAGTCAACTTTAGTCAAAATGGTCAATTCTTGACCCAATGACCAACGCAGTGACCCAATAAGTCAACTTTTTAACCAAAAATCAATTTGGGTCAAAAAAGTCAATTTTTTTTACCTAAGGACCAATTATTGACCCTAATAAGTCGATCTCTAACCAAACTGTCAGCTTTTGTCATAATGGTAAATCTTTAACAAAATGACCAAGCCACTGACCCAATAGATCGACTCTTGACCAAAAAGTCACTTTTGGTCAAAATTGTAAAATTTTGACTTAATCACAAATTATTGACCAAATAAGTCAATCTGTGACCAAAAAGTCAACTTTGGTCAAAATGTCAATCATTGACCCAATGACAAACACATTGACCCAATAAGTCAACATTTGATAAAAAAGTCAATTTTGGTCAAAATAGTTAATTTTTGACTTAATGACCACCCATTGACCCAATAGGTCAACTTTTGACCAAAAAGTCAATTTTGGTCAAAATATTCATTTTTCAAACTAATGACCAATCATTGACCCAGTAAGCCAATCTTTGACCAAAAAATAAACTTTGGCCAAAATGGTCAATCCTTGACCAAATGACCATCCCTTTGATCGAATTGGTCAACTTTTGACAAAAAAGTCAACTTTGGTCAAAATGATCAATTCATGACCCAATGACGAACCCATTGGCCTAATAGGTCAACTTTTGACCAAAAAGTTAATTTTGGTCTAAATAGTCAATTTTTGAATTAATAACCAATTATTGACCCAATAAGTCAATCATTGAGCAAAAAGTCATCTTTGGTCAAAATGATCATTCCTTGACCCAAAAAGTTAATCTTTGACCAACCCATTGACCCAATAAGTCAACTTTTGACCAATAAGTAATTTTTGGTCAAAATAGTCATTTTTTTACTTAATGACCGCCCATTGATCTAATAGGTCAAAGTTTGACCAACAAGTCAACTTTGGTCAAAGTGGTCAATTTTTTACCCAATGACCACCCATTGAACCTGTAGATCAATTTTTGTCCAAAAAGTCATCTTTGGACAATCTGGTCAAATTCTTGACCTAATTACCTACTCAATGGCCAAATAAGTCAACTTTTGACCAAAAAGTTAACTTTGGTCAAAGTGGTCAATTTCTGACCCATTGACCTCCCCGTTGACCACAATGGGCTAATTTTTGACCTAAAGACCAATTATTAACCTAATAAGTCTATCTCTGACCAATTATTAACCCAATAGGTCAAATTTTGACCAAAAAGTCAACTTGGTCAAAATGGACAATTTTTGACCCAATGACCAACTCGTTGACCCAATAGGTCAACTTTTGACCAAAAAGTCATCTTTGGTTAAAATGGAAAATTATTAACCCAATTACTAACTCATTGACCAAATAGGTCAACTTTTGACTAAAAAGTTAACTTCAGTTGAAATGGTCAATTTCTAAACCAATGACCAACTCATTAACTTAACAGATCAACTTTTGACCAAAAAGCTAACTTTGGTCAAAATGGTTCAACCTTGACCCAATGACCAACCAATTGACCCAATAGGTTAACTTTTGACCAATACGTCAACTTTTAACCAAATAGTCAATTTTGGTCAAAATAGTTATTTTTTGACAGAATGACCACCAATTGACCTAATAGGTCAATTTTTGACCAAAAAGTCAATTTTGGTCAAAATGGTCAATTTTACTCGACGACCGACCTGGTGACCCCGATAAGATCGACTTTTCGACCAAAAGTCATCTTTGGTCAAAATGGACAATTCTTGACCCAATTAACAACTCATTGACCAAATAGGTTAACTTTTGACCAAAAAGTCAACATTTGTCAAAATAGTTAATGTTTGACCCAATGACCACCCCGTTCAACCAATGGGTTAACTTTTGACAAAAAATTCAATTTGGGACAAAAAAGGTCAACTGTTGACCAAAAGTCATCTTTAGTCAAAATGATCAATTTCTGACCCAATGACCACGCCGTTGACCCAATGGGTAAACGTTTTACCAAAAATTCATCTTTGGTCAAAATAGTCAGTTTTTGACCTAATGACAATTTATTGACCAAGTAAGCCAATTTCTGACCAAAAAGTGAACTTATGTCAAAATAATTAACTTTTGACAAAACAGTCAACTTTGGCCAAAATGGTAAATTTCTAACCCAATGACCAACCCATTGACTTAATAGGTCAATTTTTGACCAAAAAACCAACTTTGGTTAAAATAATTAAACCTTGACCCAATGACCAACCCATTGACCCAATAGGTCAAGTTTTGACTAAAAAGTCAACTTTTGTCCAAAAAGTCAACTTTGGTCAAAATAGTCAAAGTTTGACCTAATGACCCCCAATTTACCAAATACGTCAATTTTTGTCTAAAAACTCAACATTGGCCAAAATGGTCAATTTTTGACCTAATGACCAACCAATTGACCTAATAGGTCAACGTTTGACCAAAAAGTCAACTTTAGTCAAAATGGTCAATTCTTGACCCAACGACCAACGCATTGACCCAATAAGTCAACTTTTTAACAAAAAATCAATTTTTGTCGAAATAGTCAATTTTTGACCTAAGAACCAATTATTGACCCAATAAGTCAATCTCTGACCAAAATGTCAACTTTGGTCATAATGGTAAATCCTTGACCCAATGACAAACCCATTGACATAATAGGTCAACTTTTGACCAAAAAAGTCAACTTTAGTCAAAATGGTTAATCCTTGACTAATTGACCAAACCACTGAACCAATAGATCGACTTTTGACCAAAAAGTCACTTTTGGTCAAAATTATAAAATTTTGACTTAATCACAAATTATTGGCTAAATAAGTCAATCTCTCACCAAAAAGTCAACTTTGGTCAAAATGTCAATCCTTGACCTAATGAAAAACACATTGACCCAATAAGTCAGCATTTGACAAAAAAGTTAATTTTGGTCAAAATAGTTAATTTTTGACTTAATGACCAAAAGGTCAACTTTTGACCAAAAAGTCAATTTTGGTCAAAATAGTCAATTTTTGACCTAATGACCAATTATTGACCTAGTAATCCAATCTCTGACCAAAAAGTTAACTTTGGTCAAAATGGTCAATCCTTAACCCAACGAGCAACCCTTTGACCGAATTGGTCAACAATTGACCAAAAAGTCAACTTTGGTCAAAATGATCAATCCTTGACCCAATGTCCAACCCATTGGCCTAATAGGTCAACTTTGGACCAAAAAGTCAATTTTGGTCAAAATAGTCAAATTTTGAATTAATAACCAATTAATGACCCAATAAGTCAATCTTTGAGCAAAAAATCAACTTTGGTCAAAATGATCAATCCTTGACCCAATAAGTTAATCTTTGACCAACCCATTGACCCAATAAGTCAACTTTTGACCAATAAGTCAATTTTGGTAAAAATTGTCAATTATTAACTTAATGACCACCCAATGACCCAATAGGTCAAATTTTGACCAACAAGTTAACTTTGGTCAAAATGGTCAATTTTTTCCCCAATGACCACCCTTTGACCCAAAAGATCAATTTTCGACCAAAAAGTCATCTTTGGTCAAACTGGTCAATTTCTTGACCCAATTACCTACACAATGGCCAAAAAAGTCAACTTTTGACCAAAAAGTTAACTTTGGTCAAAATGGTTAATTTCTGACTGATTGACCTCCATGTTGACCCCAATGGGTTAATTTTTGACCTAATGAACACCCACTGACCCAATAGGTCAACTTTTGACCAAAATGTCAACTTTGGTCAAAGTTGTCAATTTTTAACCCAATGACCAACCCATTAACCCAAAGGTCAACTTTTGACCAAAAAGTCATCTTTAGTTAAAATGGTCAATTCTTGACCAAATTACAAACTCATTAACCAAATAGGTCAATTTTTGACCAAAATGTCAAGTTTAGTCAAAATGGTCAATTTCTGACTCAAAGACCACCCCGTTGACCCAATGGGTTAACTTTTGACCAAGAATTCAGTTTTTGTTAAAATAGTCAATTTTTGACTTAATGACCAATTATTCACCCAATAAGTTAACCTATAACCAAAAATTCATCTTTGGTCAAAATGGTCAATCCTTGACACAATGATAAACTCATTGACCCAATTGGTCCACTTTTGACCAAAAAGTCAACTTTAGTCTAAATGGTTAATTTTTTACCTAATGTCAACCCATTGACCCAATAGGTCAACTTTCGACCAAAAAGTCATCTTTGGTCAAAATGGTCAATTCTTGACTCAATTTCCAGCTCATTGACCAAATAGGTCAACTTTTGACCAAAAAGTCAACTTTGGTCAAAATGGTATATTTTTAACCCAATGACGAACCCATTTACCCAATAAGTCATCTTTTGACCAAAAAGTCAAATTTGGTGAAAATGGTCAATTCTTGACCTAATTACTAACTCATTTAGCAAATAGGTCAACTTTTGACCATAAAGTCAACTTTGGTCAAAATGGTCAATTTCTGACCCACTGACCATCCTATTGACCCAATCAGTTAACTTCTGACCAAAAATTCAATTTTGGTCAAAATTGGCCATCTTTTGACCAAAAAGTAATCTGGGGTCAAAATGGTCAATTTCTGACCCAATGACCAACCCATTTACCCAATGGGTTAACTTTTCACCAAAAATTCAATTTTGGATAAAATAATCAATTTTTGACATAATGACCAATTATTGACCTAATAAGTTAATCTCTGACCAAAAAGTCAACTTCGGTTAAATGGTCAATCCTTGACCCAATAGGTCAACCTTTAACCAAAAAGTCAATTTTAGTCAAAATAATTAATTTTTAACTTAATGAACACCCATTGACCTAAAAGGTTAACGTTTCACCAAAAAGTCAATTTTTATCAAAAAGTCAAATTTTGACCTAATGACCAAATATTGACCCAATATGCCAAAATGGTAAATCTTTTACCCAATGACTAACCCATTGACCCAATAAGTCAACTTTTGACCAAAAAGTCAACTTTAGACAAAAAGATCAATCCTTGACCCAATGACCAACCCATTAGCCTTATAGGACCACTTTTGACCAAAAAGTTAATTTTTGTAAAAATAGTGAATTTTTGAATTAATGACCAATTACTGACCCAATAAGTCAATCTTTGACCAAAAAGTTAATTTTCGTCAAAATGGTCAATCCTTGACCCAATAACAAACCCATTGACCCAATGGGTCAACTTTTGACCAAAAAGGCGACATTGGTCAAAAGAGTCAATCATTGACCCAACGACAAACCAATTGACCCAATAGGTTAACTTTCGAACAAAAAGTCAACTTTGGTCAAAATGGTCAATTTTTGACACAATGACCAACACATTGACCCAATAAATCAACTTTTACTAAAAAGTCATCTTTGGTCAAAATAGTCAATTCTTGACCCAATTACCAACTCATTGGCCAAATAGGTCAACTTTTGACCAAAAAGTCAACTATGGTCAAAATGGTTAATGTCTGACCTAATGACCACCTTGTTGACCCAATGTGTTAACTTTTGACCAAATATTCAATTTTGGCCAAGAAAGTCAATTTTTGACATAATGACCAATTATTGACCTAATAAGTCAATCTCTGACTAAAAAGTAAACTTTGGTCAAAAAGGTCAATCCTTGACAGACGAACCCATTGACCCAATAGGTCAACTTTTGACCAAAAAGTCAATTTTGGTCAAAAAATCAATTTTTGACCTAATGAGCACCCATTGACCCAATAGGTCAACTTTGGGCCAAAAAGTCAACTTTGGTCAAAACGGTCATTTTTTGACCCAATGACGAACCCATTGACCCAATAAATCAACTTTTGACCAAAAGGTCATCTTCAGTCATAATTGTCAATTCTTAACCCAATTCCTAACTCGTTGACAAAATAGGTAAACGTTTGACGAAAAAAGTTAACTTTGGTCAAAATGGACAATTTTTAACACAATGACCACCTCGTTGATCCAATGGGTTAAGTTTAGACCAAAAATTCAATTTTGGTCAAAATAGGTCAACTTCTGACGAAAAAGTCATCTTTGGTCAAAATGGTCAATTTCTGACCCAATGACCTCCCCGTTGACCAAATGGGTAAACTTTTGTCCAAAAATTCATCTATGGTCAAAATAGTAAATTTTTGACCTACTGACCACTTATTGACCTAGTAAGCCAATCTCTGACCAAAATGTCAACTTTGGTCAAAACGGTCAATCGTTGACCCAATGACCAACCCATTGACTTAATAGGTCAACTTTTAACCAAAAATTCAACTTTAGTAAAAATGATCAATCCTTAAACAAATGATCAACCCATTCTCCTAATAGGTCAACTTTTGACCAAAAAGTCAATTTTGGTCAAAATGGTCAATTTTTCAATTAATCACAAATTAATGACCAAACAAGTCAATCACTGACCAAAAAGTCAACTTTGGTCAAAATGTCAATCCTTGACCCAATGACAAACACATTGACCCAATAAGTCAACATTTGACAAAAAAGTTAATTTTGGTCAAAATAGTGAATTTTTGACCTAATGAACACTGGTTGACCCAAAAGGTCAACTTTTGACCAAAATGTTAATTTTGGTTAAAATGGTCAATTTTTGACCCAATGACCAACTCATTGAACCCAATAGGTTAACTTTTGACCAAAAAGTCATCTTTGGTCAAAATAGTCAATTATTAACTGAATTACTAACTCATTGACCAAATAAGTCAACTTTTGACCAAAAAGTCAACTTTAGTCGAAATGGTCAATTTCTGACCTAATGACTAGCCCATTGACTTAATAGGTCAACTTTTGACCAAACTTTGGTCAAAATGTTAAACCTTAACCCAATGACCAACCCATTGACCCAATAGGTCAACTTTTGACCAAAAAGTCAACTTTTGAACAAATAGTCAATTTTGGACAAAATAGTTCATTTTTGACTGAATGACCCCCAATTGACACAATAGGTCAAATTTCAACCAAAAAGTCAAATTTGGTCAAAATGGTCAATTCTTGACCCAATTTCCAACTCATTGACCAAATAAGTCAACTTTTGACCAAAAAGTCAACTTGGGTCAAAATGGTCAATTTCATACCCAATGACCACCCCATTGACCCAATGGGTTAACTTTTGACCAAAAATTCAATTTGGGACAAAATAGGTCAACTTTTGACCAAAAAGTCATCTTTAGTCAAAATGATCAATTTCTGACCCAATGACCACGCCGTTCACCCAATGGGTTAACTTTTTACCAAAAATTCATCTTTGGTCAAAATAGTCAGTTTTTGACCTAATGACAATTTATTGACCCAGTAAGCCAATTTCTGACCAAAAAATCAACTTGGGTCAAAATAGTTAGTTTTTTACCCAATGACAAACCCATTGACCCAATAGGTCAACTTTTCACCAAAAAGTTAACTTTGGCCAAAATGGTCAATTTCTGACCCAATGACCAACCCATTGACTTAATAGGTCAACTTTTAACCAAAAAAGCTAACTTTGGTTAAAATGGTTAAACCTTGATCCAATGGCCAACCCATTGACCCAATAGGTCAACTTTTGACCAAAAAGCCAACTTGTCAAAAAAGTTAAATTTTGACCTAATGACCCCATTGACCAAACAGGTCAATTTTTGACAAAAAAATCAACTTTGGTCAAAATGTTCAATTTTTGACCCAATGACCAACAAATTGACCCAATAGGTCAACGTTTGACCAAAAAGTCAATTTTAGTCAAAATGATCAATTCTTGACCCAATGACCAACATATTGACCCACTAAGTCAACTTTTTAACGAAAATAATTTGGGTCAAAATAGTCAATTTTTGATCTAAGGAGCAATTATTGACGCAATAAGTCAATCTCTGACCAAAATTGATTTTTTTGACTTAATAGGTCAACTTTTGACCAAAAAAATCAACTTTGGTTATAATGGTCATTCCTTGACCCAATGACAAACCCAAAGACCTATTAGGCCAACTTTTGGTCAAAATGGTAAAATTTTGACTTAATTACCAATTATTGACCTGATAGGTCAACTATTGACCAAAAAGTCAACTTTGGTCAAAATGGTCAATTCTTGACCCAATGACCAACCCATTGACCCAAAAGGATAACTTTTGACCAAAAAGTTAATTTTGGTCAAAATTGTCAATTTTTTACCTAAAGACCACCTAATTGACCTAAAGGTCAACTTTTGACAAAAAAGATAATTTTGATCAAAATGGTCAATTTTTGACACAATGACCTATGTAAAAAATGTCACTCTTTAATATAATGAGCAACTCATTGACCCAATTTGTCAACTTTTGACTTAAAAGTCAACTTTAGTGAAAATGGTTAATCCTTAACCCAATGTCTAACACATTGACCAAATAAGTCAGCTTTTGACTAAAAAGTTAATTTTGCTTAAAATTGTCAATTATTTACCAAATGGCCGCCTCATTGACCTAAACAGGTCAAATTTTGACAAAAAAGGTAACTTTGGTCAAAATGGTCAATCCTTGACCCATTGACCCAATAGTTTAACATTTGACCATAAAGTTAGTTTTGGTCAAAATAGTCAATTTTTGACCTAATGACCAATTATTGAACCAGTAAGCCAATCTCTGACCAAAAAGTCATCTTCGGTATAAATTGTCAATTCTTGACCCAATTACCAACTGAGTGACCAAATATGTCAACTTTTGATAAAAGTCAACTTTGGTCAAAATAGTCAATTTTTTACCCAATGACCACCTCGTTGACCCAATGGCTTAACTGTTGTCAAAAAATTTAATTTTAGTCAAACTAATCAATTCTTGACCTAATGACCGATTAATGGCCTAATAAGTCAATCAATGACCAAAAAGTCAACATTAGTCAAAAGTGTCAATCCTTGACCCAATGACCAACCCATTGACCCAATAGGTCAACTTTTGACTAAAAAATTATTTTTGGACAAAATAGTTTATTTTTGACTCAATGACCAATTATTGACCACCCAGTAAGTTAATCTCTGACCAAAAAGTCAACTTTGGTCAAAGTGATCTATCATTGACAAAATGACAAACCCATTGACACAAAAGGTCAAATTTCGACCAAATAGTTAAATTTGGTTAAAATAGTCAATTTTTGACTTAATAACCACTCATTGTCCCATTAGGTCAACTTTTGACCAAAAAGTTAAGTTTGGTCAAAATGGTCAATTTCTGACCCAATGACCACCCCGTTGAACCAATGGGTTAACTTTTGACCAAAAATTTAATTTTAGTCAAAATAAACAATTTTTGATCTAATGATCAATAATTTAACCAATAAGTAAATCTTTAACCAAAAAGTCAACTTTGGTCAAAATATTTAATCCTTAACCCAATGACAAACCCATTGATCCAATAGGTCAACTTTTGACCAAAAAGTCAACTTTGGTCAAAATGGTCAATTTTGATCTAATGACCAACCCATTGACCCAATAGGTCAACTTTTTACCAAAAAGTCATCTTTGGTCAAAATTGTCAATTCATGACCCAGTTACTCACCCATTGACCAAATAGGTCAACATTTGATCCAAAAGATAACTTCGAAAAAATGGTCAATTTCAAACATAATGATTACCCCGTTGACCCAATGGGTTAACTTTTGAACAAAATTCAATTTTTGTCCAAATAGGTAAACTTTAAATGGTCAATTTCTAACCCAATGACCTCCCTGTTGACCCAATGTATTAACTCTTGACCAAAAATTAAATCTTGGTCAAAATAGTCAATCTTTGACCTAATGAACAATTATTGAACCAATAAGTCAATCTCTGACCAAAGAGTGAATTTCGGTCCAAATGGTAAATCCTTGACCCAATGACAAACCCATTGACCCAATTAGTCAACTTTTGACCAAAAAGTCAATTTTGGTCAAAATAGTCAATTTTTGACCAAATGACCACCAATTGACCTAATAAGTTAAATTTTGACCAAAAAGTCAAGTTTGGTCAAAATGGTCAAGTTTTTACCCAATGACTAACCCATTAACCCAATAGATCAAATTTTGACTAAAAAGTCATCTTCGGTCAAAATGGTCAATTCTTGACCTGATTACCAACTCATTGACAAAATACGTCAACTCTTGACCAAAAAGACAACTTTGGTCAAAGTGGTTAATTTCTAACCCAATGGCCACACCGTTCCCCCATTGGGTTAACTTTTGACCAAAAATTCAACTTTGGTCAAAATAGTCAATTTTTGACCTGATGACTAATTCTTGTCCCAATAAGTCAATCACTGACCAAAAAGTCAATTTTGGTCAAAATGATCAATCCTTAACCCAATGACAAATCCAATGACCTTATAGGTCAACTTTTGCCCAACAAATAAATTTTGGTCAAAATAGACGTTTTTTTACCTAATGAGCACCATTGATCCAATAAATCTACTTTAGACAAAAAAGAAAATTTTGGTCAAAATAATCAATTTTTGACCTAAAGACCACCCATTGACCCAATAGGTTAAACTTTTGACCAAAAAGTCAACTTTGGTCAAAATGGACAATTTCAGACCCAATGACTGCCCCGTTAACCCAATGGGTTAACTTTTGATCAAAAATTGAAATTTCGTTAAAATAATCTATTTTTGACCTAATGACCAATTATTGACCTAATAAGTCAATCTCTGACCAAAAAGTCAACTTTGATGATCAATCCTTGACCCAATGACAAACCCATTGACCCAATCGACCAACTTTTAACCAAAAAAAAATTTTGGTCAAAATATACAATTTTTGTCCTAGTGACCACCCATTGACTCAATATATCAACTTTTGACCCAAAAGACCATTTTGGTAAAAATAGTCAATTTTTGACCTAATGACCACCCATTGACCCAATAGGTCAACTTTTGACCAAAAAGTCAACTTTGGTCAAAATGGTCAATTCTTGACCAATTACCAATTCATTGACCAAATAGGTCAACCTTTGACCAAAAAGCCGACTTTGATCAAAATGGTCAATTTCTGATCCAATGACCACCCCGTTGACCCAATATGTTAACTTTGGACCAAAAATTCAATTTTAGTCAAAATAAGTCAAGTCTTGCTAAAAAGTCATCTTTGGTCAAAATGGTGAATTTCTGACCCAATGACAGACCCCCCTCCCCGTTGACCCAATGGGATAACTTTTGACCAAAAATTCATTTTTGGTGAAAATTGTCAATTTTTGATTTAATGACAAATTATTGGCACAATATGTCAATCTCTGACCAAAAAGTCAACTTTAGTTAAAATGGTCAATCCTTTACCGAATGACAAACCCATCGACCCAATAGGTCAATTTTTGACCAAAAAGTTAATTTTGGTCAAAGTAGTCAATTTTTAACTTCACGACCACCCATTGACCCATTAGATTAACTTTTGACTAAAAAGTCAATTTTGGTCAAAATAGTCAATTTTTTACCTGATGACCAATTATTGACACAGTAAGCCAATCTCTGACTAAAAAGTGAACTTTGGTCAAAATGGTCAATCGTTGACCCAAGGACCAACCCATTGACCCAATTGGTCAACCTTTGACCAAAAAGCCAACTTTCGTCTAAATGATCAATCCTTGACCCGTTGACCAACCCATTAGCCTAATAGGTCAACATTTGACGAAAAAGTCAATTTTGGTCAAAATAGTCAATTTTGGTCAAAATAGTCAATTTTTGATTTTATGACCAATTATTGACCCAATAAGTCAATATCTTACCAAAAAGTCAACTTTGGTCAAAATGGTCAATCCTTGACCAAATGACAGATCCATCGACCCAATAGGTCAACCTTTGGTCAAAAAAGTCAAATTTTGACCTAAAGATCACCCATTGACCCAGAAGGTCAACTTTTGACCAAAAAGTTAACTTGAGTCAAAATGGTCAATTTTTTACCTAAAGACCAACCCATCATCCCAATTGGTCAACTTTTGACTAAAAAGTTATCTTTGGTGAAATGGTTAATTCTTGACCCAATTACCAACTCATTGGCACAATAGTCAACCTTTAACCAAAAAGTCAACTTTGGTGAAAATGGTCGATTTCTGACCCAATGACCACCCTGTTGACCCATTAGGTTAACTTTTGACTAAAAATTCAATTTTGGTCAAATAAGTCAATTTTTGACCTAATGACTAATTATTGACCCAATAAGACAATCTCTGACCAAAAAGTTAACATTGGTCAAAATGGTTAATCGTTGACCCAATGACCAACCCATTGACTTAATAGGACAACTTTTAACCAAAAAGTCAACTTTGGTCAAAATGATCAATCCTTGACCTAATGACCATCCCATTGGCCTAATAGGTCAACATTTGACCAAAAAGTCAATTTGGGTCAAAATAGTCAATTTTTGAGTTAATCACAAATTATTGACCCAATAAGTTAATCTCTGACCAAAAAGTCAACTGTGGTCAGAATGTCAATCATTGACCCAATGACAAACACATTGACCCAATATGTCAACATTTGACAAAAAAGCCAATTTTAGTTAAAATAGTCAATTTTTGACCTAATGAACACTCATTGACCCAATAGGTCAACTTTTGACCAAAAAATCAACTTTTGATAAAATGGTCAATTTTTGACACAATGACTAACTCGTTGACCCAATAGGTCAACTTTTGACCATAAAGTCATCTTTGGTCAAAATGGTCAATTCATGCCCAATTACTAACTCATTGGCCAAATAGGCCAACTTTTGACCAAAAAGTGAACTTTAGTCAAAATGGTCAATTTTTGACCCAATGACCAACCCATTGACTTAATAGTTCAACTTTTGACCAAAAAGCCAACTTTAGTCAAAATGGTTAAACCTTGACCCAATGACAAACCAATTACAAAATAGGTCAACTTTTGACCAAAAAGTTAATTTTGGAGAAAATAGTCAATTTTTGACCTAATGAGCACCCATTGACCCAATATGGCAGCTTTTGACCAAAAAGCTCACTTTGGTCAAAATGGTCAATTTTTGACCCAATGACCAACCCATTGACCCAAGAGAACAACTTTTGACTAAAAACTCATCTTTGGTCAAAATGGTCAATTATTGACCCAATTACCAAGTCATTGGCCAAATAGGTCAACTTTTGACCAAAAAGTCGACTTTGGTCAAAATGGTCAATTTTTGACCCAATGACCAACCCGTTGACCCATTAGGTTAATTTTTGAACTAATGACCAATTATTAACCCAATAAGTCAATCTCTGACCAAATGTCAACTTTGGTCAAAATGATCAATCCTTGACCCAATGACAAACCCATTGACCTAATAGGTCAACTTTTGACCAAAAAATAAATTTTGGTCAAAATAGACAATTTTAGACCTAATGACCACCCATTGACCCAATAGGTCAACTTTTGACCATAAAGTCAGCATTGGTTAAAATGATTAATTTTTTACCCAAGGACCAACCCATTGATGCATTCGGTCAAATTTTAAGTAAAATGTCATCTTTGGTCAAAACAGTCAATTCTTAGCCCAATTACCAACTCATTGACTAAATACGTCAACTTTGACCAAAAAGTCAACTTTGGTCAAAATGGTCAATTTCTGACCAAATTACCACCTAGTTGACCCAATGGGTTAACTTTCAAACAAAAATTCAATTTTGGTCAAAATAGTCAATTTTTGACCTAATGCCTAATTATTGACCCAATAAGTCAATCTCAGACCAAAAAGTCAACTTTGGTCAAAATGATCAATCCTTGACCCAATGACAAACCCATTGAGCCAATAGGTCAACTTTTGACCAAAAAGACAATTTTGGTCAAAATAGACAATTTTTGACCAAATGACCACCCAATGACCCAATAGGCCAACTTTTGACCAAAAAGTAAACTTTGGTCAATTTTTACCCAATGATCAACTAATTGATCAAATAGATCAACTTTTGACCAAAAAGTCATCTTAAGTTAAAATGGTCAATTCTTGACCCAATTACTAGCTCATTGACCAAATAGGTTAACTTTTGACCATAAAGTCAACTTTGGTCAAAATGGACAATTTTTGACCCAATGACCACCCCGTTGACCAAATGGGTTAAATTTTGACCAAAAATTCAATTTTGGTCAAAATAGGTCAATTTCTGCCCAAAAACTCATCTTTAGCCAAAATGATCAATTTCTGTCCCAATGACCCCCCGTTAACCCAACGGGTTAATATTTGACCCAAAATTTAATTTTGGTCAAAGTAGTTAATTTTTGACCTAGTGACCAATTAATGACCAAATAAGTCAATCTCTGACCAAAAGTCAACTTTGGTCAAAATGGTCGATCATTTACCCAAAGACAAACCCATTGACCCAATAGGTCAACTTTTGACCAAAAAGTCAATTTTGGTCAAAATAGTTAAATTTTGACTTAACGATCACCCATTGACCCAATATGTTAACTTTTGATCAAAAAGTCAATTTTGGTCAAAATAGTCATTTTTTGACCTAGTGACCAATTATTGAGCCAGTATGCGAATCTCAGACCAAAAAAGTGAACTTTGGTCAAAATGGTCAATAATTGACCCATTGACAATCCCATTGCCCCAATATGTCAACTTTTGACCAAAAAGTCATTTTTAGTCAAAATAGTCATTTTTGACTTAATGACCACCTATTGACCCAATAGGTCAACTTTTGGCCAAAAAGTCAACTTTGGTCAAAATAGTCAATTTTTTACCCAATGACTAACCCTTTAGCCCAATAGGTCAACTTTTGACTAAAATGTCATCTTTAGTAAAAATGGTCAATTCTTGACGCAATTACTAACTCATTGGCCAAATAGGTCATCCTTTGACTAAAAAGTCACTTTGGTCAAAACGGTCAATTTCTGACCCAATGACAACCCCGTTGACCCATTGGCTTGAATTTTGACAAAAAATTCACTTTTTGTCAAAAAAGTCAATTTTTGACCTAACGACCAATTATTACCCAATAAGTCAATCTCTGACCAAAAAGTTAACTTGGTCAAAATGGTCAATCTTTAGCACAATAATAAACCCATTGACCCAATAGGTCAACTTTTGACCAAAAAGTCAATTTTGGTGAAAATAATTAATTTTTGACCTAATGAGCACCCATTTACCCAATAGGTCAACTTCTGACCAAAAAGTTAACTTTGGTTAAAATGGTCAATTTTTGACCCAATGACCATCCCATTGACCCAATAGGTCAAATTTTGACTAAAAAGTCATCTTTGGTAAATTCCTGACCGAATTACCAACTTATTGGCAAAATAGGTCAAATTTTGACCAAAAAGTCAACTTTGGTCAAAATGGTCAATTTCTGACCTAATGACAACATCGTTGACTCATTGAGTTAACTTTTAACAAAAATTTCAATTTTGGTCAAAAAAATCAATTTTTGACCTAATGACCAATTATTGACCCAATAAGTCAATCTCTGACCAAAAAGTCAACTTTGGTCAAAATGGTCAATCATTGACCCAATGACAAATCCACTTTCCCAATAGGTCAATTTTTGACCAAAAAGTCATCTTAGGTCAAAATGGTAAATTTTTGACCCAATGTCCAACCCATTGACCCAATAGGTCAACTTTTGACCAAAAAGTCATCTTCTGTTAAAATGCTCAATTCTTGACCAAATTACCAACTCATTGACCAAATAGGTCAAATTTTGACCAAAATGTCAACTTTGGTAAAAATGGTCAATTTTTAATACAAAGAACAACCCATTAACCCAATAGGTTAACTTTTGACCAAAAGTCATCTTTGATCATAATGGTAAATTCTTGACCGAATTACTAACTCATTGACCAAATAGGTTAACTTTTGACCAAAAAGTCAACTTTGGTCAAAATGGGCAATCCTTGACCCAATGACAAGCCCATTGACTCAATAGGTCAACTTTTGACCAAAAAGTCAATTTTGGTTAAAATAGTTAATTTTTGACCAAAAGACTACTCATTGACCCAATAGTTCAACTTTTGACAAAAAGTCAACTTTGGTCAAAATGGTCAATTTTTAACCTAATGAACATACCATTGAACCAAAAGAGCAACTTTTAGCCAAAAAGTCATCTTCGGTCGAAATGGTCAATTCTTGACCCAATTACCAAATTATTGACCAAATAAGAGAACTTTTGAAAAAAAAGTCAACTTTCATCAAAATGGTCAATTTTTTATCTACTGACCCCCCCTCTGTTAACCCTATGGGTTAACTTTTGACCAAAAATTCAATTTTGGTCATAATTGTCAATTTTTGACCTATTGACCAATTATTGACCCAGTAAGTCAATCTCTGACCAAAAAGTCAACTTTGGTCAAAGTGGTTAATCCTTGACCCAATGACAAACTCATCGACCCAACAGGTCAATTTTTGACAAAAAAGTCAATTTTGATCAAAATAGTTAATTTTTGACTTAATACCCACCCATTGACCCAATATGTTAAATTTTGACCAAAAGTCAGTTTTCCTAATGACCAATTATTGGCTTAGTAAGCCAATCTCTGACCAAAAAGTGAACTTTGGTCAAAATGGTTAATCCTTGACCCAATGACTAACCCATTGACCCAATAAGTCAACTTTTGACCAAAAAGTCAGCTTTGATGAAAATGATCAATCCTTGACCAAATGACCAACACATTGGCCTCATAGGTCAACTTATAAACAAAAAGTCAATTTTGGTCAAAATATTCAATTTTTTAATTAATGACCAATTATTAACCCAATAAGTCTATCTCTGACAAAAAAGTCAACTTTGGTTAAAATGGTTAATCCTTAACCCAATGACAAACCTATTGAAATAATAGGTCAACTTTTGACCAAAAAGTTAATTTTGGTCAAAATAGTCAATTTTTGACCCAATGACCACCCATGGACCCAATAGGTCAACTTTTCACCCAAAAGTCAACTTTGGTCAAAATGGTCAATGTTTGACCCAATGATCAACCCATTGACTAAATATATCAACTTTTGACCAAAAAGTCATCATCGTTCAAAATGGTCAATTTTTGACCCAATTACCAACTCATTAACCGAATATTTCAACTTTTGACCAAAAAGTTAACTTTGGTCAAAATAGTTTAATTTTGACCTAAAGACCACACCATTGACCCAATTGGTTAACTTTTGATCAAAAATTCAACTATGGTCAAAATACGTCAAATTTTGACCAAAAAGCCATCTTTGGTCAAAATAGTCAATTTCTGACCCATTGTCCCAATTGGTCAACTTTTGACTAAAAAGTTATCTTTGGTCAAAATGGTCAATTCTTGACCCAATTACCTACTCATTGGTCAAATAAGTTAACTTTTGACCCGAAAATCAACTTTGGTCAACATGGTCAATTTCTGACCCAAAGACCACCCAGTTGACCCATTAGGTTAACTTTTGAACAAAAATTTAATTTTGGTCAAAAAGTTAATTTTTGACCTAATGTCCAATTATTCACCCATTAAAACAATCTCTGACCAGAAAGTCAATTTTGGTCAAAATGGTCAATCCTTGACCCAGTGACAACTCAATTGACCCAACAGGTGAACTTTTGACCAAAAAGTCTTTTTTGATCAAAATAGTCAATTTTTGATCTAATGGGCACCCATTGTCCCAATATGTCATCTTTTAACCAAAAAGCCAACTTTGGTCAAAATGGTCAATTTTTTACCTAATGACCAACACATTGACCCAATAGATCAACTTTTGACCAAAAAGACTTCTTCGGTCAAAAAAGTAATTCTTAACCCAAATACCAACACATTGACCAAATAGGTCAACTTTTGACCAAAAAGTCAACTTTGGTCAAAATAGTCTATTGCAAACCCAATGACCACCTGATTGACCTAATAGATTAACTTTTGACCAAAAAATTTATTTTGGTCAAAATAGGTCAACTTTTGACCAAAAAGTCATCTTTGGTCAAAATAGTCAATTTCTGACCCGTTGACTTTTTTCACCGCTGACCCAATTGGTTAACTTTTGACCAAAAACTCAATTTTGGTCAAAATAGTCAATTTTTGACCTAGTGACTAATTATTGTCTCAATAAGTCAATCTCTGACCAAAAAGTCAACTTTGATTAGAATGGTCAATTCTTCACCCAATGACAAACCCATTGACCCAATAGGTCAACTTTTGACCAAAAAGTCAATTTTGGTAAAAATAGTCAAATTTTGACTTAATGACCACCCATTGACCCAATAGGTCAACTTTTGACCAAAAAGTCAACTTTGATCAAAATGGTCAATTTTTGACCCAATTGATCAAATTTTGACCAAAAAGTCCTCTTTAGTCAAAATGGTCAATTTTTTACCCAATGACCAACCCATTAACCCAATAGGTAAACTTTTAACCAAAAAAGTCATCTTTGGTCAAAATAGTCAATTTTTGACCCAATTACGAACTCATTGACCAAATAGGTCAACTTTTGACCAAAAAGGTCAACTTTTCACCAAAAAGTCAACTTTGGTCAAAATGGTCAATTTCTGACCCAATGACCTCCCTATTGTCCCAATGAGTTAACTTTTGACCAAAAATTTGATCTCAGTCAAAATTGTCAATTTTTGACCAAATGACCAATTATTGACCCAATAAGTCAATCCCTAACCAAAAAGTCAACTTTGTTCAAAATGAACAATCCTTGAATCAATGACAAAACCATTGACCCAAAAGGTCAACTTTTGACCAAAAAGTCAATTTTGGTAAAAATAGTCTAGTTTTGACTTAATGACCACCCATTGAACCAATAGGTCAACTTTTGACCAGAATGTCAATTTTTATCAAAATAGTCAATTTTGACCTAATGACCAATTATTGACACAATAAGCTACTCTTTGACCACAAAGTCAATTTTGTTCAAAATTGTCAATCGTTGACCCAATGCCCAACCCATTGACCCAATAGGTCAACATTTGACTAAAAAGTCAACTTTGGACAAAATGTTCAATCCTTGAACCAATTACAAACCATTGACCCAATAGGTCAACATTTGACCAAAAAGTAAATTTTGGTCAAAATAGTCAATTTTTGACCTAATGACCACCCATTGACCCAATAGGTCACCTTTTGACTAAAAAGTCAAATTGGCCAAAATGGTCAAATTTTTACCCAATGACCAACCCAATTACTCAATAGGTCGACTTTTGACCAAAAAGTCATCTTCGGTCAAAATGGTCAATTCTTGACCTAATGACCAATTATTGACCCAATAAGTCAATCTCTAACCAAAAAGTCAACTTTGGTCAAAATAATCAATCCTTGACCCAATGACAAACCCGTTGACCCAATAGGTTAACTTTGACAAAAAAATCAATTTTGGTCAAAATAGTCAATTTTTGACCTTATGACTACCCCTTGACCAAAAAGGTCAACTTTTGACCAAAAAGTCTACTTTAGTCAAAATGGTCAATTTTTGACCTAATAACCAACCCGTTGAACCAATAGATCAAAGTTTGACCAAAACGTCATTTTCGATCAAAATGGTCAATCCTTGACCCAATTACCAACTCATTGACCAAATAGGTCAACTTTTGACCAAAAAGTCAATTTTGGTCAAATGGTTAATTTCTGACCCAATGACCACCATGATGACCCAATGGGTTTACTTTTGACCAAAAATTCAATTTTGGTCAAAATAGTCATTTTTTGACTTAATGACCAATTATTGACCCAATAAGTCAACTTTGGTCAAAATGATTAATCCTTGACCCAATGACAAACCCATTGAGCCAATAGGTCAACTTTTGACAAAAAAGACAATTTTGGTCAAAATAGTCAATTTTTGCCCAAATGACCACCCATTGACCCAATTGGTCAACTTTTGACCAAAAAGTCAACTTTGGTCCAAATGGTCAATTTTTTACCCAATGACCAACCCATTGACCAAATAGATCAACTTTGAACCAAAAAGTCATCTTCGGTTATAATGGTTAATTCCTGATCCAATTACTAACTTATTGACCAAATATGTCAACTTTTGACCAAAAAGTCAACTTTGGTCAAAATGAACAATTTTTGACCCAATGACCACCCAATTGACCCAATGGGTTAAATTTTGACCAAAAATTCAATATTGGTCAAAATAGGTCAACTTTTGCCCAAAAAGTCATCTTTGGCCAAATTGGTCAATTTCTATCCCAATGACCCCCTCGTTAACCCAATGGGTTAACTTTTGACCCAAAATTGAATTTTGGTCAAAATAGTTAATTTTTGACCTAATGACCAATTAATGACCGAATAAGTCAATCACTGACCAAAAAGTTAACTTTGGTCAAAATGGTCGATCCTTTACCCAATGACCCAATAGGACAACTTTTGACCGAAAAGTCAATTTTGGTCAAAATAGTTAAATTTTGACTTAATGACCACCCATTGACCCAATATGTTAACTTTTGACCAAAAAGTCAATTTTTGTCAAAATAGTAATTTTTTGCCCTAGACACTAAATATTGACCTGGTATGCCTATCTCAGACCAAAAAGTGAACTTTGGTCAAAATGGTCAATCCTTGACCCAATGTCAAACCCATTGACCCTATAGGTCAACTTTTGACCAAAAAGTTAAATTTTGGTCAAAAATTTTAGTCATTGGCCAAATAGGTCAACCATTGACTAAAAAGTCACTTTGGTCAAAATGGTCAATTTCTGACCCAATGACCACCCCGTTCACCCCTTCGGTTAACTTTTGACTAAATATTCACTTTTGGTTAAAAAAGTCAATTTTTGACCTAATGACCAATTATTGCCCAAAAAGTCAATCTCTGACCAAAAAATCAACTTTGGTCAAAAAGGTCAATTCTTGACACAATAACAAACCAATTGACCCAACAGGTCAACTTTGACCAAAAAGACAATTTTTGGTGAAAATAATCAATTTTTGACCTAATGAGCACCCATTTACCCAATAGGTCAACTTTTGACCAAAAAGTTAACTTTGGTCAAAATGGTCTATTTTTGACCCAATGACCAACCAATTGACCCAATAAGTCAAATTTTGACTAAAAAGTCATCTTTGGTTAATTCCTGACCCAATTACCAACTCATTGGCCAAATAAGTCAAATTTTGACCAAAAAGTCAACTTTGGTCAAAATGGTCAATTTCTGACCTAATGAACACTCCCACTCATTGAGTTTGGTTTTCACAAAAAATTCAATTTTGGTCAAAAAAATCAAATTTTGACCTAATGACCAATTATTGACCCAATAAGTCAATCTCTGACCAAAAAGTCAACTTTGGTCAAAATGGTCAATCATTGACCCAATGAAAATCCATTTACCGAATAGGTCAACTTTTGACCAAAAAGTCATCTTAGGTAAAAAAGGACAATTTTTGACACAATGTCCAACCTATTAACTCAATAGGTCAACTTTTGACCAAAAAGTCATCTTTGGTCAAAATCGTCAATTCTTGACCAAATTACCAACTCGTTGACCAAATAGGTCAAATTTTGAGCAAAAAGTTAACTTTGGTAAAAATGGTCAATTTTTAATCCAATGAACAACCCATTGACCCAATAGGCAAACTTTTGACCAAAAGTCATCTTTGATCAAAATGGTCGATTCTTGACCGAATTACCAACTCATTGACCAAATATGTTAACTTTTTGACCAAAAAGTCAACTTTGGTCAAAATGGGCAAACCTTGACCCATTGACAAACCCATTGACTCAATAGGTCAATATTTGACCAAAAAGTCAATTTTGGTCAAAATTATTAATTTTTGACCTAAAGACCACCCATTGACTCAATAGTTCAACTTTTGACCAAAAGTTAGCTTTGGTTAAAACGGTCAATTTTTAACCTAATGACCGTCCCATTGAACAAATAAGACAACTTTTGACCAAAAAGTCAACTTTCGTCAAAAATGGTCAATTCTTGACCTAATGACTAACGCATTGACCCAATAAGTCAACTTTTAACAAAAAAACAATTTTGGTCGAAATAGTCAATTTTTGACCTAAGGACCAATTATTGACCCAATAAGTCAATCTCTGACCAAAATATCAACTTTGGTCATAATGGTCAATCCTTGACCCAATGACAAACCCATTGACATTATTGGTCAACTTTTGACCAAAAAGTCAACTTTAGTCAAAATGGTAAATCCTTGACCAATTGACTAACCTGCTGAACTAATAGATCGACTTTTGACCAAAAAGTCACTTTTGGTCAAAATTGTAAAATTTTGACTTAATCACAAATTATTGACCAAATAAGTCAATCTCTCACCAAAAAGTCAACTTTGGTCAAAATGTCAATCCTTGACCCAATGACAAACACGTTGACCCAATAAACATTTGACAAAAAAGTCAATTTTGGTCAAAATAGTCAATTTTTTACTTAATGACCACACATTGACCCAATAGGTCAACTTTTGACCAAAAAGTCAATTTTCGTCAAAATAGTCAATTTTTGACCTAATGACCAATTATTGACCTAGTAAGCCAATCTCTGACCAAAAAGTTAACTTTAGTCAAAATGGTCAATCCTTAACCCAATGACCAACCCTTTGACCGAATTGGTCAACATTTGACCAAAAAGTCAACTTTGGTCAAAATGATCAATCCTTGACCCAATGACCAACCCGTTGGCCTAATTGGTCAACTTTTGGCCAAAAAGTCAATTTTGGTCAAAATAGTCAATTTTTGAATTAATAACCAATTATTGACCCAATAAGTCAATCTATGAGCAAAAAGTCAACTTTGGTCAAATTGATCAATCCTTGACCCAATAATTTAATCTTTGACCAACCCATTGACCCAATAAGTCAATTTTTTACCAATAAGTCAATTTTGGTCAAAATAGTCAATTTTTGACTTAATGCCCACCCATTGACCCAATAGGTTAAATTTTGACCAACAAGTCAACTTTGGACAAAATGGTCAATTTTTTACCCAATGACCACCCATTGACCCAAAAGATTAATTTTTGACCAAAAAGTCATCTTTGGTCAAACTAGTCAAATTCTTGACCCAATTACCTACTCAATGGACAAATAAGTCAACATTTGACCAAAAAGATAACTTTGGTAAAAATTGTCAATTTCAGACCCATTGACCTCCCCGTTGACCCCAATGGGTTAATTTTTGACCTAATGAACACCCGCTGACCCAATTGGTCAACTTTTGACCAAAATGTCAACTTTGGACAAAGTTGTCAATTTTTGACCCAATGACCTACCCAATGACCCAATAGGTCAACTTTTGACCATAAAATCATCTTTAGTTAAAATAGTCAATTCTTGACCAAATTACCAACTCATTCACCAAATAGGTGAACTTTTGACCAAAAAGTCAAGTTTGGTCAAAATGGTCAATTTCTGACCCAAAGACCACCCCGTTGACCCAATGGGTTAACTTTTGACCAAGAATTAAGTTTTTGTTAAAATAGTCAATTTTTGACCTAATGACCAATTATTGACCCAAAAAGTTAACTTATAACCAAAAAGTCATCTTTGGTCAAAATGGTCAATCCTTGACCCAATGACAAACTCATTGACCCAATTGGTCAACTTTTGACCAAAAAGTCAACGTTGGTCTAAATGGTTAATTTTTGACCTAATGTCAACCCATTGACCCAATAGGTCAACTTTCGACCAAAAAGTCATCTTTGGTCAAAATGGTCAATTCTTGACCCAATTTCCAGCTCATTGACCAAATAGGTCAACTTTTGATCAAAACGTCCATTTTGGTCAAAATGGTATATTTTTAACCCAAAGACAAACCCAATTACCTAATAAGTCAACTTTTGACCAAAAAGTCAACTTTGGTAAAATGGTCAATTCTTGACCTAATTACCAACTCATTGAGCAAATAGGTCAACTTTTGACCAAAAAGTCAACTTTGGACAAAATGGTCAATTTTTTACCCACTGACCATCCTGTTGACCCAATCGGTTAACTTTTGACCAAAAATTCAATTTTGGTCAAAATAGGCCATCTTTTGACCAAAAAGTAATCTTTGGTCAAAATGGTCAATTTCTGACCCAATGACCAACCCATTAACAATGGGTTAACTTTTGACCAAAAATTCAATTTTGGACAAAATAATCAATTTTTGACATAATGACCAATTATTGACCTAATAAGTTAATCTCTGACGAAAAAGTCAACTTCAGTTAAATGGTCAATCCTTGACCCAATAGGTCAACTTTTAAAAAAAAGTCAATTTTAGTGAAAATAATTAATTTTTAACTTAATGAACACCCACTGACCCAAAAGGTCAACTTTTGACCAAAGAGTCAATTTTTGTCAAAATAGTCAATTTTTGACCTAATGACCAAATATTGACCCAATATGCCAAAATGGTCAATCCTTTACCCAATGACTAACCCATTGACCCAAAGGTCTACTTTTGACCAAAAAGTCAACTTTGGACAAAAAGATCAATCCTTGACCCAAAGACCAACCCATTAGCCTAATAGGTCAACTTTTGACAAAAAAGTCAATTTTGGTAAAAATAGTCAATTTTTGAATTAATGACCAATTACTGACCCAATAAGTCAATCTTTGACAAAAAAGTTAATTTTCGTCAAAATGGTCAATCCTTGACCCAATGGGTCAACTTTTGACCAAATAGGCGACATTGGTCAAAATAGTTAATCATTGACCCAATGACAAACCCATCGACCCAATATGTCAACTTTCGACCAAAAAGTCAACTTTGGTCAAAGTGGTCAATTTTTGACACAATGACCAACACATTGACCCAATAGATCAACTTTTACTGAAAAGTCATCTTTGGTCAAAAATAGTCAATTCTTAACCTAATTACCAACTCATTGGCCACATAGGTCAACTTTTGACCAAAAAATCAACTATGGTCAAAATGGTCAATTTCTGACCCAATGACCACCTTGTTGACCCAATGTGTTAACTTTTGACCAAATATTCAATTTTGGTCAAGAAAGTCAATTTTTCACCTATTGAACAATTATTGACCTAATAAGTCAATCTCTGACTAAAAAGTAAACTTTGGTCAAAATGGTCAATCCTTGACTGACAAACCCATTGACCCAAAAGGTCATCGTTTGACCAAAAAGTCAATTTTGGTCAAAAAATCAATTTTTGACCTAATGAGCACCCATTGATCCAATAGGTCAACCTTGGGCCAAAAAGTCAACCTTGGTCAAAATGGTCATTTTTTGACCCAATGACGAACACATTAACCCAATAAATCAACTTTTAACCAAAAAGTCATCTTCGGTTAAAATTATCAATCCTTAACCCAATTACCAACTCATTGACCAAATAGGTAAACATTTGACGAAAAAGTTAACTTTGGTCAAAATGGACAATTTCTAACACAATGACCACCTCGTTGACCCAATGGGTTAACTTTTGACCAAAAATTCAATTTTGGTCAAAATAGGTCAACTTCTGAAGAAAAAGTCATCTTAGTCAAAATAGTCAATTTCTGACCCAATGAACTCCCCGTTGACCCAATGGGTAAACTTTTGTCCAAAAATTCATCTATGGTCAAAATAGTCAATTTTCGACCCATCGACCACTTATCGACCCAAGAAGTCAATCTCTGACCAAAATGTCAACTTTGGTCAAAACGGTCAATCGTTGACCCAATGACCAACACATTGACTTAATAGGTCAACTTTTGACCAAAAGTCAACTTTAGTCAAAATGATCAATCCTTGACCAATTCACCAACCCATTCACCTAATTGGTCAACTTTTTACCAAAAAGTCAATTTTGGTCAAAATAGTCAATTTTGGTCGAAATAGTCAATTTTTTAATTAATCACAAAATGTTGACCAAACAAGTCAATCTCTGAACAAAAAAGTCAACTTTGGTCAAAATGTCAATCTTTGACCCAATGACAAACACATTGACCCAATAAGTCAACATTTGACAAAAAAGTTAATTTTGGTCAAAATTGTCAATTTTTGACCTAATGAACACTAGTTGACCCAAAAGGTCAACTTTTGACCAAAATGTTAACTTTGGACAAAATGGTCAATTTTTGACCCAATGACCAAGTCGTTGACCCAATAGATCAACTTTTGACCAAAAAGTCATCTTTGGTCAAAATGGTCAATTATTAACTTAATTACTAACTCAAATACCAAATAGGTCAACTTTTGACCAAAAAGTTAACTTTAGTCGAAATGGTCAATTTCTGACCTAATGACCAACACATTGACTTAATAGGTCAACTTTTGACCAAATTTTGGTCAAAATGGTTAAACCATAACCCAATGACCAACCCCTTGACCCAATAGGTCAACTTTTGACCAAATAGTCAATTTTTGACTTAATGACCGCCAATTGACACAATAGGTCAACTTTAACCAAAAAGTCAAATTAGGTCAAAATGGTTAATTCTTCACCCAATTACTAACTCATTGACCAAATAAGTCAACTTTTGACCAAAAAGTCAACTTGGGTCAAAATGGTCAATTTCTGACCCAATGACCACCCCGTTGACCCAATGTGTCAACTTTTGACAAAAAAATGAATTTGGGACAAAATAGGTCAACTTTTGACCAAAAAGTCATCTTTAGTTAAAATGATCAATTTCTGACCCAATGACCATGCCGTTGACCCAATGGGTTAATTTTTTACCAAAAATTCTTCTTTGGTTAAAATAGTCAGTTTTTGACCTAAGGACAATTTATTGACCCAGTAAGTCAATTTCTGACCAAAAAATCAACTTTGGTCAAAATAACTAGTTTTTTACCCAATGACAAACCCATTGTCCCAATAGGTCAACTTTTGATCAAAAAGTTAACTTTGGCCAAAATGGTCAATTTCTGACCCAATGACCAACCCATTGACTTAATAGGTCAACTTTTGACCAAAAAACCAACTTTGGTTAAAGTGGTTAAACCTTGATCCAATGACCAACCCATTGACCCAATATGTCAACTTTTGACCAAAAAGTCAACTTGGCAAAATAGTTAAATTTTGACCTAATGACCCCCCATTGACCAAATAGGTCAATTTTTGACCGAAGAGTCAACTTTGGTCAAAATGCTAAATTTTTGACCCAATGACCAACCAATTGACCCAATACGTCAAAGTTTGACCAAAAAGTCAACTTTAGTCAAAATGGTCAATTCTTGACCCAATGATCAACGTAGTGACCCAATGAGTCAACTTTTTAACAAAAAATCAATTTGGGTCAAAATAGTCAATTTTTGATCCAAGGCCAAAATTGATTTTTTGACTTAATAGGTCAACTTTTGACTAAATCAACTTTGGTCATAATGGTCATTTCTGACCCAATGACAAACCCAATGACCTATTAGGTCAACTTTTGGTCAAAATGGTAAAATTTTGAATTAATTACCAATTATTGACATGATAGGTCAACTATTGACCAAAAAATCAACTTTGGTCAAAATGGTCAATTCTTGACCCAATAACCAACCCTTTGACTCAATAGGTCAAATTTTGACCAAAAAGTCAACTTTGGTCAAAATGATCAACCCTTGACCGAATGACCAACTAATTGAACCAAAAGGACAACTTTTGACCAAAAAGTCAATTTTGGTCAAAATTGTCAATTTTTGACCTAAAGACAACCTATTTGACCCAAAAGGTCAACTTTTGACAAAAAAAGATAATTTTGATCAAAATGGTCAATTTCTGACACAATGACCTAAATGTCAGCTTTTGCAAAAAATGTCACTCCTTAATATAATGAGCAACTCATTGACCCAATTTGTCAACTTTTGACTTAAAAGTCAACTTTAGCGAAAATGGTTAATCCTTAACCCAATGTCTAACATATTGACCAAATAAGTCAGCTTTTGACTAAAAGTTAATTTTGCTTAAAGTTGTCAATTTTTGACCTAATGACCGCCTCATTGACCTAAAAAATGTAACTTTTGTCAAAATGGTCAATCCTTGACCCATTGACCCAATTACCAACTGAGTGACCAAATATGTCACCTTTTGACAAAAAAGTCAACTTTGGTCAAAATAGTCAATTTTTGACCCAATGACCACCCCGTTGACCCAATGGGTTAACTGTTGTCCAAATATTTAATTTTGGTCAAAATAATCAATTTTTGACCTAATGACTGATTAATGGCCCAATAAGTTAATCAATGACCAAAAAGTCAACTTTAGACAAAAGTGTCAATCCTTGACCTAATGGCCAACCCATTGACCCAATAGGTCAACTTTTGACCAAAAAATCAATTTTGGACAAAATAGTTAATTTTTGACTTAATGACCAATTATTGACCACCTAGTGAGTCAATCTCTAACCAAAAAGTCAACTTTGGTCAAAGTGATCTATCCTTGACAAAATGACAAACCCATTGACCCAGAAGGTCAACTTTTGACGAAATAGTTAAATTTGGTTAAAATAGTCAATTTTTGACTTAATAACCACCCATTGTCCCAATAGGTTAACTTTTGACCAAAAAGTCAAGTTTGGTCAAAATGGTCAATTTCTGACCCAATGATCTCCCCGTTGACCCAGGGATTAACTTTTGACCAAAAATTTAATTTTGGTCAAAATAAACAATTTTTGACCTAATGACCAATTATTTACCCAATAAGTAAATCTTTAAACAAAAAGTCAACTTCGAGCAAAATATTCAATCCTTAACCTAATGACAAACCCATTGATCCAATAGGTCAACTTTTGACCAAAAAGTCAACTTTGGTCAAAATGGTCAATTTTTGATCTAATGACCAACCCATTGACCCAATTGGTCAACTTTTGACCAAAAAGTCATCTTTGGTCAAAATTGTCAATTCATGACCCAATTACTCACCCATTAACCAAATATATGAACTTTTGATCAAAAAGATTACTTCGAAAAAAATGGTCAATTTCTGACTCAATGAAAACCCCGTTGACCCAACAGGTTAACTTTTGAAAAAAATTCAATTTTGGTCCAAAAAGGTAAACTTTAAATGGTCAATTTCTAACCCAATGACCTCCCCGTTGACCCAATGTGTTAACTTTTGACAAAAAATTCAATCTTATTCAAAATAATCAATCTTTGACCTAATGACTGATTATTGAACCAATAAGTCAATCTCTGACCAAAGAGTGAATTTTGGTCCAAATTGTAAATACTTGACCCAATGACAAACCCATTGACCCAATTAGTCAACTCTTGACAAAATACCTCAATTTTGGTCAAATTAGTCAATTTTTGACCAAATGACCACCAATTGACCCAATAAGTAAACTTTTGACCAAAAAGTCAACTTTGGTCAAAATGGTAAATTTTTTACCCAATGACCAACCTGTTAACCCAATAGATCAAATTTTGACTAAAATGTCATCTTCGGTCAAAATGATCAATTCTTGACCCAGTTACCAACACATTGACAAAATACGTCAACTCTTGACCAAAAAGACAACTTTGGTCAAAGTGGTTAATTTTTGACCCAATGACCACACCATTCACCCATTGGGTTAACTTTTGATCAAAAATTCAATTTTGGTCAGAATAGTCAATTTTTGACCTAATGACTAGTTATTGCCCCAATAAGTCAATCTCTGACGAAAAAGACAGCTTTTGTCAAAATGATCAATCCTTAACCCAATGACAAACCCATTGACCTTATAGGTCAACTTTTAACCAACAAATAAATTTTGGTCAAAATAGACGTTTTTTGACATAATGAGCACCATTGATCCAACAGGTCAACTTTTGACAAAAGAAAATTTTGGTCGAAATAATCAATTTTTGACCTAATGACTACCCATTGACCCAATAGGTTAAACTTTTGACCAAAAAGTCAACTTTGGTCAAAATGGTCAATTTCTGACCCAATGACCACCCCGTTAACCCAATTGGATAACTTTTGAATAAAAATTCAATTTTTGTTAAAATAATCAATTTTTTTCCTAATGACCAATTATTGACCAAATAAGTCAATCTCTGACCAAAAAGCCAACTTTGATCAAAATGATTAATCCTTGACCCAATGACAAACCCATTAACCCAATCGGTCAACTTTTGACCAAAAAAAATTTTGGTCAAAATATACAATTTTTGTCCTAGTGACCACCCATTGACCCAATAGATCAACTTTTGACCCAAATGACAATTTTGGTAAAAATAGTTAATTTTTGAACTAATGACCACCCATTGACCCAATAGGTCAACTTTGGTCAAAATGGTCAATTCTTGACCCAATTACCACCTCATTGACCAAATATGTCAACTTTTGACCGAAAAGTCAACTTTGATCAAATGGACAATTTCTGATCCAATGACCATCATGTTGACCCAATAGGTTAACTTTTGGCCAAAAATTCAATTTTAGTCAAAATAAGTCAATTTTTGACCAAAAAGTCATCTTTGGTGAAAATGATGAATTTCTGACCCAATGACTGAACCCCCTCCCCCCCTCCTCGTTGACCCAATGAGATAACTTTTGCCCAAAAATTCAATTTTGGTGAAAATTGTCAATTTTTGATTTAATGACCAATTATTGACCCAATATGTCAATCTCTGACCAAAAAGTCAACTTTAGTTAAAACGATCAATCCTTTACCTAATGACAAACCCATCGACCCAATAGGTCAACTTTTGACCAAAAAGTTAATTTTGGTCAAAGTAGTCAATTTTTAACTTCACAACCACCCATTGACCCATTAGATTAACTTTTGACTAAAACGTCAATTTTGGTCAAAATAGTCAATTTTTGACTTGATGACCAATTATTGACCCAGTAAGCCAATCTTTGACCAAAAAGTGAACTTTGGTCAAAATGATCAATCGTTGACCCAAGTACCAACCCATCGATACAATTGGTCAACCTTTGTCCAAAAAGTCAACTTTCGTCAAAATGATCAATCCTTGACCCATTGACCAACCCATTGGCCTAATAGGTTAACATTTAACCAAAAAGTCAATTTTGGTCAAAATAGTCAATTTTTGAATTAATGACCAATTATTTACCCTTTAAGTCAATATTTGACCAAAAAGTCAACTTTGGTCAAAATGGTCAATCCTTGACCCAATGACAGACCCATTGACCCAATAGGTCAACTTTTGGTCAAAAAAGTCAAATTTTGACCTAAAGATCACTCATTGACCCAGAAGGTCAACTTTTGACCGAAAAGTTAACTTGAGTCAAAATGGTCAATTTTTTACCCAATGACCAACCCATCGACCCAATTGGTCAACTTTTGACTAAAAAGTCATCTTTGGTGAAATGGTTAATTCTTGACCCAATTACCAACTCATTGGCAAAATAGTCAACCTTTGACAAAAAGTCAACTTTGGTGAAAATGGTCGATCTCTGACCCAATGACCACCCCGTTCACCCATCAGGTTAACTTTTGACTAAAAATTCAATTTTGGTCAAATAAGTCAATTTTTGACCTAATGACTAATTATTGACCCAATAAGTCAATCTCTGAGAAAAAAGTTAACATTGGTCAAAATGGTCAATTGTTGACCCAATGATCAACCCATTGACTTAATAGGAAAACTTTTAACCAAAAAGTCAACTTTGGTCAAAATGATCAATCCTTGACCTAATGACCATCCCATTGGCCTAATAGGTCAACATTTGACCAAAAAGTCAATTTGGGTCAAAATAATCAATTTTTGAGTTATTCACAAATTATTGACCCAATAAGTCAATCTCTGACCAAAAAGTCAACTTTGGTCAAAATGTTAATCCTTGACCCAATGACAAACACATTGACCCAATAAGTCAACATTTGACAAAAAATCAATTTTGGTCAAAATAGTCAATTTTTGACCAAATGAACACTCATTGACCCAATAGGTCAACTTTTGACCAACAAAATCAACTTTGGATAAAATGGTCAATTTTTGACACAATGACCAACTCGTTGACCCAATAGGTCAACATTTGACCATAAAGTCATCTTTGGTCAAAATGGTCAATTCATGCCCAATTACTAACTCATTGGCCAAATAGGCTAACTTTTGACCAAAAAGTGAATTTTAGTCAAATTGGACAATTTTTGACCCAATGACCAACCAATTGACTTAATAGTTCAACTTTTGACCAAAAAGCCAACTTTAGTCAAAATGGTTAAACCTTGACCCAATGACAAACCCATCTACACAATAGGTCACCTTTTGACCAAAAAGTTAATTTTGGTGAAAATGGTCAATTTTTGACCTAATGAGCACCCACGACCCAATATGACAGCTTTTGACCAAAAAGCTCACTTTGGTCAAAATGGTCAATTTTTGACCCAATGACCAACCCATTGACCCAAGAGAACAACTTTTGACTAAAAACTTATCGTTGGTCAAAATGATCAATTTTTGACCCAATTACCAATTCATTGGCCAAATAGGTCAACTTTTGACCAAAAAGTCAACTTTGGTCAAAATGGTCAATTTTTGACCCAATGACCACCCCATTGACCCATTGGGTTAATTTTGGACAAAAAAATGAATTTTGGTCAAAAAGTCAATTTTTTAACTAATGACCAATTATTAACCCAATAAGTCAATCTCTGACCAAATGTGAACTTTGGTCAAAATGGTCAATCCTTGACCCAATGACAAACCCATTGATCTAATAGGTCAACTTTTGACCAAAAAATAAATTTTGGTCAAAATAGACAATTTTAGACCTAATGACCACCCATTGACTCAATAGGTCAACTTTTGACCATAAAGTCAACATTGGTTAAAATGGTTAATTTTTTACCCAAGGACCAACCCATTGACGCAATTGGTCAAATTTTTAAGTAAAAAGTCATCTTTGATCAAAATAGTCAATTCTTGACCCAATTACCAACTCATTGACTAAATACGTCAACTTTTGACCAAAAAGTCAACTTTGGTCAAAATGGTCAATTTCTGATCTAATTACCACCTAGTTGACCCAATGGGAACTTTCAAACAAAAATTCATTTTTTGTCAAAATAGTCAATTTTTGACCTAATGCCCAATTTCTGACCCAATAAGTCAGTCTCAGACCAAAAAGTCAACTTTGGTCAAATGATCAATCCTTGACTCAATAACAAACCCATTGAGCCAATAGATCAACTTTTGACCAAAAAGTATACTTTGGTCAATATGGTCAATTTTTTACCCAATGACCAACCAATTGATCAAATAGATCAACTTTTGACCAAAAGTCGTCTTCGGTTAAAATGGTCAATTCTTGACCCAATTACTAACTCATTGACCAAATAGGTCAACTTTTGTCCATAAAGTCAACTTTGGTCAAAGTGGACAATTTTTGACCTAATGACCACCCCGTTGACCCAATGGGTTAAATTTTGACCAAAAATTCAATTTTGGTCAAAATAGGTCAACTTTTGCCCAAAAAGTCATCTTTAGCCAAAATGGTCAATTTCTGTCCCAATGACCCCACCGTTAACCCAATGGGTCAATTTTTAACCCAAAATTCAATTTTGGTCAAGATAGTTAATTTTTGAACTAATGACTAATTAATGACCAAATCAGTCAATCTCTGACCAAAAAGTCAACTTTTGTCATAATGGTCGATCTTTTATCCAATGACAAACACATTGACCCAATACGTCAACTTTTGACCAAAAAGTCAATTTTGGTCAAAATAGTTAAATTTTGACTTAATGACCACCCATTGACCCAATATGTTAACTTTTGACCAAAAAGTCAATTTTGGTCAAAATAGTCATTTTTTGACTTGGTGACCAATTATTGAGTCAGTATGCGAATCTCAGACCAAAAAGTGAACTTTGGTCAAAATGGTCAATCCTTGACCCATTGACAATCCCATTGACCCAATAGGTCAACCTTTGACCAAAAAGTCAAATTTGGTCAAAATAGATAATTTTTGACCAAATGACAAACCCATTGATCCAATAGGTCATCTTTTTGGCAAAAAAGTCAACTTTGATCAAAATAGTCAATTTTTTACCCAATGACTAACCCATTGACCCAATAGTTGAACTTTTGACTAAAAAGTCATCTTTAGTCGAAATTGTCAATTCTTGACGCAATTACTAACTCATTGGCCAAATAGGTCAACCTTTGACTTAAAAGTCACTTTTGTCAAAACGGTCAATTTCTAACCCAATGACCACCCAGTTGACCCATTAGCTTAACTTTTGACTAAAAATTCACTTTTGGTCAAAAAAGTCAATTTTTGACCTAATGACCAATTATTACCCAATAAGTCAATCTCTGACCAAAAAGTCAACTTGGTCAAAATGGTCAATCCTTAGCACAATAACAAACCCATTGACCCAATAAGTCAACTTTTGACCAAAAAGTCAATTTTGGTGAAAATAATCAATTTTTGACCTAATGAGCACCCATTTACCCAATAGGTCAACTTTTGACCAAAAAGTCAACTTTTGTCAAAATGGTTAATATTTGACCCAATGACCTTCCCATTGACCCAATAGGTCAAATTTTGACTAAAAAGTCATCTTTGGTCAATTCCTGACCTTATTACTAACTTATTGGCCAAATAGGTCAAATTTTCACCAAAAAGTCAACTTTGGTCAAAATGGTCAATTTCTAACCTAATGACCACACCGTTGACTCATTGAGTTAACTTTTTAAAAAAATTCAATTTTGGTCAAAAAATCAATTTTTGACCTAATGACCAATTATTGACCCAATAAGTCAATCTCTAATGAAAAAGTCAACTTTGGTCAAAATGGTCAATCATTGACCCAATGATAAATCCATTTACCCAAAAGGTCAACTTTTGACGCAAAAGTCATCTTAGGTCAATATGGTCAATATTTGACCCAATGTCCAACCGATTAATCTAATAGGTCAACTTTTGACCAAAAAGTCATCTTCGGTCAAAATGGTCAATTCTTCACCAAATTACCAACTCATTGACCAAATAGGTCAAATGTTGACCAAAAAGTCAACTTTGGTAAAAATGGTCAATTTTTAATACAATGAACAACTCATTGACCCATTAGATCAACTTTTGACCAAAAGTCATCTTTGATCAAAATGGTCAATTCTTGACCGAATTACTAACTCATTGACCAAATAGGTTAACTTTTGACCAAAAAGTCAACTTTGGTCAAAATCAGCAATCCTTGACCCAATGACAAGGCCATTGACTCAATAGGTCAACTTTTGACCAAAAAGTCAATTTTGGTTAAAATAGTCAATTTTTGACATTAAAACTACCCATTGACCCAATAGTTCAACTTTTGACTAAAAGTCAACTTTGATTAAAATGGTCAATTTTTAACCTAATTACCATACCATTGAACCAATAGAGCAACTTTTAACCAAAAAGTCATCTTCGGTCGAAATGGTCAATTCTTGACCCAATTACCAAATCATTGACCAAATAAGATAACTTTTGACCAAAAAGTCAACTTTCGTCGAAATGATCAATTTTTTATCTACTGACCCAGTAAGTCAATCTCTGACCAAAAATTCAATTTTGGTCAAAATTGTCAATTTTCGACCTAATGACCAATTATTGACCCAGTAAGTCAATCTCTGACCAAAAAGTCAACTTTGGTCAAAGTGGTCAATCCTTGACCCAATGTCAAACTCATTGACCCAATAGGTCAACTTTTGACAAAAAAGGCAATTTTGATCAAAATAGTTAATTTTTGACTTAATGCCCACCCATTGACCCAATATGTTAAGTTTTGACCAAAAAGTTAGTTTTCTTAATGACCAATTATTGACCTAGTAAGCCAATCTCTGACCAAAAAGTCAACTTTGGTCAAAATGGTTAATCCTTGACTCAATGACTAACACATTGACCCAATAGGTCAACTTTTGACCAAAAAGTCAGCTTTGATGAAAATGATCAATCCTTGACCCAATGGCCAACACATGGGCCTCATAGGTCAACTTATCACCAAAAAGTCAATTTTGGTCAAAATTTTTAATTTTTTAATTAATGACCAATTATTAACCCAATAAGTCATTATTTGACAAAAAAGTCAACTTTGGTTAAAATGGTTAATCCTTGACCCAATGACAAACCTATTGAAATAATAGGTCAACTTTTGACCAAAAAGTCAATTTTGGTCAAAATAGTCAATTTTTGACATAATGACCACCCATGGACCCAATAGGTCAACTTTTCACCAAAAAGTTAACTTTGGTCAAAATGGTCAATTTTTGACCCAATGATCAACCCATTAACCAAATAGATCAAATTTTGACCAAAAAGTCATCATCTTTCAAAATGGTCAATTAGTGACCCAATTACCAACTCATTGACCAAATATGTCAACTTTTGACCAAAAAGTTAACTTTGGTCAAAATAGTTTATTTTTGACCCAAAGACCACACCATTGACCCAATGGGTTAACTTTTCACCAAAAATTTACCTTTGGTCAAAATACGTCAACTTTTGACCAAAAAGTCATCTTTGGTCAAAATGGTCAATTTCTGACCCATTGACCCAATTGGTCAACTTTTGACTAAAAGTCATCTTTGGTCAAAATGATCAATTCTTGACCCAATTACCATCTCGTTGGCCAAATAAGTTAACTTTTGACCAAAAAATCAACTTTGGTCAGCATGGTCAATTTTTGACCCAATGACCACCCAGTTGACCCATTGGGTTAACTTTTGAACAAAAATTAAATTTTGGTCAAAAAGTCAATTTTTGACCTAATGTCCAATTATTCACCCAACAAAACAATCTATGACCAAAAAGTAAATGTTGGTCAAAATGGTCAATCCTTGACCCAAGGACAATCCCATTGACCCAATAGGTGAACTTTTGACCAAAAAATCTATTTTGATAAAAAAAGTTAATTTTTGATCTAATGGGCACCCATTGTCCCAACAAGTCATCTTTTATCCAAAAAGTCAACTTTGGTCAAAATGGTCAAATTTTCACTTAATGACCAACTCATTGACCCAATAGATCAACTTTTGACAAAAAAGACTTCTTCGGTCAAAATAGTCAATTCTTGACCCGATTACCAACTCATTGACCAAATAGGTCAACTTTTAACCAAAAAGTCAACTTTGGGCAAAATAGTTAATTTCTGACCCAATGACTACCCCATTGACCCAATAGATTAACTTTTGACCAAAAAATTAATTTTGGTCAAAATAGGTAAACTTTTGACCAAAAGGTCATCTTTGGTCAAAATAGTCAATTTCTAACCTGCTGACCCTCTCGCCGACCCAATTGGTTAACCTTTGACCAAAAACTCAATTTTGGTCAAAATAGTCAATTTTTGACGTAGTGACTAATTATTGTACCATTAAGTCAATCTCTGACCAAAAAGTCAATTTTGATCAGAATGGTCAATTCTTCACCCAATGACAAACCCATTGACCCAATAGGTCAACTTTTGACCAAAAAGTCAATTTTGGTAAAAAATAGTCAAATTTTGACTTAATGACCACCCATTGACCCAATAGGTCAACTTTTGACCAAAAAGTCAACTTTGATCAAAATGGTCAATTTTTGACCCAATTGATCAAATCTTGACCAAAAAGTCATCTTTGGTCAAAATTGTCAATTTTTTACCCAATGAACAACCCATTGACCCAATAGGTAAACTTTTGCCAAAAAAGTCATGTTTGGTCAAAATAGTCAATTTTTGACCCAATTACCAACTCATTGACCAAATAGGTTAACTTTTGACAAAAAAGGTCAACTTTTGACCAAAAAGTCAACTTTGGTCAAAATGGTTAATTTCTGACCCAATGACCTCCCTATTGACCCAATGAGTTAACTTTTGACCAAAAATTTAATGTCAGTCTAAACAGTCAATTTTAGACCTAATGACCAATTATTGACCCAATAAGTCAATCTCTGACTAAAAAGTCAACTTTGGTAAAAATGGACAATCCTTGAATCAATGACAAAGCCATTGACCCAATAGGTCAACTTTTGACCAAAAAGTCATTTTTGGTAAAAATAGTCAAGTTTTGACATAATGACCACCCATTGACCCAATAGGTCAACTTTTGACCAGAAAGTCATTTTTTTTGTCAAAATAGTCAATTTTGACCTAATGACCAATTATTGACGCAATAAGCCAATCTTTGACCACAAAGTCAACTTTGTTCAAAATGGTTAATCGTTGACCCAATGGCCAAACCATTGACCCAATAGGTCAACTTTTCACCAAAAAGTCAACTTTGGACACAATGTTCAATCCTTGAACCAATTACAAACCCATTGACCCAATATGTCAACATTTGACCAAAAAGTCAATTTTGGTCAAAATAGTCAATTTTTTACCTAATGACCACCCATTGACCCTATAGGTCAACTTTTGACTAAAAAGTCATCTTTGGTCAAAATGGTCAAATTTTTACCCAATGACCAACCCAATTACCCAATAGGTAGACTTTTGACCAAAAAATCATCTTCGGACAAAATGGTCAATTCTTGACCTAATGACCAATTATTGACCCAATAAGTCAATCTCTAACCAAAAAGTCAACTTTGGTCAAAATAGTCAATCCTTGACCCAATTACAAACTCATTGACCCAATAGGTTAACTTTTGACAAAAAAATCAATTTTGGTCAGAATAGTCAATTTTTGACCTAATGACCACCCCTTGACCTAATAGGTCAACTTTTGACCAAAAAGTCTACTTTAGTCAAAATGGTCAATTTTTGACTCAATAACCAACCCATTGACCCAATAGATCAAAGTTTGACCAAAACGTCATCATCGATCAAAATGGTCAATTCTTGACCCAATTACCAACTCATTGACCAAAAGGTCAACTTTTGAACAAAAATTCAATGTTGGTCAAAATAGTCAATTTTTGACCTAATGACCAATTATTGACCCAATAAGTCAATCTTTGACCAAAAGTCAACTTTGGTCAAAATGATTAATCCTTGACCCAATGATAAACCCATTGAGCCAATAGGTCAACTTTTGACCAAAAAGACAATTTTGGTTAAAATATTCAATTTTTGCCTAAATGACCACCCATTGACCCAATAGGTCAACTTTTGACCAAAAAGTCAACTTTGGTCCAAATGGTCAATTTTTTACCCAATGACCACCCCTTTGACCCAATGGGTTAAATTTTGATAAAAAATTCAATATTGGTTAAAATAGGAAAACTTTTGCCCAAAATGTCATCTTTGGCCAAATTGGTCAATTTCTGTCCCAATGACCCTCCCGTTAACCTAATGGGTTAACTTTTGACCCAAAATTCAATTTTGGTCAAAATAGTTAATTTTTGACCTAAAGACCAATTAATGACCGAATAATTCAATCATTGACCAAAAAGTTAACTTTGGTCAAAATGGTCGATCCTTTACCCAATGACAAACCCATTGACCCAATAGGTCAACTTTTGACCAAAAAGTCAATTTTGGTCAAAATAGTTAAATTTTGACTTAATGATCTCCCATTGACCCAAGATGTTAACTTTTGACCAAAAAGTCAATTTTGATCAAAATAGTCATTTTTGACTCAGACACCTAATATTGACCCAATATGCCTATCTCAGACCAAAAAGTGAACTTTGGTCAAAATGGTCAATCCTTGACCCAATGACAAATCCATTGACCCAATAGGTCAACTTTTGACCAAAAAGTCAAATTTTGGTCAAAAATTTTAGTCACTAGCCAAATAGGTCAACCATTGACTAAAAAATCACTTTGGTCAAAATGGTCAATTTCTGACCCAATGACCACCCCGTTGACCCATTCGGTTAACTTTTGACTAAAAATTAACTTTTGACCAAAAAAGTCAATTTTTGACCTAATGACAAATTATTACCCAATAAATCAATCTCTGACCAAAAATTCAACTTTGGTCAAAATGGTCAATCCTTGACACAATAACAAACTCATTGACCCAATAGGTCAACTTTTGACCAAAAAGTCAATTTTGGTGAATATAATCAATTTTTGACCTAATGAGCACCCATTTACTCAACAGGTCAACTTTTGACCAAAAAGTCAACTTTGGTCAAAATGGACTATTTTTGACCCAATGACCAACCAATTGACCCAATATGTTAAATTTTGACTAAAAAGTTATCTTTAGTCAATTCTTGACCCAATTACCAACTCATTGACCAAATAGGTCAACTTTTGACCAAAAAGTCAACTTTTGTCAAAATGGTCAATTTCTGACCTAATGACCACTCCGTTTACTCATTGAGTTAGCTTTTGACAAAAAATTCAATTTTGGTCAAAAAAATCAATTTTTGACCTAATGACCAATTATTGACCCAATAAGTCAATCTCTGACCAAAAACTCAACTTTGGTCAAAATGGTCACTCATTGACCCAATGATAATCATTTACCCAACATGTCAACTTTTGACCAAAAAGTCATCTTAGGTCAAAATGGTCAATTTTTGACACAATGTCCAACCCAATGACTCAATAGGTCAACTTTTGACCAAATGTCTTGTTTGGTCAAAATGGTCAATTCTTGACCAAATTACCAACTCGTTGACCAAATAGGTCAAATTTTGACCAAAAAGTCAACTCTAGTAAAAATGGTCAATTTTTAATACAATGAACAACCCATTGACCCAATAGGTCAACATTTGACCAAAAGTCATCATTGATCAAAATAGTCAATTTTTGTAGAATTACCAACTCATTGACCAAATAGGTTAACTTTTGACCAAAAAGTCAACTTTGGTCAAGATCAGCAAACCTTGACCCAATGACAAACCCATTGACTCAAGAGGTCAACTTTTGACCAAAAAGTCAATTTTGGTCAAAATAGTTAATTTTTGACTTAAAGACCACCCATTGACCCAATAGTTTAACTTTTGACTAAAAGTCAACTTTGGTCAAAATGGTCAATTTTTAACCTAATGACCATCTCATTGAACCAATAGAGTAACTTTTAAACAAAAAGTCATCTCCGCTCGAAATGGTCAATTCTTGACCCAATTACCAAATGATTGACCAAATAAGACAACTTTTGACCAAAAAGTCAACTTTCGTCAAAATGGTCAATTTTTGATCTACTGACCCCCCGTTAACCCTATGGGTTAACTTTTGACCAAAAATTCAATTTTGGTCAAAATTGTCAACTTTTGACCTAATGACCAATTATAGACCTAGTAAGTTAATCTCTGACCAAAAATTTAACTTTGGTAAAAATGGTCGATCCTTGACCCAACGACAAACTCATTGACCCAAAAGGTCAACTTTTGACAAAAAGGTCAATTTTGGTCAAAATAGTCAATTTTGACTTAATGCCCCAACCCATTGCCCCAATAGATTAAGTTTTGACCAAAAAGTCAACTTTTGTCAAAATGGTCAATCTTTGATGCAGTGACCAACCTATTGACCAAATAGGTCAACTTTTGACTAAAAAGTCAGCTTTGATCAAAATGATTAATCCTTGACCCAATGACCAACACGTTGGCCTCATAGGTCAACTTATCACCAAAAAGTCAATTTTGGTCAAAATATTCAATTTTTTAATTAATGACCAATTATTAACCCAATAAGTCAATCTCTGAAAAGAAGTCAACTTTGGTTAAAATGGTTAATACTTGACCCAATGACAAACCCATAGACATAATAGGTCAACTTTTGACTAAAAAGTCAATTTTTGTCAAAATAATCAATTTTTGACCTAATGACCACCCATTGACCCAATAGGTCAACTTTTGACCAAAAAGTCAACTTTGGTCAAAGTGGTCAATTTTTGACCCAATGATCAACCCATTGACCCAATAGATCAACTTTTGACCAAAAAGTCATCTTCGTTCAAAATAGTGAATTGTTGACCACTTACCGACTGTTTGACCAAATAGGTCAACTTTTGACCAAAAAGTTAACTTTGGTCAAAATAGTCTATTTCTGACCCAAAGACCACACCATTGACCCAATGGGTTAACTTTTGACTAAAAATTCAATTTTGGTCAAAATAGGTCAACTTTTAACCAAAAAATCGTCTTTGGTCAAAATGGTCAATTTCTGACCCATTGACCCAATAGGTCAACTTTTGACTAAAAGTCATCTTTGGTAAAAATGGTCAATTCTTGACCCAATTACCAACTTACTGGCCAAATAGGTTAACTTTTGACCAAAAAATCAACTGTGGTCAACATGGTCAATTTCTGACCCAATGACCACCCAGTTGACCCATTGGGTTAACTTTTGAACAAAAATTCAATTTTGTTCAAAAAATTAATTTTTGACCTAATGACCAATTTTTGACACAATAAGTCAATCTCTGACAAAAAAGCCAACTTTAGTCAAAATGGTCAATCCTTGACCCAATGATAATCCCATTGACCCAATAAGTCAACTTTTGACCAAAAAGTCTATTTTGATCAAAATAGTCAATTTTTAATCTAATGGACACCCATTGTCCAATTAGGTCATCTTTTATCCAAAAAGTCAACTTTGGTCAAAATGGTCAATTTTTCACCCAATGATCAGCACATTGACTTAATAGATCAACTTTTGACCAAAAAGACTTCTTCGGTCAAAATAGTCAATTCTTAACCCAATTACCAACTCATTGACCAAATATGTTAACTTTTGACCAAAAAGTCAACTTTGGTCAAAATAGTCAATTTCTGACCCAATGACCACCCCGTTGACCCAATGCGTTAACTTTTGACCCAAAATTTAATTTTGGTCAAAATAGTTCAACTTTTGACCAAAAAGTCATCTTTGTCAAACTAGTTAATTTCTGACCCAATGACCATCCCACTGACCCAATTCATTAACTTTTGACCAAAAACTCACTTTTGGTCAAAATAATCAATTTTTGACCTAGTGACTAATTATTGTCCCTTTAAGTCAATCTCTGACCAAAAAGCCAACTTTGATCAAAATGATCAATTCTTCACCCAATGACAAACCCATTGACCCAATAGGTCAACTGTTGACCAAAAAGTCAATTTTGGTAAAAATAGTCAAATTTTGACTTAATGACCACACATTAACCCAATAGGTCAACTTTTGACCAAAAAGTCAACTTTGATCAAAATGGTCAATTTTTGAACCAATTGATAAAATTTTTACCAAAATGTCAGCTTTGGTCAAAATGGTCAATTTTTTACCCAATAGGTAAACTTTTGACCAAAAAAGACATCTTTGGTCAAAATGGTCAATTTTTGACCCAATTACCAACTCATTGACCAAATAGGTCAAATTGACCAAAAAGTTAACTTTGGTCAAAATGATCAATTTCTTACCCATTGACCTCCCTATTGACCCACTGAGTTAACTTTTGACCAAAAATTTAATCTCAGTAAAAATAGTCAATTTTTGACGTAATGACCAATTATTGACCCAATAAGTCAATCTCTGACAAAAAGTCAACTTTTGTCAAAATGGACAATCCTTGAATCAATGACAAAGCCATTGACCCAATAGGTCAACTTTTGACCAAAAAGTCAATTTAGTAAAAATAGTCAAGTTTTAACTTAATGACCACCCATTGACCCAATAGGTCAACTTTTGACCAAAAAGTCAATTTTTGTCAAAATAGTCAATTTTGACCTAATGACCAATTATTGACGCAATAAGCCGATCATTGACCACAAAGTCAACTTTGTTAAAAATGGTTAATCGTTGACCCAATGACCAACCCATTGACCCAATAGGTCAACTTTTGACCAAAAAGTCAACTTTGTACAAATGTTCAATCCTTTAACCAATTACAAACCCATTGACCCAATAGGCCAACATTTGATCAAAAAGTCAATTTTGGTTAAAATATTCAATTTTTGACCTAATGACCACCCATTGACCCAAAAGGTCAACTTTTGACTAAAAAGTCAACTTTGGTCAGAATGGTCAATTTTTTACCCAATGACCAACCCAATTTCCCAATTGGTCGACTTTAGACCAAAAAGTCATCTTCGGTCAAAATGGTCAACTCTTGACCTAATGACTAATTATTGACCCAAAAAGTCAATCTCTAACTAAAAAAGTCAACTTTGGTTAAAATAGTTAATCCTTGACCCAATGGCAAACCCGTTAACACAGTAGGTTAACTTTTGACAAAAAATCAATTTTGGTCAAAATAGTCAATTTTTGACCTAATGACCACCCATTGACCTAATAGGTCAACTTTTGACCAAAGAGTCTACTTTGGTCAAAATGGTCAATTTTTGACCTAATGACCAACCCCGTTGACCCAATAGATCAAATTTTGACCAAAAAGTCATCTTCGGTCAAAATGGTCAATTCTTGACCCAATTACCAACTCATTGACCAAATAGATCAACTTTTGACCAAAAAGTCAATTTTGGTCAAATGGTCAATTTCTGACCTAATGACCACCGTGATGACCAAAAATTTAATTTTGGTCAAAATAATCAATTTTTGACCTAATGACCAATTATTGACCCAATAAGTCAATCTTTGACTAAAAAGTCAACTTTGGTCAAAATAGTCAATCATTGGCCCAATGACAAGCCCTTTGATCCAATTTGTCAACTTTTGACCAAAAAGTCAATTTTGGTCAAAATAGTTAATTTTTAACTTAATGACCACCCATTGACCCAATAAGTCATCTTGTGACCAAAAATTCAATTTTTGACCTAACAACCAATTAGTGACCCAGTAAGCCAATCTTTGACCACAAAGTCAACTTTGGTAAAAATGGTCAATCCTTGATCCAATGACCAACCCATTGACCAATATATCAACTTTTGACCAAAAAGTCAACATTGGACAAAATGATTAATCATTGACCCAGTGACCAACCCATTAGCCTAATAGGTCAACTTTTGACCAAAAAGTCAATTTTGGTCGAAATAGTCAAATATTGAATTAATGACCAATTATTGACCAAATAAGTCAATCTCCGACCAAAAAGTTAATTTTGGTCAATATGGTCAATCCTTGACCCAATGATAAACACATTGACCCATTTGGTTAACTTTTGAGCAAAAAGTCAATTTTGGTTAAAATAGTCAATTTTTGACCTAATGACCACCCATTGACCCTTGACACTTTTGACCAAAAAAGTCAACTTTAAGCAAAATGGTCAATTTTTGACCCATTGACCAACCCATTGACCCAATAGGTCAATTTTTGACTAAAAAGTCATCTTTGGTCAAAATGATCATTTCTTGGCCCAAATACCAACTCATTGCAAATAGGTCAACTTTTAACCAAAAAGTCAACTTTGGTCAAGATGGTCAATTTCTGACCCAATGACCACCTCGTTCACCCAATGGGTTAACTTTAGACCAAATATTCAATTTTGGTTAAAAAAGTCAATTTTTGACATAATGACCAATTATTGACCCAATAAATCAATCTCTTACAAAAGTTAACTTTGGTAAAAAAGGTCAAACGTTGACCCAATGATAAACCCATTGACCCAATAGGTTAACTATTGACTAAAAAGTCAATTTTAGTCAAAATAATCAATTTTTAACCTAATGACCACCTATTGACCCATAGTTAAACTTTTGACCAAAATGTTAATGTTGGTCAAAATGTTCAATTTTTTAGCCAATGACCAGCCCATTGAACTATTATATCATGTTTTGACCAAAAAATCATCTTCGGTGAAAATGGTCAAATCTTGACCTAATGACCAACTCATATACCAAATAGGTCAACTTTTGACCAAAAAATCAACTTTGGTCAAAATGGACAATTTCTGACCCAATGACTACCACATTCATCCAATGCGTTAACTTTTGACCAAAAATACAATTTTGGTCAAAATAGGTCAACTTTTGACCAAGAAGTCATCTTTGGTGAAAATGGTTAATTTCTGACCCAAAGACCTGCCCGTTAACCCAATGGGTTTACTTTTGACCAAAAATTCAGTTTTGGTCAAAATAGTCAATTTTTGACCTGATGACCAATTATTGACTCAATAAGTCAATCTCTAACCAAAAAGTCAACTTTGGTTAAAATGGTCAATCCTTGACCCAATGACAAACCCTTTAACCCAATTGGTCAACTATTAGGTCAACTTTTGACCAAAAAGTTAATTTTACTCAAAATAGTCAATTCTTTACTTAATGACCACGTATTGACCCAATAGGTCAACTTTTGACCAAAAAGTTAATTTTGGTCAAAATAGTTAATTTTGACTTAATGACCAATTATTAATCCAATAATCCAATCTTTGACCACAAAGTCAACTTTATTCAAAATGGTCAATCGTTGAATCAATGATCGACCCATTGACCTTGTAGGTCAACTTTACAGCAAAAAGGTCAACTTTACAGCAAAAAGGTCAACTTTGGACAAAATGATCACTCCTTGAACCAATTTGAAACACAATAATCTAATAGGCCAACTTTTAACCAAATGGTCAATTTTGGCCAAAATATGTAATTTTTGAATTAATGAACAACTATTGACACACAATAAGTCAATATCTGACCAAAGAGTTAAATTTGGACAAAATGGTCAAACCTTGACCCAATGACAAACCCATTGACACAATAGGTCAACTTTTGACCAAAAAGTCAATTTTGGTCAAAATAGTTAATTTTTCACCTAACGATCACCCATTTACCCAATAGGTCAACTTTTGACCAAAAAGTCAACTTTGGTCAAAATGGTTAAACTTTTACCCACTAACCAACCTATTAACCAAATATGTCAACTTTTGACTAAAAAGTCATCTTTGGTTAAAATGGTCAATTCTTCGCCCAATTACCTACTCATTCGCCAAATAGGTTAACTTTTAACCAAAAAGTTAAGTTTGGTCAAAATGGTCAATTTCTGACCCAATGATCACCCCATTGACCCAATGGGTTAACTTTTGACCAAAAATTCAATTTTGGTTAAAATAGGTCAACTTTTAACCAAAAAGTCATATTTGGTCAAAATGGTCAATTTTTGACCTGTTGACCCAAGGGGTTAACTTTTGACCAAAAATTCAATTTTGGTCAAAATAGTCAATTTTTGACCTAATGACCAATTACTGACCCAATAATTAAATCTCTGACCAAAAAGTAAAATTTGGTCAAAATGGTCAATACTTGACCCAATGATAAACCCATTGACCCAATAGGTCAAGTTTTGACCAAAAAGTCAATTTTGGTCAAAATAGTGAATTTTTTACTTAATGATCACCCACTGACCCAATAGGTCAACTTTTGACCAAAAAGTGAATTTTGGTCAAAATAGTCAGTTTTTTAACTTAATGACCAACTATTGACCCAGTAAGCTAATCTCTGACGAAAACATCTACTTTTGTTAAAATGGTCAATCCTTGACCCAAATGACCAACCCATTGACCAAATAGGTCAACTTTTGACCAAAAAGTCTACTTTGGTCAAAATGATCAATCTTGGACCAAATGACCAACCCATTGGCCTAATAGGTCACTTTTTGACCAAAAAGACAATTTTGGTCAAAATGTTCAATTTTTGAATTAATGACCATTTATTAATCCAATATGTCAATCTCTGACCAAAAAGTCAACTTTGGTCAAAATGGTCAATCCTTGACCAAATGACAAACCCATTGACCCAATAGGTTAACTTTTGACCAAAAAGCCAATTTTGTCAAAATAGTCAATTTTTGACTTAATGACCACTCATTGACCCATTTGGTGAACTTTTGACCAAAAAGTCAATTTTGGTCAAAATAGTCAATTATTTACCTAATGAACAATTATTGACCCAATAAGCCAATCTCTGACCAAAAAGTCAACTTTGGTCAAAATGGTCAATCCTTGACCCGATGACCAACCCTTTGACCTAATAGGTTAATTTTAACCAAAAAATCAACTTTGGTCAAAATGACCTAATAGGTCAACTTTTGACCAAAAGGTCAATTTTAATCAAAATAGTTAATTTTTGAATTAATAACCAATTATCGACTCAAAAAGTCAAGCTTTGAGCAAAAAGTCAACTTTGGTCAAAATTATCAATCCTTGACCCAATAAGTTAATCTTAGACCAACCCATTGACCTAATAAGTCGACTTTTGACCAATAAGTCAATTTTCGTGAAAATAGTTAATTTTTGACCTATTGAACACCCATTGACCCAATAGGTCAATTTTTAACCAAAAAGTTTTCTTTGGTCAAAATTGTTAATTTTTGACCCAATGACCGACCCATTGACCCAGTAGGTCAACTTTTGACGAAATAGTCATCTTTGGTCAAATTAGTTAATTTTTGACAAAATTACCAACTCATTGACATAATAGGTCAACTTTTGACCAAAAAGTCAACTTTGGTCAAAAAGGTCAATTTCTGACCCAATGACCACCCCGTTGACCCAATCAGTTAACTTTTGACCAAAAATTCAATTTTGGTCAAAATAGTCGATTTTTGACCTACTTACCAATTATTGACCCAACAAGTTAATCTGTGACCAAAAAGTTAACTTTGGTTAAAATGGTCAATCCTTGACCCAATGACAAACTCATTGACCCAATAGATCAACTTTTAACCCAAAAGTGAATTATTGTCAAAATAGTCATTTTTTGACTTAATGACCACCCATTGACCCAATAGGGCAACTTTTGACCAACGAGTAAACTTTTATCAAAATAGTCAATTTTTGAACCAATGACTAACCCATTGACCCAAAAGATTAAATTTCGATCAAAATGTCATCTTTGATCAAAATGGTCAAATTCTGGACCCAATTACCAACTCAATGGCTAAATAAGTCAACTTTTAACCAAAAAATTAACATTTGTTAAAATGGTAAATTTTTTACCCATTGACCTCCCCGTTAATCCAATAGGTTAGCTTTTGACCAAAAATTCAATTTTGGTCAAAATATTCAATTTTTGACCTAACAACCATTTATTGACCCAATAAGTCAATCTCTAACCAAAAAGTCAACTTTGGTCAAAATAGTCAATCCTTGACCCAATGACAAACCCATTGACCCAATCGGTCAAGTTTTGACCAAAAAGTCAATTTTGGTCCAAATAGTCAATTTATGACCTAATGACCACCCATTAACCTAAAAGCTTAATTTTTGACCAAAAAGTCAACTTTGGTAAAAATGGTCAGTTCTTGACCCAATGACCAGCTCATTGACCAAATACGTCAACTTTTGACCAAAAAGTCAACTTTGGTCAAAATGGTTAATTTTTGACCTAATGATCATCCCATTGACCCAATAGGTCAACTTCAGACCGAAAAGTCATCTTTCGTCAAAATGGTCAATTCTTGGCCCAATTTCCAACTCATTGACCAAATAGGTCAACTTTTGACCAAAAAGTCAACTTTGGTCAAAATGGTATATTTTTAACCCAATGACTTACCCATTGACCAAATAAGTCAACTTTTGACCAAAAAGTCAACTTTGGTCACAATGTTCAATTCTAGACCCAATTACTAACTCATTAAGCAAATATGTCAACTTTTGACCAAAAAGTCAACTTTGGTCAAAACAGTTAATTTCTGACCCAATGACTACCCTGTTGACCCAATAGGTTAAGTTTTGACCAAAAATTCAATTTTTGTCAAAATAGGTCAAATTTTGACCAAATAGTAATCTTTGGTCAAAATGGTCAATTTCTGACCCAATGACCATCCCATTCACCCAATGGGTTAACTTTTGACAAAAATTCAGCTTTGGTCAAAATAGTCAATTTTTGTCCTAATGAACAATTATTGACCCAATAAATTAATCTCTGACCAAAAAGTCAACTTTGGTCAAATGGTCAATCTTTGGCTCAATGACAAACTCATTGATCCAATACGTCAACTTTGACCAAAAAGTCAATTTTGGTCATAATAGTCAATTTTAAATATCATGAACACCCATTAAACCAATAGGTCAACTTTTGACCGAAAAGTCAATTTTTTTAAAAATAGTCAATTTTTGACCTAATGACCAAATATTCAACCAGTATGCCAATCTTTGACCTCAAAGTCACTTTTGGTCAAAATGGTCAATCCTTGACCCAATGACCAACCCATTGACCCAATAGGTCAAATTTTGACCGAAAAGTCAACTTTAGAAAAATGATCAGTCCTTGACCCAATGACCAACCCATTAGCCTAATAGGTCAACTTTCTGACCAAAAATTAAATTTTGGTCAAAATAATCAATTTTTGAAGTAATGACCCATTATTGACCCAATACGTCATTCTTTGATCCAAAAGTTAATTTTGGTCAAAATCGTTAATCCTTGACCCAATAACAAACACATTGACCCAATGGGTTAACCTTTGACCAAAAAAGTCGACTTTGGTCAAAATTGTCAATCCTTGACCCAATGACAAATCCATTGACCCAATATGTTACCTTTGACCAAAAAGCTAACTTTGGTCAAAATGGTCAATTTTTGACACAATGACTAACCCATTGACCCAATAGGTCAACTTTTGACTAATAAGTCTTCATTGGTCAAATGGTCAATTCTTGACACAATTACCAACTCATTGGCCAAATAGGTCAACTTTTGACCAAAAGGTTAACTATGTTCAAAATGGTCAATTTCGAACCCAATGACCGCCTCGTTGACCCAATGGGTTAACTTTTGACCAAATATTCAATTTTGGTTAAAAAAAGTCAATTTCTGACCTAATGAACAATTATTGACCTAATAAGTTAATCTTTGACTAAAAGGTTAACTTTGGTCTAAATGGTCAATCCTTGACCCAAAGACAAATCCATTGACCAAATTGGTCAACTTATGACGAAAAAGTCAATTTTGGTCAAAAAATCAATTTTTGACATAATGAGCACCCATTGACCCAATAGGTCAATTTTTCGGCGAAAAGTCAACATTGGTCAAAATGGTTAATTTTTGACCCAATGACCAACCCATTGACCTAATAGATCAACTTTGACCAAAAAGTCATCTTCGGTAAAAATTGTCAATTCTTAACCCAATTACCAACTTATTGACCAAATAGGTAAACTTTTCACCAAAAAGTAAACTTTGGTCAAAATGGACAATTTCTGACCCAATGACCACCCCGTTGACTCAATGTGTTAACTTTTGACCAAAAATTTAATTTTGCTCCAAATACGTCAACTTCTGACTAAAGAGTCATCTTTGGTCAAAATGATCATCTTCTGACCCAATGACCTCCCCGTTGACCCAATACGTCAACTTTTGTCCAAAAAGTCAATTTTGGTCACAATAGTCAATTTTTGACCTAATGACCAATTATTGACCTAGTAAGCCAATCTTTGACAAAAAAGTTAACTTTGGTCAAAAGGGTCAATCGTTGACCCAAAGACCAATCCATTAACTTAATAGGTCAACTTTTGACAAAAAAAGTCAACTTTGGTCAAAATGATTAATCCTTGACCCAATGACCAACCCATTGGCCTAATAGGTCAACTTCTGACCAAAGAGTCAACTTTGCTTAAAATGTCAATCCTTGCCCCAAAGATAAACACATTGACCCTATAAGTCAACATTTGACAAAAAAGTTAATTTTTGTCAAAATAATCAATTTTGACATATTGAAGACCCATTGACCCAATATGTCAACTTTTAACCAAAAAGTCAACTTTGGCAAAAATGGTTAATTTTTTTCCCAATGACCAACTCATTGACACAATAGGTCAATCTTTAACCAAAACTCATCTTTTGTCAAAATTGTCAATTCTTGACCCAATTACTAACTCACTGACCAAATAGGTCAACTTTTGATCAAAAAGTCAGTTTAGTCAAAATGGTCAATTTCTGACGCAATGACCAACCCATTGACTTAATAGGTCAACTTTTGACCAAAAGACTAACTTTGGTCAAAATGGTTAAACCTTAACCTAATGACCAACCTATTGACCCAATAGGTTAACTTTTGCCCAAAAAGTCAACTTTTGACCAAATAATCAATATTGGTCAAAATAGTAAATTTTTGACAGAATGACCACCAATTGACCCAATAGGTCAACTTTTGACCAAAAAGTCAACTTTGGTCAAAATGGTCAATTTTTGACCCAATGACCAACCCAGTTACCCAATAGATCAACTTTTGACAAAAAAGTCATCTTCGGTCAAAATGGTCAATTTCTGACTTAATGGCCACCTCGTTGACCCAATGGGTTAACTTTTGACCAAAAATTCAATTTTGGACAAAATAGATCAACATTTAACCAAAAAGTTATCGTTAGTCAAAATGATCAATTTCTAACGCAATGACCACGTTGTTGACCCAATCGGTTAACTTTTTACCAAAAAATTCAATTTTGTCAAAATAGTCAATTTTTGACCTGCTGACCAATTATTGACCCAATAAGTTAATCTCTGACCAAAAAGTTAACTTTGATCAAAATGGTCAATCCTTAACCCAATGACAAATTCATTGAACCAATAAGTCAACTTCTGACCAAAAAGTCAATTTTGGTCAAAATAGTCAATTTTTGACTTAATGACTAGCCATTGACCCTACAGGTAAACTTTTGACCAAAAATTCATTTTTTCTCAAAATAGTCAATTTTTGACCTAATGACCACCAATTGACCCAATATGTCAACTCTTGACCAAAAAGTCAACTTTAGTCAAAATGGTCAATTTTTGACCCAATGACCAAATTAGTGACCCAATAGATCAACTTTTGACCAAAAAGTCATCTTGGGTCAAAATGGTTAATTCTTGACCCAATGACAAACTCATTAACCAAATAGGTCAACTTTTGACCAAAAAGTCAACTTTGGTCAAAATGGTCAATTTCTAACCCAATGTCCTCCTCGTTGTCTTAATGGATCAACTTTTAACTAAAAATTTAATTTTGGTCAAAAAATTTAATTTTGGTCAAAAAATTTAATTTTTTACCAAATGACGAAAATTGTAATTTTTTTAATTAATGACCAATTATTGACCCAATATGTCAATCTTTGACCAAAAAGTTAACTTTGGATAAAATGGTTAATCCTTGACCCGATGATAAACCCATTGCCTAATAGGTCAACTTTTGGCAAAAAATTCAATTTTGGTCAAAATAGTCAATTTTTAACTTAATGACCACCCATTGACCCAATAGGTCAACTTTTGACCAAAAAGTCATTTTTTGTCAAAATAGACAATCTTTGACCTAATGACCAATTATTGACCCAGTAAGCCAATCTTTGACCACAAAGTCAACTTTGGTCAAAATGGTCAATCCTTGACCCAATGAGCAACCCATTGACCTAATAGGTCAACTTTTGACCAAAAAGTCAACTTTGGACAAAGTGATCAATCTGTGACCTAATGACCAACCCATTAGCTTAATAGGTCAACTTTTGACCAAAAAGTCAATTTTTGTCAAAATAGTCAAATTTTGAATTAATGACCAATTATTGACCCAATGACTCAATCTCTGACCAAAAAGTTAATTTTGGTCAAAATGGTCAATCCTTGACCCAATGACAAACTCATTGACCCAATAGATCAACTGTTGACCAAAAAAGTTAATTTTGGTCAAAATAGTCAATTTTCGACATAATGACCACCCATTGACCCTATTGGTCAACTTTAGACCAAAAAGTCAAATTTGGTCAAAATAATCAATTTTTAACCTAATGACCAATTAAGGACCAAGTAAGCCAATCTCTGACAAAAAAGTCAACTTTAGTCAAACTGGTCAATCCTTGACCCAACGACTAACCCATTGATCCAATAGGTCAACTTTTAACCAAAAAGTCAACTTTGGTAAAAATGATTAATCCTTGACCCAATGACCAACCTATTGGCCTAATAGGCCAACTTTTGACCAAAAAGTCAACTTTGGTCAAAATAGTTAATTTTTGAATTAATGACCAATTATTGATTCAATAAGTCAATCTCTGAACAAAAAGTCAACTTTGGTCAAAATGGTTAATCCTTGACCCATTGACAAACCCATTGACAAACCCATTGACACAATAGGTCAACTTTTGACCAAAAAGTCAATTATGGTCAAAATAGTCAATTTTTGACCTAATGACCACTCATTGACCCAATAGGTTAACTTTTGACAAAAAAGCCAACTTTTGACCAAAAAGTCAACTTTGATCAAAATGATCAATTTTTTACCCAATAACCAACCCATTGACCAAATAGGTCAATTTTTGACCAAAAAGTCAACTTTGGTCAAAATGGTCAATTCTTGACACAATAACCAACTCATTGACCAAATAGGTTAACTTTTGAAAAAAACAACTTTGGTCAAAATGGTGAATTTCTGACCCAACAACCACCCCGTTGACCCATTGGGTTAAGTTTTGACCAAAAATTCAATTTTGGTAAAAAAAGTCAATTTTTGACCTAATGACCAATTATTGTCCTAATAAGTCAATCTCTCACCAAAAGTCAACTTTGGTCAAAATGGTTAATCCTTGACCCAATGACAAACCTATTGACCCAATAGGTCAACTTTTGTCCAAAAAATCAATTTTGGTCAAAATAGTCAATTTTTGACTTGATGAGCACCCATTCACCCAATAGGTCAACTTTTGACCAAAAAGTTAACTTTGATCAAAATGGTCAATTTTTGACTGAATGACCACACCATTGACCAAATAGGTTAACTTTTGACCAAAAAATTACCATTGCTCAAAATGGCCAATTCTTGACGAAATTACCAACTCAATGACCAAATAAGTCAAATTTTGACTAAAAAGTCAACTTTGGTCAAAATGGTCAATTTCTGACCCAATGACCACTCGTTGACCTAATGGGTTAATTTTTGACCAAAAATTCTATTTTGGTCAAAATAGTCAATTTTTGACCTAATGACCAATTATTGACCCAATAAGTCAATCTCTAAACAAAAAGTCAACTTTGGTCAAAATGGTCAATCCTTGACCCATTGACAAACCCATTGACACGATAGGTCAACTTTTGACCAAAAAGTCAATTTTAGTCAAAATAGTCAATTTTTGACCTAATGACCACCCATCGAATCTAATAGTTAATTTTCGACAAAAAGCTAACTTTTAACCAAAAAGTAAACTTTGATCAAAATAATCAATTTTTAACTAATAACCAACCCATTGACTCAAATAGGTCAATTTTTGACCAAAAAATCAAGTTTGGTCAAAATGGTCAATTCTTGACACAATAACCAACTCATTGACCAAATAGGTTAACTTTTGAAAAAAAAAACTTTGGTCAAAATGGTGAATTTCTGACCCAACGACCACCCTGTTGACCCATTGGGTTAAGTTTTGACCAAAAATTTAATTTTGGTAAAAAAAGTCAATTTTTGACCTAATGACCAATTATTGTCCCAATAAGTCAATCTCTCTCCAAAAGTCAACTTTGGTCAAAATGGTCAATCCTTGACCCAATGACAAACCCATTGACCCAATAGGTCAACCTTTAACCAAAAAGATAATTTTGATCAAAATAGTTATTTTTTGACATAGTGACCACCCATTGACTCAAGAGGTCAACTTTTGACCAAAAAGTAAACTTTGATGAAAATAGTCAATTTTTATCCTAATGGCCACCCATTGACCTAATAGGTCAACTTTTGACCAAAAAGTTAACTTTGGTCAAAATGGTCAATTTTTAACCCAATGACCAACCCATTGACCCAATAGGTCAACTTTTGACCAAAAAATTCATCTTTGGTCAAAATTATCAATACTTGAACAAATTACCAACTAATTGACCAAATATGTCAACTTTTGACCTAAAAGTTAACTTTGGTGAAAATGTTCAATTTCTAACCCAATGACGTCCTCGTTGATCAAATGGGTTAACTTTTGACCAAAAATTGAATTTTGGTGAAAATAGTCAATTTTTGACCAAATGGCTAATTATTGATCCAATAAGTCAATCTCTGACCAAAAAGACAACTTTGTTCAAAATGGCCAATCCTTGACCCAATGACAAACCCATTGACCCAATAAGTTTACTTTTGACCTAAAAGTCAATTTTGGTCAAAATAGTCAAATTTTTACCTAATCACCACCAATTAACCCAATAAGTCAACTTTTGACAAAAAATTTAACTTCGGTCAAAATGGTCAATTTTTGATCAAATTACCAACTCATTGGCTAAATAGGTCAACTTTTGACAAAAAAGTCAACTTTGGTTAAAATGGCCAATTTCTGACCCAATGGGTCAACGTTTGACAAAAAATTTAATTTTATTCATAATAATTAACTTTTGACCTAATGACCAATTATTGACCCAATAAGTGAATCTCTGAATAAAAAGTCAAATATGGTCAAAATGGTCAATTTCTGACTCAATGGGTCAACTTTTGACAAAAAGTTTAATTTTGGTCAAAATAATCAACTTTTGACCTAATGACCAATTATTGACCCAATAAGTAAATTTCTGACCAAAATGTCAACTTTGGTCAAAATGGTCAATCCTTGACCTAATGACCAACCCATTGACCCAATAGGTCAACTTTTGACCAAAAAGTTAACTTTGGTCAGAATGGTCAATCATTGACCTAATGACCAATCCATTGACCCAATAAGTTAACTTTTGACCAAAAGTCTATTTTGGTCAAAATAGTCAATTTTGAACCTTATGACTAATTATCGACCCAGTAAGTCAATCTCTAACCAAAAGGTCAACTTTGGTCAAAATGGTCAATCCTTGACCCAATGACCAACCGATTAACCTAATAGGTCTGCTTTTAACAAAAAAGCCAGCTTTGGTGTAAATGGTCAATCCTTGACCCAATGACAAAGCCATTGACTCAATAGGTCAACTTTTGACCAAAAAGTCAATTTTGGTCAAAACAGTCAATTTTTGACCTAATGACCACCCATTGACCCAATAAGTCAATTTTGGACCAAAAAGTCAACTTTAGTCAAAATGGTCAATTTTTGTCCCAATTATCAACCCATTGACCCAATAGATCAACTTTTGACTCAAAAGTCATTTTCAGTCAAATGGTCAATTTTTGACCTAATGACCACCCATTAACCCAAAAAGTCATGTTTGGACAATTCCTGGCCCAATTTCCAACTCATAGGCCAATAGGTCAACTTTTGACCAAAAAGTCAACTTTGGTCAAAATGGTTAATTTCTGACCTAATGACCACTCTGTTGACTCATTGAGTTAGCTTTTGACAAAAAATTCAATTTTGGTCAAAAAAATCAATTTTTAACCTAATGACCAATTATTGACCCAATAAGTCAATCTCTGACCAAAAAGTCAACTTTGGTCAAAATGGTTAATTATTGACCCATTGACAATCCGTTTACCCAATAGGTCAACTTTTGACCAAAAAGTCATCTTAGGTCAAAATAGTTAATTTTTGACACAATGTCCAACCCATTCACCCAATAGGTCAACTTTTGACCAAAAAGTCATCTTTTGTCAAAATGGTAAATTCTTGACCAAATTACCAATTCATTGACCAAATAGGTCAAATTTTGACCAAAAGTCAACTTTGGTAAATATGGTCAATTTTTAATCCAATGAACAACCCATTGACCGAATAGGTCAACTTTTGACCAAAAGTCATCTTTGATCAAAATGGTCAATTCTTGACCGAATTATCAACTCATTGACCAAATAGGTTAACTTTTCACCAAAAAGTCAACTTTGGTCAAAATGGGCAATCCTTAACCCATTGACTCAGTAGGTCAACATTTGACCAAAAAGTCAATTTTTGTTAAAATAGTTAATTTTTGACCTAAAGACCACCCATTGACCCAATAGTTCAACTTTTGACCAAAATCAACTTTGGTCAAAATGGTCAATTTTTAACCTAATGGTCATCCCATTGAACCAATAGAGCAACTTTTAACCAAAAAGTCATCTTCTCTCGAAATGGTCAATCCTTGACCTAATGACCAATCAATTGACCCAATAAGTTAACTTTTGACCAAAAAGTCAATTTTGGTCAAAATAGTCAATTTTTATCCTAATGACTAATTATCGATCCAGTAAGTCAATCTCTAACCAAAAAGTCATCTCTGGTCAAAATGGTCAATCCTTGACCCAATGACCAACCGATTAACCCAATAGGTCTACTTTTGACCAAAAAGCTAACTTTGGTCAAAATGGTCAATCCTTGACCCAATGACAAATTTATTGACTCTATAGGTTAACTTTTGATCAAAAAGTCAATTTTGGTCAAAATAGTCAATTTTTAACCTAATGACCACCCATTGACCCAATATGTCAACTTTGGACCAAAAAGTCAACATTGGTCAAAATGGTCAAATTTTGACCCAATGACCAAACCACTGACCCAATAGATCAACTTTTGATCAAAATGTCAACTTTGGTCAAAATTATCAATTTTTGACCCAAAGACTAACTCATTGACCCAATAGATTAACTTTTGACCAAAAAGTCATCTTTGGTCAAGATGGTCAATTCTTGACGCAATGACCAACTCAATAACTAAATAGGTCAACATTTGACCAAAAAGTCGACTATGGTCAAAATTCTCAATTTTTGACCCAATAAGCACCTTGTTGACCAAATGAATCAATTTTTGACCAAAAAATTTAATTTTGGTCAAAATAATTGATTTTTGCCCTAATGACCAAAATAGTTAAATTTTGAATTAATGATCAATTATTGACACAATAAGTTAATCTCTGACGAAAAAGTCAACTTTGGTCGAAATGGTTAATCCTTAACCCAATGATAAACCCATTGACCCAATAGGTCAACCATTGACCAAAAAGACAATTTTGATCAAAATAGTTATTTTTGACCTAGTGACCACCCATTGACTCAAGAGGTCAACTTTTGACCAAAAAGTAAACATTGGTCAAAATAATCAATTTTTAACCTAATGGCCACCCATTGACTCAATAGGTCAACTTTTGACCAAAAACTTAACTTTGGTCAAAATGGTCAATTTTTAACATAATGAACAACCCATTGACCCAATAGGTCAACTTTTGGGCAAAAAAGTCATCTTTGGTCAAAATTGTCAATACTTGACCAAATTACCAACTCATTGACCAAATATGTCAACTTTTGACCTAAAAGTTAACTTTGGTGAAAATGTTAAAATTCTTACCCAACGACATCCCCGTTGATCAAATGGGTTAACTTTTGACCAAAAAATTAATTTTGGTCAAAATAGTGAATTTTTGACCAAATGGCTAATTATTGACCGAAAAAGTCAATCTCTGACCAAAAAGACAACTTTATTCAAAATGGTCAATCCTTGATTCTATGACAAACCCATTGACCCAATAAGTCAACTTTTGACCTAAAAGTCAATTTTGGTCAAAATAGTCAATTTTTGACCTAATCACCACCCATTAATCTAATAAGTCAATTTTTGACCAAAAATTCAACTTCGGTCAAAATGGTCAATCCTTGACCAATTACAAACTCATTGGCCCAATAGGTCAACTTTTGACAAAAAAGTCAACTTTGGTCAAAATGGTCAATTTCTGACCCAATGGTTCAACTTTTGACAAAAAATTTAATTCTGTTCATAATAATCAACTTTTGACCTAATGAACAATTATTGACCCAATAAGTGAATCTCTGAACAAAAAGTCAAATTCGGTCAAAATGGTCAATTTCTAACCCAATGGGTCAACTTTTGACAAAAAGTTTAATTTTGGTCAAAATAATTAACTATTGACCTAGTGACCAATTATTGACCCAATAAGTAAATCTCAGACCAAAAAGTCAACTTTGGTCAAAATGGTCAATCCTTGACCTAATGACCAACCCATTTACCGAATAGGTCAACATTTGACCAAAAAGTTAACTTTGGTCAAAATGGTCAATCCTTGGCCTAATGACCATTCCATTGACCCAATAAGTTAACTTTTGACCAAAAAGTCAATTTTGGTAAAATAGTCAATTTTTAACCTAATGACAAATTATCGACCCAGTAAGTCAATCTTTGACCAAAAAGTCAACTTTGGTCAAAATGGTCAATCCTTGACCAAATGACCAACCGATTAACCCAAAAGGTTAACTTTTGACCAAAAAACCAACTTTGGTCAAAATGGTCAATCCTTGACCAATTGACAAACCCATTGACTCAATAGGTCAACTTTTGACCAAAAAGACAATTTTGGTCAAAATAGTCAATTTTTGACCTAATGACCACCCATTGACCTAATAGGTCAACTTTGGACCAAAAAGTCAACTTTGGTCAAAATGGTCAATTTTTAACCCAATGACCAACCCATTGACCCAATAGATCAACTTTTGACTCAAAAGACATTTTCAGTCAAAGTGGTCAATTCTTGACCCAATTACAAACTCATTGACCAAAAAGGTAAATTTTGACCAAAAAGTCAACTTTGTCAAAATGGTCAATTTCTGACCCAATGACCACCTAGTTGACCGAATGGGTCAACTTTTATCCAAAAACTTAATTTTGGTCAAAATAATCAATTTTTGACCTATGACCAATTATAGACCCAATAAGTCAATCACTGACCAAAAAGTCAACTTTGGTCAAAACGGTCAATGCTTGACCAAATTACCAACCCATTGACCCAATAGGTCAACTTTTGATCAAAAAGTCATCTTTGGTCAAAATGGTCAATCCTTGACCCAATGACCAAACCATTGACCCAATAGGTCAACTGTTGACAAAAAAATCAATTTTGGTAAAAATAGTCAGTTTTTGACCTAATGACTAATTATTGACCTACTAAGCTAACATTTGTACCAAAAAGTCAACTTATGTCAAAATGATTAATTTTTGACCCAATGACAAACCCATTTATCCAATTGGTCAACTTTTGACAAAAAAGTCATCATTGGTCAAAATGGTCAATTCTTGACCCAATTACCAACTCATTGACCAAATAGGTCAACTTTTGACCAAAAAGTCAACTTCGGTCAAAATGGTCAATTTTTAACCCAATGACCAACCCATTGACCCAATAGGTCAACTTTGACCTAAAAGTCAACTATGGTCAAAATGATCAATTCTTGACCCAATTGTCAACTCATTGACCAAAAAGGTCAATTATTGACTAAAAAGTCAACATTGGTCAAAATGCTCAATTTCTGACCCAATGACCACCCCGTCCACCTAATAGGTTATCTTTTGACCAAAAATTTAATTTTGGTCAAAATAGGTCAACTTTTGACCAAAAAGTCATCTTTTATCAAAATGGTCAATTTCTGACCCAATGACCATCCTATTGACCCAATAGGTTATCTTTTAAAAAAAAATTCAATTTTGGTCAAAAAGTCAATTTTTGACTTAATGACAAATTATTGACCCAATAAGTCAATCTTTGACCAAAAAGTAAACTTTGGTCAAATGGTTAATCCTTGATCCAATGACAAACCTAATGAACCAATAGGTTAACTTTTGACCAAAATGACAATTTTGGTCAAAATACTTAATTTTTGACTAATGACCACCCATTGACCCAATAGGTCAACTTTTGACCAAAAAGTCAATTTTTGTCAAAATAGTCAATGTGGCCTAATGACCAATTATTGACCAAAAATGCCAATCTTTGACCACAAAGTCACTTTTGGTCAAAATGGTCAATCCTTGACCCAATGACCCAAGAGGTCAACTTTTAACTAAAAAATTAACTTTGTACGAAATGATCAGTCCTTGACCTAATGACCAACCCATTAGCCAAAAGGTCAACTTTTAACCAAAAAGTCAATTTTTGTCAAAATATTCAATTTTTGAATAAATGACCAATCTAATAAGTCAATCTCTGACCAAGAAGTAAATTTTGGTCAAAATGGTCAATCCTTGACCCAATGACAAACCCATTGGCCCAATAGATCAACTTTTGAGTAAAAATTCAATTTTGGTCAAAAAAGTCAATTTTTGACCTAATGACCACCCAATGACCGAATAGGTCAGCATTTGGCTAAAAAGTCAACTTTAGCCAAAATAGTCAATTTTTGACTTAATGACCACCAATTAACCCAATAGGTCAACTTTTGACAAAAAAGACAACTTTGGTCAAAATGGTCAATTTTTTACCCGATGACCAACCCATTGACCCAATAGGTAAACTTTTGACCAAAAAAGTCATCTTTGGTCAAAATTGTTAATTTTTGACCTAATGACCACCCATTAACCCAATAGGTTGAACATTTGACCAAAAAGTCAACTTCGGTCAAAATGGTCAATTTTTTACCTAATGACCACCCTGTTGACCCAATGGGTTAATTATTGACTAAAAATTCAATTTTGGTCAAAATAGTCAATTTTTGACCTAATGACCAATTATTGACCCAATAAGTCAATCTTTGACCAAAAGTTAACTTTGGTTAAAATAGTTAATCTTTAATCCAATGAAAAACCCATTGACCCAATAGTTCAACTTTTGACTAAAAGTCAATTTTGGTCAAAATGGTCAATTTTTGACTAAAAAGTCATCTTCGGTGAAAATGGTCAATTCTTGTCCCAATTACTAACTCGTTGACCAAAAAGGTAAATTTTTGACCCAAAAGTCAACTTTGGTAAAAATGGTCAATTTCTGACCTAATGACTACCCCGTTGACCCTATGGGTCAACCCTTATCCAAAAACTTAATTTTGGTCAAAATAATCAATTATTGACTTAATGACCAATTATTGACCCTATAAGTGAATCAATGACAAAAAAGTCAACTTTAATCAAAATGATAAATCCTTGACACAATGACCAATGCTTTGACCCAATAGGTCCACTTTTGACCAAAAAGTCAACTTTAGTCAAAACGGTCAATCCTTCACCCAATGACCAACCCATTGACCCAATAGGTCAACTTTTGACCAAAAAATCTATTTTGGTGAAAATAGTCTGTTTTTGACCTAATGACCAATTATTGACCCACTAAGCCAATCTCTGACCAAAAGTCAACTTAGGTCAAAATGGTTAATTTTTAACCCAATGACAAACCCATTGACCCAAAAGGTCAACTTTTGACCAAAAAGTCAACTTTGGTCAAAATGGTCAATTTCTGACCAATTGACCAACCCGTTGACCGAAGAGGTCAAGTTTTGACCAAAACATCAACTTTGGTCAAAATGGTTAAAACTTAACCCAATAACCAACCCATTGACCGAATAGGTTAACTTTTGGCCAAATAGACAATTTTGGTCAAAATAGTCAAATTTTGACCTAATAACCCCTTATTTACCAAATATGTCAACTTTTGACCAAAAGTCAACTTTCGGCAAAATGGTTAATTTTTGACCCAATGACCAACCCATATACCCAATAGGTCATCTTTTGACAAAGAAGTCAACTTCAATCAAAATGATCAATTCTTGACCCAATGACCAACGCATTGACCCGATAAGTCACATTTGAACAAAAAAGTCAACTTGGGTCAAAATGGTCAATTTTTAACTTAATGACTAATTATTGACCCAATAAGTAAAGCTTTGACTGAAATGTCATCTTTAGTCATAATTGTCAATCTTTGACCCAATGACAAACCCATTGACCCAACAGGTCAACCTTTGAGAAAAAAGATAATTTTGGCCAAAATGGTAAATCCTTGACCCAATAACCAACCCACTGACCTAAAAGTTTAACTTTTGATCAAAAAGTCAATCTTGGTCAAAATATTAAAATTTTGAATTAATTACCAATTATTGACCCAATAGGTTAACTTTTGACGAAAAGTTAACTTTGGTCAAAATGGTCAATCCTTGACCCAATGGCCAACCCATTGGCCCAATAAGTTAACTTTTGACCGAAAAGTCAACTTTGGTCAAAATGGTAAATCCTTGACCCAATGACCAACTCATTGACCCAAAAGGACAACATTTGTCAAAAACATCAATTTTGGTTAAAATTATAAATTTTTGACCTAATGACCACCTCATTGATCCAAAAGGTCAACTTTTGACCAAAAAGTCAAATTTGGTCAAAAATGATCAATTTCTCACATAATGACCTTAATGTCAACATTGGTGAAAATGGTCAATCCTTGATCCAATGACCAACCCAATGACCCAATTTGTTAACTTTTGACTAAAAAGTCAACTTTGTCCAAAATGGTTAATCCTTGACCCAATGACCAACCTAGTGACCCAATAGGTCAAATTTTGACCAAAAAGTCAATTTTGCTCAAAATTTTCAATTTTTGATTTAATGACTGCCTCATTGACCTATATAGGTTAAATTTTGACCAAAAAGACAATCTTGGTCAAAATGGTCAATCCTTAACCCAATGACAAATCCATTGACCCAATAGGTCAACATTTGACCAAAAAGTCAACTTTCGTCAAAATAGTCAATTTCTGACCTAATGACAAATTTTTGACCAACTAACCCAATATCTGACCAAAAAGTTAACTTTAGTCAAGATTGTTAATCCTTGAACCAATGACCAACCCATTGACCCAATAGGTCAACTTTTGACCAAAAAGTCAACTTTAGTCAAAATTATCAATCCTTGACCAAATGACCAACCCATTGGCCTAATACGTCAACTTTTGAGCAAAAAGTTAATTTTGGTCAAAATAAGTAATTTTTGAATTAATGACCAATTATTGACCCAATAAGTCAATGTCAGACCAAAAAGTGAATTTTGGTCAAAATAATGAATTTTTGGCCAAATGAACACCCATTGACCCAATAGGTCAACTTTTGACAAAAAGGTCAACTTTGATCAAAATGGTCAATTTCTAACCCAATGGCCAACACATTGACTTAATAGGTCAACTTTTGACCAAAAAGCCAACTTTGGTCAAAATTGTTAAACCTTGACCCAATGACCAACCCATTGACCAAATAGGTGAACTTTTAACCAAAAAGTCAACTTTTGACTAAATGGTCAATTTTGTTCAAAATAGTTAATTTTTGACTGAATAATAACCAATTGACCCAATAGGTCAGCTTTTGACCAAAAAGTCAACTTTGGTCAAAATGGTCAAATTTTAACCCAATGACCAACCTAATGACCAATAGATCAATTTTTAACCAACGAGTCATCTTTGGTCAAAATGGTCAATTCTTAACCTAATTTCCAACTCATTGACCAAATAAGTCAACTTTTGACCAAAAAGTCAACTTTGGTCAAAATGTTGAATTTCTGACCCAATGACCACCCCGTTACCCAATGGCTTAACTTTTGACCAAAAATTAAATTTTGATCAAAATCGGTCAACTTTTGATCAAAAATTCATCTTTAGTCAAAATGGTTAATTTTTTACCTAATGACCACGCTGTTGACCCAATGGGTTAACTTTCTACCAAAAATTCAATTTTAGTCAAAATAGTCAATTTTTGACCTAACGACCAATTATTGACCCAAAAAGTCAATCTCTTTCCAAAAAGTCGACTTTGGTCAAAATGGTCAATCCTTAACCCAATGACAAACCCATTGACCTAATCGGTCAAATTTTGACCAAAAAGTCAATTTTGGTCAAAATAATCAATTTTTTATTTATTGACCTCCCGTTGACCCAATAGGTCTACTTTTAACCAAAATGTCAATTTTGGTCAAAATTATCAATGTTTGACCTAGTGACCACTTATTGACGCAGTAAGCCAATCTTTGACTAAAAAGTCAGCTTTGGTCAAAATGGTCAATCCTTGAACCAATGACAAACCTATTGACCCAATAAGTCAACTTCTGAGCAAAAAATTAACTTTGGTCAAACTGATCAATCCTTGACCCAGTAATCAACCCACTGGCGTAAGAGGTCAACTTTTGACCAAAGAGTTAATTTTCATTAAATAGTCAATTTTTGAATTAATGAAAAATTATCAAGGATTGATCATTTTGACTAAAGTTGACTTTTTGGTCAAAAGTTGACCTATTGGGTTAATGGGTTAGTCATTGGGTCAAGGATTAACTATCTTAACCAAAGTTAACTTTTTTGTCAGAGATTGGCTTACTTGGTCAAAAATTGGTCGTTAGATCAAAAATTGAGTATTTTGACCAAAATTTACTTTTTGGTTAAAATTGACCCATTGGGTCAATGGGTTGGTCGTTGGGTTAAGGATTGATCATTTTGAGCAATGTTATCTTTTTGATCAAAATTTGACCAATTTAGGTCAATGAGGCGGTGATTAGGTCAAAAATTGACAATTTTGAGCAAAATTAACTTTTTGGTCAAAAGTTGACCTATTGGGTCAAATGATTGTTCAGTGGGTCAAGGATTAACCATTTTGGCCAAAGTTGGCTCTTTAGTCAAAAGTTAACAAATTAGGTCAATGGGTTAATCATTGGATCAAAAATTGGCCATTTTCACCAAAATTGACATTTAGGTCATTATGTCAAAAATTGACCAATATGACCAAATTTGACTTTTTGGTCAAAAGATGACCTTTTGGGTCAATGAGGTGGCCATTAGGTCAAAAATTGACACTTTTAACCAAATTTGACTTTTTTTGTCAAATGTTGTCCTTTTGGGTTAATGAGTTGGTCATTGAGTAAAGGATTGATCATTTTGACCAAAGTTGACTTTTTGGTCAAAAGTTGACCTTATAGGTCAATAATTGGTAATTAAGTAAAAAATTTACTATTTTGACCAAAATTGACTTTGTGGTCAAAAGTCAAACTTTTGGGTCAGTGGGTTGGTTATTGGGTCAAGGATTTACCATTTTGACCAAAGTATCTCTTTTTTCAAAGGTTGACCTGTTGGATCAATGGCTTTTTCATTGGGTCAAGTATTGACAATTATGACCAAAAGTTGAATTTTTGGTCAGAGATTGATTTTTTGGGTCAATAATTGGTTATTAGGTCAAAAATTGACTATTTTGACCCAAACTGAATTTTTGTTCAAAAGTTGACTTATCAGGTCATTCAGATGGTCATTGGGTCAAGAATTGACAATTTTGACTAAAGTTGACATTTAGGTCAAAAGTTGACCTACTAGGTAAATGGGATGTTCATTGGGTCAAAAATTGACCATATTGACCAAAGTTGACTTTTTGGTCAAAAGTTAACCTATTTGGTCAATGGGGAGTTATTAAGTCAAAATTTGACTATTTTGACAAAAATTGACTTCTTGGTCAAAAGTTGAGCTATTCGGTCATTGGGTTGGTTATTGGGTCAAGGTATAACCATTTTGACAAAAGTTGACTTTTGGGTCAAAGTTGACCTATTGGGTCAATGGGTTGCTCATTAAGTCAGAAATTGACCATTTTGACCAAAGTTGACTTTTTGGTCAAAAGTTGACCTATTGGGTCAACGGGTTTGTCATTGGGTCAAAAATTAACCATTTTGACATAAGTTGACTTTTTGGTACAGAGATTGGCTTAGTGGGTCAATAATTAGTCATTAGGTCAAAATTTGACTATTTCGATCAGACCGTTGTTTTTGGTCAGACGCATATTTAGCGTCAATGGGTCGGTCATCGGGTCAAGGATCGACCATTTCGACCAAAATGAACTTTGGTCGAAAGTTGACCTATTGGGTCAATGAGTTGGTCATTGGGTCAAGAATTGACCATTTTGACCAAAGTTGCCATTTTGGTCTATGATTGACTTATTTGGACAATAAGTGGTCATTAGGTAAAAAATTGATTATTTTAATTAAAATTAAGTTTTTGGATAAAAGTTGGCCCATTGGGTCAACGGAGTTGCCATTGAGTCAAAAAATTAACCATTTTGACCAAGGTTGACTTTTGGCTAAAAAATTTACCTATTTAGTCAATGAGTTCGTAATTGGGTCAAGAATTGTCCATTTTGATTGAAAATGACTTTTTAATCAAAAGTTGAACTATTGGGTCAATGGGTTGGTCATTTGGTCAAAAATTAACTATTTTGACCAAAGTTGACTTTTTGGTGAAAAGTTGACCTATTGCGTCAATGAGTGGTCATTAGGTCAAAAATTGACTATTTTGACCAAAGTTCACTTTTTGCTGAAAAGTTGACCTATTGGGTCAATCGGTTGGTCGTTCGAGAAAAGGATTGACCAAATTAACTATTTTGACCAGAATTGACTTTTTGGTTAAAAGTTGACCTATTAGGTCAATGGGTTTGTCATTGGATCAAGGATTGACTATTTTAACCAAAGTTGACTTTTTGGTCTGAGATTGACTTCTTGGGTCAATAATGGGTCATTTTCTCAAAAATTAACTTTTTTTGACAAAAATTGAATTTTTTTCAAAAGTTAACCCATTGGGTGAACGGGGAGGTCATTGGGTCATAAATTGACCATTTTAACTAAAGTTGACTTTTTGGTCAAAAGTTGACCTATTTGGCCATTGAGTTGGTAATTGGGTCAAGAATTTGACCTTTTTGACCAAAGATGACTTTTTTGGTTAAAAGTTTACCTATTGGGTCAACGGGTTGGTCATTAGGTCAAAAATTGGCCATTTTGACCAAAGTTAACTTTTTTGTCAAAGGTTGACCTATTGGCTCAATGGGTGGTCATTAGGTCAAAAATTGACTATTTCAACCAAAATTATCTTTTTGGTCAAAAGATGACGTATTGGGTCAAAGGGTTTGTCATTGTGTCAAGGATAGACCATTTTGACCAAAGTTGACTTTTAGGTCAGAGATTGACTTATTGGGTCAATAATTGGTCATTAATTCAAAAATTCTTTATTTTGAGCAAAATTAACTTTTTGGTCAAAAGTTGACCTATTAGGCCAATGAGTTGGTCATTTGGTCAAGGATTTATCATTGTGACTAAAGTTGACTTTTTGGTCAAAGGTTTACCTATTGGGTCAATGGGTTGGTCATTGGGTCAAGGATTAACCATCTTGACCAAAGTTGACTTTTTCGTTAAAGATTGACTTGGTCAAGAATTAGTCATTAGGTCAAAAAATCACTCTTTTGATAAAAAATGAATTTTTGGTCAAAAGTTCACCTATTGGGTCAATGGGTTAGTCATTCAGTCAAGGATTGACCATTTTGACAAAAGATGTATTTTTGGTCAAAATTTGACCTACTTAGGTCAATGAGTCAGTCATTAGGTCAAGAATTGAAAATTTTGAGCAAAATTGACTTTTTTCTCTAAAGTTGACCTATAGGGTCAATAGATGTGTCAATGGGTCAAGGATTAACCATTTTGGCTAAAGTTGACTTTTTAGTCAAAAGTTAACAAATTGGGTCAATGTGTTGGTCATTGGATAAGGGATTAACCATTTTCACCAAAGTTGACATTTAGGTCATTATATCAAAAGTAGATCATTTTGACCAAATTTGACTTTTTGGTCAAAAGTTGACCTATTAGGTAAATGAGGTGGTCATTAGGTCAAAAATTGATAATTTTGATCAAAAATGACCTTTTTGTCAAACTTTTTAGTCAAAAGTTAACCTATTGGGTCAATGGGTTGGTCATTGAGTCAAGGATTGACCATTTTAACCAAAGTCTAATTTTTTGTCAAAAGTTGATTGGTCAATGGGGGGTTATTCAGTCAAAATTTGACTATTTTGACCAAAATTGAGTTTTTTTTTGTCAAAAGTTGACCTATTTGGTCAATGGGTTGGTTATTGGGTCAAGGTTTAACCATTTTGACCAAAGTTTACTTTTTGGTCGAAACTTGACCTATTGGGTCAGCGGGTTGGTCATTATGTCAGAAATTGATCATTTTGACCAATGTTTACTATTTGGTCAAAAGTTGACCTATTGGGTCAATGGGTTGGTCATTGGGTCAAGGATTGACCATTTTGACCAAAGTTGACTTTTTAGTCAAAAGTTGACCAATTAGGCAAATGAGTTTGTCATTTGATCAAGGATTGATCATTTTAACTAAAGTTGACTTTTTGGTTAAAAGTTGACATATTGGGTTAATGGGTTGGTCATTGGGTCAAGGATTAACTATCTTGACCAAAGTTGACTTTTTGGTCAGAGATTGGCTTACTTGGTCAAAAATTGGTCATTGTGTCAAGGATTGACCATTTTAACCAAAGTTGACTTTTTGGTCAAAAGTTGACCTATTGGGTCAATGGGTTAGTCATCGGGTCAAGGATCGACCATCATGACCAAAGTTGACTTTTTGGCCGATGATTGACTTACTGGGTCAATAACTGGTCATTTGGTTAAAATTTGATTATTTTGACCAAAATTAAGTTTTTGGGTAAAAGTTGACCCGTTGTGTCAACGGGGTGGTCATTGGGTCAGAAATTGACCACTTTAACCAAAGTTGACTTTTTGGTCAAAAATTTACCTATTTGGTCAATGAGTTAGTAATTAAGTCAAGAATTTACCGTTTTAATCAAAGATGAATTTTTAGTTAAAAGCTGATCAGTTGGGTCAATGGGTTAGTCACTGGGTCAAAAATTGACCATTTTAACCAAAGTTGACTTTCTTGTCAAAAGTTGACCTATTGGGTCAATGGGTGGTCATTAGGTCAAAAATTGACTATTTTGACCAAAATCGACATTTTGGTTAATAGTTGAGCTATTGGGTAAATGGGTTTGTCCTTGGGTCAAGGATTGACCATTTTGACCAAAGTTGAATTTTTGGTCAAAAGTAGACCTCTTTGGCCATTGATGTGGTAATTGGGTCAAGAATTTGACCATTTTGACCAAAGTTGACTTTTTTGGTCAAATGTTTACTTATTGGGACAATTAGTTGGTCATCGGGTCAAAAATTGACCATTTTGACCAAAGTTGACTTTTTGGTCAAAAGTTGACCTATTGAGTCAATGAGTGGTCATTCTGTCAAAAATTGTCGATTTCAACCAAAATTGTCTTTTTGGTCAGAAGATGACCTATTGCGTCAATGGGTTTGTCATTGTGTCAAGGATAGACCATTTTGACCAAAGTTGACATTTCAGTCAGAAATTGACTTATTGTGTCAATAATTGGTCATTAATTCAAAAATAGTTTATTTTGACCAAAATTGACATTTTGGTCAAAAGTTAACCTTTTAGGCCAATGGGTTAGTCATTAGGTAAAAGATTGATCATTTTAACTAAAGTTAACTTTTTGGGCAAAAGTTGACCTATTGGGTCAATGGGTTGGCTATTGGGTCATGGATTAACCATCTTGATCAAAGTTAACTTTGTGGTCAAAGATTGACTTACTTGGTCAAAAATTAGTCATTAGGTCAAAAAAATGACTATTTCGACCAAAATTAAATTTTTGGTTAAAAGTTGACCTATTGGGTCAATGGGTTGGTCATTGAGTCAAGGATTGACCATTTTGACCAAAGTTGTCTTTTCGGTCAAAATTTGACCTATTTAGGTCAATGAGTTAGTCAATAGGTCAAAAATTGACAATATTGAGCAAAATTAACTTTTTGCTCTAAAGTTGACCTATTGGGTCAATAGGTTGGTCAATGGGTCAAGGATTAACCATTTTGCCCGAAGTTGACTTTTTAGTCAAAAGTTAACAAATTGAGTCAATCAGTTGGTCATTGGATCAGGGACTAACCATTTTCACCAAAGTTGACATTTAGATCATTGTGTTAGAAATAGATCACTTTGACCAAATTTGACTTTTTGGTCAAAAGTTGATCTTTTGGGTCAATGAGTTGGTCATTGGGTCAAGGATTGACCATTTTGACCAAAGTTGACCTATTGGGTCAATGGGTTGGTCATTGAGTCAAGGATTGACAATTTTGACTAAAGTTGACTTTTTGGTCAAAAGTCGACTATCGGTCAAAATCGGTAATTAAGTCAAAAATTTACTATTTCGACCAAAATTGACTTCTTGATCAAAAGTCAAACTTTTGGGTCAGTGGGTTGGTTATTGGGTAAAGGATTTACCATTTTGACCAAAGTGATCTTTTTCTTCAAAGGTTGACCTGTTAGGTTAATGGGTTTGTCATTGGGTCAAGGATTGAAAATTGACGACCAAAGTCGACTTTTTCGTCAAAGATCGACTTATCGGGTCAATAATTGTTCATTAGGTCAAAAATTAACTATTTCGATCCAAATTGACATATTTGGTCGACATGTATTGGTCATTGAGTTAAGAATTGACCATTTTGAGTAAAGTTGACTTTTTGATCAAAAGTTGACCAAATGAGAAAATGGGTTAGTCATTAGGTTAAACATTAACCAGTTTTACTAAAGTCGACTTTTTCGTCAAAAGTCGATTGGTCAATGCGGGTTATTAAGTCAAAATTTAACTATTTTCGACCAAAATTGAACTTGTTGTCAAAAGTCGACATATTCGGTAAAATGGGTGGTCGGTTATCGGCCAAGGTTTAACCATTTTGACTAAAGTTGATTTTTTGGTTAAAAGTTAACCTATTGGGTCAATGGGTTGGTCATTGGGTCCAAGATTGACCATTTTGTCGAAAGTTGACTTTTTGGTCAAAAGTTGACCTATTGGGTCATTGGGTTGGTCATTGGGTCAAGGATTGACTATTTTGACCAAAGTTGACTTTTGGTCGATGGATCGACATATTAGGTCAATAATCGGTCATTAGGTCAAAAATCGATTATTTTGACCAAAATTAAGTTTTTGGATCAAAAGTCGACCTATCAGGTCAATCGAGTCGGTCATTAGTCGAATCGACCATTTCGACCAAATTTGACTTTTTCGTCAAAAATTTACCTATTTGGTCAATGAGTTGGTAATTTGGTCAAGAATTTACCATTTTAATGACTTTTTAGTCAAAAGTTGATTTTTTTGGTCAATGGGTTGGTTATTGGGTAAAAAATTGATCACTTTTACCAAAGTTGACTTTTTTGTTAACTGTTGACCTATTGGGTTAATGGGTGGTCATTAGGTCAAAAATTAACTATTTTGACCAAAATTGACTTTTTGGTCAAAAGTTGATCTATTGGGTCAATGGATTTGTCCTTGGGTCAAGGATCGACCATTTCGACTAAACTCGACTTTTCGTTAAGTGCAGACTGATTGGTCAAGCGGTTTAGTCATCGGGGTCAAGGATCGACCATTTTGAGCAGAAGTTGACTTTTGGTCGTGAGATTGAGCTTATCGGGTCAATAATTAGTCATTAGGTCAAAAATTAACTATTTTTGATCAAATTAACTTTTTGTCAAAAGTTGACCTATTCGGTCAAAGCGGTCATTATCAGGTAAAGGATTGACCATTTCGACTAAAGTCGACTTTTCGTCAAAAGTCGACCTATATACTACAATGGTTTCGTCATTGGGTCAAAGATTGACCATTTTTACTAAAGTCGATTTTTCACAGAGATTCACTTATCGGTCAATAATCGATCATTAGGTCAAAAGTTAATTATTTTGACCAAAATTAATTTTTCGTCCAAAGTTAACCCATCGGGTCGAAATTGACCATTTTGACCAAAGTCGACATTTCGTCAAAAGTCGACCTATTCGCCAATGAGTCGGTAATCGGGTCAAGAATCGACCATTTCACCTGAGTTAATTTTTCGTCAAAAGTCTGATCTTATTGTGTTAATGGCTCGATGAGCAGTCAAAAATTAACTATTTTTACTCAAATTCGATTTTTCGTCAAAAGTTGATTTATCGAATCAATGGTTTGATTATTCAGTCAAGGATATACCATTTCGAATAAAGTTGATTTTTCGGTCGAAATCGACTTATCGGGTCAATTATTACACTTTTCGATCGAAAATTAACTATTTCGACCAAAATTAAATTATCGGTCAAAAGTTAACCCATTCGGTCAATCGGGATGTCATCGGGTTGAAATCGACCATTTCGACCAAAGTTGATTTTTTCGTCAAAAGTTAACCTATTCGCTATTAAGTTTCGTAATCGTCAAGACTTGACCTTTTCGACCAAAGATGACTTTTGGTCAAAAGTTTACTCTATCGGGTCAACGAGTCAGGTCATCAGTGTCAAAATTACTATTTTGACCAAAGTTTACTTTTTTGTCAAAGGTTGATCTATTCGCTCAATGAATTGGTCATTAGTCAAAAATCGATCATTTCAACCAAAATTATCTTTTTCGTCAAAAGATGACCTATCAGGTCAAAGGGTTCATCATCTGTGTCAAGGATAGACCTTTTTGACCAAAGTTGACTTTTAGGTCAGAGATTGACTTATTGGGTCAATAATTGGTCATTAATTCAAAAATTCTTTATTTTGAGCAAAATTAACTTTTTGGTCAAAAGTTGACCTTTTAGGCCAATGAGTTGGTCATTTCGTCAAGATTTATCATTGTGACTAAAGTTGACTTTTCGGTCAAAAGTTTACCTATTAGGTCAATGCGTTCATCATCGGGTCAAGGATTAACCATCTTCGACCAAAGTCGACTTTTTCGTTAAAGATCGACTACGTCAAGAATTAGCCATTAGGTCGAAAAATCACTATTTTCGACAAAAATTGAATTTTTGGTCAAAAGTTCACCTATTGGGTCAATGGGTTGGTCATTCAGTCATGGATTGACCATTTTGACCAAAGATGTCTTTTTGGTCAAAATTTGACCTACTTAGGTCAATGAATCAGTCATTAGGTCAAGAATCAAAATTTCGAGCAAAATCGACTTTTTCTCTAAAGTCAATCTATAGGGTCAATAGATCGTCAATGGGTCGAGGATTAACCATTTTGGCTAAAGTCGACTTTTTAGTCAAAAGTTAACAAATTGGTCAATGTGCGTAGTCATCTGGATAATGGATTAACCATTTTCACCAAAGTCGACATTTAGGTCATTATATCGAAAGTAGATCATTTTGACCAAATTTTACTTTTGGTCAAAAGTCGATCTATTAGGTCAACGAGGTGGTCATTAGGTAAAAAATCGACAATTTTGATCAAAATTGACCTTTTTATCAAACTTTTAGTCGAAAGTCGACTGTAAATCAATGCGTTGGTCATTGAGTCAAGGATTGACCATTTTGACCAAAGTTTAATTTTTTGTCAAAAGTTGATTGGTCAATGGGGGGTTATTAAGTCAAAATTTGACTATTTTGACTAAAATTGAGTTTTTTTTCAAAAGTTGACCTATTTGGTCAATGGGTTGGTTATTGGGTCAAGGTATAACCATTTTGACCAAAGTTTACTTTTTGGTCGAAACTTGACGCATATCGGTCATTGGCTCATTCGTGTCGAAAATTGACCATTTTGACTAATGTTTACTATTTGGTCAAAAGTCGACTTATCGGGTCAATGAGTTGGTCATCGGGTCGAAGGATCGACCATTTTGACCAAAGTTGACTTTTTAGTCAAAAGTTGATAAATTAGTCAAATGGGCTTGTTATTCGATCAAGGATCGATCATTTTAACTAAAGTCGACTTTTCGGTTAAAAGTCGACGTATTGGGTTAACTGCCGATCATTGGGTCAAGGATTAACCATCTTGACCAAAGTTGACTTTTTGGTCAGAGATTGGCTTACTTGGTCAAAAATTAGTCATTGTGTCAAGGATTGACCATTTTAACAAAAGTTGACTTTTTAGTCAAAAGTTGACCTATTGGGTCAATGGGTTGGTCATTGTGTCAAGGATTGACCATCTTGACCAAAGTCGATTTTTGGTCGATTGATTACTTATCGGGTCAATAACCTGGTCATTAAGTCAAAATCGATTATTTCGACCAAAATTAAGTTTTGAGTAAAAGTTGACCTATTGTGTCAACGGGTGCCATTATGGGTCGAAATTGATTACTTTAACCATAGTTGACTTTTGGTCAAAAATTTACCTATTTGGTCAATGTGTTAGTAATTAAGTCAAGAATTTACTGTTTTAATCGAAGATGAATTTTTAGTTAAAAGCTGATCTATTGGGTCAATGAGTTAGTCAGTGGGTCAAAAATTGACCATTTTAACCAAAGTTGACTTTCTTGTCAAAAGTTGACCTATTGGGTCAATGGATGATCATTAGGTCAAAAATTGAATATTTTGACCAAAATCGACATTTTGGTCCATAATTGAGCTATTGGGTTAAGGGGTTTGTCCTTGGGTCAAGGATTGACCATTTTGACCAAAGTTGAATTTTTGGTCAAAAGTAGACCTCTTTGGCCATTGAGGTGGTAATTGAGTCAAGATTTTGACCATTTTGACCAAAGTTGACTTTTTGGTCAAATGTTTACTTATTGGGTCAATTAGTTGGTCATCGGGTCAAAAATTGACCATTTTGACCAAAGTTGACTTTTTGGTCAAAAGTTGACCTATTGAGTCAATGGGTGGTCATTATGTCAAAAATTGTCGATTTCAACCAAAATTGTCTTTTTGGTCAGAAGATGACCTATTGCGTCAATGGGTTTGTCATTGTGTGAAGGATAAACCATTTTGACCAAAGTTGACATTTCAGTCAGAGATTGACTTATTGGGTCAATAATTGGTCATTAATTCAAAAATTATTTATTTTGACCAAAATTGACTTTTTGGTCAAAAGTTAACCTTTTGGCCAATGTGTTACTCATTAGGTAAAGGAATGATCATTTTAACTAAAGTCGATTTTTCGGCAAAAGTCGACTTATCGGTCAATGGGTCAGCAATCGGGTCATGGATTAGTTTATCTTGATCAAAGTTAACTTTGTGGTCAAAGATTGACTTTCTTGGTCAAAAATCGGTCATTAGGTCAAAAATGACTATTTTGACCAAAATTAAATTTTGGTCAAAAGTCGACCTATCAGGTCAATGGGTCAGTCATCGAAGTCAAGGATCGACCATTTCGACCAAAGTTGTCTTTTTGGTCAAAATTTGACTTATTTGAGTCAACGAAGTTAGTCAATAGGTCAAAAATTGACAATATTGAGCAAAATTAACTTTTTGCTCTAAAGTTGACCTATTGGGTCAATAGGTTGGTCAATGGGTCAAGGATTAACCATTTTGCCCGAAGTTGACTTTTTAGTCAAAAGTTACTAAATCGGTCAATCAGCTTGGTCATCGGATCGCGGATCGACCATTTTCACCAAAGTTGACATTTAGATCATTGTGTTAGAAATAGATCACTTTGGCCAAATTTGACTTTTTGGTCAAAAGTTGATCTTTTGTGTCAATGAGTTGGTCATTGGGTCAAGGATTGACCATTTTAACCAAAGTTGACCTATTGGGTCAATGGGTTGGTCATTGAGTCAAGGATTGACAATTTTGACTAAAGTTGACTTTTTGGTCAAAAGTTGACCTATTGGGTCAAAATTGGTAATTAAGTTAAAAATTTACTATTTTGACCAAAATTGACTTCTTGATCAAAAGTCAAACTTTTGGGTCAGTGGGTTGGTTATTGGGTAAAGGATTTACCATTTTGACCAAAGTGATCTTTTTCTTCAAAGGTTGACCTGTTAGGTTAATGGGTTTGTCATTGGGTCAAGGATTGAAAATTATGACTAAAGTTGACTTTTTGGTCAAAGATTGACTTATTGGGTCAATTATTGTTTATTAGGTCAAAAATTAACTATTTTGATCTAAATTGACATATTTGGTCAGTGCGTTGGTCATTGAGTTAAGAATTGACCATTTTGAGTAAAGTTGACTTTTTGGTCAAAAGTTGACCAAATGGGCAAATGGGTTAGTCATTAGGTTAAACATTAATCATTTTTACCAAAGTTGACTTTTTTGTCAAAAGTTGATTGGTCAATGGGGGGTTATTAGTTCAAAATTTAACTATTTTGACCAAAATTGAACTTTTTGTCAAAAGTTGACATATTTGGTAAATGGGTGGTTGGTTAATGGGTCAAGGTTTAACCATTTTGACTAAAGTTGATTTTTCGGTTAAAAGTTAACCAATTGGGTCATTGGGTTGGTCATTGGGTCCAGGATTGACCATTTTGACGAAAGTTGACTTTTTGGTCAGTGATTAACTTATTGGGTCAATAATTGGTCATTAGGTCAAAAATTGATTATTTTGACCAAAATTAAGTTTTTGGATAAAAGTTGACCCATTGGGTCAACGGGGTGGCTATTAGGTCAGAAATTGACCATTTTGACCAAATTTGACTTTTTAGTCAAAAATTTACCTATTTGGTCAATGAGTTGGTAATTTGGTCAAGAATTTACCATTTTAATGACTTTTTAGTCAAAAGTTGATTTATTTGATCAATGGGTTGGTCATTGGGTAAAAAATTGATCATTTTTACCAAAGTTGACTTTTTTGTTAACTGTTGACCTATTGGGTTAATGGGTGGTCATTAGCTAAAAAATTAACTATTTTGACCAAAATTGATTTTTTGGTCAAAAGTTGATCTATTGGGTAAATGGATTTGTCCTTGGGTCAAGGATTGACCATTTTAACTAAACTTAACTTTTTGGTTAAAAGTAGACCTATTGGGTCAAGCGGTTGGTCATTGGGTCAAGGATTGACCATTTTGAGCAAAGTTGACTTTTAGGTCAGAGATTAGCTTATTGGGTCAATAATTACCATTATGTAAAATTGATCTATTTTGACCGAAATTAACTTTTGGTCAAAAGTCGACCTATTCGTCAATGGGTTGGTCATTGGGTCAAGGATCGACCATTTGACCAAAGTTGACTTTTTGGTCAAAAGTCGATCTATTTACTAATGGTTTAGGTCATTGGGTCAAAGATCGACTCATTTCGACCAAAGTCGACTTTTTGTGCGAGATTCACTTATCGGGTCAATAATCGGTCATTAGGTCAAAAGTTGATTATTTTGACCAAAATTAAATTTTTTGTCCAAAGTTGACCCATTGGGTCAGAAATTGACCATTTTGACCAAAGTTGACATTTTGGTCAAAAGTTGACCTATTTGGCCAATGAGTTGGTAATTGGGTCAAGAATTGACCATTTTGACCGAAGTTAATTTTTTGGTCAAAAGTTGACTTATTGTGTTAATGGTTGGTGATTAGGTCAAAAATTAACTATTTTTAACAAAATTAACTTTTTGGTCAAAAGTTGACTTATTGGGTCGATGGGTTTGTCATTAGGTCAAGGATATACCATTTTGAATAAAGTTGACTTTTTGGTCAGAAATTGACTTATTGGGTCAATTATTAGTCCTTTGGTCAAAAATTGACTATTTTGACCAAAATTAAATTATTGGTCAAAAGTTAACCCATTTGGTCAACGGGGATGTCATTGGGTCAGAAATTGACCATTTCGACCAAAGTTGACTTTTTGGTCAAAAGTTGACCTATTTGGCCATTGAGTTGGTAATTGGGTCAAGAATTTGACCTTTTTGACCAAAGATGACTTTTTTGGTCAAAAGTTTACCTATTGGGTCAACGAGTTGATCATCGGGTCAAAAATCGCCATTTTGACCAAAGTTAACTTTTTTGTCATAAGTCGACTTATCGGCTCACCGGGTGGTCATTAGGTCAAAAATTGACTATTTCAACCAAAATTATCTTTTTGGTCAAAAGATGACCTATTAGGTCAAAGGGTTTGTCATTATGTCAAGGATAGACCACTTTGACCAAAATTGACTTTTAGGTCAGAGATTGACTTATTGGGTCAATAATTGGTCATTAATTCAAAAATTCATTATATTAATCGATGCTCCTGGATCAACTAGCACCCTGGAGAGTGTGAACTTTCCAATACTGACTGAAATGTACAACGATCAGTTGTGATCTGATGTTCCAAGTAGTAAATCATCATCCGTAAAGGTAACACCGTGTTGTCCTTTCAATGAGCAAACCTCATCGAAGGAATTACCAGCCATTTGAGCTAAGAAAATTTATGGATCAAGCAAGGCCTCGACTCAGAGATTCTCTCATCTCCTCGACAGATCAAAGCGTCGCAGATGCTCGGCTGCGCGGTAGCTTCCTAAGATGAGCTAGCACATTATAGCCACTTGCTACTCGATCGTTCAATTTCTTCCCGAACGGGCGATTCTTCTGCTGGGTTTAGCTCTTCCTGAGCAACCACCTACTTTCCCTTGTCTTTTGGACCCAATCTCGGAGGTAGGACCTTTTCGCTTCTCAGATTGACTTCGGTAATTTCCTCTGAATCTACCGGTGTCTCCTCTTGAATCAGAACGACTGGCTCTTCTGAAGTCGCCTCGGCGTCTGACAATTTTAACTCTATCGTGATCGGAGCTCCTCGGAATTCACAAATAGACTCGTCACTTACTGAACTTTTGTAGCCATCCTTGTGAATGTCCTCCTCTTCTTCGTAGTTATCTAGGTTTTGTATGATTTGAGAATTGTTATTCATATCAAAATCGAGATCCGGATAGGTTGGTTGTCGTTAGTTACGTAATCGTTAGAAACAGTCAAAACGTAGCCAACACAAAAACTCTTATCATTATAAGATCCTGGGGCTAGCAAATAATCATACAGAGTCAGAGGTTCGAGGGATTTCTCCCCCAAATCAGAAACAACCATTCTAGGAAAAGCAACCCCTAGTCTACCTCTCGGAACCTCAGTCTTCTCTTCTTCTACGATCTTCTCCTTCTCATGGGGCGGTTCTCGTGTACAGGTCGATCAGAACAATAGGATCCGTCGAAATAACATTGACGACACCTCCTTTTTGGGGTTCCTTCAAGTATTCCTTTGGGATCGTTATGTTCCCTCTCCGAAGATTATCTTCCAGCTAGTTCTTGAAGGTGAAGCAGTCTTCGATTTTATGTCCGATCATCCGGTGGTAGGGACAACAGTTTGGATGATCCTTCTTGTCGACTTCCTCAGGCTTCCTGGGCTCTGGTAACTTAAAGTCGGGCGTCTTCATCTAACTGTGAAACATATTAGCCACTGCCTCAATCTTGAAGGGGTATTCTTTGTTCAAAAGTTCCTTCAGGGGATGGAGCGGACGAGGCGGATGCTAATCGTACCGAGACGACTGATAACTCGATCGAGGCTGAAAACTCTGCTGAGGCTGATAATCCCCGCGAGGTCAGTCGATAAGTCTATCGCAGTGGTCGATAACTCGCCGCGGTCGCTCGGTCGTATCTACACTGCCGTTTACCTTTGTCTTCCGTCGCGACGGTTCCAGACTTCTTCTCGAATGCTTTCACAGGCTTCTGCTTATCGGTTTTATCGATGAAACTTAGCTGTTTCACTTCCTCTTGCAAGCTCCCAGCCTTGGTAAGCAACTTCTCAAAAGTCTTCATGGTGAATCCCTTAAGGAGAAGTGCTATCGGGCCATGGATACTCTTAAGCAAGATACCGATCGCATGCTGTTCCTGAAGTTGTGGTTCACACTTCATGCTCAGGTTCCTCCATCGAAGTATGTAATCCACCAAAGTTTCGTTCGGTTTCTGTCGTTCCACCACTAGATCACCGATAGTGATGTGGTGCTGAGCTCCGACAAACTGCTTAACGAAGAGATTTTCCAATTCTGCAAATGTCTTGACTGATCCATTCGACAATTCTGCATACCAGTCGAAGGAGATTCCTTACAAACTGCTGACGAATTGACGGAAAAGTAAGGCGTCGTTCCCACCGGCATTGCAGCAACTGGCATGAAAATGTGCGACATATTGCCGTAGATTTCGCGTTCCATCGAAAGTCTTGAACAGAGGTGGAACGAAGCCTTTCGGGTATTGGATTACATCAAATTCTTTGGGGTAAGGTCTACCCGTCTGAATATATGCTCCGTTCTTAGATTGTACTAATGCTTCTCGCACCTGCTTTTCTACCATACTCTTAATATCCTTTTCGGAAATCATGTTCTGTGCAGAATCTTTCTTCAGCTGATCATCTCCGTTAACAGATGTAATATCTTTTCCGCCATCTGTAATATGGATGACCTCCAGGGGTATTTCTTTCGGAGGCTGGGCCTGACTCTGGAGAGTGGTTAAGGCGGCAGCCATCTCTTCCATCTTTTTCGCCATCTGGGAAATCATATCATCTCTTTCCCAAAGCTATGCTCTCATTAACTCTGGCTCATCTCTTTCTAAAGCTGGCGGAACTCCCTGTGAAGCTGATGATGCTCGTGTCTCAACCATGTTGACCTCAGCATACTCTTCATCCAAGAATTCTGACCAATCCACTTCGTCCCTTAATTATTTTCCTCTTTCTCTTGCTAGCCGTCGGATGTCCATTCTTAGTTGCCCTATGGCATCTTCAAGTGGCTTTTCTGAACGATCTCATGGTTGTCAGGAGATGACTGTTGAACCTCTTTTTCAGGAGTTTCTTTTATTGCGACACTTTCTTCAGATCCGTGATCTTCAGCAAGACTTCTCTTTCCAGAACATTCTCTTAGTATTGGTTCGACAATAATAGGTCGCCACATCATCCTTCTTGTAGCGGAAGGCCTAGGACCGGCTGGTCTATCGGCGGTGCGTAAGTAGGTGGTGTCCTCTCTAATATGGAGACCCGATACAACAACAGGTGAGCCTTCCTCACTAGCTCGCACCTTTTTCTTGGTCTTTCAGGGATAATAGCAGGCTCTACTAGCAGACCAAGGCGAGACTTAACCGGCACTCGTCCCATTCTTCTCAAAATCTCTGATACATAACATCCCTCTTTTCTGGCTAATTTCTCGACCATCGCACGCAATCGGGCAAGTGGTGTAGCCTTGCTCTTCTTCTTCTTACTGTCACTGTAATATGCTGGCCAGGGTAACACGACAGCAATCTTTCTGGCATCTATTTCATCAGATGCAGCAGAGAGAGGGTGGAATCTATTTCCTTCCAACAGTGGTAAGTATTCTGGCAGTTCTTCCTCTTTCTCTTTGGGGATTTCTTCAAGATAGGTGACTTCAGCTTCTCTGACCTTCTTGATCTTAGCAAACTTCCTGTTTTTATTCCTCCTCTGTGTTTAGGTTAAGGACCTATACTTCAAACTGGACCCTATCTTGAAAACAGACTGTATCGCAGCGAAATCTGAACCCTCCACGGTGATAGGCTCATAACTAACTTGTACATTCTTTCCTTTCAGTTTGGCAGGAACCGGGGTAGGTGCGAGAACGACGTGACCGGTGGGTGTAGAGACAATCGGGCTCTGGGGTAGTGACAATCTCTCCCGTGAACAATAGTTGTTCCTTTCAATCGGGGCCCTCGCAGGGGAGGGAACTCTCGAGTCAACTTCGGTGTTAAACTCAATCATTGGCTCTTCAGTCTCAAGCACTTTGTTCATCAGTGCGAAAAGAGTAACATCGGCAAACTTAACGTCCGTATTGTCAAACCCTTGTCCAAAGCAGACGATTGCATCACTAAGCAGTTCATCCTGGTAGACAGATAAGTCAAGTCCATTGGTAAATGTGAAAATCAACTTCGGGGCAGACATCTTCTGCAAGGCAAGTTTTGATTATCAGTCCTTACATATGATTCCTTCATCGGGATGAAAAGAGAGAAATTGAGAACAGTCCGAACACAATTTATTTTATTTTTATTTATGCATTTACAATTTAGAAAAGAGTTTGTTTGTTAGGCGGTTAGTTTATTCGTTAAAAACGAGAGGAGACTAGAGAGGGTAAAGGACCCAATCCAGAGCTTAGAAAGGAAGGGAAAATCTCATAGGATTTCTCAATTCGAAGGACCGCTCCTAAGCTAACACCTATTGGGGGTCTACCTCGCCTCTTCGGAGAGGTATCAAATGGAGGATTTCAGAACCTCTCTGTTTAGGGGTGTCTAAACAGTGGCTCCAAAATCCAAGAAGAGTTGACTACACCCGTTCAAGACAGAAATGAGTGAGGTATGCAACGGAAAGAATGATAATTTGGTCCACTAGGGGCATGGACTCACTACTGATTTATGAAAGCAAAACTATCTGATCAAAATGGAGAGAGGAACTTTTCCCCAGTGGATTCGCCAGAAACATGTCGGCATATTTTTAGGTTTTAATTTAAATATATAAATAATTTAGAAAGTAGCATTTGATTTTGAAAATATTTTTAAATTTTAAAAATTATAATATGTGAAATTAAACCAATCTAACATCCCAAATAGTTTATACAAATGAGCACTGCGCCACAAACCGTGTATCTATTCTGAAGAATAAACACACTGTTTGATGATGAGGCTCGATTAAATAAATTAGAAGATTTGCGATATCCGTTTGGTCTGCGAACCAATTTTATAAGCTGACAAGTTCCTCTACTTAATATAAAGGAATTAAACAGGGTTTATATTACCTGGGTTCTTAAAGTTCTCTATAAGGGCAAGCCCCTATAGTTAATTACATCCTAAATGACGGGAATCATTTAAGAAAACTCTCGATAATGATCGGTGGTTTTGCTCTCAAGAATTTCATAGTTTAAGGTTTTCAAAGGATTGAATTTTGGAGATTTCAATAGGATTAGCTCAAATTTGGAACAATTTATTTTAAGGAGTCCAATGGAAGAGAAGTAGGAGGAGCTGAGGATCCAAGAAGAATCTTGGCAACTTCCCAGACTATCTTATGGTTTGGCTTCAATTTGAGAATTTATTTAATGTTTCAATCATGCATATTTTAATTAATTAGGAGTTATATTTGTATGACATGATCACACAAATAGCCCCGAAGATGTGAGGGTTTATGTCGTACCAAACAACTACCACGGAATCCTAAGACCGGTTAGGACTTAATTTGCATAAAATGATAATACAAGTGCCTAACGAAAAGGTTGAGGATTTATGTCAGTACTAGCAAACTACCTCGAAATTCTATGCGCTTGATTATTTAATTCTAAGAATGGTTTTGCTAAAGTAGACCTGAATTTTGCATTGACGATGGTCGTGCTGCCCACTATGCTCCAAGCTCCTGCCCACTAAATTGACTATTATGACCAAAATTGACATTTAGGTCAAAAGTTGACATATTAGGTCAATGGGTTGGTCATTGGGTCAAGGATTGACTAGTTTGACCAAAGTTGAGTTTTTGGTCAACCTATTGGGTCAATGGGTTGGTCATTGGGTCAACGATTGACCATTTTGAACAAAGTTGACTTTTTGATCAGAGATTGGCTTACTGGGTCAATAATTGGTTATTAGATCAAAAATTGACTATTATGACCAAAATGGACTTTTTGGTCAAAAGTTGACCTATTTGGTCAATGGGTTGGTCATTTGGTCAAGGATTGACCATTTTGACCAAAGTTGTATTTTTGGTTAACATTTAACAAACAAGGTCAGAGGGTTGGTCATTCGATCAAGGATTGACCATTTTCACTGAAGTTGACATTTAGGTCATTGTGTTAGAAATTGACCATTTTGACCAAATTTGACTTTTTGTATAAAAGTTGAGCTTTTCGGTCAATGAGGTGGTCTTTAGGTCAAAAGTGACAATTTTGACCAAAATTGACTTTTTTGTCAAAAGTTGTCCTTTTGGGTCAATGAGTTAGTCATTGGGTCAAGGATTGACCATTTTAACCGAAGTTGACTTTTTGGTCAAAAGTTGCCCTATTGGGTTAATGGGTTGGTCATTGGGTCGAGGATTGAGCAATTTCACCAATGTTGGCTTTTTGGTCGAAAGTTGATCTATTGGGTCAATAAATGGTAATAAAGTCAAAAATTTACTATTTTAATAAAAATTAACTTTTTGGTCAGTGCGTTGGTTATTGAGTCAAGGATTTTCCATTTTGACCAAAGTTATCCTTTTGTTCAATGGTTGACCTATTGGGTCAATGGGTTTGTCATTAGGTCAAGGATTGACAATTATGACCAAAGTTGTCTTTTTGGTGAGCGATTGACTTATTTGGTCAATAATTAGTCATTAGGTTAAAAATTTACAATTTTGACCCAAATTGACTTTTTGTTCAAAAGTTGATTTATCGGGTCAATGCATTGATAATTAACTAAGGTTAACTTATTGGCCAAAAGTTGACATATTAGTTAAATGGGTTGGTCATTGGGTCAAAATTTGACCATTTTGACCAAAGTTGACAAATTTCGTCAATAGGGGTTCATTAGGTCAAAAACTGACTATTTTGACTAAAATTGAGTTTTTGGTTAAAGGTTGACCTATTGGGTCAATGAGTGCGTTATTGGGTCAAGGTTTGACCATTTTGACCAAAGTTGACTTCTTGGTCAAAAGTTGACTTATTGGGTCTATGGTTTGGTTGATAATTTGGTCAGTGATTGACTTATTATGTCAATAATTGTTCATTTGGTCAAAAATTGATTATTTTGACAAAAAATAAATTTTTGGTCAAAAGTTGACCCATTGGGTCAACGAGGTGGTCATTGGGTCAGAAATTGACCCTTTTGAGCAAAGTTGACTTTTTGGTCAAAAGTTCACCTATTTGGCCAACGAGTTGGTAATTGGGTCAAGAATTAACCATTTTCACCGAAGATGACATTTTGTTCAAAAGTTGATATATTGGGCCAATGGATTGGTCATAGGGTCAAAAATTGACTATTTTGACCAAAATTAACTTTTTTTATCAAAAGTTGACCTATTGGGAGTTGGGTTAAGGTGGGGTTTAGACCCAATTGAAAATTTTAAATGGTCTAGAGGAATGTATCGAAGAGTTCCCAACATCGGTTGTGAAGAAATTTTAGTGGTTCGGCTAATCAATTTGGTAGTGTTTGTGGCATGGATTCACTTTAGGCTAAAATGGGGGATTTTGGATTTCAAATGGAATTGAACTCAAATATGAATCAAATTGGGCTTGGATTTGGTTTATATTGATAAGAATGATGTTGAATTAAAGTTTAGAATTGAAATTGGGCAAAATTGAAGTCAAATGGGTTGGTTTGGTGTGACATTGGGTCCATTTAGGTTAAAATTGGGGATTTTGATAAAAGTGGGTTTTTTGGCAAAATTGGGCTATAGTGTATTTGAAAAAAATGAAATTGGGAATATTTGGGATTTTTGGGAAATTTTGGAATTTTTGGAATTTTGTGCCAAAAGGGTATTTTAGGGTATCAAGAGGTTATTTGGAGGGTATTGGGGTATTATGGTGAATTTAAAAGGTGGGGGTCGTTTCAATGTGATCTTTAGGATTTTTGGGAATATTGGGTAATTTTTGGAAGTTTTTGGAAAATTTGGGGCAATTAGGTAATTTTAGGTAGGTTTGAAGGACCCAATGTCAAAACTAGGAATTTTGGCAAAAGTTGAATTTTGATTATGATGAAGCTTAAAGTGAGCCATGGACCAAGAAATGTCCACCCTGAACATCTTATGGGTTGTTCCCAACCCTCTTTGCCAAAGAGCTAGGGGTTTGGATTTAGCCACATGAGTGCTCCAATGAACCGTGGGGAAGAATTGGCAAGGATGGTGTGTGTGAGAGTGCAGTGTGTGTAAGTCGACCTCACCGTGACTGTGGCCACCGGTGGTTGTCCTAAGGCTTGAACAACCTTATAGGAGCTCACTATTAGTTCACCATATGCTGGCCTTAACCTTCTAAGGTGATTTAGAGGTTTGCAACCATCCAAGTGGGATCCCAAGAGGAGTTAAGAAGTAGCTGAATTGCTAAAGGGTGTGTCCCAATTCTAGTCCTCTAGGATAGTCAAGGAGAAAACCTTATGGATAGATCCTAAGAACTAAGGAGAGAAGAAAAGACCTCACCAAAAATGAGGTCAACACCAGATATTTGACATCTTTGAGAGATAATATGACATCTTATTTCTTTCCAGTAATTGGATATAAGTCCATTTCTGACACTGAAATTATGACATTCCAATGGCTATCTTTTTGAGGAAGGATATAAGTCGCATAACATTCCTTCTTGAAATTGAAATACATACATTTGACATTCTTTATGACATCGACTCCCATTCCCAATTATTATAAGATACTTACCGATAGACTTGCAACGTATATTCAAACCATTTTGGTCAACGTCAATATGTGTGGCATAATTATGCAGTATTCCAAACATATTGAGGGCCCCTTTGTTGACCTCACTTTATGAAAGGTTCCAATGATAGTTGATGAACCCTAATGACCAGGGTAGAAACTTAATAAGGCCTTTTTAATTTAAATTTTAATGACATTCTTAAATGATCCAATCAGTAGTGACAAACCCTGATTTGATCAACTACTGACCCAATAGGTCAACCTTTGACCTAAATGGTCAATTTTGGTCAAACAAATAAATTCCTAACCCAGTGACCAACCCTACTAACCAAATAGGTCAACCTTTGACCTAAATACTCAGCTTTTGTAAAATAACTCAATTTCAGATACAATGACCAAATCTATTGACCCAGCAGGTCAACCTATGACTCAAAAAGTCAACTTTGGTCAAACCAGTCAATTTCTGATGCATTGACCAACCCAACTAACCTAATAGGTCAACTTTTAACCCAAATGGTAAACTTTGGCCAAATTGGTCAATTCTTGACCCGATGACCAACCCTATTGACCCAACTGGTCAACTTATGACTCAAATGGTCAACTTTGATCAAATTTATCAATTCCTGACCTAGTGACCAACCATTTTGACCAAATAGTAAAATTTGGTCAAACAGGTTAATTTCAAACCCAGTAATTACCCCATTGACCCAATAGGTCAATTGTTGGTCAAAATGTCAACTTTGGTCAAGATGGTCAATTCTTGACCCAATAACCACTCCATTAACCCAAATGATTAACTTTTGACACAGAAAGTCAAAATTAACCAAAATCATCAATCTAACACCTAAAGACCACCATATTCACCTCATCGGTCACCTTTGACCAAAAGTCAATTTTTGTCAAAACGATCAAAGCATGACCCAAAGATTATTACATTGACCTTCTTGATCATTCTTTGATATAAATAATCAAAATTTGATCAAAATAATCCATGCATAATATAAAGACAATCACCCTGGCCCCCGTTGGTCAACTCTTGACCTAAAATGTTAACATTGGTCAAAATGGCTAACCCATGCCTCCCCTGACCACAAAATTGACTTCAATGACAGACATCGACATAATCAACTTAAAATTGATCAAAGTGATCAAAGTTAAACCAAGTGTCATCACATTGATCATTGGGTTAACCTAAACCCTAAAATTAGCCAACATGACCAAATTAAACTCCAAATGACAAAATCTTTAGACTTTATACTAACCAAACCATGACAAGGTTAAGAAAGTCAAAATTGGTCATATATGGACTACAATAGGTCAACATTGGTCAACCTGGTTCAATACTAATTAACCCTAGTCAACACTCATCAAATTGGGTCAAAACACTCAATTTTAAAGAAAAAATAATATAAATTAATCAAATAATTATTCCAAAATTATTTTTATTAATTAATTGGCTAATAATATAAATTTCAATATTTTAATTAATTTAATAATTAAGTAAAATTAAAATATAATTAAAAGCCATGAAATAAGTCAAAATTTAATTTTAAACCAAAAATAACATAAGATTAATTAAATAATTAATTTAAAATTATTTTGATTAATTAATTGATTAATAAAATAATTTCCAATATTTTTAATTAATGACATAATTAATTAAAATGGAAATTAAATCAAAAGGGCATAAAATGGAATTTTAACACATGACACCAATTATGACATAATAACTGGTTTTCAAAAATCCCAAACCCCTTTATGACATCATGGATGACTCAATATGGGTTAGACACAACCCATATGACCCATTCAATATGACTCAACCCATTAATGACCCAGGACAGCCATTTAACCATGGTTAAAAGGGCATGATGATAGTTTAATCATGAAGGGAAGTGAGGTGTCATTCCCTCATGAATCCTTGAAGGAATATTTGGTGAGCCATCAAACACCTCAAATTCCATCAAATGAAGAAAAATAAGCAATTAGATCATCCTTACATCATAGAATGATCTCATAAATACCAATTTTGGAAAATTAAAAAGGTGAGGGGGGTTTATGTGTCTTGCTCCTACTAAACCTTACATGACATGTTAAGTGAAAGATATTTTTCTCACTTTGTGTCACCATACACCTGTTCCTCATCCAATAGACATATAAATAATCAATTTTATCAAAGAAGGAGCTCATCATGGCCATTTAAAGGAATGAGACAAGTGAGGGATTATGTGTAAAATTCACCCCCATTTTAATGCATAAATCACCCCTTTCTTTGAGATGATATGGCAGGCCAATTCAAAGACAACCTTGCCCACCTCCTAGACCATCCAATGGAGGAGAAACATGGCTTAAACTAATCCTTTACCATGGATAGATGTAATCATAACCAATCCATGCATGAGGTGAATAGTGAGCTTATGTGTCATACTATCCTTAAGTCCATTAAATTAAATAGTGAAAATATATAGGGCAGGTGAATTTAGTAGGGTTAAGTATTCCTTATCCACCTCTTTGAGGGGAAGCCAAGCCATGAACTCGAGATCGACCATGGGTAAACCTCATATGGTTTACCCTTAAAAAATGCAATTCCTCTTATCCAAAGCTCAAAATCTATCCAAAAGACATCATGAGCCTGATATAACCTACCCCAAACGAACCTCAGCTTAGCTCAAGCCATCCATAGCTATAAAAGGGTCCAAATCCAAGCCCATGAGAGGGGAGGACAAAAATAGGAGACCCCCAACCACTGCCCAAATCCTCAAACATTCAACACCAAAAATGTTCCTTAGAACCTAAGCAGTTGATCCCCAAAGAAACCAGGCCCTCAAACCCACAATATCTCTTCAATTTAGCCAACCTGAGAGCCTAAAAAAAGGCCTAAAAAGGATATTTTTTAGTTTCAAAACCAAACTACCTAAAAATCCAAATTGACCTTCCTTGAAGCTTCCTAAGACCCTACGAAGACGATCCCAATCAAAATTAACCATCCCCATAGCCTTCACTCCACAGTTCAATCTCTTCCCATCAAACCGAGGCACCTTGAGAATGAATTCATACTTAGGCCCAAAACAGCTCCAAATTGAAGTCAGATCAAGCCTACTGAGGTCGCCACCAAGGTTTAGAGCTACTCAAATCAAAATTTTATTCACTAAGGCCAAGGTATGGCTCATTTGACCTATTCTAGGCTTGGATTTGATTCTTTGTGAAACAATCCATTTCAAAATGGTATCATCACCTTATGGATGGCTTCGTCTGTTCCAGACGAAGCTTTAGGAACAAATCTCATTCAAATCCATGGAGATTTAAGTGAGAAATTATGTCTAAACCATGGACGGCTTGTGTGATGAACTAGACGAAGGGAGATGAAACGATGACGTCCATTTTTATGTTTTAAAAACGGATGGCTGAGATTAATCCTTATTTGCTCCATTGTTTAAAGCCCCGTAGTGGATCAGCCGTGCTTCAATAGATCCGAGAACACGTGGCGCTCTTAGGAATTTTTTGATTGAATAGGATTTATTTAAAATGAGAGAAACCTTAAAAAAATAAAAAATTCATATCTTTTTGTAGAAAAATCACAAAAATAAAATAAAAATACCCCTGGAGAGAGGAGAAAGAGGAGAATAATGTGGACTCAAAAATTTTAATTTTTGATTTATACTTTATTTTCAATTAATTAATTACTCTCTGGAGTAATTTAATTATTAAAAATTAATTATAAATTCAGAAATTGTGATATTTTCACAAAATTATCCTTTTAGCAAGATATATATTCCTTGAGTTTTCTAAGGACAGAAAAATTCTTTAGGGTAACATTAAATAATTTCTAAGTTAATTTTTAATTATTTCTAAAAATAATTATAAAAATTAGAAATTAAGAAATAAATTGGAAAATGGCTAGAAATTTTAGAGTAATAGACAATAACCCTTAGACAATGACTTTTAAGTCATTAAACAATTTTAAATGATATTTCAAAATTTAGGATTTAGAATTCATTATTAATTAACAAATTTAAATCCTAATAATCCTTTTTTTATTATTTAGCCTATTTTTCATAATATACTAAATTTAAAATAAGTCTAACTTACAATAGACTCATGACAAAACTTGGTTAAGTCTAAGATGACAGATTAGGCTTAATCATGATCCTAATGAAACCCTTAATCAAGCTTAAAGACAAATTAAGCTTAATTAAATCAAACTTTAAAAGAAATGAACAAAATAATACCACTTCAATTAAGTTTAAAAATATATTAAACTTAATTAGCCCATTAAACCTTAATTACATTAGGTTTAATATAAAAATAAACATTAATTAGGTTTAACACATATTAAACCTAATTAATTAACTTAAACTTTACTCACATTAGGTTTAAGAAACCTTTAAACCCTATTTAGATTTAACCCATATTAAATCTAATTAATCAACTTAAACCTTACTAACATTAGGTTTAAGTAACTTTTAAACCCTAATTAGGTTTAACCCATATTAAAACTAATTAATTAATCTAAAAACTTACCTACATTAAGTGAAAGTAACCTCTAAACCAATTAGACCTAAACCTAATTAAGTCTAATTAATCAATGAAACCTTACCCAAATTAGGTTTAATTAATCGTAAACCAATTAAACTTAACCCTAATTAAGTCTAATTAATCAATTAAACCTTACCGAAATTAGGTTAAATTAATCCTAAACCAATTAGACTTAACCCTAATTAAGTATAATTAATCAATTAAACCTTACCCAAATTATGTTTAATTAACCCTAAAACAATTAGACTTAACCCATTTTAAGTATAATTAATCAATTAAACCTTACCCAAATTAGGTTTAATTAACCCTAAACCAATTAGAGTTAAACCTAATTAAGTTTAACTAATCAAGTAAACCTTACCAAAATTAGGTTAATTAACCCTAAACCAATTAGACTAACCCATATTAAGTCTAATTAATCAATTAAACATTACCCAAATTAGGTTTAGTTAACCCTAAACCAATTAGACTTAACCCTAATTAAGTCTAATTAATCAATTAAACCTTACCCAAATTAGGTTTAATTAGTCCTAAACCATTTAGACTTAACCCTAATTAAGTATAATTAATCAATTAAACCTTGCCCAAACCAGGTTTAATTAGTCTTAAACCTATTAGACTAAACCATAATTAAGTCTATCACATTAGACATAATTAAATTTTAACCAACTAAGGTTTAATCAATACTAAAACATAATTAAGTCTATCACATTAGACTTAATTAACCTATTAAAACTTAACTAACTAAGGTTTAATCAATACTAAACCATAATTAAGTCTATCACATTAGATTTAATTAACCTATTAAACTTTGACCAACTAAGGTTTAATCAAAACAAAACTATAATTAAGTCTATCACATTAGGCTTAATTAACCTATTAAACCTTAACTAACTAAGGTTTAATCAATACTAAACCATAATTAAGTCAATCACATTAGACTTAATTAACCTATTAAACCTTAACCAACTAAGGTTTAATCAATACTAAACCATAATTAAGTCTATCACATTAGACTTAATTAAACTATTAGACCTTAACCAACTAAAGTTTAATCAAACTTAAATCTTAATTAAGTCTAATTCATTAGACTTAATAAAATTATTAAACCATAATTAAATAAGGTTTAATCAAACTTATAATCTAATAAGTATTACTTAAATTAGGCTTAAAGAACTTTAAATTTCAGTTAAGTCTAATTTTGATTAAAATTAATTAAACCTTAAGTTTTACCTAAATAAGACTTGAATGGTCTTTTAATTCAAATTAAGTCTAATCTAATTAGACTTAATTAACCTTTGAGTATTATTTTAAAAAAATGTAAACCTTAATTAAGTTTATTTTAGTTAAGACTTAACTGAAACTTTAGGTTCAAACCGTATTGAACCTAACACAATATATTTAACTTAGGTTCAATCTAAATTGAACCAAAGTTAAATCAAACTTAAGTTCAACCCATATTGAACTTATGTCAACCTCAAGTTTAGGTTCAATGTAACTTGAACCTAACTTAAATCAATTAAACTTAAGTTTAATTCATATTAAATCAACCATAAATTCACGTTCATCCTAACTTGAATCTAACTTGTGTGACCTAAATTAAGTTTGACCCAAATCGAACTTAGTTCAACATTAAGAATTGAACTTATGAAAACATCAAGTTTGATTTAAATCTAACCCAACTCAACATTAAGCTTAATCCAAATCAAACTTAAGATTCAATCTAAATTGAACTTATTTCGACAAAAATAAGTTTGACATATCTAATTTAATGTTAAGATCAACCAAAATCAAATTTTGACTTAAATTGAACCAAAATCAACATTTTCTAACTTAAGTTCAAATAGACATGAACTCAAGTTAATCTAATCCAATAGACTTGAACTTAAGATTAACTTAGATTCAATCAAATATGAATTCAGGTTAAATTCAAACCATATCAAACTAAAATCAAATTTTGATTCAAACTACTTTAAAGACCAAATCAAAGATATTTAGATTCAAACGACATTGAATCTGATTATCAAATGACTTTAAATAGGTCTAATTCATACTAGACATAACACATCTTCTAGATTTGAATGAAATTTTTAAAATCTAAATTATTTAGATTTTATAATTAGGCTTAATATTAGATTCGAAAGACATCGAATCTAAGATTCTAAAGTCTAATTTATGACATTGAATCTAATTTTCAAAAATCTTTAGATCTAAAATTTTAAATTTAAATAAAATTTAATCTAAATTTCTAGATCTAATCAAATCTTAAATAAATGATTTCTCAAATCTAATCAAAATTTTAGATTTAATTGATGATAAATTTAAAAAAAATCAAAACACATAAAATTTAAAACAAAGTTCAAAATACATCAAATTTAAATATTTTAACATGAAATGACCTAAAATTTTCAAAGGCACTAAAACTTAAATGAAACCTTATTGAACAAACATCACTAAATGCAACTTGAACCCCAATGTTCTTATTGTACGAAGATTTATCTGACGAACCAATCCTGGTTGCTGACATAAATCTTCCGGTCCTGGTTTAAACACCTTACGTACTAAGTAGATTAAGGTCCCCGATGACCCTGGGATGATGGAGCCATTGTCATCTTGACCTGGTTATCTAAAAATACAATAAAACAAAAAGATTGAAGAAAAAAAACTGACATCATTTATTTTAAATCTGACCCTGTTTTCCTTTGCAGGATAAAGATAAAGTTCGTTTTAGATTTCCTTTGCATGTTATAGGTTGTACTAAATATATTTTACAGCACGACATTCCTTAGATGAGATGAAAGACAACAAAAAAAAAAAATCACAATGACATCAAAACAACAACATTGACAAAAGAAAACAAAATAAACAACATTAAAATTATAGAACCAATACAAAACAAAACCAAAACTTTTAGGATTGCCATTAAATAAATAAACAATAAAACAAAAATGATAAACAGCAAAATAAAAATAATAAACAAGATGACATGACAACAAGTTAAGATTGATGTGACAAGATGACATTTAGGATTGATAGTGGGCACATCTTTTCTTAAAAAATTTTCAGAAAACAAGTGATTAACATTAATCAAAAGTGTTCTTAGACAATTATAAATTTCCTAAGATGTAATTAACTATAGGAGCTTGATCTTATTGGAGATTTAAAGAACTTAGAATAGATATTACATCTAGAACTCTTTTGTTACCAAAATTTCATTATCCTTATATAGAATTTATAGGATAAGACAATTCTAGAATCTTCATATTAAGGATTATCACCGACATCTCTTTTTCTATTGTTTTCTATATTATTAAGTCGTTATTTTCTTCAAATTTTTTATTATATAAGGTTTCTTTTACAGAACCTAAAGAAATTAGATTTATTTAAGATTAGGGCAATATTATAGATAAACAGAGTGGCGACTCTGAATCGAGATCAACACCCAAAAAATCTTCGACATGGCGACGACATTGCCATCACTAACATCATATTATTATCAAGTTTATGTTGATTTACTAAGAAATAAGGTTTCAGTTGATGACCATTCACTTTAAATATTTTGTCAATTTCAGGATCTGTAATATCCATTGCTCCATAGGGATAAACTTTTACTACAACAAATGGGCCCTACCATTTGGTATTAAGTTTTCCAGAAATAATCTTAATCTGGCATTATATTGCAAAACTTGTTGTCTTGGCTTAATATTTTTAGTTAGAATCCTACGATCATGCCACATCTTCATCTTTTCTTTATATATCTTAGCATTTTCGTATGATTCATTCCTTATCTCTTTAAGCTCATTTAATTGCAATAATCTTTTCTCACAAGCATCCTTCAAATTATAGTTGAACTTTTTAATAGCCTAATATGCTTTATGCTCAAGTTCAACTGGTAAATGACAAGAATTTCCAAAAGTTATCCTATATGGGGACATTCTTATAGGAGTCCTATATGTTGTCCTGTAAGCCCACAAAGAAAAATCCAGTTTAATTGACCAATCCATTTTATTTGGATTAACAGATTTTTCCAATTTTGTTTTTTTATTTCACGATTGGATAATTCAACCCAACCACTTGTCTGAGGATGATAAGTGATCTACCTTAAAATTTACTATTTTTATGGATAAATTATTATTAGATTTTTAAGGATATTATGCTTTAATGAAAGGTATTTTTATGTTTTTGGTTGTAGGTATAAGAAGATCAGTTTGAGTACAAAAAGAAGCAAAATGGAGCAAAATTGGGGCTAAATGAAGAAAAATGAAGAAACTCAGTTTGGCTCCTAGGAGCCAGAGACCGTTAGGGTAGTTAAATTTTGAATTTTGGCGGGTCAAAATTATTCTAGAAGACCCCAGCTGATAGAGTACATTTTAAATGAAGAATACAATGAATCTAGATAAATTTTAATGAAGAGGTTACTTTCTAGAAGATTAATGGAATATGACCGAATTTTGAAGAGATATCTGAAGCAACCTTTGGTCATTTTTGAAGCTCTATAAATAAGAATTAATTTTATAGTGTAGAAGAGTCATTTTAGAATAATTCTTAATTAACACTTAGTTTCTTTCACTTTAATGTCAAGTTTGTAAGATTTAGTGAGTGCTTGTGATTCTTTGAAGTTTAAAGTTCTGTAAAGAGTCAGAGAAGTCAGAGAACTTTGAAGGATTGCTTTGGTTAGCATTCCAGATAAGTATTTGTAACTTAACTCTTAAGCTGTGTTCTTTGGTTTTAATGATTATAAATATGTAACATTGTGTTACTTCAATACTTTATGAGTGGTTTTCTTTTCTTTCTCCTTAAAAATATAATGTAAATTATGTAAAGAGGTTTGAATTTTTTTTTAATAACTTTTTCTTTTTCTTATAAAAAATTGTGATGATATTTTACCTAAACTTCTTTTACTTTACAACTTGGCCAATTATATTGTTAAAACCACTGGAGAAATCCTACAGACCTAACTGTGGGCCAAGATTTCTTAACTTGTAAGTATCACATTTCACTTTAGAAGATCAGTACTTATCATCTAAAGAGGAGTGCAAATAGGGCATATATTTGAATATTTTTAGAGTGACAGGCTAAATTATATTAAACTGGTTGAAAGTGACGAAAACGGGTCACTTGTAGGTCTTATAGAGAGGGCACAGTAGGTAATCTAGAAGTGATAGCCTATAATCTACTCATCACTACTAATAACACGACCTGCACCAACCTTTATACTAGCCAATGTCCTTTATGCCTGAACCAAAGGGTACAGAATATTATGCTTCTATTTGTCACAATACAACATTTTTAAGATCTATACTATTTGAATTTCTCTACTTATTACATAAATATTTGTAAGGAGAAAGTATCGTAAATTAAGTATTTTATTCGTGTGCTTAGACATTTACTTGCATAATTGTGAAGGTTTAGTAAATTTAATTTTACTTTTTTTTAGTAATTCAAAATTAGCATTTTAGTTTATTAAGTTTTCTTTTAATTTTCACAAATTTTCTCATCGGATCGATATCATGGGTTTTTAAAGAAGAAAATTCTATATTACTTGAAACGATACGTATACCTGCGTAGTACCCCTAGTATGTTTATTATTTTTATCTATAAAATTTTTAAATCTTGCACACTAGCCGCTTATTTTAGGGTCAAGTTTACTAATCTTTGTAAGTTTATTTATCTACGTAATTGCAGTTTGGGTCAAGTTTTTGGCGCCGTTGCCAGAGAGATTAATTTTAAATTAAAAGAGAATATAAAAAATAAAAAAATAATATAAAAATATAAATAAATATAAATATATAATACTTCATTTTTTTAAGTTTTATGTGCTAAATTATTTTTCAGATAATCTTTTTTTTTGTATATGTAGTTCATGATCTGAATGTATTGTACCTTACGATTTTGAGTTAGAATGAACTATAAGAAAAATAAGAAGAGGGAAACAAGTTTGAAATATTAAAGAAATGGCAAATTTTTCTCGAAATAATCCTGAAATTACAATTAATGATAATGAGCATCAAAGTTTACAAAGACATTTAAGGGAGTATGCAAACCCTACAACTGATGGAATTCAATTAAGTATACAAATCCCTGTTGTATCTATAAACTCATTTGAACTTAAACTGCTATTAAATTAAAAGAGAGCTAGTATCTTGAGGAAGATACTAGCTCTCACTCTAGAGTTCCCACTATCCTTTCGCCTGGAGGGTAACATCTATCCTTATGTTCCCAACTTCTGGATCAAATTAGAGGTTCTAGTCTGTCACTCTAGAATCACTAATTTATGCTCATTAAACTTATCTCCTTATATATTTGTCCTTACCTTAGATTTTGGTCGCCCTCCTCGTAAGGTTAGTGTGGTACTCACTAGTTGGGTGAAATCATAGCCCTCCCTGTTTGTTATGATTTGTAGTGGATTTTAACATGACAAGTGATCAATTTGAAAAGTAAATTAAGATCCAGTGAAAATACCGTCACTATTTTGAAAAAAGTAGAAATCTTCAACCCATTACAATCCTACACATGATTAAATCTCTTCACAGGTAGAAAAAGTAAGTAATAACTACTCACCAAGCATGGAGAAAACACATGGATTCTTTAATACAAATGACATTGAAAACCACACGACTATATTGCAATAATTCAAAGAAACTAAAAAAGTGTCTAAGACTTATCTTTACAAAAGATTCATGCCCTCCATGATAAAAAATAACAATCCCATACACTTCTTCCAACATCCTAAAAGCCACAAATACTCCACAAGAAACTTTTCTTCTTACACACACACACACATGCCACCATGAAGATAAACACCAAAGCTATCTCAATATCACTTTTAAACTCACCTCCCATCCTCTTATTTTATAAAATCACTATTATATAATGTAGGGCTGAACTTCCAAGTGTCACCTTTAGCACCCTTTCAAAACTCGTTCAAATTCAATGAATTTGGAAAAATAAATGTCTCTAGCACCAAGGTGCCAAAATCTAGCTAATAGGCACCATCCTTTCAATAAACAAGTACTTGGATGCCATATCTCGGCACTTAGTCACCATCTTTATTGTAAATTGGCATCACCCTACAGGCAGCTCAACTGTTCCTCTTCATTTTGCTTTGTTTCAGCTCCGTTTTGCCCCGTTTCAGCCTGCTCTAAATTGTTATACCTACAAAATAAGTATGAAAATAACTCGTCTTTAAAAATAATTTCATTCAAAAAAATGTGATAAATGTAAAAAAGATTAAGCATAGAAATACATTGAAATGTATTAGGCCAAAATTTTCTTCCTAGCTTGTTTTGACTCAAAGTTGCACTATCTTTGCTTTATTTTCTCCAAACGTCAATTTCTTGCACCTAGAACAAAAAAATATGCAAAATACCATCCTTTAATGTGAAATATAATAAAAAACCATTAAAAATAAATATCAAATGTATATAACTAAGTGGGTCATATTCCACCAAACTTAAATGTTACTTGTCCTCAAGTAACCCTATAACTTTAAAAACTAAATTTGTTTATTTGTGGTAGTGGGTTTCAGTAGAGTTTCCCATAATTTCATCTCAGAAATATTATGGTGTAACTTAGGAGAAACTCTAGTAAATCAACCTAGAGCGAAGGTGTAAGAATATCTCATATTCAACTTAGAAATCCTAATTTTCTAATTACCTCAAAATTTATTTAAACTTGTCAAATTAAAAATTCAAAGAAAGTTTGAAAACAAAATATAAATACCTTATCTATACCAATTTAACGAATACATTTTTTTTAAATAATAATAAGCTTAGGGTTGTTTCTAAGCCTTTTCATTTAAAAAGACTCATTTGAAACCAATTTTTTATTAGGCTTCTCCTCAAGCTTCTTCTCGCATATTGCCTTTTCACTTTTTTTTCTTTTTTTTTCTTTTCCTTTTCTTTTAGGGTCTTTTTAATCCTTAAAATATTTTTTTTTTCTTTTTATGTGAGGATTATTATATCAAAATAAGCCTTTAATAACTTTGAATTTCATTATCCTCTTTCTAAAGTCTAAAACTCAAAACTTTCCCTCACTTTTTTAAAAGCATAAGTGTTAGTTTCAAAAAGGTTTCAATAAAAGCTTAATTCTCACAAAGTATGAATCTAAGAGTCTTAGCTTTTCAAATAATCAACTCCTTTCTACCTTAAATAGCAAATCATTTTTGTAGTGTTTCCTACAAAATATCTTAACTCTAGAATAGTTTCTTCACATAGTCTTTTGTCGGTCTCCAAATTGGAAGTTGTCAGTTGCTGTAATGGATATCCCGACACCCATTTTAAAACTTTAAATTTATACATATATATAATCATGAAAAATAGTGTTTTAATTTTTGGAAATACGAGAGCGAACCAATCCAATATATTTGATAGTTTAAATAACAAGCACTACATCGTAAGTCATGGACCTATCCTGAAGGATAGAAACATTTCTTAAAAATGATGCTTGATTAAATAAACTAAAAAATTTATTATATCCATTTGGTCTACAAACCATTTTATATTGACTGACAAGTTCCCCCATCTAATATGAAAAATTATATAAGGTTTATATTAATCTCGATTTTGAAAGTTTCCTAAAAGAGCAAGCCCCTATAGTTAAATACATATTAGATAATTAAATTCAACTATGAAAACTCTTGATAATGATTAGAGAATATTACCTTCATAAATTCAAAAGGATTTAGGATTTTTCAAGGTCGAACAATAGGAAATTCAAATGGGAAAGGTACAATTCGGAACAATTATTATGAAATCCATAGGGAGAAAGCTAGGGGATGCCATAGATCTTGAGGAAAATCTCGATAGCTTCCCAAACTATCATGTGGTTTGGCTTAAATTTTGAAAAAAATATTAATAATATTTTATTCTGCCAATTTTATTATTAAGGCTTACATTTACATAATACTGATTTTGCAAATAGCCAAGGAAATATGAGGATTTATGTTATACTGAACGACAACTACCGAGTCCTAAGACAAGTTAGGGCTTATTTTGCATGGTATACAAAAACCTATAAGATCAATTGAGGATTTATGATAAACTTAGGAAAACAACATTGATGTCCTATGACATGTTATTTAATTCGAAGAAGTTTTGTTGTTGTAGACATGTTTGATCTCTCGAAGATGCCCGTCTACATGCCACATAGTGCTGCCCACGATGTTTGCACCAAGTTTCTCATTGCAGTAGGTTTAAGTCTAGAAGTGTTAAATTGAGGAGGTTGAGAGAAGTATCGGGTTTAGAGTTGAAGATTTGGTAGAGTCATAATTATTTAAATGTGTTATTAGGGGGAGGAGTTTAAGTATATATGAGTGACACCGATTAGGATCCCACGGTTCTCTCATTCCTGCATTATTATTTTCTTCTGATTCACTTAGTCTAAATGAATTTATTAAACTCAAATAAATGAATTCAGTAAGGCCATCCAGACAGGGGAAATCTTGTTACCAATTGTAGATTGCCTCATCTAAGAGATTCTCGATCATCCAAAGAGACGTTTTAATTTAGTTGCAATTGTCTATGTTTTGTTTTGCTTGCAGTTAATTTTTAGAGTTGTCTTTTTTGTAGCTGTTGTGGATTTTGTTTTGGTATGGCTTTGGTTTAAAATGCAAGGTAGAATAATTTGTGAATATTGAAAATTACTGGAAAGTAATATACAGTAAAGAAAATATTGTAAATAAACTATAAAAGTGTACCAGTCCTCTTCTCGCACTCCAGCTGAAATGTCAGTATTTACAATATATATATAATCTGTAGGTAATTATAATATGTTGCATGGAAAGAAAACAAACAAAACTATTTTAAGGTGTGTCTACTAAGCCCTAGACCAAGTGTGTTCTTATTCATAGGATGATCTTTTTAAGCAAAACATAATAAAATCTGTTGTCCTCTAGAATATCAAAAAGACGAAAACAACATTCGAGGTATGACCCTAAACAACTTTTAAAATTCTTTGTTAGGTCACGTGTTATTCTTATTTTATTATATTCTTGAATCATTCATCCATTATGGTTTAAAGTTTAATAGCCATGTCTCAACCCTGTACTTAGTGAGGATTAATGTTTTAATTATCCCATGAGAGGGGTAAATATCACTTGACATTTCATTTTATAATATATGCGACCCAATGACTTTCAAGGGTAAATTGATTTGTTAAGGAATTTAGCCAATTAATTTAAAGTTGGGCTAGTAGTTTTTTCAAAAAACATAATTATGTTTTCTTCTCTAAACCTTATTAATCAAAGATTGGATTAAGCCCTGTTCACTACTAAGCATTTAAGGTATCATGGGTAGGTTTGTAATTCTAGGAATATTAAGTTATTTTTTATTAATCCTTATTTATGATTGTATTATCATCAAACCACTAACTAGTGGTGTCAAATTAGTGAGTTATTTCCTTCTAAAATCAGAATCATTTATTTTAATTAACTTCCAAAGTCATGATAATTCCACAAAATTGTAATTATGCCCTTGTCATGGAAAGAGGTGAGATCGGCTTGTACCTTTTAATCCCTTATGTTTCAATCATCTGAAAAAGTTAACTAGAATCATTTCTTACCCATTTACCCCTTCCATTAAGCCCAAATATTAATTTAAATCTTAAATTCCATAATTACCATTTTTCCCCTTTAAGGCAAATCACTTCATAATTCTTTATATTCAACACAAATGACCTTGAAAATTTTATTCTACCTCCCTCATGGGTCAATTAAAACATGAGAAGAAAAAAAAGTGATATTTCTTTTATTTATTTTATTTTTATAATTATTTTAATGTAAAAATAAGTATTTTCAATATTAATTCATTAACTTAGCTAAAAACTAACCATCTAGGGTTTAACTTGCTCAAAGGACCATGTACGACAATTTTCATGATTTTTTAGTTTTATTTTCATTATTATTTTTATTCTTTTTATTTTGAGTAATAATTAAATATAAAATATATTTAAGTGCGCAATTAGGGTTTATAATTTTCTTAAGTCTTCTGAGTTCAAGAATGCTAGAGAAGCAAATTTCATATTTTTTTATTTTTATTTTTATTTATTATAATTATTTTAGTGCATAATTAAGGAAAGTTCACTTTTAGCCTTAAAAATTTAATAAATGTTTTTTTAAAATTTGAAAAATATTTAAATTGCACCTAAGCGACTAGGAAACAATTTTGAACTTTTTAGTGCACTTTTATAAATTTGTGATTTTCATTTTTTAAAATTATTTTAAATTATTTAAAATTCAGAATATAGTTATAAAAAGAAATGTTAATTTAAAATCCAATTTGATTTTTCTTAGGTCTCTCTGGTCGATAACAACTCCCAAAACCATTTTTTATATTTTTCTTAATTAAACTTTATTTATTGTAATTATTATAGAGTCAAAAAGGCTAATTTATTTAAAAAATTCATTTTATTGATTAAATCAGTTCTAATTGACTTTAAATTCTAATGGGAACATGATTATTATTTAAAGTGTGGAATGAAATTTGGGATTTTTCTATTTATATTTTAATTATTTAATTTTTAATATTTTTAATGGGTTAATTACTTAGAATTCCATTTTCCCTTGACTATAATGAACCTACCAAACTGATTTCTATATTTTTCTATTTTGTATTTTAATTATTATAATTTTCTAAACACAACATATAGGTTTAACTTCAAAATTAGGGATCTCTAGTTAGAGATATCCTCTGACCTTGAAAAAATTAGAGAAGATCCCTAACCACAGAGAGAACAAACACTCCAAATTACAAGACTCCAAATTACAAGACTCCAAATTACAAGCCATGGTGAATTATATATAATAAGTTATGTTTAGTGAAGTTTTAGGGTATTTAATTAATTTAAAAGTAATATATGTCAAATAATTTTGATTTTATTTCCACATTGTTTTCCTCTATTCATTAAGCTACAGGGTATTTTTCTTTTATTTTTATGAATATTCTACACCAAGTTATGGATTTTTAAAGTTAACTGAATTAAAATAAATAAGAAATCCCTTATTTTTCTGTTTATCCAGCATGGCACCACCTCAACCTAGGCAGCTCTGATACTCCACGTGTCGCTCCTCTATTTGACGCCGCCAACAAAGTAGTAACTAACTCTGCCCGCGCTTTATTTTTTATGCTTCCGTTGCCCTCAATCTGATTTGCCCGTCCGATACACAAGCGATCGAACGACTCCCATCTTCATCTTCATCTGGCCTAACCCGAGAACCATCCACACTAAAATCTTAAGATCTCTACCTAGACTCATCCAAATAACTTTAGTTGTGTTCCTACACCTTCATCTAGTCTATATGAACACATCCATATGGTTCGTCAACTGTAAAATTAAAATATGCTTCATAAAAGATCAAATCGAGTTCAATACCTTTGCCCAAGAGGTGAGGTCTTAATTAGGTGGTTGTAAAAGCTTTGTTGAGACTTAGAGAACCTCCTTGAAGAGCTTTTAGGCGCTGATGAATTTTCTGTGCAAGAGTTCTTCCTACAGGTGGGTAGGCTGAGGAGAAAGTCTGGTGTAGAGGTACAGGGAGAAGGGGCTTTCTATGGAAAGCATCCTCTTTAGCTCTGGGGAAGATCAAGGAATGGACAATTTGAGGTTCGGTGGAGTTTTGTGAGATTTCCTGTTTCTGGCCTGATTTTTAGCTCTAAAAGTGAGCTCAAATAGTGGGAATTAAGGTTCAAGAATGGTTGGTATGAGCTTCTCTCAATTTCTAAAAGGTCTGGGAACAATTTGGGAGAGTTTTGTTTAGGTTCCTTGTGCACTCCTTTGTTAGTTGTGAAGAGTTGATGTTTAAATAGAGGAGCTTAGGGTGGCTGTCATGGCTTCAATTTAGGAGTGCTTTGCTGCATAGGTGCAGGGAAGAAGTGTGCAAGTAACCACTAAGGTTTAGACACATTGGATGGGTGTAATTGATGTTTGCTCCATGGGAGAGCCATCTTGGGTTTGGGTTTTTTGACCACTAGGCTAGCTGGAAAGAATAAGGGAGGCGATTAGCAGGGTCATGGGAGCCAGTGGAGAGTTTAATTGTGATTAGATTGGTCTTTGATGGCTGATGGCAATGATAACTTTGGGCTTGACCTCTTTTGGAAGGAAATCCCTTAAATCATGGGACCCTTGGTCCATGGCTCATATAAGTTGAGCTAAGTGGGTTTAGGTTGGGTCTTAGGGTCCAAATGTTGGCTGTGGTAAGCTTAGTTTTGTCAATTTGGGTTGATTTGGTAAATTTCATGGCATGAGTTCAAAATTGGGGTTTTAGGTCAAACTTGAGACTAGGTTGGGTTTGGGCTAGGATTTGGGTCAATTGATCGATCAACTTGGGGTGGATGACTGTCATGAGGAGCTTTGAAAGAAATCGGTTGATTTTGAATTAATTTGGAGACTAAATTTGGTGGAATTTGGTCATATGGTCAATTTTGGGGCATTTAAGCTAGAATTGGGTTTTGATTGGGCAAGGGCTTTGATATGGTTCAATTGATGCTTCAACTTGAAGTGGGTGATTTTAATGAAGAGTCTTAGATATCAAAATGGTGGAAATTTTAAGGTTACGATATTCAATTTGGTGAGATTTGGGATTTAAGCTAAAATTGGGGATTTTGGCTTAGGTTGAATTTGGGTGAGCTTTGAGTTCAAATTTCGGTCAATTGATTGTTCAAATGATTTGGGGAAGTGTTATGAAGGATTTAGAATTCAAATTTGGGAAAATTGATTTGATTATGTGGTACAATTTAGGGGAATTTAAGGGTATGGCTAAATTGGAGATTTTAGGATGGGCTTGCAACTAGGCGTGTAACTAGGTTCAATCAGGCTTGGACTTGGTTTCAATTAAGATTGGGGATGGTTAATTTGAGTTTGGAATTGAAATTGTGGGAGATTGAAGTCATTTTTGTGGTAATTGTCGGTAAATTGAATATTTTTGGCCTTCATGAGCAATTTGGTAATTTTGGTAGAAATGGGTCAATTTGGTCAAATTAGGCCCAATGGAGTGGTTTGGATAAATTTTAGGGTCATTTTGAGTGATTTTGGAAATTTTGGAAATTATTGCAACTTTTAGGGAATGAGGGGCATTGGGTATTTTGGTGGTATTTTTGGGAATTTTAGGGTATTTTGGAGCATTTTAGTGAAAATGAGCGGTTTTAAATGTTTTGAAATGATTCTTTAAGGAAATTTAAGAAATTGGATAATTTTTGGAATTTTGGGAAAAATTTGTGTTGTAGGGGCAATGTAGTAATTTTAGTGAAGTTTGGGCTAAAGGGTCAAAGTTGGGAGTTTGATGATATTAGGATTAATTGAGGATGAAAATCATGATATTAGTCCATTTGAGTCATGGAGCAAAGAAAAGTCCCATTTTGGATCGTCCATGTGTTGGTCCTAGCCAAACCCTAGCCTAGGTCTAAAAGCATGGGGAACCACCCACATGAGTTTCCAAAATAATAGGGAAATAAGGTTGGCCATGTTTTGTTTAGGATTTTGGATTATGAGTGAATGTGTTAGGTTCAAGTGTATGTGTGTATGTGCATGCCTGACCCAGACCAGGCCAGCCAAGGTTAGTCCTAAGGCTTGACAATCCTATAGGGGACTTCGCTTGAGTTTATACTTGGCTCCATCCTACCAAGTGCTAGAGTTTTGTAGCAAGCATATGAAACTCTAAGTGAAGCAAAGAAACATTTTGAGTTTCTAGTTGGGTTCCATTTCTAGTCTTCTAAGATAGTCATCAGGAAATCCTATGGCTAGATCCTAGCCAACCAAAGAAAGACCAAACCTCAACAAAAGTGAGGTCAACAAATGGACCCGTAATAGGCATGGTGTGCCAGACAAGCATACCACACGAATTGGTGTTGATCGACAAGATCAACAAGATCAACATAACTATCTGAGTCAACATGCTCAAAACAGAACATAGAAATTTGCTAAAAAGTATCTGTTGGGGATTATCTCATGAAAACCTTCTAATCCAAGAACTCTCGCTAGGGATGAATAGATGGAAGACCTTCATCATGGAGCTATGAATTTCAAATTTAAAGGAGATCTAATCTGACTCGATTTAGATTTCAATTTCGAATTTAATTTTGACTTTGAAATTTAGAACATTTAAATTTATAGAATTTTGGATTTTGAGTTTGATTTGTTTTGAAATTTTAACTTTGTGAAAGATCTAAATTTAATAGAATGCAAGAAAGAGAATCAGAATTTCAGTACCAATGTCGAAGGAGGGGAATCATAATTTTGGTACTGACCCCGAGGGATGAGGATTGGAATTTAGGTACCAGTCTCGGAGTGAGAATCATAATGCTTGAACCGATCTAAAAATATCAGCAATGTGGGAAATTTGGGAAAAAAAAAGGAAAGAGAGGCATCAAAATCCTTGTGTCAACCCTCAAAACTTTGTGTGTGGGCATCAAAATCCTCACAAAGACTTCGAGAGTATCATGTATTTGGGAATCAAATTCCTTGCATCAATTCCAAAAATATCATCATTTTAGGAATCAAAATCATTTCATCAATCCCATGAATATCATGTGTGTGGGAATCAAAATCTTTGCATCAATCCCGAGAATAACATGTGTGTGGGAATCAGAATCCTTGCAACGATCCTGAGAATATCATGGTTGTGAGAAGCTTATGAACAGGTTGTAGGACTATGTGGAAAATTTAAGGAATCGGAATCATTGCACCACTCCATGAATATCAGAGATATGGGCAACCTGTGGAAAAGAGTGTGGAAATTTAGGGGAGGTGTCAAAATCCTTGCATTGACCTGTTGACCTCATTTTTGATGAGGTCTTCTCTTCTTCTCTTTAGTACCTAGGATCTAACCTTAGGCTTTTCATTTGACTATCTTAGAGGATTAGAATTGGGACCCACCACTTAGAAGCTCAAACCACGTCTTAACTCCTTGCAAACTCCACAAATTTGATTGTAGACCCTAATCACCTAGAGGGTTAAAACCAAATGTGGAAGTTTAAAGGATGAGTTCCTATAGGACTCTTTGGCCTTAGGACTACCCTGGGTGGCCTGGTCTGGTGAAGGGTTGACTTACACACACACTAAATTTATACACTACACTTTCACACACATCTTAAAAAACACACCCATACCTAACTTGACCTCCTGACTCATAAAGGTGATTCACATGGATGGTCCTTAACCCCTAAGCCCTTGGCTAAGAGGGTTAGGAACAATATAGTGGATGCCTCAAATGAGTCCCTTCATGGCTCATGTGGGCTTGATATGGCTTCAAGGCTCAATCAAAATGATTTAATTTCACTTATATTCACCCAATTTTCAATTTTCCAAATTTTCAATTTTCCAAATTTTCAATTTTTGACCCCCGGGACCCTACACCCGCTTAGCCTACCTAAGACCCTTGAAACTACCCAAAATTTGCAAAATCACCTAAATTACCCAAAATTCCTCAAAATCAATTCCAAACATTCCTCACCAATCAAATTGATCATCCATACCCAAAAATACCAAAAATTCAAAAAATACCTCCCAATACCCTCCAAATACCCAAAATACCCCTCTTGACCCAAAAATCCAAAAATTTAGAAAATTCCCAGAAAATTTCAGAAAATCCCAAATATTCCAAATTTCATTTTGTTCAACTAAACCATGGGCCAATTATGTCAATTTACCCCACTTTTATCAAAACCCCCAATTTGACCCATTTTAACCCAAAGTGAACCCAATGTCAAACCAAACCTACCCAATTGACCCAAATTCTAGTACAATTCAATTCTAGACTTCAATTCAACATTCCCAACACCAATCTAGACCAAACCCAAATCCAATTTGATTGACATTTGGATCCAATTTCACTTTTGGCCTTAAAGCCCAATTTGGACCCATGACCCAAACCTAACCCAAACTCACCTAATTCAACTCCAATCAACCCCAAATCTTTTCTAAACCTTCCTTAACATCCCTACAAACAAAACACTAACATGATTTTCCCAACATTTAGACCCAAACCCCACTTAAATTCAACCCAAAACCAAAAAGCCCAATTTTGACCTAAACCCAAACCTAACCAAAATAAGCCCAAACCCCAAAATCAAAGCCCAACCAAAGCCAAAACCTCTTTGAAACACTCCCATAAACATTTCCCAACATTCATTTTACATCAATTTCAACCCTAGCCCAACATTGGCCCAAGTTAGCCCAATTTGACCTATATTGGCCCATTCACCAAAGAAGCCCAAATTCAACCCAATTCAAACCCAAATCACTCCCAATTTGCTTCAAATCACTCATGACACATCCATGAGCTAAACTCAACAATTATTTGGCCCAAACTTCTACAAAATTCCCATCCATAAATCTATTTTTAAACCAAAAGCCCACTTACATGAAACCTTTCTAAAAGCCTAAATTTCATGCTAAAGCCCATATGACAAATTCTTCTCATCATACCCTTGATTAAAATCAATCCCTAAGTTTGAAAATTCATCATGAAGCCATTAGAAATTAAGCCCCATACAAATTCCCATCAAAATACCAAAATTTTTCTTAAATCCATTTCCATGAAATTCGACTTAACTTTTCCCAAGCCAAAGATGAGCCATGAAGCCATGCATGAGCCACATGGAAGCCATGAGAGCCTCTTTACATGTCACCATGCCATTTTGGGCAAAAGGAGGAGACTCTTTCCTTAATTCCTAAAGGTCATTAACCACTCCCATGATTCTACTAAACCTTACTTAAGCTTAATTGTACTTGGATAGTGACCATTCCCCACTCGATTAAGCCGACCTAAATCACTTTCTATTCAGCTTAAACCAAGCCTTGGGTGGTGCACCTAGCCCAAATGGATGGGTCGACCAATTTGAGCCAAAATGAGCCCTCTCCCATTCCATTCTAATCCAAACCTTTTACACATGGCATTTGCCAATCGCCTACACTAAACCCCAGCCCCGACCCACTCCGAACAAGATGGTGACCAGGCTCGGCCGGCCACCACCAGTGTCGCCGGAAAACACCACACCCGAGAGCTCACATGTGAGCCAACTTTGGAATACCACCTCGTCGAGCCGCCCCATGCCCAATGGCCACCATGGTCGTTCTTCCCATGCCCGGAGCAGCTGATCCCAACGCTCGGCCATCCCCGCGAGGCTCTCCAACCACCTCTATTTAAACCCAACCCCCTCACGGCCATGAGAGGAGAGTTGCACAAACCTTGCCGAAACTCGCCAAAATTGTTCCAAACCCTACTCCATACTTAGAGCAGGCTTGATCCCCAGGTGTCAATTTGCCCTAATCCCCACCAACGTAATCCAATTTCTCAACCGAAATTTCACCCAAAACCAGGACACTTTGCCACATGGAGCCAATCCTTAAATTGATCGGTCCTACACCTTCACCGGACCAAGAGGAGAAGTTTCCCACCGAAAGCCCCATCTCCGAGCCACCCGGCTATGTTACAGCCTCCAAGCTTTGTGATCGGCTATGGTCACTTTCATAGCTAGGCAATTCACCAGATCAGGAGACTTCATCTGGAGCTTGCTGGCATCCAATCGAAGGTGACACAACCCTCAGATCGAAGCCACACTTCTCTGAGCAAAGGTATGGCCTCACTCTTCTTCCCGAGCTTCTGAACATTCTCCATTTTTATCGAGTCAATTTCATGCCACATAAACAGTATGGATGTGTTTGTCTTCTCGAGACGAATCCATAGAGCATAAGAACGTTCAATTTGGTCAAGTATCGAGTGAGATCTTAGGCCTAGAAGACGGACGGTTCTCGGGCTAGGAGGCTTGGGGATGATGAACGGATGCCGTTCATTTAATACACGTGCGGACGGACGGCCAGGATCGTGCCGGATCAGGAGATGGAACGACACAGCGGGCCCCTGGAGCGCTGAGTCGGATGGCGGCACCGAATCAGAAGGCGACGCGTGTGCGTTCGGAGCAGCCGAGGTTGACGCGGCGCCGCGTGGATAAATAGGAAATTAGGGTATTTTCTGATTTATTTAATTCCCTAAACTTCAAAAATCCATAACTTTGTGTAGAAAAATCAGAAAAATAAAATAAAAATACCCACTTGCTCAGTGAACAGAGGAGAATAATGTGGAAAAGAAATCATTTAATTTCGTCAAGTATTTTATTTTTAATGATTTATTTCCCTTATGCATTATTTTAATTCTCCATGCATATAGGAAATTCACCATGGCATGAGACCATAGGGCTTTTGAAGCCTCCGAATTTGGGAACATTCCCCGAATTTTCCAAAGTCGAGGCCATCCCTATGAGAAGTTATTGATTTTTCAAATTCATGTTGCTCGTTTTGAGTATTTTAATTCCAATAATTAGCATGTTGTGAAATAAATTCTAGGAAAATTTGGTGATGTCTCTTATGACCAGTAGGACCCTAGGAAAAATAGGTTTTGAAGTTCATTCATTTAAAATAACCCTAATTGGCTTAAACACCCAAAATGGATCCCTAATTAATTAGAGTTAACCATACATCAAATTGACTTGAAATCAATCCTCCACTCGACCTTTAGGATCAGAGGAGCTCACAATAAAAATTTGAGGTCAATTGGACTTGGTTAGCTCTACTAAATGGGTTGATTAAGCCATTTAGTCAATTTGAACTTTTTAAAAATTCATAACTTTCAAAATGCTTTTAAAAAATTCACCAAATTGGTTTTGGAGCCTCTCTGATATCGGGGAATTTAAGAAAATTAAAATTTTAATTTTCTAAAAAAAGTTGATTTTTTGATATTATTTTAATATTTTAATAATTAAAAAATAATAAAAATCACAAAATAATAAAATTCACCAAAATGTCACATTTTGAATTTTAATCACTTAGGAACAAACCCCATATTTTTCTTAGGTCTATTTAATGAGATATTAAATTTTAAAGCCCTAAGGTAATTTTAAAATTAAAAAAATGTATTTTTTTTAGTATTTTCACTAAAATAATTCTAATAAATCAAAGAAAAATCAAAAAATTGTAAAAATTGATTCTCTGATTTCCTTGATATCAGAGAGATTTTTGAAAAATATAAAATTAATTTTTCAACCTTTATTTTATTTTTAAATTAATTAATTCTCCAAAACTTAAAATAATTATAATCAAAATAATATAATTCAAAAAATCACCGAAATTGGTCCAACTGGTCCTCTGGTCATTAAGAATGTCTCATAATTTTCTTAAGGACAGAAACTTTCCCTTGGTCATATTATTAAATTTTCCTTGGGAATTCCTATTTTCCACCAAAAATAATTACATAAATAAATTAAATACAGAAAAATCACATTTTCTCCTCTCATGTCTTTATTGGCATATGAGTGAAGTCACATAAAAATTTCAAGTTCATTTAAATTCAATTTAGTGAGTTATGAAATTATTAAGCTTGAAGGGCAAAGTGGTAATTAAAATTTTAACCCTTAATTAAAACTTTAGGCTTAATAAAATTAACAAGTAAAATATTTGATCTTAATCTGATTTGGATGTATGAAATTTAAATAATTAAAGGGTAGAAACCTATTAAACAATTTAAAAATAATTAAAACAAACTTTAATTAAATAATTGATTAAATTTGGAAGAATAATAAAGTTGGAATTATTAAATAGGGATATTATTAGGAAGAGATTTGTTCTTTAATTTAAGAATCCCTAAATTAATCATCTCAATAATATTTAATTTCCAATTAAAATGATAATTCAAATTTAAATTTTAAAATATTAATGGACTTAATCATCAAAATTAAGTTAAAAGTTAAATTATTAAACTTTTCTTTAAATTTTCAATTAAATTAAAATTAAAAATAAAATTAAATCAAACAAATTAAATTAATTTAAATTAAATTAAATTAATAAAATTAAATTAAATTAAATTGAATAAATTAAATTAAATTGAATTAAATTTAATTAAAGTTAAATTAAAGTTAAATTAAATTAATTAAATAAAATTAAATCAAAATAATGGTTAAATTAAATTAAATTAAATTAAATTAAATTAAATTAAAACATATTAAATTAAATTAAATTAAAATAAAAAAAATAAATAAAAAAACAAATTAAAATAAAATTAAATTAAAATTAAAATTAAAATTAAAATTAAAAATTAAAATTAAATTAAAATTAAAACTAAACCAAATTAAATTACATTAAAGTTAAATTAAATTGAATTAAATAACATCACCTAAGACATAAAGAATTTAAAGAAATTCAAAATGAAGTAACTTGAACACTATTCCAAATTTAAACCCATTAACTTAAATTAAATCATTTGAACACCAATTTGCCCTTGAAAGCTTTGGTTGTCATAACTCCTAAATAGAACGTTAAATGAAATGTTACTTCACATATAGGATATTCAAATGTCCTAGTTCACTGAGCAAGATAATAACAAAACTTGAATCCTCGGACGATTACTTCACCTTATCAATTAAATTCATTTGGGCTTAAAACAATCCTAGCAGTATTGAAAAGATGTTTAAGATTGTTCTTAAGCACTTTCTCAATATGATAGGATATTTATAAGAACAATTGAACTTAATTGTTCTTTGATGAAGAAAATCGTTCTCAAACCAAAACACAAGAACCTAGACGTCATAGGAAATGACTAGCTATAGGATTAGGAATTTGGTAGAAAACCATAACCCTTCCCTTAGCTTTACCTAGGAACTTGCTTAAATATTCTAATTGTGTTTTAAGTGCGGCTTCGGATGACGGGAAGACCCTCCGGTACGCTTTTATTTTATTGCAATTTACCTTATTGCAATTTATTTAATCGCATCGCACTTACTTTTCTTGCATGATAAACAACTGTTGCATGAAAACCCACACCTCCAGGGTAGCCCCTAAAACTGAAACCAAAACTAAGTTAAAAGTCGGTGCAAGATAAAATTCACCGCCACAACATTTCAAAATATAAAACAACTCAAAATTTAATCACAAACGAACACAAAACTGCAATTACAACTAAATTAAAACGTTCGTTGGATGATCGGGAATACCTCGGATGATGTAACCTACGTGTTGCTAACGGGATTTCCCACGGTCTAAATGAAAGTGTGGAACTCATTCAGTTGAGTTTAGCAAATTCATCTAGACTAAGTGAATCTGATAAAAATAACGATGCCAGAAGGATGAAACCGTGGGATCTTAACCGGTGTTGTTATAATCAACTTTAAGATTTGTTTTAAATAAAACATAAAAAAAACACTTGGAAATTAAGACTTCTCTAAACCAAAACACCTTTCTCATCTCCTGACTTATGATTTCTAAAACTAAACATCCGCAACAACAAGGAGCATGGAGCACGGTGGGCAAGCACGGCCATCTTCGTCGAAGAAACAAGTCTACATCGCCTAAACATTCCTAGAATTAAATAACAAAGCCATAGGACTTCGAGGTAGTTTGCCTAGTGCAACATAAATCCTCAACCTTTTGTTAGGCATTTGCATTGCAAATTAAGCCCTAACTGGTCTTAGGATTCCGAGGTAGTTGTCCGATACGACATAAACCCTCACATCTTCAAGGCTACTTGTATGATTTTACCATACAAATATAAGTCCTAATTAATTAAAATTTGCAAGATAAAAAAATTAAATAAATATTAGGACTTTCCTAAATTCAAGCCAAACAATAGGATAGTCGGGAAATTACCGAAGTTCGCTTCGAATCTGTGATTTCTCCTACCTTTCTTCCTTTGAATTTCCAAAATAAAATCTTCCAAATTTGATCCATTCCCTATTGAAATTCCAAAATTCAATCCCTTGAAAACTTAAACTTTCAAATTCTTGAGAGCAGAATTATTGATTATTATCGAGAGTTTTCTTTGGTGAATCCCGTCACCTAAGATGTAATTAACTATAGGGGCTTGCCCTTATAGGGAATTTTAAAGAACCCAGGTAATATAAACCCTGTTTAATGCTTTCATATTAAGCAGGGGAACTTGTCGACTTATAAAATTGGTTCGCAGACCAAACGGATGTCACAAATCTTCTAGTTTATTTAATCGAGCCCCATCGTCAAGCAGTGTGCCTATTCTTCGGGATAGATACACGGTTTGTGGTACGGTGCTCGTTTATATAAACTATTTGGGATGTGAAATCGGTTTGATTTCATATCTTAAAATCTTCAAATTTAAAAAAATTATTTTTAAAATCAAATACTACTTTTCAAATTATTTATTTAAATTAAATTAAAAATTTGCCGACAATTTCTGTAGGCGACCCCTTTTCAAAATACAACACAACCCTAAAAAAATAAGCCGTACATGACCCTCAAATATTGTTAATGTGCAAGGTTGTCGATAGATTGTGAAGATATGTAGAAGCTTTAAGAAATCAAAATCCTTGCACCGATCCTCGAATATCATGAATGAGAAAAATTATAAATGGGGTATAAAAAATGTGTTGAAATCCTTGCATCAACCCTAAATATTGTAGAGGTGGAAAATATGTGGAGAGGAGTCGAAATCCTTGCATCGACCCTCGAAGTTTGAATTTGAAGGATTGCAAAACAGAGTGGTCCCTAAACCAATGTAGAATCGGACGTAACATCCTCAACCTTTAGAGTTTGTTTTTTTGAAGTTGGGGGAAATTTGATGTTGAATTTTGTGTAATTTCAAGAAAAAAGGGGAAGCTATGCAATTTGTATGAATTTGTGGAGAATTGTAGAAGATCATGAGGTTTTCATATTTGTGCGAAGTGGCGTGGTGAAAAGCAAATGCATGATTTAGGAAGTGTATGAGGAATGTGAAATTTAGGGAACGAGTGAGGAACTTGAGATTGCAGAAGTATTTATTTATCATTTTTTTCTTATTTGCTTTTCTTTCCTTATTGTGTTGCTTTTCTTTTATCGAGAGAATTTTAAATTTTAAATTTTCTTTTATCTCACTTTTTAGCGCTTAATTTTAAGTTCATTTATCTTTAAGTTTCTTTTGTCAATTGGTCCTACTGCTTTTCATCCATTGTGCAATTACGACACATTCCAAGAACACATGTTGAATTGAATATCTTAATTAATCTTGGCTAAAAATTTAGTACAATTGATTGTATGTAAACAAGCATCTCAAATTATCAGAAGTAGATATGAGTAGAAATTTAGAACAACATATGCTGCCTGTCCTGACATAGTACAAAATGGTAACAATTAACTGTCCCGCAAGGTCACCCTTTGACAGAGCTAACCACCCAAGCTTCACTCCAAGATGGAAGTTCCCTTACATACACTTAGAGGTATATCTATCTTACATCTCCAGTGGCCGAAGGCTCTCCATGTTTGGGTCTAGCTCATATCAATATGGTGCATTGTCCTTATCCATCTTGCGAGATGTGGCAAAAAATCTTGGACATATGACTCCTGGAATGCAATGCTTCAACATACACCATTTCCCTTCAAGACCATAACTGATCCAACCAGTAGTGGGATCTCCACGGAACCTCTGAACTCTCATAGTTCAACAATCTCTACTTCCCTTCAAAATAGAATGTTGCTCTTAATTATGAACGAGACTGTGCATAATGGTCTGCTAAAATTATGTTGGTCAATTTGGGGCGGAATGCAATCCCCCTCCTCATATATGTTAATAATGCAGCTGTTCGGAATACAGTCTGTAAGTAGTATGTGACACTCCACCATTCTTTTGATCAAATTCTTTATCTGGGATTCCACTTCATCATTCTGCAAAATCCCTAAGAGATTTCCATGTTTGTCCTTTACAAAGTTGTAGCTGCAACCACACTGAATCGTGACCCAACCTTTTCCTCTTTTCCATTTATGTGGCTCTGTGTAGGTTCTTTCCCTCAAGCGGCCTGCCTGGGCAAGTCTCTGAGATTGAAGATGCAATCTAAAATCATTTCTTCATCATTTCTTGAGAAAAAATTAGCTCCAATCCTTTTAAATCTTTGTTGGATCTCTTCATAGTGCTCGAACACTTTCTTTTTAACTCTATAAATTTTGGCCATTACATACTCTAAGAGCTCGTACTGTCATCGAGGTTCTACGAGCTGTGGTACGTAAGGCTCAACATCAGGGTGCTCCCTATTTCTCATCAACAATGAGGTAGCTGCGAAGCCTCAAAAGTCCCATACTCCACTAAAAGCAGAACATTGCAATCTAAGAATTCTATAAATGATCCTATAACTAACGGTTGTCTAGGAAAACTCGAGCTGTTTGTCAGGCACCCAATGAAGATCTCCTCAAGTGGATTCCATGATGGCACAAGCATTGTCGTGAGCTCTGGCTCCTCTTCCATAGCTGGCAGACTAGTGTCAGTTTATCTCATCTCTAGATCATCATTTTCTTCTTCTAAGATTGGGGGAAGCTCTGTGGTTATCCCTCAGGCATGTTTCTACTCCAGCCTGTCCAAGGCTCGGCGCTTACGATGATTAATATTTCTGTTTAGAGTGTGCTTCAAGGGTGTGTCTAGAGCTCTCTCTATAGTAGCAATAACTAGCTCTCCTTCTTGAGTGGTGATCATTGACGGTATGTGCTTATTCCTTGCTGTCTGAAGGTGTGAATCTATAAATCCTTCGGTAACTTTCTACTTCAATTTCTCTTCTTCCTACTTGTGACTGATTCTAATCATAGACTTCAAGCCTACAACTTCCCCGTGACTGAGCAAGTCCATTAAGGGGCCCTCGTAGTCAACATTAACTTGGGCAAAATTTAATTCGAAGTTTATCATACCACCCTCTGGTGCTTCTCTTCATTTAGCTCTAGATTCAAGCCGCCTTTGAACTCAAAAACCAACTTTCGTTCTGACATTTTCTTGCATAAAATAGAGGAAACATTAGTGGGTCAGTACTTTTCATGAAAAAGAATAATAAAATTTTATTATTTAGTGCATTTTAGATTCCATTATCTTATTTATTATAACTTTTTGAAGTTCGGTATTAAAGTAAAATGATTTCAATGAGAAATTTTATTTTACATAAATTTTTTTTTATTTCTTTTAATTTTATTACAATATTTCTATTATGTTGGACCCAATCACAGACACTAGACAACTCGCTATCTCAAAACTATCATCTTCCTTTAGATTTTTCATGTTGCGTAGCACTTCTTTAAATATCGTCTATATATTGGAATCATTTGCCTTTCTCCTTGGGAATCAACCTAGTTGAATGCTCCTCCGGAGTAACCTTACCACGAATAGTTCCTCTCATGTCGGTTCAAATTTTCCACCCATCTTGCGGTGTCCAAGAATAGGCCTTCTGAGAACGAAAACAAGATCACTAACTTTGAACGTCCTCAGGCGGACCAATTTCTTGTGGGTTTGAATCATCTTTGCTTGATACAGTTCCAAATTTTGCTGTGCAGCAAATCGCTTCCCTTCATGACTTTCCAGTTCTGCAAGTCCAAGCTTGGTGTTTTCTTCTATTGTGATCTATTTGGCGATAGAGATTTTAAGAGTGGTAGCTGGACCTCTAATATAAGTAGTGTCTCAGATCCGTATATGAGTGCATAAGGTGTAGACTCCATCGGTCTTCTTACTGTTGTCCTGTATGCCCATAGTGCTTCTAGTAATTTCTCGTGACATCCTCGTTTGTTATTGTCCAATGATTTCTTCAAAATCTGCACAACCATCTTAGTAAAGGCTTCTACCAAGCAGTTTACTCCTGGATAATAAATTGTATAATACCTCAAATCTATCATGTGGCACCTGATAAAGTTATTGAACTTTTTATTCTTAAAGGCAGACCTGTTATCGAAAATCATTCTAGGAGGTATGCCAAAACAGTAAACAATATGATCCTTGGCAAACTATAGAATATGTTACGTTGTGACCTCTCGTAATGACACTGCCTCTGCTCACTTGTAGAACTATTCTGTAGTTGCGATTATAGATATGCGACCTTTTCAAGATGGACGGTCTATCAGGCCCACTATATCCATTCCCCAACTCTCAAATGGCCATGATGCTACTATGGGGTGTAGAAAATTTGGTGGTTGGTGCAGGAGCACTCCATGTACCTGGCACAGATGACATTTCTTAGCTCATTCCATACAATCCTTCATCATATCTTTCTAATAATATCCAAGTTGTTTGCTTTTCATCTTCATTTTCAGCCCTGATTGGTGAGCTCCACACAATCTAGCTGACACTTCTTTGATGATTTTTTGCACTTATACTCTACTCAGACATGTCAGCCACATCTGATTGAATGATCTTCTGTTACAAAACTTTGTCGATTAAGGCATATGACATTGACCACTTATGAATCTTATGTGATACTGAATTATCTTCTGGTAGCTTTCCGGTTTACAAATATTCCAATAATGGCTGACGGCAATCTTCAGTATCTTCTATAACTACAGCTACTATCTCTTCCTTTTCGAGCTTGTGTAAACTGTCAAGGTTGATCTACGATAAATCCTGACATTCTTGTACTGTAATGTATATGGAATCTTCTGGTGGACAAGCCAATTCTTTACCAAGCTTGTCTAAAGCATCGGCATGGGCATTGTCTGCTTGAGGAATCTTATAGTGTGTTATGCTGAGAAAATGTTCTAGTAGCTTCATAACATACCGATGTTATTCTCCCAATCTTAGTTTCAAAATCATATATTGTCCAACCACTTGCTGAATGACGAGTTGTGAGTCGCTGTAAATGGCAATGTTTGTTAATATTTCCAATTCTAATTCCGATATCAATGCTTCGTACTCTGCTTCATTATTGGTACACGAATTTGTGAGGTGGTAGGACGATGTCAACATTACTTGATCCGATGTAATGATGATCAGACTGATTTTTGCTTTTTAGGTATCACTGTCTGTAATCCTTTATCTTTTCTAGCTGATGAAGCTCCATCAAAGTACATTTCTCAATGTCTTGCACGAAGTTGTTCACTTACATTATCTATTTGTTTGGTACGTTTTGGCTGCTAGAGGACCTAGTTGATAGTGGGTGCACTGCAAGGAAGTCTACTATAATGATCCCTTTGATAGTGCGAAGGGGCACAAAGGCTATATTAAATTGCAATAAAATCATCAACCACCTTGCTAGACGTCTGGAAAGTTTGGTCAGGTCTTCAAATATTCCAATGGATTAACATTCAAAATCAGGCTGATCTTATAGGACAACATATAGTGCCTAAGATTTTGAGCTACAAAAAACCAATGATGGACATTGTTTTTCAATAGGAGGATCTTCACTGGTATTAGATGTCAACTCAGGTAGTAGAGTGCAATTTTTGTACCCTCATCAATGAAAAAGGCTAATAAGGATTTGAGGGACTTGTCTAAGGCCACGACATAAAGTATCAACGGTCTACCCGGGATAGAGGCTGCTAAAATAGGAGATGTCGTTAGATATCCCATAATATCTTCAAAGGCTCATTGACACAACTCTCCTCAATAGAACTTTACATCTTTTCGAAGTAAGTCGGAAAGGAGATAATGTACATTCTGACAGCGGATGCCAACTATATTCTTCTAGAAGCTTGCTTCACTTGGGTTATATTTGGATCCACTCCCAGGTGGTGAAATGCAACTTCCAGGCATAGTCCTGACATTCTTCATAGCTCTAAGAGAAACGATCCTTGAATTCTAACAATAACTTGATCAAATTTGTGGACTCTTCATTGCTGAGTAGCAAACTTATGAAAGTCAGTCGGGTCTGATCCTTAGTCCCGAGGTTGATTTCTTTTAATTTATCTACTGTTATCGTGATTTTTTCTTCATACTTTGGCGAAGCATCATCTATCGGCTTTCTTCTTAATAATATTTGATTTTGAAGCATTGTTCTTCTAACTGGCTAGTAACCACCATGCAAAACTCTAAGTCATCGGCTAGTCCTATCGTTCCAAATCTAATGCCTTCTTTCAAGTTGGGAGTTTATCCTTTAGTATTCCATAGTTTCTTGAAAAGCTGCAATATATTCTTTAACATTAGCTTTAGCAAATAACCTTATTGAATTAACTTTTGTACACAGGGAGAAAAGTAACTAATGGTAATTCCACTATTCATTAGAATTGTCTTCTTCCAGATTTATACAAGTTTTAGAAGTAGAAGGAGAAGCATGGTAAAACTTGATCCATTTAAAATCACCATTACGAAGTTCCTTGATTTTCATACTCTCAATCTTTTGAGGGTTGATCGAACTTAGGGTCATGGCTTGCACGTAATGGCTAATCTAATCGTACATCGACTCATATTCATCTTTCTCTGTATCATCCAATGAGAAATCGAACTGAGGCTTCTTCTGGTTTACTATCATTGCACCTCCATCAGATTTATCCTCTTCAGATCTTCCTTCTATATTGATGTTGATTGGCTTCATCGGTTTAACCATCTTATTAATTCTCCCTCACCCGCGTCCTTGGCCTTGATCTCGGATATATGGGATAAAAGAATCTCCACCAACTCGTTGTAAATGAGTGGTGAGAGATCGTTAAAGCGGAGCTGAATGGTCATGTTCCTACGATGCTTCTAAATTTTCAACCCTATTTTGTATGACTTCTCCTGAAAAGATAGTCTTTTTCAAGGGAGCATAGTAGGTAGCATCTTCGTGGATGCCCACTTCATGTATTGAGAACGTCTTAAGGTCTCCCATGATGCAGTGTTCTTGTCCAACTTTATAAAACTTAATGCGTTGTTGTGGCGATGACAGGACCATATTGTACTCGTGAAGCAACGACTGACCAAGTAGTTGAATGAAGCGTCCGCATCGATGACAACAAATTTTTTTGTTGTTGCTAGATCACCAACCTTCATTAGTAGTGTAATCGATCCAAGTGATCTTTCTCCTTTATGATTGAATCCCCTTAGAATCATCTTATCTGTACTACATTCCATTTTGTCAATATCCAGGCATGCTAGTGTCCGTAGACTCATTATATTGAGTGATGCTCTCGGATCTACCAAAACTCTAGAAAGTATGAATCTACCGATGTTGATAGAAATGTAGAGTAGTTGGTTGTGGTCGGTAGTACTGAGCAGCAAAGCATCATTAGTGAAGGTCATCAAAGGCTGTGCCTTTAATGTACAAACTCCATCCATGGATGTGTTAGCCAACTATACTAAGAAAATATCCGGATCATGTAGAGCCTTGACTAGATTTTCTCTCATCTCTTTTTACTGGCTCCTCACTTCCTAAACTGGCTAGTGTTTTCATTGCCATCTCTGTAGCTATCATTGGTCTTGTCGGGATTTAGTATGATTTGAGGATCATTTTGGGAATCAAAATCGGGGTTATATTGGTCATAATCAGTTACGTCATCAATAGAGAAAGTTAAAACGTTGCCAACATCATTACTGTTATTATAAAAAGACCCCAGAGGGGTGTAGAGGAAATCGTACAGAGTTAGCGGTTTGAGGGAAACAATCTAACAGGGGCAGCCCTTACCTAAGCCTTTGCACTACCAGTTGTTATCTCATCAGCGACCTCCTTCTTCTTTATCTTCTGTTATAGTAGCTTCTCTGGTGTATTCTCCATTTTTTGCTTGGCAAGTAGCAAACTATGAGTGGCAGCTTGCTCTGAAGTGGTCTATATTTGATTCAGTACCTTCTTGAAGGATTTTTTCCAGATTGATCTCCATTAATCTCAATCAATGTAGGGGTCTACCAGGGAGATAGGCTTAGCCAAAATCATATTTATTGATCCTCTTGCAGGCTCTTTTAAATAATCTTTTGGTATTGTTATATTTCCATCTTTATAGTTCCTTTCAAGCCAGTCCTTGAAGCTGAAACATCCCTCTATAGTGTGTCCGAGTAGCCTGTGTTATGGATGGTAGTTGGGATGGTCTTCTTGTTGACTTCCTCTGGCTTCTTTGGCTCGAACAATCTGAACTTTGGCTTCTTTAACAAAATTTGAAACATCTTTGCTACGACATTGTCTTTAAAGGAGTATACCCTATTCAACTGTTCTAAGATCGTCAGACCGTATCTCCTATCAGTCCTATACAGTCTATGCTGGAAAAGCTGCTGAATTGACAGACCGTACTGCTGACTGTACTGCTCTGGATGGGGTTGGCTGTACTACTAAAGCTAAGCATACAGTGGTGGAGGTTGATTGAATTGTGGTGGCTACTAGGTCTGAATCCTCATTGGCTGCTTTCTCTTATCGAGCATTTCCAGTACGGCGATCTCTTCTCAAATACCTTAATTGGCCTTAGGTTTTCATCTTTTCTAAAGGCTTCATGATTCATCATAGGAGTGGATAGGCCTCCAGTACACCAAGTTCCTTTTGCTGAGGGATCTCATCAATAACAGGCAGACTTGTAGCTTGAGCCTTGACGGTTCTTATAATCTTACGGTCGTGGTTCCACTTTTGAGACCAGGTTGGCGGAGTGACTCTGGAGTAGGAACTAATCTCAAATAAATCTTATAATCATGTAAAATCTTCATCATATAGAATCTACTTTCCCTTGGCAGATGGGAAGGTAGGGGCAGTAACAAAAAATCCGGTGGCGGTAGGGGTGACAATCTTTTTGGGCATTGTAACAACAGACTTAATGAGAGCGGTGGCAACCTTTACCTTCTTAACAAAAGGTAAATTGTGGTAGGATTTCAACTCATACTCAGTAGAAGTTTATTAAACATCTAGAGCAGCTATCTACATGATGACAAACAGGACTTTTCCAAGCACGACTTCAAACTCACGGAAGTCAGTGACGAACTGAATGGTGGGTGCTGCAAGATGAGTCTCACTAGTGGTGGGCAAGTTGTAGGAGAAGGTGAGCATTGAGATGGACATTATCACTCTCTATCCAAAAAAAAAATTCTAAAATTAGCAATGGTCCACACCTTGTAATAATAGTGCAAACACTATAAATTAACAGAGGTCTTGCTATGAACGAGGTATCTTCCCTTTCCATTTTGTTTCATTTTTTTAAGGATTTATTTTGCTTTGTGTTATTAATCTCCATAATTTTTGCAAAAAATTTTTAATTTTATCATTTCATTATCAATTTGAAGTGTTCTGAGTTTATTTTCAAAAATTAAAAGGTGTTTAAGATTTGTAGGAGTTGGCTCAATTTGATGATAGCGAAATTGAACCCATCAAGCATAAGGAGATGGTGAAGTATGGGACCCTGTACTGGATCCCATTCAAAACACACCTTGATTTGGTAAAACTTGTGCACCAACACACCTATTGGGGTCTAACTCCACAAAAAGAATAATCTTAAAGACTCCTGAACCCCTCTTATAAGAGCAAGCTCTTATAGTTAATTACATCTTAGATAACCAAAGTCACCTGAAAAAATTAATGATAATGATCATTAAATATTACCTTTATGAATTCAAAAGAGTTTAGGATTTTTTAAGGTCAAAAAATAGGAAATTCAAATCGGGAAGGTGCAAATGGGAACAATTATTATGGAATCCAAAAAGAGAAAGCTAGGGAATGTCATGGATCTTGAGTAGAAACTCGATAGCTTCCCAAAATATCATGTGGTTTGGCTTCAACTTTGAAGAAATATTATCAATATTTCTTCCTGTAAATTTTATTATTTAGGGCTTATATCTACATAATACCAATTCTGTAAATAACCTAGAAGATAGGAGGATTTATGTTGTACCTAACGACAACCTTGGAGTCCTAAGGCATGTAAGGGCTTGCATTGTATGGTGTGTAAAACCCTAAATGATCAATTGAGGATTTATGTTGCACATAGACAAAAAAATTTGAGGTCCTATGGATTTTTATTTAATTCTTAGAAGGTTTGCTAACCTGTTTTGTCTCTCGAAGATGTCCTTCTACATGCCTCATCATGCTGTCGCGATGTATGCTCTCAGTTCCTCATTGCAGTAGGTTTCAGTTTAGAAGTGTCAAATTAAGGTGGTTGAGAGAAGTATCGGGTTTAGAGTTCAAGTTATGGTATATTCAGAATTATTTGAATGTCTTATTAGGGGGAGTTTAAGTTGATTAGAGCGACACCGTTTAGGATCCCACGGTTCCCTCATTTCGGCACCACTAATTTCTTACGATTCACTTAGTCTAAATGAATTTACCAAACTCAAATAAATGAATTCAATAAGTTCATCCAGACCGGGAAATCTTGTTAGCAGCCGTAGGTTGCCTAATCTGAGGGATTACCGATCATCCAAGGAGACGTTTTAATTTAGATGAAATTGTCTTTATTTAGTTTTGTATGTGATTAATTTTTAGAGTTGTCTTGTTTTGTTACTGTTGTGAATTTTGTTTTTTATTTGGTTTTGGTTTAACATTCAAGGTGGCATAATTTGAAGAAAATGAGAAGTAATGGAAAGTAAAATACAGTGAAGAAAATACTTTAAATAAACTATAGAAGTGTACCACACCTCTTCTCGCACTCAAGTTAAAATATTAGTATTTGTTGTATATATATAATCTTGCAGACAATTAAAATATGTTACATAGGAAGAACACAAACAAACAGGTTTAAGGTCTGTCTACCGAGTCCTAGGATAGAACTTGGTGGGATTTTATTTATAGGATGATCTTCTTGAGCAAAAGAAAATAAATTCAGTTTTTCTCCAAAATATCAAAAAGACTACAAAAGTGTTCGGGGTATGACCCTAAATGACTTTTAAAGTTCTATGGAAGGTCCCTAGTTCTTCTGAATATATTATGTTGCTGAATCATTCATCCATTAGGGTTTAAAGTTTAATGGCCATGTCTTAACCCTCTAATCAGTGATCACTAATGTATTAATTATCCCGTGGGTGGGGTAGCCATCACTTGACATTTTATTTTAAATATTATGTGAGTGAAGGCCCTTTAAAGATAAATTTATTTGTTAAGGAATTTAATAAATTAATTTAAAGTTGGGCTAGTGGTATTTTCAAAATATTGTTGATTATGTTTTTTTTTTTCTAAACCTCATTAAGTAAAGTTTGGATTAAGCCTAGTTCACTACTAAGCCCTTAAAGCTTCATGGGTAGGTTTGTAATTTTAGGAATATTAAGTTATGTTTTATTAATCCTTATCTTTGATTGTATTATCATCATTTCATTAGGTAGGGGTCTCAAATTAGTGTGTTATTGCCTTCAAAAATCAGACCCTTCACCTTAGAATCATTTAGTTTAATTAACTTCCAAAGTCATGACAATTTCAGGATATTACAATTATGCCCTTGTCATGGAAAGATGTTAGATTGGATTCTACCTTTTAATCCCTTATGTTTTAATCATCTATAAAAGTTAATTAGAATCATTTGTTAACCATTTACCCCTTTCATTAGGCCTAAAATTTAATTTAAAGCTTCAATTCCATAATTTCCAATGTACCCCTTTAAGACCTATCACTTCATAATTCATTAAATTTAACTCAAATGAAATTGAAATTTTTATGTTACCCTAGTCATGGGTCAATTGAAATATCGGAGGAGTAGATGTGATTTTTCTATTTTTTTGTTCTTTTTATAAATATTTTAATGAAAAAATAGGTATTTTCAATATTAATTCATTAACTTAGCCAAAACAAACCATCTATCCTTAAAAAAATTATTGTAGCTTCCACTTTGTTATTGGACCATCTAAGACAATTTTCATGAATGTTTGAGTTTTATTTTAATTATTATATTTATTATTATTTTTTTATTAAATAAATAGAAAATATTATTTAAGTGGAAAATTCAGGTTTAATTTTTTCATAAGTCTCTGAGTTCAAGGAACACGAAGAAGTAAATTTCATATTTAATGATTTTAATTTTTATTTCTTATAATTATTTTAGTGCAATATTATGGAAAATTCACTTTTAGCCTTTCAAAATTCATAACTTTATTTAGAAAATTAGAGAAAATATTCTAATTGCTCTTAAGTGATAAATAAATAATTTATAACATTAGTGCACTTTTAATTTTTGAGTTTCATTATTACTAATTATGTTTAATTATTTAAAATTCATAATATATCTTAAGAAAGAAATGTTTATTTTAATTCTAATTTTATTTTCCTTAAGTCCCTCTGGTCACTAGGAACTCTCAAAACAATTTTTTACAATTTTCCTAATTATGTTTTATTTGTTATAATTATTTTAGTGCTAAAAAGGCTATTTTATTTAGAAAATTCATTTTAGTGTTTTAATCACTTCTAGTTGACTTCATATTTTTATGGGGAGCTGACATAGTTATTATTTATAGTGTGGAATAATTTTTGGTTTTTTTTCTATTTATATTTTAATTATTTAGTTTTTTGAGGTATTTAATGAGTTAATTAATTAGAAAGCCATTTTAATTACTTAAATCCATTTAATAATTTTTGTAGGGTCCTCCAACCACAGTAAAACTAACAAACCTATTTCTTTGTTTTTTATTTTAGTTTAATTATTATATTTCATTCTAGAAAAAAGAGAGGTTTAACTTTAAAGTTAGGTATCTCTAGCTAGAGATATATTCTGACCTTGAAAAAATCAGAGAAGATCCAAACCATAGATGGAACAATCCGTCCAAATCCCAATCCATGGTTAATTATATATAACAAGTTATGGTTTAGTCAATTTATAAAGTATTTAATTAATCTAAAAAAATATAAGTCAAATAATATTGATTTTATTTCCACATTGTTCCCCTCTATTCACTGAGCAAATTTGTTTTTTTCTTTTTTTTTAAATTTTCTACACCAAGTTATGGATTTTTAAAGTTAACTTAATTACGACAAAAGAAAAAATCTCATATTTTTCCTTTTATGTAGTGCAGCGCCACCTTAACCTAGGTAGCTCTAAAGCTCTGCGTGGAGCTCCTTTATTTGATGTCATCATCCATGTAACGGCTGACTCAGCCCACCCTTTATCTTCTATTCTTTCATCTGACACAATCTGATCCATCCATCCGATACACGTGCGATAAGATGACTCCCCATCTTTGCTTTCAATTGGTCTGACTGAAGAATCGTCCACACTAAACCATAAGATCTCTACCTAGACTGAACCAAATCACTTCGGGTTTGTTCCTACACTTTCATCAAGTCCAGACAAACACATTCATACAGATTATCAACTACGAAATTGAACTTTTCTTCATAAAAGACCAAAATGAACTCAATTTGTGAGGAAAAATTTAATACCTTTGCTCAAGAGGTAAGGCCTCAATTAGGTGCTTGTAGAAGCTTTGTTGGGACCTGGTGAACCTCTTGGAAGTGTTGTTGGGCTCAGGTGAGCTGTCTGTACAAGAGTTTTTCTTACAAGTGGGAAGGCTGAGGAGGAAGTCTCATGTAGAGGTGCAGAGAGATGTGGCTTTCAGTGTAAAAACTTCCTCTTTATGTGATGTTCTGTTTCTGGCCTGATTTTGAGCTCTGAAATTGAGCTTAGACTGTGGGAATTAGGGCAGGAGAATGTTAGGGATGAGCTTCTCTAAGTTCCTAGAAGGTCTAAGAATAATTTGGCAGAGTTTTGTTTAAGTTCAGTGCGCACTCATTTGTTTTTCGTGAAGGTGTGATGTTTAAATAGAGGGTCTTAGGGTGGGTGTTATGGTATCAGTTTGGGTGTGCTTTGCTGCTTAGGTGGAGGGAAAAAAGGTGCAAGTGACCATCTAGGTTTAAAAACATTAAATGGGTGCAATTAAGGTTTGGTCCATGGGAGAGCCTTCTCAGGTTTGGGTTTTCCGGCCACTAGACCATCTGGTAAGGAAAGGGGAGTTGGTTAGCTGGGTCAGGGGAGCCAGAGGAGAGTTTAATTGTGGAGTTTGATGGCTGGTAGAAAAGGTATCTTTGAGCTTAACCATTTTTTGGGAGTAAATCCTCTAAATCATGGGACCCTGGATCCATAGCTCATGTAGGTTAGGCTAAGTGGGTCTAGGTTGGGTCTTAGGGTCCAAATGTTGGCTGTTGTGTGCTTGGTTTGGTCAATTTAGGTTGATTTGGTCAATTTCGTTGCTTGGGTTTGAAGTTGAGGTTTTGGGTCAAACTTGGGTCTAGGTTGGCTTTGGGCTAGGGTATGAGTAAAGTGATTAATCAACTTGGTGTGGATAATTTTCATAAGGAGCTTTGAAGCGAAATTAGGTGATTTTGAATTGATTTGGAGACTCAATTTGGTGGAATTGGTCATATGGTCAATTTTTTTTGCATTCGGACTTGACTTTGAATTTGATTGGGCTAGGAATTCGATATGGTTCAATTGATGGTTCAATTTTATGTGGGTAATTTTCATGAAGAGTATTAGATATCGATTGGGTTGAAATTTTAAGGTTATGGGATTCAATTTGGTGATAATTGCAATTTAATGTAAAATTGAGGGTTTTGGCTTAGGTTGGATTTGGGTGAGCTTTGATTTCAAATTTGGGTCAATTTATTGTTCAAATTGATTTAGGGAAGTGTTATGATGATTTTAGAATTCAAGTTTTGGGAAATTGATTTGATTATAGAGTCTCATTTGAAGGAATTTTAGGGTATGGCTAAATTGGGGTTGTTGGGTTTGGCTTGAAATTTGGTTCAATTGGGCTTGGATTTGGTTTCAATTGAGATTTGGGATGATGAATTTGAGTTTGGATTTGAAATTAGGGGAGACTGAAGTCAATTTGGTGAAAGTTGGGGGTAATTTAGGCATTTTATGTCTTTAAACAAAATTTGTGAATTTTAGTCAAAATGGGTCAATTTAATAAAATTAGGCCAAATGGAGTGGTTTGGATAAATTTTGGGATCATTTGGAGTGATTTTGGGAACTTTGATACTTTTTGGAATTTTTAGGGTATGAGGGGCATTTTGGTAACTTTAGGTATTTTGGGGGTATTTTGGTCAAAATGAATGGTTTGAAATGTTTTAAAATGATTTTTGAATGAAATTTGAGAATTTGGTAAATTTTAGAAATTTTGGGATAAATTAGGGTTGTAGGGGCAATGTAGTAATTTTGGTGAAGTTTGGGCTAAAAGGGTCAAAATTGAGAGTATGATAATGTCAATCATGATATTAACCCATTTGAGCCATGAACCAAAAAAGTTCCATTTTGGATCCTCCATGTGTTGGTCCTAGCCGAACCCTAGCCCACGGCTATGAGCTTGAGAAACCACCCACTTGAGTTTCCAAAAGAATAGGGAACCATGGTTTGGCATGTTTAGTTTAGGTTGGATTAGGAGTGAAAGTGTGAGGTTCAAGTGTATGTGTGTGCGTGCAAGCTTGACCCGAACCAGGCCACCCAGGGTTATTCCTAAGGCTTGACCATCCTATAGGGGATTTCTCTTGAGTTTCCTTATCGTTGGCTCCATCCTACCAAGTGCCGGAGGTTGTTAGCAAGCATATGAAACTCCATGTGAATCCAAGAAGCATTTGAATTTCTAGTAGTCTCCTAAGATAGTCACAAGAAAATCCTATGGCTAGATCCTAGGCTCCTAAAGAAAGACTAAAACTCAACAAAATTGAGGTCAATAGATTTCAACTAAGTTATTTTTCTTAAATTCATAAGACAAAAATTATAGTAACTTAAAGGTAACACCACATACCACAAGTCATTTTAAAAGTGATATAAAATTAAAAACGAGTTACTTAGGACAAAAAAAGATATGTTTTCAAAATAAATATGGCAGGAAGAAAATTTTGATATTGATAAATAATTTCTAAAAATTAAATTAACCTAAAAAGGAAGCATAAAATTTAGTACATGTACTAAGTATGAAAGCATACGTGTATAGTTTTCAACTTTTCTATATAATAAACAAAGCTTGAATATATACATAAGTTCATCTAAGACAAACAACACTAACATTCATTGGATAAAAACAAAGATTCAAGCATAGTTCACTACACAACACACATATATCGATCCACACAATCAAAAAACTTAAGGACACCTACATAACAGAGTTCAACACATAAACAAGAACACACTTTCATTAACAAGCAAAACGAAAAAGATAGCCTTGGGGTGCCTACCCAAAGAGCTTGGTTTAACGTCGCCAACCTGATAAAAAATTCCTCCAGGATAATAATTTCATTTAAGTAATTCTTGATCAATCATCCAATCTTTTTCAGAACCTAGGATTTCTACTAAATCCTCACATTGTAATTTTTCTTTTAGATCTTCTTTTTCATATTGATTCAAATTATAATTCATCATTTTCTTTCTAGATCTAATATTGTTCTAATGATTTTATCAATTTTCATATTAATATCTTCCTTAAAGTTTATAAATAATTGATCATTATATGATAATGCAAGGTCTCCTAAATTATGAATCTGGTTCTCTCTAAATGATTTTGATTCAGGATTAAATTCCTCTAGGCTACTCTTCTATTTCATGTTATCTTCTATTTCTTCCCCTTGGGGATGAGAAAATGGTGGAGGAAGTCATTTTATATTTATATTTGTTGATGAAATTGGTTTTTCTAATTCCTTAAGAATATTTCCATTTTTCTTTCGATCTTCTTTTCTTCTTTTCTCAACTTGTGGTTTATTTGAACAATATCCTCCAATTTTTTTCCAATTCTAAGTTGTATAGTTTTAACTTGCTCACTATTCTTCTTCTGAAGGGTTATCTCAGTGTCAATAGGTAAAATCTTTGGAGGATAACTGTTAATTGAACTAATAATCTTCTCTAATTGTTTTTCTATTTTCCTTATTAGGGCCCCTTAAGTTTCCAACTCATTTTCCATTTGAATCACAACCTCTTCAAATAGTAATTCCTTCTCATCAATCTGTGTGTTGGACTTAAATATATAAGGAAATAAAATTCAATCATTAATGTTGGCTTGATTATTCCAATTGCATGACTAGTTAAAATGATTATCTTCCCACAATTGGTTTTCTCCTCCAAAATTGTTATTCATGTTAAAGTTCGAATGATTCTCCCAATTAGTGTTATAATAATTAATATAAGGATCATATATCTCATGGCTAGTTTCAGAAGAGTTAGCTCGATCAATTTTCCAAATGAATTTTTCCCAATATTTAGGGGCTCTTGAGGATAGCATTCTACATATTGATCTAACTTCCTTGTAATATCTGCAACTTGAGAACTTAAAATAATAAGCATATCTTCAAGAAAATTTGCTACCCTGTAATGTGACTCCGACGTGTGTTATTTTTCTGCGTGTTTTTATATTTTTATGTATGTGCACAAACTAGAGGTTCTACGCAAGTATACGTATCATTCAAGTAATAAAGGGCTCTAGTTGAGTCTTGTTTATCTATCCCATAAGGAAGTGAGGTAAGAGGTCCTTAGTCAAATTTTAGTCTATTGTTATTAGACTTTAATTGGAATGTCAATAAAAGAGGTTATTCTAAAATACTTTTAATGGTAAGTCTTATGTCTAAAATAACTAATAGCTATTTATAAATGTAAATATTAATTCTAAAGATAACCCTTTCTAGGTGAATTGGTTTAGTGAATTTTGAGATAATAAAATCTACTATTTGTTATATAGTGAATTGGTTAATATAAAAGAATGAGATGCATTAAATTTTTTATGGGCCAAATAGAAGAAATCTTATTCTTTACCCTCTTCAGAGTGCATAAAAAACATAGGCTAATCCTATGTTTAGTCCCTAAATCTATGGTTAGGCTGGGAGGATACTGGCTCTCACTTCAGAGCTCCCACTTCTCTACACTTGAAGGCTAACTCTTGCTCTAATTTCCAAACACTTGGACTGAAATCGGTATTTTAGTCTGTCACCCTAAAATCTCCAATTCTACTTCCATTAAAGTATATTTCCCTAATTATTTGCACCCCATGAACTTCACCATCCATAGAATTTGAACGTGGTTCCACTTTGCTGAGAATTACACCGCCCTCTCGGATCATAGTATAATTACAAAAAATTTTAACACTACAATGAGCTCTTATTGTAATGTAAATGAAGCAAAAACAAAAACCATCACCTTTATAATTAAAATCTCTTTTAGAATGCATCCTAATATCCTAAACATTAATCCTTCTCATTGCAAAAGAAACGTAAAAGGAAAATAATGACATAATTTTCTCATGCCACTATTTGGAAAAAAGAAAAAAGAATAAGAGAAAGACATCACAAAGCACGAAGAAAACATAATGGAAAACTTCATTTCATCAAAGTAAATCCACTACATAAGTGTGTTGACCTCATTTTTGATGAGGTCTCTTCTCTTCTCTCTCCTTAGTACTTAGGATCTAGCCTTAGGCTTTCCCTTTGACTATCTTAGAGGACTAGAAATGGAACCCACCACTTAGAAATTTAAACACCTCTTAAACTCCCTGCAAACCCCCTAAGTTTGATTGTAAATCCCTAAGTCACTTGGAGGGTTAAAATCAAATGTGGAGGTTTAAAAGATGAGTTCCCTATAGGACTCTTTGGCCTTAGGACTACCCTGGGTGGCTTGATCTGGTGAGGGTTGACTTGCACACACATTACACTTTCACACACATTCCAAATCCTAAAACCATGCATACCTAGCTTGACTTCCTGACTCATGTAGGTAATTCATATGGATGGACCTTAACCCCTGGGCCCTTGGCTAAGACGGTTAGGAACAACATAGTGAATGCCTCAAGTGAGTCATCTCATGGCTCTTATGGTCTTGATATGGCTTCATGGCTCAACCAAAGTGATTTCATTTTATTCAAACTTGATCAATCTTTATTTTTCCATAATTTCAATTTTTGACCCCCGGGGCCCTACACCTGCTAAACCTACCAAATACTTTCGAAATTGCCCAAATTTTGCAAAATTTCCTAAATTGTCCAAAATTCCTCAAAACCAATCTTAAACATTTCCCCCCACTCAAATTGATCATCCTTAGCCAACTATACCAAAAAAATTCCAAAAATACCCCCCAATACCCTCCAAATACCCAAAATGCCCTTCTTAACCAAAAATTCCATAAATTCCAAAAATTCCCAGAAAATTCCAAAAAATCCCAAATATTCCTAATTTCATTTTGTTCTACTACACTATAAGCCAATTGTGTCAATTTAACCCACTTTTACCAAAATCCCCAATTTGACCCATTCTTAACCCAAGTGGACCCAATGTCCCACTAAACCAACCCAATTGACCTCAATATTGGTCCAATTCAATTCTAAACTACAATTAAATATCCCTAATGTCAATTTAGACCAAATTCAAGCCCAATTTGATTGAAATTTGGATCCAATTTCAATTTGAAGCTTAAAGCCCAATTTTGGCCCATGACCTAAACCTAGCCTAAACCAACCCAATTCAACTCCAATTAACCCCAAATATTTTCCTAAACCTTACTAATATCCCAAAAAACAAATCACTAACAAGATTTGCCCCAAATTTGAACCTAAACTCCACCTAAGCCTAACCCAATGTTAAAATCCCCATTTTTGGCCTAAACCCAAACCTAACCAAAATGGGCTCAAATCCCAAAATTAAAGCCCAACCAAAGTTGAAAACTCTTTGTGACACTCCCATGAAAATTTCTCAACATTAATTTTACATCAAATCCAACTTTAGCCCAACCTTAAACCAAGTTAGCCCAATTTGACCCACTTTGGCCCCTTTACTAAAAAGACCCACATTAAACCCAATTCAATTCAAAATCACTTCAAATTTGTTCCAAATCACTCATGACACATCCCTAAACTAAACCCAACACTTATTTGACAAAATCTTTTACAAAAATTTCATCCATTAACTTGTTTTAAAACCTAAAAGCCCACCCTTTTTAAGACACTTTAAAAGCCCATGCAAAACAATTTCAAAGGCCCAAAACTTATTTCAAAACCCATATGACATCTCCATTGGTCATCCATTAGATAAAATCACCCCTAAGTTTCATTTCATCATTTAAACAAACCAAATGTGGCCCCATGAAAATTTTCCATCAAAATGTCTAAAAGTTCAAAACCCTTTTTTATGTAATTTACCAAGCTTTGCTCCAAGCCACATGGAGCCATGGAGCCATGCATAAGCCATATACAAGCCTTGGAGCCACTTTCCACATCACTAAAAATTTATGGCTAAAGAGGGAACCCCTTTCCAAACTCCTTCTTAAGCCTTTTTAACCCCTTTTATGTCACACTCTAACCCATGCTTAATCAAAATTCTTGGGATAGAGACTTCTCCACCTAAAGTCAGCTGAGCCAAATGATTCATTTCAGCCAAAGTCAAACTCTTGGAGGGTGAACCGAACCCATTTCCATGGCTTGACCAAATTAAGCTCAAAATGACCCTTCCCCCTTACCATTTAAATCGAACTCCTTTACACATGTCAAGCCTCAATTGAACTCACCAACTTCCACCCTTGACCCTACTGAGCCAGATGGTGACCTAACCCTGCCGGCCAGCTGCTTGGGTCACCTGAAAATGCCATGGCCGAGAGCTCCATGTGAGCCAAAATTTTCAATTCTTCCTTGCTGAGTTGTCCCAGTCCAATTGAACACCATGGCTGTTCTTCTCTTTCATAGAGCGAATCGATCCCAAGCATCAAACCCCCTAGAAGGCCCTCCAGGCCATTTCTATTTAAACCCACCACCCTCTCGGCCAAAGAAGGTGATGAACCGGACCTAAACAAAACTCGCCAAAATTGCTCCGGGACCTTCTCCTCACCTAGAGCAATTGATCCCCACTGCTCTCCCGCCACTAAACCCCATTAATTGAGCTCAATTTTGCAGCTCGATTCTCGACTCGGAACCGGGACATCTCTAAAACCTCCACCAAATCCAAATTAAACTCACCCACACATGCACAGGACCAAGAGAAGGAGTTCCCCAGTGAAAGCCCCCTCTCTAGGCCACCCATTTGCTCCAGCCTCCAAGCTTTGAAATCGGCTGTGGACACATTCATACCTAGACAATTCCTCAGAGCCAGAGACTTCATCTGGAGCTTCCTTGGGTGTAATCGAAGGTGACACAACTCTCTGATTGAAGCTACACTTCTCAAAGAAAAGGTATGTATCATTCCTTCCTTCCGAGATTTCAGTGATTCTCCATTTTATTTTACTAAATTTCATAGCATGTAAACAGTATGAATGTGTTCGTCTCTTCAAGATGAATCCATAGAGCATAATAACACGAAAATCCATTGAGAAATGAGAGAGTTCTTAAGGTTTTAGTGTGGACAGTCACGGGTGCACACCAGTCGTAGACGATGACCAGGCGCCGTCCAATCAAGCGTGTATCGAGTGAACGGTCCAGATTGCGCCGGACCAGAGAATGTTACATGAACCGCGGGCCCCTGGAGCGCTGAGTTAGATGGCAGCGTCGAATGGGAGCCCGACGCGTGGTCTTTCGGAGCTGCCGCGGATGAGTCGGCGCCACGTGGATAAGTAGAAAAATATGGAATTTTTTATTTATTTAAATACCCAGAACTTAGAAAATCCATATCTTTGTGTAGAAAAATCATATAAATAAACTAAAAATACCCTCTTACTCAGTGAACAGAGGGAAATAATTTGGAAAAGAAATCAAGTTATTTTGATGAGTATTTTATTTTGAATTAATTATTTACTTATTTTAGTATTTTGATTATTCATTTGTATAGAAAATTCACCATGGCATGAGACCATAGGGCTTTTGAAGCCTTTGATCTTGGAAACATTGCCTGAATTTTTCAAGGTCAGAGGCCATCTCTATGAAAAGTTATGTATTTTTCAAGTTTAGGTCACTATTTTTGGTATTTTAATTCCAATAATTGCCATGTTGTTCACTAAATTCCAGAGAAATTTGAGGAAGTTTCTTAGGACCAGAGGACCCTAGGATAATTATATCTTAGGTTAGTTCATTTAGAATAATCCTAATTGGTCTAATTACTCAAAACTGAACTTTAATTAAATAGGGTTAACCACATATTAAAATAACTTGAAAAAAATTCTCCACTGATCTTTAGGATCAGTGGGACCTCACATAAAAATTTGAAGTCAATTGGAAATATTTAACCCCACTAAATGGATTAATTAAGCCACATGATCAAAATTAAACTTTAAAAATTCATAACTCCAAAAATACATTTCAAAAATTCACCAAATTGGTTTTGTGTGCTCTCTGATATTAGAGGAGTCTATAAAAATTAAAATTGGAATTTTTTAAATTTTTTTATTTTTAATCATATTTTAATATTTAAATAATTAAATAAAAATAAAAATCACAAAAATACTAAAAATCATAAAAATGTCACATTTTGACTCCTAATCACTTAGAAACAAACCAAATATTTTTCCCAAGTCTCTAAGTTAGGATATTGAATTTTAAATGCTTAAAACAATTTTTAATATTAAAAAAAATGTATTTTCTAACCTATTCACTAAATTAATTCCAATAAATCAAAGAAAAATTATAAAGTTGTAAAATTTGTTTCTCTAAACTCCTTGAGGTTAGAGAGATTTAAGGAAAATATAAAACCCATTTTTCAAGTTTAATTTTATGTTATAATTAATTAATGCTGCAAAAATCAAAATAATTATAATAAAAAAATATAATTTAAAAAATCACCAAAATTGCTCCAAGTGGTGCTCTTATCATTAGGAACATCACATAATTTTCTTAAGGACAGAAACATTTCCTTGGTCATGTTGTTGAATTTCCATTGAAAATCCCTATTTTTCACTAAAAATAATTATATAAATAAATTAATTTCAGAAAAATCACATTTTCTCCTCTAATGTCTTAATTGACATATGAGTGAAGTGACATAAAATTTCAAGTTCATTTGAGCCTAAAAAGGCATTGAGGTAATGGCCCACAATTTTATATTATGATATTTTTAATTTAATTGCAACGACGCCAAAAACTTGACCCCGCTATATTATATGTATAGAATTGTAATTATTTATGTTGTGGATGCTACGCAAGTATACGTATCGTATCGAGTAATACGGGGCTCTAGTGGAGTCCTGGTTATCGATCACACAGGGAAAGAGAAAATTAAATAACAACTAATTTTAAAATAATAATAATAATAATTTTAAAATGTTATACAAAAATTTAGAATTCTAAATTTAAGCGAAATAAAGTAAACTAAGTATTTTAATTAGGTAACTTAACTAAGTAGAAAATTAATACGTATTGAAAGTGCAAGAAATTAAACTAATTGCTAAATAAGTCTTAACTATTCAGAAAAAGTATCTTTCCCCTTGTTTAGAAATTTAAGTGATTGATGAATTTAAATAGATAATTTTAAGGTATTGTAACAAATAGGAGCATTCCTATTCTTTACCCTTTGGTCCAGGTGTAAAGAATATTGACTAATCCTATGTTTGATTACTGAATCTGCGGCTAGGCTGGGAGGATACTGACTGCCACTTCAGAGCTCCCACGTTTCCCTAGCGTGAGGGCTAACATCTACACTTCAGCTCTCAAACAATAGGACCGAATTGAATATTTTGGTCTGTCACACTAAAATGCTCAATTCTACCCCCAGTGATATTATTTCCCTATTTATTTGCACCCTCCTTCCATGGCTTTTGAATTCCCCGAATATCCGATGTAATTTTTACTATAGTTGATATTCAACATATTTTAACAAATCAAATGGCCAGTTTGAAAGTAAATTAAGTTTTAAGTAAAAATTATCACAATTTATTAATATATATAAAAGTACTTATGTTTTAAGTTCATCAAGTCACTTAATTTCATAACAGGGAGAAAGACTAATAAACTACTCAGAATGCATGGGAACTAAACTAAGCATGGATTTCATTTAAAGTTAAAAACAATAAATATAAATACTTATCTCGATTTATCTCCAAGCAGACTCCTCGCAGTTCCTTTGACTCTTCCTTCCAGTACATCAAGACTCACTAAAAACTCACTAACTCACTAAAGACTCACTAATTACACTAATTAAGACTCTAAAGACTGCTCACACATAAAAAAAAGACTCTTAAGACACAAATTGACACACACACAAAATAACACACACTTATAAGCTGAATTTCGGCCTCTATATATAGAGGTGAGCAAAGGACCAAGAGGTGTGTAAGCATCCCTTCAAAAAGTGTCCAGGTTCAATGTATCTGCGCCATTTGAACTAGCTCGCCGTCGGCGACGAACTACCTCGCTGTCGGCGAGGCTTCTAGAAGGTCTTCGAACCGCGCTATCTCGCTGTCGGCGGGCTCGGGCTCGCTGTCAGCGAGACAGTTATAAATCCTTCAGAATTTTCTTCCTCGTACCCTCGCCGTCGGTGGGCTTGATGTCGCCGTCTGCGACTCAGCACAAATTGCATTGTTTTCTTCCTTTTTGCTCCAAATCCGCTCCTTTTTATAATTTTTGTTTTTATCACCTAAATTCTACATTCCTGCAACAAAATAAAGAAAATACCTTCTTTAAAGTACAATTTCATCAAAAATAGGTATGAATTTCTTAATAAAATTTTCAGTGATCAAAATCCCCCAAACTTACTTATTACTTGTCCTCAAGTAATTTTAGTACTACATAAAAATAATGAGTTCTATAATAAGATTTTTCAATTTAAATAAACTATGAATTAGATTAATTAATATCATAATAAAGTTAAATAAAAATAATTCATGTAATTTAATTAATCTTATAGATATAAATTATTTAGTTATCGAGTCTAAGATTTCTAGCTTACTATTCATTTTAGGAATGACTATATTTAAAAGAATAACTACTTAAGATATTCATATGATAAAAAATTCAAGAAAACACTATTAAGTAAAATTCTAATCCATAAACATAAGTTTGGAAATATCTATGTTTTTCCCTTTAGGTTAATTCAAATGAAGCCAATTTTTGATAAGGCATCTCCTGAAGCTTCTCCTCATTTTTCTTTTTCTTTTTCTTTTTCTTTTTTTTAATGAGGATTACTGTATCTCGGAGAGCCTTGTTAATAATTTTGAACTTCATTTTCATTTTCCTAAATTTGAAACTTAGAAATATTTGTTAGCTTATATATACTTCATAGTTTTTACTTCATTGATTTTCAATCTTTTCTTTTTCATTTGAATACTTAAGAATTTTAATTTTAGAATATAGCTTTCCTTACTAAAAATAGTTTACTATATTCTTATTCCCTTTAACCAAATATTTTATTCTATTTAGTTAATTAAAGCACTAGAAATATTTCATTTAACCTTTTATAATAATTAAATAAAATAATTCATATTAATTAAATTAAAAAATTTGCTATAAAAATCATTTTATAATAATTTGAAAATAGAAATTGAGAACAAGTTAATAACTAAATTTGTATTTTACTGTCGGCATATTTTTAGGTTGTGTTGTATTTTTGAAGAGGGGTCGCCTAACAGAAATCTGTCGGCGAATTTTTTAATTTAATTTAAAATAAATAATTTGAAATAGTAGTATTTGATTTTGAAAATAATTTTAAATTTGAAGGTTTTAAGATATGAGATTAAACCGACCTCACATCCCAAATAGTTTATATAAACGAGCATCGCACCACAAACCGTGTATCTATCCCTAAGGATAGACACATCACTTGATGGTGGGGCTTGATTAAATAAACTAGAAGATTAGTGACATCCGTTTGGTACTGCGAACCAATTTTATAAGCCGACAAGTTTCCCTCGCTTAATATGAAAACATTAAACGGGGTTTATATTACACGGGTTCTTTAAAATTCCCTATAAGGGCAAGCCCCTATAGTTAATTACATCTTAAGTGACGGGAATCACCTAAGAAAACTCTCGATAATAACCAATAATTCTGCTCTCAAGAATTTCAAAGTTTAAGGTTTTCAAAGATTGAATTTTGGAATTTCAATAGGGAATGGATCAAATTTTGAAACATTTTGTTTTGTGAATCCAAAGGAAGAAAGGTAGGAGAAATCACTGATTCGAAGTGAACTTCGGTAATTTCCCGACTATCCTATCGTTTGGTTTGAATTTAGGAAAGTCACTAATGTTTATTTGATATTTCAATCTTGCCAATTTTAATTAATTAGGACTTATATTTGTATGATAAAATCAAACAAATAGCACTAGAAGATGTGAGGGTTTATTGTCGTATCGGACGACTACCTCGGAATCCTAAGACCGGTTAGGGCTTAATTTGCAATGCAAATGCCTAACGAAGAGTTGAGGATTTATGTTGCACTAGGCAAGCTACCTCGAAGTCCTATGGCTTGGTTATTTAATTCTAAAAAGTTTTGTTGAAGTAGGTTCAAGTTTTGCGACGACGATGGCCGTGCTTGCCCACCATGCTCCAAGTTCCTTATTGTTGCAGAGGTTTAGTTTTAGAAGTCATAAATCGGAGATGAGAGAAGTGTTTTGGTCTAGAGAAGTCTTAATTTTCCAAGTGTTTTGTATTTTGATTAAAACAAATCTTAAAGTTGATTATAACGACACCGGTTAAGATCCCACGGTTCCATCCTTCCGGCATCATTATTTTTATCGGATTCACTTAGTCCGGATGAATTTGCTAAACTCAGCTTGAATGAGTTCCACACTTTCATTTAGACCGTGGGAAATCCCGTTAGCAACACGTAGGTTACATCATCCGAGGTATTCCCGATCATCCAACAGGACGTTTTAATTTAGTTGTAATTGTAGTTTTGTGTTACTGTTTGTGATTAAATTTTGAGTTGTTTTATATTTTGAAATATTGTGGCGGTGAATTTTATCTTGCAATGACTTTTAACTTAATTTTGGTTTCGGTTTAGGGACTATCCTAAAGGTGTGGGTTTTCATGCAACGAGTTGTTTTATCATGCAAGAAAAGTAAAATGCATTTGCAATAAAGTAAATTGCAATAATGTAAATTGTTGGAAAATAAATTGCAGGAAAGTAAATTGCAATAATACAAATGCGTGCACGGAGGGTCTTCCGATCATCCCAAGCTACACTTAAAACACAATTAGCATACTTAAGCAAGTTCCTAGGTAAGGCTAGGGGAAAGGTTATGGTTTTCTACCAAATTCCTAATCCTATAGCTAGTCATTTCCTATGACGTCTAGGTTCTTTGTGTTTTGGTTTAAGGAAGATTTTCTTCATCAAAGAATAATCAAATTCAATTGTTCTTATAAATGTCCTATCATATTGAGGAAGTGCTTAAGAAGGATCTTAAACATCTTTTCAATATTTCTAGGATTGTTTTAAGTCCAAATGAATTTAATTATACAAATGAATTAATCGTCCAAGAATTTCAAGTTTTGATAACTTGCTCGATGAACTAGGACATTTGAATACCCTATGAGTGAAGTGACACTTCATTTAATGTTTTATTTAGGAGTTATAATAACTAAAGCTTTCGAGGGTAAGTTAGTATTCAAATGATCTGGTTTAAGTTAAAGAGTTTAAATTTGGAATAGTGTTCAAGTTGTTTTTAAATTTATTTTCTTTCTGTTTTAAGTGATGTTATATTTAATTCAATTTAATTTAATTTTAATTGAGTTTTAATTTAATTTAATTTGATTGAGTTTGATTTAATTTGATTTGACGTTTAATTAATTTGATTTGATTTAATTCAATTTTATTTAATTTAATTTAATTCAATTATTTAATTTAATTTATTTAATTTAATTTAATTTGATTTAATTCAATTTTATTTAATTAATTTAATTTATTTAATTTAATTTAATTTAATTTAATTTAATTGTTTAATTTAATTTAATTTAATTATTTAATTTAATTTAATTTAATTTAATTTAATTATTTAATTTAATTTAATTTAATTGTTTAATTTAATTTAATTTAATTTAATTGTTAAATTTAATTTAATTTTAATTTATCCTTAATTTACTTTATTTTTAATTTTAATTAAAATTTTAAAAGAGTTTAATAATTTAATTAAGTCTTTTAATGTTTCAAATTTGAGTTATCATTTTAATTAAGAGTTGAATATTAATGAGATAATTAATTTAGGGACTTTTTAAATTAAAGAATAAATCTCTTCCTAATAAATATCCCTTATTTTAATAATTCCAATTTATTATTCCTCCAAATTTAATCTATTATTTAATTAAAGTTTAATCATTTTAAAATTATTTAATGGGTTTCTACCCTTTAATTATTTAAATTTCAATCATCCAAATCAGATTAAGATCAAATATTTTACTTGTTGATTTTTTATTAAACCTAAAGTTTTAATTAAGGGTTAAAAGTTTAATTACCATTTTACCCCTTTAGCTTAATAATTTCATAACTCACTAAATTGAACTCAAATGAACTTGAAATTTTTATGTGACTTCACTCATATGTCAATAAAGACATGAGAGGAGAAAATGTGATTTTTCTGTATTTAATTTATTTATATAATTATTTTTGGTGGAAAATAGAGATTTTCAAAGAAAATTTAATAACATGACCAAGGGAAAGTTTCTGTCCTTAAGAAAATTAGGGGACATTCCTAATGACCAGAGAAGCACTTGGACCAATTTTGGTGATTTTTTGAATCATATTATTTTTATTATAATTATTTTAAGTTTTGGAGTATTAATTAATTTAAAAATAAAATAAATGTTGAAAAATGGGTTTTATATTTTTCAAAAATCTCTCTGATACCAAGGAAACTAGAGAAGCAAATTTTGCAATTTTCTGATTTTTTTATGATTTATTGTAATTATTTTAGTGAAAATGCTAGAAAATACATTTTTTAATTTTAAAATTACCCTAGGGTTTTAAAATTCAATATCTCACTAAATAGACCTAGGAAAAATGTGGGATTTGTTCCTAAGTGATTAAAATTCAAAATATGACATTTTGGTGAATTTTATTATTTTTGTGATTTTTATTATTTTTTAATTATTAAAAATATTAAAATATTATTAAAAATCAACTTTTTTAGAAAATTGAAATTTTAATTTTCTTAGGTTTCCCTGATATCAGAGAGGCTCCAAAACCAATTTGGTGAATTTTTTAAAAGTATTTTAAAAGTTATGAATTTTTAAAGTTTAAAATGGCTAAGTGACTTAATCAACCCAATTAGTAGGGCTAACCAAGTCCAATTGACCTCAAATTTTTATGGTGGGTTCCTCTGATCCTAAAGGTCAGTGGAGAATTGATTTCAAGTCAATTTGATGCCTGGTTAACTCTAATTAATTAAAGACCTATTTTGGGTGTTTAAGCCAATTAGGGTTGTTTTAAATAAACTAAGTCAAAACCTATTTTTCCTAGGGTTCTCTGGTCATAAGGAACATCACCAAATTTTTCTAGAATTTATTTCACAACATGCTATTTACTGGAATTAAAATACTCAAAACAGTGACCTGAACTTGAAAAATCAAGAACTCTTCATAGGGATGGCCTCGACTTTGGAAAATTCAGGGAATGTTCCCAAATTCGAGGCTTCAAAAGCCCTATGGTCTCATGCCATGGTGAATTGTATGCATGCATGGAGAATTAAAATAATGCAGAGAGTAAATAAATTATAAAAAATAAAATATTTGATGAAATTAAATGATTTCTTTTCCACATTATTCTCCTCCGTTCACTCGAGCAAGAGGGTATTTTTATTTTATTTTTGTGATTTTTCTACACAGAGATATGAATTTTTGAAGTTTAGGGAATTAAATAAATAAGAAAATACCCTATTTATCTATTTATCCACGCGGCGCCGCGTCAACCTCGGCGGCTCCGAACGCACACGCGTCGCGCTCCCATTCGACGCCGCCACCGAGTCGGCAGCCCGGGCCCCGCGGTTCTCGTACCGTCTCTCGGTCCGACGCAATCCGGCCGTCCGTGCGCGCGTGTATCGAATGGACGGCATCCGTTCATCGTCCCCAAGTGTTCTCACCCGAGAGCCGTCCACACTAAATCCTTAAGATCTCGCTCGATTCTCGATGGATTTTTACGTTCTTATACTCTATGGATTCGTCTTGAAGAGACGAACACATCTATACGGCTAACATGCATTGAAACTAAGGCATTTGAAATGGAGAATCTCCGGAAGCTCGGGATGGATAGTTAACTCATACCTTAGCTCGGAGAAGTGTGGCTTCAATCCGAGAGTTGTTGCACCTTCGATTGGGTCCCGCAAGCTCCGGATGAAGTCTCCTGAGTCCGGTGAATTGCCTAGCTATGAAAGTGACCACAGCAGATCACAAAGCTTGGAGAGCTGGAGCAACGCGGGTGGCTCTGGAGATGGGGCTTTTGATGGTGGACACCTTCCCTTGGTCCGGTGAAGGTGTAGAGCCAATCAATTTGGGAATTGGCTCACTTGTGGAGAAGTGTCACTGGTTTTGGGTGGAATTTCGACTACGAAATTGAGCTTACGGAGGAGAAATGGCAGGGGGATCTCACCTGGGGATCAAGTGCTCTAAGAGTGGAGAAGGGTCTGGAACAATTTTGGCAGAGTTTTGGCAAGGTTTGTGCTTCACTCTTCTCATGGCCGAGAGGGGTGGAGTTTAAATAGGAGAGGGTGGAGGGCCTCCCAGGGGGAGTTGAGGCATGGGATCAGCTGCTCTGGTGAGGAGAAGAACAGCCATGGTAGCCACTGGGGATGGGGCGGCTCGGCAAGTGAGAATTTCAATGTTGGCTCACATGTGAGCTCTCGGCCATGGTGTTTTCCGGCGGCCTGGTGGCCGGCCGGCCAGGCATGGGTCACCCTCAAGGTCAGGTGGGTCAGGGCCGGAGGTTTGTGCAATCAATTGGCCATGGACATGTGTAAAGGCTTTGATCCAAAGTGGAATGGGGCATGGCTAGATTTGGACCTAAATGGGTCAACCCACCCATTTGGGCTAGGTGCACCACCCAAGGCCTGGTTTAGGCTGAGGAGAAAGTGATTTGGATCGGCTTGATTAGTGGGGTCAAGTCACAATCCAAGTACAATTAAGGCTTAAGCATGGTTTAGTGGAATCATGGAAGTGGTTAACCACCTTTAGGAGTTAAGGAAAGAGCCTCCTCCTTTTGCCCAAAATGGCATGGTGACATGTAAAGAGGCTCTCATGGCTTGCATATGGCTTATGCATGGCTCCATGGCTCCATTTGGCTTGGGAAAAGTGAAGTCAATTTCATGGAAATGGATTTAAGGAAAATTTTGGTATTTAGGGGTGATTTGGCATGAGGCTTGATTTGGAATTATTTGATGATGAATTTAGGACTTAGGGATGATTTTAATTGAAAGTATGATGAGGGGAAATGTCATATGGGCTTTGGAAGAATTTTGGGCTTTTTTGAAAGGGTTTTAGATGGGCTTTTAAGATGGATTAGGAAAGTGGGCTCTTGAATTTTAAAATGGATTTTGGGATGAAATTTTGTAAAGAGGTTGGGCCAAATAATTGTTGGGTTTAGCTCATGGATGTGTCATGAGTGACTTGAAGCAAATTTGGGGTAGTTTGGGCTTGAATTGGGTTGGATTTGAATTCTTTTGGTGAATGGGCCAATATAGGTCCAAGTGGGCCAAGTTGGGCCAATGTTGGGCTAGAGTTGAAATTGATGTAAAATAAATGTTTAGAAATGTTTATGGGAGTGTTTCAAAGATGTTTTGGCTTTGGTTGGGTTTTGATTTTGAGGTTTGGGCCTATTTGGGTTAGGTTTGGGTTTAGGTCAAAATTGGGCTTTAAGGCCAAAAGTGGAATTGGATCCAAATGTCAACCAAATTGGACTTGGATTTGGTCTAGATTGGTATTGGGGATGTTGAATTGAAGTTTAGAATTGAATTGGACCAGAATTTGGGTCAATTGGATAGGTTTGGTTTAACATTGGGTCCACTTTGGGTTAAAATGGGTCAATTTGGGGGTTTTGACAAAAGTAGGGTAAATTGACAAAATTGGCCCATGGTGTAGTTGGACAAAATGAAATTGGGAATATTTAGGATTTTCTGGAATTTTCTGGGAATTTTCTGAATTTTTGGATTTTTAGGCCAAGAAGGGTATTTTGGGTATTTGGAGGGTATTGGGGGGTATTTTTGGAATCTTTGGTATTTTTGGGTATGGATGATCAATTTAAGTGATGTGGAGATGTTTGGTATTGTTTTTGGAGAATTTTGGGTAATTTGGAAATTTTGCAAAAATTTGGGTAATTTCAAGGGTTTTGGGTAGGTTTAGTAGGTGTAGGGTCTCGGGGGTCAAAATTGAAAATTTGGAAAATTGGAGATTGGGTGAATTTAGGTGGAAAGAAATTATTTTTGTTGAGCCATGAAGCCATTCCAAGCCCATATGAGCCATGAAAGGACTCACTTGAGGCATTCACTATGTTGTTCCTAACCCTCTTGCCAAGGGCTTAGGGGTTAAGGACCATCCATGTGAATCACCCACATGAGTCGGGAGGTTAAGTCGGGTATGGGTGTGGTTTTAGGAAGTGTGTGGAAATGTAGTGTGTAAGTGTAGTGTAAGTCAGCCCCCTCACTGGACCAGGCCACCCAGGGTAGTCCTAAGGCCAAAGAGTCCTATAGGAACTCATCCTTTAAACTTCCACATTTGATTTCAACCCTCTAGGTGATTAGGGGTCTATAGTCAAGTTTGTGGAGTTTGCAGGGGAGTTTAGAAGTGGTTTGAATTTCTAAAAGGTGGGTCCCAATTCTAGTCCTCTAAGATAGTCGAAAGGAAAAGCCTAAGGCTAGATCCCAAGCACTAAAAAGAAGAAGGGAAGACCTCATCAAAAATGAGGTCGACAAATGACACCCCAATAGGTGTGGTGAGCTGACGGAGCACACCGCGCGTATTGGCGTTGACCGAAGAGATCAACACAACCAACACAGATGTCCAAGTGACAAACTTAGGACGAAGTAGAAGAGTTTCCGCTGGGGAGTGTCAAGTATATCTCTGGAACCGGAGATTCTTGAACTCTCGCTGGGGAAAGGAAAAGGAGGTGAATCCCAAATCATATGATGCGGGGAATTTCGATTTAGATTTTATTTTGTTTTAGATTTATGTTTTGATGTGTGAGTTTAGATTTCAACTTGGAGTGTTTTTTTTAGATTGAAGTTTGTCAAAATTGATTTGAAGGATTTGATTTGAAATTAAAATTGGAGTTATGAGGTTTTAGATGTAACATCTCCAACCTCGAAAGGAAATTGAATTGATTAGATTGAATCGTTGCAATGAGAAGAGATCTCAGAGCAAAGCGGTGTTGGATGTAAAATCCTTAACCTCAAGAGTTTGATTTTGATGTATTTCATTGCGATAGAAAAGAATCCTAAAGCAATGCAGATCTCGGATGTAAAATCCTTAACCTCGAGAGTTTGATTTTGATGTATTTCAGAGTGCAATAGGAAAAGAATCCTAAAGCGATGCAGTCTTGGATGTAAAATCCTCGACCCGAAAAAAATGAATTTTGATGTACTTCGGTGCAATAGGGAAAGAATCCTAAAGCAAGTGCTGATCTTGGATGTAAAATCCTCGACCTAAAAGTTTGATTTGATGTACTTCAAGGTGCAATAGGAAAGAATCCTAAAGCAGTGCAGTCTTGGATGTAAAATCCTCGACCCAAAAGGTTTGAATTTGATGTACTTCAGTGCAATAGGAAAGAATCCTAAAGCAGTGCAGTCTTGGATGTAAAATCCTCGACCCAAAAGTTTGAATTTTGATGTATTTCAGTGCAATAGGAAAGAATCCTAAAGCGATGCGGTCTTGGATGTAAAATCCTCGACCCAAAAGGTTTGAATTTGATGTATTTCGAGTGCAATAGGAAAAGAATCCTAAAGCAGTGCGAGTCTTGGATGTAAAATCCTCGACCCAAAAGAGTTTGATTTGATGTATTTCAGGTGCGATAGGAAAAGAATCCTAAAGCAGTGCGATCTTGGATGTAAAATCCTCGACCCAAAAGAGTTTGATTTGATGTACTTCGAGTGCAATAGGGAAAGAATCCTAAAGCGAGTGCAGTCTTGGATGTAAAATCCTTGACTCAAAATGTTTGATTTGATGTTGATGTATTTCAGTTGCAATAGGAAAAGAATCCTAAAGCAAGTGCAGTCTTGGATGTAAAATCCTTGACCCAAAATGTTTGAACTTGATTTTGATGTATTTCAGTGCAATAGGAAAAGAATCCTAAAGCAGTGCAGTCTTGGATGTAAAATCCTCGACCCAAAAGAGTTTGATTTGATGTACTTCAGTGCAATAGGAAAAAAATCCTAAAGCAATGCAGTCTTGGATGTAAAATCCTCGACCCAAAAGAGTTTGAATTTGATTTTGATTCGAGATCCGAAGAAATTGAATTTGAATTTGATTGAGACTTGAAGTCCGGAAAGATTGAATTTGAGATTTGGAAGGATGAGTTTGAACTCGATTGAAATTTGATTTAAGATTTGATTTGAAATTTGTAAGATCAAATTTGAAATTTGATCGAGAGTGGATTTGGAATTTGATTGAGGATTTGATTCGAGATTTGTAAGGATGGAATTTGATTTTGAAGTTTGGAAGGATGGAATTTGAGATTTGTGTTGATTTCGTTTATCTTTTAATGGTTCAAATTTTATTTTATCGTTTATTTAACGTTCATGTGAATTTGGTGTTTGTCATTTTTTTTAAGATTTAAGGAAAGTTTTCTTTTATTCTCTTTTTTTTTCTTTTCTGTTCTTTGTTCGAAGTTCATTTAACTTTAATGGCGTTTCCTAATCAATTTGCACAAAAGAGGTGAAGGCCAAAAACGTGACATGGTCACTTTCATTCCAATCATGTTGAAAATACTTCATACAACTCGATCTGGAATATATTTCATACAATCCATGTAGACTCAAAACGGACTGTGTATGATCTTTGTTGATCCATCAAAAGAATCATCTGTCAAAAATCCATGTATGAATAGTGAGGTACATGGTCAATAACATCACCTTCCAAGCCATCCTTGGCAAGGATGCCGGCTGGATGTACGTTGGAGGTGTGATATTTCCCATGTAACTCACGGCTCGTAAGGCCGGAGGTTCTACTAGCTCTGGGTCCGGTTGGAAATGGTAAGGTATTTCGTCGTCGTCCATCCTCCACGAAAGTAACCGAGATTCGCTCCACCGGCACCCCTGGTATGCAATGCTTTGCGATATCCGCTCCGTTACCTTGCAATATCATGACGGAACCCACCGGTAAAGGTATCTTTATCGGCCTCGGAACTCACCCGGGCTCGCTATCCGGAGGTCGGATCCGAACATGATGTTACACTCATTCAAGAAAGAGACCGTGCGAAAGGTCCGACGAAGTCGTGGTGATCAATATGTGGGGGTATGCGGTCACCCCGTTTGTAAATGTTGATAATGCAATTGTTGGGTATGCAATCTGTGGCGGTACCCTCCATGTTATCAATCTTTTTACCATTCTCTTGATAACTAATGGCATCGGATCTACTTGCCCATGACGGAGTATTCCGGTGGGTTTCCCTTCCTGTCTTCGAGAAAGTTGTAGCAGCATCCGCATTGTATTGTGATTCTTCCTTTCCACGGCATCCATCTCCGGGGTTCCGAGTATGTGTTTTCCCTCGGGCGGCTCGCTCGGCCCATTCTTTTCGGATCCCGGATACAATCCACGATTTGCTCGTTGTTCATACTGCGAGAATACGTCGGTGTGTAGCTCGAGGCCTTCTAGTATGTTGATTCTTCTTCCTTTAATTCTCTCGAAGTATTCGAAAGTTTTCTTTTCAACATTCCGCATCCTCTCACGGCTCGTATTCCGGAATGATCGCGGATGGCGAGGCCTTGTGACATATTGTGGGATATATGGTTCAATCCCTTCACGTTCCCCCGCATACCTCGGCTCCTCGGGGATGATGCCTGTCGGGACATCCCCCGGGGTTGCTTCGCAACAAGGTCATGCACCGTTGGTGGTTCTATCCGGTGGCGTGGTAGCCTTCTTTCTTCGATCTTCCGGAGATTTCCCCGGTTCTTTTACGTTATTCTAGGAGTCGGCCTCCTTTCTTCGGAGTTCTCGGTGAACCGGTGTCCTCGAAGTGTATGTGCCGGCATTAGCAATTGTCTCGTCGCGCTGGTCCGCGGCTAGTTTTGTTAACATCTTACGGATGCGGCGATTCTTATTCCTTCGTTGCGTGGTCGTGAGAGTAGCTCTCCGAACTTCTTGAATCTCTGCGGGCGCGGCGTCGACAAGCCTTGCCCTCCGCCGTAGCGACTACGGACTTCATTTTCTTGTCTTCTTCGAGTGTTTGCTTTTCTTTTCTTGTTGTTGGATTGGTGGCTTGGGCCACCCACTTTCATCACCGTTACGTCCGGCGAGCTTCTTCTCGGTTAGCCGGGACCCGGTCACTTTCCTCGTATCGTAGAGCTCGCTCGGTGCGAAATGCGAGTCAATCTCGATTATCGCTCCATCTTTCACCCTCTTTTCATCGAGTGCAAGGCTTACGCCATTCTTAAAGTTCAAGACCAACCGCCCGTTCGACATTTCCCTGCGAAAAACAAGGAAAAGGATCGGGGGTTGTACTAAGAACAAGAACATTAAGAAAATGTTTATTAAAGATACATTTTTTATTATTCTTATATTTTAACAGGAATGAAGTAGGATAAGATCAGAAAAGGGACTTTGATTTGGAGAAGAAAACGGGGAAAATTTTATTATTATTTATTTATTTATTTTAGCACATTTTATCATTTTTGGGTTCGGACCCAATCACAAGTAATTACTTCGCCCGTGTTTCTTAGGGATGAAGAATTCATTCCTTCGAAACATCGGGTAGCGTAATACTTTTTCAAGTATCGTCCGTTGATCGGAAGCATATGTCGTTCTCCCTGAGCAATTCACTAAGCTGGTAGGAACCTCCCGAGTATACTTGTTTCAACCACAAACGGTCCTTCCCAAGTGGGCTCAAATTTTCCTCCTATCTTGCGGTGTGCGAGAATAGGTCTCTGAGAACGAGAACTAAGTCACCAACTTTGAAGGTTCTTGGGCGGACCGGTTTGTCATGAGCTTGAACCATCTTAGCTTGGTATAGTTCTAAGTTCTCCGTTGCGCTGCAAGTCTTTTCCCTTCCAAGCTTTCTAATTCTTCGAGTCGTAGTCCGGCGTTTTCTTCGTCGTGATCTTGTTTGCAATCGCAATTCCGAGTGAAGGAAGCCGAACCTCTAAAGGTAACACCGCCTCGGACCCATACACCGGAGCGTAAGGTGTAGCTTGAGTAGGAGTTCGAAGGTTGTCCGGTAGGCCCATAAGGCTTCTAACAATTTCACGTGCCAATTTCTCTTATTATCGTCCAAGGTTTTCTTTAAGATTTGAACGAGAGTTTTATTAAAAAGCCTCGGCGAGGCCGTTTGCTCTTGGGTAGTAAATTGTTGAGTATCGCCGATCAATTCCGTGTCTCCCGACAAAATTGTTGATTTGTGTGCTTCGAATGCGACCCATTATCCGAGATAATCTCGCGCGGCACCCCGAAACGGTAGACAACTTGGTTCTTGAAAAGCTGCAGGCACGTGGTGTGCTTTCACTTCTCTAAGTGGAACTGCTACGCACTTGGAAAAGTAATCCGTAGCCGCAAGAATGAAGCGATGTCCTTTTGAAGATGGTGGTTCTATCGGACCCACTATATCCGTGCCCCAACATTCAAATGGCCACGACGCAATTGTCGGGTGCAGCACATTTGGAGGTTGGTGTAGAACCACTCCGTGCACTTGGCATTGGTGACGGCTCTTGGCGATTTTCATGCGATCGGTCATCATCGAGGGCCAGTAGTACCCTAGTCTTTTAATTTTCATCTTCATTTTTGGACCCGACTGGTGAGCGCCACAGAGTCCTGAATGTACCTCTTTAACAATTTCACGGGCCTCGGACCCGCTTAGGCACCTTAGCCACATTTGATCGAAAAGACCTTCCGTATAATGTGTTGTTTATTAATGCGTAAGACGAGTTCTTTTCTTGATCCGATGGGCCGGCGACCTATCATCCGGTAGTTTTCCCGCTTGCAGGTAGTCTATCAATGGTCTGTCGCCAATCTTACTGTGTTTTTCGTCACTGCTGCAACCTGATTCTTTTTCTTTTGCTTGATTTGTGTATTGTGTCTATGTCGAGCTGTGATAGGACTCGACGTCCAGTGAGCCGACACTTCCACCGATTCATCTTGCAAACGAGGCAAATTCTTTTGCGAGACGGGCTAAAGCATCTGCTTAAAGCATTCTCTTTTCTAGGAATTTTGTAGATTGTCACATTTGGAATCTGTTCCAACAAACTGTATGGCATACTTGGAAGTATTGTTCGAGTCTTGGCTTTAGAATTCTGTCTTGTCCGGCGATATCGTTGAATGATTAACTCGTGAATCCCGTAGATGTTGATGTCCGTTATCCCCATTTGAATGGTTAATTCCAATCCCGTTATGAGGGCTTCGTATTCGCTTCGTTGTTTGTACACGGTTACGTCAAGTGATAGGAGTATCTTAACATCCCCGCTCCGGTGTTATAAAGATTAGCCCGATTCCGCCTTCACGGGCACTATCACTTGCGATTCTTCGTCTTTGTGTGCTGAAGATGCTCCGTCAAAATATAATTCCCAACGTCGATCATCGGGGTCTTCGGGTTCATTATTTGTTCATCCGGCAAATCATCATTGAGAGGAGATTCGGCGGCAAAGGGTGTCTTTGAGGAAGTCCGCTAAGACTTGTCCCTTTACGGCACGCGGAGGCACGAAAGTTATATCGAATTGCAATAATATCATTGACCATCCGGCAAGTCCGCCGGAAAGTGTTGGACGAGTCATCAAGTATTGCAATGGATTAAACTTCGAAATCGAGTTGACCTTGTGAGAAAGCATGTAGTGCCCGAGCTTTTGAGCGGCGAAGATCGGGGCCAAACAATGCTTTTCAATTGCGGGATACCTTACTTCCGTCGGAAGTAAACGACGGCTTAAGTAGTAAAGAGCATTTTCTTTACCCTCATCATTGACACAGGCTAACGAGGCTCCGAGAGAGTCATCTAAAGCCGCGGTGTAAAGTATCGCGGTCTACTCGAGATCTGGGGGTCGCTAAGACAGGAGGTGTCATTAAATATTGTTTAATGTCTTCGAAGGCCTTCGGCATTTCTCTTCCCAAATAAATTTGGCGTCCTTTTTAACTAGTGCCGAGAAAGGCTGACACCTACTGACAGGGTTTGAGATAAAGCGTCGAAGATATGCCAACTTCCCTTGAAAAGATCGTAGTTGTTTTAAGGTTTTGGGAGGCGGCATTTCTAAGATGGCTTTAATCTTCTCCGAGTCGATTTCAATTCCACGATGTCGGACAACGAATCCTAAGAATTTCCGGAGGTGACGCCGAAGGCGCATTTTAAGGGATTCATCTTAAGGTTAAATTGTCTTAATCGTTCGAAAACAATTCTCAAATCATACGAGTGGTTTTCCTTTACTTTGCTTTTGATGACGACATCGTCCACGTAGCATTCGACTTGATTGTGGATGAGATCATCAAAAATTCTTGTCATTGCTCTTTGGTAGGTTGCTCCTGCGTTCTTCGATCCGAATGGCATCACCGTGTAGCAAAATACTCCGATCGGCGTTCCGAATGCTCTGTAAGCTTTTCATCTTCCGGAGCCATTTTTATCTGATTGTATCCTCGAAGATCCATCCATGAATGAGAATATTTCATGTGTCGAAGCAATATCGATCATCGGCTCTGGAATCGGTAGAGGGAATTCATCTTTTGGACATGCCTTGTTTAAATCTCTCGAAGTCCACACAAATTCGATCCGACCATTCTTCTTTCGATCGGCACCACATTGGCTAACCGGGTCGGGTATTGTTCTTCACGGACAAATTTAGCGTCTATTAGCTTTTTAACTTCGGCTATGACTTGTTGTTCGATTTCTAGACGCATTCTTCGGGACCTTGTCCGATCGGAATGTAGTAGGATCCACTCCTAGCTTATGGACTCGCAACCTCCGGGGCTAATCCCGGCATTTCATCGTAGCTCCAAGCAAAACAGCTCCTTAAATTCCATTAATAACTTGATTATTTCTTTGGAGTCTTCTTTATCGAGTAAGGAGCTAACAAAGGTAGGTCTAGGCTCTTCGCTAGTACCTAAGTTAACTTCCGTTAACTCATCTATCATGGATTTAATTTCCTCTTCGAATTCTGGTGGAGCGTCTCCAATTTGTAAATCTTCGAGTTCGTCTGTAGTTTCCATGCAGTTTTCATCGGACTTGCAAGTGACAACCAAGCAAAATTCAGTATCGTCAACTGACCCTACTGTGCCGAATCCGAGTCCATACTTTGAATTGGGTGGACGGCCGGAGTTATTCCATAACTTTTCAAAATGTTGTGATTGGCCTTTTGTCCATTGTCGAGGTAAGAAACCACGTTGAATTAAATTTTGAACACGGGAGAGTACCACTCAAAAGGTAATTCCATTAATTCGATGAAGTGACATCTTCGAATTGTACATTATTTTCAGTTTTGAAGGAAGAAGCACCACGGTAGAATTTGATTGGCCTTGCACCGTCACTACGTACCTCTTTGACCTCCATACCCTCGATCTTATTAGAATGGATCGGAGTTAGGGTCATAAGTATGTACGTAGTGGTTAATCTTCTCGTACATCGATTTGTATTCTTCGTTCTTTTCATCTTCGAGGAGATCTTTGTATTGCGGCTTCTTTCGACTTATTGTTGCTGCTTCTTGCTTGATTTCTTTTCTTCTTCGTAACTATCATCCCAATCAACATTGATGGTTGGTTTCCTCTGTCCAATTGTCCTAGCGTCTCTACCACGACCTCGTCCCCGGCCTCGACCTCGGATGCGAGTTGTGGAGAAACCTTCACCATCTCGCCGGAAGGGAGTGGTGAGTGACTGTTGGACTAGAACTTCGGTGTTCTTCGTTGTCTCGAACTTTCTTTGCTTCATTTGTTATGGTATCTCCGGAGAAGATTGTTTTCTTCGGCGGTGCATAATAAGCTGCATCTTCATGGATTCCAATTTCATGTACGGAGAATGGTTGTAAGTCACCTTTGATGCACTTGTTCCCCTCCATCGTAGTACTTCGATGCACTCTGGTGTAGAGATGATGGTACCATCCCGTTTTCATGTATCCATGGTCGGCCCAAGTAGAGCGTTGAACGACGTTTCGAATCGATTATATGAAATTTTGCGGTTGTCTTTGCTAAATCACCGGTCTTCATCGGCAGCGTTATTGACCCGAGGGCTCTTTCTCCTTTCCGGTTGAATCCTCTTAATAACATTTTGTCGGCCTCGAGCTCACGAGCATCAATTTCCAAGTATGCTAGTGTTCGAAGACTCATTATATTGATTGATGCTCCCGGATCCACCAAAACTCCGGAGAGCGTAAACTTCCCAATCGTAATCGAAATGTACAACGGTCGGCTGTGATCTCGTCGTCCCAAGTAAGTAGGTCATTGTCCGTGAAGGTAACACCTCGTCGTTCCTTTAACGAGCAAACCTCATCCAAGGAATCTCCGGCCATTTGAGCTAAGCAAATTTCCGGATCAAGTAAGGCCTCGATCGGAGCTTCTCTCATCTCCTTCGATAAGATGAGAGCATCGTAAATGCTCGGCTTGGCCGGTAGTTTCCTAAGATGGGCTAGCACGTTGTAGTCCACTTTGTTCTCCTGCGTCTCGGCTTCTTCTCGAATGGGTATTTCTTCCGTCGGGGTTGGTTCTTCTTGAACAACCACCGCTTTCCTTTGTCTTTTGGACCCATTCTCGGAGGTAGAACTCTTCCACTTCTCGAGTCGACTTCGTAATTTCTTCCGAATCTAGTGTTGAGTTTCGCTGGTGTTTCCTCCCGAATCGGAATGACCGGCTCTTCCGGATTATCTTCAAAATCCGAAGGCTCTAACTCTATCGTAACCGGAGCTCCTCGAAACTCGCAGATAGAGCCGTTGCTTCGTCGAGCTCTCGTAGCCTCCTTGATGGATGCCTTCTTCGTCATTGTGATCGTCGAGATCATGTATGATTTGAGAATTGTTGTTGGTATCGAAATCGACGCCCGGATTGTCGCTAGTTACGTAATCGTTAGAAACGATCAAAACGTAGCCAACGCCATCACCCTTATCATTATATGATCCCACCGAAGTGAGCGGATAATCATACAAAATCGGAGGTTCGAGGGATTTCTCCCCCGAATCGAAACAACTATCCTAGGATAAGCGGCCCCTAGTCTAGCCTTAGGAATCTCGGTCCCCTCTTCTTCGTCAATTTTCTTCTTCTCTTCGATTTTCTCCCGTCGAGGTGGCTCTTCTATCGCAAGTGATAAGACCGGCTTAACGGGTCTCGAACTCCGAATCGAAGCTCGCACCGAAGTAGTTCGGATGTTGTCTAAAATCTTCTTCGAAGATCTCGTCCAGGCGGTGGTCCATCCATCGTCGGTTGCGATAGGGATTTATCGGAATGACGGGATCGGTTGAGATAACATCGACGGAACCTCCTTTCTGGGGTTCCTTCATGTACTCCTTCGGGATTGTTATATTTCCTTTCCGAAGGTTGTCGTTGAGCCAACTTTTCAAGGTAATGCGGTCTTCTATCTTGTGCCCAAGCATCCGATGGTAGGGGCAAAAGTTGGGATCACCTTTCTTGTTGACTTCCTCCGGTCTTTTGGCTCCGGCACTCGGAAATCTGGAGTTTTCATTAAGCTACTGAACATCTTTGGCATCGCTTCATTCTTGAACGGATATTCTCGCTCGAAGCTCCTCAATGTACGTTGCGGACGGGACGGTTGTTCATATCGCGGAGACGATCGATAGGCTGGACCGGGGTTGCTCGGTAATTTTGTTGTGGTTGCCTGCGGCCGTTCGGTGGTATTTGCAGATCGGCTGTTTGCCTTTGTCAACCGCTCGCAACGATCCCGCATTTCTTCTCGAAGGTCTTCACCGGCTTCGCTCGTCCGTCTTGTCGCAAAACTTAATTGCTTCGCCTCTTCTTGCAAGCTTCCGGCCTTGCTTAACAACTTCTCAAAAGTCTTAATAGTGAATCCCTCGAGGAGAAGTGCTATCGGGCCGTGAATGCTTTTAAGCAAGATGCCGATCGCATGTTGTTCTTGCAGCTTGTGGTTCACACTTCATACTTAAATTTCTCCATCGAAGTATGTAATCCACTAGAGTTTCATTCGGCCTTTGTTTCTCTACCACTAAATCACCTATAGTGATGTGGTGCCGAGCTCCGACAAATCGCTTAATGAAGAGGCTCTCTAGCTCCGAGAATGTCTTTACGGATCCGTTGGGTACTTCGCATACCGGCCGAAGGCGATTCCCGACGGACCGCTAACGAACCGTCGGAAGAGTAGCGCATCGCTCCCGCCGGCATTGCAACAACCGGCACGAAAGTGTGCAACATGCCGTCTGGGGTTCCCGGTTCCGTCGAAGGTCTTAAACAGAGGTGGTACGAAGCCTTTTGGGTATCGGACAGCGTCGAATTCTTCCGGTAAGGTCTACCCGTCCGAATGGATGTCCCGTTCTTCGATTGTGCTAAGGCTTCTCGCACTCGTCGTTCTACCAAGTTCTTGATATCCTTTTCAGTGGATCATACTTTGTGTCGTATCCTTTTCAGCTGGTCATCCCCATTGACGGATGTAATCTCCTTTCCTCCGTCTACGATGTGAATGACTTCGGGGGTGTCTCTCTATGTGGTTGTACTTGACTTTGGAGAGTGGCCGCAGCTATGGCCATCTCTTCCATCCTCTTCGCCATTTCGAGCGATCGTGTCGTCCTTTTCCCGAAGCTGTCTCTTCATCGCCTCGGCTCCTCTCTTCGCAGCTTGCAGGAGCACCTCGAGAAGCTGATGAAGCTCGTGTCTCAACCATGTTGATTTCTCGCATATTCATGGTCCATGAATTCCGATGAGTCGATCTCATCTCCGAACTTTCTTCTCTTTCTTTTCGCCAACCGTCGGATGTCGGTTCTCAACTTTTCCATGGCATCTTCTAGCGGAGCTTTCTGTGCATCTCTGTGGTTGTCATGCGATGGTTGCCGGGTTCTTTTTCACGAGTCCCCTTCATCGCAAGTAGCACTTTCTTCGGATTCCAGCCCTCCCGGCGAGACTTTCTTTCTCGGCCGTCGTTTCGGCCTCAATCGCCCCGTAGTGGGACGCCACACCATCCTTCAGCAGCCAGGGTCTAGGACCGGATGGTCCGGTCGGCCAAATGCTCGGAAGGTGGTATCCTCCCTAATCCGTAATCCCGATACTACGACGGCGGGCTAGCCTTCATTCTCTTGCTCGGCTTTTCTATCATGACGGCGGGTTCTACTCGGGGCCCAAGACGGATTCGACCGGCACCCGTCCTATCCTCCGTAGAATTTCCGACACGGGCGCTTTTCCTTCTTGCTAGCTTTTCTACCAAAGTTTGCAGTCGAGCAAACGGCGTAGTTCTAGTTCTTTTCTTGCGGCTATCGTTGTAGTATGCGGGTCGAGGTAATGTGGCAAGCAATCTTGCGGACATTCTCCTCATCCTCTCGCGGCGGAGAGGGGATGGAACCTGCTTCCTCCCAAAAGTGGTATGTAGTCGTGCAATGGTGTATATTCCGGTAGCGGTGTATATTCGCGGCAACTCGGAATTTCCTCCAGAAGGCAATCTCGGCAGCTACGGCTTCCCTGGCGATCCTTCTATTTCTATTTCTTCTTTGGGTCTTTGTCGGCGACGAAATCTTCGAACCGGACCCGATTTCGAAGACGAAGGTCTTACAGAAGATCCGTACCCTCCACGCAGTAATGTGTTTACCATAGTTCGGATTTCTTTCCCCTTCGATTCGGCGTAAGTCCGGGTAGGTGCAGAAACAACTAGACCAGGTGGGGGTAGTAAGAACGCTCCTCCCGCGGACAGCAATACTCCTCCTAGTCGGGACCCTTTGCGGGGAGGAAACTCTCGGGTCGACCTAAGGTCGAACTCATGCGGCGGTTCCTCGGCTTCGGATACCTTGTTCGTCGGTGCAAAGAGGAGACGTCGGTGACCTCGACGTTCGTAGCTTTAAACCTCGTCCAAATCGGATGACCCCATTGTTGGGCAGCTCATCCTTATAGCACGGCGAAGTCCGAGTCCGTTGGTGAAGGAGAAAATCAATTTCGGGGCTTCCATTTCCGCAAGGTAGATTCCGGTTGTCGATCCCTAAGTTATGCTTCTTTTCTTCAGGACGAAAAGAAAGGAATCGAAAAGAGTCCGAACTCATTCTTTGTTCATGTATTTATAAAAAAGAATCATTTGTTAAAAGAATCACTTATTAGAGGGTTTGTTTATTTAGAACGGAATGTTCAAAGGTGTAGAGAAGGTAAGGAATCCGATTCTGAAGGAAAAGAAAGTCTTAAGCAAGACTTCCCGACTCGAAGGATCACTCCTAAACTAACACCTATCGGGGTCCACCCCACCTCGGAAATGAGGTAAAAGGATCTCGGAACCTCTCTCGTTTAGGGTGTCTAAACAGTGGCTCCTAAATCCGAGAGGATGTTGGCTATACTTGTTCAAGATAGAAATGAACATAGTATTCCAACGGAAAGAAGGGTAGTTTGATCCATTAGGGACATGGATACACTACCGATTTTTGAAAATGCAATTATTTCGATTATAATCGAGAGAGGAATCTTCCTCAAGTGAGTCGCTGTAAATCCCGTTCGGCATATTTTTAGGTTGTGTTGTATTTTGAAGAGGGGTCGCCAACGTAAACTGCTCGGCGAATTTTTTAATTTAATTTAAAATAAATAATTTGAAATAGTAGTATTTGATTTTGAAAATAATTTTAAATTCGAAGGTTTTAAGATATGAGATTAAACCGACCTCACATCCCAAATAGTTTATATAAACGAGCATCGCACCACAAACCGTGTATCTATCCCTAAGGATAGACACACTCGCTTGATGGTGGGGCTCGATTAAATAAACTAGAAGATTAGTGACATCCGTTTGGTCCGCGAACCAATTTTATAAGCCGACAAGTTTCCCTCGCTTAATATGAAAACATTAAACGAGGTTTATATTACTCGGGTTCTTTAAAATTCCCTATAAGGGCAAGCCCCTATAGTTAATTACATCTTAAGTGACGGGAATCACCTAAGAAAACTCTCGATAATAACCAATAATTCTCGCTCTCAAGAATTTCAAAGTTTAAGGTTTTCAAAGATCGAATTTTGGAATTTCAATAGGGAATGGATCAAATTTTGAAACATTTTGTTTTGTGAATCCAAAGGAAGAAAGGTAGGAGAAATCACTGATTCGAAGTGAACTTCGGTAATTTCCCGACTATCCTATGGTTTGGTTTGAATTTAGGAAAGTCCTAATGTTTATTTGATATTTCAATCTCGCCAATTTTAATTAATTAGGACTTATATTTGTATGATAAAATCAAACAAATAAACTTCAGAAGATGTGAGGGTTTATTGTCGTATCGGACGACTACCTCGGAATCCTAAGACCGGTTAGGGCTTAATTTGCAATGCAAATGCCTAACGAAGAGTTGAGGATTTATGTTGCACTAGGCAAGCTACCTCGAAGTCCTATGGCTTCGGTTATTTAATTCTAAAAAGTTTTGCTGAAGTAGGTTCAAGTTTTGCTGACGACGATGGCCGTGCTGCCCACCATGCTCCAAGTTCCTTATTGTTGCAGAGGTTTAGTTTTAGAAGTCATAAATCAGGAGATGAGAGAAGTGTTTTGGTCTAGAGAAGTCTTAATTTTCCAAGTGTTTTGTATTTTGATTAAAACAAATCTTAAAGTTGATTATAACGACACCGGCTAAGATCCCACGGTTCCATCCTTCCGCATCATTATTTTTATCGGATTCACTTAGTCCGCATGAATTTGCTAAACTCAACCGAATGAGTTCCACACTTTCATTTAGACCGTGGAAATCCCGTTAGCAACACGTAGGTTACATCATCCGAGGTATTCCCGATCATCCAACGGGACGTTTTAATTTAGTTGTAATCGTAGTTTTGTGTTCTGTTTGTGATTAAATTTTGAGTTGTTTTATATTTTGAAATATTGTGGCGGTGAATTTTATCTTGCAATGACTTTTAACTTAATTTTGGTTTCAGCTTTAGGGACTATCCTAAAGGTGTGGGTTTTCATGCAATGCTTGTTTTATCATGCAAGAAAAGTAAAATGCATTCGCAATAAAGTAAATTGCAATAATGTAAATTGTCGGAAAATAAATTGCAGGAAAGTAAATTGCAATAATACAAATGCGTACCCTGGAGGGTCTTCCCGTCATCCCAAGCTACACTTAAAACACAATTAGCATACTTAAGCAAGTTCCTAGGTAAGGCTAGGGAAAGGTTATGGTTTTCTACCAAATTCCTAATCCTATACCTAGTCATTTCCTATGACGTCTAGGTTCTTTGTGTTTTGGTTTAAGGACGATTTTCTTCATCAAAGAATAATCAAATTCAATTGTTCTTATAAATGTCCTATCATATCGAGGAAGTGCTTAAGAAGGATCTTAAACATCTTTTTCAATATTTCTAGATTCGTTTTAAGTCCAAATGAATTTAATTATACAAATGAATTAATCGTCCAAGAATTTCAAGTTTTGTTAACTTGCTCATAGAACTAAGACATTTGAATACCCTATGAGTGAAGTGACACTTCATTTAATGTTTTATTTAGGAGTTATAATAACTAAAGCTTTCAAGGTAAGTTAGTATTCAAATGATCCGGTTTAAGTTAAAGAGTTTAAATTTGGAATAGTGTTCAAGTTGTTTTTAAATTTATTTTCTTTCTGTTTTAAGTGATGTTATATTTAATTCAATTTAATTTAATTTTAATTGAGTTTTAATTTAATTTAATTTGATTGAGTTTGATTTAATTTGATTTGACGTTTAATTAATTTGATTTGATTTAATTCAATTTTATTTAATTTAATTTAATTCAATTATTTAATTTAATTTATTTAATTTAATTTAATTTGATTTAATTCAATTTTATTTAATTAATTTAATTTATTTAATTTAATTTAATTTAATTTAATTTAATTGTTTAATTTAATTTAATTTAATTATTTAATTTAATTTAATTTAATTTAATTTAATTATTTAATTTAATTTAATTTAATTGTTTAATTTAATTTAATTTAATTTAATTGTTAAATTTAATTTAATTTTAATTTATCCTTAATTTACTTTATTTTTAATTTTAATTAAAATTTTAAAAGAGTTTAATAATTTAATTAATTCTTTTAATGTTTCAAATTTGAGTTATCATTTTAATTAAGAGTTGAATATTAATGAGATAATTAATTTAGGGACTTTTTAAATTAAAGAATAAATCTCTTCCTAATAAATATCCCTTATTTTAATAATTCCAATTTATTATTCCTCCAAATTTAATCTATTATTTAATTAAAGTTTAATCATTTTAAAATTATTTAATGGGTTTCTACCCTTTAATTATTTAAATTTCAATCATCCAAATCAGATTAAGATCAAATATTTTACTTGTTGATTTTTTTATTAAACCTAAAGTTTTAATTAAGGGTTAAAAGTTTAATTACCATTTTACCCCTTTAGCTTAATAATTTCATAACTCACTAAATTGAACTCAAATGAACTTGAAATTTTTATGTGACTTCACTCATATGTCAATAAAGACATGAGAGGAGAAAATGTGATTTTTCTGTATTTAATTTATTTATATAATTATTTTTGGTGGAAAATAGAGATTTTCAAGGAAAATTTAATAACATGACCAAGGGAAAGTTTCTGTCCTTAAGAAAATTAGGGGACATTCCTAATGACCAGAGAAGCACTTGGACCAATTTTGGTGATTTTTTGAATCATATTATTTTTATTATAATTATTTTAAGTTTTGGAGTATTAATTAATTTAAAAATAAAATAAATGTTGAAAAATGGGTTTTATATTTTTCAAAAATCTCTCTGATACCAAAGAAACCAGAGAAGCAAATTTTGCAATTTTCTGATTTTTTTATGATTTATTGTAATTATTTTAGTGAAAATGCTAGAAAATACATTTTTTTAATTTTAAAATTACCCTAGGGTTTTAAAATTCAATATCTCACTAAATAGACCTAGGAAAAATGTGGGATTTGTTCCTAAGTGATTAAAATTTAAAATATGACATTTTGGTGAATTTTATTATTTTTGTGATTTTTATTATTTTTTAATTATTAAAAATATTAAAATATTATTAAAAATCAACTTTTTTAGAAAATTGAAATTTTAATTTTCTTAGGTTTCCCTGATATCAGAGAGGCTCCAAAACCAATTTGGTGAATTTTTTAAAAGTATTTTAAAAGTTATGAATTTTTAAAGTTTAAAATGGCTAAGTGACTTAATCAACCCAATTAGTAGGGCTAACCAAGTCCAATCGACCTCAAATTTTTATGGTGGGTTCCTCTGATCCTAAAGGTCAGTGGAGAATTGATTTCAAGTCAATTTGATGCCTGGTTAACTCTAATTAATTAAAGACCTATTTCTGGGTGTTTAAGCCAATTAGGGTTGTTTTAAATAAACTAAGTCAAAACCTATTTTTCCTAGTGGTTCTTCGGTCATAAGGAACATCACCAAATTTTCCTAGAATTTATTTCACAACATGCTATTTACTCGGAATTAAAATACTCAAAATGATGAACTTGAACTTGAAAAATCAAGAACTCTTCATAGGGATGGCCTCTGACTTTGGAAAATTCAGGGAATGTTCCCAAATTCAGAGGCTTCAAAAGTCCTATGGTCTCATGCCATGGTGAATTGTATGCATGCATGGAGAATTAAAATAATGCAGAGAGTAAATAAATTATAAAAAATAAAATATTTGATGAAATTAAATGATTTCTTTTCCACATTATTCTCCTCTCGTTCCATCGAGCAAGAGGGTATTTTTATTTTATTTTTGTGATTTTCCTACACAGTAGATATGAATTTTCGAAGTTTAGGGAATTAAATAAATAAGAAAATACCCTATTTATCTATTTATCCACGCGGCGCCGCGCCAACCTCGGGCAGCTCCGAACGCACACGCGTCGCGCTCCCATTCGACGCCGCCACCCGAGTCAGCAGCCCGGGCCCCGCGGTTCTCGTACCGTCTCCCGGTCCGACGCAATCCCGGCCGTCCGTGCGCGCGTGTATCGAATGGACTCGCATCCGTTCATCGTCCCCAAGTGTTCTCACCCGAGAGCCGTCCACACTAAATCCTTAAGATCTCACTCGATTCTCAATGGATTTTTACGTTCTTATACTCTATGGATTCGTCTTCGAAGAGACGAACACATCTATACTGCTAACATGCATCGAAACTAAGGCATTTGAAATGGAGAATCTCCGAAGCTCGGGATGGATAGTTAACTCATACCTTAGCTCGCAGAAGTGTGGCTTCAATCCGAGAGTTGTTGCACCTTCGATCGGGTCCCAAGCAAGCTCCGGATGAAGTCTCCCGGTCCAGTGAATTGCCTAGCTATGAAAGTGACCACGACTCGATCACAAAGCTTGGAGGCTGAGCAACTCGGGTGGCCTCGGAGATGGGGCTTTTGATGGTGGACACCTTCCCTTGGTCCGAGTGAAGGTGTAGAGCCAATCGATTTGGGAATTGGCTCACTGTGGAGAAGTGTCCCGGTTTTGGGTGGAATTTCAACTCCGAAATCGAGCTTGCGAGGAGAAATGGCAGAGGGATCTCACCTGGGATCAAGTGCTCTAAGAGTGGAGAAGGTGTCCGGAACAATTTTGGCGCAGTTTCGGCAAGGTTTGTGCTTCACTCTTCTCATGGCCGAGAGGGGTGGAGTTTGGAATCAGGAGAGGGTGGAGGGCCTCCTGTGGGGAGTTGAGGCATTGGGATCGACCTGCTTCGGTGAGGAGAAGATCAGCCATGGTAGACCACTGGGGATGGGGCGGCTCGCATAGTGAGAATTTCAATGTTGGCTCACATGCGAGCTCTCGGCCATGGTGTTTTCCGGCGGCCCGGTGGCCGGCCGGCCTGTGCATGGGTCACCCTCGAGGTCAGGTGGGTCGTGGTCTGAGGTTTGTGCAATCAATCGGCCATGGACATGTGTAAAGGCTTTGATCCAAAGTGGAATGGGGCATGGCTAGATTTGGACCTAAATGGGTCAACCCACCCATTTGGGCTAGGTGCACCACCCAAGGCCTGGTTTAGGCCGAGGAGAAAGTGATTTGGATCAGCCTGATTAGTGGGGTCAAGTCACAATCCAAGTACAATTAGGCTTAAGCATGGTTTAGCTGGAATCATGGAAGTGGTTAACCACCTTTAGGAGTTAAGGAAAGAGCCTCCTCCTTTTGCCCAAAATGGCATGGTGACATGTAAAGAGGCTCTCATGGCTTGCATATGGCTTATGCATGGCTCCATGGCTCCATTCGGTCTTGGGAAAAGTGAAGTCAATTTCATGGAAATGGATTTAAGGAAAATTTTGGTATTTAGGGGTGATTTGGCATGAGGCTTGATTTGGAATTATTTGATGATGAATTTAGGACTTAGGGATGATTTTAATTGAAAGTATGATGAGGGGAAATGTCATATGGGCTTTGGAAGAATTTTGGGCTTTTTTGAAAGGGTTTTAGATTGCTTTTAAGATGGATTAGGAAAGTGGGCTCTTGAATTTTAAAATGGATTTTGGGATGAAATTTTGTAAAGAGGTTGGGCCAAATAATTGTTGGGTTTAGCTCATGGATGTGTCATGAGTGACTTGAAGCAAATTTGGGGTAGTTTGGGCTTGAATTGGGTTGGATTTGAATTCTTTTGGTGAATGGGCCAATATAGGTCCAAGTGGGCCAAGTTGGGCCAATGTTGGGCTAGAGTTGAAATTGATGTAAAATAAATGTTTAGAAATGTTTATGGGAGTGTTTCAAAGAGGTTTTGGCTTTGGTTGGGTTTTGATTTTGAGGTTTGGGCCTATTTGGGTTAGGTTTCGGGTTTAGGTCAAAATTGGGCTTTAAGGCCAAAAGTGGAATTGGATCCAAATGTCAACCAAATTGGACATGGATTTGGTCTAGATTGGTATCGGGGATGTTGAATTGAAGTTTAGAATTGAATTGGACCAGAATTTGGGTCAATCGGATAGGTTTGGTTTAACATCGGGTCCACTTTGGGTTAAAATGGGTCAATTTGGGGGTTTTGACAAAAGTAGGGTAAATTGACAAAATTGGCCCATGGTGTAGTTGGACAAAATGAAATTGGGAATATTTAGGATTTTCTGGAATTTTCTGGGAATTTTCTGAATTTTTGGATTTTTAGCCAAGAAGGGTATTTCTGGGTTATTTGGAGGGTATTGGGGGGTATTCTTGGAATCTTTGGTATTTTTGGGTATGGATGATCAATTTAAGTGATGTGGAGATGTTTGGTATTGATTTTGGAGAATTTTGGGTAATTTGGAAATTTTGCAAAAATTTGGGTAATTTCAAGGGTTTTGGGTAGGTTTAGCAGGTGTAGTGGTCTCTGGGTCAAAAATCGAAAATTTGGAAAATTGAAGATTGGGTGAATTTAGGTGGAAAGAAATTATTTTGGTTGAGCCATGAAGCCATTTCAAGCCCATATGAGCCATGAAAGGACTCACTTGAGGCATTCACTATGTTGTTCCTAACCCTCTTACCAAGGGCTTAGGGGTTAAGGACCATCCATGTGAATCACCCACATGAGTCAGAGGTTAAAGTCGGGTATGGGTGTGGTTTTAGGAAGTGTGTGGAAATGTAGTGTGTAAGTGTAGTGTAAGTCGGCCCCCTCGCGGACGGGCCGCCGGGGGTAGTCTGGGCTTAGAAGAGTCATCGGAACTCATCCTTTAAACTTCCACATTTGATTTCAACCCTCTAGGTGATTAGGGGTCTATAGTCAAGTTTGTGGAGTTTGCAGGGAGTTTAGAAGTGGTTTGAATTTCTAAAGGTGGGTCCCAAATTCTAGTCCTCTAAGATAGTCGAAAGGAAAACTGGGCTAGATCCTAACCCAAAGAAGAAGGAAGACCTCATCAAAAAATGAGGTCAACATTTACTCCCCCCAAACTTAAATTTTATATCTACTCTAAATAATGAAAAAGGGAAAGTAAATAAATCATACCTTTGAAGTTTAGGTATTTCTTTTTTCTTTGAAATTTTTGCGGGGCTTTTTCATTTTTCATTGAACCTGTCTTGTTGGTATTCTCCATATATATATAACAATTTAAGAAAAATGCAGGGATAAAATCTAAGATAAGTATTAAATACAACAATTAAAATTAACTCTACACACTACACATATGAATTACTAACATATTAAAAACTTTTGGTAACGGATTAACAATTTCTGACTTAAAACAATACAGAATAAAATAAAAACATACTAAAAACTAACATCCTATTTAACATAAAAACAAATGCAATTAACTAACAAAAAAACAAAAACTAAACTACTATAACAATTAAAACAAATAATGCAACAAACATACGATGTCTCATGACATAAAAATCTTGAATATTACAAACATATAAAAGTTTCCAAAATAACTTAACATCAAACAAACAAAACAAATAAAGTCCTAATCTTCTATATTGAAGTCCCAAACTATATTGTCATCCCCTCCTTGATTTGCCTTATATTATATTTCGATCACATCATTTATTAATTTAATATGAAGATTAGCTACTTATACTGAAACAAATTCACACAACACATCAAATTAACTTTAATATTGAAATCCATGAGATGTACAAACTAACATAATTTTAAACACTATAATCAAACTTCAATTCTCCAATCCTTACTACTAATCGGCATCGCTAACGATCCTCGACACACTAAATGCGATACAAAACTATGACGCATATCTCGATTAAGTTTGAGATATTCAAATCATCACTCCACGCATAATAAAATCTAAATCAAATCAAATAACATAAATACAAACATCACATGGAAATTTTCTGCTACTCTTCAATGTCGAATCTTCCGCTTCTCGATATTTCGATATGACGATGATGAACGAATAAGTTATAGAAAGGCCGAGGAAACTCCGAAGCAGATTCTTCGGTGATCAACCATGTCTCGGTAAATGAAGCTAGCTTCTAGGTGTCCGGGGAATGATCGAAAGTGTTCCTTCATCCTCCGATCGATGTGATCGAATAAATCGGATATATTGTCGATTAAATCTCTCACTTTACGCGGTTCTTTCTGCATTCCTTTAATTTTCTTCATAAGTAACTCCGTTTTATCTGAAATAGGCCTTGCTATGGGATTGATACGGCTCTATCGAGAGATAAATGTAATGTCTTCATTATTGTCAAAAGTAGGGAACATATCTGACAGGATCGAGCGAACACAAGGTAACGAGAACCTTTTCCCGAAGCTTCATAAGAAGCACAATCTTGTGCATAATGCAAAAATAGTAGACGGGTGTCCTAGTCGAGTAGGCCCGACCCATGCACAATTAAACCCAATGCGGGCCAACAATTATTGATCCAACATCGATAGGCGATCCATTTTGAATACAATAATTGATATAGCACATTCCTTCGAAACCTTGTTTACCCTCATAGTAGGTAACAATTTAGATGAGATGAAAAAGTGGAATTAACTTTGAGACGGGATTCAAAAGTGATGCGGAAAACTAACATACCCTTCTTCACGCATTTCACAATCTTTCGGTTCATCGATCAGGATATCGAAATATCTAGTTCATATTATATCGAGAAGGCACAAAATTTGAATAGTGACATACCCGGGTGTTTTCTATAGAAAGTAATTCATTTACTCTTGATGGAGTAAACGTCGCCCATCTTCCTCGGGCCCTTAGACATTCCCGTTGTTGATCGCATGTAAGTTAGAGTAGAACTCTTTCACGAAACCGGAATAACAACGGCGGACGTAGTGTAAATAAATACCTCCCGGTCTTAGTTGCGTGATCGTTTCTTCTACTTCGTAGTGGAATTCTCTATTCCTAGATTTACAAATCCCCTTTGTTCCTTGATAACTCTTTTCTTTACCAAAACCTTGTTGAAGATCAGTAGCCAGGTACTCGAATTTCACTCACGGTTAAACACTCACTAGAATTAGAGAATCTAAGAATTTGGAGGCCATTATGGTGAATGGAATAAATTCTAGTGAAGAAGGCAGATCTAGAATGATTTAAGAATGGGTTTTCACGAAATTGGTGTTGAAACCGTCAAATCGACGATCAAATTATAAATAACTCATCTTTACTAACTTCACTGTTGTCGGCGAAGTTTCTCGCCGTCGGCGAACTCGATTCTCCGCCTCCCATGTTCTCGGCCCCATCAGTTGGGACGTTTTTCGGCGTCGGCAAGCTCGATAAATAAACCCGAATTTAATTTTAGGTGCGAACCTCGGTATCGACGAGTATCGACCTCGCCGTCGGCGAGATTCCGAAATAATGTCGATTTCGCTCTAAATCGAATAATTTCTTTTATCATCATAATGGTTCGAATATGTGATGATTCTTCATAATAATAGAGTAGTAAAGTTTCAATAATATAGACTAACTATTAAGATACAATAAAAATAGATAAGCAATATGGGTTGCCTCCCATAAAGCGCTTGGTTTAACGTCGTCGGCCGAGCCTAATTTTGATTATTAATCGGAGTCGACTAAGCATTAAAACCTCTTTATAGTTAGGTCTTATACCTTCGAAATATGGTTTTAATCTATGTCCATTAACTTTAAATTTATGTCCGAGTTTTTGGATCTTCGATTTCTATAGTTTCGTATGAAAATATTTGAGTTATGGTGAAAGGTCACAACAGTCGAGACTTCAATTTTCCGAGGAAATAATTTCAATCTAGTATTATATAGCAAAACTTCTGTCTGGTTCAAAATTTCTTGATTAATCTTAGATCATGCCATAATTTCATCTTTTCTTTATAAATCCGATCATTATCATATGATTCATTTCTTAATTCTTCAATTCATTTAATTGCAACAATCTTTTTCTCCCCGGCTTCCTTCATATTATAATTAAATTCTTTAATCGCCCAATATGCTTTATGTTCTAATTCAAACTGGTAAGTGACATGTTTTTCCATATATAAGCACGTAAGGAGTCATTCAGGTGGAGTTTTATAAGCGATCCTATATGCCCATAATGCGATTAATACAAATGCAATAGACCAATCTAACTTTGTTGGGTTCTGATTTTCTAAAATACGTTTAATCTCACGATTAGATACATCGGCCTGTCTGCTACAGTACGTGGATGATAAGCGGTGGATATCTTATGAGTAATATTGTATTTTTCATTTAGTTTGTGAATGTATTTATTTCTAAATGAGTTCCTCCGTAGGTGATAATCACTCTCGGCATTCGAATCTAGTAAAAATATTTTTCATCGAGAGATTTTGAAACACTTAGCATCACACCTAGGTAAAACTTGTGCTTCCAATCCATTTGGAAACATAATCAACGGCTACTAATATATATGAGTTTCCAAACGGGGAATAAAAGGTCCATAAAATCTAATCCCCGAACGCCAAAATTTCAAGCTTCTAATATAAAATTCGAGAGGCATTTCGTTTTTCCTAGATATATTTCCTACTCTTTGACATTTATCGCAAGTTTTAATATATACGAATACATCTCTAAATAGAGTAGGCCGGTAAAATCCGGATTGTAGATTCTTATAAGCGGTTTTATCGGTCCCAGAAATGTCCTCCCGAAATCGAGTCATGACATTTGAATAATTGGTTCGATTTCTTTATAAGGTACACATCTTCTAATAATTAAATCCTTACATTGCTTATATAAATATGGTTCATCCAAAAAATAGGTTTTCGTATCATGGATGAATTTTTTATGCAAATTTGTTGCAAAGTTAACATAGGTGGTAAGTGATACTAACTATATAGTTTACTATATCGGCATACCATGGTATTTTCCACTCATTGATATTATATAGTTGTTCATCGGGAAAAGCTGTCTATAATTTCATTTTCAATATCAGATAATTCATGATTTTCTAATCTGATAAATGATCCAAATGGATAATTGAACCACACAGTTGGAAAATTCTGATTAATTTAAAAGCGTGGTGGACGTCCCATTGCAGTGCTGGTTTTGGAATCTTTCTTTTGCATTAAATATTTAATAGCAGAATGATGATATGCCTGATACATTTGTTCCAATCGGATAAGGTCTAAATTTATTAAAACCATGCACTACCGCTAATAATTCTCTTTACGTAAGCTTGTATAATTTATTTCAGCATCATTTAGAGTTTTACTAGCATAGTATATAACTTTAAAAATCTTTTCATATCTTTGCCGCGCTCTACGGCACAATCATAGCATCACACATAAGCTCGAATGGTTTCTCCCGGTTAGGTGAAACTATTATAGGTCTTGTAATTAATTTTTCTTTTAAGAGTTGAAAGCATTCGAGCATTCGATTGTAAATTCAAATTTTTTGTCCTTTTCGAGAAGTTGGCATAGAGGTTTAGTAATTTTTTGAAAAATCTTTTATATAGCGTACGCTTAAGTCCGACGCTTAATGCGAAAACTTCTTACCCCTTTTACGAAGTAGTTGGAGGTGGTAATTTAGCTATAACTTGAATTTTGCGGGGTCACTTCCATGCCTTTTCGAAATTTTATGCTAATACAATACACTTTGCAACTATAAATTGACATTTCTCCCAATTTAGAACTAAATTTGTTTTCTCACATACTTCTAATACTTTTTCAAGATGAGTTAAACGCTGCATGTGTGAGAGAATGATGTTCCAAATACGAGAGAAATCATCATAAATACTTCTATTCCATTATCGATTAACTTACTAAATATAGACATCATACATCTGCGGAATGTTGTGATTTGCATTACATAATCCAAAAGGCATTCTTCGAAAAGCGAAAGTTCCATAAGGACAGCTAAATGTAGTTTTCTCTTGATCCTCGGGAGCAATTTGTATTTGATGATAACCGATGTATCCATCGAAAAAAAAATATTTATGTCCGGGTAATCTATCCAACATACGGTCTAGAAATGGTAAAGGGAAGTGATCTTTCTGGTGGCGGTATTTAATTTCCTATAATCAATACATATACGCTGACAGGTAACTTGTCTTATAGGAATAAGATTGTTATTTTCATTGGCGATGACGGTCACTCCTCCACTTCTTAGGAACGCGGTGAATTGGGCTTACCCAGAAACAGCATGGGAAATAGGATATATAATACCATTATCTAACCATTTTAAAATTTCTTTCTTACTTCTTTCATTATCGGGTTTAATCTCCTTTGGGGATGCCTTTAGGTTATGTTCATCATCTAAAATAATTCTATGCATACGGATTGAAGGACTAATTCCTTTAATATACATTAAAAGTCAGGCACAAAAGTTTTCTTATATTTTTTAAAGTTTCTAAAAGTTTTTGTTCTTAGATTCGTTTAATGCGGATATAAATAATAAACTGGTAAAGTTGAAGAATTACCTAAATAAGCATATTTGAATGATCGGGGTAATATTTTTAGCTCGAAGTTCAGGAGGTTTAATAATTGATGGAACTATATTCTTGTGAGTGTTTTTAGTATTGTCAAAATTCAAATCTTTCCTGAATATAATCTAGTTCTTCATATTATCTTCAATTAATTCGAGTGTTTTCTTTTTCTAATTTATCTTCGTAATATTCCTTAAAATGTTCTTGTTGTAAATGTTCGAAGTATTTCCGTCCAACATTCATCATCTTTTCTAGCGCGGTATATTTCATTGATTTTCTGATATTAAATGTAACTTTTGGTCATTTACTCTCATAGTTAATTCTCCTTTACGAACATCAATCATAGCTTTTTCAGTATTAAAAATGGTCTTCCCTAAAATGATAGGAATTTCTTTATCTTCCTCAATATCGAAAACAAGAAAATCCTCTTTGGGAAGATAAATTTATCCACTTTTACTAACACATCTTAAATAACTCCCTTAGGATAGGTAAACGAAACGATCGGTAGTTGAAGGAATTCTTGAAGTAGGTGTAATTTTCCTAATCCTAATCTCTTAAAAATCGATAGAGGCATTAGATTGATGCTTGCTCCTAAGTCACACAAAGCTTTTCCATAAAATTTTTCTCCTATAGCGCGAGGTATAGTGAAACTACCGGGATCTTTCAATTTTCGAGGGAAGCTTCTTGAATAATAGCATACACTCTTACTAAGTGCGGCTTGTTTCATTATCAGTGAATTTTCTTTTCTTATTTTAGAATATCTTTCATAAATTTTACATAATTTGGCATCGATCTAAAGCTTCGACAAAAGGTATATTGATTTGTTAATTTCTTTAATATTTCAAGGAATTTAGCAAATTGTTTATCTTTTTTATGTTGAGCTAGTCGTTGAGAAATTGTGGTGGAGGTTTTCACTTGAAATTTTCCATAGGTATTAAGGATGTTCTAAGTTTGAATCTTGTTGAAGTGTTTCCTTTCAATTTCCACTTCCTCTTGTTTGGCTTTCAAGTTCTTTTTGAATTTGCTTGAGGTTCTAATTCTTTTCCACTCCTTAGTTGTATTGCTTTAATTTGTTCTTTTCCTTGATCTATAGGTTATTTCCACATTACTAGGAAAAGTTCCGGGTATTCTATTATTTGACGGTAGCAGTATATCTTGATTGAGTTTCGATATTTTTAATAGATGTTCGTTGAATTTGTAATAGATTTCCTTGAATTTGTAGTTGATTTCCTTGATTTTGTAGTTGATGACCCATATTCAAAATTAATTCATCCATAAATAATTTCTTATCTTTGAATTTAGAGTTATTGTTATTAAATCCAGGTGGGTAATTAGGTTTATAGTTTTGGATTTGCTTGATTAGGTTGATTCGTCCATTGTTGATTAGATGTGTTATTCCAGTCAATTTGGATGAGTTTTCCAACTAGGATTATAATAGTTTGAATAAGGGTTATTAGTTCTATGATTAATAGCATTTAAAGTTTCATAATTAGATTGAGATTCTATGATTTGTCCAGGATGAGTTTTTCTTCTAGTAGGGAGAGTAGTTCATTCACGAAATGATCTAATTTCTTAGATATAGCGGCAATTTGAGAAGCTAACATAGATATTGCATCGTTTTCATGATACTGGCTATCTTTTTTCCGGATTTACTCTATCGGCGAGGCCATTGGAAATTATTTTTTGCCATTTCTTCGATTAGTGCATAAGCTTCGTCAAATGGTTTAGACATTAATGAACCTCCGAAACGCTGACATCAATGATTGATCTTAAAGATCCTACTAATGCATTATAAAAGGTTTGAATAATCGGTAATCTGGTAGCGCATGATGTGGGCATTTCTGAAGTTCCTTAAATCTACTCCCAAGCTTCATATATTGATTCTCATCTAAGCGACAAAAAGAAGTTATATCATTTCTAAACTTAGCGAGTTTTAGATGGTGGAAAATATTTGGATAGAAATTTTTGTGATAATTCTCCCAGTTTTAATAGATCCGGGTGCTAGCGGAATTCCAACCACATTTTAGCCTTATCCCTTAATGAAAAAGGAAAAAATTACAGAATCTTATAGCATCGTCGAATGCTCTTGATATTTAAAAGTAGCACGAAAGTTCTAGAAAACAGCAGATGTAAGTTAGGATCTTCGAGTAGGTGAACCACTAAATTGATTGTTTTGTACCATTTAGATAATTGCAAGTTGAAGTTGAGTGAATTTAGCGGCTACATCGGGGTTTGAATAGTTAAATGAATTTCATCGATGTAGAGTTGCTTTATAATCTCTTAATGGTCTTTGTTGGTTCATATTTTGAATTCGGGAATATTCATATTGAGTTAAATTTATAATTTGTGTCTTTTGTTTCTAATTCTTTTAATTGTACGCTCACAATTAGAATCGTAAGGTATTAAATTTTTGTTTCCAATTTGCGCATACAATTTTAAAGTAGATATTAATTTATTTATTATGATTATTTTAAAATAGTCCGTTACTACAGTAAATTTTTCTTACTTGCCGACAACGGCGCCGAAAACTTGACCCACAATTTTATATTATGATATTTTTAATTTAATTACACTTGGCCTTGAAAACTTGACCATTATATTATATGTATAGAATTGTAATTGTTTATGTTGTGGATGCTACGCAAGTATACGTATCGTATCGAGTAATACGGGGCTACAGTGGAGTCACGGTTATCGATACACGAGGAAAGAGAAAATTAAATAACAACTAATTTTAAAATAATAATAATAATAATTTTAAAAATGTTATACAAAAATTTGGAATTCTAAATTTAAAGCGAAATAAAGTAAACTAAGTATTTTAATTAGGTAGCTTAGCCCAAGTAGAAAATTAATACGTATTGAAAGTGGGGAAATTAAACTAATTGCTAAATAAGTCTTAACTATTCAGAAAAAGTATCTTTCCCCTTGTCACAGAAATTTAAGTGATTGATGAATTTAAATAGATAATTTTAAGGTATTTGTAATGAATAAAGGCATTCCTATTCTTTGCAGCTGGTGCATGTGTAAAGAATATTGACTAATCCTATGTTTGATTGCGAATCTGTAATTTGGTGGGAGGATACCCATTTGCCACTTGAGCTCCCACGTTCCCTACTTTGAAATTTGGCACATCTACACTTCGGCTCTCGAACAATAGGACCGAATTGAATATTTTAGTACGTAAGCACTAAAATGCTCGATTCTACGCCCGATGAGTATTATTTCCTTGTTGTTGCACCCTCCTTCTAAGGCTTTTGAATTCCCCGAATATCCGATGTAATTTTTACTATAGTTGATATTCAACATATTTTAACAAATCGAATGGCCGGTTTGAAAGTAAATTAAGTTTTAAGTAAAAATTATCACAATTTATTAATATATAAAAGTACTTGTTTTTAAGTTCATCGAGTCACTTAATTTCATAACGAGGAGAAAAATTTAATAAACTACTCGAAAAGATGGGGAACTAAACTAAGCATGAATTTCATTTAAAGTTAAAAACAATAAATATAAATACTTATCTCGATTTATCTCTCGACGGACTCTCCTCGTAGTTCCTTTGACTCTTCCTTCCGATGTGACGAAGACTCACTAAAAACTCGCTAACTCACTAGACTCACTAATTACACTAATTAAGACTCTAAGGCTTGCTCACACATAAATAAAAGACTCTTAAGACACAAATTGACACACACACAAAACAACACACACTTATAAGCTGAATTTCGGCCTCTATATATAGAGGTGAGCAAAGGACGAGGTGTGTAAGCATCCCTTCAAAAAGTGTCCGGAGTTGATATATGCACCATTTGAACTAGCTCGCCGTCGGCGACGAACTACCTCGGCTTGTCGGCGAGGCTTCCTAGAAAGGTCTTCGGAGCCGCGCTATCTTGTTGTCGGCGGGCTCGGGCTGTTGTCGGCGAGCCCGATTACAAATCCTTCGAATTTTCTTCCTCGTACTCTCGCCGTCGGCCGAGCTCGATCTCGCTGATCGGCGACTTCCGGCTAAATTGCGTTATTTTCTTCCTTTTGCTCCAAATCGGCTCCTTTTTATGATTTTTGCTTTTATCACCTAAATTCCCCATTCTGCCAAACAAAATAAAGAAAATGCCTTTCTTTAAAGTGCAATTTCATCGAAAATAGGTATGAATTTCTTAATAAAATTTTTCGGTGATAAGGTAACTAAAAATTTAAACTATTTTATTAAAATTTTAGGTTTAAATAAAATGAAGGGTAAAATATTTGATTTTATCTTTCTTGGAAGATTGAAACTTTGGGAAATTAAAAGGGTAGGAACCCATTAATCACTTTTAATAAACGAAAAATGAAACTTTTAATTATTTTTAAACAAATTTAAATTTTAGAAAATTAATGAAAATTTGAATTATTAAAAATAGAGATATAACATGAGAGGATATTAATTCGTTAATAAAAAAATCCCTAAATAAATCACCTCGATAATATTTAACTCTTAATTAAGATTAAAATGATAATCGAGCTAAGTAAATCAAAATTAAAAAAAATTAATTAAAAAATAATAACCCTTAAATTAAAGGAAAGATCAAAATATTAAGTGGTTTAACAATTAAATTAAATTAAATTAAATTAAATTAAGTAAAAATTAAATTAAATTAACATTTTAACAATTAAATTAAATTAAATTTAAAATATTGAAATTAAATTAAATTAAATTAAGTTAAATTCAATTAAATCAAATTTAAATTATATTAAATTAACATCATTCGATAAAAAAAGTAAAAGAAATTTAAAATATTAAGATCACTTAAAGTATAAGGATTTAAACCAAAAATAATTTGAACAACTATTCGAACCTAAAATTATTAATTAAGACCTCATAATTAAACTAAATCACTTTAAACCATTAACTGAACGAATTAAGAATGATTGAAATTCTCGGCAAACGACTTGCCCATAAAGGCTTTAATTATTATAACTCTTAAATAGAGTATTAAGTGAGATGTCGCTTCATTCATCGAGTGTCAAAGTCTTTTGATTCCTTTGAGTAAGAGACAAAGCTTAACTAAACTCCTGGATGATTAATTCACGTGTGCAACTAAATTTACTTGGACTCGAATTGATCTCGAAATATTGAAAGATGTTTAGGACTCTTCCTAAACACTTCCTCAATATGATGAGATGTTTTAAAATAACAATTTGAATTTAATTGTTCTTTGATGAAAGAAAATCATCCATAAACAAAACAAAAGAACCTAGACGTCATAGGAGTTGACTAGTTATAGGATTATGACTTTGGTAGACAACCAAAACCTTCCTTGGGTTTACTAGGTACTTGCTATAAATATTTAAATGCCTTAATATATGTTTTAAGTGCGGCTTGGGATGACGGGGAAGACCCTCCGGGTAAGCTTTTTATTTTATTTCAATTTACTTTATTGCAAATTACTTACGGGGTAGTGTACTTTACTTTCTTGCGTGTTAAGCAAGATTGTTGCGTAGCTGGCTTGCTAGGATAGTCACAAAACTGAAACCAAAACTAAATTAAAAGTCACCACAAGATAAAATTCACCGTCACAACATTCTAAAATATAAAACAACTCGAAATTAAATCCATAATGAGAACAATAAAAATACAATTGCAACTAAATTAAAACGTCTCGTTGAATGATCGGGAATACCTTGGATGATGTAACCCACATGTTGTAACGGGATTTCCCCTGCAGTCTAAATGAAAGTGTGGAACTCATTCGATTGAGTTAGCAAATTCATACGGGTAAGTGAATTCGATGAAAATAAAGGTGTCGGGATGACGGGCAGGTAGGATCTTAATCGGTTCTGTTTAAACAACTTTAAGATTTGTTTTAATTAAAATATTTGGACTTTAAGATTTCTAAACCAAAACACTTCTCTCATCTCCTGATTTTCACCTTCTAAAACTAAGCCTCTATAACAACAAAGGTGCTTGGAGCACGGTGGCCCGGCCTGACCATCATCATCGACAAAACTTGGGTCTACTTTAGCAAAACGCTTTCTTAGAATTAAATAACGAGCCATAGGTCTTGGTGGTTGCGCCTAGTGCAACATAAATCCTCAACTCTTCGTTAGGCTTTTGCATAATCATGTTATGCAAATTAAGCCTGTAGGTCTTAGGACTCCGAGGTAGTCGTTCGGTACGACATAACCCCTTTTATCTTCGAGGCTATTTGTTTGATTTTGCCATATAAACATAAGTCTAATTAATTAAAATTGGCCAGAGATCAAAACATTTAATAAATTTTTCAAATTAAAAAGCCGAACAATGGGATAGTTTGAGAAGTTGTCGAATTCTTCTTGGATCCTCGGCTTCTCTACTTCTCTTCCATTGGATTCTGAAATAAGCATTCCAAATTTGATTCATTCCCGATTGTTCGAAATCCAATCCTTTGAAAAACTTAAACTTTGAAATTCTTGAGAGTAAAACCCTTTGATCATTATCGAGTTTTCAAATGATTCCCATCATTTAAAATGTAATTAATATAGAGCTTGCCCTTATAAGGAACTTTAAGAACCCGAGGTAATATAAACTGCTTAATTTCTTTGTATTAAGCGAGAACTTGTCGGCTTATAAATTTGGTTCGCGAGACCAAACAAATGTCACAAATCTTCTAGTTTATTTACTCGAGCCACATCATGACGGTGTGTCTATTCTTCGGGATAGATACGGTTTGTGATGTGGTGCTCGTTTATATAAACTATTTGGGATGTGAGATCGGTTTGATTTCATATCTTATAATTTTCGAAACATAAAATTATTTTTAAAATCAAATGCTACTTTTAAATTATATATATATATATATATATATATATATATATATATATATATTTAAAAATTAAATTTAAAATCTAAAATTAAAGCGATAATTTACGCCCAGAGTGACCCCTTTTCAAAATACAACACTCGGCCTAAAAATAAGCCGTACAACTTACGGCGACTCCGGCGAGGACTAGTTCCTCTCTCCCATTTTAATCAGATGGTTTTGCTTTCATAAATCCGTGGTATATCCATGTCCTTTAGTGGAGGCAAACTACCATTCTTTTCAGGATTCAGCGTACCACGTTCATTTCTATCTTGAACGGGTATAGCCAACTTCTCTTGGATTTGGGATCCTTTGTTGGACACCCACAAATAAGGGGTTAAAATCCTTTTACCTCTTTTCGAGGTGGGGTGGACCCCGATAGGTATTAGCTTAGGAGGCTTGATCCTTGGTTGAGAATTTTCGCTAGACTTTCTCTTCACCCATTCTGTCAGGTCCTTTACCTTTTACATGCCTTTAATCATTTCGTTCTTAGCAAACGAATCTTAATAATTAACCCTTAAACAAACTCTTTTAAATCATGAATACAAGATAAACAAGAAATTTGTTCGGACTCTTTCTTTTTCGTCCTAAGTTTTGCGACAAAAGGAAGCATAATTCTGAACTAATACTAGAATCTAAATACACGAGAAAATGGCTAGCATGAAAGTTAATTTCACCTTCACCGATGGAATGGACTTCGTAGTCTATAAGGATGAAGCACTTTGTATTAAATCATCCTTTTTGGACAAAGGATTCGACAATACGGATATCAAGTTCAGCGTCACTCTCTTCCCTACAAATGGACAAAGTGCCCAGAAACTAAAGGCACGTAATTGAGTTGACTTGAAGTCGGTTCGAAATTCCCTCACATTCCTGAGGGTTTCGAATTTGAAAAGTACTTCTATTCGTAGGAGAACTCTTTTCTCTACCCCCATAGGTCTAGTCATCTCTTTGCACCTACCACGACACACATGGCCCAGAGGAGGAAATCAAGTCTGTAGATGAGCACATTATCGTGGAGGGTACACATTTTGCTACAATACCATTTATTTTCGAGATTGGGTCCCGATTCGAGAGTTGCACCCACGACTCGGACTCAAAGGAGAAATATAGCGAAGATCGCGAGTTAAGAAGGCCAAAGCTGCTGAAGTTGCTTTTCTAGAAGAAATTCTGAGGAAGAAGAGCACTTTGAGTATATACCTCTGTTAGAAGGGGAGTAGGTTCCACCCCCTCTCTGTTGATCGGATGAGGAAGATGTCCGAAGGATTGCTTCTACACTACCCCAAACTGCATACTATAGTAACTACAAAAGAAAAAGGGTTGATACTACGTCATTTCTCAGCTACAAGCCATAATAGAAAAATTGGCAAAGAAAGAAAGGTGCCCGTCTCGGGAAATCCTAAGAAGAATGGGATGAGTGCCCGGTTAGATCCCGCCTCGGACCGGGGAATAGAGCCTGTCACTGTCATAGAGAAACCAAGGAAGAAAATATGAGCTAGTTCACCTGTTGTTGTATCGGGCCATCATATTAGGGAGGACACCACCTTCCAGCATATAGCCGACAGACCGTCCGATCCTAGGCCTTCTGCAGCAAGAAGGATAGTGTGGCAACCTATTATTACAGAACTGAGACCAACACAACATCCTGAGAAGAAAAGCCTTGTCAAAGAGCCTGAATCAGAAGAAAGCGCTACTGCAATAAAAGAAACTCCTGGAAAAGAAGTTCAACAACCATCACACGGCAACCACGAAACCGTCTGGAAGAGACCCCTCGAGGAAGCTATAGGAAAGCTAAGGACGGATATCCGCCGGTTGGCAAAAGAAAGAGGAGAAAAGTTGGAAAAGGAAGTTGATTCATCAGAGTTCATGGATGAGGAGTATGCCGAGATCAACATGGTTGAAACACGAGCATCGTCAGCCTCGTAGGGTGCTCCGGCAGCTGCGAAAAGAGATGAACCGGAAGTGATGAGAGCACAGCTTCGGGAAAGAGATGACACAATTTCCCAGATGGCAAGGAGGATGGAAGAAATGGCTGCTGCTTTAGTCACTCTCCAAAGTCAGGTGCAACCTCAAAAAGAAACACCCCCAAAAATCATCCATATTACAGATGGAGGAAAAGAGATCACATCCGTCAACGGAGACGAGCCACCAAAGAAGGATTCAGCACAGAGCATAGTTCCCGAAAAGGACATTCAAATCATGGTAGAACATCAGGTGCGAGAAGCCCTAGCACAATACCCGAAAGTTCAATGCAGTTCAATACTCGAAAGGCTTCGTACCACCTCTGTTTAAGATTTTTGATGGAATAGGAAACCCCCGACAGCATGTCGCACATTTTAGTGTTAGTTGCTACAATGCCGGTGGGAGTGACGCTTTACTCTTTCGTCAGTTCATCAGCAGTTTGTCAGGGATTGCCTTCGACTGGTACACAGAATTGCCAAATGGATTAGTTAAGACCTTTGCAAAATTAGAAAACCTTTTCGCTAAGCGGTTTGCCCGGGCTCAGCATCACATCACCATCGGTGATCTAGTGGTGGAACACCAGAAACCAAACGAAACTCTAGTGGATTACATACTTCGATGGAGAAATTTAAGCATGAAGTGTGAACCACAACTTCAAGAACAGCATTCAGTCGGCATCTTGCTTAGGAGTATTCATGGCCCGATAGCACTTCTCCTTAAAGGATTTACAATCAAGACTTTCGAGAAGCTGCTTAGCAAGGTCGGGAGCTTGCCAGAGGAAGCAAAGCAGCTATGTTTCGTAGACAAGACCGATAAACAGAAGCCCGTGAAAACATTCAAAAATAAGTCCGGAATCATCGCGTCAGTAGATAAGGGCAAGCAGCCAGTACAGATACAGCCAGAGCGGCCACAGCCTAGCTATAAACCACCGCAACGTACTTACCAACCACCTCAGAAGGGTTATCAACAACCTCGACCAAGCTATCAGTCGCATCAGCATTATGAGCAACCGCCTCGTCCACAGCATACCCTAAAAGATTTTCTGAACAAGGAATATCCATTCAAAATTGAAGCAGTAGCGAAGATGTTCCGCAGTCTAATGAAGACACCAGATTTTTAGCTACATAGCCCAAGAGGCCAGAAGAAGTCAATAAGAAAGATCATGCAAACTATTACCCTTACCACCGAATGCTCGGGCACAAGATAGAGGATTGCATCACTTTCAAGATTTGGCTTGACGACAATCTCCGGAAAGGGAACATAACGATCCCGAAGGAATACATGAAGGAACCCCAAAAAGGAGGTTCCGTCAATATTATTTCAACGGATCCCATTGTTCCGATAGACCCTTACACAACCCAGGATGGATGGAGTACCTTCTGGACAAAGTCTTCAAATAGAATTTTGGATCACATCCAGACCGCTTTGGTGCATGCTTCAACTCAAAATTTGAAACTTGCCGAGCAGGCACTATCGCTTACAATCGAAGAAACGCCCCTGAAGGAAGAGAAAATCGCAGAAGAGAAGAAAATCGAGGCTCCAAAGAGTAGAGTAGGGGCTGCTTATCTTAGGATGGTTGTTTTCGATTCGGGGGAGAAATCCCTCGAACCTCTGACCTTGTATGATTATTTGCTTGCCACGGCGGGATCTTATAATGATAAGAGTTTTGGCGTTCGCTACGTTTTGACTGTTTGTAACGATTATGTAACTAATGAAAACCAACCTAATCCGGATCTCAATTCCGATATAAATAATGATTCTCAAATCATACTAAACCTCAATGACCATAATGAAGAAGAAGACGTTCACAAGGATGGCTACGAGAGCTCAACATGCAATGAGTTTATTTGCGAATTTTGAGGAGCTGCAATCGCAATAGAATTAGAGTCATCAAATTTCGAAGCAACGCTAGAAGAGCCAGTCGTTCTGATTCAAGGGGAGACATCGGTAGATTCAACACCAGAATCAGAAGAAATAACAGAAGTCAATCTAAGGAGCAGAAAAGTTCTACCTCTGAGAGTGGGTCCAAAGGATAAAGGAAAGCAGGTGGTTGCCCAGGAAGAGCCAACCCCAGCAGAGGAATTGCCCATTCGGGAAGAGACTGAGGAACATTGTAATAAAGTAGACTACAACGTGCTAGCCCATCTTAGGAAACTACCAGCCAAACTAAGCATATGCAATGCTCTGATCATGTCAAAGGAGATGAGGGAAGCTCTGATCAAGGCTCTACTTGATCCAGACATTTGTTTAGCTCAAATGGCCAGTAATTCCTTCGACGAGGTTTGCTCGTTAAAAGAACAATGAGGTGTTACCTTCACGGACAATGATTTACTACTCGGAACGGCTGATCACAACCGAGCATTGTACATTTCAGTTAATATTGGAAAGTTTACGCTCTCTAGGGTGTTGGTTGATCCGGGAGCATCAATCAACATAATGAGCCTTCGAACGTTAGCATATTTGGAAATTGATGCTCGTGAACTTGAACCAGACAAGATGTTATTAAGAGGGTTCAATCAGAAAGGAGAAAGAGCACTCGGATTGATAACACTGTTAATGAAGACCAGTGATTTGTCAAAGACAACCGCAAAATTCCACTTAATTGATTCTGAGACATCGTTCAACGCTCTACTGGGTCGACCATGGATCCATGAAAACTGGATGGTACAGTCGTCTCTACACCAATGCATAAAGTATTACGAAGGAGGAGAATACTGTATCAAAGGTGACTTGCAACCATTCTCCGTGCACAAATCAGAATTCATGAAGATGCAGCCTACTACGCACCTTTGAAGAAAATAATCTTTTCTAGAAATAACATACCAAATGAAGCAAAAGAAGTGCGAAACGATAAAGAGCCAAAAATTCTAGTCCAATAGTTACTCACCACTCCCTTACGACGAGATGGTGAAGGTTTCTCCAGAACTCGCACCCGAGGTCGAGGCTAGGGACGAGGTCGTGGAGGAGACGTTAGAATAGTTGGACAAAAGAAACCAGTCATCGACGTGGATTGGGAGACCAGTTCCGAAGAAGAAGAAATCAAGAAAGAAGCAGCAACAGTAAATCAAAAGAAACCCCAGTTCAAGATGTCTCTCGAAGATGAAAAGAATGAAGAATACAAATCAATGTACGAGAAGATTAACCATTATGTATATACTATGACCCTGTGGCCATATTTTTAGGTTGTGAGTTTAATTTTAAAAAAAGTGGTCGCCTACAGAAGTTGTCGGCGAATTTTAAATTTTTAAATTTAATTTAAATATATATATATAATTTAAAAAGTAGTATTTGACTTTGAAAATAATTTTTAAATTTAAAAATTTTAAAATATGAAATCAAACCGATCTCACATCCAGAACAGTTTATATAAACGAGCACCGCACCATAAACCGTGTATTTATCCCGAGGAATAGACACACTGCTTGACGATGGGGCTCGATTAAATAAACTAAAAGATTTGTGACAACAGTTTGGTCTACGAACCAATTTTATAAGCCGACAAGTTCCCCTGCTTGATATAAAGAAATCAAGCAGAGTTTATATTACCTGGGTTATTAAAGTTCCCTATAAGGGCAAGCCCCTATAGTTAATTACATCTTAAATGTCCGAAGACACTTAAGAAAACTCTCGATAATGATCAGTGGTTTTGCTCTCAATAATTTTAAAGTTTAAGGTTTTCAAAGGATTGAATTTTGGAATTTCAATAGGGAATGGGTCAAATTTGGAACAGTTCATTTCAGGAATTCAAAGGAAGAAAAGTAGGAGAAGCTGAGGATCCAAGACGAAATCTTGGCAACTTCCCAAACTATCCTATTGTTTGGCTTCAATTATGAAAAATTATTTAATGTTTCAATCTTGCAAATTTTAGTTAATTAGAACTTATGTTTGTATGACATAATCATACAAATAGCCTCAAAGATGTGAGGGTTTTTGTCCTACCGAACGACTACCTCGGAATCCTAAGACCGGTTAGGGCTTAATTTACATAACATGATTATACAGATGCCTAACAAAAGGGTTGAGGATTTATGTTGCACTAGGCAAACTACCTCAAAATCCTACGGTTTGGTTGTTTAACTCTATGAAAGTTTTGCTGAAGTAGATCCGAGTTTTCCTGATGACGATGGCCGTGCTACCCACCATGCTCCAAGCTCCTTGTTGTTGTAGAGGTTTAGTATTAGAAGTCATAAATCAGGAGATGAGAGAAGTGTTTTGGTTTAGAGAAAATCTTAAAATCCAAGTGTTTTAAATATTTTAATTAAAACAAATCTTAAAGTTATTTAAACAGATCCGATTAAGATCCCAAAGTTCCGTCATCCCGACATTGTTATTTTCATCGAATTCACTTAGTCCAGATGAATTTGCTAAACTCAACTGAATGAGTTCCACATTTTCATTTAGACCGTGGGAAATCCCGTTAGACATGCATGGGTTACATCATCCGAGGTATTCCCGATCATTCAATGAGATGTTTTAATTTAGTTGTAATTGTAGTTTTGTTGTTCTGTTTGTGATTAAATTTTGAGTTATTTTATATTTTTGGAATACTGTGGCGGTGAATTTTATCTTGCAATGACTTTTAATTTAACTTCAGTTTCAGTTCAGGGACTACCCTAAATGTTTTGGTTTTCATGCGACAGTTTTATTTAACATGCAAGAAAAGTAGAGTACAGTGCATGTAAGTAAATTGCAATAAAGTAAATTGCAATAAAATAAAAGCGTACCTGGAGGGTCTTCCCGTCATCCCAAGCTACACTTAAAACACATGTTAAAGCATTTAAATGTTTCAACAGATACCTAGGTAAAGCTAAGGGAAGGGTTTTGGTTGTCTACCAAATTCCTAATCCTATAACTAGTCATCTTCTATGACGTCTAGGTTCTTAGTTTAATTCAAGGATGATTTTCTTCATCAAAGAACAATTAAATTCAGTTGTTCTTCTAAAACATCCCGTTATATTGAGGAAGTGCTTAGGACGAGTCCTAAACATCTTTTCAATAATTCTGGGATTGTTTTGAGTCCAAGTAAATTTAATTGCACAGGTGAATTAATCATCCAGGAGTTTAGTTAAACTTTCTGTCTTGCTCAGTGAACTTAGGTATTTGATTACCTGATGAATGAAGTGACATCTCACCTAATACACTATTTAAGAGTTATAATAATTAAAGCCTTTAAGGGCAAATTGGTTTATCGAGAATCTTAATCATAATTAAAAGTTTGAGTTACTAGTTTAAAGTGTTTTAATTTAATTATGAGGTTTTAATTAAAAATTTTAGGTTTGGAATAGTGTTCAAATTATTTTAGACTTAATTCTTAATGATTTCATTTAGGTTTGTTGTTAAATGATTTTTAATTTAATTTAATTCAATTTGATTTTAATTTTAAATTTAATTTAATTTAATTTTAATTTAATTGTAATTTAATTTCAATTTAATTTTATTTAATTTTAATTTAATTTAAATTTAATTTAAATTTAATTTAAATTTAAATTTAATTTTATTTTTAATTTTAATTTAACTTTAATTTTTAATTTAATTTTAACTTTTGATTTAATTTTAATTTAATTTTAATTTAATTTAATTTAATTCCATTTAATTTTAATTTTAGTTTAATTTTAATTTTAATTGTTAATTTGGATTATTATTTTAATTCTTAATTAGGAACTAAATATTATTAAAGTGATTTATTTAGGGATTTTTAAATTAAAGAATAAATATCCTCCTAATAATATCCCTATTTTAATAATCCAAATTTAAATATATGCTTTCAAAAATCCAAATCATTTAATTAATTAAAGTTTCATTTTTTTGATATTTTCAAAGTGTTTAATGGGTTTATACCCCTTAATTTCCCTAAATTTCAATCATCCAAGAGAAAATTAAAATCAAATATTTACCCCCCCCCCATTTTGATTAAACCTAAAGTTTTAATTAAGGGTTAAAATTTTTAATTACTTTTATGCCCTTTTAAGCTTATTTACTTCATAACTCACTAAATTGAGCTCAATTGAATTTGAAATTTTTATGTCACCTCACTCACATATCAATTAAGACATTAGAGGAGAAAATGTGATTTTTTTGAATTTAATTTATTTATATAATTATTTTTAGTAGAAAATATGGGTTTTCAAAGAAAATTCAACAACATGACCAAAGAATGGTTTCTGTCCTTGAGAACATTTTGGGATGTTCATAATGACCAGAGGACCACTTGGACCAATTTTGCTTATTTTTTGAATTATATTTTAATTATTATAATTATTTTGAATTTTAGAGTATTAATTAATTATAAAATAAAATTAAAGTTTAAAAATGGATTTTATATTTTTCTTAAATGTCTCTAACGCCAAGGAGTTCAGAGGAATAAATTTTATAATTTTCTGACTTTTCTTTGATTTATTAGAATTATTTTAGTGAAAAAGGGTAAAAACTTATTTTTTAATATTAAAAAATTACATTAAGCTTTTAAAATTCAATATCTTACCCTATGGACTTAGGAAAAATATTTGGTTTGTTCCTAAGTGATTAGGAGTCAAAATGTGACATTCTTATGATTTTTAATATTTTTATGATTTTATTATTTTTTAATTATTAAAATATTAAAATATTGTGAAAAATTAACTTTTCCTAGAAAATTCCAATTTTAATTTTCCTAAACTCCCCTAATATCAGAGAAGCTCCAAAAATCATTTTTGTGAATTTTTGAAAAATATTTTTGGAGTTATGTATTTTTAAAGTTCCATTTTGCTTATGAGGTTTAATCAACCCATTTGGTGGGGTTAATCAAGTCCAATTGATTTTAAAATTTTATGTAAGGTTCCTCTGACTTTAAAGAGTAATGGAGAATTATTTTCAAGTCAATTTGATGTGTGGTTAATCCTAATTAAATCAAATTCAATTTTAGGGGTTTAGGCCAATTAAGGTTATTATGTATGAGTTAACTCAAAATATATTTTTCATTGGGTCCTCTAGTCTTAAGAAACATCATGAAATTTTTCTAGAATTTATTTTATAACATGCTACATATTGGAATTAAAATACTTAAAACAGTGACATGAACTTGAAAATTCAATAACTTTTCACAGAGATGGCCTCTGACCTTGAAAAATTCAGGGAATGTTCCCAAGATCAGAGGCTTCAAAAGCTATATGGTCTCATGCCATGATGAATTGTTTATGCAAATGAAGAATCAAAATATTAAAAACAGTAAATAAATTATTAAAAATAAAATACTTATCTAATTAACTTGATTTCTTTTCCACATTATTCTCCTCTATTCACTGAGCAAGAGGGTATTTCTATTTTATTTTTGTGATTTTTCTATGCAAAGATATGAATTTTTAAAGTTCTGGTATTTGAATAATTAAAAAAATACCCTAATTTCCTACTTATCCACGCTGCGCCACGTCAACCTACGGCGGATCGAAAGCCCATGCGTCGCGTTGTGATTCGGCGCCGCCATCTGAATCTGCTCTCCAGGGGCCTGTGGTTCACGTACCATTGTGCTGCAGCTTGATCTCGACCGTCTGCTCGATACACGTGTGATCCAACGGCTCCTGGTCATCGTCTACAATTGGTGTGCATTCGTGACCGTCCACACTAAAACCCTAAGATCTCACTCGATTCTCAATGAATTTTCGTGTTCTTATGCTCTATGGATTCGTCTTGAAGAGACGAACACATCCATACAGTTTATAGGCTATGAAATTAACCTTAACAAAATGGAGAATCTCTGGAATCTTGAGAGGAAGAGTGAGTTCATACCTTTACTCAGAGAAGTGAAGCTTCGATCTGAGAGTTGTGTCACCTTCGATTGAGTCCAGGCAAGCTCCAGATGAAGTCTCTAGCTCTAGGGAATTGTCCAAGTATGAAAGTGACCAAGGCCGATCACAAAGCTTGGAGGCTAGAAGAAATGGCTGGCCTGGTGAGGGGGCTTTTGCTGGGAACTTCTCCTCTTGGTCTGGTGAAGGTGTAGGACAAATCAATTTGGAGATTGGCTTACTGTGGTGAAGTGTCCTGTTTTTTGGGTGGATTTTCAACACAGAAATTGAGCTCACAGAGAGGGTTTTAGGGTTGGATTTCGGTGGGGATCAAGTTCTCTATGTCTTAAGAAGGGTCTGGAATGATTTTGGCAGAGTTTTGGTAAGATTTGGTTCAACTCCTCTATTTGGCTGAGAGGGTGGTGGGTTTAAATAGACATGGCTAGAGGGCTTCCCAGGGGGGTTTGAAGGTTGGGATCAGCTGCTCAGGGGAGGAGAAGAATAGCCATGGTGTCCATTTGGCTTAGGACAGCTCAGCCAGGGAGAATTGGAAAAATTGGCTCACGTGGAGCTCTCGGCCATGGTGTTTTACAGCGACCCAGGCGGCTGGCCGGCCAGGTATTGGTCACCATCTTGACCAGTGAGGTCAGGGCTGGGGTTTGGTGCAAGCAATTGGCTATTGACATGTGTAAGGAGGTCTAATTAAAATGGCATGGGGTAAGAGTCATTTTGGCTTAATTTGGTCCAATGCTTGGATTAAGTTAGGTGCACCTCCCCAAGGCTGGTTTGGCCTGAAGAGAAAGTCATTTGGATCAGCTTGATTAGTGGGGCCAAGTCACAATCCATGGTGAGGTGGCTAAGCATGGTTTAGTGTGTGACATGAATATGGTTAAAAGGTCTTAATGAAGGATTAGGAAAGAATCCCCTCCTCTTGCCATTAATGGCTTGGTGAGGTGGAAAGTGGCCTCCATGGCTTCCATGTGGCTTGTACATGGCTCAATGGCTCACATTTGGCTTGGAAGAAGTTTGGTCAATTTCATAAAAATGGATTTTAAGGATTTTGGATAGTTTGGTGGAAATTTGGATGAAGCTTCATTTAGAATTATTTGATCATTGGTTTAGGACTTAGGGATGATTTTAATTGAATGCATGATGAAGAAGAGTGTCATATGGACTTTGGATGAATTTTTGGGCTTTTGGATTTGGTGGAAGGGGGCTCTTAGAATGGTTTAAGAAAGTGGGCCTTTAGGTTTGAAAATAAATTGGTGGATGGAAATTTTGTGAAGGATCATGCCAAATAAATGTTGCAATTGGTTTAGGCATGTGTCATGAATGGTTTGGAACAAGTTTAAAAGTGATTTTAAATTGAATTGGGTTTAATGTGGGGTCTTTTGGTAAAGGGGCCAAGGTGGGCCAAATTGGACTAACTTGGGTTAAGGTTGGGCTAAAGTTGGATTTGATGTAAAATTAATGTTGAGAAATTTTCATGTGATTCTCACAAACAGTTTCCAACTTTGGTTGGGTTCTAATTTTGGGATTTGGGCCCATTTGGGTTAGGTTTGGGCTTAGGTCAATTTAAGGGATTTTAGTTTTGGGTTAATTTTGGGTGGAGTTTAGGTTCAAATTTTGGGCAAATCAAGTTAGTGTCTTGTTTATGGGGATGTTATGAAGGCTTTAGAAAAGATTTGGGGCCAATTGGAGTTGAATTGGATGGTTTGAGCTAGGTTTAGATCATGGGCCAAAATTGGGTCTTAGGCTTCAAATTGAAATTGGGCTCAAATGTCAATCAAATTGGACTTGGATTTGGTCTAAATTGATATTAGGGATGTTGATTTGAAGTTTAGAATTGAATTGGACCAAAATTGAGGTCAATTGGGGTGGTTTGGTTTGACATTGAGTTCACTTGGTTTTAAAATGGGTAAAATTGGTAGTTTTGGTAAAAGTGGGGTAAATTGGCAAAATTGGCCCCTGGAATAGTTGAACAAAATGAAATTAGGGATATTTGGGATTTTTTAGAATTTTTTGGGAATTTTCTGAATTTTTGGATTTTTGGTCTAAAAAGGGCATTTTGGGTATTTGGGGGTATTGGGGGGTACTTTTGGAATTTTCGTATTTTTGGCTATGGATGATCAATTTGAGTGGGGGGAAATGTTTAGGATTGATTTTGAGGAATTTTGGGTAATTTAGGTGATTTTGTAAATTTTGGGTAGTTTCAAGGGCTTTTGGTATGTTTAGTAGGTGTAGGGCCTAGGGGTCAAAAATTGAAATTTTGGAAAAATGAAGATTGATCAAATTTGAGTAAAATAGAATCACTTTGGTTGAGCCACACAGACATATTAAGCCCATATGAGCCATGAGAGGACTCATTTGAGGCAGTCACTATGTTGTTCTTAACCCTCTTAGCCAGGCGCTTAGGGGTTAAGGACCATCCATATGAATTACCTACATGAGTCAGGAAGTCAAGTTGGGTGAGAATGTGGTTTTAGGACTTAGATTGTGTGTGAGAGTGTAGTGTATGTGCAAGTCAATCCTCACCAAACCAGGCCATCCAAGGTATTCCTAAGGCCAAAAAGTCCTATAGGGAACTCATCCTTTAAACCTCCACATTTTATTTCAACCCTCTAGGTGATTAGGGGTCTACAATCAAGCTTGTGGAGTTTGCAGGGAGTTAAGAAGTAGTTTGAATTTCTAAATGGTGGGTTCCATTTCTAGTCCTCTAAGATTAGTCAAAGGAAAAGCTAAGGCTAGATCCTAAGTTCTAAAGAGAGAAGCAAAAGACCTCACCAAAATTGAGGTCAACAAATGGAGCCCCAATAGGTGTGGTGTGCTAACCAAGAACACCGCTCGTATTGGCATTGACCGAAGAGATCAACTAAATCAACACAAATGTCCAAGTGACAAACTTAGGATGAAGTAAAAAAATTTCAGCTGGCGAGTATCAGGTATATTTCCAAGACCGGAGATTCCTGAACTCTCGCTGGGGAATGGAAAAGGAGGTGAGCTCCAAATCACAAGATCTAGGGAAATTCGATTTAGATTTCATTTTACTTTTAATTTTCAAGTTTCAATGTGTGAGTTTAGATTTTGATTTGAAGTTTAGTTTTTTTTTAAAAAAAATCAATTTAAGGAAATTTTGAATTTGAAATTTGGATTTGAAATGAGAGTTGAAACCTAGATTTCAACCTCGGGATTGGGAAGAGAACTGGAATTTAGGTACCAGCCTCAGAGTGAGAATTAGAGTTTAAGTATCGATGGAAAAAAGGATGAGAATCAGAATTTAGGTACTGATCTCGTAATGAGAGTCGGAATTTAGGTACCGACCTCACAAAGGATGAGAATCAAAATTTAGGTACTGATCTCGAGAGTGAGATTTAAAATTTAAGTATCAAACCTGAAAGAGAATCGAAATTTAGGTATCGATCTCGGATGAGCGTTGGAATTTAGGTACTGACCTCGAAGGAAGAGAACTGGAATTTAGGTACCAGTCTCGGAAATTAGAATTGAAATTTAGGTATCAATTCGAAAGAGAATCAAAATTTAGGTATCGATCTCAAATGAGAGTCAGAATTTAGGTAACAACCTCGAAGGAAGAGAACTGGAATTTAGATACCAGTCTCGGAATTTAGAATTGTAGTTTAAGTATCAATTCAAAAAAGAATCGAAATTTAGGTATCGATCTCGGAAAGAGAGTCAAAATTTAGGTACCGACATCGAAATGAGAACTGGAATTTAGGTACCAGTCTCGAAAATTTAGAATTGAAATTTAGGTATCAATTTGAAAGAGAATCGAAATTTAAGTATCGATCTCGAATGAGAGTCAGAATTTAGGTACCGACCTCGACGGAAGAGAACTGGAATTTAGGTACCAGTCTCGGAAATTTAGAATTGAAATTTTGGTATCAATTCAAAAGAGAATCGAAATTTAAGTATCGATCTCGAATGAGAGTCGGAATTTAGGTACTGATCTCGAATAAGAGTCGAAATTTAGGTACCGATCTTGAAGGAAGAGAACTGGAATTTAGGTACCATTCTCTGAAGTTGAGAATTGAAATTTAGGTATCAATTCGAAAGAGAATCAAAATTTAGGTATCGATCTCGAATGAAGAGTCGGAATTTAGGTACCGACCTTGAAGGAAGAGAACTGGAATTTAGGTACCAGTCTCGGAATTTAGAATTGAAATTTAGGTATCAATTTGAAAGAGAATCGAAATTTAGGTATTGATCTCGAATGAGAGTCGAAATTTAGGTACCAACCTCGAAGGAAGCTAACTGGAATTTAGGTACCAGTCTCGGAATTTAGAATTGAAATTTAGGTATCAATTCGAAAGACAATCTAAATTTAGGTATCGATCTCGAATGAGAGTCTGAATTTAGGTACCGACCTCGAAAGAAGACTGGAATTTAGGTAACAGTCTCGGAATTTAGAATTGAAATTTAGGTATCAATTCGAAAGAGAATCGAAATTTAGGTATCGATCTCGAATGAGAGTCAGAATTTAGGTACCGACCTCGAAGGAAGAGAACTGGAATTTAGGTACCAGTATCAAAATTAGAATTGAAATTTAGGTATCAATTTGAAAGAGGATCAAAATTTAGGTATCAATCTCAAAAAGAGAGTCAAAATTTAGGTACCGACCTCGAAATGAGAACTGAAATTTAGGTAATAGTCTCGAAAGTTTGAAAGAGGAATATAAGTTTGGCTCTAGCCTCGAAGAGATCTGGAAGTAAGGCTCCAGTCTCTAAGATTTATCTGTATGAAGAGGGACCCAGTCTCATGCCATCAGAACCAAATCGAACAAAGTTCGTGGCTCCATGTCAATAGAACTAGTCGATCCTCTATGACACAGAAGAAAGAGAATTGAAAGGAGCTGGTAAATGTACCAAGCTGAAAAGACTTGACTTAGAAATAAGTCGAGGAAAATATTCAAATTTCAAGAGAGTTTCAAACAAATTTTGATTGAGGAAAGAACTGAAAGGTTCAAATTAGAGCATTCAGATCAGAATATAATTTGAGATTTAGATTCATTTTGTTTGTCCTTTAACGATCCCATTTTTTTATTTTTGTTGTTTATTTAATGTTCGTGTGAATTTTGAAGTTCATTTTAATATTCAGATCTTTTTTAAAGAAAAAGTCTCATTCATTTTCTTTTCTTTTCTGTTCTTCGTTGAAAGTTCATTTAACTCTAATGGCGTTTCCTAATCAATTTGCATAAAAAGAGTTGAAGGCAAAATATAAGGTAGTCATTTTCATTCCAATTTGCTGAAAGTACATCATACAACTTGATCTAGTCATGATGACATTCTCCTCAGAAATTTTATGTCTCATACAATCCATGTAAATCCAAAACGGATTGTGTAAGATTCTTGTTGATCCATCCCAAAGCGTCTATCAAAAATCCATGTCTGAATAGTTAGAAACATGGGTAATAACATCACCTTCCAAGCCACCCTTGGCAGGAATGCCGCATGGATGTGCATTGGAGGTGTGATATTTCCCATGTAACTCACAGCTCGTAGGGCCGGAGACTCTCCAATTCTGGATCTGGCTGAAAGTGGTAAGGCATTTTTCTGTCGTCCATTCTTCTAAAAGTAACTGAGATCCGCTCCACAGGAACTCCTAGAATGCAATGCTTCGCAACGTCTGCTCCATTTCCTTTTAACACCAGGACGGAACCTACCGGTAGTGGTATCTCCACCGGCCCTCGGAACTCACCGGGGCCTGCAATCCGGAGTTTAGATCCGAACATGATCTTGCACTGGTTGACAATTGACACTGTGCAAAAGGGTCTAACAAAGTCATGATTGTCTATATGCGGAGGTATGCAGTCCCCTTCCTTGTAGATGTTAATAATGCAGCTGTTGGGTATGGAATCTACAGGCAATACCCTCCATGTTATCATCCTTTTCACCATTCTCTTGATGATTCTTGGCATCGGATCCACCTCACTGCGACGGAGTATCCCTGGTGGGTTTCCTTTTCTGTCTATGGCAAAATTGTAGCAACATCCGCATTGGATTGTAACTCTTCCCTTCCTTAGCATCCATCTTCGGGGTTCTGAATATGTCTTTTCTCTCAGGCGGCCTGCTCGACACATTTTCTGTAATTCAAGGATGCAATCTACAATTTGTTGTTGCTCATAATCCGAGAAAATATATGTATGTAGCTCGAGGCCTTCCAAGATGTTGACCCTCTTCTTCCAAATTCTTTCAAAGTATTCAAAGGTTTTCTTCTCAACTAGTTGCATTTTCTCCAGCTCGTATTCCGAGATTATCTGAAGTCCTCGGTGTCTAGTAACATACTGCGGGATGTATGGCTCAACCCCAACACGTTCTTCTGCATGTCTCGGCTCCTTGGGGATAGTCTCCGTAGGGACATCCTCCTGGGTTTTTTTCACAACAAGACTCTTCGGATCAGATACATATGCTCGGTGTCGAGGTACCGACTCTATTTCTGCTTTTCTTGATATTTCTTTTATTTGTTCCGACCTTCTTGGAATTGACTTTCTTCTTTCTGGTTCCTGACGAACCGGTCTCCTTAGAGCATTTGCACTAACAGTATCCACTGTCTGTTCATGTTGATCTTCTGCTAACTTGGTCAACATTTTGCGAATGCGATGATTCTTATTTCTTTGCTGGGTAGCAGTGAGAGTAGCTCTCCTTACCCCTTGAATTTCTGCGGGCGTGGCGCTGACAAGCCTACCCTCTGTTGTGGCAACCATGGACTTAACTTTCTTATCTTCTCCGGTTGCATGCGTGACATTTGTTTTTCTTTTCTTGTTCCTGGATTGGTGGCTCGGGCCACCCATTTTCATCACTGTCTGGCTGTGAAGTTCTTCTCAATCAACTGGGATCCAATCATTTTCTTCGTATTGTAAGCCGACTGGTGTGAAGTCTGAGTCAATCACTATCACTGCTCCATCCCTCACCCTCTTTTCATCAAGTGCTAGACTCACGCCATTTCTAAAGTTTAGAACCAACCGCTCATTCGACATTTCCCTACGAAGAAACAAGGAAAGGATCAGGGGCTGTACTAAGAACAAGAACAATACGAAAAACACTTAAAAACTCTTATTCACTTCTTTTAAATTTAAAGGAAGAAGGAAGAGATGAGAAAATATTAGGAATGAATGGATTAAAAAGGAAAGATTGACATTTTATTATTACGATTTCCCATGTTTTCTTTTTTTACATTTTTGTTGATGAGATTTTCTTTATATCCATTTTATTTTGTTTTGGGTTCGGACCCAGTCACAAAGTGATTACTTGACCCGTGTTTCTAGGGATAATATTTTATTTTAGAGGCCACCCTTCAAAACATCAGGTTACGTAATACTTCTTTAAATACCGTCCATTGATTGGAAGCATGGGTCGTTCTTCATGGCAATTCACCAGTTGGTAGGAACCTCCTTAGTAGACTGTCTCGACCACGAACGGCCCTTCCCATGTTGGTTCAAATTTACCACCTATCTAGCGATGTGCAAGAATAGGTCTTTTGAGAACAAGAACTAAGTCACCGACTTTGAAAGTTCTTGGGCGGACCAGTTTATCATGGGCCTGGATCATCTTGGCTTGATACAGTTCCAAATTCTGTTGCGCGGAAAGTCTTTTCCCTTCCAAGCTTTCCAATTCTTCCAGTCGTAGTCTGGCATTTTCTTCTGTAGTGATCTTTTCTAAAATTGCAATTCGGTGTGACGGAAGCTGAACTTCCAGGGGCAAGACGGCCTCGGACCCGTACACTAAAGCTAAGGCATAGAATGAGTAGGAGTCCTAAAAGTCATCCTGCAGGTTCAGAAGGCTTCTAACAACTTCTCGTGCCAATTTCTTTTGTTGTCTTCCAAATTTTTTTTTAAAATTTGGATGAGAGTTTTATTAAAAGCCTCAGCCAAGTCGTTTGCTCTTGGGTAGTAGATCGTTGAGTATCACCAATCGATCCCGTGTCTTCTAACAAAGTTGTTAATCTTTGCACTTTTGAATGCAAACCCATTATCTGAATTGATTCTGTGTGGTACCCCAAAACGGTAAACAACTTGGTTTTTGAAAAACTGTAGTACGTGGTGTGCCTTCACTTCTCTAAGTGGTATAGCTTCTGCCCATTTATAAAAGTATTCTATAGCTGCAATAATGAAGCGATGTGCTCTTGAAGAAGGAGGTTCTATCGGACCCACTATATCTATGCCCCAACACTCAAATGGCCACGACGTGATTGTCGGATGTAGCACATTTGGAGGTTGGTGTAGAACCACTCCGTGCACTTGGCACTGATGACATCTTTTGGCAAGTTTCATACATTCTGCATCATTGAGGGCCAGTAATACCCTAGTCTTTTAATCTTCATTTTCATTTTCGGACCCGACTGATGAGCGCCACGAAGTCTTGAATGTACTTCTTTAACGATTTCACAAGCCTCGGACCCACTCAGGCATCTTAGCCACATCTGATCAAAAGACCTTCTGTATAATGTATTATTTATTAATGCGTAAGATAGAGTTCTTTTCTTGATTTGATGGACCAACGACTTATCGTCAGGTAGGTTTCCTGTCTGCAAGTAGTCTATTAATGGCTACCGCCAATCTTCTGTATTTTCTGTCACTGCTGCAATTGTTTCTTCTGTTTTTCCTGTTGATTTGTGTATTGTATCCATGTCGAGCTGTGATAGGACCTGTCATCCTAGAACTGACACTTCAACTGACTCATCCTGCAAGCAGGCAAAATCCTTTGCAATGCGGGCTAACGCATCGGCGAGAGCATTTTTTTCTAGGAATCTTGTAGATTGTCACGTTTGGAATTAGTTACAAAAATTTCATGGCGTACTGAAAGTACTGCTCGAGTCTTAGTTTTAAAATTTTATACTGTCCGACAACCTATTGAATGATCAACTGAGAATCTCCGTAGATAATGATGTTCGTTATTCCCATCTGAATGGTTAATTCCAGTCTTGTTATGAGGGCTTAGTATTCTACCTCGTTGTTCGTACATGGTTCTCTTAATTGGTAGGAGTATTTTAACATCCCCCGCTCCAGGGTTATAAAGATTAGTCCGATTCCTGCCTTACCGGGCACTATCTTTTGCAATTCTTTGTTCTTCTGTGCTGAGGACTCTCCGTCGAAGTACAGTTCCCAACGTCGATCATCGGGGTCTTCTAGGCTCATTATCTGCTCGTCAAGCAAATCGTCGTCCAGAGGCGAATCTGCCGGTAAAGGGTGTGCTGCAAGGAAGTCAGCTAGGACTTGTCCCTTTACGGCGCGAAGAGGAATGAAAGTTATGTCAAATTGCAATAGTATCATCGACCTCCTGGCATGTCTGCCAGAAAGCGTCGGTCGGGTCATCAAGTATTGCAACGGATTAACTCTCGAAATAAGGTTGACCTTATGAGAAAGCATGTAATGCCTGAGCTTTTGAGCGGTGAAGATCAGGGCCAAATAATGCTTCTCAATCGGAGGATACTTTACTTCCGTTGGGATTAGACGACGGCTTATGTAGTAGAGAGCATTTTATTTTCCCTCATCATTGACCTGGGCTAGCAGGGCTCCAAGGGAGTCGTCTAGAGCCGCGGTATAAAGTATCAGCGGTCTACCTGAGACTGGGGCTGCTAAGATAGGAGGTTTCATTAAATACTACTTAACGTTCTTGAAAGCCCGCTGGCATTTCTCATCCCAAACGAATTTGGCGTCCTTTTTAACTAATGCCGAGAAGGGCTGACACCTACCTGACAAGTTCGAGATAAAGCGTCGAAGATATGCCAACTTCCCTTGAAAGGATCGTAGTTGTTTCAAAGTTTTGGGAGGAGGTATTTCTAAAATAGCTTTAATCTTTTCCGAATCGATTTCAATTCCGCGGTGTCGGACAACAAATCCTAAGAATTTCCAGGAGGTGACGCCGAAGGCGCATTTTAAGGGATTCATCTTAAGGTTGTATTGTCTTAGTCGCTCGAAAATAATTCTCAAATTATACAGGTGATCTTTCTTAAGTTTGCTTTTGATGACCACATCATCCACGTAGCACTGGACTTGGTTGTGAGTGAGATCATCAAAAATCTTTGTCATCGCTCTTTGGTATGTTGCTCCTGCGTTCTTTAGTCCGAATGACATTACTGTGTAGCAATACACCCCTATCGGCGTTCTGAATGTCGTGAACTTTTCATCTTCTGGTGCCATCTTTATCTGGTTGTATCCTGATGATCCATCCATAAATGAGAAGATTTCATGTGTTGAAGCAATGTCGATCATCAGTTCTGGGATTGGTAGTGGAAATTCATCCTTTAGACATGCTTTATTTAAATCTCTGAAGTCTACGCAGATTCTGATCTGACCATTCTTCTTTCTGACTGGTACCATGTTGGCTAACCAAGTTGGATATTGTTCTTCACGGAAAAATTTAGCATCTATTAGCTTCTTAACTTCGGCTATTACTTGTTGCTCAATTATTAGACGCATTCTTCTGGGAGCTTGTCTGACTGGAACGGAAGTATGATCCACTCCTAGCCTATGAATTGCGACTGCTAGAGCTAATCCTGGCATTTCGTTGTAGCTCCAAGCAAAACAGTCCTTGAATTCCTTTAGTGGCTTGATTATTTCTTCGGAGTCTTTTTTATTGAGTAAGGAGCTAACAAAGGTCGTCCTAGGCTCTTCACTAGTACCTATGTTAACTTCCATTAACTCGTCTATTGTAGATTTGATTTCTTCTTCGAATTCTGGTAGAGCGTCTCAGATTTGCAGATCTTGAAGATCATCTGAGGCTTCCAAGCAGTCTTCATTAGGCCTGCAAGTGACAACCAAGTAAAATCTCGTATCATCAACTGATCCTGTTGTGCCGAATTTGAGGCCATGTTTTGAATTGGGAGGCCGACCGGCATTATTCCATAATTTTTCAAAATGTTGTGATCAGCCTTTTGTCCATTGTCGAGGTAAGACACCACATTGAATTAAATTTTGAACACAGGGAGAGTACCACTCAAAAGGTAATTCCATTAATTCAGATGAAGTGACATCTTCAAATTGTACATCTTTCAGTATTGGAAGAAGAAGCACCGCGGTGAAACTTGATTGGTTTAGTACCACCACCATGTACTTCCTTGACCACCATACCCTCGATCTTATTAGAATGGATCAGGGTCAGGGTCATAGTATGTACATAATGGTTAATCTTCTCGTACATTGATTTGTATTCTTCATTCTTTTCATCTTCAAGAGAGATCTTGAACTGTGGTTTCTTCTGATCTATTGTTGCTGCTTCTTTCTTGATTTCTTCTTCTTCTTCTTTAGAGCTATTCACCCAAACAACATCGATGACCGTTTCTTCTGTCCAACTGTTCCAACGTTTCTTCCACGTCCTCGTCCCTGGCCTCGACCTCGGGTGCGAGTGCTGGAGAAATCTTCACCATCACGTCGTAAGGGAGTGGTGAGTAACTGTTGGACTAGAACATCAGGTTCTTCATCGTCTCGAATTTCTTTTGCTTCATTTGGTATGGTATTTCTGGAAAAGATTGTTTTCTACGGAGGCGCGTAGTAGGCCGCATCTTTGTGAATTCCAATCTTGTGTACGGAGAATGGTTGCAAGTCACCTTTGATACACTGTTATCCTCCTTCGTAATACTTTATGCACTGGTGCAGAGAAGACGGTACCATCCAGTTTTCATGGATCCATGGCCGACCCAGTAGAGCGTTGAACGATGTTTCAGAATCAATTATGTGGAATTTTGCGGTTGTCTTTGCTAAATCACCGGTCTTCATTAGTAATGTTATTGATCTAAGAGCTCTTTCTCCTTTTTGATTGAAGCCTCTTAATAACATCTTGCCTGCTTCAAGCTCGCGAGCATCAATTTCTAAATATGCTAGCGTTCGAAGATTCATTATGTTGATTGATGCTCCCGGATCAACCAACACTCTGGAGAGCGTAAACTTTCCAATAGTGACTGAAATGTATAACAGTCGGTTGTGATCTGTTGTTCCCAGTAATAGATCATTGTCCATGAAGGTAACACCTCGTTGTTCTTTTAACGAGCAAACCTCATCGAAGGAATTACCAGTCATTTGAGTTAAACAAATCTCTGGATCAAGTAAAGTCTTGATCAGAGCCTCCCTCATCTCCTTTGACAGGATCAGAGCGTCGTATATGATTAGTTTGGCTGGTAGCTTCCTAATATGGGCTAGCACGTTGTAGTCTACTTTATTACCATGTTCCTCAGTCTCTTCCCGAATGGGCAATTCTTCTTTTGGGGTTGGCTCTTCCTGAGAAACCACCTGCTTTCCTTTATCCTTTGGACCCATTCTCAGGGGTAAAACTTTTCCACTTCTTAAATTTACTTCAGTTATTTCTTTTGAATTTGGTGTTGAATCTGTCGATATATCCTCTTGAATTGGAACAACTGGCTCTTCTGAAGTTGCTTCAGTGTCTGATGGTTCTAATTCTATCATGTTCGGAGCCCTCAGAATTCACAAATGGACTCGTTGCTTGTCGAGCTTTCGTAGCCTCCTTTGTGAACATCTTCTTCGTCGTGGTCTTCGAGGTTATGTTTGATTTGAGAATCATTCTTTGTATTGGAATCGAGATCAGGATTAAGCCGGTTGTCGCTAGTTACGTAATCATTAGAAACAGTCAAAACGTAGCCAACACCATAACCCTTATCATTATAAGATGCCGCCGGAGCGAGCAGATAATCATACAGAGTCAGGAGTTCGAGGGATTTCTCCCTCAAATCGGAAACAACCATTCTAGGATAAGCAGCCCCTAGTATACCCTTCGGAGCCTCAGTCTTCTTTTCTTCTACGATCTTCTCCTCCTTCTGGGGCGATTCTTCAATCGGAAGTGATAGTTCCGACTTGACAGGTTTGAAACTCTGAGTTGAAGTGTGTACCGAAGCGGTCTGGAAGTGATCCAAAATTTTCTTTGAAGACTTTGTCCAGACGGTACTCCATCCATCATCGATCGTGTATGGGTCTATCGGAACAATGGGATCTGTTGAAATAACATTGATGGAACCTCCTTTCTGGGGTTCCTTCATGTATTCCTTTAGGATCGTTATGTTCCCTTTCCAGAGATTTTCATCAAGCCAACTCTTGAAAGTGATGCAATCCTCTATCTTGTGTTCGAGCATCTGGTGGTAAGGGCAATAGTTCGGATGATCTTTCTTATTGACTTCCTCCAGATTTTTGGGCTCTGTCAACTGAAAATTAGGTGTCTTCATTAAGCTGCGGAACATCTTCGCTACTGCTTCAATTTTGAATGGATATTCTTTATTTAGAAGTTCTCTTAAGGTACGCGATGAATGAGGCGGTTGTTCATAATGCTGAGGCGATTGGTAGCTCGGACGAGGTTGCTGATAGCCTTGCTGAGGTTGCTGATAGCCCTGCTGAGGTTGCTGATAAGTCGGTTGTGGTGGTTGATAACTAGGCTGTGGCCACTCTGACTGTATCTGAACCAGCTGCTTGCCCTTATCTACTGCCATGACTATTCCAGATTTCTTTTCGGATGTTTTTACAGGCTTCTACTTATCGTTCTTGTCCACGAAATTTAACTGCTTTGCCTCTTCTTGCAAGCTCCCGGCCTTACTAAGCAACTTCTTGAAAGTCTTGATTATAAATCCTTTAAGGAGAAGTGTTATCGGTCCATGGATACTTTTAAGTAGGATACCGACTGCCTGTTGTTCTTGAAGTTGTGGTTCACACTTCATGCTTAAGTTTCTCCATCGAAGTATGTAATCCACTAAAGACTCGTTCGTCTTTTGTTGCTCCACCACTAGATCGCCGATAGTGATGTGGTGCTGAGCCCCGACAAATCGTTTAACGAAGAGATTCTCTAGATCTGAAAAGGTCTTTACTGAATCGTTCGACAATTCTGCATACCAGTCGAAGGCAATCCTTGATAAACTGCTGACGAACTATCGGAAGAGTAAAGCGTCACTCCCACTGGCATTGCAGCAACTAGCACGAAAATGTGTAACATGTTGCCGGGGGTTTCCTGTTCCATCAAAAATCTTAAACAGAGGTGGTACGAAGCCTTTCGGGTATTGGACTGCATCGAACTCTTCGGGGTAAGGTCTAGCCGTTTGAATAGATGCTCCACTCTTAGATTGTGCTAGGGCCTCTCGCACCTGCTATTCTACCATGCTCTTAATGTCCTTTTCTGGAATCATGCTTTGTGCAGGATCTTTCTTTGGTTGTTCATCTTCGTTGACGGATGTGATCTCTTTTCATCCATCTGCAATATGGATAATTTTTGGGGGTGTCTCTTTTTGAGGTTGTACCTGACTCTGGAGAGTGGCTAGGGCAACAGCCATCTCTTCCATCCTCTTTGCCATTTAAAAAATTGTGTCATCTCTCTCCCGAATCTTTGCTCTCATCACTTCCGGTTCATCTCTTTCCGCAGCTGCCGGAGCACCTTGCGAAGCTGACGATGCTCGTGTCTCAACCATGTTGATCTCGGCATACTCCTCATCCATGAACTCTGATGAGTCAACTTCATCTCCTAGTTCTTCTTCTATTTCTTTTGCTAACCGTAGGATGTCGGTCCTTAACTTGTCCATGGCACCTCTAATGGCCTTTTCCGCACGGTCTCGCAGTCAACTTTTGATGGTTGTTGAACTTCCTTCCCGGGAGTCCCCTTTATTGTAGTAGCACTTTCTTCTGATTCAAGTCTCCTGACAAGACTTTTCTTCTCAGGACATTGTTTTGGTCTTAACTCACCAGTAGTAGGTCGCCATAACATCCTTCTTGCAGCCGGAAGCCTAGGATCGGATGATCTGTCGGCTATATGCTGGAAGGTGGTATCCTCCCGAATTTGTAGACCCAATACAACAATAGGTGAACTGGCTTTTATCTTCTTCTTTGGTTTCTCTGTGGCAGCAACAGGCTCTATTCACGGTCCGAGGCGGGATTTAGCTGGCACCCGTCCTATCCTTCTTAAAATTTCTGACACAGGGCATCTTTCTTTCTTTGCCAATCTTTCTATCACAGCTTGCAGTCGAGTCAATGGCGTAGTCTTATCCCTTTTCCTCTTGTAATTACTGTAGTACGCAGGTCGGGGTAATGCAGTGGCGATCCTACGGACATTCTCTTAATCTAATGCGGCAGAGAGGGTGAAACTCGCTCCCTTCCAACAGAGGTATATACTCAGGCAGTTCTTCTCTTTCCTCAGGAATTTCTTCTAGAAAAGCAACTTCAGCAGCTTTGGCCTGCTTCTATTTCTTCTTTGAGTCCGAGTTAGGGGTGCAACTCTTGAGCTGGACCCAATCTCAAAAACAACTGATATTGTAGCAAAATCTGTACCCTCCACGGTGACATGCTCATCACAGACTTGGATTTCCTTCCCCTTCAGTCTGGCAGAAGTCAGGGTAGGTGCAGAGATGACTAGACCGGTGGGGGTAGAGACAACAGTCCTCCTACGAACAATAGTACTCCTTTCAGCTGGAATCCTTTGCAGGGGAGGGAATTCTTGAGTCGATTTCAGATTGAACTCCACCACGGGATTTTCAGTTTCTGACATTTTGTCCATTAGTGTGAAGAGAGCGCCGTTAGCGAACTTGATATCTGTGTTGCTGAATCCTTGTCCGAAACGGATGATCCCATTGTCGGGCAGCTCATCCTTGTAAAAGGCAAAGTCCATTCCATTGGTGAAGGAGAAGATCAACTTTGGGGCAGTCATTTTCTGCAGGGCAGATTTCGAATATCAGTCCCTAATTATGCTTCTTTTCCTCGTAAAGTTTAGGACAAAAAAGAAAGAGTCAGAACACATTTTCTTTTACTTTAGTGTATCTGTGATTTTTAAAAGAGATTGTTTATTAGGAGGTTCGTTTGTTAGAAACAAAACGATTGAAGGAAAAAGGTTATAGAAAAGGTAAAGGGCCCGATTTAGAATTGGAAAGGAAGAGAAAGTCTTATGCAAGACTTCTCGACTCGAAGGACTGCTCCTAAACTAACACCTATTGGGGGTCCACCCCACCTCAGAAAAGAGGTAAAAGAATCTCGGAACCTCTCCGTTTAGGGGTGTCTAAAGAGTGGCTCCTAAATCCGAGAGGAGTTGGCTATACTCGTTCAAGACGTAAATGAACGGGGTATTCCAACGGAAGAATGGTAGTTTTGGTCCACTAGGGATATGGACTCACTACCGATTTATGAAAGCAAAACCATCTGATTAAAATGGAGAGAGGAACTAGTCCCCAGCGGAGTCGCCTGAAATTGTCGGCTTATTTTTAGGTTGGGAGTTTAATTTTAAAAAAAGTGGTCGCCTACAGAAGTTGTCAGCGAATTTTTAATTTTTTAATTTAATTTAAATATATATCTAATTTAGAAAGTAGTATTTGACTTTGAAAATAATTTTTAAATTTGATAATTTTAAGATATGAAATCAAACCGATCTCACATCGCGAATAGTTTATATAAACGAGCACCGCACCACAAACCTTGTATTTATCCCGAGGAATAGACACACTGCTTGATGATGGGGCTCGATTAAATAAACTAAAAGATTTGTAACATCCGTTTGGTCTACAAACCAATTTTATAAGCCGACAAGTTCCCCTGCTTAATATAAAGAAATTAAGCAGGGTTTATATTACCTGAGTTCTTAAAGGTCCCTATAAGGGCAAGCCCTATAGTTAATTACATCTTAAATGTCTGAAGACACTTAAGAAAACTCTCGATAATAATCAGTGGTTTTTCTCTCAAGAATTTCAAAGTTTAAGGTTTTCAAAGGATTGAATTTTGGAATTTCAATAGGGAATGACTCAAATTTGGAACAGTTCATTTCAGGAGTTCAAAGGAAGAAAAGTAGGAGAAGCTGAGGATCCAAGAAGAAATCTTGGCAACATCCCAAACTATCCTATTGTTTGGCTTCAATTATGGAAAATTATTTAATGTTTCAATCTTGCCAATTTTAGTTAATTAGGACTTATGTTTGTATGACATAATCATACAAATAGCCTCGAAGATGTGAGGGTTTATGTCGTACCGAACGACTACCTCGGAATCCTAAGACTGGTTAGGGCTTAATCTGCATAACATGATTATACATATGCCTAACAAAAGGGTTGAGGATTTATGTTGCACTAGGCAAACTACCTCAAAATCCTACGGTTTGGTTGTTTAACTCTAAGAAAGTTTTGCTGAAGTAGATCCGAGTTTTCCTGATTTATGTTACTTCTTCTGAATTAATGGAACTGCCTTTTAGTGGTACTTTCCCTGTGTTCAAAATTTAATTCAACATGGTGTTTTACCTCGACGATGGACAAAAGGTCAATCACAATATTTTGAAAAATTATGGAATAATGCCAGCCGGCCCCCCAATTCAAAACATGTTCTCGGATTCGACATAGTAGGATCAGTCGATGATACGAGATTTTGCTTGGTTGTCACTTGCAAGCCTAATGAAGACTGTTTGGAAGCTTCAAAAGATCTCGAAGATCTACCAATCGGAGATGCTCCACTAGAATTCAAAGAAGAAATTAAATCTATAATAGATGAGTTAATGGAAGTTAACTTAGGTACTAGCGAAGAGCCTAGGCCGACCTTTGTTAGCTCCTTGCTCAATAAAGAAGACTCCGAAGAGATAATCAAGCTACTAATGGAATTCAATTACTGTTTTTCTTGGAGTTATGATGAAATGCCAGGATTAGTTCCAGAAGTCGCAGTTCACAAATTAGGAGTGGATCCCACTATCGTTCCAGTTAGACAAGCTCTGAGAAGAATGCGTCTGGAGATTGAATAAAAAGTTATAGCTGAAGTTAAGAAGCTAATAGACGCTAAATTTGTTCGAGAAGAACAATATCCAACATGTTTAGCCAATGTGGTGCCAATTATAAAGAAGAATGGTCAGATCAAAATCTGCGTGGATTTCAGAGATTTGAATAAAGTATGTCCAAAGGACGAATTCCCGCTACCAATTCCAGAATTGATGATCGACATTGCTTCAACACATGAAGTCTTTTCTTTCATGGATGGATCTTCGGGATACAATCAGATAAAGATGGCACCAGAAGATGAAAAGCTTACAGCCTTCAGAACGCCGATCGGGGTGTACTGCTACACAGTGATGTCGTTTGGATTGAAGAACGCAGGAGGAACCTATCAAAGAGAAATGACAAGAATTTTTGATGATCTCATTCACAACCAAGTCGAGTGCTACGTAGATGTTGTGGTCATCCAAAGTAAACTAAAATAAAATCACTTGTATGATTTAAGAATTATTTTTGACCAATTAAGACAATATAACCTTAAGATGAATCCCTTGAAATGCGCCTTCGGCGTCACCTCTGGGAAATTCTTAGGATTTGTTTTTCGACATCGTTGAATTGAAATCGATCCAGAGAAGATTAACCTCCCAAAACCTTGAAACAATTACGATCCTTTCAAGGAAAATTAGCATATCTTCGACGTTTTATCTCGAATTTGTCAGGAAGGTGTTAGCCTTTTTCTGCTTTGGTTAAAAAGGATGCCAAGTTTACTTGGGACTCCAAATGTCAACATACCTTCAAGGACATTAAGCAATATTTAATGACACCTCCTGTCTTAGCAGCCCTAGTCGCGGGTAGACCATTGATACTTTATACCGTGGCTTTAGACAACTCTCTCGGAGCCCTGTTAGCCCAGGTCAATGATGGGGGAAAAGAAAATGCCCTCTGCTAATTAAGCCATCGTCTAATTCCGACGGAAATAAAGTATTCTCCTATTGAGAAGCAATGTTTGGCCCTGATCTTCGCCGCACAGAAGCTCAGGCACTACATGCTTGCTCACAAGGTCAACCTTATTTCGAAGTTTAATCCATTGCAATATTTGATGACCCGACCGACGCTTTCCAGCAGACTCGCCATGTGGTTAATGATACTATTGCAATTTGATATAACTTTCGTTCCTCTTCGTGCCATAAAGGGACAAGTCCTAGCAGACTTCCTCGCAGCACACCCTTTACCAGTAGAATCACCTCTTAATGACGACTTGCCAGATGAGCAGATAATGTGCCTAGAAGACCCAGATGATCAGCATTGGAAACTGTACTTCGATGGAGCATCCTCATCACAAAAAGATAAAGAATCGAAAACAATAGTGCCCGGTAAGGCAGGAATCAGACTAATATTTATAACACCAGAGCGGAGGATGTTAAGGTATTCCTACCACTTAACAGAACCGTGTACAAATAATGAAGCCGAATACGAAGCCCTCATAAACAGATTGAAATTAACCATTCAGATGGGGATAATAGATATCAACATCTATGGTGATTCTCAATTGATCATTCAACAAGTCCTCGAAAAATACAGAATTCTAAAGCTAAGACTCGAGCAGTACTTCCAGTATGCCATGAAACTATTGGAGCGGATTCCAATTGTAACGATCTACCATATTCCCAGAAGAGAAAATGCTCTCGCAGATGCGTTAGCCCGCCTTGCAAAGGAATTTGCTTGCATGCAGGATGAGTCAGTTGAAGTGTCAGTTCAAGGACGACAAGTCCTATCACAACTTGACATGGATACAATACACAAATCGACAGAATAAGTAGAAGAAACAATTGCAGCAGTGACAGAAAATACAGAAGACTGGCGGCAGCCACTGATAGACTACTTGCAAATAGGAAACTTACCAGACGATAAGTTGTTAGCCCATCAAATCAAGAAAAGAACTCTGTCTTACGCATTGATAAACAATACATTATACAGAAGGTCTTTTGATCAGATGTGGCTAAGATGCCTGAGCGGGTCCGAGGCTCGTGAAATTGTCAAAGAAGTACACTCAGGACTTTGTGGCGCTCATCAGTTGGGTCCGAAAATGAAAATGAACATTAAAAGACTAGGGTACAACTGGCCCTTAATGATGACCGACTGCATGATGATTGCCAAAAGTTGTCACCAGTGCCAAGTGCATGGAGTGGTTCTACATCAACCTCCAAATGTGCTACATCCGACAATCGCGTCGTGGCCGTTTGAGTGTTGGGGCACATATATCATGGGTCCGATAGAACCGCCTTCTTCAAGAGGACATCGCTTCATTCTTGCAGCTACAAATTACTCAGAGAAGTGAAAGCACATCATGTATTGCAATTCTTCAAGAATCAAGTTGTCTACCGTTTTGGGGTACTTCGTAGAATTATCTCAGATAACGGGTCTGCATTCAAGAGTACAAAGATCAACTATTTTGTCAGAAGACACGGGATCGACTGGCGCTATTCAACAATCTATTACCCAAGAGCGAACGGCTTGGCCAAGGCTTTTAATAAAACTCTCGTCCAAATCCTAAAGAGAACTTTGGACGACAACAAGAGAAATTGGCACGAGAAGTTGTTAGAAGCCTTATGGGCCTACAAGATGACTTTCAGAACTCCCACCCAGTCTACACCTTACGCCTTAGTGTACTGGTCCGAGGCCGTTTTACCCTTAGAGGTTCAGCTTCCATCACTCAGAATTGCAGTTACAAACAAAATCACTACAGAAGAAAATGCCAGATTACGACTAGAAGAATTGGAAAGCCTGGAAGGGAAAAGACTTCCAGCACAGCAGAATTTGGAACTGTATGAAGCCAAGATGATCCAGACCCATGATAAATTGGTCCGTCCAAGGACATTCAAAATCGGTGACTTGGTTCTAGTTCTCAGAAGACCTATTCTTGCACATCACAAAATAGGTGGTAAATTTGAACCGACTTGGGAAGGGCCATTCGTGGTCGAGACAGTTTACTCAGGAGGTTCAAACCAGCTTATAAATTGCCGTGGAGAGCGACCAAATGCTTCCAATTAATGGATGATATCTCAAGAAGTATTACGCAACCTGATGTTTCAAAAGATGAATCCTCATTCCTGGAAGCACGGGCACAGTAATTACTTGTGACTGGATCCGAACCCAAGAATAAAAAAGTGGATGATAAAGAAAATCATTAGAAACAAAAAAATGTTAAAAAAGAAAACATGTGAAATCATGATATTAAAATCTTTATCCTTCCTTTTAAATTGAGTCTCACCCTTGATCTCTCTTGATCTTTTCCTACTCTTATTTAAATTTAAAATAACCGAATAAAAGCTCGTCATTAATAAACATATTTTTTTACTGTTCTTGTTCTTAGTATAGCCCCTGATCCTTTTCTTATTTTTCACAAAGAAATGTCGAACGGGTGGTTGGTTCTGAACTTTAAGAATGGTGTGAGTCTAGCACTTGATGAAAAGCGAGTGAGGGATGAAAAGAGAAAAACAAACGCCGCTCATGCAACAGGAGAAGATAAGAAAGTTAAGTCCATTGTTGCTACAGCAGAGGGCAGGCTTGTTAGTGTCATACCCACAGAAATCCAAGAGGTGAGGAGAGCCACTCTCACAGCCACTCAGCGAAGAAACAAGAACCGTCGCATTCGCAAGATGCTGACTAAGCTGGCAGCAGATCAGTGTGAAGATACAGTCGCTACCATCAGTACAAATGCTTTGAAGAGATTGGTTTGTCAGGAACCAGAAAGGAGGAAGTCAATTCCAAGTATAGCAGAAAGGATGAAAGAAATCCCGAGGAAAATAGAAATGGAGATAGTACCACGACGCCAGACAGATGCACCAGTTCTGAAGAGTCTTGTTGCGAAAGCAACCCCGGAGGATGTCCCGACAGAGACTATCCCCGAGGAGCCAAGACATGCAGGAGAGCATGCCGGGGTGGAACCATACATTCCCCAGTACGTTACTAGACCTTGCTGGTTGCAGGTAATTCCAGAATATGAGTTAGAAAGAATGCAGAATGTCGAAAAAAGAACTTTTGAATATTTTGAGAGAATTGGAGGCAAGAGGATCAATATCCTAGAAGGCCTTGAGCTGCATACAAATGTGTGTTGACCTCATTTTGATGAGGTCTTCTCTTCCCTCTTTAGTGCTTAGGATCTAGCCTTAGGCTTTTCCTTTGACTATCTTAGAGGACTAGAATTGGGACCCACCCCTTAGAAATTTGAACCACTTCTTGCCTCTCTACAAACCCCACAAGCTTGATTGTAGACCCCTAATCACCTAGAGGGTTGAAATCAAATGTGAAGGTTTAAAAGATGAAGTTCCCTATAGGACTCTGTGGCCTTAAGACCACCCTGGGTGGCTTGGTCGCAGTGAGGGTTGACTTACACACTCACTACACTCACACTCTACACTCTCACACATACAATCCAAATCCTAAAACCACACCCATACCCAACTTGACCCCTTGACTCATGTAGGTAATTCATATAGATGAACCTTAACCCCTAAGCCCCTAGCTAAGAGGGTTAGGAACAACATAGTGAATGCCTCAAATGAGTCCTCTCATGGCTCATATAGGCTTAATATGACTTCATGGCTCAACCAAAGTGTTTCCATTTCACTCATATTTGATCAATCTTCTTTTTTTCAAAATTTCAATTTTTGACCCGGGGACCCTACACCCACCAAACCTACCAAATGCCCTTGGAACTACCCAAAATTTGCAAAATCACCTAAATCACCCAAAATTTCCCAAAACCATTCCTAAACATTTCCCTCCACTCAAATTGATCATCCATAGCCAAAAATACCAAAAATTCTAAAAGTACCCCCCAATACCCTCCAAATACCCAAATTACCCCTCTTGACCCAAAAATCCAAAATTCAGAAAATTCCCAGAAAATTCCAGAAATCCCAAATATTCCCAATTTCATTTTGTCCAACTACACCATAGTCCAATTTTGTCAATTTACCCCACTTTTACCCAAACCCCCAATTTAGCCCATTCTTAACCCAAGTGAACCCAATGTCAAACCAAATCTACCCAGTTGACCCCAATTTTGGTCCAATTAAATTCTAAACTTCAATTTAATATCCACAATATCAATCTAGACCAAATCCAAGTCCAATTTGATTGACATTTGAATCCAATTGCACTTTTAACCTTAAGGCCCAATTTGAACCCATGACACAAACTTAGCCCAAACCAAACCCAATTTAATTCCAATTGACTCCAAACCTTTCCTAAACCTTCCCTAACATCCCCACCAACAAAACACTAACATAAGTTGCCCAAAAATTTGGACCCAAACTCTACTCAAATTCAACCCAAAACCAAAAAGCCCAATTTTGACCTAAACCCAAACCTATCCCAAATGAGCCCAAGTCCCAAAACCAAAACCCAACCAAAGTTAAAACCTCTTTGAAACACTCTAATAAACTTTTTCCAACATTTATTTACATCAATTTCAACCCTAGCCCAACATTGGCCCAAATTAGCCCAATTTGACCTACATTAACCCCTTTACCAAAGAAGCCCAAATCCAACCCAATTCAGACCCAAATCACTCCAAACTTGTTTCAAATCAATCATGACACATCCTTAGACAAAACTCAACATTTATTTGGCATGGCCCATTGCAAAGTTTTCTATTCAAAAGCCCATTTTCAAACCTAAAGGCCCACTTCCTTAAACCACTTTAAAAGCCCACCCAAGACCATTTCAAAAGCCCAAGTTTTCAATCTAAAGCCCACATGACATTTCTCCACATCATCCACTTAATCAAAATCACCCCTAAGTTTCAAAATCATCATTAAACCATTCCAAATCAAGCTTCATGAAAATTCTCCACCAAAATACCAAAATTCCTAAATTCTACTTCCATGAAATTGACCAAGCTTTATCCTAAGCCATAGGTAAGCCATGAAGCCATTCTTAAGCCACATGCAAGCCATGTGAGTTGTTTACATGTGACCTTACCACATTGGGCAAAAGGAGGAGATTCTTTAAGCACTTCCTAAAAGTGATTAACCTTACTTATGATTCCCCTTAACCCAAATATAATCCAAAATATTCTTGGATGGAGACTTCTCCACTTAAGACCAGCTGACCAACTGATTCACCCAGCCCAAAACCAGGTCTTGGGGAGGTGAACCAAACCCAAAATCATGGGTTGACCAATTTGAGCCAAAATGAACCCTTACCCCATTCCACTTTGATTCAAACCCTTTACACATGGCAGCCACCAATTGAATTCACAAACATCAAGCCCTGCCCCACCTGAACCTGAGGGTGACCCATGCCTGCCGGCCAGCCACCTGGATCACCGGAAAACACCACACCCAAGAACTCACATGTGAGCCAACATTGAAATTCCCCCTTGCTGAGTTGCCCCAAATCTAGTGGCCACCATGGCTGTTCTTCTCTTGCATAGAGCAGCTGATCCCAAGCCCTAACTCCCCCTGGGAGGCCCTCCACCCTCTCCTATTTAAACACCACCTCCTCTCGGCCATGTGAGGTGCTGAAACAAACCTTAAGGAAACTCTTCCAAAATCATTCCAGACCACTCTCCACACATAGATCATTTGATTCCCACTAGATTCCAGCCCCAATTCCCTCCAGCTGAGCTCAATTTTGAGTTCAAATTTCAGCATAAAAACCAGGACACTTCTTCACAGTGAGCCAATCCCTAAATTGATTGGTCCTACACCTTCACAAGACCAAGAGAAGAGGTTTCCCCCTAAAAGCCCCCTCACCAGGCCAGCCATTGCTTCCAGCCTCCAAGCTCTGTGATCGGGCTTGGTCGAAATCATACCTAGACAATTCACCAGGCCAAGGGACTTCATCTGGAGCTTGCTTGGACCCAATCGAATGTGACACAACTCTCAGATCGAAGCTTCACTTCTCTGAGCAAGGGTATGAACTCACTCTTCCTCCCGAGCTTCCAGAGATTCTCAATTTAGTTTGGGTCAATTTCAATACATGTTTAACGTATGGATGTGTTCGTCTCTTCAAGATGAATCCATAGAGCATAAGAACTCGAAAATCCGTTGAGAATCGAGTGAGAAATTAGGGTTAGAAGGTTGACGGTCATGGGTTCACACCAGTTGTTGACGATGACTGGGAACCGTTGGATCGCGCGTGTATCAAGTGGACAGCCAGGATCGCGCCGGACAGAGTAATGGGACATGAACCACGGGCCCCTGGAGCGCTGAGTCGGATGGCGGCGCAGAATCAAAACACGCCGCGTGGCCTTTTAGAGACGCCAATGTTGAGTCAGCGCCGCGTGGATAAGTAGGAAATTAGGATTTTTCTTATTTATTTAATTACCAGAACTTTGAAAATTCATAACTTTGTGTAGAAAAATCCTAAAAATAAAATAAAAATACCCTCTTGCTCAGTGACAGAGTAGAATAATGTGGAAAAGAAATTAAGTAATTTCATTAAGTATTTTATTTTTAATAATTTATTTACTCTCTGCACTATTTCAATTCTCCATGCATATAGGAAATTCACCATGGCATGAGACCATAGGGCTTTTGAAGCCTCGAACTTGGGAACATTCCCCGAATTTTCCAAGGTCGAGGCCATCCCTATGAGAAGTTATTGATTTTTCAAGTTCATGTTACTGTTTTGAGTATTTTAATTCCAATAATTAGCATGTTGAGAAATAAATTCTAGGAAAATTTCGTGATGTTCCTTATGACTAGAGGGACCTAGGAAAAATAATTTTTTGAGCTAATTCACTTTGAGCAACCCTAATTGGCCTAAACACCCAAAATTGAACTTTAATTAATTAGGGTTAACCACTCATCAAATTAACTTAAAAACAATTCTCCACTGTCCTCTAGGGATAGGAGAACACCACATAAAAATTTGAGATCAATTGGACTTGGTTAGCCCCACCAAATGGGTTAATTAAGCCCCATGAATGAAATCGAAACTTTAAAAATTTATAACTCACAAAATACTTTTCAAAAATTCACAAAATTGGTTTTGGAGCTTCTCGATATCGGAGGAACTTAGGAAAATTAAAATTAAAATTTTCTAAAAAAAAATTGATTTTTATCAATATTTTAATAATTTCAATAATTAAAAAATAATAAAAATCACAAAAATATTAAAAATCACCAAAATGTCATATTTTGAATTCTACACTTAGGAACAAACCAAATATTTTTCTTAAGTCCCTAGGATAAGATATTGAATTTTGAAGGTTTAATGAAATTTTTAATATTAAAAAATGTATTTTTCAACCTTTTCACTAAAATAATTCTAATAAATCAAAGAAAAATCAGAAAATTATAAAAATTGGTTTCTGGTTTCTCTGATATCAGAAAGATTTTTGAAAAATATAAAATTCCTTTTTCAACCTTTATTTTATTTTTAAATTAATTAATACTCCAAAACTAAAAAATTTGTCCAAATGGTCCTCTGGTCATTAGGAGTGCCCCATAATTTTCTTAAGGATAGAAATTTTTCCTTGGTCATCTTATTAAATTTTCCTTGAAAACCCCTATTTTCCATTAAAAATAATTATATAAATAAATTAAATACAGAAAAAATCACATTTTCTCCTCTAATGTCTTAATTGACATGTGAGTGAAGCCACATAAAAATTTCAAATTCATTTAAGCTCAATTTAGTGAGTTATGAAATTATTAAGCTTGAAGGGCAAAATGGTAATTAAAACTTTCAACCTCTAATTAAAATTTTAGGCTTAATAAAATGAAAGAGTAAAATAGTTGATCTTAATCAGATTTGGATGATTGAAATTTAAATATTTAAAGGATAGAAACCCATCAATAATTTTTTAAGAATAAACCTTAATTAATCAATTAATTGAATTTGGAAGATTAATAAAAATTGAAATTATTAAAATAGGAATATTATTTAAGAAGAAATTTATTCTTCAATTTTAAAATCCCTAAATTAATCACTTCAATAATATTTAATTCCTAATGATAATCTAAATTTAAGACTTAAAATACTAAAAGACTTAGTCATTAAATTAAATTAGAAATTAAAATATTCAAACTAAATTAAATCACAATTTCAATTAAATTAATACTTTAATAATTAAATTAAATCATCTTTAAAAAATTAAAAAAAATAAAATATTAAATTAAATTTAAAATAAAATTTAATTAAAATTTAAATTAAACTTAAAGTAAATTGAATTAAATTAAATTAAATTAAAACATATTAAATTAAATTAAATTAAATCAAAAATTAAATTAAAATAAAATTCAAAACTAAATTAAAAATTAAATTAAAATTAATTCAAACTAAATTAAATTAAATTAAATTAAATTAAATAGAATTAAATATAACATCACTTAAGACATAAAGAATTCAAAGTGAAATCTAAAACAACTTGAACACTATTCCAAACTTAAATCCATTAATCAAAAATTAAATTAAATCACAAATCACTAAAACATCATTTGCCCTTAAAAGCTCTTGTTATCATAACTCCTAGATGGAGCATTAGGTGAAGTGGTACTTCACTCATAGGATATTCAAACATCCTAGTTCACTGAGCAAAAGAACAAAACTTAATTAAACCTCGGATGATTACTTCACCTGATTAATTAAATCCATTTGTACTTAGAACAGTCCTAGCAATATTGAAAAGATGTTTAAGACTCATCTTAAGCACTTCCTCAATATGATAGGATGTTTATAAGAACAATTGAACTTAATTGTTCTTTGATGAAGAAAATCGTCCTTAAACCAAAATACAAGAACTTAGACGTCATAGGAGATGACTAGCTATAGGACTAGGACTTTGATAGACAACCAAAACCTTTACCTTAGCTTTACCTAGGTACTTGTTGAAATATTTAAATGACTTAACATGTGTTTTAAGTGCAGCTTGGGATGAAGGGAAGACCCTCCAAGTACGCTTTTATTTTATTGCAATTTACTTTATTACAATTGCACTCTACCTTTTTTTGCATGATAAACAACTGTTGTATGAAAACCAAAACCTTTAGGATAGCCCATGAACTGAAACTAAAACTAAATTAAAAATCACTGCAAGATAAAATTCACCGCCACAACATTTCAAAATATAAAACAACTCAAAATTTAATCACAAACAGAACAACAGAACTACAATTGTAACTAAATTAAAATGTCTCGTTGAATGATCGGGAATACCTCGGATGATGTAACCCACGTGTTGCTAACGGGATTTCCCACGGTCTAAATGAAAGAGTGTAACTCATTCAGTTGAGTTTAGCAAATTCATCTGGACTAAGTGAATTCAATGAAAATAACGGTACCGGGATGACGGAACCGTGGGATCTTAATTGGTTCTGTTATAATCAACTTTAAGATTTGTTTTAATTAAAATATTAAAAAACACTTGAGTTTTTAAGATTTTCTCTAAACCAAAACACTTCTCTCATCTCCTGATTTATGACTTCTAAAACTAAACATCTGCAACAACATGGAGCTCGGAGCATGGTGGGCAGCACGGCCATCATCATCAACAAAACTCGGGTCTACTTCAGCAAAACCTTTCCTAGTTTTAAACAATAAAGCCATAGGATTTCGAGGCAGTTTGCCTAGTGCAACATAAATCCTCAACTCTTCTTTAGGCATTTGCATGATCATGTCATGTAAATTAAGCCCTAACCGGTCATAGGACTCCGAGGTAGTCTTTTGGTACGACACAAACCCTCACATCTTCGAGGCTATTTATATGATTTTATCATACAAATATAAGTCCAAATTAATTAAAATTGGCAAGATTGAAAAATCAGATAATTTTAGGATTTTCTTAAACTCGAATCCAAATATTAGGATAGATTGGGAAGTTGCCAAGATTCTTCTTGGATCCTCAGCTTCTCCTACTTCTCTGCCTTTAGACTCCTAAAATAAATTATTCCAAATTTGATTCATTCCCTATTGAAATTTCCAAAATTCAAATGTTTTGAAAACCTTAAACTTTGAAATTCTTGAGAGAAAAACCTGTGATCATTATCGAGAGTTTTCTTAGGTGATTTCCATCACTTAAGATGTAATTAACTATAGGGGTTTGCCCTTATTGGGAACTTTAAGAACCCAGGTAATATAAACCCTGCTTAATTCATTTATATTAAGCAGGGAAACTTGTCGGCTTATAAAATTTGTTCGCAGACCAAACGGATGTCACAAATCTCCTAGTTTATTTAATCGAGCCACTTCTTCAAGCAGTGTGTCTATTATTCGGGATAGATACACGGTTTGTGGTGCGGTGCTCGTTTATATAAACTATTTGGGATGTGAGATCGGTTTGATTTCATATCTTAAAACTTTTAAACTTAAAATTACTTTCAAAATCAAATGTTATCTTTTAAATTATATATATATTTAAATTAAATTTAAAAATATGAAAATTCGCCGACAATTTCTGTTAGGCGACCCCTTTTCAAAATAACACACACAACCTAAAAATATGCTGACAACTTCTGGCGACTCCGATGGGGATCAAGTTCCTCTCTCCATTTTGATCAGATGGTTTTGCTTTCATAAATCGTTAGTGAGTCCATCCCCCTAGTGGACCAAACTACCATTCTTCCGTTGGAATACCCCGTTCATTTCTGTCTTGAACGAGTATAACCAACTCCTCTCAGATTTAGGAGCCACTGTTTAGACACCCCTAAACGGAGAGATTCCGAGATCCTTTTACCTCTTCTCTGAGGTGGGGTGGACCCACAATAGGTGTTAGTTCAGGAGCGGTCCTTCGAGTTGAGAAGTCTTGGATAAAACTTTCTCTTCCTTTCTAATTATTAATCGGATTTCTTACCTTCTCTACAGCTTTGAAGATTCCGTTTCTAATAAAAAAAACCGTCTAATGAATGACTCTTTTAACAAATAATTCCTTTTTTTTATAAATACATGAAGAAAAATGTGTTCGGACACTTTTCGATTCCTTTCTTTTCGTTCTGATGAGAAGAAGCATAACTTGGGACTGATAATCAGAATCTACCTTGCAGAAAATGTCTGCCCCGAAGCTAACTTTCTCCTTCACCAATGGACTGGACTTCGCTGTGTACAAGGATGAGCTGCCCGACAATGGGATCATCCGTTTTGGGCAAGGATTCGAGAACACAAATGTCAAGATCACGGACGTTACCCTTTTCACACTTACAGACAAAGTATCTGAAACTAAAAGACATTTGATTGAGTTCAACCTTAAGTCAACTCAAGAGTTCCCTTCCCTGCAAAGGGTTCCAGCTGAGAAGAATACTATTGTCCATAGAAGAACTGTTATCTCTACCCCCACCGGTCTAGTCGTCTCTCCACCTACCCCGGCTTCCGCCAAACTAAAAGGGAAGGAAATTCAAATTTGTAACGAGCATGTTACCGTGGAGGGTACAGATCTCCGTGCGAGACCTTCGTTTTCGAAATTGGGTCCGGTTCAAGGGTTCCACCCCTAACACGGACTCAGAGAAGAAACAGAGGTAGAAAGATTGCCAGGAAAGCCAGAGCTGCTGAAGTTGCTTTCTTGGAAGAAATCCCTGAGTACACACCACTACCTGAGTACATACCATTGCCTGAGTATACGCCACTTTTGGAAGGAAGTAGATTACATCCCCTCTCCGCCGCAGCTGACGAGGAAAATGTCCGCAAAATTGCTTCAGCATTACCTCGACCCGCATACTATAGCGACAACCTAAAGAAAAGGGCTAGGACTACACCATTTGCCCGACTACAGACTGTGATAGAGAAGTTAGCAAAGAAAGAGAAATGTCTTGTATCAGAGATTTTAAGAAGAATAGGGCGGGAGCCAGCCAAGTCCCGTCTTGGGCCGCGAGTAGAACCTGTTAGCGCAGCAGAAAAGCCGAATAAGAAGATGAAGGCTAGTCCACCTATTATTGTTTCAGGATTACAGATCAAGGAGGATACCACCTTTCAGCATTCAGCTGACAGACCATCCGGTCCTAGGCCTTCTGCTGCTAGAAGGATGGTATGGCGTCCTACTACTGGCCAATTAAGACCGAAACAACGACCTGAAAAAGAAAGTCTCATCAGAAGACTCGAGTCTGAAGAAAGCGCCACTGCAATGAAGGAGACTCCCAAGAAAGAAATCCAAGAGCCATCGCATGATAACTGCAAAACCACATGAAAAAGACCACTGGAGGACGCTATGAAAAAGCTAAGAACTGACATTCAACGATTAGCAAGAGAAAGAGAAGAAAAGTTGGGAGATGAAGTTGACTCGTCGGAGTTCATGGATGACGAATATGTGGAGATCAACATGGTCGAGACACGAGCATCGTCAGCTTCGCAAGGTGCTCTGGCAGCTGCGGACAGAGATGAACTGGAAGCATTAAGAGCACAAATTCGAGAAAAAGAAGATACAATATCTCAAATGGAAAAAAGGATGGAAGAGATGGCTGCAGCCCTAGCCACTCTTCAGAGTCAGGCTCAACCCCCAAGAGAAAAGCCTCCAAAAGTTATTCATATTACAGACGGAGGAAAAGAGAATACATCCGTTAACGGAGACGATCAGCCAAAGAAAGACTCTACTCAGAATATGATTCCAGAGAAGGACATCAAGAACATGGTAGAACAGCAGGTGCGAGAAGCCTTAGCACACTCTAAGAGCGGAGCATCTATTCAGACGGCTAGACCTTACCCGAAGAATTCGATGCGAGTACAATACCCAAAAGGCTTTGTACCACCTCTCGTTCGAAGACTTTTGATGGTACGGAAATCCTCGACAGCATGTTGCACATTTTTGTGCTAGTTGTTGCAACACCAGTGGAAGCGATGCCTTACTCTTACGACAGTTCGTCAGTAGCCTGTCAGGGATCGCCTTCGATTGGTAGGCAGAGTTACCGAACGGTTCGGTAAAGACATTTTCAGAATTAGAAAACCTCTTCGTGAAACTGTTTGCTGGAGCTCAGCACCATATCAGTATCGGTGACATAGTGGTGGAGAAACATAAACCGAACGAGACTTTAGTGGACTAAATACTTCGATGGAGAAATCTGAGCATGAAGTGTGAGCCACAGCTACAAGAGCAGCATGCAGTCGGTATCTTGCTTAAAAGTATTCACGACCCGATAGCACTTCTCCTTAAGGGATTTACAATTAAGACTTTTCAGAAGTTGTTAAGCAAGGTCGGAAGCTTGCAAGAGGAAGCGAAACAACTATGTTTCGTCGACAAAACAGACAAACAGAAGTCTATAAAGACATTTGAAAAGAAATTCGAGATCGTCGCGGCAGTTGATAAGGGCAAGCAGCCAATGTAAATACAGCCGGAGCAGCCGCAGTCCAGCTATCAACAACCTCAGCAGAACTACCAACAACCTCAACCCGGTTATCAGCCAACTCAACAATATGAGCGGCCGCCTCGCCGCAGGCACACGTTAAAGGAGCTTATAAATAAAGAATATCCATTCAAGAATGAGGCGATGCAAAGATGTTCCGCGAGTTTGATGAAGACTTTGGATTTTCGACTCGCCGAACCCAAGAAGCGGAAGAAGTTAATAAGAAAGACCATCCCAACTACTGCCCTTACCACCAGATGCTTGGACATAAGATAGAGGATTGCATCACCTTCAAGTGTTGGCTTGACAACAATCTCAGAAAAGGGAACATAACAATCCCGAAGGAATACATGAAAGAACCCCAGAAAGGAGGTTCTTTCAATGTTATTTCAACGGATCCCGTTGTTCCGATAGACCCTTACACAATTGATGATGGATGGAGTACCGCTTGGACGAAGTCATCAAAGAAAATTTTGGATCTCATCCAGGTCGCTTTGGCACGTGCTTCAATTCAAAGTTTGAAACCTGTCAAGCCGGCGCTATCGCTTGCAATTGAAGAACCGCCCCAGGAAGAAAAGATCATAGAAAAGAAGGAGATCGAAGAAGAAGAAAAGACCGAGGCTCCCAAGGCTAGGCTAGGGGCTGCTTTGTTGACCTCATTTTTGATGAGGTCTTCTCTTCTTTTCTTTAGTGCTTAGGATCTAGCCTTAGGCTTTTCCTTTTACTATCTTAGAGGATTAGAATTGGGACCCACCACTTAGAAATTCAAACCACTTCTTAACTCCCTGCAAACTCCACAAACTTTACTATAGACCCCTAATCACCTAGAGGGTTGAAATCAAATGTGGAAGTTTGAAGGAAGGGTTCCTATAGGACTCTTTGGCCTTAGGACCGCCTACAGGTGGCACAGTGCGGTGAAGGGCTGACTTACACACACACTACACTCATACACTACACTTGCACACACCTCCTAAAACCACACCCATACCCAACTTGACCTCCTGACTCATGTAGGTGATTCACATGGATTGTCCTTAACCCCTAAGCCCTTGGCTAAGAGGGTTGGGAACAACATAGTGAATGCTTCAAATGAGTCCCTTCATGGCTCATGTGGGCTTGATATGGCTTCATAGCTCAACCAAAATGATTTCATTCCACTTACAATTACCCAATCTTCAATTTTCCAAATTTTTAATTTTTGACCCCAGGACCTACACCCGCCACTTTACCCAAAACCCTTGAAACTGCCCAAAATTTGCAAAATCACCTAAATTACCCAAAATTCCTCAAAATTATTCCCAAACATTCCCACATTACTCAAATTGATCATTCATAGCCGAAAATACCAAAAATTCCAAAAGTACCTCCCAATACCCTTCAAATACCCAAAATTCCCCTCTTGACCCAAAAATCCAAAAATTCAGAAAATTCCCAGAAAATTCCAGAAAATCCCAAATATTCCCAATTTCATTTTTTTCAACTACACCATGGGCCAATTTTGTCAATTTACCTCACTTTTATCAAAACCCCCAATTTGACCCATTTTAACCCAAAGTGAACCCAATGTCAAACCAAGCTAACCCAATTGACCCAAATTCTGGTCCAATTCAATTCTAAACTTCAATTCAACATTCTCAACACCAATCTAGACCAAACCCAAGTCCAATTTGATTGACATTTGGATCCAATTTCACTTTTGGCCTTAAAGCCCAATTTGGACCCTTGACCCAAACCTAACCCGAACTCACCCAATTCAACTCCAATTAACCCCAAATCTTTTCTAAACCTTCCTTAACATCCCTACAAACAAAAAACTAACATGATTTTCCCAACATTTAGACCCAAACCCCACTTAAATTTAACCCAAAACCAAAAAGCCCAATTTTGACTTAAACCCAAACCTAACCCAAATAAGCCCAAACCCCAAAATCAAAGCCAAACCAAAGACAAAACCTCTTTGAAACACTCCCATAAACATTTCCCAACATTAATTTTACATCAATTTCAACCCTAGCCCAACATTGGCCCAAGTTAGCCCAATTTGACCTATATTGGCCCATTCACCAAAGAAGCCCAAATTCAACCCAATTCAAACCCAAATCACTCCCAATTTGCTTCAAATCACTCATGACATATCCATGAGCTAAACCCAACAATTATTTGGCCCTAACTTCTACAAAATTCCCATCCATAAAGCTATTTTTAAACCAAAAGCCCACTTACATGAAACCTTCCTAAAAGCCCAAATTTCATGCTAAAGCCTATATGACAAATTCTTCTCATCATACCCTTGATTAAAATCAATCCCTAAGTTTGAAAATTCATCATGAAGCCATTCCAAATTAAGCCCCATACAAATTCCCATCAAAATACCAAAATTTTTCTTAAATCCATTTCCATGAAATTGACTTAACTTTTCCCAAGCCAAAGATGAGTCATGAAGCCATGCATGAGCCACATGGAAGCCATGAGAGCCTCTTTACATGTCACCATGCCATTTTGGGCAAAAGGAGGAGACTCTTTCCTTAATTCCTAAAGGTGATTAACCACTCCCATGATTCCACTAAACCTTGCTTAAGCTTAATTGTACTTGGATGGTGACCATTCCCCACTGATTAAGCTGACCTAAATCACTTTCTATTCAGCCTAAACCAAGCCTTGGGTGGTGCACCTAGCCCAAATGGATGGGTTGACCAATTTGAGCCAAAATGAGCCCTCTCCCACTCCATTCTAATCCAAGCCTTTTACACATGGCATTTGCCAATTGCCTACACTAAACCCCGCCCCGACCCACCTGAACAAGATGGTGACCAGTGCTCGGCCGGCCAGCCACCAGGTCGCCGAAAAACACCACACCCGAGAGCTCACATGTGAGCCAACTTTGGAATTCCACCTTGCTGAGCTGCCCCATGCCCAATGGCCACCATGGCTATTCTTCCCATGCCCAGAGCAGCTGATCCCAACCCTTGGCCATCCCTATGAGGCTCTCCAACCACCTCTATTTAAACCCGACGCCCTCACGGCCATGAGAGGAGAGTTACACAAACCTTGCCGAAACTCTGCCAAAATTGTTCCAAACCCTACTCCATACTTAGAGCAGTTGATCCCCAGTGTCAATTTGCCCCAATCCCCACTGACAGAATCCAATTTCTCAGCCGAAATTTCACCCAAAACCAGGACACTTTGCCACAGTGAGCCAACCCTCAAATCGATCGGTCCTACACCTTCACTGGACCAAGAGGAGAAGTTTCCCACTGAAAGCCCCATCTCCAGGCCACCCAGTTGTTCCATCCTCCAAGCTTTGTGATCGGTTGTGGTCACTTTCATAGCTAGGCAATTCACCAGATCAGGAGACTTCATCTGGAGCTTGTTGGGATCCAATCGAAGGTGACACAACCCTTAGATCTAGGCCACACTTCTCTGAGCAAAGGTATGGCCTCACTCTTCTTCCCGAGCTTCTGAACATTCTCCATTTTTATTGAGTCAATTTCATGCCACATAAACCGTCTGGATGTGTTCGTCTTCTCGAGACGAATCCATAGAGCATAAGAACGTTCAATTTGGTCAAGTATCGAGTGAGATCTTAGGCCTAGAAGACGGACGGTTCTCGGGCTAGGAGGCTTGGGGACGATGAACGGATGTCGTTCATTTAATACACGCGCGGACGGACGGCCAGGATCGCGCCGGATCAGGAGACGGAACGACACAGCAGGCCCCTGGAGCGCTGAGTCAGATGGCAGCGCCAAAACAGAAGGCGACGCTTGTGCGTTCGGAGCTGCCGAGGTTGACGCGGCACCACGTGGATAAATAGAAAATTAGGGTATTTTATGATTTATTTAATTCCCTAAACTTCAAAAATCCATAACTTTGTGTAGAAAAATCAGAAAAATAAAATAAAAATACCCTCTTGCTCGATGAACGAGAGAGAATAATGTGGAAAAGAAATCATTTAATTTCATCAACTATTTTATTTTTAATGATTTATTTCCCTTCTGCATTATTTTAATTCTCTATGCATATAGTAAATTCACCATGCCATGAGACCATAGGGCTTTTGAAGCCTCTGAATTTGTGAACATTCCCTGAATTTTCCAAAGTCAGAGGCCATCCCTATGAGAAGTTATTAATTTTTCAAATTCATGTTGCTGTTTTGAGTATTTTAATTCCAATAATTAGCATGTTGTGAAATAAATTCTAGGAAAATTTGGTGATGTCTCTTATGACTCGAGCACCCTAGGAAAAATAGGTTTTGAGTTCATTCATTTAAAATAACCCTAATTGGCTTAAACACCCAAAATAGATCCCTAATTAATTAGAGTTAACCATACATCAAATTGACTTGAAATCAATCCTCCACAGACCTTTAGGATCAGAGGAGCTCACAATAAAAATTTGAGGTCAATTGGACTTGGTTTGCCTTACTAAATGGGTTGATTAATCCATTTAGTCAATTTGAGCTTTAAAAATTCATAACTTTCAAAATGCTTTTCAAAAATTCACCAAATTAGTTTTGGAGCCTCTCTGATATCAGGGGAATTTAAGAAAATTAAAATTTCAAATTTCTAAAAAAGTTGATTTTTTGGTATTATTTTAATATTTTAATAATTAAAAAATAATAAAAATCACAAAAATAATAAAATTCACCAAAATGTCACATTTTGAATTTTAATCACTTAGGAACAAACCCCATATTTTTCTTAGGTCTATTTAATGAGATATTAAATTTTAAAGACCTAAGGTAATTTTAAAATTAAAAAATGTATTTTTTTTAGCATTTTCACTAAAATAATTCTAATAAATCAAAGAAAAATCAGAAAATTGTAAAAATTGATTCTCTGATTTCCTTGATATTAGAGAGATTTTTGAAAAAGATAAAATTAATTTTTCAACCTTTGTTTTATTTTTAAATTAATTAATACTCCAAAACTTAAAATAATTATAATAAAAATAATATAATTAAAAAAAAATCACCAAAATTGGTCCAAGTGGTCCTCTAGTCATTAGGAATGTCTCATAATTTTCTTAAGGATAGAAACTTTCCCTTGGTCATATTATTAAATTTTCCTTGGGAATTCCTATTTTCCACCAAAAATAATTACATAAATAAATTAAATACAGAAAAATCACATTTTCTCCTCTCATGTCTTTATTGGAATATGAGTGAAGTCACATAAAAATTTCAAGTTCATTAAGTTCAATTTAGTGAGTTATGAAATTATTAAGCTTGAAGGGCAAAGTGGTAATTAAAATTTTAACCCTTAATTAAAACTTTAGGCTTAATAAAATTAACAAGTAAAATATTTGATCTTAATCTGATTTGGATGATTGAAATTTAAATAATTAAAGGTTAGAAACCTATTAAACAATTTAAAAATAATTAAAACAAACTTTAATTAAATAATTGATTAAATTTGGAAGAATAATAAAGTTGGAATTATTAAATAGGGATATTATTAGCAAGAGATTTGTTCTTTAATTTAAGAATCCCTAAATTAATCATCTCAATAATATTTAATTTCCAATTAAAATGATAATTCAAATTTAAATATTAATGGACTTAATCATCAAAACTAAGTTAAAAGTTAAATTATTAAACTTTTCTTTAAATTTTCAATTAAATTAAAATTAAAAATAAAATTAAATTAAAGATTAAATTAAATCAAACAAATTAAATTAATTTAAATTAAATTAAATCAATAAAATTAAATTAAATTAAATTGAATAAATTAAATTAAATTTAATTAAATTTAATTAAAGTTAAATTAAATTAATTAAATTAAATTAAATTAAATTAAATTAAATTAAATTAAATTAAATTAAAACATATTAAATTAAATTAAATTAAATTAAATTAAAATAAATAAAATAAATAAAAAATCAAATTAAAATAAAATTAAATTAAAATTAAAATTAAAATTAAAATTAAAATTAAAATTAAAAATTAAAATTAAATTAAAATTAATACTAAACCAAATTAAATTACATTAAAGTTAAATTAAATTGAATTAAATAACATCACCTAAGACATAAAGAATTTAAAGAAATTCAAAATGAAGTAACTTGAACACTATTCCAAATTTAAACACATTAACTTAAATTAAATCATTTGAACATCAATTTGCCCTTGAAAGCTTTGGTTGTCATAACTCCTAAATAGAACGTTAAATGAAATGTTACTTCACCTATAGGATATTCAAATGTACTAGTTCACTAAGCAAGATAATAACAAAACTTGAATCCTCGGACGATTACTTCACCTGATCAATTAAATTCATTTGGACTTAAAACAATCCTAGCAGTATTGAAAAGATGTTTAAGATTCTTCTTAAGCACTTTCTCAATATGATAGGATACTTATAAGAACAATTGAACTTAATTGTTCTTTGATGAAGAAAATCGTCCTCAAACCAAAACACAAGAACCTAGACGTCATAGGAAATGACTAGCTATAGGATTAGGAATTTGGTAGAAAACCATAACCCTTCCCTTAGCTTTACCTAGAACTTGCTTAAATATTCTAATTGTGTTTTAAGTGCAGCTTGGGATGACGGGAAGACCCTCCAGTGTACGCTTTTATTTTATCGCAATTTACCTTATTGCAATTTATTTAATCGCATCGCACTTACTTTTCTTGCATGATAAACAATTGTTGCATGAAAACCCACACCTCCAAGGTAGCCCCTAAAACTGAAACCAAAACTAAGTTAAAAGTCATTGCAAGATAAAATTCACCGCCACAACATTTCAAAATATAAAACAACTCAAAATTTAATCACAAACGTAACACAAAACCGCAATTACAACTAAATTAAAACGTTATGTTGAATGATCGGGAATACCTCGGATGATGTAACCTACGTGTTGCTAACGGGATTTCCCACGGTCTAAATGAAAGTGTGGAACTCATTCAGTTGAGTTTAGCAAATTCATCTGGACTAAGTGAATCCGATAAAAATAACGATGCCGGAAGGATGGAACCGTGGGATCTTAACCGGTGTTGTTATAATCAACTTTAAGATTTGTTTTAAATAAAACATAAAAAAACACTTGGAAATTAAGACTTCTCTAAACCAAAACACCTTTCTCATCTCCTGACTTATGATTTCTAAAACTAAAACTCGGCAACAACAAGGAGCTTGGAGCACGGTGGGCAGCACGGCCATCTTCATCAGCAAAACAACTCTACATCAGCTAAACATTCCTAGAATTAAACAACAAAGCCATAGGACTTCGAGGTAGTTTGCCTAGTGCAACATAAATCCTCAACCTTTTGTTAGGCATTTGCATTGCAAATTAAGCCCTAACCGGTCTTAGGATTCCGAGGTAGTCATCCGATACGACATAAACCCTCACATCTTCAAGGCTACTTGTATGATTTTACCATACAAATATAAGTCCTAATTAATTAAAATTGGCAAGATCAAAACATTAAATAAATATTAGGACTTTCCTAAATTCAAGCCAAACAATAGGATAGTCGGGAAATTACCGAAGTTCGCTTCGAATCCGTGATTTCTCCTACCTTTCTTCCTTTGAATTCCCAAAATAAAATCTTCCAAATTTGATCCACTCCCTATTGAAATTCCAAAATTCAATACCTTGAAAACTTAAACTTTGAAATTCTTGAGAGTAGAATTATAGATTATTATCGAGAGTTTTCTTAGGTGAATCCCGTCACCTAAGATGTAATTAACTTTAGGGGCTTGCCCTTATAGGGAATTTTAAAGAACCTAGGTAATATAAACCCTGTTTAATGCTTTCATATTAAGCAGGGGAACTTGTCGGCTTATAAAATTGGTTCGCAGACCAAACGGATGTCACAAATCTTCTAGTTTATTTAATCGAGCCCCATCGTCAAGCAAGTGTGCCTATTCTTCGGGATAGATACACGGTTTGTGGTACGGTGCTCGTTTATATAAACTATTTGGGATGCGAGATCGGTTTGATTTCATATCTTAAAATCTTCAAATTTAAAAAAATTATTTTTAAAATCAAATACTACTTTTCAAATTATTTATTTAAATTAAATTAAAAATTCACCGACAATTTCTGTAGGCGACCCCTTTTCAAAATACAACACAACCCTAAAAAAATAAGCCGTACAATTTCTGACGACTCCGCTGGGGATAATTCCTCTCTCCATTTTTAATCAGATAGTTCTGCTTTCAAAAATCGGTAATGCATCCATGTCCCTAATGGATCAAGCTACCCTTCTTTCCATTGGAATACTATGTTCATTTCTACCTTGAACGAGTATAGCCAACATTCTCTTGGATTTAGGAGCCACTGTTTAGACACCCCCAAATAGAGAGGTTCCGAGATCCTTTTACCTCATTTCGAGGTGGGGTGGACCCCAATAGAGTGCTAGTTTAGGAGTGATCCTTCGAGTCGAGAAGTCTTGCATAAGACTTTCTTTTCCCTTCCAACTCTGAATCAGATTCATTACCTTCTCTACACCTTTGAACATTTCGTTCTAAATAAACAAACCCTCTAATGAATGACTCTTTTAACAAATAACTCCTTCTTATAAATACATGAACAAGAATGTGTTCGGACTCTTTTTGATCCCTTTCTTTTCTTCCTGATGAGAAGAAGCATAACTTGGGACTGACAATCGAATCTACCCTGCGAAATGGAAGCCCCAAAGCTGATTTTCTCCTTCACCAATGGACTCGGACTTCGTCGTTTACAAGGATGAACTGCCCGACAATGGGATCATCCGGTTTGGACAAGGATTTGAGAACTCAAATGTCTAGATCACCGACGTTTCCATTTTCGCGCTGACAAACAAAGTATCTGAAGCTGAGAAGCTGCTGATCGAGTTCAACCTTAGGTCAACTCGAGAGTTTCCTCCACTGCGAAAGATTCTAACTGAGAGGAGTACTGCTGTCCACGAAGGACTGTTCTTGCTACCCCCACTGGTCTAGTTGTCTCGCACCTACCCCGGCTCCGCCAAATTAAAGGGGAAGGAAATCCGGAACTATGGTGAACCCGTTACCGTGGAGGGTACGGACCTTCCTGTGAGACCTTCGTTTTTGAAATCGGGTCCAGCTCGAGAATTCCATCACTAACAAGGACCCAAAGAAGGAACAGAAGTAGGAAGATTGCCAGGAAGGCCAGAGCTACTGAAGTCGCTTTCTTAGAAGAAATCCCTGAGTACACACCACTACCTGAATACATACCATTGCTTGAAGATACACTCCTTTTGGAAGGAAGTAGATTCCATCCCCTTTCCGCCGCAGCTGACGAGGAAAATGTCCGCGGGATTGTTTCTACATTACCTCGACCCACATACTACAGTGACAACAGAAAGAAAAGGGCTAGGATTACACCATTTGCCTGACTACAGACTGTGATTGAGAAGTTAGCAAAGAAAGAGAAATGCCCTGTATCGGAGATTTTAAGAAGGATAGGGCGGGTGCCAGTCAAATCCCGTCTTGGGCCGCGAGTAGAACCTGCCATCGTTACAGAAAAGCCAAATAAAAGGATGAAGGCTAGTCCGCCTGTCGTCATTTCAGGGTTACAGATTAGGGAGGATACCACCTTCCAGCATTTGGCTGACAGACCATCTGGTCCTAGACCTTCTGCTGCTAGAAGGATGGTGTGGCATCCCACTACTGGACAATTAAGATTGAAACAACAGCCTGAAAAGGAAAGTCTCGTCAGGAGACTTGAATCCGAAGAAAGTGCTACTGCAGTAAAGGGGACTCGTGAGAAGGGAACCCGGCAGCTATCACACGACAACTGCGAGGATGCACAGAAAGGACCGCTAGAGGATGCTATGGAAAAGTTGAGGACTGATATTTGATGATTAGCAAAAGAAAGAGAAGAGAAATTCGGAGACGAGATTGATTCGTCGGAATTCATGGATGATGAGTATGCAGAAATCAACATGGTCGAAACGCAAGCTTCGTCAGCTTCACAAGGTGCTCCTACAGCCGCAGAAAGAGAGGAACCGGAAGTGATGAGGAGGCAGCTTCAAGAGAAAAATGATACGATCGCCCAAATGGCGAAGAGGATGGAAGAGATGGCTGTAGCCCTAGCCACTCTCCAAAGTCAAGTGCAACCCCAAAGAGAGACACCCCCAAAGGTCATTCACATTGTAGACGGAGGAAAGGAGATTACGTCCGTCAACGGGGATGATCAGTTAAAGAAAGATACAACATAAAGTATGATTCCAGAAAAAGATATCAAGAGCTTGGTGGAACAGCAGGTGTGAGAAGCCTTAGCACAATCAAAGAGCGGGACATCCATTCGGACGGGTAGACCTTACCCGGAAGAATTCGATGATGTCCAATACCCAAAAGGCTTCGTACCACCTCTGTTCAAGACCTTTGATGGAACCGGGAACCCCCGACAACATGTTGCACACTTTCGTGCCAGTTGTTGCAATGCCGCGGAAGCGACACATTACTCTTCCGACAATTTGTCGGCGACTCGTCGGGGATCGCCTTTGATTGATATGCGAATTACCGAACGGTTCGGTGAAGACATTTTCGGAATTAGAAAACCTCTTCATCAAGCGATTTGCCGAGCTCGGCACCACATCACTATAGATGATTTAGTGGTAGAGCGACGAAGCCGAACGAAACTTTGGTGGATTACATACTTCGATGGAGAAATCTAAGTATGAAGTGTGAACCACAATTACAAGAACGAAGCATGCGATCGGCATCTTACTTAAAAGCATTCATGGCCCGATAGCACTTCTCCTCAAGGGATTTACCATTAAGACTTTCGAGAAGTTGTTAAGCAAGGCCGGAAGCTTGCAAGAGGAGGCGAAGCAATTAAGTTTCGCCGACAAGACAGACAAGCAAAAGCCTGTGAAGACTTTTGAAAAGAAATCCGGGATTGTTGCAGCAGTCGACAAAGGAAAACAACCGATACAAATATCGTCCGAACGGCCGCAGCAACCTCAACAGAATTACCAGTAATCCCGACCTAGCTATCAGTCATCTCCACAGTATGAACAACTGCCTCGTCCGCAACGTACATTAAGGGAGCTTCTGAGCAGAGAATATCCATTCAAGAATGAGGCAGTGCCGAAAATGTTCCCTAGTTTGATGAAGACTCTAGATTTCCAGCTGCCAGAGGCTAAGAGACCAGAAGAAGTCAACAAGAAAGGTGATCCCAACTTTTACCCTTATCACCGGATGCTTGGACACAAGATAGAAGATTGTATTACCTTCAAAAGTTGGCTCAACGACAATCTTCGGAAAGGGAATATAATAATCCCGAAGGAGTACATGAAGGAACCCCAGAAAGGAGGTTCCGTCAATGTTGTCTCGACAAATCTCATCGTTCCGATAGATCCCTATACATCTGATGATGGATGGACTACCGCTTGGACGAGGTCTTCAAAAAAGATTTTGGATCACATCCAAACCGCTTCGGTGCGAGCGTCAATTCAGAGTTCGAAACTTGTTAAGCCAACACTGTCACTTGCGATAGAAGAACCACCTCAACAGGAGACGATTGAAGAGAAGAAGAAAATCGACGAAGAAGAGAAGACCGAGGCTCCTAAGGCTAGACTAGGGGCTGCTTATCCTAGGATAGTTGTTTCAGATTCGGGGAGAAATCCCTCGAACCTCCGACTTCGTATGATTATCTGCTCACTCCGGTGGGATCTTATAATGATAAGGGTTATGGCGTTGGCTACGTTTTGACTGTTTCTAACGATTACATAACTAACGACAATCCAGACATCGAATTCGATACCAACGACAATTCTCAAATCATACATAATCTCGACGATCGCAATGACGAAGAAGACATCCATCAAGGAGGCTACGAGAGTTCAATGAGCAACGAATCTATCTGCGAGTTTCGAGGAGCTCCAGTCACAATAGAGTTAGAGCCTTCAGACTCCGAGGCTAATCCAGAAGAACCTGTCATTCCAATTCAAGAGGAGACATTAGCAAACTCAATACTAGATTCGAAGAAATTACGAAGTTAACTTAAGAAGTGGAAGAGTTCTACCTCCGAGAATGGGTCCAAAGGACAAAGGAAAGCGAGTGGTTGTTCAAGAAGAACCAACCCCGACGGAAGAAATACCCATTCGAGAAGAAGCCGAGACACATGAAAATAAAGTGGACTACAACGTGCTAGCCCATCTTAGGAAACTACCGGTCAAACTGAGCATCTACGACGCTCTCATCTTATCAAAGGAGATGAGAGAAGCTTTGATCAAGGCCTTACTTGATCCAGAAATTTGCTTAGCTCAAATGACCGGAGATTCCTTAGATGAAATTTGCTCGTTAAAGGAACAGCGAGGTGTCACCTTCACGGACAATGACCTACTACTTGGGACGACGGACCACAACCGACCGTTGTACATTTCGATTACAATTGGGAAGTTTACACTCTCCAGAGTATTGGTGGATCCAGGAGCATCAATCAATATAATGAGTCTTCGAATACTAGCATATTTGGAAATTGATGCTCGCGAGCTCGAAGCCGACAAAATGTTATTAAGATGATTCAACCAGAAAGGAGAAAGAGCCCTCGGATCGATAACACTACTAATGAAGACCGGTGACTTAGCAAAGACAACCGCAAAATTTCACATAATCGATTCAGAAACGTCATTCAACGCTCTACTGGGTCGACCATGGATACATGAAAACAGGATGGTACCATCATCTCTACATCATCGCATCAAATACTACGATGGAGGGGAACAGAGTGCATCAAAGGTGACTTACGGCCATTCTCCGTACATGAAATTGGAATCCATGAAGATGCGACTTATTATGCACCTCCGAAGAGAACAATCTTCTCCGGAGATACCATAACGAATGAAGCAAAGAAAATTCGGGACAACGAAGAACCCGAAGTTCTAGTCCAACGAGCTCACTCACCACTCCCTTACGACGAGATGGTGAAGGTTTCTCCACAACTCGCATCCAAGGTCGAGGCCGGGGACGAGGTCGTGGCAGAGACGTTAGGACAGTTGGACAGAGGAAACCAGCCATCAATGTTGATTGGGAAGACAGTTTTGAAGAAGAAAAGGAGATCAAGCAGGAAGCAGCGACAATAAGTCGGAAGAAGTCGCAATTCAAGATCTCTCTCGAAGATGAAAAGAATGAAGAATATAAATCAATGTACGAGAAGATTAACCACTATGTACATACTATGACCCTGACCCCGATCCATTCTAATAAGATCGAGGGTATGGTGGTAAAAGAGGTACATAGCGGCGGTGCAAAGCCAATCAAATTCTACTGTGGTGCTCCTTCCTCCAAAACTGAAAATAATGTACAATTTGAAGATGTCACTTCATCAGAATTAATGGAATTACCTTTTGAGTGGAGCTCTCCCTGTGTTCAAAATTTAATTCATCGTGGTTTCTTACCTCGACAATGGACAAAAGGTCAATCACATCATTTTGAAAAATTATGGAATAACTCCGGTCGTCCACCCAATTCAAAGCATGGTCTCGGATTCGGCACGATAGGATCGGCTGACGATACCGAATTTTGCTTGGTTGTCACTTGCGAGTCCAATGAAAACTCGCATGGAAACTACGGAAGAATTTGAAGATTTATAAATTGGAGACGCTCCACCGAATTTGAAGAAGAGATTAAATCTACAATAGATGAGTTAACGAAAGTTAACTTAGGTACTAAGGAAGAGCCTAGACCTACCTTTGTTAGCTCCTTACTCAATAAAGAAGACTCCGAAGAAATAATCAAGTTATTAATGGAATTTAAAGACTTTTTTGCTTGGAACTACGATGAGATGCCAGGTTTAGCTCCAGAGGTCGCAGTCCATAAGCTAGGAGTGGATCCTGCTTCGTCCCGCCGACAAGGTCCCGTAAGAATGCGTCTAGAAATCGAACAACAAGTCATAACTGAAGTTAAAAAGCTAATAGACGCTAAATTTATCCGTAAAGAACAATACCCAACTTGGTTAGCCAATGTGGTGCCAGTCAGAAAGAAGAATGGTCAGATCAGAATTTGTGTGGATTTCAGAGATTTAAACAAGGCATGTCCAAAGGATGAATTCCCTCTACCGATCCTAGAACTAATGATCGACATCGCTTCGACACATGAGATATTCTCATTCATGGATGGATGTTCAGGATACAACCAGATAAAAATGGCTCCAGAAGATGAAAAGCTTACAGCATTCAGAACGCCGATCGGAGTATATTGCTACACGGTGATGCCATTCGGATCGAAGAACGCAGGAGCAACCTACCAGAGAGCGATGACAAGAATTTTTGATGATCTCATCCACAATCAAGTTGAATGCTACGTGGACGATGTGGTCATCAAAAGCAAAGTAAAGGAAAACCACCTGTATGATTTGAGAATTGTTTTTGAACGATTAAGATAATTTAACCTTAAGATGAATCCCTTAAAATGAGTCTTCGGCGTCACCTCCGGGAAATTCTTAGGATTCGTTGTCCGACATCGTGGAATTGAAATCGACTCCGGAAAAGATTAAAGCTATCTTAGAAATGCCGCCTCCCAAAACCTTAAAACAACTACGATCTTTTCAAGGGAAGCCGGCATATCTTCGACGCTTTATTTCAAACTTGTCGGGTAGGTGTCAGCCTTTCTCGGCACTAGTTAAAAAGGACGCCAAATTTATTTGGGAAGAGAAATGCCGAAGGCCTTCGAGGACATTAAACAATATTTAATGACACCTCCCGTCTTAGCAGCCTCGGCCTCGGGTAGACCGCCGATACTTTATATCGCGGCTTTAGACGACTCTCTAGGAGCCCCGTTAGCCTGTGTCAATGATGAGGGTAAAGAAAATGCTCTTTACTACCTAAGCCGTCGTTTACTTCCTACGGAAATAAGGTATCCCGCAATCGAAAAGCATTGTTTGGCCCCGATCTTCGCCGCTCAAAAGCTCAGGCACTACATGCTTTCTCATAAGGTCAACCTGATCTCGAAATTTAATCCATTGCAATACTTGATGACCCATCCAACGCTTTCCGGTAGACTTGCCAGATGGTCGATGAAATTATTGCAATTCGATATAACTTTTGTGCCTCTTCGTGCCGTAAAGGGACAAGTCCTAGCAGACTTCCTCGCATAAAGACGAAGAATCGCAAGTGATAGTGCCCTGTAAGGCAGAATCAGATTAATCTTTATAACACCGGAGCGGGGGATGTTAAGATACTCCTACCACTTGACAGAACCGTGTACAAACAACGAAGCAGAATACGAAGCTCTCGTAACAGGACTCGAAATTAACTTTTCAAATGGGGATAACAGACATCAACATCTACGGGGATTCACAGTTAATCATTCAACAGATCGCCGGATAGTACAGAATTTTAAAGCCAAGACTCGAGCAATACTTCCAGTATGCCATACAGTTGTTGGAACAGATTCCGAATGTGACGATCTACAAAATTCCCAGAAAAGAAAATGCTTTAGCAGAAGTGCTAGCCCGTCTAGCAAAAGAATTTGCCTGTCTGCAAGATGAGTCAGTAAAAGTGTCAATTCACTGACGTCAGGTCCTATCACAGTTCGACACAGACACAATACATAAATCAGAAAAAGAAGAAGAATCAGTTGCCACAGTGATAGAAAACACGTAAGATTGGCGACGACCATTAATGGACTACCCGCAAACAGGAAAACTACCGGACGATAGGTCGTTAGCCCATCGGATCAAGAAAAGAACTCGTCCTACGCATTAATAAACAACACGTTATACAGAAGGTCTTTTGATCAAATGTGGCTAAGGTGCCTAAGCGGGTCCGAGGCCCGTGAAATTGTTAAAGAGGTGCATTCGGGACTCTGTGGCGCTCACCAGTCGGGTCCGAAGATGAAAAATGAAAATTAAAAGACTGGGGTACTACTCGCCCTCGATGATGACCGACTGCATGAAAATCGCCAAGAGCTATCACCAATGCCAAGTGCACGGAGTGGTTCTACACCAACCTCCAAATGTGTTACATCCGACAATTGCGTCGTGGCCATTTGAATGTTGGGGCACAGATATAGTGGGTCCAATAGAACCACCATCTTCAAAAGGACATCGCTTCATTCTTGCGGCTACTGATTACTTTTCCAAGTGGGCGGAGGCGGCTCCACTCAAAGAAGTGAAAGCACACCACGTGCTACAGCTTTTCAAGAACCAAGTTGTCTACCGTTTCGGAGTGCCGCGCAAGATCATCTCGGATAATGGGTCAGCATTCGAAGCACACAAATCAACAATTTTGTCGGGAGACACGAATCGACCGGCAATATTCAACAATTTACTATCCAAGAGCAAACGGCTCGGCCGAGGCTTTTAATAAAACTCTAGTTCAAATTTTAAAGAAAACTTTGGACGATAATAAGAGAAATTGGCACGAGAAGTTATTAGAAGCCTTATGGGCCTACCGAACAACCTTCGAACTCCTACTCAAGCTACACCTTACGCTCCGGTGTATGGGTCCGAGGCAAGTGTTACCCTTAGAAGTTCGAGCTTCCTTAACTCGGAATTGCAGCTTGCAAACGAATCACGACGAAGAGAATGCCAAATTACGACTAGAAGAATTGGAAAGCCTAGAAGGGAAAAGACTTGCAGCACAGCAGAATTTAGAACTATACCAAGCTAAGATGGTTCAAGCCCATGACAAACTGGTCCGCCCAAGAACCTTCAAAGATGGTGACTTAGTTCTCGTTCTCAAGAGACCTATTCTTGCACACCGCAAGATAGGAGGAAAATTTGAACCCACTTGGGAAGGGCCTTTTGTGGTTGAGGCAGTCTACTCGGGAGGCTCCTACCTGCTAGTGAACTTCCAAGGAGAACGACATATGCTTCCGATCAACGAACGATACTTGAAGAAGTATTATGCTACCTGATGTTTCAAGGAATGAATTCTTCATCCCTAGAAGCTCGGGCGAAGTAGTTACTTATGACTGGGTCCGAACTCAATAATAATAAAAAATGTGCTAAAATAAATAAAATCATGATAATAAAGTTTTCCTTGTTTTCTTTTCCAAATCAAAATCTCTTTCCTGATCTTATCCCACTTCATTCCTGTTAAATTTAAAAATACAAAAAGTAATAAAAAAAACTGTCTTTAATAAACATTTTCTTAATGTTCTTGTTCTTAGTACAGCCCCTGATCCTTTTCCTTGTCTTTTCACAGGGAAATGTCGAACGAGCGGTTGGGTCCCGAACTTTAGAAATGGCGTAAGCCTTGCACTCGACGAAAAGAGGGTGAAAGATGGAGCAATAATCGAGATTGACTTGGACTTCGCACCAGCAGGCTCCGCAATATGAAGAAAGTGACTCGGGTCCCGATTGACGGAGAGGAACTACCCGGTCGGACAAGAATGAAAGTGGGTGGCCCAAGCCACCAATCCAACGAAGAAGAAAAGGAAAAAAACACCGAAGAAGACAAGAAAATCAAGTCCGTAGTCGCTACGGCAGAGGGCGAGCTTGTCGCTGTCGAGCCCACGAAACTCGGGAAGTACGAAGAGCTACTCTCACAAAGAACTCAAAGCAAAGAAATAAAAATTGCCGTATCCGCAAGATGTTAACCAAACTAGCAAGCGGACCAGGCGCGACGAGGCGAGCTTAGCTACGCGTACATATACTTCAAGGACGCCAGTTCACTGTGTACCGGAAGAATGGAGGCCGGCTCCTAGGTTAACGTAAGGGACCGGGGAAATCTCACGAAGATCGAAGAAAGAAGGCTACCACGCCACCGGATAGAACCACCAGTAATGCATAACCTTGTTGCAGAAGCAACCCCGGAGGATGTCCCGACGGACATCATCCCCGAGGAGCCGAGGTATGCAGGAGAACGTGAAGGGATTGAGTCGTATATCTCACAATAGGTCACCAGGCCCCACCATTTGCAGATTATTTCGGAATACGAGCTGGAGAGAATGCAGAATGTCGAAAAGAAAACTGTTGAATACTTCGAAAGAATCAGAGGCAGAAGGATCAATATACTAGAAGGCCTTGAGCTACATACAGACATGTTCTCAGAATACGAACAACAACAAATCATGGACTGCAACTGGGATTTAAAAAGAATGGGCCGAGCGGGCCGCCTAAGAGAAAACACTTACTCAGAACCCCGGAGATGGATGCCAGGGAAAGGTAGAATTACAATACAATGCGGATGCTGCTACAACTTCGCAGAAGATAGGAAGGGGAACCCACCAGGGATACTCCGTCATGGCCAAGTGGATCCAATGCCATTAGTCATCAAGAGAATGGTAAAAAGATTGATAACATGGAGGGTACTGCCAGCAGATTGCATACCCAATACTCGCATTATTAACATTTACAAGAAGGGTGACTGCATACCCCCGCACATAGATCACCACGACTTTGTCAGACCTTTTTGCACAGTTTCTTTCCTAAACGAGTGTAACATCATGTTCGGATCTGACCTCCAGATAGCAGGCCCAGGTGAGTTCCGAGGGCCAGTGAAGCGGATCTCAGTTACTTTCAGACGGATGGATGACAGGAAGACACCTTACCACTTCCAGCCAGACCCGGAGCTAGAGAGCCTCCGGCCTTACGAGCTGTGAGTTGCATGGAAAATATCACACCTTCAACGTACATCCATACGGCATCCTTGCCAAGGATGGCTTGGAAGGTGATGTTATTGACCATGTACCCCACTATTCAGACATGGATGTTTGACAGATACCTTTTTGGATGGATCGACAAAGATCATACATAGTCCGTTTTGAGTCTACATGGATTGTATGAGATGTATTCCAGATCGAGTTGTATGATGTATCTTCGACATGATTGGAATGAAAGTGACCATGTCACATTTTTGGCTTTCACCTCTTTTGTGCAAATTGACTGGGAAACGCCATTAAAGTTAAATGAACTTCAAACAAAGAACAGAAAAGAAATAAAAAAAAGAGAATAAAAGAAAAACTTTCCGTAAAAATCTAAAAATGACGAACACTAAATTCACATGAACATTAAATAAATGATAAAATAAATTTGAATCGTTAAAGGACAGACAAAATGAACACAAATTTCAAATCAAATTTTAAATCAAATTTCAAATTCAATCCTTCCAGATTCCAAATCAAATTTTAAATCAAATTTCAAATCCAATCTTTCCAAATTTCAAATCAAATCTCAATCAAATTCAAACTCAACCTTCCAAATTTCAAATCCAATCTCAATCAAATTTAGACTCAACCTTCCAAATTTCAAATCCAATGTCAATCAAATTCAAACTCAACCGTCCAAATCTGAAATCCAATCCATTCTATTCTCTCCCTTGTTTGGGATGGAAGCAATTGATTCCATTGACGTGGATCGAATCTGATGCGAGGGATTATATCCAATCCAAACCAGTGACTTCCGATCAACTCTTTTGAACGGGGTATGTAACATCTACATATTCCCTCCTAATCTATTTCCTTCATGAAAGTCTTTTACAACTTTCATGAAATTCTCGAAACACCAAAATTCCACACTTTTCAAATCAACACTACAAATCTTTGCAAAGTCAATGACTATTCAAATTCAAATTCTTGGGGTTGAGGATTTTACATCCGAGACTGCATTGCTTTAGGATCCTTTCCCTATCGCAATGAAATACATCAAATTCAAATTCTTGGGGTTGAGGATTTTACATCCGAGACTGCATTGCTTTAGGATCCTTTCCCTATCGCAATGAAATACATCAAATTCAAATTCTTGGGGTTGAGGATTTTACATCCGAGACTGCATTTCTTTAGGAGCCTTTCCCTATCGCAATGAAATACATCAAATTCAAATTCTTGGGGTTGAGGATTTTACATCCGAGACTACATTGCTTTATGAGCCTTTCCCTATCACAATGAAATACATCAAAACCAAATTCTTGGGGTTGAGGATTTTACATCCGAGACTGCATTTCTTTAGGCGCTTTTCCCTATCGCAATGAAATACATCAAATTCAAATTCTTGGGGTTGAGGATTTTACATCCGAGACCGCATTGCTTTAGGATCCTTTCCTTATCGCAATGAAATACATCAAATTCAAATTCTTGGGGTTGAGGATTTTACATCCGAGATCGCATTGCTTTAGGATCCTTTCCTTATCGCAATGAAATACATCAAAAATCAAACTTTTGGAGTTGAGGATTTTACTTCGAGACCGCATTGCTTTAGGATCATTTCCCTATCGCAATGAAATACATCAAATTCAAACTTTTGGAGTTGAGGATTTTACATCCGAAACTGCATTGCTTTAGGATTCTTTCCCTATCGCAATGAAATACATCAAAACCAAATTCTTTGGGTTGAGGATTTTACATCCGAGACTGCATTGCTTTAGGATCCTTTCCCTATCGCAATGAAATACATCAAAATCAAACTCTTGAGGTTAAGGATTTTACATCCAATATCGCATTGCTCTGAGATCTCTCCTCATTGTAATGATTCAATCCAATCAATTCAATTTTCTTTTGAGGTTGAAGATGTTACATCTAAAACCACAAAATTCCAATTTTCATTTCAAGTTCAAATCCCTTCAAATTAATTTTGACAAAACTTAAATCTAAATTGAAACTCCAAACTAAAATCTAAGCTCACACATAAAAAATTAAACTAAAACAAAATAAAATCTAAATTGAAATTCCCCAGTGTCATGTGATTTGGGATTCACCTCCTTTTCCTTTCCCCGCCGAGAGTTCATGAATCTCCGGCTTCAAAGATATACTTGACACTCCCCGACGGAAACTCTTCTACTTTGTCCTAAGTTTGTCACTTGGACGTTTGTGTTGGTTTTTTTGATCGCTTCGGTCAACACCGATACGCGCGGTGTGCTCTGTCAGCTCACCACACCTATTGGGGGTCCATTTGTCGACCTCATTTTTGATGAGGTCTTCTCTTCTTCTCTTTAGTACTTAGGATCTAGCCTTAGGCTTTTCCTTTGACTATCTTAGAGGATTAGAATTGGGACCCACCACTTAGAAATTCAAACCACTTCTTAACTCCCTGCAAACTCCACAAACTTGACTATAGACCCCTAATCACCTAGAGGGTTGAAATCAAATGTCGAAGTTTAAAGGCTGGGTTCCTATAGGACTCTTTGGCCTTAGGACTGCCCTGGGTGGCCTGGTCTGGTGAAGGGCTGACTTACACACACTCTACACTCATACATTACACTTGCACACACCTCCTAAAACCACACCCATACCCAACTTGACCTCCCGACTCATGTAGGTGATTCACATGGATGGTCCTTAACCCCTAAGCCCTCGGCTAAGAGGTTGGGAACAACATAGTGAATGCCTCAAATGAGTCCCTTCATGGCTCATGTGGGCTTGATATGGCTTCATAGCTCAACCAAAATGATTTCATTCCACTTACATTTACCCAATTTTCAATTTTTCAAATTTTCAATTTTTGACCACTGGGACCCTACACCCGCCTAGCCTACCCAAAACCCTTGAAACTGCCCAAAATTTGCAAAATCACCTAAATTACCCAAAATTTCTCAAAATTATTCCCAAACATTCCCACATTACTCAAATTGATCATTCATAGCCAAAAATACCAAAAATTCCAAAAATCCCTCCCAATACCCTCCAAATACCCAAAATACCCCTCTTGACCCAAAAATCCAAAAATTCAGAAAATACCCAGAAAATTTCAAAAAATCCCAAATATTCCCAATTTCATTTTGTTCAACTACACCATGGGTCAATTTTGTCAATTTACCCCACTTTTATCAAAACCCCCAATTTGACCAATTTTAACCCAAAGTGAACCCAATGTCAAACCAAGCCTACCCAATTGACCCAAATTCTGGTCCAATTCAATTTTAAACTTCAATTAAACATTCCCAACACCATTCTAGACCAAACGGAAGTCCAATTTGATTGACATTTGGATCCAATTTCACTTTTGGCCTTAAAGCCCAATTTGGACCCATGACCCAAACCTAACCCGAACTCACCCAATTCAACTCCAATTAACCCCAAATATTTTCTAAACCTTCCTTAACATCCCTACAAAAAAAACACTAACATGATTTGCCCAACATTTAGACCCAAACCCCACTTAAATTCAACCCAAAACCAAAAAGCCCAATTTTGACCTAAACCCAAACCTAACCCAAATAAGCCCAAACCCCAAAATCAAAGCCCAACCAAAGCCAAAACCTCTTTGAAACACTCCCATAAACATTTCCCAACATTCATTTTACATCAATTTCAACCCTAGCCCAACATTGGCCCAAGTTAGCCCAATTCGACCTATATTGGCCCATTCACCAAAGAAGCCCAAATTCAACCCAATTCAAACCCAAATCACTCCCAATTTGCTTCAAATCACTCATGACACATCCATGAGCTAAACCCAACAATTATTTGGCCCAAACTTCTACAAAATTCCCATCCATAAATCTATTTTTAAACCAAAAACCCACTTACATGAAACCTTCCTAAAAGCCCAAATTTCATGTTAAAGCCCATATGACAAATTCTTCTCATCATACCCTTGATTAAAATAAATCCCTAAGTTTGAAAATTCATCATGAAGACATTCCAAATTAAGCCCCATACAAATTCCCATCAAAATACCAAAATTTTTCTTAAATCCATTTCCATGAAATTGACTTAACTTTTCCCAATCCAAAGATGAGCCATGAAGCCATGCATGAGCCACATGGAAGCCATGAGAGCCTCTTTACATGTCACCATGCCATTTTGGGCAAAATGAGGAGACTCTTTCCTTAATTCCTAAAGGTGATTAACCACTCCCATGATTCCACTAAACCTTGCTTAAGCTTAATTGTACTTGGATGGTGACCATTCCCCACCGATTAAGCCGACCTAAATCACTTTCTATTCCGCCTAAACCAAGCCTTGGGTGGTGCACCTAGCCCAAATGGATGGGTTGACCAATTTGAGCCAAAATGAGCCCTCTCCCATTCCATTCTAATCCAAGCCTTTTACACATGGCATTTGCCAATTGCTTACACTAAACCCCAGCCCTGACCCACCTGACAAGATGGTGACCAGTGCCTGGCCGGCCAGCCACCAGGTCGTCGGAAAACACCACACCCGAGAGCTCACATGTGAGCCAACTTTGGAATTCCACCTCGTCGAGCCGCCCCATACCCAATGGCCACCATGGTCGTTCTTCCCATGCCCAGAAGCAGCTGATCCCAACCCTCGGCCATCCTCGTGAGGCTCTCCAACCACCTCTATTTAAACCCGACCCCTCACGGCCATGAGAGGAGAGTTGCACAAACCTTGCCGAAACTCGCCAAAATTGTTCCAAACCCTACTCCATACTTAGAGCGAGCTTGATCCCCAAGTGTCAATTTGCCCTAATCCCCGCCAACAAAATCCAATTTCTCAACTGAAATTTCACCCAAAACCAGGACACTTTGCCACAGTGAGCCAACCCTCAAATTTACTGGTCCTACACCTTCACTGGACCAAGAGGAGAAGTTTCCCACTGAAAGCCCCATCTTCAAGCCACCCAGTTGTTCAAGCCTCCAAGCTTTGTGATCGGCTGTGGTCACTTTCATAGCTAGGCAATTCACCAGACCAGGAGACTTCATCTGGAGCTTCCTGGGATCCAATCGAAGGTGACACAACCCTCAGATCGAAGCCACACTTCTCTGAGCAAAGGTATGGCCTCACTCTTCTTCCCGAGCTTCTGAACATTCTCCATTTTTATTGAGTCAATTTCATGCCACATAAACCGTATGGATGTGTTCGTCTTCTCGAGATGAATCCATAGAGCATAAGAACGTTCAATTTGGTCAAGTATCGAGTGAGATCTTAGGCATAAAAGACGGACGGTTCTCGGGCTAGGAGGCTTGGGGACGATGAAAGGATGCCGCTCATTTAATACACGCGGGGACGGACGGCCAGGATCGCGCCAGATCAGGAGACGGAACGACACAACGCTGAGTAGGATGGCGGTGCCAAATCAGAAGGCGACGCGTGTGCGTTCGGAGCTGCAGAGGTTGACGCGGCGCCGCGTGGATAAATAGAAAATTAGGGTATTTTCTGATTTATTTAATTCCCTAAACTTCAAAAATCCATAACTTTGTGTAGAAAAATCTGAAAAATAAAATAAAAATACCCTCTTGCTCAGTGAACAGAGGAGAATAATGTGGAAAAGAAATCATTTAATTTCATCAACTATTTTATTTTTAATGATTTATTTCCCTTCTGCATTGTTTTAATTCTCCATGCATATAAGAAATTCACCATGGCATGAGACCATAGGGCTTTTGAAGCCTCTGAATTTGGGAACATTCCCTGAATTTTCCAAAGTCAGAGGCCATCCCTATGAGAAGTTATTGATTTTTCAAATTCATGTTACTGTTTTGAGTATTTCAATTCCAATAATTAGCATGTTGTGAAATAAATTCTAGGAAAATTTGGTGATGTCTCTTATGACCAGAGGACCCTAGGAAAAATAGGTTTTGAGTTTATTCATTTAAAATAACCCTAATTGGCTTAAACACCCAAAATAGATCCCTAATTAATCAGAGTTAACCATACATCAAATTGACTTGAAATCAATCCTCCATTGACCTTTAGGATTAGAGGAGCTCACAATAAAAATTTGAGGTCAATTGGACTTGGTTAGCCCTACTAAATGGGTTGATTAAACCATTTAGTCAATTTGAACTTTAAAAATTCATAACTTTCATAATTCTTTTCAAAAATTCACCAAATTGATTTTGGAGCCTCTCTGATATCAGGGGAATTTAAGAAAATTAAAATTTCAATTTTCTAAAAAAGTTGATTTTTTGGTATTATTTTAATATTTTAATAATTTAAAAATAATAAAAATCACAAAAATAATAAAATTCACCAAAATGTCACATTTTGAATTTTAATCACTTAGGAACAAACCCCATATTTTTTTTAGGTCTATTTAATGAGATATTAAATTTTAAAGCCCTAAGGTAATTTTAAAATTAAAAAATGTATTTTTTTTAGCATTTTCACTAAAATAATTCTAATAAATCAAAGACAAATCAGAAAATTGTAAAAATTGATTATCTGATTTCCGTGATATCAGAGAGATTTTTGAAAAATATAAAATTTATTTTTCAACCTTTATTTTATTTTTAAATTAATTAATACTCCAAAACTTAAAATAATTATAATAAAAATAATATAATTCAAAAAAATCACCAAAATTAGTCCAAGTGGTCCTCTGGTCATTAGGAATGTCCCATAATTTTCTTAAGGATAGAAACTTTCCCTTGGTCATATTATTAAATTTTCCTTGGGAATTCCTATTTTCCACCAAAAATAATTACATAAATAAATTAAATACAGAAAAATCACATTTTCTCCTCTCATGTCTTTATTGGCATATGAGTGAAGTCACATAAAAATTTCAAGTTCATTTAAGTTCAATTTAGTGAGTTATGAAATTATTAAGCTTGAAGGGCAAAGTGGTAATTAAAATTTTAACCCTTAATTAAAACTTTAGGCTTAATAAAATTAACAAGTAAAATATTTGATCTTAATCTCATTTGGATGATTGAAATTTAAATAATTAAAGGGTAGAAACCTATTAAACAATTTAAAAATAATTAAAACAAACTTTAATTAAATAATTGATTAAATTTGGAAGAATAATAAAGTTGGAATTATTAAATAGGGATATTATTAGGAAGAGATTTGTTCTTTAATTTAAGAATCCCTAAATTAATCATCTCAATAATATTTAATTTCCAATTAAAATGATAATTCAAATTTAAATATTAATGGACTTAATCATCAAAATTAAGTTAAAAGTTAAATTATTAAACTTTTCTTTAAATTTTCAATTAAATTAAAATTAAAAATAAAATTAAATTAAAGATTAAATTAAATCAAACAAATTAAATTAATTTAAATTAAATTAAACCAATAAAATTAAATTAAATTAAATTGAATAAATTAAATTAAATTGAATTAAATTTAATTAAAGTTAAATTAAATCAATTAAATAAAGTTACATCAAAATAATGGTTAAATTAAATTAAATTAAATTAAATTAAATTAAATTAAATTAAAACATATTAAATTAAATTAAATTAAATTAATTTAAATTAAAATAAATAAAAAATAAATAAAAAATTAAATTAAATAAAATTAAATTAAAATTAAAATTAAAATTAAAATTAAAAATTAAAATTAAATTAAAAGTAAAACTAAACCAAATTAAATTACATTAAAGTTAAATTAAATTGAATTAAATAACATCACCTAAGACATAAAGAATTTAAAGAAATTCAAAATGAAGTAACTTGAACACTATTCCAAATTTAAACCCATTAAATTAAATTAAATCATTTGAACACCAATTTGCCCTTGAAAGCTTTGGTTGTCATAACTCCTAAATATAACGTTAAATGAAATGTTACTTCACCTATAGGATATTCAAATGTCATAGTTCACTGAGCAAGATAATAACAAAACTTGAATCCTCGGACGATTACTTCACCTGATCAATTAAATTCATTTGGACTTAAAACAATCCTAGCAGTATTGAAAAGATGTCTTCTTAAGCACTTTCTCAATATGATAGGATACTTATAAGAATAATTGAACTTAATTGTTCTTTGATGAAGAAAATCGTCCTCAAACCAAAACACAAGAACCTAGACGTCATAGGAAATGACTAGCTATAGGATTAGGAATTTGGTAGAAAACCATAACCCTTCCCTTAGCTTTACCTAGGAACTTGTTTAAATATTCTAATTGTGTTTTAAGTGCAGCTTGGGATGACGGGAAGACCCTCCAGGTACGCTTTTATTTTATTGCAATTTACCTTATTGCAATTTATTTAATCGCATCGCACTTACTTTTCTTGCATGATAAACAATTGTTGCATGAAAACCCACACCTCCAGGGTAGCCCCTAAAACTGAAACCAAAACTAAGTTAAAAGTCATTACAAGATAAAATTCACCGCCACAACATTTCAAAATATAAAACAACTCAAAATTTAATCACAAACAGAACACAAAACTGCAATTACAACTAAATTAAAACGTTATGTTGAATGATCGGGAATACCTCGGATGATGTAACCTACGTGTTGCTAACGGGATTTCCCACGGTCTAAATGAAAGTGTGGAACTCATTCAGTTGAGTTTAGCAAATTCATCTGGACTAAGTGAATCCGATAAAAATAACGATGCCGGAAGGATGGAACCGTGGGATCTTAACCGGTGTTGTTATAATAAACTTTAAGATTTGTTTTAAATAAAACATAAAAAAAAACACTTGGAAATTAAGACTTCTCTAAACCAAAACACCTTTCTCATCTCCTGACTTATGATTTCTAAAACTAAACCTCTGCAACAACAAGGAGCTTGGAGCACGGTGGGCATCACGGCCATCTTAGTCAGCAAAACAACTCTACATCAGCTAAACCTTCCTAGAATTAAACAACAAAGCCATAGGACTTCGAGGTAGTTTGCCTAGTGCAACATAAATCCTCAACCTTTTGTTAGGCATTTGCATTGCAAATTAAGCCCTAACCGGTCTTAGGATTCCGAGGTAGTCGTCCGATACGACATAAACCCTCACATCTTCAAGTCTACTTGTATGATTTTACCATACAAATATAAGTCCTAATTAATTAAAATTGGCAAGATCAAAACATTAAATAAATATTAGGACTTTCCTAAATTCAAGCCAAACAATAGGATAGTCTGGAAATTATCGAAGTTCGCTTCGAATCTGTGATTTCTCCTACCTTTCTTCCTTTGAATTCCCAAAATAAAATCTTCCAAATTTGATCCACTCCCTATTGAAATTCCAAAATTCAATCCCTTGAAAACTTAAACTTTGAAATTCTTGAGAGCAGAATTATTGATTATTATCGAGAGTTTTCTTAGGTGAATCCCGTCACCTAAGATGTAATTAACTATAGGGGCTTGCCCTTATAGGGAATTTTAAAGAACCCAGGTAATGTAAACCCTGTTTAATGCTTTCATATTAAGCAGGGGAACTTGTCGGCTTATAAAATTGGTTCGCATACCAAACGGATGTCACAAATCTTCTAGTTTATTTAATCGAGCCCCATCGTCAAGCAGTGTGCCTATTCTTCGGGATAGATACACGGTTTGTGGTACGGTGCTCGTTTATATAAACTATTTGGGATGTGAGATCGGTTTGATTTCATATCTTAAAATCTTCAAATTTAAAAAAATTATTTTTAAAATCAAATACTACTTTTCAAATTATTTATTTAAATTAAATTAAAAATTCGCCGACAATTTCTGTAGGCGACCCCTTTTCAAAATACAACACAACCCTAAAAAAATAAGCTGTACATCCTTATCCTAGGATGGTTGTTTCCGATTCGGGGGAAAAATTCCTCGAACCTCTGACTTTGTATGATTATTTCCTCTCTTCGATGGGATCTTATAATGATATGAGTTATGGCGTTGGTTACGTTTTAACTGTTTATAACGATTACGTAACTAACAACAACCAATTTAATCCGGATCCCGATTTCGATACCAATAACAATTCTCAAATCATACACAACCTCGACAATCACGATGACAAAGGAGACATTCACCAAGAAGGCTACAAAAGTTCAACAAGCGATGAATCTATTTGTGAATTTCAAGGAACTCCAATCACAATAGAGTTAGAGCTTTCAAATTCCGAAGCAACTCCAGAAGAACCTGTCATGCCGATTCAAAAGGAGACAACTGTAAACTCAGTACCAGATTCAGAAGAAATCACAGAAGTCAACTTAAGAAGCGGAAGGGTTCTACCTCCAAGAATGGGTCCAAAAGACAAAGAAAAACAGGTGGTTGTTCAGGAAGAATCAACCCCAACAGAAGAATTGCCCATTCGAGAAGAAACTGAGACACATGATAACAAAGTGGACTATAACGTGCTAGCCCATCTTAGGAAACTACCAGCCAAACAGAGCATCTACGATGCTCCCATCTTATCAAAAGAGATGAGGGAAGCTCGATCAAGGCCTTACTTCGATCGGAGATTTGTTTAGCTTCGGATGGCCGGAGATTCCTTGGACGAGGTTTGCTCGTTAAAGGAACAACGAGGTGTTACCTTCACTGACAGTGATCTACTACTTAGGACAGCCGATCACAACCGACCGTTGTACATTTCAGTTACAATCGGAAAATTTACGCTCTCCAGAGTATTGGTGGATCCAGGAGCATCAATCAACATAATGAATCTTCGGACGCTAGCATACTTGGAAATTGATGCTCACGAGCTTGAGGCGGACAAGATGTTACTAAGAGGATTCAACCAGAAAGGAGAAAGAGCCCTTGGATCAATAACACTGTTGATGAAGACCGGTGACTTAGCAAAGAGAACAACAAAATTCCATATAATTGATTCTGAAACATCGTTCAACGCGTTACTGGGCCGGCCATGGATGCATGAGAATCAGATGGTACCGTCATCTCTGCATTAGCGCATAAAATACTATGAAGGAGGGGAACAGTGCATTAAGGGTGATTTGCAACCTTTCTCTGTACATGAGATTGGAGTCCATGAAGATGCAGCTTATTACGCACCTCCGAAGAAAACAATCTTCTCCAGAAACACCGTGCCAAATGAAGCAAAAGAAATTCGAGATAATGAAGAACCTGAAGTTCTAGTCCAACAGTCACTCACCACTCCCTTACGGCGAGATGGTGAAGGTTTCTCCAGAACTCGCATCCGAGGTCGAGGCCGGGGACGAGGTCGTGGAAGAGACATTAGGATAGTTGGACAGAAAAAGCCAATGATCAACGTTGATTGAGAAAACAGCTCTGAAGAAGAATAGGAAGTCAAGAAAGAAGCAGCTACAATAAACCGGAAGAAACCACAATTCAAGATTTCTCTCGAAGATGAAAGGAACAAAGAATACAAATCGATGTACGAGAAGATTAACCGCTATGTACACACTATGACCCTGACCCCGATCCAGTCTAATAAGATCGAGGGTATGGTGGTCAAGGAAGTACATAGCAGCGGTGCAAAGCCAATCAAGTTTTACCGTGGCACTTCTTCTTCCAATACTAAAAGTGATGTACAATTTGAAGATGTCACTTCTTCCGAATTAATGGAATTACCTTTTGAGTGGTACTCTCCCTGTGTTCAAAATTTAATTCAGCGTGGTGTCTTACCTCGATAATTGACAAAAGGTCGATCACAACACTTCGAAAAATTATGGAATAATGCCGGTTGGCCTCCCAATTCAAAACATGGTCTCGGATTCGGCACAGTAGGTTCAGTTGACGATACAGAATTTTGCTTGGTTGTCACTTGTGAATCTAATGAAGACTGTTTGAAAACTACAGAAGATCTTGATGATCTACAAATTGGAGGTGCTCCTCCATAATTCGAAGAAGAAATCAAATCTACAATAGATGAGTTAATGGAAGTTAACTTAGGTACTAGCGAAAAGCCTAGACCAACCTTTGTTAGCTCCTTAGTCAATAAAGAAGATTCCGAGGAAATGATCGCTATTAATAGAATTCAAGGACTGTTTTGCTTGGAGTTAAGACGAAATGCCAGGATTAGCTCCAGAAGTCGCAGTTCACAGGCTAGGAGTGGATCCTACTTCCGTTCCATTCAGACAAGCTTCCAGAAGAATGCGCCTAGAAATTGAACAACAAGTAATAACTGAAGTTAAGAAGCTAATCGTCGCTAAATTTGTCCGTGAAGAACAATACCCTACTTGGCTAGCCAATGTGGTACCAGTCAGGAAAAAGAATGGTCAAATCAGAATCTGCGTGGATTTCAGAGACTTGAACAAAGCATGTCCGAAGGATGAATTTCCACTACCAATTCCAGAGTTAATGATCGACATCGCTTCAACACATGAAATATTCTCTTTCATGGATGGATCTTCAGGATACAACCAGATAAAGATGGCACCAGAAAACAAAAAGCTCACGACATTCAGGACACCAATCGGAGTGTCTTGCTACATAGTAATGCCATTCGGACTAAAGAACGCAGGAGCAACATACCAAAGAGCAATGACAAAGATTATTGATGAGCTCATTCACAACCAAGTTGAGCGCTATGTGGATGATGTGGTCATCAAAAGCAAACTGAAGGGAGACCACCAGTATGATTTGAGAATTGTCTTCGAGCGACTAAGGCAATACAACCTTAAGATGAATCCCTTAAAATGCGCCTTCGGCGTCACCTCCGGGAAATTCTTAGGATTCCTTGTCGGACATCGCGGGATCGACATTGATCTGGAAAAAATTAAAGCTATCTTAAAAATGCCGCCTCCCAAAACCTTAAAACAGCTACGATCCTTTCAAGGGAAGCTGGCATATCTTCGACGCTTTATTTCAAACTTGTCAGGTAGGTGTCAGCCCTTCTCGGCATTAGTTAAAAAGGACGCCAAATTCGTTTGGGAAGAAAAATGCCAACGGGCCTTCGAGGACATTAAACAATACTTAATGACACCTCCTGTCTTAGCAGCCCCAGTCTTAGGTAGACCGTTGATACTTTATACCGCGGCTCTAGACGACTCCCTTGAAGCCCTGCTAGCCCAGGTCAATGATGAGAGGAAAGAAAATGCTCTCTACTAGTTAAGCCGTCGTTTTATTCCGATGGAAGTAAAGTATCCTCCAATTGAGAAGCATTGTTTGGCCCTGATCTTCGCCGCCCAAAAGCTCAGGCATTACATGCTCTCTCATAAGGTCAACCTCATCTCGAAAGTTAATCCGTTGCAATATTTGATGACCAGTCAAACACTTTCTGGTAGACTTGCCAGGTGGTCAATGATATTATTGCAATTCGACATAACTTTCGTTCCTCTCCGTGCCGTAAAGGGACAAATCCTAGCAGATTTCCTTGCAGCACACCCTTTGCCGGCAGAATCGCCTCTCAGTGACGACTTGCCAGATGAGTAGATAATGAACCTAGAAGACACTAATGATCGACGTTGGGAACTATACTTCGACGGAGCGTCCTCAGCACAGAAAGACAAAGAATTGCAAACGATAGTGCCCGGTAAGGCATGAATCGGACTAATCTTTATAACACCGGAGCGGGGGATGTTAAGATACTCCTACCACTTAACAGAGTAGTGCACAAATAACGAGGCAGAATACGAAGCCCTCATAACAAGACTAGAACTGAACATTCAAATGGGAATAAAGGACATCAACATCTACGGAGATTCTCAGTTGATCATTCAACAGTTGCAGGACAATACAAAATCTTAAAGCCAAGACTCGAGCAATACTTTCAGTATGCGATGAGACTGTTGGAACAAATTCTGAATGTAATAATCTACAAGATCCCCAGAAGAGAAAATGCTCTCGCGGATGCGCTGGCTCGCCTTGCAAAAGAATTTTCCTGTTTACAAGATGAGTCAGTTGAAGTGTCAGTTCAAGGACGACGAGTCCTATCACAGCTCGACATGGATATGATACGGAAATCGGGAAAAGCGAGAGGAATCGATGGCGGCGGTGACGGAAAACACGAAGATTGGCGTCGGCCTACTAATAGACTACCCGCAAACAGGGAAATTACCGGACGATAAGTCATTAGCACATCAAATCAAGAAAAGAGCTCTGTCTTACGCATTAATAAACAATACATTATATAGAAGGTCTTTTGATCAGATGTGGTTAAGATTCCTGAGCGGGTCCGAGGCTCGTGAAATTGTCAAAGAAGTGTATTCAGGACTTTGTGGCGCTCATCAGTCGGGTCCGAAAATGAAAATGAAAATTAAAAGGCTAGGGTATTATTGGCCCTCGATGATGACCGATTGCATGAAGATTGCCAAAAGTTGTCACCAGTGTCAAGTGCACGGAGTGGTTCTACACCAACCTCCAAACGTGCTACATCCGACAATTGTGTCATGGCCATTTGAGTGTTGGGGCACAGATATAGTGGGTCCGATAGAACCACCTTCTTCAAGAGGACATCGCTTCACCCTTGCAGCTACAGATTACTTTTCTAAATAGGCAGAAGCAGTTCCACTCAGAGAAGTAAAGGCACACCACGTGCTACAATTTTTCAAAAATTAAGTTGTATATCGTTTCGGAGTACCGCGCAGAATCATTTCAGATAATGGGTCCGCATTCAGAAGTACAAAAATCAACAATTTTGTCAGAAGACATGGAATCGATTGGCGATATGCAACGATCTACTACCCAAGAGCAAACGGCTTGGCCAAGGATTTTAATAAAACTCTCGTTCAGATTTTAAAGAAAACTTTGGATGACAACAAGATAAATTGGCACGAGAAGTTATTAGAAGCCTTATGGGCCTACAGGACAACTTTCAGGACTCCTACTCAGTCTACACCTTACACTTTGGTGTACGGGTCCGAGGCAGTTTTACCTTTAGAGGTTCAACTTCCATCACTCAGGATCGCAGTTGCAAATAAAATTACTACAGAAGAAAATGCCAGATTACGACTGGAAGAGCTGGAAAATTTGGAAGGAAAAAGACTTGCAGCACAACAAAATTTGGAATTGTACCAAGCTAAGATGATCCAGGCCCATGATAAACTGGTCCGCCCAAGAACTTTCAAAGTTGGTGACTTAGTTCTTTTTCTCAGAAGACCTATTCTTGCACTTCGCAAGATAGGAGGCAAATTTGAACCGACTTGGGAAGGGCCGTTTGTAGTTGAGGCAGTCTACTCAGGAGGCTCCAACCAACTTGTAAATTGCCAAGGAGAACGAAAAATGCTTCCAATCAACGGACGATATTTGAAGATGTATTACGCAACCTGATGTTTCGAAGGGTGGCCTCTAAAATAGAGATTTATCCCTAGAAACACGGGTAAAGTAATCACTTTGTGACAGGGTCCGAACCCAAAAAACATAAAAAATGGATAAAAAATATATGTGCTAAAAATAAAATATATGAAAATCATAATAATAAAGTTTTACCCTTCCTTTCTAATTAATTCTTGTTCCTGATCTTTCTCCATCTTTTCCTACTTTCCTTAAAAATTAAAATTGGAGTAAGTGAATAAGAATCTTCAGTGATAAATACTTTCTTAATGTTCTTATTCTTAGTACAGCCCCTGATCCTTTCCTTGTCTTTTGTGTAGGGAAATGTCGAATGGGCGGTTGGTCCTAAACTTTAGAAATGGCGTGAGTCTCGCACTTGATGAAAAGAGGGTGAAGGATGGAGCAGTGATAGAGATTGAATCGGACTTCACACCAGCTGGCTTACAATACGAAGAAAATGATTAGATCCCAGTTGATCGAGAAGAACTTCACAGCCAAACAGTGATGAAAGTGGGTGGCCCGAGCCACCAATCCAACAACAAGAAAAGAAAAACAAACGCTGCAGAAGATAAGAAAATTATGTCCATGGTTGCTACAGCAGAAGGTAGGCTTTTCAGTGCCGCGCCCGCAGAAATTCAAGGAGTAAGAAGAGCTACTCTCACTGCTACTCAGCGACGAAATAAGAATCGTAGTATTCGCAAAATGTTGACCAAGTTAGCAGAAGATCAACATGGACAGACGGTGGGTACTATTAGTGCAAATGCCCCAAAGAGACCGGTTCTCCAGGAACCAGAAAGAAGAAAGCCAACTCTAAAAAGGTTGGAACCGATGAAAGAAATACCAGGGAGAGCAGAAATAGAGTCGGTGCCTCAATGCCGGGCAGATATACCAGACCCGAGGAGTCTTGTTGCGAAAGCAACCCCGGAGGATGTCCCTACAGAGACTATCCCCGAGGAGCCGAGACATATAGGAGAACGTGGTGGGGTTGAGCCATACATCCCACAGTACGTTACCAGACACCGAGGACTTCAGATAATTCCAGAATATGAGCTGGAGAAAATGCAGCTAGTTGAAAAGAAGACCTTTGAATACTTTGAAAGGATTGGAGGCAGAAGAATCAACATTTTGGAAGGCCTCGAGTTACACACAGGTGTATTCTCAGAGTACGAGCAACAACAGATTGTGGATTGCATTCTAGAACTTTAGAAAATGGGTCGAGCAGGCCGTCTGAGAGAAAAGATGTATTCAGAACCCCGGAAATGGATGCCAGGGAAAGGAAGAGTCACAATACAATGTGGATGTTGCTATAACTTCGCAGAAGACAGAAAAGGGAATCCACCAGGGATACTCTATCACGGTGAGGTGGATCCAATGCCGAGAATAATTAAAAGAATGGTGAAAAGAATGATAACGTGGAGGGTACTGCCAGCAGACTGCGTACCCAACAGCTTGCATCATCAACATCTATCAGAAGGGCGACTGCATACCTCCACACATAGACCACCACAACTTTGTCAGACCTTTCTGCACAGTTTCGTTCGTCAACCAGTGCAATATCATGTTCGGATCTGACCTCCGGATAGCAGGCCCGGGTAAGTTTCGAGGGTTAGTGGAAATACCACTTCCTGTAGGTTCTGTCATGATATTACAAGGAAGTAGAGCAGACGTCGCAAAGCATTGCATACCGGGAGTACCAGTGGAGTGAATCTCTGTCACTTTTAGAAGGATGGATGACAGAAAGGCACCATACCATTTCCAGCCAGATATAGAATTGGAGAGTCTCCGACCCTACGAGCTGTGAGTTACATGGGAGATAGCACACCTCCAAAGCATATCCATGCGGCATTCCTGCCAAGGGTAGCTTGGAAGGTGATGTTATTGACCATGTACCTTACTATTCAGACATGGATTTAACAGATACCTTTTTGGATGGATCAACAAGAATCATACATAGTCCGTTTTGAGTCATGGATTGTATGAGGAATATTTCAGATCGAGTTGTACGATGTATTTTCAACAAGATTGGAATGAAAGTGACCATGTCACATTTTTGCCTTCACCTCATTTTGTGCAAATTGACTGGGAAACGCCATTAAAGTTAAATGAACTTCGAACAAAGAACAGGAAAGAAAAGGAAAATAAATAAGAGACTCTTTTTCATAAAAATCTGAACATCAAAAAGAATTTCGAATCCACATGAACTTCTACAAACATTCTCTGCACTTTACAATATGTTCTCAGCAACTGCATTCATAAATCTCAGCAATATGTTCAGTCTCTGCATTCATAAAACTCTGCATTCCCAAATATCAGCAAAATCTTTCTCAAATCTCAGCATAAGCCAAATCTCAGTAAAATTCTTCATAGTCATAGCATAAATCAAATATCAACAAGATTTTTTTCATAACCACTGCATAGACTGAATCTCAGCAAAAATTCCCCATGGACCTCAGCAAAATTTCCCTCAATCTCTTCATAAATAAATTTCAATTCTTCAGTCTGAGCATAAGTCAGCAAAATTCTTCAATGTCTCTATACTCACAGAATCTCTGCAATCTCAGCATTCAGGATAGGATTCCGCCCTACTCCCATCTCAGCAATCTCAGCAATCAGGATAGGCTTCCGCCTTACTCCCATATCAACAATCTCAGCAATCAGGATAGGCTTCCGCCGTACTCCCATCTCAGCAATCTCAGCATTCGGGATAGGCTTCCGCCCTACTCTCATCTCAGCAATCTCAGCATTCGGGATAGTCTTCTGTCCTACTCCCATCTCAGCAATCTCAGCAATCGGGATAGGCTTCCACCTTACTCCCATCTCAACAATCTCAGCAATCGGGATAGGCTTTCACCGTACTCCCATCCCAGCAATCTCAGCAATCGGGATAGGCTTCCACCGTACTCCCATCTCAGCAATCTCAGCAATCGGGATAGGCTTCTGTCGTACTCCCATCTCAGCATTCGGGATAGGCTTCCGCCCTACTCCCTTCTCAGCAATTCTTAGCACTCGAGATAGGCACAGTCCTACTCCTTTCTCAACAATCTCAAAATTTGACCCTCTCAGCGAGAAATTGAAATTAAAACACTCTGCATTTCGAATAGGCTTTGTCCTATTCTTCCTCAGCATTTGGAATAGGTTCAGTCCTGCTTTCTTCTCAACTTACAAATGCATCCGGGTGGGCCTTAGCTCTACTCTTTTCTCCGCATAAAATCAAGTTAAAACTCAATCAAAATTCAAACTTAAAATTAAAACTTGAGATAGAAAATGAAACGAATCTAAGATCCAATCTCTTGAAATCTTGTGATCTGAAATTCACCTCCTTTTTCCCCAGTGAGAGTTCTGGAATCTTAGGTCTTGGAGATTTACCTAATAGTCCTGTCGGCATATTTTTAGGTTGTGTGTTTTATTTTGAAAAGGGGTCGCCTAACAGAAGTTGTCGGCGAATTTAAATTTTAAATTTAATTTAAAATATATATATAATTTAGAAAGTAGTATTTGATTTTGAAAATAATTTTAAATTTGAAAATTTTAAGATATGAAATCAAACCGATCTCACATCCCAATTAGTTTAAATAAACGAGCACCGTACCACAAACCGTGTATCTATCCCTAAGGATAGACACACTGCTTAATGGTGGGGCTCGATTAAATAAACTAGAAGATTTGTGACATCCGTTTGGTCTGCGAACCAATTTTATAAGCCGACAAATTCCCCTGCTTAATATGAAAGCATTAAACAGGGTTTATATTACTCAGGTTCTTTAAAATTCCCTATAAGGGCAAGCCCCTATAGTTAATTACATCTTAAGTGACGAGAATCACCTAAGAAAACTCTCGATAATAATCAATAATTCGCTCTCAAGAATTTCAAAGTTTAAGTTCTCAAAGGATTGAAGTTCGGAATTTCAATAGGGAATGGATCAAATTTGGAACATTTTGTTTTGGGAATTCAAAGGAAGAAAAGTAGGAGAAATCACAGATTCGAAGTGAACTTCGGTAATCTCCCGACTATCCTATTGTTTGGCTTGAATTTAGGAAAGTCCTAATGTTTATTTGATGTTTTGATCTTGCCAATTTTAATTAATTAGGACTTATATTCGTATGACAAAATCATACAAATAGCCTCGAAGATGTGAGGGTTTATGTCGTATCGGACGACTACCTCGGAATCCTAAAACCGGTTAGGGCTTAATTTGCAGTGCAAATGCCTAACAAAAGGTTGAGGATTTATGTTGCACTAGGCAAACTACCTCGAAATCCTATGGCTTGGTTGTTTAATTCTAATAAACTTTTGCTGATGTAGATTCAAGTTTTGCTGATGACGATGGCCGTGCTGCCCACCATGCTCCGAGCTCCTTGTTGTTGCAGAGGTTTAGTTTTAGAAGTCATAAATCAGAGGATGAGAAAAGTGTTTTGGTTTAGAGAAAATCTTAATTTCCAAGTGTTTTCAATATTTTAATTAAAACAAATCTTAAAGTTGATTATAACGACACCGGTTAAGATCCCACGGTTCCCTCCTTCTGGCATCATTATTTTTATCGGATTCACTTAGTCCGGATGAATTTGCTAAACTCAACTGAATGAGTTCCACACTTTCATTTAGACCGTGGGAAATCCCGTTAGCAACACGTAGGTTACATCATCCGAGGTATTCCCGATCATCCAACGAGACGTTTTAATTTAGTTGTAATTGTAGTTCCGTGTTCCGTTTGTGATTAAATTTTGAGTTGTTTTATATTTTGAAATGTTGTGGCGGTGAATTTTATCTTGCAATGACTTTTAACTTAGTTTTGGTTTCAGCTTTTAGGGGCTATCCTAAAGGTGTGGGTTTTCATGCAACAGGTTGTTTATCATGCAAGAAACGTAAGTGCGATGCGATTAAATAAATTGCAATAAGGTAAATTGCAACAAAATAAAAGCGTACCTGGAGGGTCTTCCCGTCATCCCAAGCTGCACTTAAAACACAATTAAAATATTTAAGCAAGTTCCTAGGTAAAGCTAAGGTAAGGGTTATGGTTTTCTAACAAATTCCTAATCCTATAGCTAGTCATTTCCTATGACGTCTAGGTTCTTGTGTTTTGGTTTGAGGACGATTTTCTTCATCAAAGAATAATTAAATTTAGTTGTTCTTATAAACATCCTATCATATCAAGGAAGTGCTTAAGACAAATCTTAACCATCTTTTCAATATTTCTAGGATTGTTTTAAGTCCAAATGAATTTAATTATATAAATGAATTAATCGTCCGGGGATTCAAATTTTGTTATTATCTTACTCAGTGAACTAGGATGCTTGAATATCCTATAAGTGAAGTAACATTTCATTTAATATTCTGTTTAGGAGTTATGATAACTAAAACTTTCGAGGGTAAATTGATATTCAAATGGTTTGTGATTTAGTTTAATTTCAATTAATGGGTTTAAATTTGGAATAGTGTTCAAGTTATTTTAGATTTATTTTGAATTCTTTATGTCTTTGGTGATGTTATATTTAATTCAACTTAATTTAATTTAATTTAATTTAATCTTTAATTTAATTTAATTCAATTTAGTTTGATTTGATGTTAAATTAAATTAATTTGATTTGATTTAATTTAATTTTATTTAATTTAATTTAATTTAATTTATTCATTTAATTTAATTTAATTTGTTTATTTAATTTAATTTAATTTAATCTTTAATTTAATTTAACTTTTAATTTTAATTTAATTTAATTTAATTTAATTCAATTTAATTTACTTAATTTAATTTAATTTTTAATTTAATTTAATTTTTTAATTTTAATTGAAATTTTTAAAAGAGTTTAATAATTTAATTTTAGTTTAATGATTAAGTCTTTTAATGTTTTGAATTTGAGTTATCATTTTAATTAAGAATTGAATATTAATGAGATAATTAATTTAGGGATTTTTAAATTAAAGAATAAATCTCTTCCTAATAATATCCCTATTTTAATAATTCCAATTTTATTATTCTTCCAAATTTAATCAATTATTTAATTAAGGTTTAATCATTTTAAATTGTTTAATGGATTTCTACCCTTTAATTATTTAAATTTCAATCATCCAAATCAGATTAGGATCAAATATTTTACTTGTTAATTTTTTTTCTTTTTATTAAACCTAAAGTTTTAATTAAGGGTTAAAATTTTAATTACCACTTTACCCTTTAAGCTTAATAATTTCATAACTCACTAAATTGAACTCAAATGAACTTGAAATTTTTATGTGACTTCACTTACATGTCAATAAAGACATGAGAGGAGAAAATGTGATTTTTCTGTATTTAATTTATTTATATAATTCTTTTTGGTAGAAAATAGAGATTTCAAAGGAAAATTTAATAACATGACCAAGAGAAAGTTTCTGTCCTTAAGAAAATTAGGGGACATTCCTAATGACCAAAGGACCACTTGGATCAATTTTGGTGATTTTTTGAATTATATTATTTTTATTATAATTATTTTAAGTTTTGGAGTGTTAATTAATTTAAAAATAAAATAAATGTTGAAAAATGAATTTTATATTTTTCAAAAATCTCTCTGATATCAAAGAAATTAGAGAATCAAATTTTGTAATTTTCTGATTTTTCTATGATTTATTATAATTATTTTAGTGAAAATGCTAGAAAATACATTTTTTTTAATTTTAAAATTACCCTAGAGCTTTAAAATTTAATATCTCACTAAATAGACCTAAGAAAAATATGGGGTTTGTTCCTAAGTGATTAAAATTCAAAATGTGACATTTTGGTGAATTTTATTATTTTTGTGATTTTTATTATTTTTTAATTATTAAAATATTAAAATAATATTAAAAAATCAACTTTTTTAGAAAATTGAAATTTTAATTTTCTTAAATTCCCCTGATATCAAAGAGGCTCCAAAACCAATTTGGTGAATTTTTGCAAGATATTTTGAAAGTTATGAATTTTTAAAGTTTAAAATAGCTAAATGGCTTAATCAACCCAATTAGTAGGGCTAACCAAGTCCAACTGACCTCAAATTTTTATGGTGGGTTCCTCTGATCCTGAAGGTCAGTGGAGAATTGATTTCAAGTCAATTTGATGTATGGTTAGCTCTAATTAATTAGAGATCCATTTTGGGTGTTTAAGCCAATTAGGGTTGTTTTAAATGAACTAACTCAAAACCTATTTTTCCTAGTGGTCCTCTCGGTCATAAGGAACATCACCAAATTTTCCTAGAATTTATTTCATAACATGCTATTTATTGGAATTAAAATACTCAAAACAGTAACATGAATTTGAAAAATCAAAAACTTTTCATAGGGATGGCCTCTGACTTTAGAAAATTCAGGGAATGTTCCCAAATTCAGAGGCTTCAAAAGCCCTATGGTCTCATGCCATGGTGAATTGTATAAATGCATGGAGAATTAAAAATATGCAGAGAGTAAATAAATTATTAAAAATAAAATACTTGATGAAATTAAATGATTTCTTTTCCACATTATTCTCCTCTATTCACTCGAGCAAGAGGGTATTTTTATTTTATTTTTCTGATTTTTCTACACAAAGTTATGAATTTTTGAAGTTTAGGGAATTAAATAAATCAGAAAAATCCCTAATTTTCTATTTATCCACGTGGCGTCGCGTCAACCTCGGCAGCTCCGAAACGCCACGTGGCGCGCTCCCATTCGACGCCGCCATCTGACTCAGCGCTCCCGGGGCCCGCTGTATCGTTCCGTCTTCTGATCCGACACGATCCTGGCCGTCCGTCCGCGCGTGTATTGGATGGACGGCATCCGTTCATCATCCCCAAGTGTCCTCACCCGAGAGCCGTCCACACTAAATCCCTAATATCTCACTCGATACTCAATGAATTTTCATGTTCTTATGCTCTATGGATTCGTCTTGAAGAGACGAACACATCTATATGGTTATCATGCATTGAAATTAAAGCATTTGAAATGATGAATCTCCATAAGCTCGGGATGAAGAATTAGCTCATACCTTTGCTCAGAGAAGTGTGGCTTCGATCTGAGGGTTGTTGCACCTTCGATTGGATCCCAGCAAGCTCCGCATGAAGTCTCCCGGTCCGGTGAATTGTCTAGGTATGATTTCGACCACGCCCGATCACAAAGCTTGGAGGCTGGAGCAACCAGGTGGCTCGGAGATGGGGCTTTTGCCGGTGGATACCTTCCCTCGGTCCGTTGAAGGTGTAGAACCAATCAATTTGGGGATTGGCTCACCGTGGAGAACCGTCCCGGTTTTGGGTGGAATTTTAGTTGAGAAATCGGATTTTGTCAGTGGGGATTAGGGCAAATTGACACCGGGGATCAACTCGCTCTAAGGGTGGAGACGGGTTTGGAACAATTTTGGCGAGTTTCGGCAAGGTTTGTGCAACTCTCCTCTCATGGCCGCGAGGGGGTCGGGTTTAAATAGAGGTGGTCGGAGAGCCTCACAGGGATGGCCAAGGGTTGGGATCAGCTGCTCCAGTCATGGGAAGAACAGCCATGGTGGCCATTGGGCATGGGGCAACTCAACGAAGGTGGAATTCCAAAGTTCGGCTCCTCCCAAGGTCTCGGCCATGGTGTTTTCCGGTGACCCAGGAGGCTGGCCGGCAGGCATGGGTCACCCTCAGGTCCAGGTGGGTCAGGGCTGGAGGTTTGTGCAGTCAATTGGCAATTGCCATGTGTAAAGGCTTTGAATTAAAATAGAATGGGGAAGGGGTCATTTTGGCTTCAATTTGGTCAACCCATTGGTTTGGGTTGGGTGCACCTCCCCATGGCCTGATTTTGGGCTGAGAGGATCAGTTGGGTCAGCCAAGAGAGAATGGTATGGTCTCTATCGATGAGGAGGTGGCTAAACATGGTTTAGTGTGTGTCATGAATAAGGTTAAAAAGGCTTAATGAAAGATTAGGAAAGGAGCCCCTCCTTTTACCATTAATGGCATGGTCACATGCCAAACTTTCATGGCTTCATATGGCTTGTGAATGGCTCATTCATGGCTCCATTTGGCTTGGGAAAAGTTTAGTCAACTTCATAAAAATGGATTTTAAGGATTTTGGACATTTTGGTGGAAAGTTGGATGAAGCTTTATTTAGAATTATTTGATCATTGGATTAGGACTTAGGGATGATTTTAATTGAATGCATGATGAAGAGAATTTGTTATATGGGCCTTAGATTGATTTTGCCCCTTTGGATTTTGGTGGAGATGGGCTTTAGGAAGGTTTAAGAAAGTGGGCTTTTGGTTTGGAAATAAATTTATGGATGGGGAATTTGTGAAGGATTGGGCCAAACAAATGTTGTTTTTAGCTCATGGATGAGTCATGAGTGACTTGAAGCAAATTGGGAGTGATTTGGGTTTGAATTGGGTTGAATTTGGGTTCTTTTGGTGAATGGGCCAACATAGGCCCAAGTGGGCCAAGTTGGGCCAATGTTGGGCTAGGGTTGAAATTGATGTAAAATAAATGTTGGGAAATGTTTATGAGAGTGTTTCAAAGAGGTTTTGACTTTGGTTGGGCTTTGATTTTGGGGTTTGGGCTCATTTGGGTTAGGTTTGGTTTTAGGTCAAAATAGGGCCTTTTAGCTTTGAGTTGAAGTTGAGTGGGGTTTGGGTCTAAATGTTGGGAAAATCATGTTAGTGTTTTTTTGTGGGAATGTTAAGGAAGATTTGGAAAAGATTTGGGGTTAATTGGAGTTGAATTGGGTGAGTTTGGGTTAAGTTTGGGTCATGGGTCCAAATTGGGCTTTAAGGCCAAAAGTGAAATTGGATCCAAATGTCAATCAAATTGAACTTGGATTTGGTCTAGATTGGTATTTGGAATATTGAATTGAAGTTTAGAATTGAATTGGACCAGAATTTGGGTCGATCGGGTAGGTTTGGTTTGACATTGGGTTCACTTTGGGTTAAAATGGGTCAAATTGGGGGTTTTGACAAAAGTAGGGTAAATTGACAAAATTGTCCCATGGTGTAGTTGGACAAAATGAAATTAAGAATATTTGGGATTTTCTGGAATTTTCTGGGAATTTTCGAATTTTTGGATTTTTTGGGTCAAGGGGGGTATTTTGGGTATTTGGAGGGTATTGGGAGGTATTTTTGGAATTTTTGGTATTTTTGGGTATGGATGATCAATTTGAGTGGAGAGAAATATTTGGGATTGATTTTGGGGAATTTTGAGCAATTTAGGTGATTTTGCAAATTTTGGGTAGTTTCAAGGGTTTTGGGTAGGCTAGACCGGTGTAGGGTCCCGGTGGTCAAAAATTGAAAATTTGGAAAATTGAAGATTGGGTGAATTTGAGTGGAATGAAGTCATTTTGGTTGAGCCATGAAGGGACATCAAGCTCACATGAGCCATGAAGGGACTCATTTGAGGCATCCACTATGTTGTTCCTAACCCTCTTAGCCAAGGGCTTAGGGGTTAAGGACCATCCATGTGAATCACCTACATGAGTCGAGGAGGTCAAGTTGGGTATGGGTGTGGTTTTAGGAGGTGTGTGGAAGTGTAGTGTGTAGGTGTAGTGTATAAGTGTAGTGTATGTGTAAGTCAGCCCCTTCACCAGACCAGGCCACCCGTAGGCAGTCCTAAGGCCAAAGAGTCCTATAGGAACTCATCCTTTAAACTTCCACATTTTATTTCAACCTCGTAGGTGATTAGGGGTCTACGAGTCAAGTTTGTGGAGTTTGCAGGGAGTTTAGAAGTGGTTTGAATTTCTAAAAGGTGGGTCCCAATTCTAGTCCTCTAAGATAGTCAAAGGAAAAGCCTAAGGCTAGATCCTAAGCACTAAAAAGAAGATGAGAAGACCTCATCAAAAATGAGATCAACAGTCCCCAGTGGAAATTTCTTACACTTCGTCCTAAGTTTGTCACTTGGACATCTGTTTTGGTTTTGTTGATCTCTTCGGTCAACGCCAATACGCGCGGTGTGCTTGGCTAGCACACCACACCTATTGGGGGTCCATTTGTTGACCTCATTTTGATGAGGTCTTCTCTTCCCTCTTTAGTGCTTAGGATCTAGACTTAGGCTTTTCCTTTGACTATCTTAGAGGACTAGAATTGGGACCCACCCCTTAGAAATTTGAACCACTTCTTGCCTCTCTACAAACCCCACAAGCTTGATTGTAGACCCCTAATCACCTAGAGGGTTGAAATCAAATGTGAAGGTTTAAAAGATGAAGTTCCCTATAGGACTCTGTGGCCTTAGGACCACCCTAAGTGGCTTGGTCTGGTGAGGGTTGACTTACACACTCACTACACTCACACTCTACACTCTCACACACACAATCCAAATCCTAAAACCACACTGATACCCAACTTGACCCCTTGACTCATGTAGGTAATTCATATGGATGAACCTTAACCCCTAAGCCCCTGGCTAAGAGGGTTAGGAACAACATAGTGAATGCGTCAAATGAGTCCTCTCATGGCTCATATAGGCTTAATATAACTTCATGGCTCAACCAAAGTGTTTCCATTTCACTCATATTTGATCAATCTTCATTTTTTCAAAATTTCAATTTTTGACCCCGGGGACACTACACCCACCAAACCTACCAAATGCCCTTGGAGCTACCCAAAATTTGCAAAATCACCTAAATTGCCCAAAATTTCTCAAAACCATTCCTAAACATTTCCCTCCACTCAAATTGATCATCCATAGCCAAAAATACCAAAAATTCCAAAAGTACCCCCCAATACCCTCCAAATACCCAAAGTACCCCTCTTGACCCAAAAATCCAAAAATTCAGAAAATTCCTAGAAAATTTCAAAAAATCCCAAATATTCCCAATTTCATTTTTTTTAACTACACCATGGTCCAATTTTGTCAATTTACCCCACTTTTACCAAAACCCCCAATTTAGCCCATTCTTAACCCAAGTGAACCCAATGTCAAACCAAACCTACCCAGTTGACCCCAATTTTAGTCCAATTCAATTCTAAACTTCAATTTAATATCCAAAATATCAATATAGACCAAATCCAAGTCTAATTTGATTGACATTTGAATCCAATTGCACTTTTGACCTTAAGGCCCAATTTGGACCCATGACCCAAACTTAGCCCAAACCAAACCCAATTTAATTCCAATTGACCCCAAACCTTTCCTAAACCTTCCCTAACATCCCCACCAACAAAACAGTAACATAAGTTGCCCAAAAATTTGGACCCAAACCCTACTCAAATTCAACCCAAAACCAAAAAGCCCAATTTTGACCTAAACCCAAACCTATCCCAAATGAGCCCAAGTCCCAAAACCAAAACCCAACCAAAGTTAAAACCTCTTTGAAACACTCTAATAAACTTTTTCCAACATTTATTTACATCAATTTCAACCCTAGCCCAACATTGGCCCAAATTAGCCCAATTTGACCTACATTAACCCCTTTACCAAAGAAGCCCAAATCCAACCCAATTCAAACCCAAATCACTCCAAACTTGTTACAAATCTATCATGACACATCCTTAGACAAAACTCAACATTTATTTGGCATGGCACCTTGCGAATTATTCTATTCAAAAGCCCATTTTAAAACCTAAAGGCCCACTTCCTTAAACCACTTTAAAAGCCCACCCAAGACCATTTCAAAAGCCCAAGTTTTCAATCTAAAGCCCACATGACATTTCTCCGCATCATCCACTTAATCAAAATCACCCCTAAGTTTCAAAATAATCATTAAACCATTCCAAATCAAGCTTCATGAAAATTCTCCACCAAAATACCAAAATTCCTAAATTCTACTTCCATGAAATTGACCAAGCTTTATCCTAAGCCATAGGCAAGCCATGAAGCCATTCTTAAGCCACATGCAAGCCATGTGAGTTGTTTACATGTGACCTTACCAAATTGGGAAAAAGGAGGAGGTCCTTTAAGCACTTCCTAAAAGCCATTAACCTTACTTATGATTCACCTTAACCCGAATATAATCCAAATATTCTTGGATGGAGACTTCTCCACTTAAGACCAGCTGACCCAACTGATTGACCCAGCCCAAAACCAGGTCTTGGGGAGGTGAACCAAACCCAAAATCATGGGTTGACCAATTTGAGCCAAAATGCACCCTTACCCCATTCCACTTTGATTCAAACCCTTTACACATGGCAGCCACCAATTGACTTCACAAACATCAAGCCCTGGCCCACCTGAACCTGAGGGTGACCCATGCCTGTCGGCCAGCCACCTGGATCACCGGAAAACACCACACCCGAGAGCTCACATGTGAGCCAACATTGAAATTCCCCCTTGCTGATTTTCCCCATGTCCAGTGGCCACCATGGCTGTTCTTCTCTTGCATAGAGCAGATGATCCTAAGCTCTAACTCCCCTGGGAGGCCCTCCACCCTCTCCTATTTAAACACCACCTCCTCTCAGCCATGAGAGGTGCTGAAACAAACCTTAAGGAAACTCTGCCAATATCATTCCAGACCACTCTCCACACATAGAACATTTGATTCCCACTGGATTCCAGCCCCAATTCCCTCCAAGTCGAGCTCAATTTTGAGTTCAAATTTCAGAGATAAAACCAGGACACTTCTTCACAGTGAGCCAATCCCCAAATTGATTGGTCCTACACCTTCACCAGACCAAGAGAAGAGGTTTCCCCCTAAAAGCCCCCTCACCAGGCCAGCCATTGCTTCCAGCCTCCAAGCTTTGTGATCGGGCTTGGTCGAAATCATACCTAGACAATTCACCAGGATAAGGGACTTCATCTGGAGCTTGCTTGGACCCAATCAAATGTGACAGAACTCTTAGATCGAAGCTTCACTTCTCTGAGCAAAGGTATGGGTATGGACTCACTCTTCCTTCTGAGCTTCCAGAGATTCTCAATTTAGTTTGGGTCAATTACAATACATGTTTACCGTATGGATGTGTTCGTCTCTTCAAGACGAATCCATAGAGCATAAGAACTCGAAAATCCGTTGAGAATCGAGTGAGAAATTAGGGTTAGAAGGTTGACGGTCACGGGTTCACACCAGTCGTAGACGGTGACTGGGAACCGTTGGATAGCCCGTGTATCGAGTGGACGGCCAGGATGGCGCTGGACAGAGTAATGGGACATGAACCGCGGGCCCCTGGAGCGCAGAATCGGATGGCGTTGCCGAATTAAGACACGCCGCGTGGCCTTTCGAAGACGCCGAGGTTGAGTCAGCACCGCGTGGATAAGTAGGAAATTTGGATTTTTCTTATTTATTTATTTACCAAAATTTTGAAAATTCATAACTTTGTGTAGAAAAATCCTAAAAATAAAAAAAAATACCCTCTTGCTCAGTGAACAAAGGAGAATAATGTGGAAAAGAAATCAAGTAATTTCATTAAGTATTTTATTTTTAATAATTTATTTACTCTCTGCACTATTTCAATTCTCCATGCATATAAGAAATTCACCATGGCTTGAGACCATAGGGCTTTTGAAGCCTCTGAACTTGGGAACGTTCCTTGAATTTTCCAAGGTCAGAGGCCATCCCTATGAGAAGTTATTGATTTTCAAGTTCATGTTACTGTTTTGAGTATTTTAATTTCAATAATTAGTATTTTGAGAAATAAATTCTAGGAAAATTTGGTGAAGTTCCTTATGACCAGAGGGACCTAGGAAAAATAATGTTTTGAGCTAATTCACTTTAAACAACCCTAATTGGCCTACACATCCAAAATTGAACTTTAATTAATTAGGGTTAACCACTCATCAAATTAACTTAAAAATAATTCTCCACTGTCCTCTAGGGATAGGAGAACATCACATAAAAATTTGAGATCAATTGGACTTGGTTAGCCCCACCAAATGGGTTAATTAAGCCCCATGAATGAAATCAAACTTTAAAAATTTATAACTCACAAAATACTTTTTAAAAATTCACAAAATTGGTTTTGGAGCTTCTCTGATATTAGAGGAACTTAGAAAAATTTAAATTATAATTTTCTAAAAAAATTGATTTTTATCAATATTTTAATTATTTCAATAATTAAAAATTAATAAAAATCACAAAAATATTAAAAATCACCAAAATGTCATATTATTAATTCTAAATACTTAGGAACAAACCAAATATTTTTCTTAAGTCCCTAAGATAAGAGATTGAATTTTGAAGGTTTAATGAAATTTTTAATATTAAAAAATGTATTTTTTAACCTTTTCACTAAAATAATTCTAATAAATCAAAGAAAAATTAGAAAATTATAAAAATTGGTTTCTGGTTTCTTTTATATCAGAAAGATTTTTGAAAAATATAAAATTCAATTTTCAACCTTTATTTTATTTTTAAATTAATTAAAACTCCAAAACTAAAAAATAATTATAATAAATAAAATAAAATTCAAAAAATCACCAAAATTTGTCCAAATGGTTCTCTAGTCATTAGGAGTGCCCCATAATTTTCTTAAGGATAGAAAATTTTCCTTGGTCATCTTATTAAATTTTCCTTGAAAACCCCTATTTTCCATTAAAAATAATTATATAAATAAATTAAATACAGAAAAAATCAAATTTTCTCCTCTAATGTCTTAATTGACATGTGAGTGAAGCCACATAAAAATTTCAAATTCATTTAAGCTCAATTTAGTGAGTTATGAAATTATTAAGCTTGAAGGGCAAAATGGTAATTAAAACTTTCAACCTCTAATTAAAATTTTAGGCTTAATAAAATAAAAGAGTAAAATAGTTGATCTTAATCTGATTTGGATGATTGAAATTTAAATATTTAAAGGATAGAAACCCATCAATATTTTTTTAAGAATAAACCTTAATTAATGAATTAATTGAATTTGGAAGATTAATAAAAATTGAAATTATTAAAATAGGAATATTATTTAAGAAGATATTTATTCTTCAATTTAAAAATCCCTAAATTTTTCACTTCAATAATATTTAATTCCTAATGATAATCTAAATTTAAGACTTAAAATACTAAAAGACTTAGTCATTAAATTAAATTAAAAATTAAAATATTCAAACTAAATTAAATCAAAATTTCAATTAAATTAATACTTTAATAATTAAATTAAATCATCTTTAAAACATAAAAAAAATAAAATATTAAATTAAAATTAAAATAAAATAAAATTAAATTAAAGTAAATTGAATTAAATTAAATTAAATTAAATTAAAACACATTAAATTAAATTAAATTAAATCAAAAATTAAATTAAAATAAAAATCAAAACTAAATTAAAAATTAAATTAAAATTAATTCAAACTAAATTAAATTAAACTAAATTAAATTAAATTAAATAGAATTAAATATAACATCACTTAAGACATAAAGAATTCAAAGTGAAATCTAAAACAACTTGAACACTATTCCAAACTTAAATCCATTAATCAGAAATGAAATTAAATCACAAATTACTAAAACATCATTTGCCCTTAAAATCACTTGTTTTCATAACTCCTAGATGGAGCATTAGGTGAAGTGGTACTTCACTCATAGGATATTCAAACATCCTAGTTCACTGAGCAAAAGAATAAAACTTATTTAAACCTCAGATGATTACATCACCTGATTAATTAAATCCATTTGGACTTAGAACAATCCTAGCAATATTGAAAAGAAGTTTAAGACTCATCTTAAGCACTTCCTCAATATGATAGGATGTTTATAAGAACAATTGAACTTAATTGTTCTTTGATGAAGAAAATCATCCTTAAACCAAAATACAAAAACTTAGACGTCATAGGAGATGACTAGCTATAGGACTAGGACTTTGATAGACAACCAAAACCTTTCCCTTAGCTTTACCTAGATACTTGTTGAAATATTTAAATGACTTAACATGTGTTTTAAGTGCAGCTTGGGATGATGGGAAGACCCTCCAGGTACGCTTTTATTTTATTGCAATTTACTTTATTGCAAATGCACTCTACCTTTTTTGCATGATGAACAACTGTTGCATGAAAACTAAAACCTTTGGGATAGCCCTTGAACTGAAACTAAAACTAAATTAAAAATCACTGCAAGATAAAATTCACCACCACAACATTTCAAAATAAAAAACAACTCAAAATTTAATCACAAACAGAACAACAGAACTACAATTGCAACTAAATTAAAACGTCTCGTTGAATGATCGGGAATACCTCGGATGATGTAACCCACGTGTTGCTAACGGGATTTCCCACGGTCTAAATGAAAGTGTGGAACTCATTCAGTTGAGTTTAGCAAATTCATCTGGACTAAGTGAATTCAATGAAAATAACGGTGTCGGGATGACGGAACCGTGGGATCTTAATCGGTTTTGTTATAATCAACTTTAAGATTTGTTTTAATTAAAATATTAAAAAACACTTGAGTTTTTAAGATTTTCTCTAAACCAAAACACTTCTCTCATCTCCTGATTTATGACTTCTAAAACTAAACCTCTGCAACAACATGGAGCTCGGAGCATGGTGGGCAGCACAACCATCGTCATCAACAAAACTTGGGTCTACTTCAGCAAAACCTTTCCTAGTTTTAAACAACAAAGCCATAGGATTTCGAGGCAGTTTGCCTAGTGCAACATAAATTCTCAACTCTTCGTTAGGCATTTGCATGATCATGTCATGTAAATTAAGCCCTAACAGGTCATAGGACTCCGAGGGAGTCGTTTGATACGACACAAACCCTCACATCTTCGAGGCTATTTGTATGATTTTATCATACAAATATAAGTCCAAATTAATTAAAATTGGCAAGATTGAAATATCAGATAATATTAGGATTTTCTTAAACTAGAAGCCAAATAATAGGATAGATTGGGAAGTTGCCAAGATTCTTCTTGGATCCTCAGCTTCTCCTACTTCTCTGCCTTTGGACTCCTAAAATAAATTGTTCCAAATTTGATTCATTCCCTATTGAAATTTACAAAATTCAAATCTTTTGAAAACCTTAAACTTTGAAATTCTTGAGAGCAAAACCAGTGATCATTATCGAGAGTTTTCATAGGTGATTCCCATCACTTAAGATGTAATTAACTATAGGGGCTTGACCTTATAAGGAACTTTAATAACCCAGGTAATATAAACCCTGCTTAATTCATTTATATTAAGCAGGGAAACTTGTCGGCTTATAAAATTGGTTCGCAGACCAAACGGATGTCACAAATCTCCTAGTTTATTTAATCGAGCCACATCATCAAGCAGTGTGTCTATTCTTCGGGATAGATACACGGTTTGTGGTGCGGTGCTCGTTTATATAAACTATTTGGGATGTGAGATCGATTTGATTTCATATCTTAAAACTTTTAAGCTTAAAATTACTTTCAAAATCAAATGTTATCTTTTAAACTATATATACATATATATATAAATTAAATTTAAAAATATGAAAATTCGCCGACAATTTCTGTTAGGCGACCCCTTTTCAAAATAACACACACAACCCGAAAATATGCCGACAATATGTTCTCAGATTACAAACAACAACAAATTGTAGACTGCATACTTGAACTCTAGAAAATGGGCCGAGCTGGTCGTCTGAGGAAAAAGACTTATTCAGAACCCCGTAGATGGATGCCAGGGAAAGGAAGAGTTATGATTCAGTGCGGATGTTGCTACAACTTAGCGGTAGACAGAAAAAGAAATCCACCAGGGATACTCCGTCGCAGTGAGGTGGATCCGATGCCGAATGTGATTAAAAGAATGGTAAAGAGGATGATATCTTGGAGGGTATTGCCTGCAGATTGCATACCCAACAGCTGCATCATTAACATCTACAAGGAGGGTGACTGCATACCTCCACACATAGATCATCATGATTTCGTTAGACCTTTCTGCACTGTGTCTTTTATCAACCAGTGTAATTTCATGTTTGGATCTGACCTCCGGATAGCAGGCCGCAGTGAGTTTCGAGGGCCGGTGGAGATACCACTGCCGGTAGATTCCGTCATGGTATTAAAAGGGAATGGAGTGAACATCGCAAAGCATTGCATTCCAGGAGTGCCTGTTGAGTGGATCTCTGTTACTTTCGGGAGGATGGACGATAGAAAAATGCCTTTCCACTTCCGACGCATCCGCAGTTAGGGAATCTCTGGCCTTACGAGCTGTGAGTTACATGGGAGATAGCACACCTCCAATGCACATCCATACGACATTTCTGCCAAGGATAACTTGGAGGGTGATCTTATTGTCCATGTATCTCACTATTCATACATGGATTTTGACAGTTGCTTTTAGAAGAAACTTGAAGAATACTACGCAATCCGTTTTGGATTTATATGGATTGTATGAGATATTAAATTCTCAAAGAAAATACCATCATGTCTTGGATCAAGATGTATGATGTATTTTCAACAAGATTGAAATTAAAGTGACCATGTCATGTTTTGCTTTCACCTCTTTTTGTGCGAATTTACTGGGAAACGCCATTAAATTAAAAGATCTTCAAGCAAAGAACAAAGGGAAAATGAAGATAAACGAGAACTTTTTTTAAGAGTCTAAATGTCAAAATGAATTCTAAACTTATACGAATTCTAAATATTTTTGAAATTGAATCACCAAAACCAATGAAATAAATTTGAATCCTTCAATCGAAATCCTTCAATTTGAATCTCAATCTCAATCCTTCAATCTCAATCCTTCAATCTGAATACTTCGATCTGAATCTCAATCTGAATCCTTCAATCTAAATTCTTTGATTTAAATCTCAATCTGAATCCTTCAATCTGAATCCTTCGATCTGAATTCTTTGATTTGAATCTCGATCTGAATCCTTCAATCTGAATACTTCGATCTAAATCCTTCAATTATTCTTCAAAATGAAATCTGTTTGAAACTCTTCTGAAATTCAAATCTTTTCCTCGACTTGTCACCGGGTCGAGTCTTTTCAACTTGGTTCACTTACCAGTTCTTTTTAAATCTTTTCTCTGCGTGTTAGAGGATCGACTAGTTCTATTGACACGAAGCCATGAACATTGTTGGATTTGGTTCTGATGGCATGGGATTGGGTCCCTCTTCATACAGATAAATCTTCGAGATTGGAACCAGTTTCCATTTCTCATTAAATCTTCGAGATTGGAACCGGTTTCCATTTCTCATTAAATCCTCGAGATTGGAACCAGATTCCATTTCTCATTAAATCTTCGAGATTGGAACCAGTTTCCAATTATCATTAAATCTTCGAGATTGGAAACTGTTTCCAATTATCATTAAATCTTCGAGATTGGAACCAGTTTCCATTTCTCATTAAATCTTCGAGATTGGAACCAGTTTCCATTTTGCATTAAATCTTCGAGATTGGAACCAGTTTCCAATTCTCATTAAATCCTCGAGATTGGAACCAGTTTCCAATTCTCATTAAATCCTCGAGATTGGAACCAGTTTCCAATTTTTATTAAATCTTCATGATTGGAACCTGGTTCCAATTCTCATTAAAGCTTCGAGATTGGAACCAGTTTCCATTTCTCATTAAATCTTCAAGATTGGAACCAGTTTCCATTTCTCACTTAATCCTCGAGATTGGAACCATTTTCCAATTCTCATTAAATCTTCGAGATTGGAACCAGTTTCCAATTCTCATTAAATCCTCGAGATTGGAACTAGTTTCCAATTCTCATTAAATCTTCGTGATTGGAACCAGTTTCCAATTCTCATTAAATCTTCGGGATTGGAACCAGTTTCCATTTCTCATTAAACCTGCGAGACTGGAACTAGATTCCAGTTCTCTTTAGACCTTCGAGGCTGGAACCCGATTCTAGTTCTCTTTAAACTTTCAAGATCAGTACCTAAATTCTGACTCTCATCTTTTTCAATCGATACTTAAACTCCAATTCTCACTCCGAGGCTGGTACCTAAATTCCAGTTCTCTTCGCAATCCCGAGGTTGGAACCTAGGTTCCAATTCTCATTTCAAATCCAGATTTCCTTGAATTGATTCTAAATTAAACCTCAATCAAAATTGAAACTCAGAACAAATCGAAATCTAAAATCACACATTAAAACATAAAATAAAAAATGAAATGAAATCTAAATCGATTTTCCCCAGACCTTATGATCTGGAATTCATCTCCTTCTCTTTTGCCCAGCGAGAGTTCATGGATCTCTAGTCTTGGAGATATACTCAATACTACCCAGCGGAAATTTGTTTCTACTCCGTTCTAAGTGTGTCACTTAGAAGTCTGTGTTGGTTTTGTTGATATCTTTGGTCAACACCAATGCGTGCGGTGTGCTTGGTTAGTACACCACACCTATTGGGGGTCCATTTTTTGACCTCATTTTTTATGAGGTCTCTTCTCTTTTCGCTCCTTAGTAAATAGGATCTAGCCTTAAGCTTTTCCTTTGACTATCTTAGAGGACTAGAAATAGAACCCACCACTTAGAAATTTAAACACCTCTTAAACTCCCTGCAAACCACATAATTTTGATTGTAAATCCCCAAGTCACTTGGAGGGTTAAAATCAAATGTGGAGGTTTAAAAAATGATTTCCCTATAGGACTCTTTGGCCTTAGGACTACCCTGGCTGGCCTAGTCTGGTGAGGGTTGACTTGCACACACATTACACTTTCACACACATTCCAAATCCTAAAACCATTCATACCTAGCTTGACTTTCTGACTCATGTAGGTAATTCATATGGATGGACCTTAACCCCTGAGCCCTCGCTAAGAGGGTTAGGAACAACATAGTGAATGCCTCAAGTGAGTCATCTCATGGCTCTTATGGGCTTGATATGGCTTCATGGCTTAACCAAAGTGATTCCATTTTAATTAAACTTGATCAATCTTCATTTTTCCAAAATTTCAATTTTTGACCACCGGGGCCCTACACCCGCTAAACCTAACAAATACCCTTGACATTGCCTAAATTTTGCCAAAATTTTACAAAATTGCCTAAATTACCCAAAATTCCTCAAAACTAATCCTAAACCTTTCCTCCCACTCAAATTGATAATCCTCAGCCAACTATACCAAAAAAATTCCAAAAATACCCCCAATACCCTCCAAATACCCAAAATGCCCTTCTTAACCAAAAATTCCATAAATTCCAAAAATTCCTAGAAAATTCCAAAAAATCCCAAATATACCCAATTTCATTTTGTTCAACTACACCATAAGCCACTTTTACTAATTTAACCCACTTTTACCAAAAACCCCAATTTAACCCATTCTTAACCCAAGTGGACCCAATGTCCCACTAAACCAAGCCAATTGACCTCAATTTTGGTCCAATTCAATTCTAAATTGTAATTCAATATCCCCAATGTCAATTTAGACTAAATACAAGACCAATTTGATTGACATTTGGATTTAATTTCAATTTGAAGCTTAAAGCCCAATTTTGGCCTATGACCTCAACCTAGCCTAAACCAACCCAATTCAACTCCAATTAACTCCAAATATTTTCCTAAACCTTACTAATATCCCCAAAAACAAAACACTAACAAGATTTGCCCCAAATTTGAACCTAAACTCCACCCAAACTTAACCCAAAGTCAAAATCCCCATTTTTGGCCTAAACCCAAACCTAACCCAAATGGGCCAAAATCCCAAAATTAAAGCCCAACCAAAGTTGAAAACTCTTTGTGACACTCCCATGAACATTTCTCAACATTAATTTTACATCAAATCCAACATTAGCCCAACCTTAAACCAAGTTAGCCAAATTTGACCCACTTTGGCCCCATTACTAAAATGACCCACATTAAACCCAATTCAATTCAAAATCACTTCAAATTTGTTCCAAATCACTCATGACACATCCCTAAACTAAACCCAACACTTATTTGGCACAATCTTTTACAAAACTTTCATCAACTAACTTGTTTTAAAACCTAAAAGCCCACCCTTTTTTAAGACACTTTAAAAGCCCATCCAAAACAATTTCAAAGTCCCAAAACATTTTTCAAAACCCATATGACATCTTCATTGGTCATCCATTTGATAAAATCACCCTATATGTTTTATTTCATCATTTAAACAAACCAAATGTGGTCCCATGAAATTTTCCATCAAAATGTCTAAAAGTTCAAAACCCTTTTTCATGTAATTGACCAAGCTTTGCCCCAAGCCACATGGAGCCATGGAGCCAAGTATAAGCCATATGCAAGCCTTGGAAGCCACTTTCCACATAAACAAACCATTTATGGCTAGAGAGTGAACCCCTTACCAAACTCCTTCTTAAGCCTTTTTAACCCCTTTTATGTCACACTCTAACCCATGCTTAATCAAAATTCTTGGGATAGAGAATTCTCCACCTAAAGTCAGCTGAGCCAAATGATTCATTTCAGCCTAAATCAAACTCTTGGAGGGTGAACCCAACCCATTTCCATGGCTTGACCAAATTAAGCTCAAAATGACCCTTCCCCCTTACCACTTAAATCAAACTCCTTTACACATGTCTAGCCTCAATTGAACTCACCAACTTCCACCCCTGTCCCGACTGAGCCAGATGGTGACCTAACCCTGCCGGCCAGCCGCCTGGGTTGCCAGAAAACTCCATGTCTGAGAGCTCCATGTGAGCCAAAATTTTCAATTCTTCCTTGCTAAGTTATCCCAGTCCAATTGAACACCATGGCTGTTCTTCTCTTGCATAGAGCAGCTAATCCCAAGCTTCAAACCCCCCTGGGAGGCCCTCCAGCCATGTCTATTTAAGCCCACCACCCTCTCGGCCAAAGAAGGAGATGAACCAGACCTAAACAAAACTCTGTCAAAGTTTCTCCAGGACCTTCTCCTCACCTAGAGCAATTGATCCCCACTGCTCTCCTGCCCTAAACCCCATTGATTGAGCTTAATTTTGGAGCTCAATTCTCAGCCCAGAACCAGGACATCTCTAAAACCTCCACCAAATCCAAATTAAACTCACCCACACCTACACAAGACCAAGAGAAGGAGTTCCCCAGTGAAAGCCCCCTCTCCAGGTCACCCATTTGCTCTAGCCTCCAAGCTTTGAAATTGGTTGTGGACACTTTCATACCTAGACAATTTCCCAGAGCTAGAGACTTCATCTGGAGCTTCCTTGGGTGCAATCGAAGGTGACACAACTCTCTGATTGAAGCTACACTTCTCAGAGAAAAGGTACGGATCATTCCTTCCTCCCGAGCTTCCAGTGATTCTCCATTTTGTTTTACTGAATTTCATAGCATGTAAACCATATGGATGTGTTCGTCTCTTCAAGACGAATCCATAGAGCATAAGAACACAAAAATCCGTTGAGAAATGAGAGAGTTCTTAGGGTTTTAGTGTGGACGGTCACGGGTGCACACCAGTCGTAGACGATGACTAGGCACCGTCCGATCGAGCGTGTATCGAGTGGACGATCCAGATTGCGCCGGACCAGAGAATGTTACATGAACCACTGGCCCCTGGAGTGCTGAGTTAGATGGCGGTGTCGAATGAGAGCACGACGCGTGGGCTTTCGGAGCTGCCGAGGATGAGTCGGCCCCACGTGGATAAGTAGAAAAATATGGAATTTTTTATTTATTTAAATACCCATAACTTAGAAAATCCATAACTTTGTGTAGAAAAATCATAAAAATAAACTAAAAATACTCTCTTGCTTAGTGAACAAAGAGAATAATGTGGAAAAGAAATCAAGGTATTTTGATGAGTATTTTATTTTTAATTAATTATTTACTTATTTCGGTATTTTGATTCTTCTTTTTCATAGACAATTCACCATGGCATGAGACCATAAGGCTTTTGAAGCCTCTTATCTTGGGAACATTCTCTAAATTTTTCAAGGTCAGAGGCCATCTCTATGAAAAGTTAAGTATTTTTCAAGTTTAGGTCATTATTTTTTGGTATTTTAATTCCAATAATTAGCATGTTGTTCAATAAATTCCAAAAAAATTTGAGGAATTTTCTTAGTGCTAGAGGACCCTAGGATAATTATATCTTGGGTTAATTCATTAAGAATAATTCTAATTGACCTAATTACTCAAATCTGAACTTTAATTAATTAGGGTTAACGACACATTAAAATAACTTGAAAACAATTCTCCACTGATTTTTTGGATTAGAGGGACCTCACATAAAAATTTGAAGTCAATTGGAATTATTTAACTCCACTAAATGGATTAATTAAGCCCCATGATCAAAATTAAACTTTAAAAATTCATAACTCTTAAAATACATTTCAAAAATTCACCAAATTGGATTTGTGGGCTCTCTGATATCAGAGGAGTCTATAAAAATTAAAATTGGAATTCTCTAAAATTTTTCATTTTTAATCATATTTTAATATTTAAATAATTAAAAAATAATAAAAATTGCAAAAATATTAAAAATCATAAAAATGTCACATTTTGACTCCTAATCACTTAGGAACAAACTAAATATTTTTCCCAAGTCTCTAAGTTAGGATATTGAATTTTAAATGCTTAAAACAATTTTTGAATATTAAAAAAATGTATTTTCTAACATTTTCACTAAATTAATTCTGATAAATCAAAGAAAAATCAGAAAATTGTAAAATTTATTTCTCTGAACTCCTTGAGGTAAGAGAGATTTAAAAAAGATATAAAACCCATTTTTTAACTTTAATTTTATTTTATAATTAATTAATACTCCAAAAATCAAAATAATTATAATAAATAAAATATAATTTAAAAAATCACCAAAATTGGTCCAAGTGGTCCTCCGGTCATTTGGAACATCCCATAATTTTCTTAAGGACAGAAACCTTTCCTTGGTCATGTTGTTGAATTTCCATTGAAAATCCCTATTTTTCACTAAAAAAAATTATAGAAATAAATTAAATTTAGAAAAATCACATTTTCTCCTCTAATGTCTTAATTGACGTATGAGTGAAGTGATATAAAAATTTCAAGTTCATTTGAACTCAATTTGGTGAGTTGTGAAATAAATAAGCCTAAAAGGTCATCAAGGTAACTAAAGATTTTAAACTCATTGATTAAAATTTTAGATTTAATTAAAATGGAGGGTAAAATATTTGATTTTATCTTTCTTGGATGATTGAAACTTTGGGAAATTAAAAGGGTAGGAACCCATTAATCACTTTTAATAAACCAAAAATGAAACTTTAATTATTTAAACAAATTTAAATTTTGGATGATTAATGAAAATTTGAATTATTAAAAATAGAGATATAACTTGAGAGGATATTAATTCTTTAATAAAAAAATCCCTAAATAAATCACCTCAATAATATTTAACTCTTAATTAAGATTAAAATGATAGTCCGAACTCAGTAAATCAAAATTAAAATAAAATTAATTAAAAAAAATAATAACCCTTAAATTAAAGGAAAGCTCAAAATATTAAATGGTTTAACAATTAAATTAAATGAAATTAAATTAAATTAAGTAAAAATTAAATTAAAATTAAAATTAAATTAAATTAAATTTTTAAGAATTAAATTAAATTTAACTTAAAATATTGAAATTAAATTAAATCAAATTTAAATTATATTAAATTAACATCATTCAATAATACAAGTAAAACGAACTTAAAATATTAAGATCACTTAAAGTATAAAGATTTAAACCAAAAATAATTTGAACACTATTCCAAACTTAAAATTATTAATTAAAATCTCATAATTAAACTAAATCACTTTAAACTATTAACTCAAACTTCAAATTAAGAATGATTAAAATTCTCAACAAACCAACTTGCCCCTAAAGGCTTTAATTATTATAACTCTTAAATAGAGTATTAAGTGAGATGTCACTTCATTCATCAGGTAATTAAATGCCCAAGTTCACTAAGCAAGAGACAAAGCTTAACTAAACTCCTGGATGGATTAACTCACATGTGCAACTAAATTTACTTTGACTCAAATTGATCTCGGAAATGTTAAAAAGATGTTTAGGACTCTTCCTAAATAGTTCCTCAATATGATGAGATGTTTTAGAAGAACAATTGAATTTAATTGTTCTTTGATGAAGAAAATCATCCATAAACAAAACACAAGAACTTAGACGTCATAGGAGTTGACTAGTTATAGGATTAGGACTTTGGTAGACAACCAAAACCTTCCCTTAGCTTTACCTAGGTACTTGTTATAAATATTTAAATGCCTTTATATATGTTTTAAGTGCAGCTTGGGATGACGGGAAGACCCTCCAGGTACTTTACTTTTTCTTGCATGTTAAAATAGATTGTTGCATGAAAACTAAAACCTTTAGGATAGTCACAAAACTGAAACCCAAACTAAATTAAAAGTCACCACAAGATAAAATTCACCGCCACAACATTCTAAAATATAAAACAACTCAAAATTTAATCATAAATAGAACAATAAAACTACAATTGCAACTAAATTAAAACGTCTCGTTGAATGATCGGGAATACCTCGGATGATGTAACCCACGTGTTGCTAACGGGATTACCCAAGGTCTAAATGAAAGTGTGGAACTCATTCAGTTAAGTTTAGCAAATTCATCTGGACTAAGTGAATTCGATGAAAATAACGGTGCCGGGATGAAGGAACCGTGGGAACTTAATCGGTTCTGTTTAAACAACTTCAAGATTTGTTTTAATTAAAATATTAAAAATATTTGGAATTTAAGATTTCTAAACCGAAACACTTCTCTCATCTCCTGATTTTCACCTTCTAAAACTAAACCTCTGCAACAACAAGGAGCTCAGAGCATGGTGGGCAGCACGGTCATCGTCATCAGCAAAACTAAGGTCTACTTTAGCAAAACCTTTCCAAGAATTAAATAACTAAGCCATAGGGCATCGAGGTAGTTTGCCTAGTGCAACATAAATCCTCAACTCTTCGTTAGATATTTGCATAATCATGTTATGCAAATCAAGCTGATCAATCCACACTAATGTAAACACAACACAACACTGACAATCACGACTTTAAATCGTACTAATTGAAATCACACTGATAACTATATGATTTGTCACATAAAGCACTTGGTTTAGCATCATAAGCCCAACAAATGATTCCTCCTGGATAAAAATTCTAATTGAGTAATCCTCAATCAATCGCCCAGTTATTTTCAGATCCAGGGAATCCTACAAAATCCGTAAATTGTAATTTTTCTTTTAGCTCTTTCTTTTCAAGTTGATTCATATCATTGTTCATCAAATTTCTTTCTAGATCCAATATTCTTCTATTGATTTTCTGAATTTTCATATTAATATGATCCTTGAAATTTATAAGAAATGGATCTTTATATGATACTTCAAGATCTCCCAAATTTTGGATCAGATTCTCTCTAGATAATTCAGATTTTGGATGAATTTCTTCGATGTTACTCTTCTACTTCAAGTTATCTTCCAATTCTTTCCCTCCGTACTGAGTAAAGGATGGAGGTGGGATTTCTATATCTAACTTAGTTGAGGAAATATGTTTTTCTAATTCCATAGGAATTTCTTCCATTTGTCTTTCAATGTCCTTATCCTCTTTTCTCAACTCAAAGTTTTTTTGAAATATATCCTTAAATTCTCTTCCAAGTCTTAGTTTAATAAGATTATCTTGTTCATCATTCAATTTAATTTAGGTTTTTCCTGTGTTTGAGTTGAATTTAAAGATAAAACGACTGGTGGTGTAGATGAATTCCCTAAATAAGTAGTCTTCAAAATTGTATGGGGTACATCAATCTTAAGTTCATGAGATTTTTCAACAGATGAAATTAAAAGCTCACTATTTTTGGTAGCATCTATCATTTCACACCTCTCTTGAACATTCATAAAGTATTCCTTAGACAATGATTTCAACTCATCATGAAAATCTATTCTGATCTCATCGGTTAACTAACTCTCAAAATTTTTTTGGAAATGATCTTTACTTAGATAATCAATTTCATCCATCTAAAATCAGTCATCATATTTTCTCTCAGCTGGATATTTCATAGACTTTAACACATCAAAAGTGACTTCCCAATCATTAATATTCATAATCAACTCTTTGTTTTACACTTCTATCATAGCTTGTCCAGTAACAAGGAAACGTCTCCCAAAATAATTGGAATTTCTTTATCTTCTCTTATATCTAATACAATAAAGACCATAGGAAAGATAACTTTATCCACTTTAACAAGTATATCTTCTATAACTCCTTTTGGATTAATGATGGATTGATCACCTAACTAAAGGGTTACAGTAGTGAAGGAAATCTCGGCTAAACCTAGCCTTCTAAATATAGATAGAGACATCACATTAATGCTCGCTCCTAAATCACATAAAGCTTTTCCACATAATCTTTTTCTAATTGCACAAGGGATTGTAAAGCTACAATGATCTTTAAGTTTCTGAGGAAATTCTTTCTGAAGTATAGTGTTGCACTCCTCACTTAGTGCAACTGTCTCTTAATCCACAAATTTCCTTTCCTTGTTTATTATCTCCTTCGTAAACTTTGCATAACATGGCATCTGTATTAAAGATTCTGTGAAAGGAATATTTATTGTCAACTTCTTAAGTACTTTCATGAACTTGGAAAATTGTTTATCCAACTTTTGATGTCTAAGTCTTTGAGGAAATGGTGGTGATAGTCTTTCTAAATTGATTTTAATTTGAGATATTCTTGTTTCCAGATCCTTAGAAACATGTTCTTTAGGTCTTTTAGTTTCCTTTATTTCTCTCAAAACTTCTCTCTCTTTTCTAACCACATCCTCTATCTTTCTTCCACTTCTTAATTGGAAAACTTTTACTTGTTCATTTTTATTCTCTTTAGGTTTGATCTCAGTGTTGCTAGGAAGTGTTCCTTGGGGTCTAAAGCTATGTGAATTTGCAATTCTCCCAAGTGATTCCCTATGTTTCTAATGGCAACATTTTGACTTTGCAATTGGTTTCCCATTTGCAATACCACTTTGTCTATAAACATCTTCGTATCCTTAAATTGTTAATCATTGTTAGAGTTTGGTGGATTTAAAGGTCTATAGATTGTGTTCCTTTGATTATTCCAACTTCCATTAGGATTTGCATGATTATTTTCCCATTTTTGGTTTCCAACCCTAATAGTATGAATCTTGTTAAAATTAGGATGATTCTTCCAACCTGGCTTGTAAAAGTTGGAATACAGGTTGTTTATGGTATTTAAAGTCTCATATGATAAGATAAAATCAATCATATGCCATAATGAACTTTCCTCACTTACAGGAGCAAATTAAGGTTAGTTCATTCCAAATTAGTCCAACTTCCTTGATATTGCAGCAACATGAGATGCAAGAATTGCAATCACATCTGTATCATAAACACTAGCTACATTTTTAGGATTTACCCTTACACAGGGCTATTGAAATTCATTTGTAGCCGTTTCTTCAATTAATGCATACGCTTCATCAAATGGTTTTGACACTAATGAACCACCACCGACATCATCAACAATTGACCTAAGGGATCCTTCTAACCCAATAAAAAAAGTTTGAATGATTAACTAACCTGATAGAGCATGATGTTGACACTTTCTTAGGAGTTCCTTAATTCTTTCCTAGAATTCCTTTTATGATTCCCCTTCATACTGACAAAATGAGATAATATTGTTTCTATGTTTAGTAGTTCTTGAAGGTGGAACATACTTATCTAGGAATTTTTGAGTTAGTTCCTTCCAATTTTTTATAGAGTCGGGTGGTAATGCATATAACCACATTTTAGCCTTATCCCTTAATGAGATAGGAAGAAGCCTTAGCCTAACAGTATCGTCTGACATACAGTTATAACGAAATGTCACAAACTTCTAGAAAACTAGATAAGTGTAAATTAGAATCTTCCAAAGGAGTTCCCCCAAAACTGGTTATTCTGTACCTGTTGGATAATCACTGGATTTAGTTTAAATGAGTCAGCTTCTACGACAGGGTTTTGTATAGTTCAATGAATTTCATCTATCGTAGGATTTACATAATCTCTCAATGATTTATGTTGATTTTCCAAATTGTGATTTTGAATGTTTTCAATTTTCATTTCTCGTTTTTCAAGTCCTTTTTGTTTTTTAATTTTTTTTCCATTTTTCAAACTTGGGACCATAAGGCACAAGTCTTAGACAACCTTTATTTTGCATATGTAACACAAAGAATAATACATTAACAATAAAATAAATAAAACAAAAAATATATTCAACACAAGAAAATATTTTCAAAAACACCTTCTTCACACATACAATTTTTCACAAGACTGCTTCATAGAAAAAACTCTTTTCACACAAAAATAATGTTACGAAACTAATATTTTTCAATTCTAAGCATAATTACTTCAACTAAAGTTCTCCTAAAATTCTTTTTGAAGCTTCCCCGACAACGTTGCAAAAAACTAGATGTTGCTCTGGCGTGTGCTATTTTTCTACATGTTTTTATGTTTGTATCCATGTGCAAACACTAGGGTTCTATGGAAATATATGCATCATTCAAGTAATACAGGACTCTAGTGGTGTTCTGTTTATCAATCCCACAGGGAAGCTACATAAGAGGTCCCTAGTCAAATTCTAGTCTATTACTTTCAGACTTTAGATTGGAATGTGGATAAAGTGGTTTTTCTAAAATACTCCTAAAGGTAAGTCTTATGTTTAAAATAACTAATAACTATTCATAAATGAAAATATTAATTCTAATGATAACCCTTTCTGGATGAATTGGTTTGGTGAATTGTGAGATAATATAATCTACTATTTGTACATAATGAATTAGATAATTTAAAGGAATGAGATGCATTAAATATTGTATGTGCTAAATAAGAGCAATCCTATTCTTTACCCTCTTGCGAGTGCGTAAAGAACATCTAATAATTCTAGGTTTAGTCCCTAAATTTGTGGTTAGGCTTGGAGGATACAGGCTCTCACATTAGAGCTCCCACTTCCTTTCGCCTGAAGGCTAACTCTCACTTTAGTTTCCAAACGCTAAGACCAAAATGGAGATTTTAGTCTCTCACCCTAAAATCTCTAATTCTACGCCCATCAAAGTATATTTACCTATTTATTTGCACTTAACCCCATGAACTTCACCATTCATGAAATTTGAACGTGGTTCCACTTTGTTCAGAATTACACTGCCCTCTCGGATCATAGCACAATTACAACAAAATTTAACACTACAACGAGCTCTTGTTGTAGTTTAAATGAAGCGCAAGAAAAACCATCACATTTATAATTAAAATTTCTTTTAGCTTGCATCCCAATATCCTATATAGGAATAATACTCCTTACAAAAAAAAGTAAAAGGAAAATAATGACATATTCTTCTCATGCCACTATTTCCAAATAAGAAGAAAGGGTAAGAGAAAGACATCACAAAGCATGAAGAAAAGACAATGGAAAACTTCATTTCACCAAAGAAAATCCACTACATAAGTGTTTAAAAAATATAAAGATAATGAAAAACACAATACATAGTTTTTCCCCTCAAAAGAAAGATGAAGATCTCTCCCAAAAAGTCTCCTACTGATCTAATCAATGCTAGTACAAACCATTACAGTTTCTCTCAAAATCCCCTCTCCAATCTATCCATATAGGTTGAAATCTACATTTCTACTCATATTCTAATATCTCTAAGCATTCTCCACATTTTTCCTAACATCTACTCACTTTTTTTGCCTTCAAATTCACTTTAAAATAGTGTAAGGATAAATTTCCCAAGAGGTGCTTCAAGAAACCTTCCAAAAAACATCCAGGTTCAATGTATATGAACAATAAATGCTCATGACACTGTCAGAACTGTTTTGGGTGCCGTCGGTGCCATATTTTTGTCGCTCTCACGTTTCTTGAATTATCGGCGTGCTCACTCTGTGCAGCTCCACCATTTTGCTCTGTTTGGCGCCGTCTCAGCTCAGTTTTGCCCTGCTTCAGTTCCTTTGTGTTCCTAACAGATAGACCTACAAGTTAAGCATGAAAATAACATTTTTTGAAAAGTGTAATAGCATTCAAAAATATGTAACAAGTATAAAAGAGATTAAGCATAGAAAAACTTATCGAAATGTGTCAGGCCAGAATTTGCTTTCTCGCTTGTTTTTGCTCCAAATTGCATCATTTTTTTTTCTCCAAAAGACCATTTTTTATACCTAACACCAAAGCATGCAAAATACCTTCCTTTAAAGTGAAATATCATTAAAATTAAGAATAAAATGTATATAAAAAATTAAGCAGTTCGTAGGTGTTTCCCCTCTTTGGGTCTAATCTATCGAAGCTGCTAGCATTATAGTCCAAAACTGAATATTTATTATTTTGTTGATCCCCCATTTTTACATTAAGTTCATGGAGTCTTTACTAATTCTTTATCCTCCTAAAAGTTCTCTCAAAATTTGAATCGTAAAATTTAAGTTTTGCATCTCCTGAAACACTCATACAAATTTAAAGGCTTAATTAATAGGAAGAATATTAAAATTTTTTTTGGAATTTTGGATTTTCTTTAAAATTAACACACAGAAAACACACTAGATAATAATACTAAAATTTCTAAATATAAGTCTTACTTGTTTAACTAAAATTCCCCTATAGTTTTTACCATTGCTTCCCCGAACATGGTGTCAAATCCTTGATATGACCCAAGTGCTACATACAAATTCGAGTCAAGTCCCTAGCAACGGTGCCAAAAACTTGACCCGACCCACAATTATGCAGTAATTTAGCTTCCAAAAGATGGCTAAAAACTTGACCCAATTTATATTTAGGGGCTAGTGTTCAAAACAAAAATATTATAAATTTTAGAAAATAGTTTACACACCAGGGATACTACATAATTATACGTATTATTTCAAGTAATATAGGGTTCTCCTTAAAGATCCCATTATCGATAACATAGAGAAGCATGATAAGAAATCCCTTAGGCTAATTTTAATCTACTACTATCAGGTCTTAGTTTGGAATTTTTGAATATTTTGGTATTCTTAAATTTACTAATTTACCATAAAATTGAAGTTAACTAAATTAAATAAAAAAATGAACTAAAGAGATAGGTTAAATTTTGGAAAGTTCTTATATAAGTAAAATCTTTTTCCCCTTATGATGAGATTATAATTAGTGAAGGAATCAAATATTTAATGTTTAAAATGCAGTTTTCTGACATATAGGAGCCTTCTATTACTTACCCTCTTACAAGTGCATAAAGAACATTAGCTAATTTAGAGACAAGTTCCTAAATCCTTAGTAAGATTGAGATGATACTAGCTCTCACTCTAGAGTTCCTACTATCCCTCCGCCTAGAGGGTAAAATCTAGCCTTAGGTTCTCAACTTCTGGATCAAATTGAAGGTTTTATCCTGCCACTCTAGAATCATCATGATACGCCCATCAAACTTATCTCCTATCTCTTTGCATCAACCTTAGATTTTGGCCGACCTCCTGATACGTGCCTAACATGTACTATTTTTCTGCTTGTCTTTATGTTTGTATGTATGTGCACAAACTAGAGGTTCTACATAAGTATACGTTTCATTTAAGTAATACAGGGCTCTAGTGGAGTCCCGTTTATCCATCCCATAGGGAAGCGAGGTAAGAGGTCCTTAGTCAAAGTTCTAGTCTACTACTACTAGGCCTTAGACTAGAATGTCAATTAAAAATGGTGTTTTATCTAGCAACTACTCCTAAATACACATGATTATAAGTAAGGATAATAAATATTCTTAAATGCAAATATTACTTCTAAAGATAACCATTTCTGGATAAATTGGTTTGGAGACTTTTGAGATAATAAAATCTACTATTCTTATGTAGTTAATTGGATAATGTAAAAGAATGAGATGCATTAAATAATGTATGTGCCAATCAGGAATAATCCTATTCTTTACTATCTTTTGAGTGCATAAAGAACATTGGCTAATCCTAGGTTTAGTTCATAAATCTGTGGTTAAACTGGGAGGATACTAGCTCTCACTCGAGAGCTCCCACTTCCCTTCGCCTCAAGGCTAACTCTCGCTTTTGTTTCCAAACGCTAGGACCAAATTAAGGATTTTAGTCTGTCACCCAAAAATTTCCAATTTTATGCCCATCTAAGTATATTTCCCTATTTATTTGCACTCAACCCCCATGAAGTTCACCATCCATGGAATTTGAATCTGGTTCCACTTTGTTGAGAATTACACTGCCCTCTTGGATCGAGCGCAATTACAATGAATTTTAAAACTACAACGAGCTCTTTTTTTAATGTAAATGATGTGCAAGTAAAAAGCATAACATTTATAATTAAAACTTCTTTTAGAATTCATACCAATATCCTAAACATGAATCCTACTCTTTGCAAGAGAAATGTAGGATGAAAATAATGGATTAATCTTCTTATGCCACTATTTACATATAAGAGAAAAGAGTAAGAGAAAGACATCACAAAGCAACAAGAAAACACAATGGAATCATTTCATCAAAGCAAATCCACTACATAAATGTTTACAAAATCATAAGATAATGAAGAACACAATACTTAGCTTTTTCCCCTTGAAAGAAATATCAAGATCTCACCTACAAAGTCTTCCGTTTATCCATGCAATGCTAGTACCAATCCTTACAGATTCTCTCATAATCTCCTATAAAATCTCTCTAGAAAAGTAGAAATCCACATTTCTACTCTTATTCTAATATCTCTAAGCAATATCCTCATTTTTCCTATCTTTCCTATCACTTTTCTGACATAAAAATCATTCTAATATGGTGCAGGGATGATGTCCCATGATCTGCTTTAAGAAACCTTCCAAAAAGCATACAGATTCAATGTATATGATCAATAGCTACTCTTGGCACCGTCAGCACCATTTTGGGCACCGTCGGCACCCTATTTTTGTTGCTCTCGGGTTTCTGTCACCGCCGACGCCCTATTGGATGCCGCCCGCACCCATTCGGCGTAGCTCCACCATTTTGCTCCGCTTGGCTCCGTTTTAGTTCTGATTCGCCCTGTTTCAGTTGCGTTGCGTTCCTAATAGATAACCCTACAAGATAAGCAAAAAACCAACAGTTCTATAAAGTGTAATCTCTTTAAAAAATATACAACGAGTGTAAAAAAGATTAAGCATAGAAAGACTTATCAAAATGTGTCAGGCTAGAATTTATTTTTTTGCTTGTTTTTTGCTCTAAATGTCACCTTTTTTGCTTCTTTTTCTCCAAAAGTCCATTTCTTTTACCTAACACCAAAATCATGCAAAATAACTTCCTTTAAAGTGCAATATTATTAAAATTAAGCTAAAATTTAAATGGAAAATCAAGCATTTTTTAGACTGATCAAGTCCCCCAAACATATCTGTTACATGTCCTCAAGTAACACTATAATTTTAACAACCAAATATGTTGACTTGTGGTTGTGGGTTTAAGTAGAGTATCCTATAATTTTGTCTGAGAAATGTTATAATGTAACTTAGGAGAAATTCTAGCAAATCTACCTAGGACTAGAGTGTAAAAATATCTCATATTCAACTTAGGAATCCTTATTTTCTATTTACTTCAAATGTTATTGAAACTTGTCCAACTAAAGACTCAAAGAAAATGTAAAATAGAATTTAAGCACCTTATCTATACCCATTTAACCAATACTTTTTGAAATAAGAATATGCTTAGAATTGTTTTTAAGTCTTTTCATTTAAAAGGATTTGAGTGAAACCAATTCTTTATTAGGATTCTCCTCAAGCTTCTCCTCATATATTTTCTTTTCACTTTTCTTTTTCTTTTTCTATTTCTGTTTTCTTTTCTTTTCATTCTTTCGAGATCATTTTCAATCCCAATTTTTTTTTATATGAGGATTACTATATCTGGATAGAGCTTTAATAATTTTAAATTTCACTAACCCCTTTCTATAGTCCAAAACTCAAAACTTTCCCTTACTTTTTAAAAGTGTAAGTATTAGTTTGAAAAAGGTTTCAATAAAGGATCAATTCTTAATAAGTATAAATATAAGAATCTTAGTTTTTCAAATATTCAACTCCTTTGTACAATAAATAGTAAAATCCTTTTTATAATGTTTCCTACAAAATATCTTAACTCAGAACTGTTTGATCACATAGGATTTCAACTACATTATTTTTCTAACATTCCTAAAATCAAAATTATAGTAATCAAAGATAACACCACATGCCACAAGTCATGTTAAAAGTGATATCAAACTAAATACAGGTTACTGAGGACAAATGAAGTTACTTTTTCTAAATTTTCTTCCCCCCAAACTTGAATTTTTAAATATTTTGCAATTAATTCCAAAAAATGTAGAAGGGAGAAAAGTAAATTTTGAATCTACTAACTACTACAACATCCTATCAAATTATATACATGCATAATCAGAATAAAGTGACAGCAGGAGAAAGTAAATTTAGCCTAAATCATGCTTGCAATAATATAAAACTAAAAGGAAGTATACTCACTTTAGAATAATCTTTTCTTCCTATTCCCAAACATGATTTTTAACATATATAGCATTTAGTACAAATTATATAAGCATGATAAAAAATAGTTCAGAGATTCTATCTACCATAAATATCTATCGAAAACATCTACAAGTATTAATCAGGACAGAACAATATGCAGCAAGTACTAAATCTAAACTAGACATGCGAGAATGAAATTGACTAAATAACTGTTTAACTAGCGTAGCAGGTATCAGCATGGGAATATAAAAATTATCTTTAAGTCTTATATAAAGTTGTAACACACAAACAAACACATATGATAAATGAGGTTAATTCATCCTTTAACTTATCACATCTCACTAACTTAACTCCAATTTCTAATGGAATCACTACAGAAATAAACTTGGTACATTATAATGATTTTATAGATTATAACCCCAAAGATAAGATTATCCCTGACATATTGGCTCTTAGGAACAATCTCAGGCATAATCTAATCCCTTTAAGCACCTTTATAGTTATAAATTGTAATGTAAATCATCCACATGTTATTCATCAAAAAGGCTCGCGACTTTTATCAAATGAAAACAAAATCAGACAAAAGAAGTAACAAAATTAAGATGGATCTATCACTGTTCAAATTCATGATATCTCCTGTAAAGCTCAAGTCTGGGTGAGACTCGAGTCATGGTAGACTCGACAATCCAACTACTACAAGAGAACATGCAAGTCTAATCATAATAAGAAGTTAAGGAATCACCCTCTCATGACAAACAAAGATCAAGTCAAACCACTAACAATCCAAACTTTTACTAATCAGTAATCAAACTGATCAATCCACACTAAAGAAAACACAATAAAACACTAACAATCATACTACAAAGCATACTAAATCAAATCACACTGATAACTATGGGTTGTCTCCCATAAAGCGCTTGGTTTAACGTAGCTAGCCCGACAAATGATTCCTCCTAGATCAAAATTTCATTTAAGTTATACTCGATCAATCACCTAATCCTTTTCAAATCCAGAGATTTCTACAAAATCATCAAATTGTATTTTTTCTTTCAGCTCTTCATTTTCAGATTGATTCATACTATTATTCCTCATTTTTCTTTCTTAATCCAATATTCTTCTATTGATTTTCTGAATTTGCATATTAATATCATCCTTGAAATTTATAAGAAATGGATCTTTATATGAAACATCAAGATCTCCCAAATTTTGGATTAGATTCTCTCTACATAATTCAGATTTTGGATCACATTCTTCTAGATTACATATATAATTCAAGTTATCCTCCAATTTTTCCCCTTAGTACTTTGTAAAGAGTTGAGGTGGTCTTACTATATATCTTTCTAATTCGTTAGGAATTTCTTCCATTGGTCTTACAATATCCTTTTCTTCTCATTTATTTGAATGATATCCTCAAATTTGATAACTTTAAGTTGCTCATCACTCATCTGCTTAGGGTTTATCTCAGGGTCACTAGGTAAACTCTCTAGAGGATAACTATTATTTGCATTAATAATCTGCTCTAGATAGTTTTATATATTCTTAATTGTGACCCCTTGACCTTCTAGTTCACTCTTTTGACTTTCCAATAGACTCTTCAATTGAATCACATCCTCTTCTCACATTGACTCCTCATTATGTGGGTTAAAGTTTAAATCATGAGGAATAGAGAGTTCATCATTAAAATTGCCCTGATTGTTCAAATTATATGTCATATTAAATTGATTATCTTCCTAAAATTGGTTTTCTCTTCCAAAATTAGTATTCCAGTTAAAGTTTAAATAGTCATCCCAACCTAGATTGTAATAATCGGAATAAGGATTGTGCATCTTAGGGCTAGTTCAAAATAGTTAGGCTCAATCAATTGTTTAAATGAATTTTTATTAATAACTGGGAGACCTTGAGGATAACTCTTTATGTATTGATCTAACTTCCTCTCAATATCAACAACCTGAGAACTTAGTATAGTAAGAATATCTTTTTGATAACTCATTACTCTCTTGTGGTTTACTCATTCAAAGCTACTAGAATTATAATCCAAATCTGAATATTCATTATATCGTTGAGCTGCCATTTTTACATTAAATTCATGGTGTATTTTTCGATTCATCATCTTTCCAAAAGTTCTCTCTAAATCTGATTCGTAAGATTCAAGATCTGCAGCTCGTGAATTACACATACAAACATAAAAACTTAACTAATAGCACATATAACAAAAATAATTTTGGTATTTTGGATTTTTCTTGAAAATAAAATCAAAATAACTAAACACACTATAAAATAATACTATAAATTCCAAATCTAAGTCTTATAGGCTTAACTAGCATTCTCTTAATGTTCTTACCGAAGCTTCCTCACAACGACACCAAAAACTTGATGTGCCCCTGGTTGTGATGTTTTTCTGCTTGTTTTTATGTTTGTATGTATGTGCACAAACTAGAGGTTTTACGCAGATATACGTATCATTCAAGTAATACAGGGAAAGAATTGGAAGATAACTTGAACTTAAGTCAGAAGCGAGGTAAGAGGTCCTTAGTGAAAGTTCTAGTCTACTACTATTAGGCCTTAAACTGGAATGTCAATTAAAATGGTGTTTTATCTAGCAACTACTCCTAAATTCAGATGATTATAAGTAAGGATAATAATTATTGCTAAATGTAAATATTGCTTCTAAGGATAACCCTTTCTAGATAAATTGTTTTTGAGAATTTTAAGATAATAAAATCTACTAATCTTATGTAGTGAATTGGATAATGTAAAGTAATGAGATGAATTATATATTTTATGTGCAAAATAGGATCAATCCTATAATTTACCCTCTTCCGAGTGCATAAAGAACAAAAGCTAATGCTAGCTTTAATCCATAAATCCATGGTAAGGATGGGAGGATACTTGCTCTCACTCCAGAGCTCCCAATTCCCTTCGCCTGAAGGCTAACTCTCACTCTAGTTTCCAAACACTAGGATAGAATTGGGAGTTTTAGTCTGTCAACCTAAAATCTCCAATTCTACACCCTCAAAGTATATTTCCCTATCTATTTACACTCAACCCCTATGAACTTCACCATCCATGGAATTTGAATGTGGTTCCACTGTGTTGAGAATTACACAGCTCTCTTGGATCATAGCGCAATTACAACAAATTTTAACACTACAACGAGCTCTTTTTATAATGTAAATGAAGTGTAAGTAAATTCCATCACATTTATAATTAAAACTTCTTTTAGCATGCACTCCAATATCCTAAACATGAATCCTACTCATTGCAAGAGAAAAGTAGGATGAATATAATGGAATAATCTTCTTATGTCACTATTTCCAAATAAGAAGAAAGAGTAAGAGAAAGACATCACAAAGAACAAAGAAAACACAACCGAAAACTTCATTTCATCAAAGCAAATTCACTACATAAGTGTTTAAAAAATCATAAGATAATGAAGAACATAATACTTAGCTTTTTCCTTTTGAAAAAAAGATGAAGATCTCTCCCACGAAGTCTCCCACGGATCCATTTGATGCTAGTACAAAACCTTACAGATTCTCTCAAAATCCCCTCTCCAATCTCTCCAAAAAAGTAGAAATCTACATTTATACTCATATTCTAATATCTCAAAGCATTCTGCACGTTTTTCCTATCTTTCATTTCACTCTTCTAACATAAAAATCATTCTAATATAGTGTAGGGACGAATTTTACAAGAGGTGCCTCATGAAACCTTTTAAAAAGTGCCTAGATTCAATGTATATGACTAATAATTGTTCCTGGAACTGTCAACACTATTTTGGCCACTGTCGGTGCCATATTTATATCGTTCTAGGATTTCTGAAGCAACCGGCGCCCTATTGGGTGCCGCTGACACCCATTCTGCGCAGCTCCACCATTTTGGCTATGTTTTAGCTATAATTCTCCCAGTTTCATTTGTGTTGCATTCCTAACAAATATCCCTACAAGATAAGCATAAAAAAAATCCTTTCCTTAAAATGTAATCTCATTTAACACTATGCTAAGAGTGTATAAGAGATTAAACATAGAAATTCTTATCGAAAAGTGGTAGGCCAGAATTTGCTTTCTTGCCCATTTTGCTCCAAGTTGCACTTTTTGCTTCTTTTTTCTCCAACATTCCATTTATTGTACCTATCACCAAAAACATGCAAAACTACTTCCTTTAAAGTGTAATATCATTAAATTTAAGCATAAAATATATATGTAAAATCAAGCATCTTTTAGGTTGATCACCTCCTCAAAAGGTTAATATGGTACTCACTGGTTGGGTGAAATCGTAGCTCTCCTGGATCGTTATGGTATGGAAATGATTTTAACATTACAAGTGATCAGTATACAAAGAAAATTAAGATCCAGTGAAAAAATAATCATAATAGTGAAAAAAAATCTTCAAGCCATTATAATTCTACACATTATTAATTCTCATCATAAAAAGAAAGAGTAAAAAAAAACTACTCACCAAGCATGGAGAAAAATCATGGATTCTTCATTGCAAATGACATTGAAAAATACACAAATATATACCAATAATTCAAAGAAAATAAAAAAGAGTCCAAGACTTATCTTTACAAATGATTCATGCCCTCCTTGGACATAAAATAACAGTCTCTTACACTTCTTCCAACGTCCCAAAAGCCACCAAGACTCCACAAGAGACTTCTCCACCTACACACACACAAAAATGCCATCTTGAAGAGGCGCACCAAACTCCTCTCCAAATCTCTCCTAAACATCCCTCTCCTCTTCTTATGTTATAAAATCACTATTATGTAGTGTAGGGCTGAAATTCTAAAATTCACCTTTGACACCCTTTCAAAATTCATCCAAATTCAATGAATATGCAAAGATATCCATCTCTGGAGCTTAGGCGCTGAAATCGGTGCCTAGGCACCATCCTTTCTATAGAATGTAACTTAGGCACCATATCCTGGTGCTTAGGCACCATATTCTCTGTAAAATCGCGCCAATGGGACTGTTTTGGGCACCTTGGTGCCACCCTGCAGGCAGCTCCACCATTTCACTCTGTTTGAGTTTGTTTCAGCTCTATTTAGCTCTAAATTGTTATACCTATAAGATAAGCATGAAAATAACATTTATTTAAAGTACATATTAATTCAAAAATATGTGATAAATGTAAAAGAGATTGATCATAAAAAGATATATCGAAATGTGTCAAGTCAGAATTTTCTTTCTTACTTGTTTTGACTCCAAATTGCACTATTTTTACTTCGTTCAAAAAGCCCATTTCTTGTACCTAGATCCAAAAAACATGCAAAATACCTTCCTTTAAAGTTCAATATTAATAAAAAATATTAATAATAGACACGAAATGTATATAAAAAGTTATATAATTTTTAGGCATGTTAGAATGCTACTGGGTCAGCGACATATTCAAGAAAATCTAAATGAGCAACCAGGTGCTGCATAATACATACCTTGTCCTTGGTCCATACATCAATAAAGATTCAAAATCAAGGTACAAGACACAAGTTTCCACTCCAAGACCTCTTCACATGGTTATACATGTCAAACACCTTGAAATGTTCATACCTTATTTTCAATATAGACCTTGCGTAAGAATCTAAGAAAAATATTACATGATAAAACTTAAAATAGAATAGATCTGCAAAATAGAGGGGGTTCGCATAATTTATATCATGAAATGTTAACGATATTTCCCTATGTTTAGGGATTCGCCAACACCTGTAGAAAATATGTTAGTGTAAATACATTTTCATCTCTTTTTGTCATAAATGCCTCCCCTGTAAGAAAATGCCCCTCTATACTAGTATGCAATCTATACTCTAGAAAACACACAAAACTAACACACAAAAGGATGTCTGACCAGGGTAAAAAATTGGAAAAGAGAAATAGCTAGGCATTAAAAATACTATCTAAACAGCTTGTCCTATCCTAGCACATCTTCTAAGCGCGCGATGGTTCTTAACAGCACCCGAAGCCACTCGAAATTTTCTCGTGTCAATGTCATTGTTTGGAGTCGCCGCTCTATTTATCCATCATATCACCCTTGTCTTCAAGCGATATTATTTCTTTGAATCATGTAAAGGATCCTCATATAATAAGAAGTTTGAAAAAAATAAGGGCTGATAAAATAGAAAACAGTAGAATAAGAAATATAGGTGATGATCTATACAAAGGGAGTTTCTAGAATGCCTTATTCTAGAAATCTTTATATAAGGAATATCACATATGAAATTTTGATAACCAATGATTTCTAGATGTGATACCTATTCTAAGTTCTTAAAATCTCCTATAGGAGCAAGTTCCTATAGTTAATTACATCATAGATAATTAGGATTGTCTAAGAAAACTTCTGATTGATGTCAATTACTTGTTTTCTAAGAAATATCATATTCAATCCTAGGGGTAATATGTTCCTAAGTGTTACATACTAAAGGTTTGATTTTGTCAATGTCATTTTTTTATTTCAAATTTTATTATTTTTTAGTAGTTATCCTAAAAGTTTTAGGTTTTGTGACTATCCTAAAAGTTTTAGGTTTTGTTTCATTATTTGTCATTTTGATTTAGTTGTTTTATTTTGTCTTTGTTTTGTTTTTTTATTGTTATTGTTTTGTTTTATAGTTATTTGTCTTGTCTTTAGAATATCATTCTGTAAAACAGAGTTAGCACATCCTAAAAACATGCAAAGTAAATCTAAAACGAAACTTGTCTTTAACCTACAAACAGAAAAATAAATAATGTCGATTTTATTTCTTAATTTGGTTTTTAATTTTAGACGACCCGGTCAAGATGTTCATGGCTTTATCGTCCCAGGCTTGTCAGATGCTTTGATCTATTAAGTCTAAAACATTCTTAAACCAGAATCAGAACACTCCTGTCAATAACCAGGATTGCATCGTTTAAGAAATCTTTGTAGATTAAGAACACTGGGGTTCAAGTTACATTCAGTGATCTTTGTTCATTAAGGTTTCGTTAAAGTTTTAATGTCTTTTTGGATTTTAGGTTGGAAAATTTTAGGTTTTTTATGATTTATTAACCAATTAAAATTTTCCATGTATCATTTTAATTAATTTTTATAAGTTATCTTTGATTTGATATTAAAGTCTAATGTAATTTAGACTTAAAGAAAGGATTCAAGTTTGTTTAGATCTAATGTTGGTAAGATCTAATTAAATTTGAGAATTTTAGGTTATATGTTTTTGCATCTAATGGTTTTGAATCAAGAGTAATATACATTAGAATTAACATTTCAGTGTCATTTGAATCTAATATTTTTGAGTTAAATCTTAGTATGTAATAGATTTAAGGATTTAGATTAAATGTCTTTTGAATCTAAAAAGTTTTGAATTAAGTCTAATGTAAATTAGACTTAGGATTTTAGATTCAGTGTCTTTTGAATCTAATAATTTTGAGTTAAATCTAATATGAATTAAATTTAAATATTTAGATTCAATGTCTTTTGAATCTAAAAAGTTTTTAATTAAGTCTAATATAAATTAGACTAAAAATTTTAGATTCAATGTCGCTTGAATCTAATACTTTTGAGTTATATCTAATATGAATTAGATTTAAGAATTTAGATTCAATGTCTTTTGAATCTAAAAAGTTTTGGATTATGTCAAATGTAAGTTAGACTTAGAATATTAGATTTAATGTCATTTGAATCCAATATTTTTTAGTTAAATCTAATATTAATTAGATTTAAAAATTTAGATTCAATGTCTTTTGAATCTAAAATATTTTGAATTAAGTCAAATTTAAATTAGACTTTGGATTTTAGATTCAGTTTTGTTTGAATCTAATATTTTTTATTTAAATCTAAAATGTATTAGATTTAAGAATTTAGATTCAATGTCTTTTGAATCTAAAAGTTTTTGAATTAAGTCTAATGTAAATTAGACTTAGAATTTTAGATTCAGTGTCGTTTCAATCTTATATTTCTGAGTTAATTTTAATATAAATTAGATTTAAAAATTTAGATTCAATGTCTTTTTTATCTAAAAAGTTTTGAATTAAGTCTAATGTAAATAAGCCTTAGGATTTTAGAGTCAATGTCATTTCAATCTAAGATTTTTGATTTAAATCTAATATGAATTAGATTTAAGAATTTAGATTCAATGTCTTTTGAATCTAAAATGTTTTAAGTCTAATTTAGACTAGACTAAAAATAAGTACAATCAAACATACGTTAGACTTTAAAATTTTAGATTTGATGTATTTTTAATATAAAAGTTTTTAATCTAATTTGAATTAGAATTAAATTTTAGTTTGAGTTTCAGACTAATTTTAATTTGATCTTGAAGTTTTGGTTAATTTTAACTTAAGTTGAACTTAAAGTTTGATTGAGTTAAGTTCAATATAGAGTGAACTTAAAGGTTTGGTTAACTTGAGTTCAATATGAGTTGAACATAAGTTTGAGTTAACATGGGTTCATGTTTGGTTGAACATATGTTAGAAAATTTGACTTAAGTCCCATTTCAAAGAATTGGAACTTATTCATATCTGCTAAGTTATTGTCGAAGATGAAAATCGGCAAAGTCATGAAAGAAAGTGCAATTTTGAACTATCGCATTCAAATGGGATGGCCCATTGATGTTGGATCAATTATTGTGAAGTTTGTGTTTGGCTTGATCGTTCAAGGATCATCTCAAGGGATTTGACATCCTTTAACAATATTTTCAATATGTAGTTTGTTTAAAGTTGTGTACGAGATTTGGGAGAAATTACTGTTACCCTGGAAACGTTTAGACTTAACTCGTATGTTCCTAGCCAATGATGAGGAGAATGACAAGGTCATGATCATGAATCAAGCATCACAGAATTCTATTCCTATTCAACCTCTAGTAGCAGATAAGACACCGATGATCTTATATCGAATCAAGAGTCTGGAAAAACAGGTAAAAAATTTAATGAGTACAGTTAACAATATGTCTGATTTCTTTGATCATATCTATTAGAGGATGAAGGAGCATTTTGGTCATATTGAGCAATTTGAAGCTAGTATGATAAGCTTAATGAAGAGAATGGATTGGGTTGCTGAAGATTCAACTAAGGAATTCCCATTCAGACATTTCTATAACCTGTTCGTCCTTGTTCAAGCAATGGGTGATATCAGAGGAAAAACCAGTACAGATTCTGAAGAGTAGTAGAATTGATTTGCTTATTTGTTTCTTTATGTTATGTTTGATTTGAGCTTTGTTTGTGTGCCTGCTTTCTTAGTTTGCCTTTTAATCTCAGTATAGATGAGATAATGATTGAAATGTTTGCATTCAGCGTTTTGAGTGTTGTGGTCTGGATTGCGACGCTGATTAGATGGATTTAGGTTGAGAAAATACCTATTTATGAGTGTTATGTATTGTGTGTTGTAAACACTTGGATTTAATATATAATTGTGAAGTTTTGTTGTGTGTATGTTTATTTATGTTAATACATCACTTAATCACCAAAATATATGTTTAAAATGATCAATCTGATGAAGACGAGGCTTAAAATTGATCGAAATCGTAAAAATTTTAAAAATGATCAATTTTTGAAAATCTCGTAGACGGTGCGCTCAAGGCCGCCGACGGCGTGATTTTTCTAAGGGTATTGAAATTTAATTCAATAGAGCCCGCCGACGGCGTGAATGACCCCGCCGACGGTGAGATCATGAATATTACCTTTTAACCGTAATTTTGACCGTTCAAATTCCATTTTTCATCGTCTTCTTCCCCATTTTACCCAAAAAGTCGACCTAGGGCTTGATAGATTTCAGATTTGGAGCGATTTCAACAAATTCTTATACCAAATTTATTCTTTCCTTGGTAAGAGCTTCACTCCTATGTAAAATTTTTTGATTTTTACCATGAATAACTTCCACATTAAGAAATTTTGGGAAATTTGAGAATGTGGAGAAAAAACTTGGAAGGAATTCATGGAACATGATTTAAATTGCTTTAAAGCCCCTTTAGAAGTCATTGTATTATTATTTTGGAGATTAATTTGGATTTTTGTGATTTTGATAGATCAAACAATGGCTCCACGACGAAAGAGAAGACTCGAACAGGACGAGACTCAATTTATAAATGCGAAAGCACAATCGAGGTATACTTCAATCTTTCAAAGTAAGTAGTTCATTTATGATTGTGTTTTCAAAAATCCTGGAGGAGAGGTGGAACGAGTTATCAAAGAGAGAGGATGGGAAAACTTCTGCTACACAACAAATAGAGCTGCTATCAAAGTTGTAAGAGAGTTCTACTCCAATCTGACTCAACTCGAGGATGAACCTGCCCAGTAAGAGGATTCTTTGTCGATGTTAATGCTAACCACATTAACACTTTCTACGAGCTTCAGGACTATTTTTCTAGCGAGTATGAAACTTTTGGGACAATGAAAGGTCTGTTAACCGATGTTATTGACTTTCTCACTGATGGGAAAGGAGTTTGGAAAATTAAAAATCATGAACGGATTAACTTTCCAATGTCCATGATGAATGCCACTCCTAAGGTATGGAATTATTTCATTTGTTTGACTCTGCTACCCACCTATCATCATAGTGAATTCTTGAGAGATAGAGCTGTTCTGAATTTCTGTATTCAAAATAAAAGAAGCATTAATGTGGGGAGAATAATTTATTAGAACATTATGGCCACTACGAAGAATGAGACAAGTGGATAATTAGGTCATCCTGGCTTAATTTATGCACTTTGTCAATTATCTGGAGTTGAAGCTAGAGATAATGAAGAATGGGTGTATCCGATGAAACCCATTAGTAAATAAAATATAAAAACTTATGAATCTTATAAGGAATGGAGATCAGGTAGTAGGAGCAAGGCACCTTCTACTAGTAGAGACATTCCTTCTACTAGCTATGACCCTCCTACCTCTAGTCCCCCTACTTTATATGATTTGATGAATGCCATGACCCTGCAGAGGAAAAGTTTTGAGCTGTTAGGTGAAAAATTAGAAAGAACTGATCACAGGATTGAAGGTTTAGAGAGAACACATGACCACGATAGTGAGTATCTTCAAAGGCACTCTGATTTTGAGATGACATATTATGATGCTCAGGCTAGGTACTACAGAGGAGTGCCTGATGTTATTTTTCCAGAAAGCCCCTGGTATACTCAGTATCAACACAATCCTTCTGCTGACCAGGGTGATGAGGATGTTGTATGGGATTTTGAGGATTGATCTTTGTGATTGTGATGTGATGTGTTTGTTTTGTTTTAGTTTTGTTGTTGTACTTTAATTTTTATTATATTCTGTGGACTATGCCTTGTTCCTGGGATATGTGTTTAGTTTTGCAGTTTGCATTTTCATTTCTGGATATTTGTGATAGTAATTGTAATTGTGAACTGAATTGTCTAAAATAAAAAAACTATTTATTCCGTGTTATGAAATGCATATGTCCTGTGTAGTATTGTTAGTGTGTTGTTGTTTAATATTTAGTTTTAAATATATGTTTTAAAATTTCATTACCCCAGCAAATTTGCTAAACTGCTATATGTGTAGAAATGTTTTTTAATATTACAGGTCAGTTGAAAATAAAATTTTGAGAAGAACCTGCAATTTTCAAAAAGAAAAAAATGCCTAAAGTGCATAGGTATGAGTTTTTTATATTTAGAATTTTTTATTTCCACCCTGTATTATTTCTATTAGAGAAAACTTTAAGTTTGGGGGAGAGGAGAAAAATATTAACAATTATATGTTCTCAAATAACATATTTTCAAAATTATAATATGATTTTTTGTGAAAAAATTTAATTCAGATAACAATATTTAGATTTTATCTAAATATTATAGAAAATTCAAGGAAGTATTTTTAGTAATGAAAATTAATTTTGTAGGTTAAGATATTTAGTATTAAAGAATAAGACTATAGTAAACTATTTAAAGTAAAGAAAACTATATTTTTAAATATTAAGAATCTTAGGAATTTAGTTGAGAAAGAAAAGATTAGGATTTAATGATATAAAAACTATGAAGTACATATAAGGTAAAGAATGTTTGAAAGTTTCAAATTTAGGAAAAGAAGAGTGAAGTTCAAAATTATTACTAGGCTATCCAGATATAGTAATCCTCACTTGAAAAAGAAGAGGAAAGAAAAAAAAAGGATTGAAAAACAATCCCTGAAAAGAAAAGAAAAATATATAGGATTGAAAAACAATCCAAAAGAAAGAAAAAGTAAGTGAGAAGAAGCTTGAGGAAATGCCTTATCAAAAATTGGCTCCACTTGGATTAACCTAAAGGAAAAACTAAAAGCATTTCTGAACTTATATTTATGACTAGTTTCATTACTTAATAGAATTCTCATGAAGTTCCTATCTTCTAAATATTCTATGTGAGTTGATATTGCAACATATAGTCATTCTTGAAATGAATAGAAGACTAGAACAATTAGACTTGATGACTAGATAGCCTTATACCTGAAGACTTAATCTAATTACTTGAAATTCTTTCTAAGAATTCCTGCTATAATATTTATTTAAATCAAAATTATAGTATTTCAGAATTAAAACTTTACTACAATGAATCATAACTTTTATGTAGTACTAACGATTATTTTGAGGACAAGTAATAGTTAAGATTGGGGGATTTTGACTCATGGAAAAAATGTTAAGAATTTCATGCCTATTTTATACTGATTTTAATGATATTGCACTTTTAAGAAGTGTATTTTTGGTGTTTTTCTGCAGGTATGAAGATTTAAGGATAATGGAGTAAAAATATGCAAAAAGGAGTGAATTTAGAGTAATAAGGGCTAAATTATGAATATTTGACTTAGGGAGCCGACGGCAAGGTCGATGATGCCGACAGCATGATTTTCCTGAGAGTTCAGAATATATATCAAGGGAGGCCGCAGACGGTGGAGGTCAAGGCTGTCGATAGCAGGGCCAGTTCAAATCATTGTTTCTAGAAGGCCACAGACGGCGGAGCTCAAGGCCACCAACGGTGGATCGACAGTTCTTTCACAAAATACTTCGAATGTGGACGATTTTCTAAGGGATGCTTGGAAAACCTTCGAGACTCTTCAACAACTTTAAAAAGAACCATTTTAGGCCTAAAAAATGTCCTTTTGGAGTCCTCTAAAAATCACTAAGAGTCTGTAAAATATACTATTAGAGTCTTCTAATAGATACATAATGTTCAATTTGAGAGTCCACTAGTGTCCATTGTTATTAGTGAGTGTTAAATAGTGAGTTCAAATTGAGATATCAAGAGGAATTCTTCGAAGGATTGTAAGAGTGGAAGGGAAGTGAAAGATCTCTTCTTCATTTTCATTTCAAAGGAGAATTCCGCATACTGTTAAGAAAGGAAGAATTTCAGAGGAACTTCAAGGAGTTTTCTTAGGGAGGAATTTAAGATAAGTTGTGTTTATTTACTTTAGTCTGTAGAACTTTACTTTTATATATGAAATCCAAGTTTTATTGCGTCCTCTCCATGAATTCTAAGTAGTTGTTCTGTCTTTCTCCTTGTTTTGATATTTTTGTGAAATGATAATTTTAATTAGTGTGCCATAAAATTTTAAAAGAAGTTGTGACAATCTTTTACTTAATTCTTAATTTACTTTCAATCTGGTTAATTGAAAAGTTAAAATCAGTTGAGTTTAACAACTATAGTTAAGATTACATCCGAGATTCAGGGAGATCAAATTCCTTGGAACCAGGGTGCAAATAAATAGGGAAATAATATTTATTGGGTATTGAGTTGGAGATTTTAGACTGATGGGCTAAAATACTCAATTCAATCCTATCGTTTAGGTGCTGAAGTGTAGATGTTAGCCCTCAGGTAAGGGGAACGTGGGAGCTCCAAAGTGAGAGCCGGTATCCTCCCAGCCTAGCCGCAGATTCAGTAACCAAGCATAGGATTAGTCAATGTTCTGTATGCCTGGACCAAAGGGTAAAGAATAGGTATGCTCCTATTTGGCACAACACAATCTTAAACTAATTCTTGCTTATTATATTTGATCTTCACTTTAGTAGAATTAGTTATCTGTTAGTAGAGCTAGTTTAATTTAAACATCATAGTATTGTCGATTGCGTATTAGTGACAGATAGACAATTTCGATATAGTTGTGATTCTGAATTGATTTCTATAATCCTAAGTCTGTAGCCTCTAAAATATTCCCTATGGGATCGATATCCAGGATTCCATTAGAGCCCTGTATTACTTGAAGAATATGTATACTTGCGTTGATTAGTAGCTCTGCGATTAAAAAAATATATAATATACTTGTTACAAAAATTAAAATTATGCACGGTACGTGTAGTTGGGTACAATATGCACAAATTCATTCAATTGGATAAAAAGGAATGATACATAGGCAATTATCCATTAGTAACCATGATGAGCTTTCCATTTAATGAAATTTATTTGGTTTATGTCCATTGGGTGGGGAAGAGGTGTATGGTGACTCAAAATTGAGTGAGTTAACCTTCAACCACATAAGCTAACACATTATCCATGGCTTTGTGAAAGAATGACACATAAACCACCATCTTCTTAATTTTCCAAAACTTTGTATTTATGAGGTCATCCCATGATGTAAGGGTGATCTAAGCTTCTCCTCTCTTCAATTGGCTAGGGTTGGAGGTGCCTTCCACCTAAGCCTTATTGTGAATTTCCATTTCAGGATGGCATGACAAATATATTTTTCCTTCATTATGGAGTTATGATAAATATTATCTTTGGGTAAAGGTTGTGATTAATGGGTATTTCATGTCATGATGAGTCCAATGGTTTATGGATGACCCATTTATGACTCCCTATAAATTAGATTTAATTTCAAAATTAAATTATTGTATTTTGATGTCATGTAGGATGTCATAGGTTTGAATTTAATTTTTGGGTTATTTGATTATAACTTCATTTTCAATAAATAATATAACTAATTAAAAATGTGAGAAATTAAAAAACTGGTCAAAGTGATTTTGGATGTTGACCATTTGACCAATTTTATTAATTTTGTCCAAAATTGTGTATTTTGATACAAGTTGACTAAAGTTGACCAGGGTTGACCAAGGTTGACCAGTTTAGGTCAATATGGGGGTCATTGGGTTAATGTGGTGGTCATTGGGTCAAGGATTGACCATTTTGACCAAATTTGATCATTTAGGTTAATGTGGTGGTCATTAGGTCAAGATTGACTATTTTGACCTAGTTTGGACATATGGGTCAAAGATTGACAAATTTGGTTAATGTAGTAGTCATTGGGTCATGAATTGACAATTTTGACCTAGTTTGACCATTTGGGTTAAAGTTCGACCATTTTGGTTAATGTAGTGGTCATTGGGTCATGGATTGACCATTTTAACCTAATTTGACCATTTAGGTCAAAGGTTGACCAGTTTGGTTAATGTGGTGGTCATTGGGTCATGGTTTGATCATTTTGACTTAAATTGACTATTTGGGTCAAAGGTTGACCTGTTTGGTCAATGTGGTGGTCATTGGGTCATGAATTGACCATTGTTACCTAATTTGACCATTCAGGACAAAGGTTGACCAGTTTGTTTAATGTGCTGGTCATTGGGTCATGGCTTGACCATTTTGACCTAGTTTGACCATTTGGGTCAAAGGTTGACCAGTTTGGTTAATAGTTGATCTGATCAAGGTTTGTTATTTCTAATTTGATCATTTTAGGATGTCATTAAAATTTGGGTTAAAGAGGCTTCATTGGGGTTTTACTCTAGTCATTAAAGATTAGTGAACATCGGTGGGATTTAGGGAGTCAATGTTGGTAGACTTCCTGTCTCAAGATGATTTAGAAATGATCCTCACAAAAGTGAGGTCAACAAGAGCATCTATGTGTGCACAAGGTGTGGGTAAGGACTAGTGCATGGCTTTGATGAGGTTACTATTTTCGGCTCCATCTTTAAGATCTAAGGGTTCTAAATTATACTAGAAGATTACTTATTTTAAAAAATATTTTCAATGGGATGACCATTCATGTGATTTAATTAATTATGTAGTTAAGTTTTAAAATATAGTTTAAAACATGATGCATGACTAATAAAAATTTTATTTTTAATTTAAAGTAATCCTAAAATGTAACACCTATGACATATTTTAGACTCCTTAAACATGGGATTAGTCGTGCAATTGTTGATCCCATAGTAATGACTCTTAATGCTCGCTGGGATATGTTCGCAAGCAATGCTCTTAATTTCCTTAGGATGAACATCAGGCCACTCCTTTAACGAATATGTTTGTCGTTGAGGTGAGCAGGCAATGCATATGTAAATGAATAGTTAATTATATTGTGACCACCCTACTAAGGTGAGAGTATTCAATATAAATGCAAGTTTTTTTATCATTCATATGGTGTCATTTGCTAATACGAACAATAAAAGTGAATAAATGTAGATGCAAAGCATACCACATGATCATGCACGGTGATACTATGCTTAGTCAAATAGGGTGCAAAACACTGCGAGGGGATCACCCTTGCACCAAAAGCCTCTAAACTTGCACACAAATGGCTAGCAAGCATGAAATTCAATGCTCCATTCAAAGGAATGGACTTTTTGTAAACAAAGACATGGTCACGATAATACTAGGTTTCTCCATGGAAGACAGATAACACAACTCACACATCTGATGGGTTTAAAGGATATAGGGCAGACCCGTGTGATGCACCAAAAATATATACGGTTTTTGCTATATGATTTTACTCATTTTTGGTGATATTACACTTTAAAAGGAAGGCATTTTGTATGTTTTTTGTTTTTGTTACAACAAATGGTGATTGGAGCAAAAGGTAGCAAAAATGGTGCAATTTGGAGGAAAAACGAGCAAGAAAGAAAACTTTGACTTGACACATTTCGATAAGTCTTTTTGTGTTTAATCTCTTTTAAACTTTTTGCATATTTTTGAATAAGATTACACTTTAAATAAAGGTTATTTTTATGCTTATTTTGTAGGGCTATCTGTTAGGAATGCAGTGCAACTGAAACTGGGCGAATCGGAGCTGAAATGGAGCCAAACGAAGCAAAATAGTAGAGCTGCGCAAGATGGGCGTCGGGGCGCCAGCGCTGACGGCGCCTGGGATAGCCTGGATGCGATATTGGATGGTTTTTGGCCATATACATCGAATCTGGATGCTTTTTGTAAGGTTTCTTCATGCACCTCTTAGGAAATTCGTCCCTATACTATTTTAAACCAAATTTGAAGCCAAGAAAAGAGAGGAGATGATAGGGAGAACATGGAGAATGATTAAAGATCTTAGAATAGGAGTATAAATGTAGATTTCTATCTTTTTGGAGAGATTGGTGAGGGGATTTTGAGAGAATCTGTAAGGGAATGTTCTAGCACTGCATGGATCGGCGGGAGACTTTGTAGGAGAGATTTTTATCTTTCTTTCAAGGGGAAAAAACTAAGTATTGCGTTCTTCATTATCTTATGATTATATAAACACTTATTTTGTGGATTTGCTTTGAAATAAAGTGTTTCATTGAGTTTTCTTTGTGCTTTGCGATGTCCTTCTCTTACTCTTTCTTCTTCTATGGAAACAGTGGCATGAGAAGATTATGCCATTATTTTTATTCTACTTTTCTTCTGCAATGAGTAGGATTCATGCTTAGGATATTGGGATGCATGCAAGAAGAAGTATTAATTATAAATGTGATGGTTTTTACTTGCACTTCATTTACATTACATTGAGGGCCCATTGTATTGTTAAAATTCGTTGTAATTGCATTATCCCAAAAGGGTAGTGTAATTCTCAACAAAGTGAAACCACATTCAATGTTCATAAATGAATTACATATTTCATGGGGATTAAGTGCAAATAAATAGGGAAATATGGTTTCATGGGCGTTGAATTGGAGGTTTCAAGGTGACAAGCTGAGAACCTTAATTTGGTCCTAAGATTGGTAACTAAAGTCGAAGGTTGGCCTTCAGGTGAAGGGTGAGTGGGAGCTCCGTAGTGATAGCTAGTATCCTCCCAGCCTGGCCTTAGATTTAGTGACTGAACTTAGGATATGTCAATGTTCTTTACATGCTTGGAAGAGGGGGTACTCTTTTGAGGGTAAAGAAACATTTATGCTCCTATTTGGCACATACAATATTTAATGCATCTCATTCCTAAATTTTATCCAATTCATTACATGAGAATAGTAGTTTTTATTGTCTCAAAATTCTCCAAACCAATTTATCCAAAAAGTGTTATCTTTAGTATTAATATTTTCCTTTAGGAGTAGATATTCATTATTTTAAATTAAGATTTACCTTCAGGAGTAGTTGTTAAAGAAAATCATTTATACTAACCTTCCAAACTAAGGCTGATAGTAGTAAACTAGAATTTGACTAAGAACCTCTTACCTCGCTTCCCTGTGGGATCGATAAATGGGATTCCATTAGAGCCATGTATTACTTGATACGATACGTATACTTGCGTTTGAAATTGTTACTTTACAAAATCATTATAGATATATAAATCTGAGGTCCTAAATTCTCACATATAAAAAAGACGCATCAAGTTTTTGGCGCCGCTGTAAGGGAAGCATTGGTAAGAATTTTAGGTGAATTTTAGTTGAAGTAATTAAGCTTGGAATTGGAAAACTTTAGTGTCCTAAAATTGTGCTTGTATGAAAATTGTTTTCTTGTATGAAAAAGTGTTGTGAGAAAAAAATTGTTTGTGTAAATAATATGGTGTTTGTGAAAATGTTTTGTTGTGTTGAGTATATTTCATCTATTATTTGTTTAATTGTTAATGTATTTTTTATTGTGTTACATATGCAAAATAAAGGATCTTGAGGACTTGTGCCTTATAATCCTGAGTTAAAAAAATGGAAAAAAATAAAAAAAAAAGAAAGGACTTGAAAAACTAGAAATGGAAATGGAAAACATTCAAAATAATAACTTGAAAAATCATCATAAATCATTGAGAGATTATGTAAATCCTACGATAGATAAAATTCACTCAAGTATACAAAACCCTGTCGTAGAAGCTGATTCGTTTGAACTAAATCCAGTGATTATCCAACTTATGCAGAACAACCAGTTTGGGGAAACTCCTTCAGAGGATCCCTATTTACACTTATCTAGTTTTCTAGAACTTTGTGCTACATTTCATTATAATGGCATGTCAGACGATGTTGTTAGGCTAAGGCTTTTCCTTTCTCACTAAGGGATGAGGCTAAAATGTGGTTATACTCATTAGCATCTAGTTCTATTAAAAATTGAGAAGAGTTAACTCAGAAATTCCTAGTTTAGTATTTTCCACCTTCAAGGACTACTCAACGAAGAAACAATATTATCTCTTTTTTTCAGTATGAAGGGGAATCATTATACGAAGCCTGAGAAATATTTAAGGAACTCCTAAGAAAGTGTCCACATCATGCTCTGCCGGATTGGTTAATCATTCAAACTTTTTATAATGGGTTAATAGGATCCCTTAGGTCCATTATTGATGCTGCTGTTGATGGTTCATTAATGTCAAAAACATTTGATGAAGCGTATGCAATAATTAAAGAAATGGAAACAAATGAATTTCAATGGCGCTCTGCAAGAGTAAATCATAAAAATGCATCTAGTGTTCATGATAAAGATGCGATTGCAATTCTTGCATCTCAGGTTGCTGCAATATCAAGGAAGTTGGACCAATTTGGAATGAACGAACCTCAATTTACTCCTATAAGTAAGGAAAGTTCATTAGGGCGTATGATTGATTCCAACTTATTATATGAGACTTTAAATACCATAAATAACCCATATTCTAACTTTTACAACCCATGTTAGAAGAACCATCACCATCCTAATTTTAACTGGAATCGTACTGTTGATGGTGGAAACCAACAATGGGAAAACAATCATGCAAATCCTAATGGAAGTTGGAATAGGCAAGGTAACACAAGATATAGGCCTTCACATCCACTGGACTCTAATATTGATCAACAATTTAAGGATAAGAAGATGTCTATAGACAAAGTGGTATTGTAAATGGCAAACTAGTTGCAAAGTCAAATGCTGCTACTAAACACATAGAGAGCTGAGAGAAATTGCTAATTCATTTAGCAATAGCCCGAAGGAACTCTTCATAGAAAAACTGAGATTGAACTTAAAGAGAACGATAACGAACAACTATTCCTTGTTACTGGACAAACTATGATTGATGTGCCAAAAGGAGAGTTGGTTATGAATATTAATGACCAGGAAGTCACTTTAGAAGTGTTGAAGATTATGAAATTTCCAGCTGAGAGAAAAGATGATGAATGTTTTTTGATGGATGAAATTGATTATCTAAGTAAAGATCATTTCCAAGAAAGTTTTGTGAGTAAGATAACAGATGAGGTCAGAATGGATTTTCATGATGAGTTGAATATGTTATTTAAAGTGTACATATGTTCAAGAGAGGTGTGAAATGATGGAAGCTGCCAAAAATAGTGAACTTGTAATTCATTTTGTTGAAAAATCTCATGAACTTAAGATGAACGTACCCCATACATTTTTAAAGCCTTTCTATTTTGGGGATTCATCTACACCAACATTCTTTATATCTTCATATTCAACTCAATTACAAGAAAAACCTAAATTGAATGATGAATAAGATAAAGTGATTGAACTAGGACTTGATAGAGAATTTGAGGATAAATTTCAAAAGAACTTTGAGTTGAGAAAAGAGGATAAGGATATTGGAAGACCATTGGAAGAAATTCCTAAGGTATTAGAAAAACCTATTTCCTTAACTAAGATAGATCCTCCATCCTTTAATAATTATAAAGGGGAAGAATTGGAAGATAACTTGAAATAGAGGAGTGACATAGAAGAATTAGATCCTGAATCTGAATTATCTAGAGAGAATCCGATCCAAAATTTGGGAGATCTTGGATTTTCTTATAGAGATCCATTTCTTATAAATTTCAAGGATGATATTAATATGCAAATTTAGAAAATCAATAGAAGAATATTAGATCTAGAAAGAAGTATGAGGAATAATGATATAAATCCATCTGAAATGGAAGAGCTGAATGAAAAATTACAATTTATGTAATTTGTAGAATTCCTGGATCTGAAATGGATTAGGTGATTGATTGAGGATTACTTAATTGAAATTTTGATCCAGGAGGAATTATTTGTCAGGCTTGCTATATTAAAACCAAGCGCTTTATGGGAGGCAACCCATAGTTATCAGTGTGCTTTGATTTAGTATACTTGAGAGTAATGATTGTTAGTGTTGTATTTTGTTTGCTTTAGAGTGGATTGAGTTGATCATTATGTGTCATGATGGATTGATGAATTTGATTGTTTTTGGTAGATGTTTGGATTTTTAGTGGTTGGATTTGATCTTTGTGTGTCATGAGGGAGGTGATTCCTTAACTTCTTATTATGGTTAGACTAGTATGTTCTCCTATAGTAGTTGGATTGACGAGTCCACTATGACTTGGGTCTCACTCGAACTTGAGTTTTACAATAGACATCTTGAATTTAAACTGTGACTGTTCCATCTCAATTTTGTTACATCCTTTTTCTAACTTTGTTTTCATTTGGTAGGAGTCGCGAACCTATTTGATGAATAACATTAGGATGATCTTACATTACAATATGTAACTGTTAAAGGTGCTTAATTATAAGGATTAGATGATGCCTAAGATTGGTGCCTAGGAACCAATTTATTAGGGATAATCTTATCTTTGGGATTATAATCTATAAAATCATTTTAAAATGTACCTAATTTATTAGTGTAGTGATTCCGTTAGAAATTGGAAGTAAATCAGTGTGATGTGATGAGTTAAAGGATGAATTAACCTCATTTATCTTATGTGTGTTTATGTTTGTGTTACAATTTTATATAATAATTGAAGAACATTTTTATATTCCCTTGCTGATACCTACTATGCTAATTAAACTTTTATTTAGTGAATTTCATTCTAGCATGATTAGTTTAAATTTACTTTCAGCTGCATATTGTTCTGTCCTAATGAATACTTGTAAATGGTTTTGATAGACATTTGTGATAGATAGAATTTCTAAATTTTTTTCTTCCTGCTTTATTTTATGTACTGAATGTTATATATGTTAAAAATTAAGTTTGGGGGTAGGAAGAAAAATAAAATTTTAATGCGAAAATACTTTCTTTTAGTAAAATATTATTGCAAGCATGTTTTATGCTAGATTTACTTTCTCCTACAGTCATTCTATCCTAAAATTGCATGTATATGAATTTAATAGGCTGTTGAAGTACTAAGTAGATTCAACCTTTACTTTTTCTTCCTGATACATTTTATGGAATTAATTGCAAAATATTTTAAAATTTAAGTTTGGGGGGAAGAAAAATTTTTAAAATGTAACTTTATTTGTCCTTAGTAGCCTATATTTAATTTGATATCACTTTTAAAATGACTTGTGGTATGTGGTGTTACCTTTAGGTTAGTATAGTTTCAATTTTAAAAATGTTAGAAAAATAATCTAGTTGAAATCCTTAGTGAAGAAACTGTTCTAGAGTTAAGATACTTTGTAGGAAACATTGGGAAAATGATTTTTTTATTTATGGTAGAAAGGAGTTGAATATTTAAAAAGCTAAAATTCTTAGATTTATACTTAATGAGAATTGAGCCTTTATTGAAAACCTTTTTCGAACTAATATTTACACTTATAAAAAGTAAGGGAAAGTTTTGAGTTTTGGATTTTAGAGAGAGGATAGTGAAATTCAAAATTATTAAAGGCCTATCCACATATAGTAATCCTCACATAAAAAAAGTGAAAAATAGGGATTAAAAATGATCTCGAAAGAAAAAAAAAGGGTGGGATTGAAAATGATCCCGAAAGAAAAAAAGAGAGAAAATAAGTGAGGAGAAGCTTGAGGAGAAGCCTTATCAAAAATTGGTTTCACTTGAATATTTTTAAATGAAAAGATTAAAAACAATCATAAACTTATTCTTATTTCAAAAGGTATTAGTCAAATTGGTATATATAAGGTGCTTAAATTCAATTTTTATACTATCTATGAATGGATTCTACTTATGTTTATTACGTGTTTAGTTTGGTTTGCTTAGTTATGTTTGGTTTGTGTAGTATTTGTTTTGAGATTTGAACTTGGATTTGGATGTCTTTACTTTCATTGTGTGATTAGATCTTAGTGCTTGCTTATCGTAGAGTAATTGCTGCACTGAGCATCTAAGAATAGTTGGTTTGAAAGAACATATTTAGTGTCTATGATGAAACTTGGATTTTATATATATAAGTTTGTTGTGTTTTGTTTGTGTGAAAAATTGTGTTAATTATTGCTTATGGGATGATGTAAATTCCTATTGATATGTTAAACATGATTGTGGACAACAAAACAATCAAAATTATGAAAACAATTTCAGACCCAGAAAATATTTTGGACTAGAGCCGCTGGTGCCCAAATCTAGAGAGTTGGCTAATATTTTTAAATAGAGTGCCGTCGGTGCCCTATCGAGCGCTGCCGGCACTCGAACCCAGAAAAATCCTAAAACCCTCGATTTCGTGATTTTTGCCCTGGGACCCGCAAAATTTTTCCATTTCCTTCGTCTTCCTCCTCCATTTTTGCGATTTTGAAGACTAGGGCTTGCTGGATCTCAGATTTAAGGAGATTTCAAGGTTTTTCGACACTGGATTTGCACTTCTCTTGGTAAGAGCTTCACTTTAAGTTAAAATTTTTGGATTTTCACCACGGAAATCTCTCACATTTCTCATGATAGAATTTTTAGAGTTTTAAAGAAATTTTGAGATTTTCGTAATTAAATTTGCTCTTACTTGTTTAGAATAATATTTGGAGTTTGTTACATTGTGAATTTAAGATTTATTGGAATTTTCTTGCAAATTTTAGAAATTCACATGGCTCCAAGAGGGAAGAGGAAATTTGATTTTGATGAGGAGAGGTTTCTTAACATCAAAGTCCAATTTCCCTATAACTTTATCCTTCACAAAAAGAAGTGTATCCAGGATCGAGCTTTTGATAGTCCTGACGGATCTGTAGAACAATTAATTGCAGAGCAAAACTGGGAGTGATTCTATTATTCCACTGCGAATGCTATTATGGGAGTTGTTAGAGAATTCTATTCTAACATACTCTAGATTGACATTGAGTATGTGCTTGTTAGAGGGAAGATAGTTGAGTTTACTCCTCAGCGTATCAATGCTTTCTATCAAACTAGGGAACTATTCGTGTGTGAATAGGAGAACTTTGACACTGAGAGGGAGAATATGAGAGAGGTTATTGCTTTTCTGACTGAAGGACGAGGACAATGGAAAGTAAGTCAAAAAATGTTCATAAATTTTCCCGCCTCCACTTTGAATGTTTCTTTAAAAGTTTGGCATTATTTAATTTCTGCAAGACTGTTACCATCTTATCACCACAGCGAAGTTACTAGAGATAGAAAAATTTTGAACTACTGTATTCAAAAGATGAAAAAGATTGATGTTGGAGCTATTATTTACAAGAAAATTCAGACGATTGCTAGAGGCGAAACCACAGGAGGATTAGGACATCCTGCTTTAGTTCATGCCCTTTTTGTTCAGTCTGGAGTGGAGTTCAGTAGTTCTGAGGAAGTGGTTATACCATTGAAACCTATTACAAAGAATATTATTCATACTTATGAGTCTCATGTGGGAGCCAGAGTTGAGCATAAGAGTACTGATATTCCTACTACTAGTTATGATGTTCCATCTACTTCTGAGCCGCCTACCTTATCTGATATTATGGAGCAGCTGAGACTATAGAGTTCTAGTATGGATAGACTCCATGGTCAGATGGATGTATTCGAGGCGAGGAGTGATGTGAATGAAGATTATCTGTAGAGTAGATTTGAGTTCGATATTACTTATTATGATGCTCAGGTCAGATTTATAAGGGGGAGTCTGATGTGATATTTCCTACTTACCCTAGCTATACACCATATAGACCTGACCCTGCTAATGACCCTGTTGATGACCCTGCTGCTTATCTTGGTGATGGAGACTGGTAGATTGTTTGTTTTATTTCTGTTGTTCTTAGTCTGTTATGTTGTACTGATGTGATGTAGTGGTATGTACTTTTCATGTGATGTGTAACCCTGTGTTGTACCATTGTGATGAAGTGTTATTTACATTTTATGTTGTACTGTTGTGTTGTACTAAAACATTAAAAGTGTTAGTTGTACTGTTAGTAGTGTGATAGTTTGTTTCATGTTATAGTGTTTTGTTTGATGTTTAGATGTTTAATGTTAATTTCTCTTTACCCATGCAAATATTTAAAATTGTTATATCACTACTACTAATTGTTTCATGCCTCCTAGTTGTGAATTTTGATTAATACCAGATAGCTGTTGAAGATTTCAAGATCCCAACACAGAGAGGTTAGTCTTCTTCTACTCTGAACTGTTTCAAATTTACTGAAAATTTTATGTTTGGGGGACGGTAGAGAAATACTAACTTTTATTTGTTCTCAATTATTATATTTTCAAAAATTATTAGCATAACTTCTGGCTATTGAACCTCATTATAAGATAACTAAAACGTTTTATTTCAATTGAATATTAAGGAAGGATAAGATGAAATTTTTTAGTGATAAAAGTTGATTTTATAGAAGTAAGATATTTGGTATGAAAGGATTTGATTATAGTCAACTATTTAAAGTAAAGAAAACTGTATTTTTGAAATGTTAAGGGAATTAAAGTATTGTGTGTTAAGAAGAGATTGTAACTTTGTGATGAATAATAAAGCCTATACTTAACCATAAAGTAAGGAGATATTTCAGGTTTGAACTTAAGAAAGAGAAGAGTGAAGTTCAAAATCATTAAAGGGCTATCCAGATATAGTAATCCTCAATAAAAAAAAAGAAGAGAAAAAAAAAGAAAATAAGGATTGAAAAACAATCCCTACAAAAAAGAAAAGAAAAAGAAAGAAAAAAAAAGTTTATGAGGAGAAGCTTGAGGAGATGTCTAATCAAAAATTGGCTTGACATGAATCACCCTAAAGGGAGAACTTAATTTCATTTCTAAATTTATGTCTTAAGTACTGGCCTACATTCTAATGAAGTTCACATGAACTCCTTTCTCACATAATCTTTTGAGGCACTCTTAATGTGACAAATTATAGTTCATCTTGAAATAAATAGAAGACTAGAACTCTTTGACTTTATTACTGAATATCCTTATACTTGTAGTGTTGACCTGAGTTAATAAATTTCTTTCTGAAAACCTAACCAATATATTCTTTTGAATGAAAATTTTAGTGTCTTTCAATTGAAAAGAACATTGCCTAGAGTTATATTTTATGTAGTAAAAAGATTACTTGAGGATAAGTAATAGTTAAAGTTTGGGGGATTCTAACGCACTGGAAATATATACAGTTTTTGCTATCTAATTTTACCCATTTTTTGTGATATTGCACTTTAAAGAAATATATTTTACATGATTTGCTGCAGGTATAATGATTTTAGGTGATTGGAGTGAAAAGAAGCAAAAAGGAATGAATCTGGAGAAAAAAAGAGCAAAAAAGGAGCAAAATGGTGAAAAAGTGTTCTGGAGCCGCCATCGCCCAAATCCAGGGAGCACAGCAATTAAATGGCACGATAGAGCGACGCCGGCGCCCGAAGTCGGTGGAGCTCAAATTTGAATAGATTGGACGACTTTTTGAAGGGATGCCTATGAAAATTCTTGGGATTTCATCCCTATCTTATAAGTAACTACTTTTGGACGAAAAGTAGTGTGGAAAAAGTGTCTAGAGAGTGTCTTGTGTATTCTAGAGTGTTAGGATTTATGAGTAGAGCGTGTAAAGTGAAGATTTGAGAGGGATTCTTCTCTAAGGAGGGGAGGAGAAGAGGTAAAGTGAGAGATTGCTTCTTCCTTTCCATTCTAAGAAGAGAATCAAGTGTTGTAAAGAAGAGAGAAGAGGATTCAAAGGAACTTCAAGGGAATTGTATTGAGGAAGAGAAAGAGATAAGTTGTATTTTCTTTTGTGGTTTGTATAACTTTTCTTTTATATATAAAATCCATGTTTTATTGTATCTTCTCCATGAATTCTGAGTAGTCTCCCTTGTCTTTCTTATTGCATAGAGATGTGATGATGGATTGATTTGAATTTGATGTGCTTTTAATGTAATGAAGAACTTGTGACAGTTTTTCATTTAGAAGTTACTTTACTTTCGATTTAGCCAATTGAAATGTTAAAATATGTTGTTGAACATTAAGTTTGAAAGGATTTAATGTCCTACAACAATAATGAAATATCCATTCAATTTCTATGGATGAATTCCGTAGTTCATGGGATTTGAGTGCAATTGAATAGGGAAATGTGTTTTGATAGAATTCAATGTGGAGATTTCAGAGTGATAGGCTGAAATCCCTAAATTGTTTCTAAGATTAGTGATTAATATCAAAGGTTAGCCTTCGGGTGAAGGGTGAGTGGGAGCTCCGAAGTGAGAGCCGGTATCCTCCCAGCTTAGCCTTAGAGTTAGTAACTAAACTTAGAATATGTGAATGTTCTTTTCTTACGTAGAAGAGGGGGTACTCTTTCAAGGGTAAAGAATCATCTTTGCTCCTATTTGGCACAATAAAATAGAAAATTATTCCATATCAATCCAAACATCATATTCTCACTGCAAGAGGAAAGATACTTTTCTCATACATCAGAAAACCTTTCAAATACTTAATATAGTGTGTCTATTAGTTAATCCTGTTCTTAAAATTGTTAGAAGTAATCATAGTTAGTTAATGGTAATCGTTTCATTGTTCTTAACGTTTCCTGCATAGTAGTAGTAAGTAGTAAAATTTAACTTCAGTGCTTATTACACATTGTGTAAACACTTTCTTAAAACTTCGTATTTCCCTATGGGATCGATAACCAGGACTCCATTAGAGCCCTGTATTACATGGTACGATACATATACTTGCGTTGAATGCTTGGACATAACAAAATTATTATAAATCAATAAATCCGAGTTCATAAATTCTTGCAAATTATAAAGTCGAGCATCAGTTACCAATATTTCATTATGCTTATATAGAATTTTTAGGATAAGACAATTCTAGAATCTTCATTTTAAGAATTATCACCGACATTTCTTTCCTACTGTTTTCTATATTATTAAGCCTTTATTTTCTTCAAATTTGTTAAATCAAACGATTCTTTTACAGAACATAGAGAAATAAGATTTATTGAAGATTAGGGCAATGTTATAGATGAACAGAGTGGCGACTTCGAATCGACATCAACACCCAGAAAATCTCCAACACAGCGATGACATCGCCATCAAGATATTTGGTGACTCAGCTGGGAACTTCTTTATTCTCATATTTTGTTATCACTTGTTTTCATTTGATATTTCGTTCTTTCGCAAATAAGAAATACATCTTTTCAAACTTTTAAGACAAATTCTCAGTTTATAAATAAGTTAATAACATTTGTTTTTCTTAAAATTTCAGAAAAGTTGCAATGGAATCTCCAAATTTAATATTTTCTTATTATCAAGACTTCAATACGCCAATGGAATATGAAGTTTCCCTTTATCAGAATGATTTTGGATTATTTGGTGAAACTAAATTTGCATTAGATAATCCATACCAAACTGATATACACTCTTTTGAAGAATTGGATCTGCAACCTTATGAAAACTTTCTAAATTTTACAGAAGACCTACCTGAATATAAACCTGAAGAACCTTATACTCTTGAAGAGATGAAAAGAGAAATTGACAGGAAAGGAAAGCAAATCTATGAAGAGGATGATATTCCACCACCATCCATATATGAAGTTGGATCTTGTTCCAAAAATATTCATAAAAACAGAACTTCTTTGCTTAAAAGGAAGAAAAAGTGGAACGAGAATGATAAATTTGAAACACCTGAATTTAAACAAAGTGTTTTCGGAAACCCTTCCTTCTCAAAAGAAAATTGGTATATTCTGTTCCCTGTTGAAAATAATGATAATTTCTTTCAACATAGAAGTTCTCCATCAATGCATGCTATATATTCAGTGTTTAAAAGACTAGCATGAAAAAATAAATATTCAATTTCCCTACAATTGGACAAGATGTGATGTGCAGTCTCTAAAATAATGAATAGGAGAATTCTCACAATAGAAAACTCTATTTATCAAGAAACATGCTACCAAACCCCAACAGATGATCGATGTACTCGAGTGCCAGTAAAGTTCCGACTAGGGCAAAGAGTAAACGATGTGACGCTTACAAAAGACAAGTCCAAATATGACAAACTGATGTTGGAAGCAGAAGATACGTCTACCAAAATGACAGATTTAGTCCATATATTACAAAATGCAGATTTTTCATATTCGCAATACGATGATACACCACCTAGAGGGTCTCATCCCATACTAAGAAATAATGTATGGAAACAAAGATCGTCTAATGGAAAATCAGATACTATGAGCACTCATGCAAATATTTCACAAGAAAGAACTTGTAAAGAATGTCCTGCAAAATCATTTGAAGAAAGACTAAAAAAATTGAAAAATGACATCAATCAACTCTCGATGTGAGAAACGAAAGACTCCTCTGACAGTTAATATGGTAGAAACATGGTCTAATTTTTTAGCACGAGAATTAAATGAAGAAGATGCAACAAATTAATTACGAGCAATTATAGTACAACGAGATGAACAAATTAGCCGTCTTGAACAAAAAATGGAAGAGTTGGTAGCAGCTTTACAAAATCCTCCAACAAATCCATCATCAACAATTAAAATCGTTAGGCCAGAGGTAATGCACATTTTAGAAGACAAAGGAGAGCCAATATAAGTTGAAGAAAGTACTCAAAAGAAAAATGATTCCCCTCACAGTGGAATTCAAGAAAAAGATATCACGCAACTTGTAGAACAAAAGATAAAAGAAGCAATTGCTCAGGTAAAGGCTGAATCGTTAATTCCAAAGGGTAGGCCATATTCAGAGGAATTTGATTATGTCCAATACCCTAAAGGTTTTTTCCCTCCTGTCTTTAAATTGTTTGATAGAACCGGTAATCCCCGACAGCATTTAGCACACTTTAGAGTAAGCTGCTGAAATGCGGGAGGAAGTGAAGCTCTTTTATTTCGCCAATTTGTTAACAGTCTTACGGAAGTTGCCTTTGATCATCGTGCGGAACTTCCTAATGGGTTTGTTAAAACTTTTGTAGAGCTAGAAAGCCTATTCATTCAATGATTTGCTGGAGCTCAACATCATACTACAGTTGGTGACTTAGTAGTAAAAAAGAGAAACCTGGAGAAATTTTAGTGGATTACATTTTGCGCTGGAGAAACCTCAGCATGAAATGTGAACCACAGCTATAAGAATAACACGCTGTTGAAATCCTACTTAAAAATATTCATTGGCCTATAGCATTTATGTTTAAAGGATTAACAATAAAATTTTTGAAAAATTGCTCAGTAAGGCTGCCAATCTTCAGGAAGAGGCAAAGCAAATGAGTGTAACGGAGAAAACTGAAAAGACAAAGACTGTTAAGACATTTAAAAAGAAACTGGGAAATGTTGTAGAGAAAGGTAAACGAGTGATGCAGGTTCAACCTGAACAAAAGAAACAACGATAGAATCCCTCAGCATCACAAACATCTCCTCAATTACAACTTCAACAACCAATCCCAGTACCGGAAGATAAAAGAACAATGGCTGAAAGAATGAATAAAGAATATCCATTTAAAACAGAGGCCGTCAGCAAAATATTCCGTAGCTTGCTTAAAATACCAGAATTTAAGCTACCAGAAGCTAAAAGGCCAGCAGAAGTTGACATGAAGGACAATCCCAATTATTGTCCTTACATATAATGCTTGGACACAAGATTAAAGAATGTTTTGTCTTTAAAGACTGGTTAGAGCATAATTTTAAAGAAGAGAATATAGTAATCTTGAAAGAGTATTTGAGAGAACCCGACAAATGTTCAGTCAATATGATTTTGGTAGATAAACTTAATTCCGACAACAAAAACAAAGACAACACTGTTAAAGGTAAATCTTCTGAGAAGACCCTTACTGAATATCAAGTTAGAAAATCTTCCAGGAAAGAAAAGAAAAGGAAAAATAATGAACTAAAAAGGATTAAAGGTCTTATAGATATAATGACTATAGTTCCTTTTGTATCTCCTAGTTCTTATGTGTCTCCATCTCCTACTAGGATAGTTGTCTCGGATGAAGGGAGAAAATTCCTTAGGCTGGTGACTTTGTATGAATTTTTGTTTACCACTACTGTGAATAATAAAGCTTACAGTTCTGCTTATATTTTGTATCTTTTGGGTGATGCTCCTGAAAATGGTCCTTCAAATTCTAATCCTATAGACAATGCTCAAATCATACATGATCTCAAACAATATAAAGACAACTAATGACAGAAACATTGATAATAATTATGACAATGACAAAGATGAAAGTGATATTACCACACTTCAATTACAAGGAACCTCAATTTCCATAGAGTTGGAGTCTTCAGACTTAGAAACAAAAGTGTCAGACAGTAAACTTGCGGAAATAATTGAGATTAGTATGAGTGGTGGAAAGGTTCTACCTCCCAGAATGGTTCTAAAAGAGAAGAAAAAACAAATAGTCACATCGGAAAAGATCATTCATCCAATATGTCCTCAACTCTCTGACAGAAATAAGAATAATCTTTAAAACAAAGTGGACTATAATGTATTAACTCATTTGAGAAATTTACCAGCAAATTTGATCATCAATGATGCTCTTATGCTTTCCAAAGAAATGAGAGAGTCATTAATAAAAGCCCTTTTAGATCCAGACATTTGCCTAGCTCAACTTGCTAGTATTACTCAGAATGAAGTTTGTCCATTAGAAGAATCAACAAAGATTACTTTTCCTGAGAATGACTTGTTACTTGGAACAACTGAGGATAATCATCCACTTTACATCACAGTGAACATAAATGACACGACACTTTCAAGGGTTCTTATTGACCCATGTGCCTCGATTAACATTATGAATTTGAGAACTCTTGTGTATCTAGATATTAATTCATCCCAACTATCAAGAGATACAATGATGTTATAAGGATTCAATCAACAAGGATAACGAGGTCTTGGATCAATAACGTTGCTCCTAAAGATGAATGAATTGACGACAATGACAAAATTCTATATCATTAAATCTGATACCTTTTTTAAAGCTTTACTTAGAAAACCATGGCTTCATGAGCATAAAATGGTTCTTTCTTCATTACATCAGTGTATAAAATATTTGCAAAAATGACAAGAATGTTGTATTGTAGGATTGCAACCATTTTTTATCCATGAAATTGGTATACATGAAGATGCAGCATATTATGCTCCTATAATAAAAACAAAATTCTCCAAAGAGACAACTGTAGATATAAAAGAAAAAGACAAAGAGAAGAAAATAAATGAAAAAGATTATCCTTCTTTAAAGATGAAAGACGTTGATCAAACACATGTTCGAGACCAAGGTAGGAGACGTGGGCGAGGGAGAGAAAACCCAATTGTCACAATGAAGAAACCATTGAAGTTCAAAATTAACCTAGACTCTGAGGAAGATACAAAAGAAGAAACCACATCGGTAGTTCTAAAAGACCCTCAATTCAAAATATCCCTCGAAGACAAAGACAAAGAGAAACAATTTGAATCTATGTATGAAAAAATTAATCATTGTATACACTCTATGACTCTAACTACAGTCTCTACTGCTAAAGTTGAGAATTTAGTATTCAAAGAAGTATATAGTGATGAAAAAAAGCTAATTAAGTTTAGGCTTGGCTCTACTTCTTATAGTACTGAAACTGATGTAAAAATAGAAGATGAAAATCTTCTGAAATCAATGAAAATTCCTTTAGAGCTGTACTCTCCTTAGGCACAAAAAATTTATTCAAAATAGTTTGATGCTCAAACAATAGCCTTTAGAACAACCACATTTTGTTGAACAGATGTGGAGTAATAACAAACAAAATGCTAACTCCAAAGACAGTATTGGATTCGGTACTCTAGAACCTCTAGATGATACGGAATTTTGCCTAGTTGTCACTGAAGAACATAACTCTGAACTGACATCTGATCTTCCATTCGAAGATGCTCCTCCAGAAATGGAAGAAGAAATTAAATTAATAGTTGATGAACAAAAAGAAATAAATTTAGGAATTGATGAAAAACTGAAACCAACTTTCATTAGTTCATTCCTTAATGATATAGAAGCAAAGATATAATTCAACTGTTGACAGAATACAAAGACTACTTTTCTTGGACTTATGACGAAATGCCTGGTTTATCTCTAGAAGTCGCAGTCCATAAACATTGGATATATCAAATTGTAATCCTTGTTAAACAAGCTCTGAGAAGAATGTGTGTTGAAATAGAGCAACAAGTCATTGCAGAAGTCAAAAATTTGATAGAAGCTATTTTTATACGAGAAGAAAATTATCTGACATGGTTAGCCAATGTGGTACCAATTTAAAAGAAAAGTGGCCAAATAAGGTTCTGTATAGACTTCAGAGATTTGAATAAATCATGTACAAATGACGAATTCCCTTTGCCAATCCCAGAATTAATGGTTGGCATAGCATCAACACATGCAACATTTTCCTTTATGGATCGGTCGTCAAGATATAATCAAATAAAAATGTTTTCAGACGATGAAGCAAATACAACTTTCAGGACACCCATAGGGATATATTGTTATAAGGTTATGCCATTTGGATTAAAGAATAATGGTGCAACCTATCAAAGAGCCATGACACAAATTTTTGATGAATTAATACACAATCAAGTTGAATGTTATGTGGATGATTTAGTTGTCTTCGAACGATTACGACAATATAATCTTAAAATGAATCCCTTAAAGTGTGATTTTGGTGTTAATTTGGGGAAAGTTTTAGGATTCATAGTTCAACATCGTGGGATAGAAATTGATCTTCTCAAAATTGAAGCTATCCTAAATACACCTCCTTCTAAAAATGTAACTCAATTGAGAACATTTCAAGGAAAATGAGCATATATACGAAGTTTAATTTCTAATCCATCAGGTAGGTGTCAGCCTCTTACTGCCCAAACTATAAAAGATACCAAATTTTTTGGGATGAAAAATGCCAACACGCCTTTGAAAATATTAAACAATACCTGACAACACCTCTTGTCTTAGCAGCCTCTGTGTTAGGAAGACATTTAATCTTTTACACAGCAGCATTAGATAATTCCCTTGGAGCATTACTAGCAGAAATAAATGATGAGGGAAAAGTAAATGCAATATATTAGCTAAGCCACTATCTGGTTCCAACAGAAAGAAATATACGGCAATTGGGAAACATTGCTTAGCCTTGATTTTTGCAGTTCATAAACTGAGGCATTACATGCTTTCTCATAAAGTGACTCTTATTCAAAAGCCAACCTATTACAATATTTGATGACACGACTGACACTTTATGGAAGATTAGCAAGATGGAAAATGATATAACTCCAGTTCGACATAACATTTATACCATTACGTGCTATCAAAGGACAAATCTTGGCTGATTTCTTAGCAGCATACCCAATTCCAACTGGATCACCTTCCAATGATATTTACTTGATGAACAAATACCAAAAATAAAAATTTCGAGTGTGCAATGATGGGAATTGCATTTTGATAGAGCATCATCTGTACAGAAAAATGTCAGCATATTTTTAGGTTTGTGTGTTGTATTTTTAAAAAAGGGGTCGCCTACAGAAGTTGTCGGTGAATTTTAAATTTTAAATTTAATTTAAATATATATATATAATTTTAGAAAGAAACATTTCATTTTGAAAATAACTTTAAGTTTGAAAATTTTAAGATATGAAATGAAACCGATCTCACATCCCAAATAGTTTTTATAAACAAGCACCACATCACAAACCGTGTATCTATCCTGAAGAATAGACACACTACTTGATGATGGGGCTCATTTAAATAAACTAGAAGATTTATGACATCCATTTGGTCTACGAACCAATTTTATAGGCCGACAAGTTCCCCTACTTAATATAAAAGAATTAAGCAGGGTTTATGTTACCTCGGTTCTTAAAGTTCCCTATAAGGGCAAGCCCCTATAGTTTATTACATCTTAAATGAAGGGAATAATTTAAGAAAAATCTCGATAAAGATCAGTGGTTTTGCTCTCAAGAATTTCAAAGTTTAAGATTTTCAAAGGATTGAATTTTGGAATTTCAAAAGGGGTTAGCTCAAATTTGGAACAATTTATTTTAAGAGTCCAATGGAAGAGAGGTAGGAGAAGCTGGAGATCCAAGAAGAATCTTGGCAACTTCCCAAACTATCCTATTGTTTGGTTTCAATTTGAGAATTTATTTAACGTTTCAATCATGCCAATTATAATTAATTAGGACTTATATTTGTATGACATGATCACACAAATAGCTTGGAAGATGTGAGGGTTTATGTCGTACAGAACAACTACCTCGGAGTCCTAAGACTGGTTAGGGCTTAATTTACATGACATGTTCAAGCAAATGCCTAACAAAAAGCTAATGATTTATGTTGCACCAGGAAAACTACCTCGAAATCCTATGTCATGGTTATTTAATTCTAAGAATAGTTTAGCTGAAGTAGACACAAGTTTTGCTGACGACGATGGCCGTGCTGCCCACTATGCTGCAAGCTCCTTGTTGTTACAGAGGTTTAGTTTTAGAAGTCATAAATCAAAGGATGAGAGAAGTATTTTGGTTTAGAGAAGTCTTAAAATCCAAATGTCTTTAATGTTTTATTAGGTAAATCTTAAAGTTGATTATAACAACACCGATTAAGATCCCACGGTTCCATCCTTCCGGCATCATTATTTTTATCGGATTCACTTATTCTAGATGAATTTACTAAACTCAACTGAATGAGTTCGATACTTTCATTTAGACCGTGGTAAATCCCATTAGCAACACGTAGGATACATCATCAGAGGTATTCCCGATCACCCAACGAGATGTTTTAATTTAATTGCAATTGTAGTTTTGTATTCTGTTTGTGATTAAATTTTGAGTTGTTTTATATTTTGAAATGTTGTGGCGGTGGGTTTTATCTTGTTCTAATTTTTAATTTAGTTTTGGTTTTAGTTCAGGGACTATCCTAAATGTCTTGGTTTTCATGCAACAGTCTTCTTTATCATGCAAAAAAAAAGTAAAGCGCAGTGTAGGTAAAGAATATGCAATAAAGTAAATTAAAATAACATAAAAGCGTACCTGGATGGTATTCCTGCCATTCCAAGCTACACATATTAAATATTTCAACAAGTACTTAGGTAAAGACTAAAGGAAAGGTTTTGGTTGTCTACCAGAATCCTAATCCTATAATTAGTCATTTCCTATGATGTCTAGGTTCTTGATTTTGGTTAAGGATGATTTTCTTCACCAAAGAACAATTAAGTTTAATTGTTCTTTAAAACTACCCATCGTATTGGGGAAGTGCTTAGAACAAATTCTAAACATGTTTTCAATACTTCTGGCACAGTTTTGAGTCCAAGTGAATTTAATTACACAGCTGAATTAATCATCCAAGGGTTTAGTTAAGTTTTTTTCCCTTCCTCAGTGAACTTAGGATATTTGATTATCCTATGAGTGTAGTAACTTTTCACTTAACGCTTCATTTAATAGTTATAATGATTTAAAGCTTTCAGGGGCAAGTTAATTTGTTAAAGATTTTAATGATTTGAATTTAAAGTTGATGATTTACTTTAATGTGATTTAATTATGAAATTTTAATCAATGATTTTAAGTTTAGAATGGTGTTTAATTCATTTAAGTTAAACCTTTTATAAATGATAACAAAATTTTATTTTAATTTAATTTTTTAGATTAACTTAGGTCAAAAGAGGTGTTCAAATTATTAATTAAATTTTGCTGATTTAATTTGGATTAATTATATTAGTCAATTTCATTTTTACATTACGTTTAAAGGTAAGTTGTCCTAAAATTATTTAAAATTTTCAAATTTGATTTAAGTTTGTTTTGAAATGATTTTTAAATTAGTTTCAAATATTTTAATTTACTTTTTTTATTTATTTAACATTTTAGGCTTTAATCAATTATTAAATTATTTAATGATTTAAGTTTTAATTTAATCAAGAATTATTTACTTTTAATCATTTAATTATTAATTCCACTTATCCTCTTAAGTTTAAGAGTTAAATATTATTAATTGATTTATTTAGGGATTTTTTTTATTAAAGAATCAGTGTCCTCTTAAATTATATCCACATTTTAATAATCCAATTTTAGGTAATCTTCCAAAATTTAAATTATTTAATTAATTAAAGTTTCATTTTTGGTTTATTAAAGTGATTAATGGGTTCCTACCATTTGATTTCCTAATGTTTCAATCATCTAAGAGAAAGTTAAAAATCAGATATTTTACCCCCACTTTGATTAAACCTAAAATTTTAATTAGGGATTAAAAACATTTAATTACTTTTATGCCCCTTTAAGCTTATTTATTTTATAACTCATTAAACTAAGCTTAAAAGAATTTAAAATTTTTATGCCACTTCGCTCACATGTCAATTAAGACATTAGAGGAGAAAATGTGATTTTCCTGAATTTAATTTATTTATATAATTATTTTTAATAGAAAATAGGGGTTTTCAAAGAAAATTCACCAACATGACCAAGATAAAGTTTCTGTCCTTAAGAAAATTATGGGATGTTCCTAATCACCAGAGGATCACTAGGGCCAATTTTGGTGATTTTTTGAATTATATTTTATTTATTATAAATATTTTAAGTTTTGGAGTGTTAATTAATTATAAATAAAATAAAATTGAAAAATGGATTTTATATTTTTCATAAATCTCTCTGACCTCAAGGAGTTCAAAGAAATAAATTTTATATTTTTATGATTTTTCTTTGATTTATTAGAACTAATTTAGTGAAAAGGCTAGCAAATACATTTTTTTAGTTGAAAAAATGTTTTAAGGCTTTAAAATTAAATATCTTAATCTAAAGACTTATGAAAAATATTTGGTTTGGTCCTGAGTGATTAAGGGACCAAATATGACATTTTTATGATTTTTATTATTTTTGTGATTTTTATTATTTTTTAATTATTAAAAATATTTAAATATGCTTAAAAACTTAAGAGTGTGTGTGTGTGTGCAAGAGAAGCTCAGGGCACCCAGAGTAACCCTAAATCCAAACAATCATATAGGAACTCACTATTGATTGCCCATATGGTGATTTTAGCCTTCCAAGGTGACTTAGTGGTTTGCAATCATCCAAGTGGGATCCCAAGCGGAGTGAAGAGGTAGCTGAATTGCTAAAGGGTGGGTCCCAATTCTAGTCCTCTAGGATAGTCAATGAGAAACCTTATGGCTAAATCCAAATAAGCACTAAGGAGAGAGAAAAGACCTCACCAAAAATGAGGTCAACAAATGGACCCGCAATAGGTGTGGTGTGCTAACCAAGCACACCGCGCGTATTGGCGTTGACAGAAGAGATCAACAAAACCAACACAGACGTCTAAGTGACACACTTAGAACAAAGCATAGAAAAAAAATTCACCTGGGGAGTGTCGGGTAAATCTCTAAAACTAAAGATTCCTGAACTCTCGCTGGGGAAAAAGGTGGTGGATTCAAAATCACAAGATCTGGAGAGACCAGATTTTAGATTCGTTTCATTTTTATTTCAAATTCTAAGTTTGAGTTTCAAATTTATTTGAATTTCAATTTTATTAAAGTTCAATTTAAGATTGATTTCAAGGTGGATTTCGTTGAGATTCAGAATTTGGAATGAGAATCGGAACCTAGGTTCTATCCTCAGAATTTGAAAGAGAACTAGAATTTAGGCTCTAGTCTCGACGAAGAGAGTTGGAATTTAGGCTCCAACCTCAGAAAGGAGATCAGAATTTAGGTACTGATCAAAAGGGATGAGGATCGAAATTTAAGTACGAGCCTCGGAGAGAGAATCGAAATTTAGGTACCGACCTCAATAAGTATGAGAATCAGAATTTAGATACTGATCTCAAAAGAGTGAGAATTAAAATTTAAGTATCAATCTCAAAAAGAGAGTTGGAATTTAGGTACCGACCTCGAAAGGAGAGAACTGAAATTTAGGTACCAGTCTCGAAAGTGAATCGAAATTTAGGTATCGATCTCGAAAAGAGAGTCAGAATTTGGGTACCGACCTCTAAAAGAGAGAACTGGAATTTAGGTACCAGTCTCGAAAGAGTGAGAATTGAAATTTAAGTATCAATCTCGAAAAGAGAGTCAGAATTTAGGTATCGACCTCGAAAGGAGAGAACTGGAATTTAGGTACTAGTCTCGAAAGAGAATCAAAATTTAGGTATCGATCTCGAAAAGAGAGTCGAAATTTAGTGACCGACCTCGAAAGGAGAGAACTAGAATTTAGGTACCAGCCCCAAAAGAGAATCGAAATTTAGGTATCGATCTCGAAAAGAGAGTCGGAATTTAGGTATCCACCTCGAAAGGAAAGAACTGGAATTTAGGTACCAGTCTTGAAAGAGAATTGAAATCTAGGTATCGATCTCGAAAAGAGAGTTGAAATTTAGGTAACGACCTCGAAAGGAGAGAACTGGAATTTAGGTATCAGTCTCAAAAGAGAATCAAAATTTAGGTATCGATCTCAAAAAGAGAGTCCAAATTTAAGTACTGACCTCGAAAGGAGAGAACTGGAATTTAGGTACCAGTCTCGAAAGAGAATCGTAATTTAGGTATCGATCTCGAAAAGAGAGTAGGAATTTAGGTACCGACCTCGAAAGGAGAGAACTGGAATTTAGGTACCAGTCTAGAAAGAGAATTGAAATTTAGGTATCGATCTCGAAAAGAGAGTCGGAATTTAGGTACTGACCTCGAAAGGAGTGAACTGAAATTTAGGTACCACTCTCGGAAGAGAATCAAAATTTCGGTATCGATCTCGAAAAGAGAGTCGGAATATAGGTACCGACCTCGAATGGAGATAACTGGAATTTAGGTACCAGTCACGAAAGGGTGAGAACTGGAAGTTAGGTACCAGTCTCGGAAGGTTGACGATTGATTCTTGAAGATTTCAATGATTAAAAGCGCAGTAGAAGATTAGAATTGGACATGAAAGTGTTTCACATCCCGAAGGATTTCATCAAAGGTTGAAATTTGGCGAAGGAAGTTAATCCACACGATTAGAACCAAATCGAGGATCTCGTGGTTCTGTGTTAGTAGACTCAGTGACATTCTCAAAAGAGGGGAGAAATTTTAGAGAGTCGAAAAGATCTCGAGAACAGCCGGAGGCTGGGGATATCGGACTCGGAGTTTCGTTTTCATTATTTATTGCTTTTAGTGATTTGATTTTTTAAGTTTCATTTTCGATTGAAATTTCACTTTGATTTGGATTTTCATTGATTTACTTGGTTCACATCTTGAAGTTTTAAGTTGATCTGTTTTGAGTTTTGGTTTGTGTTTCATTCAGACTTTGAATTTAAATTTTATTTTGTTGTTATTATTTCATTCAAATCGTTCTTCGTCCAACTTTCTTTTAAGCTGAGTTAAACTCAGATCTAGTGGCGTTTGCAGTCAATTGCACAAAACTAAAGGCAAAACTCAAAGTTCATTTCCATTAAAATGTCGAAGATACATCAGTTGATTCCATCAAAACATTTCTGATGACATCTTTCTGAAAACAAACTTTCACAAAAGTTCATATGTATATCTGAACACAGACTGTACTGATATCTTCCTGTACTCTGACAAAACTGTCTGCATAATTCCTCCATGTCTGAAAAGTAAACTACATAGGTAATAACATCACCTTCTAAGCCACTTTTCGGAGGAGAATCCCACGTAGGTGTATTTTAGAGGTGTGCTACTTTTATGTAGCCTACAGCTCGTAAGGCTGCAAATTCTCTAGTTCTGGATCTGGCTGGAAGTATACCGGAATCTTACTCTCATCCATCCTCCTGAAAGTGATGGAGACTCGCTCGTAGGGAACTCCAGATATGCAGTGTTTTGCTACATCTGCACCATTTCCTTGTAGCACGAGAACAGAGCCTACCGGTAGAGGTATCTCCACCGGCCCTCGGAATTCTCCGGGGCCAACTATCCGGAGTTCTGTCCTGAACATAATGTTGCATTGGTTGATGAAGGAAATGGTACAAAAGGGCATTACAAAATCATGATGATCTATGTGTGGTGAAATGCAATCTCCTTCTGCGTTGATGTTGATAATACAGCTGTTCAGTATGCAATCAGTGGGTAAGACCCGCCAAGCCACCATCCTTTTTATCATTTTCCTAATTAAAATTGGCATTGGATCCACTTCATCGTAGTAGAGTATCCCTGATGGATTTCCTTTCTTGTCATCAGCAAAGTTGTAACAGCATCCAAATTGGATAGTAATCCTCCCTTTGCCTCGTTTCCATTTCTTCGGCTCGGAGTAGGTCATGCTACATAGTTGTCTTGCACGACCTTGTTTCTTCATCTCATTGATGTAGTCTACAGTCTCACTCTGCTCGTAGTGAGAGAAAACATCTGTATGTAACTCTAGTCCTTCCAGGATGTTGACATATCTGCCTCTGAGTCTCTTAAAGTATTCAAACTTTTGCTTCCGCACCCTCTGGATCATCTCCAGTTCGTGCTCTGAAATTATCTGCAGCTGTCGGGGCCTATCAATGTATTGTGGGATGTATGGCTCCACACCGTCACGCTCTCCTGGAATCTTCACTATCTCAGGTGTAGGCTCTGTAGTAACCTCCTCCGGAACAACCTGTGCTATGGGGCTCTTGAGGACTGGCCTCCTTGGGGCAACTGCTATGGCCGTCGGAGTTTCTTCCTTGTTCTGCTCTTCTGTTAATTTCTTCTGTATCTTTGCGATACGGCTATTCTTGTTTCTTCTCTTAGTTGGGGTCAGGGTGGCTCTCCTCTCTCCCTGAATCTCGGTAGGAGCAGCACTGACAAGCTTTCCTCCTGCGGACGTTATCACTGATTTTATCTTGTTCTCCTCGATCACATTGATCTTCCTCTTCTTGTTTGCAGCTTGGGGAGCCTTCTTGTTGAGCCTCATCACTGTCTTTCCACGGAACTGCTCAGGATCCACAGCAATCCAAGTAGTTTCCTTATATTCCAACTCCAGCTGTGCAAGGTCTGAGTCAATCTCTATCACATCATCAGTTTTCAGCTCTTCTTTGTTAAGTGCAAGACTTACGCCATCCTTAAAGTTCAGGAACAACCGCCCGTTCGACATTTCCCTGAAAAGAAAACAAGGAAAGGATCATGGGTTGTACTCAGAACAAGAACGATAAGAAAACTTACTTATTAATGAAAAATTCTTATTTAATTATTTCAAATTTTATAAGAGTAAGAGAAGATAAGAAAAGATCAGGAGTGAGCTTGTTCCAAAAGGAAGAATTAAGATTTTATTATTACTTCAATTGCATATGTTTTCCTTTAACACATTTTTTTCTTAATGATTTTTTATCATTCATGTTCTTTTTCATTTTATTTCAGGTTCGGACCTAATTATAAGTTATTACTCTACTTGTGCTTCTAGGAATGAAATTTCATTCTTCAAAACATCAGGCTGCATAATACTTCTTCAAATATCGTCCATTGATTGGAAGCATTAATCATTCTCCACGGTAATTCACAAGCTGGTAAGAACCTCCTGAGTAGACTGTCTCAACCACGAACGGCCCCTCCCAAGTCGGTTCAAATTTACCTCCTATCTTGCGGTGTGCAAGAATAGGTCTCTTGAGAACTAGAACCAAGTCACCAACTTTGAATGTCCTTGGGCGGACCAGTTTGTCGTTGGCCTGGATCATCTTGGCTTGATACAGTTCCAGATTCTGTTGCACTGCAAGTCATTTTCCTTCCAAGTTTTCCAATTCTTCTAGCAGTAATTTGGCATTTTCTTTTGTAGTGATCTTCTCCGCCACTGCAATTCTGAGTGATGGGACCTGAACTTCCAAGGGTAGAACTGACTCGGACCCGTACACTAGAGCGTAGGGCGTAGACTGAGTAGGAGTCCTGAAAGTCATTCTGTAAGCCTATAAGGCTTCCAACAACTTCTCGTTCCAATTTCTTTTGTTGTGGTCCAAGGTTTTCTTTAAGATTTGGACGAGAGTTTTATTAAAAGCCTCAGCCAAGCCGTTTTCTCTTGGGTAGTAGATCATTGAATAACGCCAGTCAATCCAATGCCTTGTGAAAAAATTGTTGATCTTCGTACTTCTGAACGTGGACCCATTATCTGAAATGATTATGTGCGGTACCTAGAAGCGGTAGACGACCTGATTCTTGAAGAACTGTAGCACGTGATGTGCCCTCACTTCTCTGAGCGGTACTGCTTCTGCCCACTTGGAAAAGTAATCCATAGCTGTGAGAATGAAATGATGTCCTCTTGAAGAAGGCGGTTCTATCAGACCCACTATATATGTACCCCAACACTCAAATGGCCACGACGCGATTGTCGGATGTAGCACATTTGGAGATTGATGTAGAATCACTCCATGCACTTGGCACTGGTGACAGCTTTTGACAACTTTCATGCAGTCGGTTATCATTGAGGGCCAGTAGTACCCTAGTCTTTTAATCTTCATTTTCATCTTCGGACCCAACTGATGAGACCCACAAAGTCCTGAGTGCACCTCTTTAACAATTTCACGAGCTTCGGACCCGCTCAGGCACCTTAGCCACATCTGATCTAAAAACCTTCTGTATAACATATTGTTTATTAATACGTAAGACAGAGTTCTTTTCTTGATTTGATGGGCTAACGACTTATCGTCGTGTAGGTTTCCTATTTGCATATAATCTATTAATGGTTGCCACCAATCTTCTACATTTTCTGTTACTGCTGTAACTGATTCTTCTTCCTCTTCTGATATGTGTATTGTATCCATGCCGAGCTGTGAGAGAACATGTCGTCCCTGAACTGACACTTCAACTGATTCATCCTGTAAGCAGGCAAATTCTTTTGCAAGGCGGGCTAACGCATCTGCAAGAGCATTTTCTTTTCAGGGAATCTTGTAGATTATTACATTCAGAATTTGCTCTAATAGTTTCATGGCATACTGAAAGTACTGCTCGAGCCTTGGTTTCAGAATTTTGTACTATCCGGCAATCTGCTGAATGATCAACTGCGAATCTCCGTAGATGTTGATATCTGTTATACCCATCTGAATGGTTAATTCCAATCCTGTTATGAGGGCTTCGTATTCTACTTTGTTATTTGTACACGGTTATGTTAGGTGGTAGGAGTATCTTAACATCCCCCGCTCTGGTGTTATAAAGATTAGTCTGATTCCTGCCTTACCGAACACTATCATTTGTGATTCTCTGTCTTTCTATGCTGAAGATGCTCCATCGAAGTACAATTCCCAACGCTGATCATCGGGATCTTGTAAGCTCATTATCTGCATGTCTGGCAAGTCATCATTGAGAGGCTATTCTGCTGGCAAAGGATGTGTTGCGAGGAAGTCTGCTAGGACTTGTCCTTTTACGACATGAAGAGGAACAAAAGTTATATCGAATTACAATAGTATTATAGACCACCTGGCAAGTCTGCCAGAATGTGTCAGGTGGGTCATTAAATATTGCAACGTATTAACTTTCGAAATAAGGTTGACCTTATGAGAAAGCATGTAATGCCTGAGCTTTTGAGAGGCGAAGATCAGGGCCAAATAATGCTTCTCAATCGGAGGATACTTTACTTCCGTCGGAATCAAACGATGACTTAAGTAATAAAGAGTGTTTTCTTTTCCCTCGTTGTTGACCTGGGCTAACAGGGCTCCAAGGGAGTAGTCTAAAGCGCGGTATAAAGTATTAACGGTCTACCTGGGACTGGGGCTGCTGAGACAGGAGGTGTTATTAGATACTGCTTAACGTCCTCAAAGGCCCGCTGGCATTTTTCTTCCCAAACAAATTTGGCATCCTTTTTAACTAATGCTGAGAAGGGCTGACACCTACTTGACAAATTCGAGATAAAGCGTCGAAGATATGCCAATTTTCCTTGAAAGGATCGTAGTTTTTTCAAGGTCTTGGGAGGCGGCATTTCTAAGATAGCTTTAATCTTCTCCAGATCGATTTCAATTCCACGATGTCGTACAACAAATCCTAAGAATTTCCCAGAGGTGACGCCAAAGGCGCTTTTCAAAGGATTCATCTTAAGGTTAAATTGTCTTAATCGCTCGAAAACTGTTCTCAAATCATATAGGTGATCTTCCTTCAGTTTGCTATTGATGACCACATCGTCCACGTAGAACTCGACTTGGTTGTGAATGAGATCATCAAAGATCCTCGTCATTGCTCTCTGGTATGTTGCTCATGCGTTCTTCAATCCAAAAGGCATCACTGTGTAGCAGTATATTCAGATTGGCATTCTAAAGGCCGTAAGCTTTTCATCTTCTGGAGCCATCTTTATCTGGTTGTATCCTGACGATCCATCCATGAATGAGAAGATTTCATGAGTTGAAGTGATGTCGATCATTAGTTCGGGAATTGGTAGCAGAAATTCATCTTTCGGACATGCCTTATTCAAGTCTCTGAAATCCACACAGATTCTAATCTGACTATTCTTCTTTCTGACTGGTACCACATTGGCTAACCAAGTTGGATATTGTTCTTCACGGACAAATTTAGCATCTATTAGCTTCTTAACTTCAGCTATTACTTGTTGTTCAATCTCTAGACACATTCTTCTGGAAGCTTGTTTGACTGGAATGGCAGTGTGATCCACTCCTAGCCCGTGAACTGCGACCTCTGGAGCTAATCCTGGCATTTTCTCATAACTCCAAGCAAAATAGTCCTTGAATTCTATTAATAGCTTGATTATTTCTTCGAATTCTTCTTTACTGAGTAAGGACCTAACAAAGTTTGGCCTAGGCTCTTTGCTAGTACCTAAGTTAACTTCCATTAACTCGTCTATTGTAGATTTAATTTCTTCTTCAAATTCTGGCGGAGCATCTCCGATTGGTAGATCTTCGAGATTTTTTGAAGCTTCCAAGAAATCTTCATTAGGTTCACAGGTGACAACCAAGCAAAATCTTGTATCATCAACAGATCCTACTGTACCGAATCCAAGACCATGCTTTGAGTTTGGGAGGCCGACTGGCATTGTTCCATAGCTTTTCAAAGCGTTGTGATTGTCCTTTTGACCATTGCTTAGGCAAAATACCACGCTGAATTAAATTTTGAAAACAGGGAGAATACCACTCAAAAGGTAATTCCATTAATTCAGAAGAAGTAACATCTTCGAATTGTACATCATTTTCAGTTTTGGAAGAAGAATCACCACGGTAGAATTTGATCGGTTTAGTACCACCACCATGTACCTCTTTGACCACCATACCCTCGGCTTTATTAGAATGGATCGGGGTCAGGGTCATAGTATGTACATAATGGTTTATCTTCTCGTACATTGCTTTGTATTCTTCATTCTTTTCATCTTCGAGAGAGATCTTGAACTGAGGTTTCCTTTGGTTTACTGTTGCTGCTTATTTCTTGATTTCTCCTTCTTCTTCAGAGCTATTCTCCCAATCAACATCGATGATCGGTTTCTTCTGTTCAACTGTTCCACCGTTTCTTCCTCGACCTCATCCCCAGCCTCGACCTCGGGTGTGAGTTCTGGATAAACCTTCACCATCTCGCAGTAATGGAGTGGTGTGTAACTGTTGAACAACAATTTCAGGTTCTTTGTCATCTCGTGCTTCTTTTTGTTGATTTGGTATGGCATTTCTGGAGAAGATGTTTTCTTTGGAGGTGCATAGTAAGCTGCATCTTCGTGGATTCTAATTTCATGCACGGAGAATGGTTGCAAATCACCCTTGATACACTATTCTTGTCCTCATTCATAGTACTTTATACACTAGTGTAGAGACGGCTGTACCATCCGGTTCTCATGGATCCACGGCCGACCCAGTAGAGTGTTGAATGATGTCTCAGAATCAATTAAGTGAAACTTTGCGGTTATCTTGGCTAATTCACTGATCTTCATTAACATTGTTTTCGATCGAAGAGCTCTTTCTCCTTTCTGGTTGAAGCCTCTTAGCATCATTTTGTCTGCCTCAAGATCACGGGAATCAATCTCTAAATAGGTTAGCGTTCGAAGGTTCATTATATTAATTGATGCTCCTGGATCAACTAGCACCTTGGAGAGTGTGAACTTTCCAATACTGACTTAAATGTACAACAGTCGGTTGTGATCTGTTGTTCCAAGTAGGAAATCATCATCCGTGAAGGTAACACTGTGCTATCCTTTCAATGAGGAAACCTTATTGAAGGAATTACCAGCCATTTGAGCTAAGCAAATTTCTGAATCAAGCAAGGCCTTGACCAGAGATTCTCTTAACTCTTTTGAAAGGATCAGAGCGTCGTAGATGCTCATTTTGGCCAGTAGCTTCCTAAGATGGGCTAGCACATTATAGTCTACTTTGTTACCAGGCTGTTCAATTTCTTCCCGAACGGGTAATTCTTCTACTGGGATTGGCTCTACCTGAGCAACCGCCTGTTTTCCCTTGTCCTTTAGACCCAATCTTGGAGGTAGGACCTTTCCGCTTCTCAGATTGACTTCGGTAATTTCCTCTGAATCTACTGGTGTCTCCTCTTGAATCAGAATGACTAGCTCTTCTAAAGTTACCTCGGCGTCTGATAGTTCTAACTCTATCGTGATCGGAGCTCCTCAGAATTCATAAACGGATTCGTCACATATTAAGCTTTCATAGCCATCCTTGTGAACATTTTCTTTGTCGTGGTAATTGAGGTTTATTATGATTTGAGAATCGTTATTCGTATTGAAATCGAGATCCAGATTAGGTTGGTTGTCATTAGTTATGTAATCGTTAGAAATAGTCAAAACGTAGCCAACACCAAAACTCTTATCATTATAAGATCATGACGGGACGAGCAAATAATCATACAGAGTCAGAGGTTCGAGGGATTTCTCCCCCAAATCAGAAACAACAATCCTAGGATAAGCACCCCCTAGTCTAGCCTTTGGAGCCTCAGTCTTCTTTTCTTCCACGATCTTCTCCTTCTTCTGGGGCGGTTCATCAATCGCAAGTGATAGTGCCTGCTCGACATGTTTCAAACTCTGAGTTGAAGCGCGCACCGAAGAGGTATGGATGTGATCCAAAATTCTCTTTGGAGATTTTGTCCAGACAGTACTCCACCCATCGTTGGTCATGTACGGGTCGATCGAAACAATAGGATCCGTCGAAATAACATTGACGGTACCTCCTTTTTGGGTTTCCTTCATGTATTCCATTGGGATTTTTATGTTCCCTCTCCGAAGATTATCTTCCAGCCAGTTCTTGAAGGTGTCCGATCATCCGGTTGTAGGGACAGTAGTTCGGATGATCCTTCTTGTCGACTTCCTCGGGCTTCCTGGGCTCTGGCAACTGAAAGTCGGGCTTCTTCATCAAACTACGAAACATTTTGGCCACTGCCTCGGTCTTGAAGGGGTATTCTTTGATCATAAGTTCCTTCAGGGGATGGAGCGGACGAGGCAGCTACCAATCATATTGTGGCGACTGATAACTTGGTCGAGGCTGAAAAATCTGCTGAAGCTGATAATTCTGTTGAGGTTGTTGATAAGCCTGTTGTGGTGGTTGATAACTAGGATGCGGTCGATCTAGCTGTATTTGCACTGGCTGCTTACCTTTGTCCACTGCTGCGACGGTCCCAGATTTCTTCTTAAAAGCTTTCACAGGCTTCTGTTTATCTGTCTTATCGGTGAAACTAAGTTGTTTTGCCTCCTTCTGCAAGCTCCCGGCCTTGCTAAGCAGCTTCTCGAAAGTCTTAATGGTGAATCCCTTAAGGAGAAGTGCTATCGGGCCATGGATACTCTTAAGCAAGATACTGACAGCATGCTGTTCCTGAAGTTGTGGTTCACACTTCATGCTCAGGTTCCTCCATCAAAGTATGTAATCCACCAAAGTTTCATTCGATTTCTGTCGCTCCACCACTAGATCACCGATGGTGATGTGGTGCTGAGCTCCGGCAAACCGCTTAATGGAGAGATTTTCCAATTCTGCAATAGTCTTGAGTGATCCATTAGGTAATTCTGCATACTAGTCGAAGGCGATCCCTGACAAACTGCTGATGAACTGTCGAAAGAGTAAGTCGTCACTCCTACCGGCATTGCAGCAACTAGCACGAAAATGTGCGACATGCTGCCGGGGGTTTTCCGTTCCATCAAAAGTCTTAAACAGAGGTGGTACGAAGCCTTTTGGGTATTGGACAGCATCAAATTCTTCGGGGTAAGGTCTACCCGTTTGAATAGATGCTCCACTCTTGGATTGTGCTAAAGCTTCTCGCACCTGCTGTTCTACCATGTTTTTAATGTCCTTTTCGGGAATCATGCTCTGTGCAGAATCCTTCTATGGTGGCTCGTCTCCGTTGACAGATGTGATCTCTTTTCCTCCATCTGCAATATGGATGATTTTTGGGGGTGTTTCTTTCTGAGGTTGTACCTGACTTTGGAGAGTGGCTAAAGCAGCAGGCCTCTCTTCCATCCTCCTAGCCATCTAAGAAATTGTGTCATTTCTTTCCCGTAGCTGTGCTCTCATTACTTCCGGCTCATCTCTTTCTAAAGCTGGAGGAACTCCCTGCGAAGCTGACGATGCTCGTGTCTCAACCATGTTGACTTTGGCATACTCTTTATCCATGAACTCTGATGAATCAACTTCATTTTCTAAATTTTCTCCTCTTTCTCTTGCTAGCCGTCGGATATTCGTCCTTAGTGTTTCTATAGCATCCTCGAGGGGTCTCTTCCAGACGGTATTGCGGTTGTCGTGTGATGGTTGTTGAACTTATTTTCCGGGAGTTTCTTTTATTGCAGTGGCACATCCTTCTGATTTAGGCACTTTGACGAGGCTTTTCTTCTCAGGACGTTGTGTTGGTCTCGGTTCGGTAATAATAGGTCGCCACACCATCCTTCTTGCAGCAGAAGGCCTAGGACCGGACAGTCTGTCTGCTACATGCTGGTAGGTGGTGTCCTCCCTAATATGATGGCCCGTTGCAACAACAGGTGAACTAGCTCTCAATTTCTTCCTTGGTTTCTCTACAGCAGTGACAGGTTCTGCTCGTGGTCCGAGGTGAGATCTAGCTGGCACTCGTCCCATTCTTCTTAGGATTTCTGGCACAGGGCATCTTTCTTTCCTTGCCAATTTTTCTATCACGGCTTGTAGCTGAGCAAATGGCGTAGTCTTAACCCTTTTTCTTTTGCAGTTACTATAGTATGCAGGTTGGGGTAGTGTAGCGACAATCCTTCGGACATCTTCTTCATCTGATGCAGTAGAGAGGGGGTGAAACCTACTCCCTTCCAATAGAGGTATATACTCAGGTAGTTCTTCTCTTTATTCAGAAATTTCTTCTAAAAACGCAACTTCAGCAGCTTTGGCTTTCTCAATCCTGGCTATCTTTCTGCTTTTATTTCTCCTTTGAGTCCGAGTTAGGGGTGCAACTCTCGAACTGGACCCAATCTCGAAAACAAACGGTATCGCAGCGAAGTCTGAACCCTCCACGGTGACAGGCTCATAACTAACTTGTACTTCCTTTCCTTTCAGTTTGGCGGGAACCGGGGTAGGTGTAGTGATGACCAGACCGGTGGGGGTAGAGACGACAGTTCTGGGGGTAGCAATCAACCTCCTGTGAATAGCAGTGTTCTTTTCAATTGGGGCCCTCTGCAGGGGAGGGAACTTTTTAGTCGACTTCAGGTTAAACTCAATCATAGGCTCTTCAGCCTCAGGCACTTTGTTCATCAGTATGAAAAGAGTAACATTAGAAAACTTAATGTCTGTGTTATCGAATCCATGTCCAAAACGGATGATCCCATTGTCAGGCAGTTCATCCTTGTAGACAGCTAAGTCAAGTCCATTGGTAAAGGAGAAAATCAGCTTCGGGGCAGACATCTTCTACATGGCAAGTTTTGATTATCAATCCTGAATCATGCTTCCTTCATTAGGATGAAAAGAAAGAAATTGAAAAGAGTCCGACACAATTTATTTATGTTTTATCTATGCATTTACTATATCAAAAAGTGTTTGTTTGTTAGGAAGTTAGTTTATTCGTTAAAAACGAGAGGAGATTAGAGAGGGTAAAGGACCCAATCCAGAGCGTAGAAAGAAGGGAAAATCTCGTGGGATTTCTCAACTCAAAGGACTGCTCCTAAGATAACACCCATTGGGGGTCTACCTCGCCTCTTTGGGGAGGTGGGAGGATTTCAGAACCTCTCTGTTTAGGGGTGTCTAAACAGTGGCTCCAGAATCCAAAAGGAGTTGACTACACTCACTCAAGAGAGAAATGAGCAAGGTATGCTAACGGAAAGAATGGTAATTTTGTCCACTAGGGGTATGGACTCACTACCGATTTATGAAAGCAAAACTATCTGATCAAAATGGAGAGAGGAAATAATCCCCAATGGAGTCGCCAGAAGTTGTCGGCATAATTTTAGGTTTGTGTGTTGTATTTTTAAAAAAGGGGTCACCTACAGAAGTTGTCGGCGAATTTTAAATTTTAAATTTAATTTAAATATATTTATAGTTTTAGAAAGAAACATTTGATTTTTAAAATAAATTTAAGTTTGAAAATTTTAAGATATGAAATCAAACCGATCTCACATCCCAAATAGTTTATATAAACAAGCACCGCATCACAAACCGTGTATCTATCCCGAAGAATAGACACACTTCTTGATGATGGGGCTCGATTAAACAAACTAGAAGATTTGTGACATTCGTTTGGTCTGCGAACAAATTTTATAAGCCGACAAGTTCCCCTGCTTAATATAAAGGAATTAAGCAGGGTTTATATTACCTGGGTTCTTAATGTTCCCTATAAGGGGAAGCCCCTATAGTTAATTACATCTAAATGACGGGAATCATTTAAGAAAACTCTCGATAATGATCAGTGTTTTTGCTCTCAAGAATTTCAAATTTTAAGGTTTTCAAAGGATTGAATTTTAGAATTTCAAAAGGGGTTTGCTCAAATTTGGAACAGTTTATTTTAAGAGTCCAATGGAAGAGAGGTAGGAGAAGCTGGAGATCCAAGAAGAATCTTGGCAACTTCCCAAACTATCATATTATTTGGTTTCAATTTGAGAATTTATTTAACATTTCAATCTTGCCAATTTTAATTAATTAGGACTTATATTCATATGACATGATCACATAAATAGCCTGGATGATGTGAGGGTTTATGTCGTAACGAACAACTACCTTGAAGTCCTAAGACTGGTTAGGGCTTAATTTACATGACATGATCATGCAAATTCCTAACGAAAAGCTGAGGATTTATGTTGCACTAGGCAAACTACCTCGAAATAATATGGCTTGGTTATCTAATTCTAAGAATAGTTTAGCTGAAGTAGACACAAGTTTTGCTGACGACGATGGCCGTGCTGCCCACTATGCTCCAAGCTCCTTGTTGTTGCAGAGGTTTAGTTTTAGAAGTCATAAATCAAAGGATGAGAGAAGTGTTTTGGTTTATAGAAGTCTTAAAATCTAAATGTCTTTAATTTTTTATTAGGGAACTCTTAAAGTTGATTATAACAACATCGGTTAAGATCACACGGTTCCATACTTCCGGCATCATTATTTTTATCGGATTCACTTAGTCCAGATGAATTTGCTAAACTCAACTAAATGAGTTCCACACTTTCATTTAGACCGTGGGAAGTCCCGTTAGAAACAGGTAGGTTACATCATCCGAGGTATTCCCGATCATCCAACAAGATGTTTTAATTTAATTGCAATTGTAGTTTTGTGTTCTGTTTGTGATAAAATTTTGAGTTGTTTTATATTTTGAAATGTTGTGATGGTGGATTTTATCTTGTTGTAATTTTTAATTTAGTTTCGGTTTCAGTTTAGGGACTATCCTAAAGGTCTTGGTTTTCATGCAACAGTCTTGTTTATCATACAAGAAAAGTAAAGCGCAATGTAGGTAAAGAAAATGCAATAAAGTAAATTGCAATATCATAAAAGCATACCTGGAGAGTCTTCCCATCATTCCAAGCTACACATATTAAATATTTCAACAAGTACTTAGGTAAAGATTAAAAGAAAGGTTTTGGTTGCGTACCAGAATCCTAATCCTATAACTAGTCATTTCCTATGACGTCTAGGTTCTTGATTTTGGTTAAGGATGATTTTCTTCACTAAAGAATAATTAAGTTCAATTGTTCTTTAAAACTACCCATCATATTGGGGAAGTGCTTAGAACAAATCCTAAACATCTTTTCAATACTTCTGGCACAGTTTTGAGTCCAAGTGAATTTAATTACACAGCTGAATTAATCATCCAAGGGTTTAGTTAAGTTTTGTTCCCTTCATCGATGAACTTAGGATATTCGATTATCCTACGAGTGTAGTAACTTTTCACTTAACGCTTCATTTAATAGTTATAATGATTTAAAGCTTTCAGGGCAAGTTAATTTGTTAAAGATTTTAATGATTTGAATTTAAAGTTGATGATTTACTTTAATGTGATTTAATTATGAAATTTTAATCAATGATTTTAAGTTTAGAATGGTGTTTAATTCATTTAAGTTAAAACTTTTATAAATGATATCAAAATTTTATGTTAATTTAATTTTTTAGATTAACTTAGGTCAAAAGAGGTGTTCAAATTATTAATTAAATTTTGCTGATTTAATTTGGATTAATTATATTAGTCAATTTAATTTTTACATTATGTTTAAAGGTAAGTTGTCCTAAAATTATTTAAAATTTGCAAATTTGATTTAAGTTTGTTTTGAAATGATTTTTAAATTAGTTTCAAATATTTTAATTTACTTTTTTTAATTATTTAACATATTAGGCTTTAATAAATTATTAAATTATTTAATGATTTAAGTTTTAATTTAATCAAGAATTATTTACTTTTAATCATTTAATTTTTAATTCCACTTATCCTCTTAAGTTTAATAGTTAAATATTATTAAGTGATTTATTTAGTGGATTTTGTTTATTAAAGAATCAGTTGTCCTCTTAAATTATATCCCCATTTTAATAATCCAATTTTAATTAATCTTCCAAAATTTAAATTATTTAATTAATTAAAGTTTCATTTTTGGTTTATTAAAGTGATTAATGGGTTTCTACTCTTCGATTTCCCAAAGTTTCAGTCTATCTAAGAGAAAGTTAAAAATCAGATATTTTACCCCCACTTTGATTAAACCTAAAATTTTAATTAGGGATTAAAATCTTATAATTACCCTTATGCCCCTTTAAGCTTATTTATTTTATAACTCATTAAATTAAGCTTAAATGAACTTAAAATTTTTATACCACTTCACTCACATGTCAATTAAGACATTAGAGGAGAAAATGTGAATTTTCTGAATTTAATTTATTTATATAACTATTTTTAATAGAAAATAGGGGTTTTCAAAGAAAATTCACCAACATGACCAAGGTAAAGTTTCTATCCTTAAGAAAATTATGGGATGTTCCTACTGACTAGAGGATCACTTGGACCAATTTTGGTGATTTTTTGAATTATAATTTATTTATTATACCTATTTTAACTTTTTGAGTGTTAATTAATTATAAAATAAAATAAAAGTTGAAAAATGGATTTTATATTTTTCATAAATCTCTCTAACCTCAAGGAGTTTAGACAAATAAATTTTATATTTTTATGATTTTTCTTTGATTTATTAGAATTAATTTAGTGGAAAAGCTAGAAAATACATTTTTTTTAATTCAAAAAATGTTTTAAAGCTTTAAAAATAAATATCTTAACCTAGAGACCTAGAAAAATTATTTGGTTTGTTCTTGAGTGATTAAGGGACCAAATATTGCATTTTTATGATTTTTATTATTTTTGTGATTTTTTTTATTTTTAAATTATTAAAAATATTAAAATATGCTTAAAAATGAAAATTTTTAGAAAATTCCAATTTTATTTTTCTTAGACTCCTCTAATATCAGAGAAGTCCCAAAATCAATTTGATGAATTTTTGAAATGTATTTTTGGAGTTATGAAGTTTGAAAGTTTAATTTTGATTATGTTGTTTAATTAATCCATTTAGTGGGGTTAAACATTTCCAATTGTCTTCAATTTTTTATGTGAGGTTCCTCTAATCCTAAAGATCAGTGGAGAATTGATTTCAAGTTATTTTAATGTGTGATTAATCTTAATTAATTAAAGTTCAATTTTGAGTATTTAGGCCAATTAGGGTTATCATTAATGAATTAACTCAAACCATAATTATCTTAGGGTCCTCTAGTCCTAAGGAACTTCACCAAATTTTCCTAAAATTTTCAAAGCAACATGCTAATTTTTGGAATTAAAATATCAAAAACAGTGTCATGAACTTGAAAAATGTACAACTTGTCATAGGGATGGCCTCTAACCTTGAAAAATTCAGAGAATATTCCCCAAGTCAGAGGCTTCAAAAGCCCTATGGTCTCATGCCATGGTGAAATGTCTTTGCAAATTGAGAATTGAAACACCAAAATGAGTAAATAATTAATTAAAAATAAAAAACTCATCAAATTAACCCAATTCTTCTTTCACATTATTCTCCTCTGTTCACTGAGCAAGAGGGTATTTTTCTTTTATTTTTGTAATTTTTCTATGCAATGATATGAATTTTTTAAGTTCTGGCTATTTAATTAAATAAAAAAAATCCCTATTTTCCTACTTATCCACGTCGGCGCCGCATCAACCTACGGCGGATCAAACTTCACGCGTCGTCTTCTGGTTTGGCACCGCCATTTGACTCAGCTGCCACGCGGTCCGCGGTTCACGTTCCATCTCCTCGTCCGACGCCATCTGAGTCGTTCATTACATAAACGCTATATCTAATGGCGGCTAGCCCTCATCTCCGACTGGTGAGCACCCGTGACCATCGACCTTCTAACCCTAATATCTCCCTCGATTCTCAATGGATTTTTGAGTTCTTATGCTCTATGGATTCACCTTGAGAAGAAGAACACATCCATATAGTTAACATGCCATGAAATTAAGCCAAACTAAATGGAGAATTGCTTGAAGCTCTCGGGGAGGAGGAGTATCCATACCTTGATTCAGGAGGTGAAGCCTCAACTGAATGTGCTCGACACATTCGTTAGAGTTGGAGAAGCCTAGGGATGAAGCCACTGGCCCTGGTGAAAGGTCTAGGTATGAAAGTGACCAGGTCCGATTTCAGACTTTGAAGGCTGGAAGCAATGGCTGGCCTGGTGAGGGGGCTTTCACTGGGGAACTCCTTCTCTACCTCTGGTAAAGGTGTGAGAGGAGTTAATTTGAGTTTGGTGGAGAATTGGGGACTATCCAGTTTCTGGCTTGATCTTTGGCTTAGAAATTTGGCTCAGCTTGGGGGATTCAGGGCCGGAGTGCAATGGGGATGAGCTTCTCTTAGCTAGGAGGAGCTCTGGAGTGATTTTGGCAGAGTTTCCTTAAGGTTAGGTTCAGCACCTTTCATGGCCAAGTGGTGTGGTGTTTAAATAGGCGGTACTGGAGGGCTTCCTGTGGGCAATTAAGGGTCGGATCACCGCTTACGGAGAAGAAGAAGAGCCATGGAGTCCAATTGGAATGGGACAGCTCAGCAAATTGATTTTGAATTTTTGAATCCACCTAAACGTCTTGGTCTGGTGTTTTCTGGTGATTGGGATGGTCGGCCGGCCAAGGTCAGCTCAGCCAAAAGTTCAGGGATGCCAGAGAGGTTGAGTGGTGGAATCAATTTGAGTATTTGATGGCTTTAGGTTAGAGATTTAATGGATATTTGGGATTTGGGTTAGGTGAGGCTAACTTGGGATTAGCCCTTGGTCCAAAGGCTAGATCTTTGCCCAAAGTGGTTTGCGCTGGTCTTGAAGTCCATTGAGAGGTTTGGGTGAGCTTAGATGGCTGGTTTTGAGGTTTGGGGAGGAGATTTGATAGTTTAGAAGTGGGGAAAATTTTAAGTGAATGGGGACGGGTGAGTGGTCACCTCTCCTTTTCCAAATGTGGCAAAATTGAATTTGGTATGTCATGGGGAGGCATCACATGCCATGCTATGATTCATATGAGCCATGGGAAGGTTTCATGTAGAAGGAAATTTGGATTTTCATGAATTAGGGATTTTTATGTCAAAATACCAAAATTGGTATGATGCCATGTATGCATGCATTAGATTGGATATGATGCCATGAAATGGTAAATTAAATGCCATGGAATGATATTAAAAGACAATTATGACATGTGGGCTCAAATTGGGCTTTTAAAATTAAGGTCATTGACTTTTCAAAATGCATAAGGGAGATGGGCTTTTAACATGCACATGTTGATTTAAAATTTTAAAATTAGTTATGGGATAACCAAATTGAATTGGAATTGATTGAAATTGGATTTATATTTATTGAAGTTTGATTGGAGGTTGTTTTTGGGAATTTAGATTGGTCATGGGGTTTAATTTGAGGAGGATTTAGGCTTATGGGCCAAAATTGGGCCTTTTGGTCCATGTGAATTTTGAAATGGGTTTAGGCCAAAATTTTGGTCAAATGAATGTTGGGTTTGGTATAGAGGTGTGTCATGCAAGTTTTACAACAATTTTGAAGAGAATTTGAGTTGAATTGGATTGGATTTGGACATGTTTGGGTTCATGGGTAATTTAGGGCAAAAATTGGGGTTTTCGGTTTAAGTTGAAATTGGATTCAAATGTAGACCAAATTGGGCTTGGTTTTGGTTGAAATTGGTATTAGGAATATTGAACAGAAGTTTAGGATTGAATTTGATCAAAATTGGGATCAATTGGGCTAGTTTGGTTTGACATTGGGTCAACTTGGGTTAGGAATGGGTTAAATTGAAGATTTTGGAAACAGTGGACTAAATTGACAAAATTGGACCATGGTGTAGTTGAATAAAATAAAATTGGGAATATTTGGGATTTTCTGGAATTTTCTAGGAATTTTTGAAATTTTGGGCCAAAAGGGTATTTTAGGGTATCAAGAGGTTATTTAGAGGGTATTGGGGTATTTTGGTGAATTTAAAAGGTGGGGGTTGTTTTGAAATGATTTTTAGGAATTTTGGGAATTTTGGGTAATTTTTTGGAAACTTTTGGGGAGTTTTGGGGTTGGCTCATGGCTATAGGGGTGGGCTTACGAATCTCAACCAAGTCTAACCACTTTGGGACCAAGCTTAGCCAAATGATAACCACTTTATGATTCCTCAAATATTGACCTTAGCCATCTTAATCAAAGATCAGTGGCTTTAGTTCAATTATGTGAGTTTCTTAAAGGGTGAAAGGGGCAAAGTTCAAAGTTTAGGGTTAAAGGGTAAAATGGCTTAGGAGTGTGTGTGTGTGAAAGAGAAGCTCAGGGCACACAGGGTCACCCTAAATCCAAACAATCCTATAGGAACTCACTATCGATTTCCCGTATGGTGATTTTAACCTTCAAAGGTGATTTAGAGGTTTGCAATCATCCCAGTGGGATCCCAAGAGGAGTCAAGAAGTAGCTGAATTGCTAAAGGGTGGGTCCCAATTCTAGTCCTCTAGGATAGTCAATGAGAAACCTTATGGCTAAATCCTAAGAAGCACTAAGGAGAGAGAAAAGACCTCACCAAAAATGAGGTCTACAAAATATAAAGACAAACAAACTATTGTATCGGGCAAGGCTAGAGTAGGATTAATTTTCATTACGCTAGATAAAGCAATGATGCCTTTTTCCTATCATTTGGCTGAACCATGCACAAATAATGAAGCTGAGTATGAAGCACTCATAATCGGTTTAGAATTGACAATATTAATGGAAATTAAAACTATTGACATATATGGAGACTCTCAGTTGATTATCAATCAAATTTCTTGCAAATATAAAACTCTGAAACCTCGGATTGAACAAAATTTCTGTTACACGCTTAAACTGCTTCAACAAATTACTGATGTGACATTCTTCTTAATCCTAAGATGAGATAATTCTTTAGCAAATGCTTTGGTAAAACTTGCAAAATAATTTTCTTGTTCAGAAGAAGACGACATACCAATTTCTATTAAAGGACGATAAGTTCTTTCCCAAATTGAAATAGACAATTTGCACAGAATTGGTGAGAACACAATAGTGACAATAATTAAGGAAGGAAAAGATGACCGGTGACAAACAATTATTCAATATCTACAAACCAGAAGGTTATCTGAAAACATCTCTATTGCCACTCAAATTAAACAAAGAGCAATATCATATGCTCTAATAAATGATGTCCTCTATAAACGATCTTTTGACCAAATGTGATTATGGTGCTTAAACCAAGTTGAAGCTCAAGAGATTGTTAAAGAGTTTCATTCAGGTCTATGTGGTGCACACCAATCAGGACCTAAAATGAAAATGAGAATCAAAAGGATGGGATATTATAGGCCGACGTTGATGACTCATTGTCTTAAGGTCACGAAGAAATGTCATCAATGTCAAATACATGGAGTGGTCTTACACCGACCGCCAAATCTATTACACCCAACCATAACATTATGGCCATTTGAATGTTGGGGTACTGACATAGTAGGCCCTATAGACCCTCCATCATCTAAAGCTCATAAATTTATTTTAGTAGCCACTTATTACTTCTCAAAATGGGCAGAAGTAATAAACTCAGAGAAGTTAAAGATGAACAAGTTATTTATTTCTTCAAAACACACATTGTTTATAGATTTGGAATTCCTCGAAAGGATTATATAACACAATGGATTGGCCTTTAAAAATATAGAAAAGAATAATTTTATTCAAAGCCATGGTATAGACTAGAGGTATTCCACAATCAATTATTCAAAAGCCAATGGTTTAGCTGAAGCCTTCAATAAAACATTGGTTCAAATTTTGAAAAAGACATTAATCAACAGTCCAAGACAATGACATGAATGATTAATAGAAGCTTTATGAGCCTATAGAACTACTTACCGAACACCAACACGGTCAACACCGTTTGCTCTGGTATATGGTTCTGAGGCTATTTTTCCACTCGAAGTACAAAATCCCTTCTCTTAGAGATGTGATAGCAAATAAAATAACTGAAGAAGAAAATGCCAAACTACGACTTGAAGAACTTCAGAGTTTAGAAGGAAAACGTCTACAAGCTCAGTAAAATCTTGAATTGTATCAAGCAAAAATGATATGGGCCCATAACAAATTGTTTCGACCTAGAAATTTTTGAATTGGCAAATTAGTTTTAGTTCTCTGAAGACTTATACTAGCTCACCGAAGAATAGATAGGCCCATATGTAATTGAAAAGACATATTTTGGAAGATCTTACCAATTGGTAGATTGTTAAGGAGAAAGAATTTTGCCTCCGATTAACGGGCGTTTCTTAGAAAAATATTATGCAACATAAAAAATAATGGCTTGTTTATGAAGTGGGATAATAATGAATTTCTTCAAATCATCATTGTGATACAAATCTTTACATTTGTGTTTTGTGATATCCTTTCTTCTCATTAAGCAAGTTCTTATAAGAATGCTTCCTTAACATAATAAAAAGAGTCTAATATGTTACATTATTTTACTGTTTTCAGGGAAAAATGTCTAACAACAAACATCTTTTTACATTCCAAAGTGATGTTTGTCTGGCTTCGGACCAACAATATATTGACAATGGATCTAAAATCCATTTTGACTTCAATCTTTTTCAAGTTGAATTACTCTATGATGGTCCCTTGTTATCCATTACCAATAAAGAAGAAGCAAAAGGAAAGCCCCTTGTATTAGAGTTAAAATTTCGTCAACAAACTATTGAGACAGAAAAAGTTAATGAAAAAAATAAAGTCAGTAATAGTAGCTCCATCCCATGAAAATGGAACGGCTTTTGCTAGCGGAGTGAAGAAATTAGTCTCTGGAATGACTAGACCCCAGAGAAGAAATCGTAATAAACGACTCAAGGTACTTAAGGAGAAAGAAAGGCAAAATATAAAACCGATGGAAGAAGACAATGAGTTCGAGTTTCAAATAATTGAAAACATTCCTAAAGAGACATATTATGTCTTAGGAGAAAAAATTATTGAAGAAGAAGAGAGAATTGAAAGGAAAACATTCACTCACGTTCCTTACGAACTAGCATTAGATCTTACAGAAGTAGAGACATCAACTGTCAAAAGAATTGCTTCTCGAGAAGAAGTGAGATGTATTCAAGCCATTAAACGATAATCGTTTTAACAATTCAAACATATTAATGGTCGAACTATTAATATATTAGAAAGCATTCAGTTATTTACTAGAGTTTTAGACGAAGTTAAACAAGGTGCCATTATTGAACATGTAATGGAAGCGCGTGATCGCGGACGAGCTAGGCACTTAATACGAAGAAGATACTCTGAACCTAATAGATGGATACATGGCAAGGGCCGGATGACAATCCAATATAAGTGCTGTTACAACTATGCTGTGGACAAACATGGATATCCTTTGGGAATCTTACGACATGAATAAGTAGATCCACTACCAACAGTGATTATTCAGATTATCAGGCGACTAATAACATGGAACATAATGCCCACTGATTGTGTTCCAGACAGCTGCATCATGAACATATATGAGAAAGGAAATTTCATACCACCTCACATTGACAATCATGATTTTGAATTACCTTTTTGCACTTTTTCACTCATGAACAAATGTTTTATTCTATTTGGAAAAGAAATACAAATTGTGGGACCTGGAGAATTTCGGGGATCTTACCAAAATCTTCTACCCCGAGGATCAGTTTTAGTCCTACAAGGCAATGAAGTTGATGTTTCCAAACATTGTATACAAAGAGTAAGACGACTACACATTTTGATAACATTGAGAAGGATGCGTCCTGAGAAGCATCCTGATGGATATTAGCCGATACCAGAACTGGAAGGGTTAAAACCCTTAGAACTGCCATGACCATATAAATATCTAAACACTAAGACATATTCGATAGATAATGTCTCAGAGTGTTAGATATTTGTGGTAGGTCTAGCAGTATCTGAGAACTTTTGACATGATATTGTACAAATAGTTTGCAGTGTGTATTGTATAATACATGATGTACTGTTAACTTCTACCACCTATGTACATTATTGGGAGTGGAATAAAATCTTGTGAGATATTTCCTAGTTGACTATAATACATTGTCAGGTCCAAGAATGCCAAAATGAACTAAAATGATATGATGAATAACTTGTGATAACTAATATGAGAATTATTATTTAACCTATATAATTCAAATCCCCAGCTGGAATCCTCAAATTAAGTCCTTTCCTGACACGGAAATTATGCAATTCCTATAACTCGACATTTGTCATTTCTGATAGACAATATGACATCTTCTCTCCCTATAGTTATTGGATATAAGTCCTTTCCTGTCACAAAAATTATGGCATTTCTATTACTCGGTATTTGACATTTCTGAAAGATGATATGACATATTCTCTCTCTATAGTTATTGGTTATAAGTCCTTTCTTGACACAAAAATTATGGTATTCCTATAGCTCAACATTTGACATTTCTGAGGAAGAATATAACATCCTCTCTCTCTTTAATTATTGGATATAAGTCCTTTCCTGACACAAAAATTATGGCATTTTTATAAGGAGACATTTGACATCTTTGAGAGAAAATGTGACATCTTCTTTCTTTCCAGTAATTGGATATAAGGCCATTTCGACACAAAAATTATGGCATTCCAATGGCTATCCTTTTGAGAAAGGATATAAGTTGCATAGAATTTCTTCTTGAAATCAACATACATACATTTGACATTCTTTATGAAATCCACTCCCTTTCCCAATTATTATAAGATACTTCCCGACAGAATGACAATGGATATTCAAACCATTTCGGTCAACGCCAATATGTGTGGAATGCTTATGCAGTATTCCAAACATATTGAGGGCCCCTTTGTTGACCTCACTTTTGTGAAAGGTCCCAATGATAGTTGATGAACCCTAGTGACCAAGGTAAAAACTTAATAAGGCCTTTTTAATTTAAATTTTAACGAAATTCTTAAATGATCCAATCAACAATGACAAACCCTGATTTGATCAACTACTAACCCAATAGGTCAACCTTTGACCTAAATGGTCAGTTTTGGTAAAACTGGTCAATTCCTAACCCAGTGACCAACCCTACTAACCCAATAAGTCAACCTTTGACCTAAATAGTCAGCTTTGGTAAAACGAGTCAATTTCTGACCCAATGACCAACCCTTTTACCCAACAGGTCAATCTATGACTCAAAAAGTCAACTTTGGTCAAACCAGTCAATTTCTGACCCAATGACCAACCCTACTAACCTAATAGGTAAACTTTTGACCCAAAAGGTCAACTATGGTCAAATTGGTCAATTCTTGACCTAATGACCAGCCCTATTTACCCAACAAGTCAAACTATGACTCAAATGGTCAACTTTTATCAAATTGGTCAATTTGTGACCTAGTGACCAACCCTTTTGACCAAAAAGTCAACTTTTGTCAAACTAGTCAATTTCAATCCCAGTAATTACCCTATTGACCCAATAGGTCAATTGTTGGCCCAAATGTCAACTTTGGTCAAGATGGTTAATTCTTAACCCAATAACCACTCAATTGACCCAAATGGTTAACTTTTGACCCAGAAAGTCAAAATTAACCAAAATCATCAACCTAATACCTATAGACCAACGTATTCACCTCATTGTTCACCTTTGACCAAAAAGACAATTTTGGTCAAAACGATCAAATCATGGCCCAAAGATTATTGCATTGACCTTCTTAATCATTCTTTGATATAAATAATCAAAATTTGATCAAAACACTCCATGCATAATACAAAGGCAATCACCCTGGCCCCCATTGGTCAAATTTTGACCTAAAAGGTTAATATTGGTCAAAATTGCTAACTCTTGCCTCCTCTGACGACAAAACTGACTTCAATGACAGACATCGACATAATCAACTTAATATTGTTCAATGTGATCAAAGTTAATCCAAGTGTCACCACATTGATCATTGGGTTAACCTAAACCCTAAAATTGGCCAACATGCCCAAATTAAACCTCAAATGACAAAATAATTAAACTTTAACTCAATTTTGAATAAAAAATAGTATAAATTAATCAAATAATTATTCCAAAACTACTTTGATTATTTAATTGGCTAATGATATAATTTTCAATATTTTAATTAATTAAATAATTAATTAAAATGAAAATATAATTAAAAGCCATGAAATAAGACAATTTATTTTTAGACCAAAAATAACATGAAATTAATCAAATAATTAATTTGAACTTATTTTGATTAATTAATTGATTAATAAAATAATTTCCAACATTTTTAATTAATGAAATAAATAATTAAAATGGAAATTAAATTAAAAGGGCATAAAATGGAATTTTAACACATGACACCAATTATGACATAATAATTGGTTTTCAAAAGTCCCAAACCCCTTTATGACATCATGGATGACTCAATATGGGTTAGGCGCAACCCATATAACCCATTCAATACGACTCAACCCATTAATGACCCGTGACATGCCATTTAACCATGGTTAAAAGGGCATGATGACACGTTAATCATGAAGGGAAGTGAGGTGTCATTCCCTCATGAATACTTGGAAGAATATTTGGTGAGTCATCAAACACCTCAAATTCCATCCAATGAAGAAAAATAAGCACTTAAATCATCCTTACATCATATAATGATCTCATAAATACGAATTTTGGAAAATTAAAAAGGGGAGGGTTTATGTGTCATGCTCCTACTAAACCTTAGATGAAATGTTATGTGAAAGATATGTTGCTCACTTTGAGTCACCACGCACCTCTTCCTCATCCAACAGACATATAAAAATCAATTTTATCAAAGAAGGAACTCATCATGGCCATCTAAAGGAATGAGACTAGTGAGTGATTGTGTGTAAAATTCTCCCCCATTTTAAAGAATGACTCACCCCTTTCGTTGTGATGATGTGGTCGGCCAATTCAAAGACAACCTTGCCCTCCTCCTAGATCATCCAATGGAGGAGCAACATGGCTTAAACCAATCTTTTACCATGGCTAGATGCAATCATAACCAATCCTTGCATGAGGTGAATAATGAGCTTATGTGTCATATTATCCTTAAGTCCACTAAATTAAATAGTGAAAATATATAGGGGAGGTGAATTCAGTAGGATTAAGTGTTCCTTATCCACCTCTTTGAAGAGCAAATGAGGGGAGGCCAAGCCATGAACTCAAGATCAACCATGGGTAAACCTCAAAGGGTTTACCCTTGAAAAATGCAATTCCTCTTATCCGCAGCTCAAAACCTATCCAAAAGACATCATGAGCCAGGGATAACCTGCCCCAAACAAACCTGAGCATAGCCCAAGCCACCCATGGCTGTAAAAGGGACCAAACCCGAGCCCATGAGAGGAGATGATAAAAATAGGAGAACCCCAAACACTACCCAAATCCTCAAACATTCAACACCAAAAATGTTCCCTAGAACTAATTAGTTGATCCCCAATGAAACCAGACCCTCAAACCCACCATATCTCCTCAATTTAGCCAACCCAAGATCACAAAAATGGCCTAAACATGACATTATTCAGTTTCAAAACCAAACTACCTAAAACTCTAAATTGACCTTTCTTGAAGCTTTCTAAGGCCCTACGAAGACAATCCCAATCAAAATTAATTATCCCCATAGCCTTCACTCCACAGTTCAATCTCTTACCCTCAAGCTGAGACAACTTGAGAACAAATTCATACTTAGGCCCAAAATAGCTCCAAATTGAAGTCAGATCATGCCTACTGAGGTCACCATGAAGGTGTAGAGCTACACAAATTAAAATTTCATTCACTAAGGCCAAGGTATGGCTCACTTGACCTATTCTAGGCTTGGGTTTGATGCTTTGTGAAACAAACCATTTCAAAATGTTATCATCACCGTATGGATGGCTTCGTCTGTTCTAGAAGAAGCTTTAGGAACAAATCTCACTCAAATCCATGGAGATTTAAGCGAAATATTATGTCTAAACCATGGACGGTTCGTGTGATTAACCAGACGAAGGTAGATTAACCGATGCCATCTGTTTTTATGTTTTAAAAACGGACGGCTGAGATTAATCCTTATTTGATACGTTGTTTAGAGCCCCGCAGCGCATCAGCTTTGTTTCGATGGATCTAAGGACACGCGACACTCCTAGGAATTTTCTGATTGTATAGGATTTATTTAAAATCAGAGAAACTTTAAGAAAATAAAAAATCATATCTTTTTGTAGAAAAATAAAAAAATAAAATAAAAATACCCCTAGAGAGAGGAGAAAGAGGAGAATAATGTGGACTCAATAATTTTAATTTTTTATTTATATTTTATTTTTAATTAATTAATTATTCTTTGGAGTAATTTAATTATTAAGAACTAATTATAAATTCAAAATTATGATATTTTCACAAACCTCTTAGCATGATATATATTCCCTGATTTTTCTAAGGACAAAAAAAATCTCTAAGGTAACATTAAATAATTTCTAAGTTACATTATAATTATTTCTAAAAATAATTATAAAAATTAGAAATTAAGAAAAATTAAAATTGGAAAATAGCTAGAAATTTTAGGGTAACAGACAATAACCCTTAGACAATGATTTTAAGTCATTGAACAATTTTACATGAAAATTCAAAATTTAGGATTTAGAATTCATTATTAATTAAAAAATTTAAATCCTAAAAATCACCTTTTTATTATTTAGCCTATTTTTCATAATAGACTAAATTTAAAATGAGTCTAACTTACAATGGACACATGACAAAATCTGGTTAAGTCTAAGATGACAAATTAGGCATAATCATGATCCTAATCAAACCCTTAATCAAGCTTAAAGAAAATTAAGCTTAATTAAATTAAACTTAAAAAGAAATGAACAAAATAATACCAATTAAATTAAGTTTAAAAACATATTAAACTTAATTAGCACATTAAACCTTAATTACATCAGGTTTAATATAAAAATAAACATTAATTAGGTTTAACCATATTAAACCTAATTAATTAACTTAAACTTTACCACATTAGGTTTAAGAAAGCTTTAAACCCTAATTAGGTTTAACCCACATTAAATCTAATTAATCAAATTAAACCTTACTTACATTAGGTTTAAGTACTTTTAAACCCTAATTAGGTTTAACCCATATTAAACCTAATTAATTAATCTAAAAACTTACCTACATTAAGTTAAAGTAACCTCTAAACCAATTAGACTTAACTGTAATTAAGTCTAATTAATCAATTAAACCTTACCCAAATTAGGTTTACTTAATCATAAACCAATTAGACTTAACTCATATTAAGTTTAATTAATCAATTAAACCTTACCCAAATTAGTTTTAATTAACACTAAACGAATTAGACTTAACCCTAATTAAGTATAATTATTCAATTAAACCTTACCCAAATTAGGTTTAATTAATCCTAAACCAATTAGACTTAACCCTAATTAAGTCTAATTAATCAACTAAACCTTACCCAAATTAGGTTTAATTAAACCTAAACCAATTAGACTTAAACCTAATTAAGTCTAATTAATCAATTAAACTTACCCAAATTAGGTTTAATTAACCCTAAACTAATTAGAGTTAACCCTACTTAAGTCTAATTGTTCAATTAAACCTTACCCAAATTAGGTTTAATTAACCCTAAACCAATTAGACTTAACCCATACTAAGTCTAATTAATTAATTAAACCTTACCCAAATTAGGTTTATTTAACCCTAAACTAATTAGACTTAACCCAAATCAAGTCTAACTAATCAATTAAACCTTACCAAATTAGGTTTAACTAATCCTAAACCAATTAGACTTAACCCTAAGTAAGTCTAAATAATCAATTAAACCTTACCCAAATCAGGTTTAATTAGTCTTAAACCTATTAGACAAAACCATAATTAAGTCTATCACATTAGACTTAATTAAAACTTAACCAATTAAGGTTTAATCAATACTAAATCATAATTAAGTCTATCACAATAGACTTAATTAACCTCTTAAACCTTAATTAGACTTAATTAACCTATTAAACCTTAACTAACTAAAGTTTAATCAACATTAAACCATAATTAAGTCTAGCACATTAGACTTAATTGACCTATTAAACCTTAACCAACTAAGGTTTAATCAATACTAAACCATAATTAAGTCTATCACATTAGACTTAATTAACCTATTAAACCTTAACCAACTAAGGTTTAATCAACATCAAACCATAATTAAATCCATCACATTAAACTTAATTAAATTATTAGACCTTAACCAACTAAGGTTTAATCAATCTTAAATCTTATTTAAGTCTAATTCATTTGACTTAATAAAATTATTAAACCTTAATTAAGTAAAGTCTAATCAAACATATATTCTAATAAGTCTTACTTAAATTAGGCTTAAATAAGTTTAAATTTAAGTTAAGTCTAATTTTAATTAGAATTAATTAAACATTAAGCTTTACCTAAATAAGACTTGAATGGTCTTTAAATTCTAATTAAGTCTAATTTAATTAGACTTAATTAACCTTTGAGTATTATTTAAATAAAACTTGAGCCTTAACAAAGTTTATTTTAACTAAGACTTAACTCAGACTTTAGGTTCAACCTGTATTGAACCTAACACAATATATTTAACTTAGGTTCAATGCAAATTGAACCAAAGTTAAATCAAACTTAGGTTCAACCCATGTTGAACTTAAGTCAACCTCAAGTTTAAGTTCAATCTAACTTGAACTTAACTTAAATCAATCAAAATTATGTTTAATTTAAATTAAATCAACCATAAGTTCAGGTTCATCCTAACTTGAATTTAACTTTTTTTACCTAAATTAAGTTCGACCCAAATCGAACTTAGTTTAACATTGAGAATTGAACTTATGAAAACATCAAGCTTGATTTAAATCAAACCCAACTCAACATTAAGCTTAATCCAAATCAAAATTAAGATTCAATCTAAATTGAACTTATCTTGAAAAAAATAAGTTTGACAAATCTATTTTAATGTTAAGATCAACCTAAATCAAAATTTGTCTTAAATCGAACCTAAATCAACATTTTTTAACTTAAGTTCAAGCTGACATGAACTCAAGTAGATCTAATCCAATTGACATGAACTTAAGATTAACTAAGATTCAATCCAAATTGAATTCAGGTTAAATTCAAACCATATCAAACTAAAATCAAATTTTGATTGAAACTACTTTAAAGACCAAATCAATGATATTTAGATTCAAATGACATTGAATCTGATTATCAAATGACTTTATCTAGGTCTAATTCATACTAGACTTAACACTTATTCTAGATTCAAAAGACATTTTTAAAACCTAACTTAGTTAGATTTTATAATTAGGCTTAATATTAGATTCGAATCAAATCTAAGATTCTAAAGTCTAATTTATGACATTGAATCTAATTTTTAAAAATCATTAGATCTAAATCTTTAAATTCAAATAAAATTGAATCTAAATTTCTAAATCTAATCAAATCTCAAAAAAAATGATTTCTCAAATCTAATCAAAATTCTAGATTTAATTGATAAAAAATTAAAAAAAAATCAAAACACATTAAATTTAAAACTAAGTTCAAAAGACATCAAAATTAAATATTTTAACATGAAATGACCTAAAATTTTTCAAAGACACTAAAACTTAAATGAAACCTTAATGAACAAACATCACCAAATACAACTTGAACCCCAATGTTCTTATTCTACAAAGATTTATAGGACGACGCAATCCTGGTTGCTGACAGAAATCTTCCGGTCCTATTTTAAACACCTTATGGACTAAGTAGATTAAGGTCCCTGATGACCCTGGGACGACGGAGCCAGTGACATCTTGACCGAGTTATCTAAAAATACAAATAAACAAAAAGATTGAAGAAATAAAAATGACATCATTTCTCTTAAATTTGACCCTATTTTTCTTTGCAGGATAAAGATAAAGTTCATTTTAGATTTCCTTTGCATGTCATAGGGTGTGCTAACTCTATTTTACAGGATGAAATTCCTAAGATGAGACGAAAGACAACAAAACAAAACAAAATTACAATGACATCAAAACAACAACATTGACAACACAAAACAAAATAAACAACATTAAAATGACAGAACCAAAAAAAATCAAAACCAAAACTTTTAGGATAGCCATTAAATATATAAATAGTAAAATAAAATTGATAAACAATAAAAAGGAAATAATAAACAAGAGGACATGACAACAAGATAAAATTGATGTGACCAGATGACATTTAGGATTAATAGTGGGCAAATCTTTCCTTACATATTTTTCAGAAAAGAAGTGATTAACATTAATCAGAAGTTTTCTTAGACAATTATAAATTACCTAAGATGTAATTAACTGTAGGAGCTTACTCTTATAGTAGAATTAAAGAACTTAGAATAGATATTACATCTAGAACTCTCTAGTTACCCAAATTTTGTTATCCTTATATAGAATTTCTAGGATAAGACAATATTAGAATCTTCATTTTAAGGATTATCACCGACATCTCTTTTTCTATTATTTTCTATATTATTAAGCCCTTATTTTCTTCAAATTTTTAATTATCTAAGGATTCCTTTACAGAACATAAAGAAATAAGATTTATTGAAGATTAGGGCAATATTATAGATAAACAGAGTGGCAACTCCGGAACGACATCAACAACCAAAAAATCTTCGACACGGCGATGACATCACCATCACTAACATCATATTTTTATCAAGTTTAAGTTGATTTACTGAGAAATTAGGTTTCAGTTGATGACCATTCACTTTTAATATTTAGTCAATTTTAAGATCCTTAATATCCACTACTCCATAGGGATAACTTTTACTACAACAAATGGGCCCATCCATCTGGTCTTAAGTTTTCTATCAAATAATCTTAATCTGGCATTATATAACAAAACTTGTTGTCCTAGCTTAATATTTTTAGTTAGAATCCTAAGATCTTGCTACATCTTCATCTTTTCTTTATATATCTTAACACTTTCATATGATTCATTCCTTATATCTTTAAGCTCATTTAATTGCAATAATCTTTTTAACCAACATCCTTCAAATTAGAATTGAACTTTTTAATAGCCCAATATGCTTTATGCACAAGTTCAACTCGTAAATGACAAGCTTTTCCAAAAAATTAGCCTATATGGGGCATTCCTATAGGAGTCTTATATGATGTCCTGTAAGCCCACAAATTAAAATCCAGTTTAATTGAACAATCCATTTTATTTGGATTAACATGTTTTTCCAAAATTTTTTTTATTTCACGATTGGATAATTCAACCCAACCACTTGTCTAAGGATGATAAGTGATCTACCTTAAAATTTACTATTTTTATGGATAAATTATTATTATATTTTTAAGGATATTATGCTTTAATGAAAAGTATTTTTTTATGTTTTTGGTTACAGATATAAGAGGATGAGTTTGAGTACAAAAACAAGCAAAATGGAGCAAGATTGGGGCTTAATGAAGAAAAATGAAGAAACGCAGTTTGGCGCCTAGGTGCCAGAGACAATTAGAGTGGTTAAATTTTGAATTTTGGCGGGTCCAAAGTATTCTAGAAGACCCCATATGATAGAGTACATTTTAAATGAAGAATACAATGAATCTAGACACAATTTAATGAAGAGGTTACTTTCTAGAAGATTCATTGAATATGACCGAATTTTGAAGAGACGTCTGAAGCAACCTTTGGTCATTTTTGAAGCTCTATAAATTTGAATTAATTTTATAGTGTAGAAGAGTCATTTTAGAGTCATTCTTAATTAACACTTAGTTTCTTTCAATTTAAATTCTAGTTTGTAAGAGTTTAGTGAGTGCTTGTGACTCCTTGAAGTTTAAAGTTCTGTAAAGAGTCAGAGAAGTCAGAGAACATCGATGGATTTCTTTGGTGAAACATTCCAGATAAGTATTTGTAACTTATCTCTTAAGTTTTGTTCTTTGTATTTAATGATTATGAATATGTTTTGTTGTGTTAATTCAATACTTTTTGAGTTGTTTTATTTTCTTTCTCCTTACAAATATAATGTAAATTAAGTAAAGAGGTTTGAATTTTTGTTTAAAAACATATTCTTTTTCTTATGAAAAAATATGATGATATTTTACCTAATCTTCTTTTAGTTTACAACTTAGCCAATTAAATTGTTAAAACAACTAGAGAAATCCTACAAACGTGATTGTGGGCCAAGATTTCTTAACTTGTAAGTATCACATTTCACTTTAGAAGACCAGTAGTTATCATCTGAAGAGGAGTGCAAATAGGCATAGATTTGAATATTTTTAGAGTGACGGTGTAAATTCTATTAAACTGGTTGAAAGTGAGGAAAACGGGTCACTGGTAGGTCCTATAGAAAAACCACAGTAAGTAATCTTGAAGTGATAGCCTATAATCTACTCATCACTACTAATAACACATCCTGCACCAACCTTTATACTAGCCAATGTTCTTTATGCCTGAACCAAAGGGTAAAGAATATTATGCTCCTATTTGTCACAATACAACATTTTTAAGATCTATACTACGTAAATTTCAATACTTATTACATAAATATTTGTAAGGAGAAAGTATCTTAAATTAAGTATTTTATTCGTATGCTTAGACATTTACTTGCGTAATTGTGAAGGTTTAGTAATTTTAATTTTACTTTTGTTTAGTCATTCAAAATTAGCATTTTATTTTATTAAGTTTTCTTTTAATTTTCATAATTTTCTCGTCGGATCAATATCTGGAGTTTTTAAAAAAGAAAATTTCATATTACTTGAAACAGTACGTATACCTACGTAGTACCCCTAGTATGTTTATTATTATTATCTATAAAATATTTAAATCTTGCACACTAACCGCTTATTTTAGGGTCAAGTTTACTAATCTTTGTAAGTTTATTTATCTGCGTAATTGTAGTTTGGGTCAAGTTTTTGGCACCGTTGCCAGGGAAATTAATTTTAAATTAAAAGAGAATTTAAAATATAAAAATCATAAAAAAATAAAATAAAAATCTTAATAAATCTAAATATATAATACTTCATATTTTAAAGTTTTATGTTCTACATTATTTTCAGATAATATTTTTATTTTTGTATACGTATGTCGGCGTGTAAAAAGTTTATGTAAGTTTTGATTGGGGTTGCCCACTAGAAGCAGACGGCCGCCGGAATCGAAATCCCATCGCCTGCTTCGGAAGGACAGTTTTAATTTAATTATAAGTCTAGTTTAGAAAAATATGAAGTCAAACTGATCTCATATTTTCTGAAGTTCAAATGAAAGAGCACTATACCTCAAACCTTGTATCTATCATGAAGGACAAACACAAAATTTGAGGTTAAGGCTCGATCAAATAAACTAAAGAAGTAAATGACATCTGTTTGGTCAGCGAAACCATTTTATTTGCCGACAAGTGCCCCTATTTAATACGAAGAATTAAAAAGTGTTTACATTAAGCTGGGTTTAGAAAAGCTTCCTATAAGTGAAAGCCCCTATAGTTAATTAAATCTTAGATGTAGGGATCACCTAAGAAAACTTTCATACAAATCAGGAAATATGTTCTTATGATTTCAAAAGGCTAAGGTTCTCTTCAATGAAATATGATTGTCAGAATCCAATAGGGTGAGAGGTGTCAAGTTTTGAGAAAAAGTTTTTGTAGAATCCAAAGAAGGAAGGACTAGGAGAAGGCACAGATCTGAGAAGATTCTCAGTGACTTCCCAAGCTATCCTATTGTTTGGCTCAATTTAGGGAAAGATATAATTTATTTTTTATCCTGCCAATTTTAATTAAGTATGACTTACATTCATTTAATGTTAATCATGTGAATATCCTAGAAGATGTGAGGATTTATGTCATATCAAAATGACAATCTCGAAAACCAATATGAGTTAGGGCTTATAGTGCACCAGGTGCAAAGGCCTAAAAGATGAGGTGAGGATTTATATTGCACTGGGCAAATAACTCGAAGTCCTCTGGCTTGTTGTTATTACTAGGGAAAGAAGTTGCAGTTGTAGACTTGTTGTTTGTTGTCTCGAACATGTCCTTCCACATCCTCGATCGTGATTCCCTCAGTGTGTTGCCTCGAGCTCCTTAATGTCGTTGCAGAAGTTTCAGCTTTAGAGGTGACAAATGTAGGGGCGTGAGAGAAGTAGTGTGTTTTAAAATGTTGAAAATTGAGGTGGCTTAGTATTTTATTTAAACAAATGTTAAAGCTGATTATAACGACACCGGTTAGTACCCTACTGCTCCTTCATTCCAGTTATACTATTTCATCTGATTCCCTTAGTCCTGATGAATTTAGTAAATCCAACTTAATGAATTCCGTACTTTTATTCAGACCGTGGGAGAGCTTTTCAGCAATACGTAGATTGCGTCGTCCAAGGAACTTCCATTCATCCAAAGGGGTGATTTAATTTTTTTGAAGTTGCAGTTTTATTTTGTTTGTGATTAAATTTTGAGTTTTTTTATAGTTTAAAATGTTGTGAAGTGATTTATTTCATTCCAAGCAGTTATATTCGCAGTAATGTAAAGTACTGAAAAGTAAAGCAGGAAACTGTCCCAAGCAGGTATGTGTGCATTAATGTAAGGTAGGCTAACTGAAACAAGCAAGTATGTATCTACTAAAAAGAAAAATAAGAAAGCCAAGCACACATACTAAAAGTAGACCATGAAAGCCTAACAAATAGGTGTGTGTATGTGATAGTGTGTGTTAAAAGAGGCCAAGTGTAAAACACAGGCAGTAGACCAAAAGGGAATCACAAGGGAAACCAAAAGTTTGAAAGAGGTATCGTCTCATAGGAAATCCAGGAAAACAAATTCGTAAACAAAATCCGTAGAAAAAAGAAATATAAATAAAATTCGTAGTAAATCTGAAGAAGACAATGTGGAAAAAACCATAGAAAATAAAGGACTACAAGTCCAAGAGGACCGTAAGTATGATGGTGCAGAGGACTCAGAGCTGTGTTGTACGTCCCGACTTAGGTACTGACTACTAGACCAACTTTCTGTAGAAGGCAGCCCTAACTCGACTCGAGTAGTCAACCATGGACTTTTATAAATTTTCATGCATTTCAGTTTACATTTACATGCAGGTAAAAAGCAATAGGTAAATAGGCTGTTTTGTGGTGGAGGTAATTTTGTATTATTTTGAAAGTATGTATGTGTATTTTTTTGTAAACTAATTTGATCCACAGGTTGACTAACTTAATCAAACTAGGACTATTAACATCTTTAGACTGCTGGTGGTAGAAACCCCAAGGTTGGGTGAATAGTTTTGGTAATTTCCTTTCTCTACCCTCTCTAGGGTCTCTGAGTCAGGAGATACTATTCTGTGATTCTCTCGGGTTGGTTCTCTATTGCAATTCTATCACTGTCCCCTCTCAACCATCTCACTTACAACCTTGCTTGATGGCCCAAAATATAGCGGAAAGCTATACATGCGCACTTATGTGTCCTACATAAGCACGTGGATTGAGCCAAGAAACAAGTTGAAAAAACAAAGGACAAGAGGTCAAAAAAAGAGAGAGGAGAAAATAATCCACCTAACTTGATATCAGAATGGAGGTGAGTTTTTTTCTCAAAATCGAAGTAAACCAAAAACATATCAGAGTAGTTAATCCTCTCCCAACATGGTACTGAGAGTGACAGTGAGACATGAGAAGAAAATAAGCTAAACCCCTCCAACAAGGTGCAAGGGGTAGCTGCAAAGAGTTAAACCTCTCCAACATGGTGCAAGAGGTTATCATGTAAAGCATGTAGAGTAAAAGGGTCAAATCCCTGCAACAAGGTGCCAAGGGTTATCAGGTAGTGGATGTAAAGAAGCAAAGTAAAGTTGTGAGGTAATGTGAGGGAATGTGAGGGGTGTAATGGTGTGGCAAGGTAGTGTAACATGTGAGGTAGTGTGACATGTGTAGGATAATGTAGTGATGTAATGAAGTAGTGTGACATGTGAGGTAGTGTGGCATGTGAGGTAGACGTGTGAGGTAGGAGGTAATCTAGTATGTAAGGTGGGAGGTAATGTAGTATGTAATGTAATGTAGTGTGTAAGACATGGGGTAATGTAGTGTGTAAAGTGATTATGTAGGACATGTGGTGATGTAGTGTGTAAAGAGATGTAATGTGTAAGATGTGGGGTGATGTGGTGTGTAAAGTGATTATGTAGGACATGTGGTAATGTAGTGTGTAAGGTGATGTAATGTGTAAGATGTGGGGTGTTGTGGTGTGTAAAGTGATTATGTTAGACATGTGGCGATGCAGTGAAGTAGTATGATAATGTAGGACGTTTGGCACATGAGGCAATACGATGTTTAAGATGTGGGGTAATGTGGTGTGTAAAGTAATAATGTAGGACGTGTGGTGATGTGAGGAAGTAAGGTAATGTGACATATAAGGTGATTTAGTGAGTGAAGTGGCGTAGGAAATGTAGGAAGTGAAAATGAATCCCCCCCATCATGGTGCAGGGGATAACTATAAAGTATGTGGAGCAAAAAGGTTGAGATATGTGAAATCAAAACCCAAGGCTAGGAAAGCAAAGGGGCAACATGTCCAAAAAGGAATAGAAAAATCGAACCCGAACAAGAAAAATCTGGTAGCATAACGGCATAAAAATTCAATTTTCCACACCTGCAATTTGCAATCCAAGAAGTACACAAGCTTATATATGTAGCAACATCCAACACTTGCTTCAATTCAGAATTTCCCATAATCACAACATGATACTAGAGCAACATAAACATGTGGCAACATTCCAAGCATTTTAAGCAAGTGAAAGTATAAGTAGAAGAGTGTAAAGAGAGAGGGATCCCTCATTAACATGTAAGTCTTAAGGGCATCCAAGCATATTAAACAAGTAGAAGAGTGTAAAGAGAAATGCTTCTCTTATTAACATGTAAGATTTAAGGCACCCAAGCATATTAAGCAAGTAGAAGAGTGTAAAGAGAAAGGCTTCCCTCACTAACATGTAAGATTTAAAGCCTGCTAAACTTGAATAGCACATCAGAACTCTTTCTTTGAAGTGGTAAGCATGTCACTTCTCCTTCTTTCTTCTTCTCACTTGGAAAACAAGTCAAATGATGTTTAATAATGTAAACTTTAAGTGAGGGCAGCAAGGGAGTATTTAAAGTAAATATGCAAGGCAATAATCCATGCAATTCTCACCATAGAAGGAACGACAGAACACTTAGAACCAATCTACCACAAGCCAAATCATGCAGATTTTGTATAGGGGCAGCAAGAAGGTGAACTAATGTACCCCACAACAAACACATGAGTGCTGATTTTGCATTTAAACAAGTGTAGGAGAGATCAGAATCAACTCCATAAAGTGGTACAAGTGCAGATTTTGCACTTAAGCAAGTGTAGGAGTGATGGGAATCAAATCCACAAAGTGGTATAAGTGCAGATTTTGCACCTAAGCAAGTGGAGTGATGGGAATCAACTCCACAAAGTGGTATAAGTGCAGATTTTGTACCCAGGCAAGTGTAGGAGTGATGGGAATCAACTCCACAATGTGGTATAAGTGCAGATTTTGCAATTAAGCAAGTGTAGAGATGATGTGAATTACTCCCGAAGTAGTGTATGAGTGTTGAATTTGTTGTAGGTGGTGCGGAGGGATGATGTTGAGTGAAAGTGTTAAGTGTATGTGTGTGATATGTGAGTGCTTTGTGGGGGTCAGTGAAATGTAGATGAATATGTAGAGTGCATGTGAGTTCTCATGTATGTAGCATGTAGGTATTTTAAAATTAGGTGAAGGGAATGTAGATAAGAGTTTCCATGTATGTAGCATTTAAAATCTCAAGGAAACATAGGATAGCTTGTATGGAAAGGAGAATCCCAAATCTTATAAGTAGAATACTATTCCTATGCATGGAATGAGGTAAAACATGTAGGAAAACGTAGCCTTGATGTTATGCATGTGAGTACATGTTGAAATGAGTGATGAACAAGTGCTCATGTGCTCAAACTTGAGTGTTCTATGTGTGAACCTCTCTAAATCCGAAAATTGCACAAAAGTGCACCGATCTTTTAATACTTCAAAATGTAAAGACCAAAGGCTAAAGCATGTGAATGTGGTTCCCAACTTGAGGAAAATTTCCAAAACCTTGAAATGTAAGGAAAAGTTTGCAATATAAGCAATCTTTCCTAAACTCTAACACGTGGAGAAAATCTTTTAAGATCTGTAAAATTCTTAGCCTTTAGTGTAAATAAGAAATGCCCTTAACAAGTGAAACAACAATTCTAGCCTTTAGTTTAAAAGAAAGACTCCAACATAAACAACATTTGTAGTCTTTAGTATGTAAAAATAGCCTTAAACATGGGCACAAATCCAGATTTTAGCATGAAAAGATGGCCTCAAAAGATAGGAATAAATCATAAATCTTCAACATGTAAAAGTCATCTCAACATAAGAATGAAATCCAAATTCTTACCATGTGAAAGCACTTGCAAACATCGGCAAAAACCCATATTTTGGTGGCATGTAAAGTGGCTTTCAGGTCAAGCATAAAGCCTAAATTTCTACACATGAAAAAGCTTTCAAAATCAAGCATGAAGCATAAACTTTAGGCATATGAAAATGACTCCCAACATGAGCATAATTTCCGCATTTTGGCATGTAAAGAGAGGCTTCCATCATAAGTAAAATTTCTAAACTTTGGCATGTAAATGAAGGCTTCCAACATAAACAAGAATTTGAAGTTCTACTGTGTAAAAATAACTTCAATGCTCAAACATAAAGCCAACAATTTTCCATGTGAGGAGGGCTTCAAAGCCTAACATGAATCCAAAGATTATTGCATGTGGGAATAATCTCAAAAAAACGAAGCCTAGATTTTAACTTTTTACATGTGAAGACTTAGACAAAAGTCTCATAAAATCAAGCTATAGAGAATGACATTCATGCTTTAGTAGCCATGTGACTCCTTAATGAAATTTCCATGCTTTGAAGACTAAAACAAACGAACCAAAGGCATTAAAAAGTAAGCCTCATGAATGAAATTTCCATTCTTTGAAGGCTAAAGCAAACCAACCAAAGGCATGAAAAAGTAACCTTATGTATGAAATTTCCATGCTATAAAGGCTAAACCAAAGCAAAAAAAGGCAAAAAGTTATGTAAGAATGATTATTTACCAAGCCTTAGTAGAGGATAGGGAAGATTTTTACCTAAGCCTTTAATCAAATAGCAAAAGGGCAACACCTCCTCCTGTTTTGTAAAATTCAGCCAACCTTAAAAAATAGAGAATGAAGGCTATTTTATCTCCAAAGGGGAGGGGAAGAAGGTACCTAGCACTTACCCATGGGTGATACCCATTGGTACGAAGAAGATGCAGCCCTTTACCCATCTTTGAGATGATGCAGGTGAAATAAAGCCATGGAGAAGTGACAAAGCACAAGAGAACTGATAGGGGGCTACCATACATGTGATTTGGAGCCAGAAGATGCTCCCATGGCAGCATTTGCAAGGAGGAGGAGAAGCCACGACAGTTTTGGTGCAAGGGAGGAGGTGCGGCCACGGTTTGCGATAAGGAGGAGAAGGCTAAGGCAAAAATCTCATGAGTAAGGTTCGGCCAGGGTAAAATCGTGACAAGGAGGAGTCGACCAACATCATTTTTGAGAATTAGAGAGAGAGAGGAGGCCTGCTAGTGTTCGGTCGAACCTAGGTTAGGCGTGGATTTGAGTTGGGTGTGGCGTGGGCTTGATTTAAGTGTTAAAAACGTAAAATTTATTTGAAATAGAGCCGATTTTTGAGCCATTTTCTCGTCCACAAAAATATAGCAAGTTATATGTCAATTCCAACTAATTTCGATGTCCTGAACGCGTTGGCGGTGTCCGTTTTGCGATCTGGGTCCATTCGAGCAAGTTTTGTCGCCGAGTAGGTCAAAAAAGTATCGAATTTGATCTGTCTTGAAATTTTGGCTCGTCGCCACTGATTTTAAAATTTAAATGTCGACGTCATGGAAATGGACGTGAAATGTCGAGATATATAGTAAAATTTTGGGAATTTTAGGCCCGTATGGTTACTTTGGTAATTTTGGGGAAATTTTAGGAAAATGTCAAAAATGCCAAATTAACGCACGGGGAAGTGTAAAATGAAATTTGGAATTGAATGACAGTGTTCTGGAGCATTTCTGACCACTGTGGAGGGTTTTGTGGGGCCCGGAATGTCGGTCAATTAGTGACTATTTAAGCTGCAAGGGGTCCGCCGGTAGCTCAAAAGTATGGCACGTTTACAGTCAAACTTCTTAGTTATACGAGAGGAACGCTCCATAATAATTTTTGGGAACTCCGGTGACTGTGGAATTTTAGGTTTTGGCTCCTTTTTCATGGGCAATTTGGTAATTTCGGGGTAAAAATTGAAATTTTGGGAAAAGTGAGGTATTGTCAAACCATGAGGAATGGAATCATTTTGGATGAGTTATGGGCTAAGGAAAGCCTCTTTTGGTCCTTTATGTGGTGATTTTAGCTCTTTTGGCCATAGGCTTAAGGCTAGTGGGAACACTCACATGAGTTTCCAAAGGGTCTGAAGATCGAAGTGAAATGTATTTGATTAAGGATGTGACTGTAGAATGTAATGTGTAAATGTGAATGTCAGTGTGTGACAAAGGCTCCCAGAGGGCTAATATTAAGGCTTAGTCACTTATAGGGATTTCACTCAGACTTTCTTAGCTCGGTCTCTTCCACCTAGAAGCTGGAGGTTAGGCCATAACATATGAAAGTTCAAGTTGAAATAAGCAAGCATGTGGATTTTCTATGTGACGGGTTCCATTGCTAGTCCTCTAAGAAAAGTCACTAGGAGGTCCTATGGCTAGGCCCTAGGCAATCTAAAGAAAAAATAGACCTCAACCAAAAGTGAGGTCAAAAAATGGACCCCAATAAGTGTGGTGTGTGGGAAGAGCACACCGCACGTATTGGTGTTGACCGACGAGATCAGCCAAACCAATACGACTATCTGAGAGAAGTATCTAGTGAGGGAGTATTCACTGTGGATTGAACCTCTGTTGGGGAAAGTGGGTAGAAATCGTTCAAAATAAAGATGTGAGTTCATGACTCCACATCCCGAAGGGGGCCCAGTCCTAGCGATGGTTTAGAATTTGATGGAAATTTAGAGTTTGAAAATTTTAATTTTCATTTGAAGTAAGTTTTACATTTTGATTTTTAGGTTTTAACTTGTTGATTTTGGAATTTTGAGATTTTTATTTTTGAAGTTTAGGGGTAAATGAGCGACTTTACATTGCTTCCAAAGAGTGTGTCGTGTAGAAAATTTGTGGAAACTGTAGGGAAAGTGAGAAAGCATAGAGTAAATGTAAGGAATCGAGCGATCCCACGCCGATCCTGGAATTTATGACATGTAGGAAAGTATGGAAATTGTAAGGAATCAAACGTTCTCGTACCGATCCTAGAATGTGTGACATGTAAGATATGTTGGAATTGTATGGAAATGTATGACTTGTAGGAAATGTGGAAAAGTAGAGTAAGGAATCGGATGATCACGTACTGATCCAAGAATGTGTTACTTATAGGAGATGCAGGAATTGTAGTAAACATATGACTTGTAAGAAGTGTGGAAAAGTAGTGTAAGGAATCGGATGATTGCGTACCGATCCTAGAATGTGTGACTTGAAGGAAGTACAAGCATTTTAAGGAAACTTATGACTTGTAGGAAATGCGGAAATTGTAGGAAATGTATGACTTGTAAGAAATGTGAAAAAGTAGAGTAAGGAATCGGGCGATCACGTACAGATCCTAGACTGTTTGACTTGTAGGAAATTCATAAATCATTTGGAAACATATGACTTGTAGGAAATGTGGAAAAGTAGAGTAAGGATTCGGACGATCGCGTACTGACCCTAAAATGTATGGCTTGTAGGAAGTGTGAGAATTGTAGGGAAACATATGACTTGTACGAAGTGCGGGAATTGTAGAGTATGGGTAAGGCTAACCTAGGGTCGGTACGTGTGATTTCGTAAGATTTGATGTGTGAGACTTTATCATTAGGGGAAGTTTCATTGCATAAAGTGCAAAAGATCGTGATATGTCCTCCGAGGACGTGAGTTTTCGAAAGGAGGAGAGGATTCAATATTTCGAGGGGAACTCGAATCTGGATATTTAGTCTATTTTGTGAATGTTTTGATTAAGTTGGTTTCTTCTTAGTTTTGTATAGTTCTTTGTTCGTTTTAATGTGGGAACCAGGTATGGCTCCGAGGCTTATTGAGCATTGCACAAAAGAAAATGTTCTGAAAACATAAATCTTCATTCATTTATTACGAAATTTCGATACAACTGATTCTATGCTGACAGGCATCCAAAAGTAGATCTAGTATATGCATCCAAAAAGAAGTAACTGGAATATCTACTAACTAGTGCTAGTGTAGCGTCTGTTGTCTCATGCTGGTGTAAGTAGATATTAGAAATGTAGCTGAAGACTGGTACTGATGGTGGCCAATGCTGTTCAGAGCTATCCTTCAGTCCGGCCAACCTCCCAGAGGCTAGGCTCCAGAACAAGAGTCCCCTTGCCGTCATCCAAAGGTACGACCTATCCACGGTAGTGGTTGGTAGCTTTCTCGCTCCGGATCTGGCTCGTAGTAGAACGGTGTTTTATCTTCATCCATCCTCCTGAAAGTAACTGAGATCCTTTTTTCTCGAACTCCTGAGAGGCAGTGCTTCGCCAGGACTGATCCATTTCCTTTGAGCAAGAAGACTGATCCCACCGGTAAAGTGATTTTTGATTTACGTTGAAACTCTCCATCTCTAACGATTTATATCTCTCGTTCGAATAGGATGTCACTTTCACTTACAAATGAGACCATGAAAAAGGGCCTCAAGAAGTCATGATGGTCGAAGTGTGGCGGTATGCAATCCCCATCCTTGTAGATGTTAATGATGCAACTAATTGGGATACAGGTCAGTGGTAGTATAAAATATGTCGGGAGGTAGGGCTCGACGTCAGGTCATTTTCCAAGTTTTCTTTATAGTGAGGCAGCTGCATATGCCTAAAAAATTCCATAATCTTCAAGCTGAAGTACGCTGCAGTCTGGGATTACTGAAAATACCCCTAAACCTGAAGGAAATATGGGTATGTCCGAGTTGCATGTCGGGCATCCCGTGAAGATTTCCTCTAGAACTTCCATCAGCATGGGCTCCTCATGAAGATTCGGTTCTAGCTCCATATCAGTCCTCGGCAGACTATTATCGGTCACTTTCATATCAGGTTCTTAGAATTTTTCATAAACTAGTGTTAAATTGGTGTTTGTTTCTCGAGCTTGTCATCTCTCCATCCTGTGCAGGAGGCGGCGCTTGTGACGGTTCGCAATTCTTCTTTTAGTGCGTCCCAACGACGTATCTGGTGGTCGCTCGGCTGAAGCCGTAACTAAGTCACCTCCCTGTGTTCTGACCATTGACAGTAATTGTTTGCGCGTACTGTCAGAAAAGTGAGGGGTGACAGAACCTCCTGTACCACTGTACCACGAGGTCTGTCTAGCCTCCTGGTGTCCAAGGTCAAAGCCATCTCTGAATGCCAACCTCTGTCCTGAAATCTCATATAAAGAATATGGGAGGATCATCAGTGGTATGGCATTTTGTATGAACAAGAACAACAAAGTTATTTATTTATAAGTGAATTATTAATATTTCATTTTTTACGTCATTATCTTATTTAATATGTATTTGTAGGATTTTAGAGTTAGAAGTTTAATGTTTAATTTTGTGGAGAAAAAAGATTTCACTTTTATTATATTGGCTTTAATTTTGTTACAAAATTAGGACCCAGTCACAGATATTGGCCACATGCTTTCTCGGAAGGGGTATTTCTTCATTCACGTCGCTATGTCACATAGTATCTCTTCAGGTATCATCCATTTATCGGCAACATAGGCCATTCCCCTTGGGAATCCACCAGTTGGTAAGATCCGCAGGAGTAAACTTTTTCTACCATGAATGGTCCCTCTCAGGTTGGTTCAAATTTTCTACCTATCTTGCAGTGTGCAAGAATTGGTCTCCTGAGGACGAGCACAAGGTCGCCGACTTTGATTGACCACGGGCAGACTAATTTATTGTGGGCCTGGATCATCTTTGCTTGGTAGAGCTCCATATTTTGATGTGCGAGTAATCTATTCCCTTCGAGGTTTTCCAGTTCCACAAGTCGTAGCCTGGCATTGTCTTCTGTAGTGATTTGATCTGTAATGGCAATTCTGAGCGATAATCACTGTACTTCTAGTGAGAGGACTGCTTTGGATCCGTATACTAGAGAGTAGGGTGTAGATTGAGTCGGTGACCTGACTGTCGTCCTATATGCCCAGAGCGCTTCCAGTAACTTTTCGTGCCATTGTCTTTTGTTGTTGTCGAGCATTTTCTTCAAAATATGTACCAGTGTTTTGTTGAATGCTTTTACCAGTCCGTTAGCTTTGGGTAATAGATCATAGAGTATCTCCAATCTATCCCGTGATGTATGATGAAGTTGTTGATTTTGGTGCTTTTGAAGGCAGATCCATTGTCGGAGATGATCCTGCATGGTACACCGAAACGGTAGATAACCGGCTCCTTGAAGAACTGTAGAACTTATTGTGTTGTGACCTGTCGTAACGCAATGACCTCTACCCATTTTGAAAAGTATTCTGTAGCGGCGAGAATGAACCTATGTCCTTTAGAAGAAAGAGGATCTATCGGACCCACTATGTCTGTACCCCAACACTCGAATGGCCACGATGTAATCGTGGGGTGCAAAACATTCGGAGGTTGGTGCAAAACCACTCCATGTACTTGACATTGATGACATTTCTTAGCTGTGTCCATGCAGTCTGTCATCATTACCGACCAGTAGTATCTGAGTCTCTTGATTTTCATTTTCATTTTCAGTCCTGACTGATGTGCTCCGTACAATCCGGCGTGAACCTCTTTGACGATATTTTGTGCTTCTGCTTTATCGAGACACCTAAGCACATCTGGTCGAAGGATCTTCTGTACAGAACACTATTAATTAACATGTACAACATTGCTCTTTTCTATATCTGGTGCGCTGTAGACTTATCTTGTGGTAGCTTTTTCAGTCTGTAAATATTCGGTTATCGGCCGACGCCAGTCTGACGTGTCATTTGTTACTGTAGCTGCTAGTCTTTCATTTCCCAGTTCGTGTAAAGTGTCGAGGTTTTATCTATGAGTGAACCTGGCATCCTCGTATAGTGATATCGTTAGAATCCTCTACTGGACATGCAAATTCTTTAGCCAGTTTAGCTAAAGCATCTGCGTAAGCGTTATCTGCTCGGGGAATTCTATAGAATGTTACACAAAGGATTCGCTCCAGGAGTTTCATGGTGTACCGATAATAATCCGCTAAACTTGGTTTCAGAATTTTGTACTGTCCTGCCACTTACTGGATGGCGAGCTGTGAGTCACCGTAAACGACAATGTCAGTTATGTCCATTAAAATTGCCAATTCAAGAACTGTAATCAAGGCTTTGTACTCTGCTTCATTTTTGGTGCATGGTTTTATTAGGTGGTAGGAGAAGCTTAGCATTTTTCGATCTGGTGTCATGAAGATCAGACCAATACCTGCCCTGCTTGGTATTACTGTATGTTGTCCGTTGTCTTTTCTGGCAGAAGAAGCACCATCAAAGTAAATTTCCCAACATCGTGTATTTGGGTCCTCTACTTGTAGTTTTTGCTCGTCTGGTAGTTCATCGTCAATCAAAGACCCAACTGGTAGTGGGTGCGCAGCTAGGAAATCTGCTAAAATCTGTCCTTTGATAGAGCAAAGGGGCACGAAAGTTATGTCAAATTGAAATAGTATCATCGACCATCTTTCAAGGCATCCGGAAAGTGTAGGTCCGGTCATCAAATATTGCAATGGATTAACTTTCAAAATCAGGTTTGCCTTATGAGATAACATGTAATGTCTAAGCTTCTGAGCGGCGAAAATTAAGGCTAGATAATGTCTCTCAATAGGAGGATACTTTATTTATGCGGTATTTGATGTCGACTCAAGTAGTTGAGTACATTTTCCTTACCCTCATCATAGACTTGTGCAAGGAGAGCTCAGAGGGAGTCGTCGAAGACCGTAGTATAAAGTATCAGTGGTCTACCATGGATAGGGGCTGCCAGAACGGAGGGTGTCATAAGATATTGTTTAATATTTTAAAAGGCCTGTTGGCATTTTTTTTCCTAAATAAATTTGGCGACCTTTTTAATCAATGCCGAGAAAGGTTGACACTAACTTCACAGATTAGATATAAAGAGTTTTAGGTATACCAGTTTCCCTTGAAAAGAAAGTAGTTGTTTCAAGCTTTTTGGTGGAGGACTTTCTAAGATGGCTTTAATCTTCTCTGGGTCGATTTCGATTCACTGATGACGGACAACGAACCTTAGAAATTTTTCGGAGGTAACGCCGAAGGCGCATTTTAAGGGATTCATCTTAAGATTGTATTGGTGTAATCGTTCGAACACTATCATGAAATAACATAGGTAGTCTCCCTTTACTTTGCTTTTGATGACCAAATCGTCTACGTGGCATTACACTTGGTTATGAATGAGGTCATCAAAGATTCTTGTCATTGCCCGATGGTAGGTTGCACCAGCGTTCTTCAGGCCGAATGACATCTTCTGAAAGCTGTAAGTATTGCATCTTCCGAAGCCATCTTGATTTGATTGTATCCCAAAGATCCATCCAAGAAGGAGAAAATCTCGTGTGATGATGCAATGTCCACCATTAATTTGGGTATCGGTAATGGAAATTTGTTTTTTATACATGCTTTGTTTAAATCTCTGAAGTTGATGCATACCCGAATTTGTTTTTTTTTCTTCTTAACTGGTACGACATTGGCTAACCATGTCAGATACTACTCTTCTTGGACAAAATTAGCGTCTATTAATCTCTTTATTTCTTTTGTAACTTGTTCTATGTCAAGATGCATTCTTCAAGGTGCTTGCTTTACTAGTGTCGTATTTCTATCCACCCCCAGGCAGTGTACTGCGACCTTTGGGGATAGTTCTGGCATTTCATCGTAACTCCAGGCAAAGCAATTTTTGTATTCCATTAATAATTTGACAAAGTTTGTAACCTCTTCTTTGTTGAGAAGAGAACTAATGAAAGTTGGTCCGGGCTGCTCCTCAGTCCCTAGATAGATTTCTTTAAGTTCATCCATCATTATCTTAATTTCTTCTTCGAACTCTGACAGAGCATCGTTGATTATAGAATCTTCAAAATCTTCATGTATGTCAAAGCAACTTTCATCTAACTGGCTAGTAACAACCATGCAAAATCTTGAATCATCGACTGGTCCTACTGTTCCAAATCTAAGACCCTCGTTTAAATTAAGTTTTTGTCCTTTTGTATTCCATAATTTTTCAAAATGTTTTAGCTTATCTTTTTGGCATTTGTTTTGGTATGCATCCTTGTTGAATTAAATTTTTTACCCAAGGTGAAAAGTAATCAAAAGGTAATTCCATTAATTCATTATTGTTTTCCTCTAGGTTTACAACAGGTGTGGAGGTAGAAGAAGAAGCTCTGTAGAACTTGATTGGTTTGATCCCACCATTATGAACTTCCTTGACCTCCAGACCCTCGAGCTTTTGAGAATTGATCGAAGTCACGGTCATGGCTTGAACAGAATGGTTGATTCGATCATACATTGACTCTTATTCACTTTTTGTTGTTGTGCCTTCCAAAGTGATCTCGAACTGAAATTTCTTCTGGTTGATTATCATCATTTCTTTTTCCTCTTCGGAGCTTCCTTCTCTGTCGATGTTAATTGTTGGCTTCATCCGTCCAGCAAGCTGGTAAGTTCTTCCTCGTCTACGTCCCCTGCCTCGACCTCGAATGCGAGAGCTAGAAGAACCTCCACAGCCTCGTGGTAAAATGGTGGTGGGAGATTTTTGAAGCGGAGCAACATGGCTTTATTCTTGCGGCTTTTTCAGGTCTTTAATTTTGTTTGTCACAATGTCTCTGGAGAAAACTGTCTTTTTTGGCGGAGCATAGTAGGAGGCGTCCTTGTGGATGCCTATTTCATGTATCGAGAATGGTTGTAGATCCCCTTGATGCAATTTTCTTGTCCATTTTTGTAGTATTTAATGCACTGATGTAGAGATGATGGAACCATGTTATATTCATGAAGCCACGGTCGACCAAGTAGAGTGTTGAAAAAAGTTTTCACGTCGATGATATGGAATTTTGCAATTGTTACCATATCTCCAACCTTTATCTGTAGTGCTATCGATCCCAAGCCTCTTTCTCCTTTTTGATTGAAGCCTCTTAGCGTCAACTTGTCTGTAGAAAGTTCTCAAGTGTCGATGTCCAAGTATGCTAATGTCCGTAAACTCATTATATTGAGAGAAGCACCTGGATCAACTAGAACTCTGGAGAGCACGTACTTGCCGATGTTGACGGAGATGTAGAGCGGTCGGTTGTGATCGGTTGTACCAAGTAGTAAGTCATCATCGGTGAAGGTCACACCAGGCTGTTCTCCCAAAGTTCAATGTCCAGCTGAGGATGAGCTGGCCAAGTGAGCTAAGCAAATTTTTGGGTTGAGCAAAGCTCTAACCAATTTTTCTCTCATCTCCTTGGACAGGATCAGAGCGTCTTAGATGCTTAGATTGGTCGGCAACTTCCTAAGATATGCTAGTACATTGTAATGCACTTGATTTGGGTTTTTGTTTTCTTCTCAAACTTGTATCTCTTCCTCTGCTAGAGGCAGTTGCTCTTGAGTAATTACTTATTTTCCTTGGTGTTGTTCTTGGAGGTAATGCTTTTCCACTTCTGAGGTTTACCTCTTTAATTTCCTCCTCTATTGGACTTAAGAGCATTTCTGTTGTTGTAATCGGTTCTTCATGTGTTGACTCTGTATTTGAACAAACAAGGTTGACCGGAGTTCCTTTGCATTCGAAGATTGGTCCCTTGTCCTCTGAAGGTTCGTAGCTGGTACTGTCGATGTTTTCTTCTTTCTTGGAGTTCTCGTATGAAGTTAATATGATTTGAGAATCAATTTGGGAACCGAAATCGAGGATAGATTAGTCATAGTTAGTTACATCATTAGTAGAAATAACCAAAATGTAACTGGAATCAAAATCATTAGATTCAAAAGAGCCCGGAAGGGTGCATACATAATGGTAGTGTCAGGGTTTCGAGGGATTTGACCCTCGAATCTGAAACAACCAATCTAACTAGGGCAGCCTCTATCCTACCGTTCGCGTTATCATCCTTAGTTCCTTGCACTATATCCTTCTTATTCAGTTTCAGTCCTCTTGAAGAATCCCATGTCTCAGTTTTTTTCTTTGGCTATTCTGGTGGCGAACTCTGAGCGGTAACTTGCTTCGGGTCTGATCGAATCTGATCCAAAGCTCTCTTAAGGTCATCCCAGGTCATACTCCATCCTCCTTCTCCTATGTAGGGATCTAATTGAGACAGTGGTTCGGCCGAAATCATATTTATAGAACCTCTTGCAGGTTCTTTTAAATATTCTTTCGGGATTGTTATATTCCCCTCTCTATAGTTCTTATTAAGCTAATCCTTGAAGTAGAAGCATCTGTCTATTGTATGACTGAGTAGTCTATGATACAGATAGTAGTTAGGTTCATTGCTCTTACAGACTTCTTCTGGCTTCTTGGTCTCTGACAGTTTGAGCTCAGGCATCTTCATTAAGCTCCAGAATATCTTAGCCACGGCGTCATCTTTAAAGGAGTAATTTTGATCAATCGTTCTACTATCGATCGGTGTGTATATGCTCTTGGCTATCCTTTCTAAGAAGAATATTGTGGATGGGGTTGACCGTACTACTGAGGCTGGATGTATTATGGAGGATGTCGGATGTACTGCTGGTTGTACTGAGGAGACAGCTGATTCTATGGGTGACTGTACTGAGAAGACGGTTCTATCTGAATTCTCATGGGCTGCCTACCTTTGTCGACTGTCGCTATCATGCTTGACTTTTTCGCACAAGCCTTAACCGGTCATGACTTCTCTGTTTTCTCTGCAGGTTCCATGTTCTTGAGTTCCTCCTGAAGACTACTAGCCTTACTGAGTAGCTTCTCGAAGGATTTCATAGTCAAACCTTTGAGCATGAAGGCCACCTGGCTGTTGATACTTTTTAGGAGTATCTCGAATGCATGCTGCTCTTGCAGTTGAGGTTCACATTTTATGCTCATGTTTCTCCATTTGAGAATGTAGTCGACCATGGACTCATGGGGCTTCTCCCGCTATACCATGAGATCCCTAATGGTGATGTAGTGTTGTGCGCCGGTGAATCTTTTGACTAACAAGCTCTCCATTTCTGCAAATGTCTTTACCGATCCTTTGGGAAGTTCTGCGTACCAATCGAAGGCTATCTCTGACAGACTACTGATGAACTGTCTGAAAAGCATTGCTTCACTCCCTCCTGTGTTGCAACAACTAGCCCTGAAGTGAGCAAAGTGTTGGCGGGGGTTTTCGGTGCCATCAAATGTTTTGAAGGTCGGTGGTACGAAGCCCGTAGGGTAAGGCACGACATCAAAATTTTCTGGGTATCGTCTAACTGTAGAAATTGATGCACCACCTTTAGATTGAGCTAAGACCTCCAGAACCTTCTACTCAATTCTCTGATCAAAATCTTTCTCTGTGGGACCCGGTGTTGGATCCTTCTTTGGCTGTTCTCCTCCACTGGTGGAGGCAACTTCTCTTCTTTCATCTATAATGTGTATAATTTCTGGTTGATTGACTTCCAGAGATGCTGTGGGTCGTGACTGTGTCTGTCTATGTACCGTAGCCATTACTGTCATGGTGGCAGTCAGCTCTTCCATTTGTTTCTCTAGTTGGAGTATCCGTTCATCTCAGGTCTGTATGACCCTCTGGTATTCCTTCGTGGTGTTCCCCTCGGTAGCAGGAGTTTCACGCGTAGTTGAGGTGGCCCTAGTTTCTACCACATTAATTTTCATGAACTCTTCTTCTTCCATGTAATATGATAGATGAAGATTCTTATCATCGACCTCCAATCCTCGCCCCCTAGCTAACCCTGAAATCTCTTCACAAAGTTTCTGAATTTTGTCTTCTATTGATCCTCTTTCTGCCATTGACTCTAAAGCAACAAGAGTGGCGCTAATGGGAATGTATGACTCATGATCTGTATTGTGGTTAGCAGACATTTCTGACTGCACTATCGTAGCAACCTTCGGTATCCACACCTTTCTTTTTGAACCGGATGTCTTGGGGCAGGGTGCCTCAGTAGGGACATCAGGACAGCAAGAGAAGGTGTGCTCCCTAGGGTGCAGACCAGGTGTGGAGGATCGTAATCCTATTCCATTCTCTTCTGACGGGTGTTTCCGTTTACTTGTGATAAGTGGTACTCTTGGACCCAGCCGAGACTTGACCGCCCTGCATCTGGTGGGCACTAAAGCGCTAGCAGCTGTATCTGTACTGGCGGTAGTGGTAATGTGTTCTTCCAGACGGAATCTCATTGGGACACGGGCTGACAGTGTCTTAGACTTATCCTTTCTTAAAATTTCCTTTCTCATCTTGGGGGACACTACACGTCCTGTTCTCTTAAGTAGTTCAAAAATGGAACGTCACTCTCTTTCCGCGAGTCTGTGAACCATGGCATGAACTTGAGTGATAACTGAGGGCTCCTCCCTCAGCTCACCTCGTCTCTAGGTAAGTGGCGGTAAGGTAGAAGCAATTTGGTGGAGGTTTTTATTTCCAGTAGTTTAAGCTAGTGGGTGAAACCTGCTCCCTTTGAGGAGAGCGGCTTCCGGTACATCGAGTTCCTCCTGGTGAGGAATCTCATCCACAATTGGTAAACTAGCGACCTTGGCCCTGGCGGCCCTTAAACTTCTGCGTCGGTGATTCCTCTTCTGAGTCTTGGAGCAGGAACCAACCTCGAAGACTTACAAGACAACTTGGTCTTCCTCATTTCCTTCGCACAGGATTTCCTTTCCCTTTTTAGATGAGAAGGTAGGAGTGGTCACTCTGAATCTAGCGGGAGTAGGAGCAACTATCCTCCGGGGCACAGACACAGCTGACTTGACACAAGTATGAACAACTTTTGCCCTCTTGACAGTCGGAAAGTCATGACAGGAGTTCAGGTTGAACTCGGAGGAAGGCTGTTGAATTTTAGGAGTCGTGAGCTTCACAGTGAAAAATGGATCTTTTCCCAGAATAACCTCGAACTGGTCAAAGTCGGCTCCAAATTGAACTGTAGAGCAACGAGACGAGCCCCACGGGAGCTGGGCAAGTTGCAGGAAAACGTATACGTCGGGATCGACATTGTCACTGTCGATCATAAAGAAAATTCTAAGTATTAGAAAAAGGAGGCAAAACCTTGTATTTGTAATATAAAAATTATAAATTAATGATGGTCGATTTGTGAACTGGGTAAGTGTGTTTTATTTTGTTTTGTTTGCTTTTCTTTGTTTTGTTGTGTTGTAGGTGTTTTGGTTCTGTGTTTTCAATTTTGTTATTAATTTAAAGAGGTGAAAGTTTGAGAAGACTTTCAGGATTGGATTGAGGAATTTGAAGTTCAACCTTGCAAAATAGCAAAGATTAGATCTCTAGGGTGAAAAGGATAGGTGAGATGTGGGACCCAATCTGGGACCCTATTCTCAATGTAGCTCATCCTGGTCAAATTTGTCCACCAATCACACCTATTGAGGGTCCGACCCCACAAAAGATCAAACAAAAATCTAAAGCCTCCTGAACCCTTTTTTTTAAAGGTGGCTTAAACAAGCTGTCCTGAAGTCAAGGAGAGTCGATGGTACTTAACCAAGAAAGAAATGGGTAAAACAGATCGATGGAAGAATATTAATTTGGTCTATGGGGGTGTTGACCTCAATTTTGGTGAGGTCTTTGCTTCTCTCTTTAGTACTTAGGATCTAGCCTTAGGCTTTTCCTTTGACTAATCTTAGAGGACTAGAAATGGAACCCACCATTTAGAAATTTAAACTACTTCTTAACTCCCTGCAAACCCCACAAGCTTGATTGTAGACCCCTAATCACCTAGAAGATTGAAATCAAATGTGGAGGTTTAATGGATGAGTTCCCTATAAGACTTTTTGGCCATAGAAATACCCTGGATGGCCTGGTCTGGTGAGGGTTGACTTGCACATACACTACACTCTCACACACATTCCAAACCACACTCTCACCCAACTTGACTTCCTGACTCATGTAGGTAATTCATATAGATGGTCCTTAACCCCTAAGCCCCTGGCTAAGAGGGTTAGGAACAACATAGTGAATGCCTTAAATGAGTCCTCTCATGGCTCATATGGGCTTAATATGGCTTCATGGCTCAACCAAAATGATTTCATTTCACTAACACTTGATCAATCTTCTTTTTTTTAAAAAAAATTCAGTTTTTGACCCCCGGGGCCCCAGACCCACCAAACCTACCAAATACCCTTGAAATGACCCAAAATTTGCAAAATTACCTAAATAACCCAAGATTCCTCAAAATTAATCCTAAGAACTTCCCACCACTCAAATTGACCATCTTTGGACAAAAATACCAAAATTTCTAAAAATACCCCTAAACCCCCCCCCCAAAATTACCAAAATACCCTTTTACCCCAAAAATCCAAAAATTCTAAAAATTTCCAGAAAATTCCAGAAAATCCCAAATATTCTCAATTTCATTTTGTTCAACTACACCATGGGCCAATTTTTCCAATCTACCCCACTTTACCAAAACCCCCAATTTGACCCTTTTTTTAACCCAAGTGAACCCAATGCCAAACCAAACCACCCCAATTGACCTCAATTTTGGTCCAATTCAATTATAAACATCAATTCAATATTCCCAATATCAATTTAGACCAAATCTAAGTCCAATTTGATTGACATTTGGGCCCAATTCCTATTTAGTGCTTAAGGCCCAATTTTGACCCATGACACAAACCTAGCCCAATTCAACTCCAATTGGCCCCAAATCTTTTCTAAAGCCTTCCTAACATCCCCATAAACAAAACACTAACTTTATTTACCCAAAATTTGAACCTAAACTCCATCCAAACCTAACCCAAAACAAAAATCCTTTAAATTGACCTAAGCCCAAACGTAACCCAAATGGGCCCAAATCCCAAAATTAGAGCTCAACTAAAGTTGAAAACTCTTCGTAACACTCCCATAAACATTTTTCAAGATTAATTTTACACCAAATTCAACCTTAGCCCAACCTTAGCCAAAGTTAGCCCAATTTGGCCCACCTTGGCCCCTTTACCAAAAAAACCCAAATTCAACCCAATTCTACTCCAAATCACACCAAATAGATTCAAAACCATTCATGAAACATCCCTATACTAAACCCAACATTTATTTGGCATGGTCTTTCACAAAATTCTTCAGCCAAAAGTCCAGTTTGAAATATAAAGGCCACCCATTTAAGCCTTTTAAAAAGCCCACTTCCACCAAACCCAAAAGCCCAAAAATTCATCCAAAGTCCACATGACAATTCCTTCTCATCATCCACTTGATAAAATCATTCCCTAAAGTTTGAAACCTATGATTAAATCATTCCAAATTAGGCTTTATCCAAATTCCCATCAAAATGCCAAAATTCCTAAAATCCATTCCAATGAAATTGGCTAAGCCATCCCCAAGCCCAAATGAAGACATGAAGCCATCCTTAAGCCCCAGGTAAAGCCATGAGAAGTTTGACATGTGACCATCCCATAAATGGCAAGAGGAGGAGCCTCTTTAAGGATTCTCTTAAAGGTGATTAAACCTTTTCATGCTTCCCTTAAACTATGTTTAAACTTAAACATGCTTGGATAGTAACTTCTCCCCACTAATCTAGCTGACTCACCTGACCTCCCTCAGCCCAAATCAGAGCTTGGAAAGGTGCACCCAACCGAAACCCATAAGATGACCAAATTGAGTCCAAAGGAGCCCCTTCCCCATTCCATTTTGAATGAGGCTTTCTACACATGGCCAATATCCATTGCTTGCACCATTGCCAACCCCTAACCCTCCTGATGACAACAGTGACTTGACCCTGGCCGGCCAGCCACCACAGCCCCCGGAAACCACCAGGTCGAGAGCACCCATGTGAGCCAATTTTTGAATTTCTCCTTGCTGAGTTGTCCCAGCCCAATTGAACACCATGGATGTTCTTCCTTTGCCCTGAGTAGTTGATCCAAACCATCAAACATCCCTGGTGAGCCCTCCAGCCACCTCTATTTAAGCACCACCTCCTCTCGGCCAAAAGAAGTGTTGAACCAAACCTTACTAAAACTCTGCCAAAATCACTCTAGATCCCTCTCCTGACATAGAGAACTTAATCCCCACTGAAATCCATCCCTAAAGCCCTCTCTGTGAGTCCAATTTTGGACTTAAAATTTAAGCCCAAAACCAGGACTCTTCACCACAGTGAGCCAATCTTCAAATTGATTGACTCTACACCTTCACCAGACCAAGAGGAGAAGTTCCCCAGTAAAAGCACCCTCACCAGGCCAACCTTTGCTTCCGACCTCCAAGCTTTGTGATCGGACTTGGTCACTTTTGTACCCAGGCATTTCCCGCAGCAAGAGACTTCATCTGGAGCTTGCTTGGACTCAATCGAAGGTGACACAACCCTCAGATCGAAGCTTCACTTCTTTGAGCAAAGGTATGAACTCACTCTTCCTCCCGAGCTCCTAGAGATTCTCCATTTAGTTTGAGTTGATTTCAATTCACGTTAACTGTATAGATGTGTTCGTCTCTTCAAGACGAATCGATAGAGTATAAGAAAGCAAAAATTCATGGAGAATCGAGTGAGATATTAATGTTTTAGTGTCGACAGTCACGGGTGCACACCAGTCGGAGACGATGACCAGGAGCCGTCGGATCGCGCGTGTATCTAGCGAACGGTCGAAATCAAGCTGGACAGCGCAATGGTACGTGAATGGCGGGCCCCCGTAGCGCTGACTCAGACGATGGCGCCGAATCACGGAGCGACGCATGGGCTTTCGATTTGGACGAGGATGACGCGGCGCCGAGTCGGATAAGTAGAAAATCAGGATTTTTTTGGATTTATTTAAATACCAAAACTTCAAAAATTCATATCTTTGCATAAAAAAATCACAAAAATAAAATAAAAATACTCTCTTACTCAGTGAACAGAGGAGAATAATGTGGAAAAGAAATCAAGTTAATTAGATGAGTATTTTATTTTTAATATTTTATTTACTATTTCCAATGTTTTGATTCTCCATTTGCATAGACGATTCACCATGGCATGAGACCATAGGGCTTTTGAAGCCTCTGATCTTGGGAACATTCCCTGAATTTTTCAAGGTCAGAGGCCATCTCTGTGAAATGTTATTGATTTTTCAAGTTCATGTCACTTTTTTAGGTATTCTAATTCCAATATTTAGCATGCTGTAAAATAAATTTTAGGAAAATTTGGTGGTATTTCTTAGGACAATGGGACCCTATGAAAAATATATTTTGAGTTAATTCATTCATAATAAACTTAATTGGCCTAAACTCCCAAAATTGAATTATTTAGGGTTAACCACACACCAAATTGACTTGAAAACAATTCTCCATTGCTCTTTAGGGTCACAGGAACCTTACATAAAATTTTGAAATCAATTGGACTTGATTAACCCCACCAAATGGATTGATTAAGCCTCATAAGCAAAATGGAACTTTAAAAATTCATAACTCCAAAAATACTTTCCAAAAATTCTAAAAAATGATTTTGGAGCTTCTCTGATATCAGGGGAGTTCAGGAAAGTTAAAATTGGAATTTTCTAAAAAAGTTGATTTTTCATAATATTTTAATATTTTAATAATTAAAAGATAATAAAAATCACAAAAATATTAAAAAACATAAAAATGTGACATTTTGACTCCTAATCACTTAGAAACAAACCAAATATTTTTCCTAAGTCCCTAGGGTAAGATATTGAATTTTAAAGGCTTAATGTAATTTTTAATATTAAAAAATGAATTTTCAACCTTTTCACTAAAATAATTCTACTAAATCAAAGAAAAATCAAAAAATTATAAAATTTGTTTCTCTAGACTCCTTGAGGTTAGAAAAATTTAAGAAAAATATAAAATCTATTTTTCAATTTTTATTTTATTTTAAAATTAATTAATACTCTAAAACTCAAAATAGTTATAATAAATAAAACATAATTCAAAAATCACCAAAATGGGTCCAAGTGGTTCTCTGGTTATTAGGAATATCCCATCATTTTCTTAATGACAGTAACCTTCCCTTGGTCATGTTGAATTTCCATTGAAAACCCTTATTTTTCTACTAAAAATAATTCTATAAATAAATTAAAGTCAGAAAAATCACATTTTCTCCTCTAATGTCTTAATTGACGTGTGAGTGAGTTGACATAAAAATTTCAAATTCATTTGAGCTCAATTAGTGAGTTATGAAATAAATAAGCCTAAAAGGGCATAAAGGTAATTAAAGAATTTTAACCATTAATTAAAACTTTAGGTTTAATCAAAATAGAGCGTAAAATATTTGATTTTAATTTTCTCTTGGATGATTGAAACTTAGGGAAATTAAAAGGGTAGAAACCCATTAAACACTTTGAAAATATCAAAATGAAACTTTAATTAATTAAATAATTTAAATTTTGGAAAGAATATATTTAAAATTTGGATTATTAAAATAGGGATATTATTAAGAGGATATTTATTCTTTAATTTAAAAATCTTTAAATAAGTCATTTCAATAATATTTAGTTCTTAATTAAAAATTAAAATAATAATCCAAAATAAATAAATTAAAAATTAAAAGAAGATAATTCTTAAATGAATTAAAGCTTAAAATCTTAAATGGTCCAATAATTAAAATCAAATTTAAAATCTTGGAGTTAAATTAAAGTAAATTAAATTAAGTCTAGTCAAAGTTTAAATTAAATTAAATTAACACCTTAATAATTAAATTAAATTTAATTTAAAATATTGAAACTAAAATTAAATTAAATTAAAATTAAATTGAAATTAAATTAAAATTAAAATTAAATTAAATTAAAATCAAATCAAATTAAAATTAAATTAAATTAAAATTAAATTAAATTAAATTAAATTAAATTAAATCAAATTAAATTAAATTAAATTAAATTAACATCACTTAACAACAAACCTAAATGAAATCATTAAGAGTTAAATCAAAACATATGAAAGATTTCAACATCTTTTTCAGTATAAGTAAATCTAAAACATAAAAAGTTAATATGAATTATAATATCACTTAAAGTGTAAAGATTTAAATTAAATCTATAATAACTCGAACCCTATTCCAAACTTAATAATCATTAATTAATTTTTATAATTAAATCAAATCAAATTAAATCATTAAAATATTTATTACTTTGCTCTTAAATGGCTTTTATTGTTATAACTCTTAAATGATGCATCAAGTGAAGTGTCACTTCCCACGTAAGATATTCAAATGTCCTAAGTTCACTAAGCAAGAAACAAAACAAAATTAAAATCCTTTGATGATTAATTCACTAATACAATAAAATTCATTTGAACTCAAAATAATCCCAGAAGTATTGAATTGATGTTTAAGATTCGTCTTAAACACTTCCTCGATACGATGGGGTGTTTTAGAAGAATAATTGAACTTAATTGTTCTTTGGTGAAGAAAATCATCCTTAAACCAAACCAACAACCTAGACGTCATAGGAAATGACTAGCAATAGGATTAGGATTCTGGTAGACAACCAAAACCCTTTCCCTTAGCTTTACCTAGGTATTTCTTGCAAAAATATGTTTAAATGCTCTAACATGTGTTTTAAGTGTAGCTTGGGTTGACGGGAAGACCCTCCAGGTACGTTTTTATTTTGTTGCAATTTACCTACATGTGCTGCATTTTAATTTTCTTGCATGGTAAAACAACTGTTGCATGAAAACCAAAACCTATAGGATAGCCACAAAATTGAAACCAAAACTAAATTAAAAGTCATCACAAGATAAAATTCACCGCCATAATATTCCAAAATATGAAACAACTCAAAATTTACTTACAAACAAAATAACAAAATTGCAATTACAACTAAATTAATGTATCTCATTGGACGATCGGGAATACCTCGGATGATGTAACCTACGTGTTGCTAACGGGATTTCCCACGGTCTAAATGAAAGTGTGGAACTCATTCAGTTGAGTTTAGCAAATTCATCAGGACTAAGTGAATCTGATAAAAATAACGATGCCGGAATGATGGAACCGTAGGATCTTAACCGTTATTGTTATAATCAACTTTAAGATTTTTTTTAATTAAAACAATAAAAGACATTTGGACTTTAAGATTTTCTCTAAGCCAAGACACTTTTCTCATCCCCTGATTTTCACCTTCTAAAACTAAACCTCTGCAACAACAAGGAGCTTGGAGTATGGTGGGAAGCACGACCATCGTCATCAGCAAAACATGAATCTACTTCAGCAAAACCTTTCCTAGTTTTAAATAACCAAGCCACAGGACTTCGAGGTAGCTTGCCTAGTGCAACATAAATCCTCAACTTTTTGTTAGGCATTTTTATAATTATGTTATGTAAATTAAGCTCTAACTGGTCGTAGGACTCCGAGGTAGTCACTTGATACGATAGAAACCCTAACATCTTCGATGCTATTTGTGTGATTATGTCATACAAACATAAGTCCTAATTAATTAAACTTGGTAGGATTACAACATTAAATAATTTTCTTAAACTCGAAGCGAAATAATTGGAGAGTTTGGGAAGTTGCCAAAATTCTTATTGGATCCTCAACTTCTCCTACTTCTCTTCCCTTGAATTCCCAAAAAAAATTTTCCTAAATTTGATCCATTCCCTATTGAAATTCAAAAATTCAATCCTTTGAAAACCTTAAACTTTGGAATTGTTGAGAGCAAAACCACTGATCATTATCGAGAGTTTTCTTAAATGATTCCCGTCATATAAGATGTAATTAACTATAGGGGCTTGCCCTTATAGAAAACTTTAAGAACATAGGTAATATAAACCCTGCTTAATTCCATTATATTAAGCAGGGGAACTTGTCGGCTTATAAAATTGGTTCACAGACTAAACGGATGTCACAAGTCTTTTAGTTTATTTAATCGAGCCCCATCATCAAGCAGTGTGTCTATTCCTCGGGATAAATACACGATTTGTGGTGCGGTGCTCATTTATATAAACTATTCGGGATGTGAGATCGGTTTGATTTTATATCTTAAAACTTTCAAATTTAAAGTTATTTTCAAAATCAAATGCTACTTTCTAAATTATATATATATATTTAAATTAAATTTAAAATTTAAAATTCACCGACGACTTCTGTAGGCGACCCCCTTTTCAAAATGAAACACATAACCAAAAAATAAGTCGTACAATTTCTGGCGACTCCGCTGGGGAATAGTTCCTCTCTCCATTTTGATCAGATGGTTTTGCTTTCATAAATCGGTAGTGCATCCATGTCCCTAGTGGAGAAAACTACCATTCTTCCGTTGGAATACCCCGTTCATTTCTGTCTTGAATGAGTATAGCCAACTCCTCTCGGATTTAGGAGCCACTGTTTAGACACCCCTAAATGGAGAGCTTCCGAGATCCTTTTACCTCTTTTCTGAGGTGGGGTGGACCCCCAATAGGTGTTAGTTTAGGAGTGGTCCTTCGAGTCGAGAAGTCTTGCACAAGACTTTCTCTTCCTTTCCAATTCTAAATCGAGCCCTTTACCTTTTCTATAACCTTTTCCCTTTAATTGTTTTGTTTCTAACAAACGAGCCCGCTAATAAACAACCTTCTAATAAACAATCTCTTTTAAAAATCACAAATACACTAAGATAAACAAAAATGTGTTCGGACTCTTTCTTTTTCGTCCTAAACTTTACGACGAAAGGAAGTATAATTCGGGGCTGACATTCGAAATCTACCCTGCAGAAAATGACTGCCCCAAAGTTAATCTTCTCCTTCACCAATGGAATGGACTTCGTCGTTTACAAGGATGAGCTGCCCGACAATGGAATCATCCATTTTAGACAAGGATTCGACAACACAGATATTAAGATCACTAACATCACTCTCTTCGCACTAATGGACAAAGTGTCAGAAATTGAGAAAACCCTGATTGAGTTCAACCTGAAATCAACTCAATAATTCCCTCCCCTGCAAAGGGTTCCAGCTGAAAGGAGTACTACTATTCGTAGGAGGACTGTTGTCTCTAACCCATCGGTCTAGTCATCTTTGCACCTATCCCGACTTCTGCAAAACTGAAGAGGAAGGAAATCCAAGTCTGTGATGAGCCTGTCACTGTGGAGGGTACATATTTTTCTGCGATACCGTCTATTTTCGAAATTGGGTCCAATTCGAGAGTTGCACCCCTAACTCGAACTCAAAGAAGGAATAGAAGCAGAAAGATTGCCCGGGTTGAGAAGGCTAAAGCCGCTGAAATTGTTTTCCTAGAGGAGATCCCTAAACTGCCTGAGTATGCACCTCTGTTGGAAGGGAGCAGAGTTCACCCTCTCTCTGCCACATCAGATGAAGAGGATGTCCGAAGGATTGCCGCTGCATTACCCTGACCTACGTACTACAATAATTACAAAAGGAAAAGGGATAAGACTACGCCATTTGCTCGACTGCAAGCTGTGATAGAAAGATTAGCAAAGAAAGAAAGATGCCCTGTGTCAGAAATCTTAAGAAGGATGGGACGGGTGCCAGCTAAATCCCGCCTTGAACCGTGAATAGAGCCTGTTGCTGCCACAGAGAAACCAAAGAAGAAGATAAAAGCCAGTTCACCCTTTATTGTATTGGGTCTGCAAATTAGGCAGGATACCACCTTCCAGCATATAGCAGACAGACCATCCGGTCCTAGGCTTCCGGCTGTAAGAAGGATCGTATGGCGACCTACTACTGGCGAGCTAAGACCAAAATAATGTCCTGAGAAGAAAAGTCTCATCAGGAGACTTGAATCAGAAGAAAGTGCTACTGCAATAAAGAGGACTCCCAGAAAGAAGTTCAACAACCGTCACGTGACAACTGCGAGACCGTGCGGAAAAGGCCACTAGAAGTTGCCATGGACAAGTTAAGGACCGACATCCGATGGTCAGTGTAAGAAAGAGAAGAAAAACTAGAAGATGAAGTTGATTCATCAGAATTTATGAATGACGAGTATGCTGAAATCAACATGGTTGAGACGCGAGCATCATCAGCTTCACAAGGTGTTCCAGCAGCTACAGAAAGAGATGAACTGGAAGTGATGAGAGCACGACTTCAACAGAAGGATGATACAATTTCCTAGATGGCAAAGAGGATGGAAGAGATGGTTGCCGCTTTAGCCACTCTCCAGAGTCAGGTTCAGCCTCAGAAAGAGACACCCCCAAAGATCATCCATATTACAGATGGAGGAAAAGAGATCACATCTGTCAACGGAGACGAGCCACCGAAGAAGGATTATGCACAGAGCATGATTCCCGAAAAGGACATTAAAAACAAGGTAGAACAGCAGGTGCGAGAAGCCCTAGCACAATCTAAGAGTGGAGCATCTATTCAGATGGGTAGACCTTACCCCGAAGAGTTCGATGCAGTCCAATACCCGAAAGGCTTCGTACCACCTCTGTTTAAGACTTTTGATGGTACCAAAAACCCTCGACAGCACGTTGCACATTTTCGTGCTAGTTGTTGCAATGCCGGTGGGAGTGACACTTTACTCTTCCGACAGTTCATCAGCAGTTTATCAGAGATTGCCTTCGACTGGTACGTAGAATTGCTGAACGGTTCAATAAAGACCTTTTCAGAATTAGAGAATCTCTTTGTTAAGCAGGTTTGCTGGGGCTCAGCACCACATCACTATCGGTGATCTAGTGGTGGAGCAACAGAAATCGAATGAGACTTTAGTGGATTACATACTTCGATGGAGAAACTTAAGCATGAAGTGTGAACCACAGCTTCAAGAACAACATGCAGACGACATCTTGCTCAAGAGTATCCATGGCCCGATAGCACTTCTCCTTAAAGGATTTACAATCAAGACTTTCGAGAAGTTGCTTAGCAAGGCCGGGAGCTTGCAAGAGGAGGTAAAGTAGTTAAGTTTTGTAGACAACACTGATAAGCAGAAAACTGTGAAGACATTTGAAAAGAAATATGCAATCATCGTGGCAGTAGGTAAGGGCAGGCAGCCGGTTCAGATACAGCCAGAGCGGCCACAGCCTAGTTACCAACCACAGCAACGGACATACCAACAACCGCAACAGATCTATCAGCAACCTCAGCAGGGCTATCAACAGCCTCGACCGAGCTATCAGTCGCCTCAGCATTATGAACAACCGCCTCGTCCACAGCGTACCCTGAAAAATTTGCTGAATAGAGAATAGCCCGCAGTTTAATGAAGACACCAGATTTTTAGTTACTAGAGCCCAAGTGGCCGGAAGAAGTCAATAAGAAAGATCATCTGAACTTTTGCCCTTACCACCAGATGTTCGGGCACAAGATAGAGGATTGCATCACTTTCAAGAGCTAGCTTGATGAAAATCTCCGAAAAGGGAACATAACGATCCCAAAGGAATACATGAAGGAACCCCAGAAAGGAGGTTTCGTCAATGTTATTTCAACGGATCCCATTGTTCTGATAGAACCGTACACGACTGATGATGGATGGAGTACCATCTGGATAAAGTCTTCAAAGAAAATTTTGGATCACATCCAGACTGCTTTGGTACGCGCTTCAACTCAGAGTTTGAAACCTGTCAAGCTGGCACTATCACTTGCGATTGAAGAACCGCACCAGAAGGAGGAGAAGATAGTGGAAGAGAAGAAGATTGAGACTCCAAAGGGTAGACTAGGGGCTGCTTATCCTAGGGTGGTTGTTTCTGATTTGGGGGAGAAGTCCCTCAAACTCCTGACTCTGTCTGATTATCTGCTCACCCCGGCATGATCTTATAATTATAAGGGTTATGGCGTTGGCTACGTTTTTACTGTTTCTAACGATTACGTAACTAGCGACAACCAGCTTAATCTGGATCTCGATTCCAATACAAATAACGATTCCACGTGACAACCGAGGAGCCGAGACATGCAGAAGAACCTGCTGGGGTTGAGCCATACATCTCGCAGTATGTTACTAGACACCGAGGACTTCAGATAATCCTGAAATATGAGCTGGAAAAAATGCAACTAGTTGAGAAGAAAACCATTGAATACTTTGAAAGAATTGGAGACAAGAGGGTCAACATTTTAGACGGCCTCACGCTGCATACAGATGTAATCTCAGATTACGAGTAACAACAAATTGTAGACTACATCCTCAAATTACAGAAAATGGGCCAAGCTAGCCGCCTGAGAGAAAAGACCTATTCAAAACCCCAAAGATGGATGCCAGGAAAAGGAAGAGTTACAATCTAATGCGGATGTTGCTACACTTTTTCCATAGATAGAAAAGGAAATCCACCAGGGATACTCCGTCACAGTGAGGTGGATCTGATTCCAAGAATCATTAAGAGAATGGTGAAAAGGATGATAACATGGAGGGTATTGCCTGCAGATTGCATACCCAACAGCTACATTATTAACATCTACAAGGAAGGCGACTGCATACCTCCACATATAGACCATCATGACTTTGTTAGACCCTTTTGCACAGTGTCATTCGTCAACCAGTGCAACATCATGTTCGGATCTGACCTCCGGATTGCAGGCCCCGGTGAGTTCCGAGGGCCGGTGGAGATACCACTACCGGTAGGTTCCGTCCTGGTGTTAAAAGGAAATGGAGTAGACGCTGTTTCCAGTAGTACCTGTGGAGCGGATCTCAGTTACTTTTAGAAGAATGGACGACAAAAAAATGCCTTACCACTTTCAGCCAGATCCAGAACTGGAGAGTCTCCGGCCCTACGAGCTGTGAGTTACATAGGAAATAGCACACCTCCAATACACATCCATGTGGCATTCCTGCCAAGGGTGGCTTGGAAGGTGATGTTATTGCCCATGTTTCTTACTATTCATACATGGATTTTTGACAGACGCTTTTGGATGGATCAACAAGAATCTTACACAATCCATTTTGGATTTACATGGATTGTATGAGACATTAAATTTCTGAGGAAAATGTCATAATGATTAGACTAAGTTGTATGATGTATTTTCAGCAAGTTGGAATGAAAACGACTACGTCATATTTTTCCTTCACCTCTTTTTGTGCAAATTGACTGAGAAACACCATTAGAGTTAAATGAACTTTGAACGAAGAACAGAAAAGAAAAGAAAATAAATGAGAACTTTTCCTAAAAATTTGAATATTAAAATGAACTTCAAATTCATGTGAACACTAAATAAACAACAAAAAATAAAATGGGATCGTTAAAGGACAAACAAAACGAATCTAAACTTCGAATTGAATTTCGATCTCAAACCTCTAATTCGAACCTTTCAGTTCTTTCCTCCATCGAAATCTGTTGGAAACTCTTTTGAAATTTGAATATTCTCTTCGACTTCTCACTAAGTCAAGTCTTTTCAGCTTCGTACGCTTAACAGTTCCTTTCAGTTCTCTTTCTTCTGTGTTTTAGAGGATCGACTAGTTCTGTTGACACGGAGCCATGAACTTTGTTCTATTTGGTTATGATGGCATAATCAATTGGACTTGATACAGATAAACTTCCGAGACTGGTACCAAATTCCAGTTCTCTTACTTCGAGGTCGGTACCAAATTTTGATTCTCTTTCTAATTGATACCAAATTTCAATTCTAAATTTCCGAGACAGGTACCAAATTCCAGTTCTCTGCCTTCGAGGTCGGTACCAAATTCCAACTCTCTTTCGAATTGATACCTAATTTCAATTCAAAATTCCTGAGAATGGTACCAAATTACAGTTCTCTTCCTTCGAGGTCGGTACCAAATTCCGACTCTCTTCCGAATTGATACCAAATTTTAATTCTAAATTTCTAAGACTGGTACCAAATTTTAGTTCTCTTCCTTCGAGGTCGGTACCAAATTCCGACTCTCTTTCGAATTGATACCAAATTTCAATTCTAAATTCCCGAGACTGGTACCAAATTCCAGTTCTCTTCCTTCGAGGTTGGCACCAAATTTCGACTCTCTTTCGAATAGATACCAAATTTCAATTCTAAATTTCCGAGACTGGTACCAAATTCAAGTTCTCTTCCTTCGAGGATGGTACCAAATTCCGAATCTCTTTCGAATTGATACCAAATTTCAATTCTAACTTCCCAAGACTGGTACCAAATTCCAGTTCTCTTCCTTTGAGGTCGGTACCAAATTCCGACTCTCTTTCGAATTGATACAAAATTTCAATTCTAAATTTTCGAGACTGGTACAAAACTCCAGTTCTCTTCCTTCGAGGTCGGTACCAAATTCCGACTCTCTTTCGAATTGATACCAAATTTCAATTCTAAATTTCTGAGACTGGTACCAAATTCTAGTTCTCTTCCTTCGAGGTCGGTACCAAATTCCTACGCTCTTTCGAATTGATACCAAATTTCAATTCTAAATTTTTGGGACTGGTACCAACATCCATTTCTCTTCCTTCGAGGTCGGTAACAAATTCCGACTATCTTTCAAATTACCAATTTTTAATTCTAAATTTCCGAGACTGGTACCAAATTCCAGTTCTCTTCCTTTCGAGGTCGGTACCAAATTCCGACTCTCTTTTGAATTGATACCAAATTTCATATCTAAATTCCCTAGAATGGTACCAAATTCTAGTTCTCTTCCTTCGAGGTCGGTACCAAATTCCGACTCTCTTTCAAATTGATACCAAATTTTAATTCTAAATTTCTGAGACTGGTACCAAATTCCAATTCTCTTCCTTCGAGGTTGGTACCAAATTCCGACTCTCTTTCGAATTGATACCAAATTTCAATTCTAAATTTCTGAGACTGGTACCAAATTCCAGTTCTCTTCCTTCGAGGTCGGTACCAAATTCCGACTCTCATTCGAATTGATACCTAAATTTCGATTCACTCTTTTTGAGACTGGTACCTAAATTTTGGTTCTCATTTCGAGGTCGTACCTAAATTCTTACTCTCTTTCCGAGATCAATACCTAAATATCGATTCTCTTTCAGGATTGATACTTAAATTTCAAATCTCACTCTCTCGAGATCAGTACCTAAATTTTGATTCTCATCCTTTTTTCATTGATACTTAAACTCTGATTCTCACACCGAGACTGGTACCTAAATTTCAGTTCTCTTTGCAATCCCGAGGTTGAAACCCAGGTTTCAATTCTCATTTCAAATCCAAATTTCAAATTCAAAATTTCCTTAAATAGATTTTAAATTAAACTTCAATCGAAATTGAAACTCAGAACAAATCGAAATCTAAACTCGCACATTGAAACTTGAAATTTAAAAGTGAAATGAAATCTAAATCGAAGTCCCCAAATCTTGTGATTTGGAGTTCACCTACTTTTCAATTCCCCAGCGAGAGTTCAGGAATTTCCAGTCTTGGAAATATACCTGATACTCCCCAGCGGAAATTCTTCTACTTCGTCCTAAGTTTGGCATTTGGACATCTGTGTTGGTTTTGTTGATCTCTTGGGTCAACGCCAATACGCGCGGTGTGCTTGTTTAGCACACCACACCTATTGGGGGTTCATTTGTTGACCTCATTTTTTGTGAGGTCTTTTGCTTCTCTCTTTAGTACTTAGGATCTAGCCTTAGGCTTTTCCTTTGACTAATCTTAGAGGACTAGAAATAGAACCCACCATTTAGAAGTTCAAACTACTTCTTAACTCCCTTAAACCCCACAAGCTTGATTGTAGACCCCAAATCACCTAGAGGGTTCAAATCAAATGTGGAGGTTTAAAGGATGAGTTCCCTATAAGACTTTTTGGCCTTAGGAATACCTTGGATGGCCTGGTCTGGTGAGGGATGACTTGCACATACACTACACTCTCACACACATTCCAAGTCCTAAAACCACACTCTCACCCAACATGACTTCCTGACTGATCTATTAAAAAATACCTATTTCTTTATGTCTTAATTCTTATCAATTTCTAAGGATATTATGCTTTCATGAAAGGTTTTTTTTTGTTTTTGGAATGTAGGTAATGTAAAAAGGTCTAAGAAGGAAAAAAGAGCAAAAATGGAGCAAAAATACCAAAAGTATAAAAAAAATATGGCCTGGAGTCTAGGCGCGTAAACTGGCGCCTACGCACCAGACTCGATACGAAAACAGTCAAGTTTTTGACAAAGTTTGATCAGTTATTTTGACGGAGTGAGCGGTTATTGGACATTCTAGAAGGCTGGCAGTTGTTCCTTGATAATAGGACATGTGATACATTGTATTTGGACGCTCCAAAACGGTTCTAATCGCGAAGAGGTGCGAGCCAAAGAGAAGAGGTGCGAAGAATCGGACGCGGTGTACCGCACCTAGGCGCGAGTTCGGCGCCTAGGCGCCGAGCCGACCTTCTAGAAGATTCATTGAATGTGGACATGTTTTGAAGAGGTGCCTCAAGGCAACTCTTGAAGCCTATAAATAGAGGTCCATTTCTTCAGAAAATGGGCCCCTCCCATTGTACCCCTTTCTCTTATCTACTTTAGGATCTCTCATCCTTAGAGAGAGAATTAGAGAGAGAAATTTAGGGCCACTTTTGTTTAGTTTAGTGAGTTTATTTTCATGTTATTGCATCTGGAGTTCATTACACTGTGGAGTCAGTAGGAATCAGAAGATCTGTAGAAGAAATATTTGAGATAAGTAATTTTTTATATTTGAATCAAAGTTTAATTATCATGTTTTGTTATTTATTTTCAATGTGTTCTGAGTATTTTGTTACTTTCTTACTTCAATTATGAAGAGATAAATAAGATAATATAAAGATTCGATGGAGAATTAAAATTCAAAATATTTTCAAAATATTGTGATGACATAAATACCTGATCTTACTTTACTTTTTAAATTGGTCGTTTGAATTGTTAAAAATTGTTGAAGAGTTTTGAGACCTTGAAGGAGAAGAACTCTTGACTTGTAAATGTCACATGAATCCTTGAGTAGTCGAAGGCCATGTGCGGGCTATTCATGGTGAAGTGCAAATAAATAGGAAGATAATATTTAAAGGGCATAGAATTGATAAGTTTTTAGAGTGACAGGCTAAATTCATATAATTTGATTTATAGACTAAGAAAGGGTCACTAGTAGGGCCGACCATAGCCACCCTTGGACATCTAGAAGTGTGAGCCTAGATTAACCTATTCTACTAACAATACATCCGGACCTATTCTGTAAATTAGTCAATGTTCTTTGCTCCTGGATCAAAGGGTAAAGAATAGGAATGCTTCTATTCGACACAATACCATAAATCAAATTCTCCAACGAATATTAAATTATCTTAAAAATCTTAGATTAATTGAAGGAAAAAAAGTTGTTTATTTTATTTAGAATTCATAAAATCATTATCTTATTATTGTTTTCTTTATTTGTATCTAAGTATATTAATAGTAATTTATAATCAAATTAAAAGATAAAATAAAAATATTTTTACTATTTTATTTTGCTTTCACTTCATAGAAAATTTATTTCTATAAATCCTCCCTGTGGGATCGATACCGGGATCTTTGTTTAAAAACCTTATATTACTTGAAACGATACATATACTTGCGTAGTACCCCTAGTGTGTAAAAATATTTACTAAATTATATAATATTAATTTTATACACTAGCCGCTATTTATAAATTAAGTTAAAGTTTTTGGCTATCTTTTGGAAGCAAACATTTCTGCGTTAAGCACGGCTCGGGTCACTGACTCATGTAGGTAATTCATATAACCCCTAAGCCCCTGGCTAAGAGGGTTAGGAACAACATAGTGAATGCCTCAAATGAGTCCTCTCATGGCTCATATGGGCTTAATATGGCTTCATGGCTCAACCAAAATGATTTCATTTCACTCACACTTGATCAATCTTCTTTTTTTTTCAAAATTTTAGTTTTTGACCCCCGGGGCCCCGGACCCACCAAACCTACCAAATACCCTTGAAATGACCCAAAATTTGCAAAATTACCTAAATTACCCAAGATTCCTCAAAATAAATCCTAAACACTACCCACCACTCAAATTAATCATCTTTGGCCAAAAATACCAAAATTTCCAAAAATACCCCTAAGCCCCCCCCAAAATTACCAAAATTACCAAAATACCCTTTTACCCCAAAAATCCAAAAATTTTAAAAATTCCTAGAAAATTCTAGAAAATCCCAAATATTCTCAATTTCATTTTGTTCAACTACACCATGGGCCAATTTTGTTAATTTACCCCACTTTTACCAAAACCCCCAATTTGACCCATTTTTTTAACCCAAGTGAACCAATGTCAAACCAAACCACCCCAATTGACCTCAATATTGGTCCAATTCAATTATAAACTTCAATTCAATATCTCCAATATCAATTTAGATCAAATCAAAGTCCAAGTTGATTGACATTTGGGCCCAATTCTAATTTAGGGCTTAAGGCCCAATTTTGACCCATGACCCAAAACAACTCCAATTGGCCCCAAATCTTTTCTAAAGCCTTCCTAAAATCCCCATAAACAAAACACTAACTTGATTTGCCCAAAATTTTAACTTAAACTCCACCCAAACCTAACCCAAAACCAAAATCCCTTAAATTGACCTAAGCCCAAACCTAACCCAAATGGGCCCAAATCCCAAAATTAGAGCCCAACGAAAGTTGAAAACTCTTTGTAACACTCCCATAAACATTTTTCAACATTAATTTTACACCAAATTCAATCTTAGCCCAACCTTAGCCCAAGTTAGCCCAATTTGTCCCACCTTGGCCCCTTTACCAAAAAAGCCCAAATTCAACCCAATTCTACTCCAAATCACACCAAATTAATTCCAAACCATTCATGAAAAATCCCTAAACTAAACCCAACATTTATTTGGAATGTTCTTTCACAAAATTCTTCATCCAAAAGTCCATTTAGAAATATAAAGGCCCACCCATTTAAGCCTTTTAAAAGGCCCACTTCCACCAAACCCAAAAGCCCAAAAATTCATCCAAAGCCCACATGACAATTCCTTCTCATCATCCACTTGATAAAATCATTCTCTAAAGTTTGAAACCTATGATTAAATCATTCCAAATTAGGATTTATACAAATTCCCATGAAAATGCCAAAATTCCTAAAATCCATTCCAATGAAATTGACTAAGCCATCCCCAAGCCCAAATGAAGCCATGAAGCCATCCTTAAGCCCATTGTAAAGCCATGAGAAGTTTGACATGTGACCATACCATAAATGGCAAGAGGAGGAGCCTCGTTAAGGATTCTCTTAAAGGTGATTAATCCTTTTCATGCTTCCCCTAAACTATGTTTAAACTTAAACATGCTTGGATAGTGACTTCTCCCCACTAATCAAGATGACTCACCTGACCTCCCTCAGCCCAAATCAGAGCTTGGAAAGGTGCATCCAACCCAAACCCATAGGATGACCAAATTGGGTCCAAAAGAGCCTCTTCCCCATTCCATTTTGAATGAAGCTTTCTAAACATGGCTAATCTCCATTGCTTGCACCATTGCCAACCCCTGACCCTCCTAATGACAACAGTGACTTGACCCTGGCCGGCCAGCCAGCACAGCCACCGGAAACCACCAGGCCGAGACCACCCATGTGAGCCAATTTTTGAATTTCTCCTTGCTGAGTTGTCCCAGGCCAATTGAACACCATGGCTGTACTTCCCTTACCCTGAGCAGTTGATCCAAGCCATCAAACCCCTCTGGTGAGCCCTCCATCCACCTCTATTTAAGCACAACCTCCTCTCGACCAAAAGAAGTGTTGAACCAAACCTTACCAAAACTCTGCCAAAATTACTCCAGATCCCTCTCCAGACATAGAGAACTTGATCCCCACTGAATTCCAGCCCTAATGCCCTCTCTGTGAGTCCAATTTTGGAGTTGAAATTCAAGCTCAAAACCAAGACACTTCACCACAGTGAGCCAATCTTCAAATTGATTGACTCTACACCTTCACCAGACCAAGAGGAGAAGTTCCCCAGCAAAAGCCCCCTCATCAGGCCAGCCATTGCTTCCAGCCTCCAAGCTTTGTGATCAATGTCGGTCACTTTTGTACTTAGGAATTTCCCGCAGCAAGAGACTTCATCTGGAGCTTGCTTGGACTCAATCGAAGGTGACACAACCCTCAGATCGAAGCTTCACTTCTCTGAGCAAAGGTATGAACTCACTCTTCCTCCCGAGCTCCTGGAGATTCCCCATTTATTTTGAGTTGATTTTAATGCACCTTAACCATATAGATGTGTTCTTCTCTTCAAGAAAAATCGATAGAGTATAAGAATGCAAAAAACCATGGAGAATCGAGTGAGATCTTAAGGTTTTAGTGTGGACAGTCACGGGTGCACACCAGTCAGAGACAATGACCAGGAGCCGTTGGATCGTGCGTGTATCGAGAGGACGGTCGAGATCAAGCCGGACAGTGCAATGGTACATGAATCGCGTGCCCCAGTAGCACTGACTCAAATGGCAGCGCCGAATCACAGAGCGACGTGTGTTCTTTCGATCCTAACGAGGATGACGCGACGCCGAGTCGGATAAGTAAAAAATTAGGATTTTTTTGGATTTATTTAAATACTAGAACTTCAAAAATTCATATGTTTGCATAGAAAAATCACAAAATAAAATAAAAATACCCTCTTGCTCAGTGAACAGATGGGAATAATGTTGAAAAGAAATCAAGTTAATTGGTTGAGTATTTTATTTTTAATAATTTATTTACTGTTTGCAATGTTTTGATTCTCCATTTGCATAGACAATTCACCATGGCATGAGACCATAGGGCTTTTGAAGCCTCTGATCTTGGGAACATTCCCTGAATTCTTTAAGGTCAGAGGCCATCTCTGCGAAAAGTTATTGATTTCTCAAGTTCATGTCACTGTTTTAGGTATTCTAATTCCAATAATTAGCATGTTGTAAAATAAATTCTAGGAAAATTTGGTGGTGTTTTTTAGGACCAGGGTACCCTATGAAAAATATATGTTGAGTTAATTCATTCATAATAACCTTAATTGGCCTAAACTCCCAAAATTGAATTTGAATTAATTAGGGTTAAGCACACGCCAAATTGACTTGAAAACAATTCTCCATTGCTCTTCAGGGTCAGAGGAACCTTACATAAAATGTTGAAATCAATTGGACTTGATAAACCCCACCAAATAGATTGATTAAGCCTCATAAGCAAAATGGAATTTTAAAAATTCATAACTCAAAAAATACTTTCCAAAAATTCCCAAAAATGGTTTTGGAGCTTTTCTAATATCAGGGGAGTTCAGAAAAATTAAAATTGGAATTTTCTAAAAAAGTTGATTTTTCACAATATTTTAATATTTTAATAATTAAAACATAATAAAAATCACAAAAATATTAAAAATCATAAAAATGTCACATTTTGACTCCTAATCACTTAGAAACAAACCAAATATTTTTCCTAAGTCCCTAGAATAAGATATTTAATTTTAAAGGCTTAATGAAATTTTTAATATGAAAAAATGAATTTTCAACCTTTTTCACTAAAATAATTCTAATAAATCAAAGAAAAATCAAAAAATTATAAAACTTGTTTCTCTGGACTCCTTGAGGTCAGAAAAATTTAAGAAAAATATAAAATCTATTTTTAAATTTTTATTTTAGTTTAAAATTAATTAATACTCTAAAATTCAAAATAGTTATAATAAATAAAATATAATTTAAAAAATCACCAAAAAGGGTCCAAGTGGTCCTCTGGTCATTAGGAACATCCCATAATTTTCTTAAAGACAGAAACCTTGCCTTGGTCATGTTGTTGAATTTCCATAGAAAACCAATATTTTTCTACTAAAAATAATTATATAAATAAATTAAAGTCAGAAAAATCACATTTTCTTCTCTAATGTCTTAATTGACATGTGAGCAAGGTGGCATAAAAATTTCAAATTCATTTGAGCTCAATTTAGAGAGTTATGAAATAAATAAGCCTATAAGGGTATAAAGGTAATTAAAGAATTTTAACCCCTAATTAAAACTTTAGGTTTAATCAAAATGGAGGGTAAAATATTTGATTTTAATTTTCTTTTGGATGATTGAAACATAGGGAAATTAAAAGGGCAGAAACCCATTAAACACTTTGAAAATATCAAAATGAAACTCTAATTAATTAAATAATTTAAATTTTAAAAAGAATATATTTAAAATTTGGATTATTAAAATAGGGATATTATTAACAGGATATTTATTCTTTAATTTAAAAATCCCTAAATAAGTCACTTCAATAATATTTAATTCTTAATTAAAAATTAAAATAATAATCCAAACTAAATAAATTAAAAATTAAAAGAAGATAACCCTTAAATGATTTAAAGCTTAAAATGTTAAATGGTCCAATAATTAAAATGAAATTTAAAATCTTGGAGTTAAATTAAATTAAATTAAATTAAGTCAAGTCAAAGTTTAAATTAAATTAAATTAACACCTTAACAATTAAATTAAATTTAATTTAAAATATTGAAACTAAAATTAAATTAAATTAAAATTAAATTAAAATTAAAATTAAATTAAAATTAAAATTAAATTAAATTAAAATTAAATTAAATTAAATTAAATTAAAATTAAATTAAATTAAATTAAATTAAATTAAATTAACATCACTTAACAACAAACCTAAATGAAATCATTAAGAGTTAAATCAAAACATATGAAAGATTTCAACACCTTTTTCAATATAAGTAAATCTAAAACATAAAAAGTTAATCTGAAATACAATATCACTTAAAGTGTAACAATTTAAATTAAATCGAAAATAACTCGAACCCTATTCCAAACTTAATAATAATTAATTAATTTTTATAATTTGATTAAATTTAATCATTAAAATATTTATTACTTTGCCCTTAAAAGGCTTTTATTATTATAACTCTTAAATGAAGCATCAAGTGAAGTGTCACTTCACACATAAGATATTCAAATTTTCTAAGTTCAGTGAGCAAGAAACAAAACAAAATTAAAATCCTTTGATGATTAATTCACCAATACAATAAAATTCATTTGAACTCAAAATAATCCCAGAAGTATTGAAAAGATGTTTAAGATTCGTCTTAAACACTTCCTCGATACGATGGGGTGTTTTAGAAGAATAATTGAACTTAATTATTCTTTGGTGAAGAAAATCATCTTTAAACCAAACCAACAACCTAGTCGTCATAGGAAATGACTAGCAATAGGATTAAGATTCTGGTGTACAACCAAAACCCTTTCCCTTAGCTTTACCTAGGTATTTCTTGCAAAAATATGTTTAAATGCTCTAACATGTGTTTTAAGTGTAGCTTAGGATGACAGGAAGACCCTCCAGGTACACTTTTATTTTGTTGCAATTTACCTACATGTGCTGCATTTTAATTTTCTTGCATGGTAAAACAACTGTTGCATGAAAACTAAAACCTATAGGATAGCCACAAAACTGAAATCAAAACTAAATTAAAAGTCACCACAAGATAAAATTCACTGCCACAATATTCCAAAATATAAAACAACTCAAAATTTAATCACAAATAAAAAAACAAAACTGCAATTACAACTAAATTAAAGTATCTCATTGGACAATCGGGAATACCTCAGATGATGTAACCTATGTGTTGCTAACAGGATTTCCCACGGTCTAAATGAAAGTGTGGAACTCATTCAGTTGAGTTTAGTAAAATCATCTGGACTAAGTGAATCCGATAAAAATAACAATGCCAGAATGATGGAACCGTAGGATTTTAACCGTTGTTGTTATAATCAACTTTAAGATTTGTTTTAATTAAAATACTAGAAGACATTTGAACTTTAAGATTTTCTCTAAGCCAAGACACTTTTCTCATCCCCTGATTTTCACCTTCTAAAACTAAACCTCTGCAACAACAAGGAGCTTAGAGTATGGTGGGCAGCACGGCTATCGTCATCAACAAAACATGAATCTACTTCAGCAAAACCTTTCTTAGTTTTAAATACCAAGCCATAGGACTTCGAGGTAGCTTGCCTAGTGCAACATAAATCCTCAACTTTTTGTTAGGCATTTTCATAATTATGTTATGCAAATTAAGCCCTAACTGGTTGTAGGACTCCGAGGTAGTCACTAGATACGACAGAAACCCTCACATCTTCGAGGCTATTTGTGTGATTATGTCATAAAAACATAAGTCCTAATTAATTAAAATTGGCAGGATTACAACATTAAATAATTTTCTTAAACTCGAAGCAAAATAATAGGATAGTTTGGGAAGTTGTCAAAATTCTTCTTAGATCCTCAACTTCTCCTACTTCTCTTCCTTTGAATTCCCAAAATAAATTGTCCTAAACTTAATCCATTCCCCATTGAAATTCCAAAATTCAATCCTTTGAAAACCTTAAACTTTGGAATTCTTGGGAGCAAAACCACTTATCATTATTGAGAGTTTTCTTAAATGATTCCCGTCATTTAAGATGTAATTAACTATAGGGGCTTGCCCTTATAGGGAACTTTAAGAACCCAGGTAATATAAACCCTGCTTAATTCCTTTATATTAAGCAAGGGAACTTGTCGGATTATAAAATTTGTTCGGAGAACAAACGGATGTCACAAGTCTTTTAGTTTATTTAATCGAGCCCCATCATCAAGCAGTGTGTCTATTCCTTGGGATAAATACACGGTTTGTGGTGTGGTGCTCGTTTATTTAAACTATTCGGGATGTGAGATCAGTTTGATTTCATATCTTAAAACTTTCAAATTTAAAGTTATTTTCAAAATCAAATGCTACTTTCTAAATTATATATATATATATAAATTAAATTTAAAATTTAAAATTCACCGACGACTTCTGTAGGCGACCCCCTTTTCAAAATAAAACACATAACCCAAAAATAAGTCGTACAGGGGGACATAGACACATTACTGATGTGTAAGAACAAGTTTCCTAATTTGTATGGAAAGAGAAACATACTCCCCAGCGGAGTCGGCAGAAGCTATCGACGTGTAAAAAGTTTATGTCAACTTTGGTTGAGGTTGCCCAGTAGAAGTGTCAGCTGTCAAAATTGAAATCTCATCGCCCACTTCGGAAGGACTATTTTAATTTAATTATAAGTTTAGTTTAGAAACATATGAAGTTAAACTGATCTCATATTTTCTAAAGTTCAAATGAAAGAGCACTATACCTCAAATCTTGTATCTATCCTGAAGGATAAACACAAATTTTGAGGATGAGGCTCGATCAAATAAACTAAAGAAGTAAATGACATCCATTTGGTTTGTGAAACCTTTTTATTTTCTGACAAGTTCCCCTATTTAATTCAAACAATTAAATAGGGTTTACATAAAGTTGGGTTCGGAAAAGCTTCCTGTAAGGGCAAGCTCCTATAGTTAATTACATCTTAGATAATTGTGATCACCTAAGAAAACTTTCGATACAAATCAGGAAATATATTCTTACGACTTAGAAGGCTAAGGTTCTATTAAAAGAAATGTGATTTTCGTAATCCAATATCATGTTTTGAGAATGAGTTGTTGTAGAATCCAAAGGAGCAAGGCTAGGAGAAGGCACTGATCTGAAGAAGATTCTCGGTGACTTCTCAAGCTATCCTATTGTTTGGCTCAATTTAGGGAAAGATTTAATTTATGTTTTATCCTGCCAATTTTAATTAAGTAGGATTTACACTCACTTGATGTCGATCATGTGAATAGCTTGGAAGATGTGAGGATTTATGTCGTATCGGAATGACAACCCCAGAAACTTAGACGATTTAGGGCTTATAGTGCACCAGGTGCAAATGCCTAAAAGATGAGGTGAGGGTTTATATTGCACTGGGAAAATACCTTGAAGTTCTATGGCTTGTTGTTATTACTAAGGAAATAAGGTTTCTGTTGTAGACTCAATGTTTGCTCCCTCGAACATGCCCTTCCACATCCTCGATCGTGCTGCCCTCGGTGTGTTATCTCGAGCTCGTTATTATTTTTGCAGAAGTTTCAGACTTAGTGGTGACAAATGTATGGGGGTGAGAGAAGTAATGTATTTTAGAACATTGAAAATTGAGGTGGCTTAGTGTTTTATTTAAACAAATGTTAAAGTTGATTATAACGCCACCGGTTAGGACCCCACGGCTCCCTCATTCTGGTTGCATTATTTCATCGGATTCCATATTTACTAAATCCAACTTAATGAATTTCATACTTTCATTCAGACTGAGGGAGACCTTATCAGCAACATGTAGATTGCGTCGTCCAAGGAACATCCGTTCATCTAAAGGGGTGATTTAATTTAGTTGAAGTTGCAGTTTTATTTTGTTTGTGATTAAATTTTGAGTTTTATTTTATTTTGAAATATTGTTAAGTGATTTATTTCTTCCCAAACAGTTATATTCGCAGTAATGTAAAGTACCAAAAAGTAAAGCAGGAAACTATCCCAAGCACGTATGTGTGCAGTAATGTAAGGTAGGCTAACTGAAATAAGCAAGTATGTATGTTCTAAAAAGGAAAATAAGAAAGCAAGCACATATACTAAAAGTAGTGCTCGAAAGCCCAACGAATATGTGTGTGTTTGTGACACAATGTGTGTTAAACGAGGCCAAGTGTAAAACACAGGCAGTAGAAAAAAGGAATCACAAGGGAAACCAAAAGTTTGAAAGAGGTAACGTCTTGTAGGAAATCCAGTAAAATAAATTCCATAAAGAAAATCTTTAGGAAATCCCTAAAAAATATATATATAAAGAAAATATGTAGTAAATCGGAAGAAGACAACGTAGGAAAAACCACAGAAAATAAAGAACTACAAGTCAAAGAGGACCGTAAGCGTGAAGGCGCAAAGAACTCAAAGGAGTGTTGTATGTCCCGCCTTAGGTACAGACTACTAGACCAACTTTCTGCAGAAGGCAGGCCTAACCCGACTCGAGTAGTTACCCGTGGACCTTTACAAATTTTTATGCATTTCAGTTTAGATTTGCATGCAGGTAAAAAGCTGTAGGTAAGTAGGTTATTTTGTGGTGGAGGTAATTTTGTATTTTTTTGAAAATATGTATGTGTATTTTTTGTAAAGTAATTCGATCCACAGGTTGACTACCATAATCAAACTAGGACTGCTAATATCTTTAGATCGCCGGTGGTAGAAACCCCAAGGGTGGGTGAATAGTATCTGTAATTTCCTTTCTTTACCCTCTCCAGGGTCTCCGAGTCAGGAGATACTATTCTGGGATTCTCTCAGGTTAGTTCTCTATTGCAATTCTAACATGGTCCCCTCTCAACCATCTCACTTACAGCCTTGCTAGTTGGCCCCACATATAGCAGAAAGCTATACATGCGCGCTTATGCATCCTACATACGCATGCAAATTGAGCCAAGAAACAAGGTGAAAAAACAAAGGACAAGAGGTCAATCAAAAGAGAGAGGAGAAATTAATCCACCTAACATGATATCGGAAAGGAGGTGAGTTACTTTCTCAAAATCGAAGTAAACAGAAAACATGTCAGAGTAGCTAATCCTCTCCCAACATGGTGCAGAGAGGTGAGGGGAGACATGTGAATAAAATAAGCTAAACCCCTCCAACTTGGTACAAGGGGTAGCTGCAAAGAGTCAAACCTCTCCAAAATGGTGCAAGAGGTTATCATGTAAAGCATGTAGAGTAAAAGGGTCAAACCCCTGTAACATGGTGCCAAGGGTTATCTTGTAGTGGATGTAAAGAAGCAAAGTAAAGTAGTGAAGTAATGTGAGGGAATGTGAGGGGTGTAATGGTGTGGCAAGGTAGTGTAACATGTGAGATAGTGTGACATGTGTAGAGTAATGTAGTGATGTAATGAAGTAGTGTGACATGTGAGGTAGTGTGGCATGTGAGGTAGTGTGACATGTGAGGTAGGAGGTAATGTATTATGTAAGGTGGGAGGTAATGTAGTATGAAAGGTGGGAAGTAATGTAGTATGTAAGGTAATCTAGTGTGTAAGACGTGGGTTAATGTAGTGTGTAAAGTGATTATGTAGAACATGTGGTGATGTAGTATGTAAGGCAATGTAATGTGTAAGATGTGGGGTGATGTGGTGTGTAAAGTGATTATGTAGGACATGTGGTAATGTAGTGTGTAAGGTGATGTAATGTCTATGATGTGGAGTGATGTGGTGTGTAATGTGATTATGTAGGACATGTGGTGACGTAGTGAAGTAGTATGATAATGTAGGATGTGTGGCACGTGAGACAATGCATTGTGTAAGATGCAAGGTAATGTGGTGTGTAAAGTAATAATGTAGGACGTGTGGTGATGTGAGGAAGTAAGGTAATGTGACATATAAGGTCATTTAGTGAGTAAAGTGGCGTAGGAAATGTAGGAAGTGAAAACAAATCCCCCATCATGGTGCGGGGGATAACTATAAAGTATGTGGAGCAAAAAGGTTGAGATATGTGAAATCAAAATTAAAAACTAGAGAAGCAAGGAGGCAACTTTCCCAAAAAAGAATAGAAAAATCGAACCCGAAAAAGAAAAATTCGGCAGCATAACGGCATAAAAATTCAATTTTCCACACCTACAATTTGCAATCTGAGAAGTACACAAGCTTATATATGTAGCAACATCCAACACTTGCTTCAATTCCGAATTTCCTATAATCACAACAACATGTTACTAGAGCAACATAAACATGTGGCAACATTCCAAGCATTTTAAGCAAGTGAAAGTATAAGTAGAAGAGTGTAAAGAGAGAGGCATCCCTCATTAACATGTAAGACTTAAGAGCATTCAAGCATATTAAGCAAGTAGAAGAGTGTAAAAAGAAATGTTTCTCTCACTAACATGTAAGATTTAAAGCCTGTCAAGCTTGAATAGCACATCAAAACTCTTCCTTTGAAGTGTAAGCATGCCACTTCTCCTCCTTTCTTCTTCTCACCTGAAAAACGGGCCAAATGATGCTTAATAATGTAAACTTTAAGTGAGGACAGCAAGGGAGTATTTAAAGTAAATATGCAAGGCAACAATCCCTGCAATTCTCACCATAGGAGGACCTAAAGAACCCTTAGAACCAACCTACCATATGCAAAATCATGCAGATTTTGTATAGGGGCAGCAAGAAAGTGACATAAAGTATCCCACAACAAACACATGAGTGCTGATTTTGCATTTAAACAAGTGTAGGAGTGATGGGAATCAACTCCATAAAGTGGTACAAGTGCAGATTTTGCACTTAAGCAAGTGTAGGAGTGATGGGAATCAAATCCACAAAGTTGTATAAGTGCAGATTTTGCACCTAAGCAAGTGTAGGTGTGATGTGAATCAACTCCACAAAGTGGTATAAGTGCAGATTTTGTACCTAAGTAAGTGTAGGACCGATGGGAATCAACTCCACAAAGTGATATAAGTGTAGATTTTGCACTTATGCAAGTGTAGGGATGATGTGAATCACTCCCAAAGTACTGTATGAGTGCTGAATTTAATGTAGGTGGTATGTAGCGATGATGTGGAGTGAAAATGTTAAGTGTATGTGAGTGCTTTGTGGGGGTGAGTGAAATGTAGATGAATATGTAGAGTGCATGTGAGTTCTCATGTATGTAGCATGTAGGTATTTTAAAATTAGGTGAAGGGAATGTAGATAAGAGTTTCCATGTATGTAGCATGTAAAAATCTCAAAGAAACATAGGATAGCTTGTATGGAAAAGAGAATCCCAAATCCCATAAGTAGAATACTATTCCTATGCATGGAATGAGGTAAAACATGTAGGAAAACGTAGCCTTGATGTTATGCATGTGAGTACATGTTGAAATGAGTGATGAACAACTGCTCATGTGCTCAAACTTGAGAGTTCTATGTGTGAACCTCTCTAAATCCGAAAATTGCACAAAAGTGCACTGATCTTTTCATACTTCAAAATGAAAAGACCAAAGGCTAAAGCATGTGAATGTGGTTCCCAACATGAGGAATATTTCCAAAGCCTTGAAATGTATAGAAAAGCTCCCAATATAAGCAAACTTTCCAAAACTCTAACATGTAGAGAAAATCTTTTAACATATGTAAAATTCTTAGCCTTTAGTGTAAAGAAGAAATGCCCTTAACAAGTGAAACAACAATTCTATCCTTTAGTGTAAAAAAAAGATTCCAACATAAACAACATTTCTAGTTTTTAGTATGCAAAAATAGCCTTAAACATGGGCATAAATCCAGATTTTTAGCACAAAAAGATGGCCTCAAAAGATAGGCATAAATCCTAAATATTCAACATGTAAAAGTCACCTCAACAATAAGCATGAAATCCAAAATCTTACCATGTGAACGCACTTGCAAACATAGGCAAAAACCCATATTTTGGTGGCATGTAAAGTGGCTTTCAAGCCAAGCATAAAGCCTAAATTTCTACACATGTAAGAGCTTTCAAAATCAAGCATGAAGGCTAAACTTTAGGCATATGAAAATGACTCCCAACATGAGCATAATTTCCACACTTTGGCTTGTAAAGAGAGGCTTCCATCATAAGTAAAATTTCTATACTTTATCATGTAAAGGAAGGCTTCCAACATAAGCAAGAACTTGAAGTGCTACCATGTAAAAATAACTTCAATGTTCAAACATAAAGCCAACAATTTTCCATGTGAGAAGGGCTTCAAAGCCTAACATGAATCCAAAGATTATTGCTTGTGGGAATAATCTCAAAAAAAACCAAGGCTAGATTTTAAATTTTTACATCTGAAGACTTAGCTAAAAGTCCCATAAAACCAAGCTATAGAAAATGACATTCATGCTTTAGTAGCCATGTGACTCCTTAATGAAATTTCCATGATTTGAAGACTAAAACAAACCAACCAAAGGCATTATAACGTAAGCCTCATGAATGAAATTTCCATTCTTTGAAGGCTAAAGCAAACCAACCAAAGGCATTAAAAAGTAGGCCTCATGTATGAAATTTCCATGCTTTAAAGGCTAAAACAAACCAACTAAAGGAAAAAAGGTATGTAAAAATGATAATTTACCAAGCCTTAGCAAAGGATAGGGAAGGTTTTACGTAAGCCTTGAATCAAATAGCAAAAGGGCAGCACCTCCTCCTGTTTTGTAAAATTTGGACAACCTTGAAAAATTGAGAAAGTAGGCTATTTTATAGCTAAAGGGGAGGGGAAAAAGGTACCTAGCCTTTACCCAGTGGTAATACCCATTGGTAGGAAGAAGCCACGCCAATTTTGGTGTAAGGGAGGAGGTGCGGCCACAGTTTGCGACAAGGAGGAGAAGGCTAGGGAAAAAAATTGCATGAGCCAGATTCGCCCAGGGTAAAATTGCGACAAGGAGGAGTCGGCCAACATAGTTTTCACAAAATAGAGAGAGAGGAGGCCGGCTAGGGTTCGACCAAACCTAGGTTAGGCGTGGATTTGAGTTGGGTGTGGCGTGGGCTTGATTTAAGTGTTAAAAATGTAAATTTTATTTGAAATCCAGCCGATTTTTGAGCCGTTTTGTCCTCCACTAAAATATAGCAAGTTATATGTCAATTCCTACTAATTTCGACATCATAAACGCGTTAGCGCTGTCTGTTTTGCGATTCGGGGCCATTCGAGCAAGTTTTGTCATCGAGTAGCTCAAAAAAGTTTTGAATTTGACCCATCTAAAAATTTTGGCTCGTCACCACCGATTTTAAAATTAAAATGTCGACGTCATGGAAATGGATGTGAAATGTCGAGATATTTAGTAAAATTTTGGGAATTTTGGGCACACAGGGGTATTTTGGTCATTTTGGGGAAATTTTGGGAAAATATCCAAAATGCCAAATTTACGGCATGGGGCAGGGTAATATGAAATGTGGAATTGAATGACAGTGTCCAAGAGCGTTTCTGACCACTGTGGAGGGTTTTATGGAGCCCAGAATTTCGTTCAAGTAGTAACTTTTTAAGTCAAGAGGGGTCCACTAGTAGCTCAAAACTATGGCACGTTTACGGTCAAACTTCTTAGTTCGACGAGACGAACGCCCCAAAAAAATTTTTGGGAATCCCGGGTGAATCTGTGGAATTTTGGATTTTGGGCATCTTTTTAGGGGCAATTTGGTAATTTCGAGGTAAATTTTGAAATTTTGGGAAACATGAGGTATTGTCAGACCATGAAGAATGGAATCATTTTGGATGGGTTACGGGCTAAGGAAAGCCTCTTTTGGTCCTCTATGTAGTGATTTTAGCTCTCTTGGCCATAGGCTTTAGGCTAGTGGGACCACTCATATGAGTTTCCAAAGGGTCTGAAGATCGAAGTGAAATGTATTTGATTAAGGATGTGAGTGTAGAATGTAATGTGTAAATGTGAATGTCAGTGTGTGACATAGGCTCCCTGAGGGCTATCTTAAGGCTTAGTCACCTATAGGGATTTCACTCAGACTTTCTTAGCTCAGTCTCTTCCACCAAGAAGCTGGAGGTTAAACCTTAACATATGAAAGTTCAAGTTGAAGCAAGCAAGCATGTGGATTTTCTATGAGACGTGTTCCATTGCTAGTCCTCTAAGAAAAGTCACTAGGAGGTTCTATGGCTAGACCCTAGGCAATTTATATGGAAACTAGACCTCAACCAAAAGTGAGGTCAACAACGTAGTTCATGATCTGAAGGTATTGTACCTTACGATTTTGAATTAGAATTAAGTATAAGAAAAATAAGAAAAGAGAAACAAGTTCAAAATATTAAAGAAATGGCGAATATATCTCCAAGTAATCCTGAAACTACAAATGAAGATAATGAGCATCAAAATTTACAAAAACATTTAAGGGAGTATGCGAACCCTATAGCCGATGAAATTCATTTAAGTATACAAATCCCTGTTGTATCAGCAAACTCATTTGAACTTAAACCTAATATTATACAAATGGTTCCAAATAATTAATTTGGGAGATCACCAAATGTTGATCCAAACTTACATCTTGCAAGTTTTTTAGAACCCTGTACTACTTTCAAATATGATGGTGTATTGGATAACACTTAGACTTTTTTCCTTTTTATTTAAAGGATAAAGCTAAGATGTGGTTGAATTCATTAGCTACAGGATCTATTAAAACTTGGGGAGAAATGTCACAAAAATTCCTAGCTAAATATTTTCCTCCTTCTAAACTGCTAAACTAAGAAATGATATAACTTTGATTTCTAATTATGAGGGAGAAACAATTTATGAAGCTTGGGAATGATTTAAATAACACCTTAGGAAGCGTCCACACCATGTATTACCAGGTTGGTTAATCATTCAAACCTTTTATAATGGATTAGTAGGTTCCCTTACATCTATAATTGATGCTGCAGCTGGAGGTTGTTTAATGGCAAAAACATTTGATGAAGCTTATGTTTTAATTGAAGAAATGGAAACTAATAATTTTCAATGGCCTTCCAAAAGAGTAAATCTTAATAGAGTGGTTAATGTTCATGATAATGATGTCATTTTTATTTTAGCTTCACAGATAGCATCAATATTTTAGAAATTGGATAATTATGCTATGAATTTGTCCCAAATACCTCAAGTGAATAATGAAAATTTAGGAAATATGAATGATTCTTAATCTTTAGAAAAACTACAAGCCATGGCTAGCAAAATAAATAACCCATATTCTAATTACTATAATCCAGGATGGAAGAATCAACCATGTTTTAACTGGAATAATGGAAATCCTCAATGGGGAAGTAATCAGATAAACCCAACTAGAAATTGGAATAATCAAGGAAATTCAAACTATCGACCTCCTTATCCTTTTGGTTTTAATTAGTAATTTAAGGAAAAGAACTTATCTACAAAATAATTAATTTTACAAATGAGTAATCAGTTACAAAGTCAAAATGCAGCGATAAGAAATATTAAGAAACAAATAGGACAAATTACTAATGTAATAAGTAATAAACCTTAAGGAATACTCCCTAGTAATGTGGCAATAAATCCTAAAGATAATGTACAAGAATAATATAAAGTTGTTTAACTGAGAAGAGGAAATGAATTAGAAGAAAGAACTCGAAATGAAGTTGAAAATGGAAGAAATAGAGAAACCTAAAGAATTTGATCTGAAGTAGAAGGGGAATCTGCTTCTCTAAAAAGAACTGATGTAGAAAGAATACCACCTCCTTTTCCTCAATGACTTAGACAACATAAGCTTGATCAACAATATTCAAAATTTTTGGAAATATTCAAAAAACTTATAATCAATATTCCATTTATTGAAGCTTTAGAACAAATGCCTAGTTATGCTAAATTCATGAAAGATATTTTAAATAAAAAAAATAAATTTAAAGCATATGAAACTGTTGCATTGAGTGATGAATGAAGTGTAATAATTCAGAAGAAGCTTCCTTAGAGCTTAAAGATCCTGTAAGTTTCACTATAACACGTGCTATTGGAGAAAAATTTTATGGTAAGGCCTTATGTGACCTAGAAGCTAGCATTAATCTCATGCCTTTATCTATTTTCAAAGTTTAGATTTAGGAGAGATTTCTCCTACAACTGTAACCCTGCAATTGGCTGATCAATCTATTACTTATCCTAAAGGAGTTATGGAAGATGTACTAGTTATAGTCGATAAATTTATCTTCCCTGTAGACTTTATTGTGCTTGATATTGAAGAAGATAAAGAGATTCCTTTTATTTTAGGAAGACCTTTTCATGCTACAGGTCGAGCTATGATTGATGTGCAAAAAATGGAGTTAACCAAGAGATTTAATGATCAAGAAGTAACATTTAATGTTCTTAAATTCATGAGGTAGCCTGTTAACAAAAAGTATTATAGGATTGATATTTTTTATTACATAATAGTTAAGCATTATCAAGAAAGTTATGAAGTTATTTATAAAGAAGTATAAGATATAAATAAAAGTGATTCTGAAAATTGTAATTATATTTATAAAAATTGGGAATTTTTAAATACTACTGAAAATAGTGAATCTATAATACCCTCTATTGAAAAGGCTCATAAACTTGAATTAAAAGTATTACCTACACATTTAAAGCATACTTTCTTGGGGAATTCATCAACCTTACCTGTAATAATATCTTTTGAATTAACTAAAGATCAGGAAAATAAATTAGCTGAAACTTTAAAAAATTATAAAAAAGCTTTTGGTTGGACAATAATATATATAAATGGAATAATCCCTTCGATCTGTATGAATCGAATTCCAATGGAGTAAGATTATAAACCAAGTTTTGAACCTCAAAGAAGATTAAATCCAATAATGAAAGAGGTAGTAGAGAAAGAAGTTTTAAAATGGTTAGATGCTAGAATTATTTATCCTATATTTGATAGTATCTTGGGCTAAATTCACTGTATTCCGAAGAAAGGGGGAGTGACTATTGCTACTAATAAAAATAATGAATTAATTCACACAAGAAAAGTCACTGAGTGGTGGATTTGTATCGATTATAAAATATTGAATGTTGCTACGAGGAAGGATCATTTTCCAAACTTTTCTTGGATCAAATATTAGATAGATTAACTGGACACTCATATTTTTGCTTTTTGGATGGATATTCTGGTTACCATCAAATTTTGTTTACTCCTGAAGATAAAGAAAAGATTGTATTTACTAGTCCTTATGGAACTTTTGCTTTTAGAAGAATGTCTTTTGGCTTATGCAATGCACCTGCAACTTTCCAAAGGTGTATGATGTCTATTTTTCATGATTTAACTGAGAAGGAATTGAAATTTTTATGGATGGTTTTTGAACCTCTTTTAAATCTTATTTAGATCATTTAACTAAAGTGTTAAAATGTTCTGAAGAAACAAATTTGGTTCTGAAATAGGAAAAAAGTCAATTTATGGTTAGAGAAGGAATTGTTTTGAGACATAAAATTTCTAAAAATAGTATGGAAAAAGACCAACCAAAAATCAAAATTATTGTTGGTTTACAACCTCCTACTTCAGTTACAGATGTAAGAAGTTTTCTCGGATATGCTGGATTTTATCGGAGATATATTAAGGATATTTCTAAAATTACTAAACCACTATGCCATCTTTTGGAAAAAGACATTAAATTTGATTCTAATGAAAATGGCATAAAATATTTTAATTTATTAAAAAAAATTAATTACAACACCTCTTATTGCTTTACCTAATTGGGAAAAACCATTTGAATTGATGTGTGATGCTAGTGACTATGCTATTCGAGTTGTTTTAGGTCAAAAATTTGATAAAACTTTTAAAGTTATATACTAGGCCAGTAGAACCCATAATGAAGCTCAAATAAAATATTCTACTACTAAAAAAGAGCTGTTGGCAATTTTATATGCTTTTGATAAATTTAGATCATATTTACTTGGAGAAAAAAGTATAGTCCATACTGATCATTCTGCTATTAAGTATTTAATGACAAAAAAGGATGCTAACCAGGGTCAATTAGATGGGTTCTTCTCTTACAAGAATTTGATTTTCAAATAGTGGATAGAAATGGTACTGATAACCAACTTGCTGGCCATTTATCTGGAATTGAAAATTATAAGAATTTTGAAGAAGACATTAATGATTAGTTTCCTGATGAACAACATTATGTGATTTATTTGTGGCAAGTTTCACGGTATGTTGATATGGTGAATTACTTAGCTAGTAATATTTTACCATATGGATTAACTATCCATCAGAAAAAAAATTTATACATGATTCAAACTTTTATCTTTTGTATGATACCTTTTTCTTTAATTAATGTAAAGATTTTATTATTCGAAGATGTGTACCTAATAATGAAACTTATGAAATTATTCGCAAGTTTCATAACACAGAATTCGGAGGATATTTTGGTATTGATAAAACTGTATTTAAAATTTTACAATCTGAATTATATTGTCCTACATTATTAAAGATGTTAAAAAATATGTAAAAGCTTGTGATCGATCTCAAAGAATAGGAAAAATTTCTAGAAGAGATGAAATGCCTCTGAATTTCACCTTAGCAGTTGAATTTTTTTTTGTAAAGGGTTTGGATTTTATGAGACCATTTATGTTGTCTTCTACAAAAATTTATATATTATTAACTGTTGATTATGTTTCTAAATAGATTGAAGCTATAGCTTTACCTCAATCTGATGTTAAAGGTGTTTGAAAATTGTAATCAAAAAGATTTTTACTAGCTTTGGAATACCAAGAATTATTATTACGGATGGGGGAATTCACTTTAAGAAATTTAAAATTCATAAATTAATTATGAAATTTAGAATTAAGCATAAAATTTCTACAGTTTATCGCCTTCAAACTAGTGGAATGACAGAAGTCTCAAATCGAGAAATTAAAAGAATTTTAGTGAAAACTGTAAATCCTAAAAGAACTGATTGGATTGAAAGACTTGATTCTACATTATTAGCTTATAGAATAGCTTATAAAACTCTTATAGGTATGTCACCATATATGATCATATAAGGAAAATCCTGTCATTTATTGAATTAGAACATAAAGCTTATTGGGCGATAAAATAATTTATTTAAAATCTAAAGGATGTTGTAGAAAAGATATTGTTACAATTAAATGAGCTTGATGAAATTTGAAATGAGTCTTATGTGATTGCTAAAATTTATAAAGAGAAGATGAAGAATTTACATGATAAAAAAATTTTAAAGAAGAATTTTAAACTTGGAAAAGAAGTTTTATTATATAATACCCGATTGAAATTATTTTCCAGAAAATTAAAGTCCAAATGAATGGGGTGTTATATTGTACAAAAAGTTTATCCTTATGGAACCGTGGATATAAGAGATCCGAAGATTGATTATTTATTTAAAGTAAATGAGCAATGATTGAAACCTTATATTGGGGAAAACATGTCGTATTATAAAGAATCAATAGAACTAAGACAGTCTGAGTAGAACTTATTGATAAGTCGTGATGAGATGTTAAATCAAGCGCTTTATGGGAGGCAACTTATATTTCTGCTAATTTGATTTTATTTATGTTGATTGTTTTAGGATGTGATCATCCTTTTGATTTAAACCAATTATTAACATTATATGAAGATTTAAATATGCTTAGAACCTTTAAAAATTTGATGTAAGATGAAACAGTATTTTTTTAGATACTGGTGCCTAGGCACCAGAATTGGTGCCTAAGTGCAAGACACATGCTATACGAGTGCCTAAGCGCCACAGTTACTGGACGTGGTAAAACCCACAAAACTGCATTTTTTACCAATTTGTTTCTTATAAAATGGCCTGTCTTCATCCCCAACAACACCCCCTTCATTAATTGACTAGTAAAACCAAAATTTAGAGAGAGATAAGTATTTGTTAGATTCCACGAAGAATATAAATATGAGTTTGGAGAGAAATGATAAGTTTGTTCATAAGGATTCACAAACTTATTTCAATGGATATTTAACAATGAGTTTATAGAGGATGATCAACTGTTTTATGAAGATTAAAGAGGAGTTGCTACTTCTAAACCATTGGATGCATGAGATGTTCCATCAATATGAGCATATGGAATGATAAATGAAGCGTCAATATGATCATATGGCTGCTTTTGAAGATTATCAGGTAACTATGTTTTCCAAGAACAATTGGATTGATAAGAAAACTGCCTTAAAATTTCCTCGTGCCCCTTTCTTTCACTCCTTTATTCGTAGAAATCTATCATGCACTGGAGAAAATGAAGGTTCTGATCACATTAAGTGAAGTCTTGAAAAGATGAAGAGTGTTATGTAATTGTGTAATTGTTTGTGTTATCTATTTGAAGTTTGATCTATATGAAGATTGTGATATTGTGAATCTTGTTTGTAAGTTAAATCTTATTTTAAAGTGTGTGCTTGTATTTTTTTGTGTTTATTAAACTCAATATTTAATATCTGTAATGAAATTGAAGTGATTTGTGTAAATCTTGTGTTAAAATGTTGAAATTTCATCTAGCGTTGGAATTCCTTTTCGTTGATAAAATTAGAGGAATTGATTGAGTTTGCAAATAAATATTGGGCTTACAGGTGTTATGCTTGCTTAAGTCATTTAAAAAAATGATAATTTGGAAGAATGAGAAATTTTGCAAGTCTTCTTGGAGCCTAGGCGCCGGTTCACATGGACTGGCCGAATTAATTATTTAAACAAGCCCACACAATTTTGACGCCTAAGCTCCTTACTCTTCCTCTATTTTGTGAAAACCAGTCCTAAGGTTCCTTCTAGAGCTCGATTTGTGAAGTTCCAAGGCTTGAAAACACCAGTTCTCAACATCTTGAGGATAGATCTTTACTTTGGCTTAGTTATTTTGCAAACCTACCATGGATTTCTCAAACCTTGGAAGTGAGCTGAAATTTTCATGAATTTTTTTTTCTTTTTTAGTGAGATATCCAAGGGTTTAGGAAGCATTTAGCTTGAAAAAGTTTGGAATAAATTATTATCTTAATTATAGAATTTAATTAAAATTTATCTTGATTTTTAGGATGGCCCCTAAATCTAAGAGAAGAAAGGAGAGAGAAGATATTGATCGATCTAGATTTATTAATATTAACACACAAATGCGTTATAATGAGTTTGCTGCCACCATAAAGTTTATTACAGGGGGAAGTTTTTATCACCCTGGTGGAGCAACAGAGAATGTTAGTGTAGCACGCAGCTTTGAGAAGCTCTGTTATTTCGCTGCTGTCACTATTATTCCCATTATTTTGGAATTTTATGCAAATGTTATTGTAGCAGTTGATAATGAAGTATTTGTTTGAGCTAAGGAAGTTAAGTTCACTCCAGAGAGGATTAAAATGTTATATTGTCTACCTCCTGTTATTGACTATTTTTATTCAGAATATACTCCATCTGAGGCTGAACTTGATATTATTATCCATTATTTGACTGATGGATCTGAAGTATAGAAGGTCAGAAATGCTAAGAAGGTAAATATTTCTTCTGCCTCATTCAATTCTACTTCCAAACCTTGGCATTCTTTCATTTCTGCTGTTCTAAATTATTATATTCAAGAGATGAAGCCAATTGATGTTGGGTCAATTATTTGTGATGCTATTATTTCTTCTGTAAGAGGTAGTAGTATTTCTGGGCTAGGTTTTCCCTCTCTTAATTTCCTCCTTATGCAAGCAATCTGGTGTGAAATATGATCACTCTGAAGAACATTTATAGCCTTCAAAACCTATCGGGAAGGCTAATGTTGATTTTTATGGATGACCTAAAGGTAGAGTACCTAGAGAACCTTCTACTTCTAGACAATCTACATCCACTGCTACTGAGCCTCCACCATGATTTTGGGATTTTCTGAGTGAAAGATATCAGGGGCACTAGAATGACATGTTTTTTATTTAGTGTCGTATGGAAGATATGGATAAGAAATTTGATCATATGGCAGATTATGTTCAGAAGAAAAGTGATTATGATGTTGATTATGATGAAGCTTTGGTAAAGTTTCTTAAAGGATATTAGACTGTGAAATTCCCTACTCGCTCTTGATTTCACCCTATTTAGACCCAGGAACTATGGATGTTGATATCTAATTTGATGATGATGATGATGATGATGATGATGATGATTATGATGATGATGAGACTTAGGGTATTACTAGACTTCTTACAATGATGTAGCACTTATCCTTTTTGTTATTTTTTTATTTCTTGTATCCTTTATTTTCTATGTTTAGACTCTGATGTTTTGTAGGGATGTTTAAGGACTTACGTTATTTATCACTATGATTGTTTGCTTTTGTGTTTATTTAGTATTAAATCAGTGCTAGAAAAATGTGTTAGTTTTTAAATGCTATTCATAATGTTACTTTTCTGTATTAATTTTTACACCTGCAATTATTCTCCTGCTAAAAAATACCTTCAATATTTTTCCTTCTTTATGCTTATTATAAACTTTAGAATACAAAATGATTTTAAAAAGTAAGTTAGGGGGGGAAAAGAAAATGTTTCAAATTTAAACCTTACGTGTTTTCAAAAGTACTACAAATACTTTTGTACTTTATTTGTGATGATTATTGTTATGTGGAATTACCTCAAGAATGTTAGAACTTTAAGTATAAAAATGGAGTAGGATAACTTAGTTGAAATTTTTAGTGAAAAGAGTGAACCTAGTGTTAAGGATATTGAGTAGAAAACTTGGGAAAATGAATAACTATCATTAGTAGGAAGTATTGTATTTTTGAAAAATGAGGATTTTTTTAATTTTTATTTTCAAACATTTAAGTCTCTTTGAGAATATATATATATATCTGTATATATATTTAACAAAAAAGCCTGCCTAACTGGCAGGCAATATATTCACTACTAAAGAGAAAATAGTTAGCTTCTTACATAAGGGAGACCCAAGTTATCTCCATGTTTTAAAATAGAAAGAGGAGGGGGAAGAATAACATCAACATTAATGGATTCATTACAACATCCCTGTGAGGCTAGCCAGTGGGCAGGGGCATTGCCTTCCCTAAATATAATTGCAAAATTCACTACCATGCTATCAATGAAACTAGCCATTCTATTCATCCATCTACTGATATGCCAAGAAGCAGGCTCAGACCTTTTGAGAAACTTGATGCAGCAGTTGGAATCAGATTCTACCTGAAGCCAGCTAACCTTACACAAGTGTGCAATCCTGATAGCCCAAAAGATAGCGATCATCTCAGCTTCCAAAGCATCTATGGCAAAAGCAAGTGACTGGAAGAAAATTAAGCACTTCCCATGGCAATCTCTAAAAATCCCACCAATAACAGCATGTATCTGATGAAATTTTCCATCTGTATTCAGTTTAACCCAATAAAAAGGAGGGGGTGTCCAGCTAATGACTAAAGGTTTCCTTCTGGGGCCAACTGTCCCACCCTGCAAATATCCCTGAAATTGTGAAACTTGATAAGTTTCTGAATAAAGGTTAGACTTTGGGCAGCCACCTATAGAGAGGAGGGAGGTCTCCCATCAAACTTTGCCCTGTTCCTACTGATCCAGATAATCCAAGACACCAAGCAAGGTGCCACCAGGAGGTTTACCTTATCCCAATCCACCCAGTAAGTAGTCAAGTGAAGCCAACTCAAATTTAGAGTATCCAGAGTAAGCCTACTGATGAGATTTTTCCAAACATCTTGAGAGAAGGAGCACTTAAAAAATAAATGAGTCACAGATTCCTTAGCATGAAAACACAACTGGCAGCAAGAAGGTCCCCTTAAGCCTTTAAGCTTGAGGATTTCATCCGTGGGTATGAATAGGTGCCTTACTCTCCAACAGAAAAAAGAAATTGAGGAGGACAACAGTTTACCCCAGAATACAGTACCCCATTGAATCTGGTCCCAAGAGAAAAAATTGTGATAAGTAAAGGAAGATTGCTTTTGGGAATTATTATTCCTGGTGATCAGTTTGTCCTTCTGTTCAAGCTGGATCTTAGTAAGAAGAACCTGTTGCAATTGATCAGGTGCTAACATGGTGCTCAGGAGCCTACAATTCCATTGATTTTCTATCCAGAACTCTTTCATAGAGTTATTAGATAAGCTAGTAGAGGGAGTAGTTGAGATTTTTTCCCCTTCCCAGACCCATTGATCAAGCCAGAAGTTAATATGCCCCTCACCAAGCTCCCATATGAAAAGATGTTCAGCTTTGTCATTGATTTTCAAAAGAGATTTCCAAAGTTTGGAATCACCCAGCTTAGGCATAACCACAGTTGGATGTTCATTTTTGCAATACCTGACTTGAATAAATTGAACCCAAAGGCTCTCTTGTGCTCTAAATTTGATCCAAAGCGTACAAAGGTTGATGAAACTTAACTGATCAAAGCATCTAAAGCCAAGGCCCCCAGCCTGGAGAGGTTTGCGAAGCTGCTGCCAAGGGAGCCAATGAATCTATTTGTGTTGCCCAGCCCACAATAATCTGTTGAACAACCTGCTAATTAGTGGTTTAGTACTTTTCTTCATGGTAAACATCTGGAGGGCATAAGAAGGTATAACAGTTAAATTACTTTTCAAAAGGGTTATCCTCCCACCATTAGAAAGGAAAGAGTTGGACCAACTTAAAATCTGAGATTTAATCATCTCAATAATCTCTTGAAACTGGATTTATTTTGTTCTACCTTTATTAAGTTGGACACCAAGGTAGTTAATGGGAAGTGTAGCTGAACGAAACCCAGTGTAATCAGAAATCCATTTTTTTAAATTCAAGATGACATTTTTGCTAGGAAAGAATTGGCACTTATGTAGATTAAGCTCCAGCCCATAAACAGTTTTGAAATGATTTAATGTCTGGTGAACTACCTTAACATCAGCCTTAGAAGCCTTGGAGAAAATGATTATATCATCAGCATAAGACAAGTGGTTTATCATGATGTTGGATTTGCGATGATAAGCTAGATGAGGAGAAAACAAGATGGCTTGATCCAAAATTCTGGAAAGATAATCAAAAGCAAGGATGAAGATAGTAGGAGATAGTGGATCACCTTGCTTGATGCCTTGAGAAGCACTAAAAAAGCCATGTCTTTTTCCATTTAGTAAAACTGAATGAGCATTAAAATTTAACCACCTTTTGATAAGTTGAACTAAATTTGGTTGAATGCCCCTGGCTGTTAAGACATTAATGACGAACTCCCAGCTGATTGAATCATATGCGTTCTTGATGTCAAGCTTGAAAATGATGTTGTGGCCTCTGCATTTCCTATCCAAATCCAAGAGCAGTTCTTGTGCTAAAAGTTTGTTATCAGAGATGGATCTTCCCTTCAGAAAAGCTGCCTGGTTATCTTTAATAAGTTTGATCAAGTGAGGTTGAAGTCTGGAAACAATGATTTTGCTCAGCACTTTGAACATAACAGAAGTTAAACTTATGAGCCTATAGTCACCCTAAGTTTTTTTTATCTTGTGTTTGGGAAGAAGCACAGTGGTAGAGGCAGAAAAATATTTTGGGGGGTCCATGCCTTGAAAGAAAGCTTACATTTCTTAAACCACATCCATTCCTATAGTAGACCAGCTAGCTTTATAGAAGGAGGATGTAAAGCCATCAGGACCTGCTGCTGTAGTTCCATCAATGTTATCTAAAGCATTTTTTATTTCACTTTCACCAGGAATATCTGTTAGGCTAAGTTCCTGCACATAATGATAGTTATCTTGAAATAAAAATTGTTGAATAGGAGAGAACAAGTGAAAACCTGTGAAAACAATTTACTGAAGTGGTTCACAGCATCCCTAGCAATGTCATCAGCATCATTAAGTTTGAATCTAGCAGCATTGGTAATGGTTGGAATCATATTACATTTCCTTTTGAAGTTGATGTAGGCATGGTAATATTTGGTATTTCTGTCACCATCTATGAATTTAGCAGAAGCAGGCTTCTGCTTATAGAATTCTTCCTAGTACTTAACTTGAGTAAGTAGCTATTCAGAAGCTAAATACAAATTAGCCTAACACTTGTCTCCATAGAGAAAACTAGCCTTAATATGAGAAACATTTACTTCAGCCTTTTGAATATTCTCATGGATGCTCCCAAAAGTGGCCCAGTTCCAACTTTTAAAGTGTTTAGTAGTCAATTTATGGAGTAACCAAAGATTACCCCAAGGAGTGCAGCCTTTGGAAGGTTTTAAAACCTTCCCTAGTTCAGACAGAAACTCAGGATGTAGTGTCCACATATTATGAAACCTGAACTGCCCTCCAGCATTCCCTACAGAGTATTTTATAGAGCTTAACAAAGGTCCGTGGTCAGAACAGGCCATAGACAGGTGAGTTACAAATGTGAAGGGGAAGGTCTAGAGCCAAAGTGAATTCACCAATAACCTATACAGTCTTGCCCAAGTTTTCCCTCTTCTCCATGTGAAAGGAGGGCCAGTGAAGCCCAGGTCAAAAAGCTTAGCATTATCAATAAACTGGTTGAATATGTCCATTGAAAAATTAGTTGGGGGGTACCACCTTTCTTCTCAGCTGTAGAAGAAAGACAATTGAAATCACCCCCAACTATCCAAAAAGAGCTCATATTATTTTCAATGCAGACCAAATCAGTCCACAACAGCTGTTGTTGTGCAGGAATACAACTGGCATAGAGAAAAGTAGCAAAGCCCAGCTGCTCCCCAATAGAGAATTGCAAATGAATAAATTGGGAATGATCCACAATTATAGACCACTACAGTTCTCTCTTTGCAAAAAACTAAATCTTGTTATTCAGATTGACATAACAAGAAAACTTTGTAAAAGATTTTACAATTTTGCTAATATTTTTATTAACCATAGGTTCCAAAATGGCAAAGCACCATAAATTATGTAATTTGACTAACTGTTTTATTCTGCTAAGGGAGGATGGGTAAGCAGCCCCCCTAAAATTCCAACACATGAAATTGATCATTGAGAATGATTTTTCCCTTTCCCCTAGTCCTAGGGTGAGGGGCAGATGGGGGGCTGTCAGGGGGATCTCCTGAAGGTTGAGATTCTAGTAGTCCTTGTAACTCAGACTTGCCTTTTTTTCTCTTGATGTTCCTTTTTGTCTGCCGATCAGTATGTATGTATTCAATCACCTCATTGATTTTTCCACCTGAAATTTCCAAACTGTTTTCAGAAACTAAAATTGGTTTTCTGTGACCCAAAGGGCTAGAAACTATAATTGGAGCAGCTACTCATAATTAGCCACCTGATCATCCTGTACTACTTCCGGACCATTACCAATATCCTTTGGCATGCCAGCATCAGTATCTTGGGACTCCAGAATAATAACCTCCCTGGGGAGTGGCTCCATTGTAGCTTCTTTCTCAACTTTTGGACGTGTAGGAGGTGTGCCATGATTCACGGCAACCACCTTACTTGGACTAGGTTTTTTCTTCCTGGATGGGGGTGAACCCTATAACATTGATCCAAAAGATGGCTAAACATTCTACAATGTTGGAAATAGTGTGGTTTGAATTCAACTTTAACTTCTTCCCAAAATCCCTCTTCTGGTACATCTTCATCAGTTCTAATCCATATCCTTTTCAGATCAGGGAGTGTTATATCTCTTTCCACCAGGACCCAGGCAGCAACAGGTCTGGCCATATCAAATGTATGGATATATGTTTTCAGAGGAATGCCGAAAGCTTGGCTAATATTATACAGTGCATTGTGATTATATAATTAGATAGATAAGTCAGGGAATTTGAACCACATAGGGATGATTGGTGGCTCCTTTGATGGATCAAAATTCGGTGTCCATTTCAGAATTTTCATGTATGTACCAACTATCAAAATGGATTGCTTCCCAAATACTTTAGCATAATCTTCCTCATTAGAGAGTTTGATGAGCAGGTGCCCCCCATCTAACAACCCCAGTTCCCAACTTTCAACAAGGTTTAAATCATCAAAACATTTTCTAACATATTCATCTTGGGGTGTCCCAATTGGAATTTTCCAATTAGGTAATACTTGACTGCTTCATTCAGACAATTCATGTCTTGTTTGGAGAAAAGGACAGCAGGCATTCCCACCTTAGTTCCCAAAGGCCTGATGAAAGGATAGTTTCACCTTCCTGCAGCAGTAACATGCATGGCTTGATGAAAGACTAAATGATCATAAGACTTATGAGGAGTTTGCCCCTTCCTCGCAACTCCAGCATAAGTAGCCTTAGCCCACATAACATTTGTGTTGATATAAATTGGAAAAGGCTTGGCTGATGAATTAGCCATCACTAGCTACACCCAAACACCAAAGCCACAGAGAGATAAAGGATCCAGCTCAGTAGAAGAAATCAACTAGAATAGGAAACCACAGAGAAGATTACACAACCCAGAAGAAGCCACAAAAACAAGCAAGGAAGCTCCAACAACAGGAAAGTTCAGAACAGCTGAGCAAAGAACCCAGCAGAAATAGAAAACTCCAGAGAAGAAGGCTCATAAAACACAGTACTTCCCTGGGAACCAGCCAAGAACCACCAACACAATGTGCAAGAGAAGGAGGAAGGCCACCAGAAGGCCACCAAAAACAAAAACCAGAGAAGACAAGGCCAATGAAACAGTAACCACCCAAGAAAATTTAAAAACCACAAAGCCGAAAGGCCAAAATCCAAATTTGAGGCAAAAGAAACAAAGCCCAAGCAAAACCAGGGAGCAAAACCAGGAAGAACACCTACCAGCTCCAGCCAGGGTCATAGCCGCGATAACCTCCCAGCAAACCCTAGTAGACTCTCTCTCTCCTCAGTCGCCACCATGTTTATATATATATATATATATATATATATATATATATATATATATACATATTTTCAAAGTGAAGGAAAGTAATAAGTTTTAACTTCAGAAGAGTATAGTGGAATTCAAAATCACTTAAGGACTTCTCCGGATATAGTAATCCTCACATCCAAAAAAGAAAAAAAAATAGAGCAGAAAAAAAGGATCGAAAAGATCCTGAAAAAGAAAAAAAAATATAAAATGAAAAAAAAAATGAGGTGAGGAGAAGCTTGAGGAGAGGTCCTAATCAAAAATTGGTTTCACTTGAGTCTTTCTAGAGTAAAGAACTTAGAGCAATCCTATGCTTGGTTTTTACATTTATATTAGTATAAACTAATTTTAAAAATTCTTAAGTCTAGAAAGTAAAGTTAATAGAATCTGAAGTTTAAAAATTCTGCATATATTTCTAAATTAGATAAGAAAACAAATTACCAAGTTTGATGATAAATATTTAAGACCCTGGGCTAGTCTGATTCACTAGAAGTTCTTTTAGGTTAAACTATCACATTTTTAGAACAAAATTTGAGCAATTCTAAAGAATGCCCCATTAACACTAATCTACGTAAATTATTTTAATTTTTATTGTCACTTGAGGACAAGTAACGTCTAAGTTTGGGGAATTAATCTATCTTAAAATTTACTATTTTTATGGATAAATTATTCTTATATTTTTAAGGATATTATGATTTAACGAAAGGTATTTTTATGTTTTTTGTTGAAGTTATAAGAAGATGAGTTTAAGTACAAAAATAAGTAAAATGTAGCAAAATTTGAGCTTAACAAAGAAAAATGAAGAAACTCAGTTTGGCGCCTAGGCTCCAGAGACGGTTAGAGTGGTTAAATTTTGAATTCTGGTGGGTCGAAAGTATTCTTGAAGACCCCAGATGATAGAGCACATTTTAAATAAAGAATAAAATGAATCTAGACACATTTTCATGAAGAGGCGTGTCCCTTAAAGCAAAAAGGTAGGTAATTGAACATTTAACCTGCCACCTAAGGGCCAGACTTGGCGCCAAGGCGCGACAGTTACTTTCCAGAAGATTCGTTGAATATGGCCAAATTTTGAAGAGATGTCTGAAGAAACCTTTGGTCATTTTGAAGCTCTATAAATATGAAGTAATTCTACAGTGGAGAAGAGTCATTTTAGAGTCATTCTTAATTAACACTTAGTTTCTTTCACTTTAAAGTCAAGTTTATAAGAGTTTAGTAAGTGTTTGTGATTATCTGAAGTTTAAAGTTCTGTAAAGAGTCAGAGAAGTCAGAGAACTTTGAAGGATTTCTTTGGTGAATATTCTAGATAAGTATTTTTAACTTTACTTTTAAGTTGTGTTCTTTGGATTTAGTGATTATGAATATATTTTGTTTTGTTAATTCAATGCTTTTTAGTAGTTTTCTTCTCTTTCTCCTTACAAATATAATGTAAATTAAGCCAAGAGGTTTGATTTTTTGTTTAAGACTTTTTCTTATAAAGAATTGTGATGATATTTTAACTAAACTTCTTTTACTTCACAACTTGGCCAATTATATTGTTAAAACTTGTGAAGAAATTGTATAGACCTATCCGTGGGCTAAGATTTCTTAACTTGTAAGTATCACATTTTGCCTTAGAAGGTCAGTAGTTATCATCTGAAGAGGAGTGCAAATAGATAAGGAGGCAAGTTTTGAAGGGCGTAGATATGAATGTTTTTAAAGTGACAGGCTAAATTCTATCAAATTGGTTTAAAGTGACGAAAATGGCTCACTTATAGGTCCTATAAAAAGGGCACAGTGGGTAATCTAGAAGTGAGAGCTTAGAATCTACTCAACACTACTAATAACACATCCTGCACCAACCTTTATACTAGCCAGTGTTATTTATGCCTGGACCAAAGGGTAAAGAATATTTATGCTCCTATTTGTCACAATACAACATTTTTTAGATCTAAACAACTTGAATTCATCTACTTATTACATAAATATTTGTAAGGAGAAAGTATCTTAAATTAAGTATTTTATTCGTGTGCTTAGACATTTACTTGCATAATCATGAAGGTTTGGAAAGTTTATTTTTACTTTTGTTTGGTTATTAAAAATTAGCACTTTATTTTATTAAATTTTCTATTAATTTTCACCAATTTCCTTGTGGGATCAATATCTGGGTTTTTAAAAAAGAAAATCCTTTATTACTTGAAAAAATATGTATACTTGCATAGTACCCATACTGTGTTTATTATTATTATCTATAAAATATTTAAATCTTGCACACTAGCCGCTTATTTAGGGTCAAGTTTACCTATCTTTGTAAGTTTAATTGTCTGTGTAATTACGGTACGGGTCAATAAGCAGTAGCAAGCTTATGAATAATATAATAATTCTTTACTAATTTCTCCATAATTGCACTTCTAAAATAACTTCCCCCATCAGTTATGATTACTCTTGGCATTCTAAGTCTACAAAATATTGTCTTCCTTAAAAAACTTGCAACACTTCGAGCATCACATTGAGGTAAAGAAATAGCTTCTATCCATTTTGATACATAGTCTACCGCCATCAATATGTATAAATTTCCGAAAGAAGGTTTAAATGGTCCCATGAAATCTAATCCCAAAATGTCAAATATTTCAACTTCTAGCATTTAATTGACGGGCATCTCATTGACATCAATCACAATTTTTAATATAAGCATTAATATTCTTACAATTTTATGCCAATAAAATCCAGATTGCAGAATTTTATATGCAGTTTTATCAACTCCAAAATGTCCCCCAAAATCAGAATGATGACATTTTTGAATAATTTTCATAAATTTCTTCTAATGGAACACATTTTTGAATAATTAGATCCTTTCCTTGTTTATAAAGAAATGTGTTGTCCCGAAAATAAGTCTTAGCTTCAGATAAAAAATTCTTCCTCTATTGGTATGTCAAACCATAGGGTAATATGTCAATAACAACAATGTTTACAATTTCAGCATACGATGGAACACACCACTCATTAATATTGAATAATTTTTCATCAAAAAAAATACTCATTAATTTCTTCATTAAGGCGGAGAGATTTTCATTTTCAAGCCTAGACAGATGATCAGCTATTTGATTATTAGCAACCTTTATATCTACTATCTCAAAATCAAATTCTTGTAAAAGAAGAATCCATTTTATTAGTCTTAGTTATGCATCCTTCTTTTTCATTAAATATTTAATAGCAGAATGATCAGTATGCACTACAGATTTTGTTCCAATTAAACATGATCTGAATTTATCAAAAATATATACTATAGCTAATAACTCTTTCTCAGTTGTGGTTTAATTAATTTGAGCCGCATTAAAAGTTCTACTAGCATAGTAGATTACTTTGAAAATTTTACCATTCCTTTGTCCTAAAACAGCTCCAATAACATAATTATTTGCATCACACATTAATTTAAAAGGTTTTTCCCAATCTGGTGAAATAATAACTGGTGAAGTGAATAATTTTTTGTAATACCTCGAAACCTTTTAGGCATTCTTTATCAAAATTAAAGATAACATCTAATAAATTGCATAGAGGCTTAGTAATTATTGAAAAGTCTTTAATATAAAGCCTGTAGAATCCAGCATGTCCTAATAAAACTCATAATCTCTCTTACATTTGTTTGGCAAGGTAAACGAGTGATCGCTTGAATATTTGCAGGGTCTACTTCCATACCTTTATCTTAACTTTAGATAAATGTATTAAACATGGTTCAAATGAAACTCCAACCACTAAAAAATCATCCATAAATACTTCATTTCCTTTTTCAATTAAATCACAAAAAATTGTCATCATACAACTTTGAAATATTCCAGGTGCATTACATAAACCAAAGGGCATTCTTCTAAAAGAAAATTTACCATAATGACTGGTAAAAGTTGCTTTCTCATGATCCTCAGGATCAATTTGTATTTGGTGATAACCAAAATATCCATCCAGAAAACAGAAGTATTTATGCCCAGCTAGTCTATCCAACATTTAATCCAGAAAGGGTAGTGGAAAATGATATTTCCTTGTGCCAAGATTTAATTTCTTATGACCAATGCATATTCGCCATCCTGTAACTTGTCTTATTTATATTAGTTCATTCTTTTCATTAATAGTCACAGTTAATCCTCCTTCTTAGGAACACAATGAATAGGACTAACCCATGGACTATCTGATAAAGGGTAGATAACTCCAGCATCTAACAACTTTAAAATTTCTTTCTTAACAACTTCTTTCATAAAAGGATTTAATCTCCTTTGAGGATCAGCCCTGTGTTTGCAGTTTTCTTCAATAAGGATTCTGTGCATAAAAAATGAAAGACTGATTCCAATAATATCAGCTATGGTCCATCCAAACGCTTTCTTATATTCTTTAAAGTTTGAAGCAAACTCTATTCTTGTTCTATAGTTGTTTACGAGGAAATTAAACCAGTAAAGTTGAGGAGTCACCTAAAAAGGCATATTTTAAATGTTCGGGAAGTGACTTTAATTCAGGTTCAGGAGGTTTTTCAATTGATGGACTAAAATATTCATCTTTCTTTGTCATGTCCAAAACTTCAAAACTTTCTTGAACCTAATTTAAATCTTCCTCATAAAAATCATCTGAATATTATTCATCCTCTTCTTGCTCATGTTCCAACTTTTCACTTTAAGAATTCTCTTCATAATTTTCTTTAAAATGACATTCACTCAAATATCTCATTACATCCATCCTGAAACATTCATCAACTTTACCTTTTGCTAGATATTTCATTGATTTTGAAGTATTAAATGTAACAGTTTGATCATTGATACGCATTGTTAATTCCCCTTTCCTCAATTCTATCATTGCTCTTCCTTTAGCTAGGAAAGGTCTCGTCAAAATAATAGGTATCTCCTTATCTTCCTTCATATCTAACACAATGAAATCAACAAAAAAGATAAATTGATCCACTTTTACTAAAATAGCTTCTATAACTCCTTAAGGATAAGTTATTGAACGATCTACTGACTGAAAAGCTATAGTTGTCAGGGTTATTTCTCCTGATCCCAGTCTTTTAAATATTGATAATTGCATAAGATTAATGCTTGCACCTAAATCACATAAATCTTTCCCATAAAATCTGTCTCCGATTGTACATGGAATTGTGAAGCAAACTGGATCATAAGGTTTTTAAGAAGATTCTTTTAAATTATTGCACAACATTCTTCACTAAGTTCAACAGTTTCATTATCTTCAAACTTATTTTTTTGTTGAGAATATTATTCATAAACTTCACATAGCTTGGCATTTGTTCTATGGCTCCAGCAAATGGAATATTCACTATAAGTATCTTAAAAATCTCCAAAAACTTTAAAAATTACTTATCCAGCTTTTGTTGTCGGAGTCTTTGAGGAAATGGTGGTGGTGGCTTTTCTAAATCAATTTTTCGTGGAGGAAAAGGTCTTTCCAAAACATTATGAGTGTCTTCTTTTGGTTCTTTCATCTCTTCTTTCTCTACTTCAATCACTTTTTGAACTCTATCTTCCAACTCTCTTCCACTTCTCAATTGAACAACTTTTACTTGCTCTTTATTTTTGTCTCTTGGATTTATCTCTGTATTACTTGGAAGTATTCCTTGAGATTGATTACTTACTGAATTGGCTATTGGTCCCATATGATTATTAATATTTCTAACTATAGCTCCTTGAATTTGCAATTTATTTCCTATTTGTAACACCACTTCTTCTATAAACAACTTTTTCTTTTTAAATTGTAAAGTACTGTTAAAAACTGGAGGATAAGTAGGTCTATAATTATTATTCCCTTGGTTGTTCGAATTTCATATTGGGTTTACTTGGTTGTTCACCCATTTTTTATTACTACTAACCAAATTATTGTTATTATTCCAGTTAAAGTTTGAATGGTTCTTCTAACCTGGTTTATAATAATTGGAATATGGGTTATTAGGCTTGTTTATGGCATTCAAAGTTTCTAATGATATTGGAGAATCTACCATTTAGCCTAATGAATTCTCTTCAATCATTGAAATTGGTTGAGAAAAATTCATTCCAAATTGGTCTATCTTCTTTGAAATTGCAGCAACTTGATCTGTTACCATTACAAAAGCATCAGATTCGTGAATATTAGCTACCTTCTTAGGATTTACCCTCTCAGAAGGCCATTGAAAATTATTTGTAGCAATTTCTTCAATTAAAACATAAGCTTCATTAAACTGTTTAGACATCAATGAACCACCACCAGTAGCATCGATAATAGATATAAGAAATCCAACTAATCCATTATAAAAGGTATGAATTATTAACCAATCTTGTATTGAATGATGTGGACACCTTCTTAAGGGATCTTTAAAATGTTCCCATGCTTCATAAATAGATTCCCCTTCAAACTGCCAGAAAGATGCAATATCATTTCTAAGCTTTGCAGTCTTTGATGGTGGAAAAGATTTAGCAAAAAACTTTTGCGATAAATCACCCTAAGTTGTGATAGATCCAGGTGCTGATGAATTTAACTACATCTTAGCTTTATCCCTTAATGATAAAGGAAAAAGTATAAGTCCAATAGCATCATCCAAAACACTATCATATTTAAATGTAGCACACAATTCTAAAAAATTGGCAAGATATAAAGTTGGATCTTTAGTTAGTGCTTCCCCAAACTGATTATTAGATACCATTTGGATAATAGTAGGATTGAGTTCAAATGAGTTAGCCACTACAACAAGATTTTGAATACTACTGTGAAATTCATCTACTTTAAGGTTAGCATAATCTCTTAAAGGTCTAAATTCTTAATGGATTTCAGCATTTTGATGGTTTTAATTTATCATTTCTTGAATAATATTATCATTTTTGGTATTTTTTTTTCTGATTTTTCTTATAGTTCTTTCTAATTCAGAATAGTAAGGTACAAGTCCCTCAGAACCTGAACAACGAATACACTATTATAAAACACAATAAAATAAAATCACGCAACAAAAACAACAATTTCTTAAGAAAAATCGAACAAGTTTAAATAGGACTTTACAACAACAACAAAATATTGATCCCTGATAGTTATGCTTACATTTTATATATGAATTTATGCTTATTTTTAATGATATCTCTTTCTTTACAACAACAATAAAAACTTGATGTCAATGTAAATAAGCATTTTTAATTTATATTATAAAATGGGATACTACGCAAGTATACATACCATTATCAAATAATATGGGACTTTCTGATTAAGCCCCGAGATATTGAACCCACAGAGAAGTGTTAAATATTTTTAACAATGAAAACATAAAAATAACTTTTTATTTTTTAAGAAAGATCTTACCGAAACTAAAGATAATATTCTAGGAAAAAGAATTGATTCTTTTTGTTAATTTTTATAATTTGAAATAAAAGTAAACAACTACTTTAACTAAATATTTGTAAGATGAAAGCAAATACAAATAAAATATTTTTTTCCTCACTATAAACCAGTAATAAGGCATGGAATTTTTATGTGGAAGTATCTAAAATTTGTTGTGCCAAATAGGAGCAATTATATTCTTTACCCTTACTAGAGATGCTATAGAGAACATAGGTTAATCTATTACTTTATAAATCTTGAAGATGGGCTAAGTGATACTAGCTCTCACACTAATGTTTCCTCTTCTCCCTCCACCTGTGGGCTAATATCACGTATCAAAACATAAAATAATAAGTCAAATTGGGGATTTTAGCCTCAATCAAAAGTCCTCTAATTTTACACACATCAAATTATATCTCCATATTTATTTGCATTCAACCATATGGATTACATTCTCACCCATATAATCTCTTATGATTCATTCTAATTTTTTATTGATACAATACCATCCCATTTTTTACATGTTCTCACAACATATATTAACATCTTAATTTTCCAAATTAAGAAGTAAATGAAGTTCAAGGTTTTAAATGATCACAATTTCTTCCAACATTAATTTCCTATACTTCACACAACATCCTTCCATAACTTTATTTCTTCATCATTTTAAGGAATAAGATAAAGAAAGCTTCTTAGAATTCTTGGAGAAAAAACAATCATAACTTGGTTTAAAAGTAGAAATCATAGTGAAAACACAAGAGATTTTAATTAAATACCAAATTTAATAACAAAGATAAAGACTTATCTGAAAATATTACTTTCCTCTCGACCAATCTCTTGAAGTTCCTTTGAAAACTTTGCTTTTCTTACAATACTCCTTAGAGGTTGATGCCCAACTCTAAGGACTTTAAATCTCACTTTGAATCTTAATTCAAACTTAATTTAAGTAGAAATGGTAAAGTGGATTGGTGAGTTAATGAATGAATTCTACTATAGAAACCACACACTCTACAACAACCACAATACTAATAAAAACTACTCACTCTCTCTACACACACACACACTTTTTAATCTTCCAGTCTTCTTTATATTTTTCCAATAGGAGCCTCTGTATCTCTTCAAATTGTGTCCAGATTCAATGAATCCACCAAGAGATTCATCCATTCAAGAGTAATTTAATTTAATTTCGGTGCCGATAAGAAGTTTCCCACATTTGTACCAAGAGATAACTCAAAAAACTCTTTAAATGGAGCCAAGAATTAAATAACTCCTCTTTAGTAACTGTGTGAGTAAGAGAGAAGTCTCGATTCTTGGACTCGAGGCTCTGGCATGTAAGCTCCAGATCTTAGCGTATAGCCACGGGGATCTGACACGTAAGCACAGGTCCAGGCGCTTAGCCGTCACAGATCAATTTTGTACCTTTTTTCATTTTTTCTCGAAATTTAGAACTTTTTCACTCATTTCATCACATTCATCCATTTAATCAAATCAGCAAGAAAAATACACAAAATACCTCCATTAAAATGCAACATCATCAAAATTAGGTATAAAAAACTGTATAAAAATACTATATATTTTAGGTGTATCGTAGGCGCAGAGCCAGTTTTCCAAAAAACACCTCATTTGAGTCCAAAATTCATTCTTTTTGCTTTCATTTGTTCCAAATGCCAAAAATCAAAGTACCTACAACAAAACATGAAAAATAACCTTCTTTAAAGTGCAATATCACCAAAAATAAGTGTATAATATCGGTGAAAATCCAACATTTTTGGTGAAATCCCCCAAACTTAACTGTTACTTATCCTCAAGTAACTCTTTTACTACATAAATATTATGACTCATGGTATTGAATTTATCTTTATAATTGTTACAATTTTTTATTCATAAATATAATAGTAAGACTTTTAAATAAGTTTTAATAACTTGAATCAAATTATAGGTAAGAGTTTTAAAAATCATGTTTAGGAGTTCTAGTGTTCTATTCATTTCAAAAATAAGTGCAATTTTTTATATTAAGAACTTTTAGAAAAATCATATGAAAAAACTCTTATGAAAACTCTACTAATAAAGACACTAACACATCATTATAAATCCAGAAATGTTGTTATGTTCTTTCATTCATGTCAATTTAAGTGAAGCCAATTTTTGCTTAGGCATCTCCTCAAGCTCTCCTCACATATATTCTTTTCTTTTACTTTTTCTTTTCTTTCTTTTCATATATATGAATTATTTTTCAATCCATTCTTTTCTTTTATTTCTTTTTTTTTATGTGCGGATTACTATATATGGATAGCCTTTAATGATTTTGAACTTCACTATCCTCTTCCTAAAGTTATAACTCATTACATTTCTTTCTTTATACATAAATATCAGTATAAATATTACTTCATAAAGTTTTAATCCTTTATTTTTACATGTAATCCTAAGACTCTTAAAATTTCAAAAATACCCTTTCCTTTAGTTTAAATATAAAATTATATTCTTATACTCTTATATTAAACATGTTAATTTTAAAGTTAACTTCCATTATTAATACTTAATTATCAAGTCTACTATAATATTTGAATAAAATCAAAAATATAACTTTATAAAGTTAAATTCTTACCACAAATCATTTTAAAATAGTTTTTATTTTTAAAATTTTTTTAAAATAAATAGTTCATTCGAGGACAAATAAGTACTAACCTAATAGTACTAACCTTTGTGTACCGGGACTTTCATTCTTTTCTCCTGAAGCTATGCAGACATTTATTATGCATTCACAAAAACAAGTATATAGCAATATATAAAATGTACTATACATGATATATCAAAGATTTGCAGGGTAAAAAGATATTTAAAACTTAAACTAAACATTTAACAAAAACATGAAAAAATAAAACAGTATAAATCCAAATTTAAACAAGCAGACTGAAATTAAACAAATTTATCCAAACCACAGAGTCTAATAAGAAATACAACATCAAACAAATACAAGTTCAAACAACAATAATACAACAGAACAAGATAATACAACAGTAAACTGACACCTTTAAAAATTGCTTGATCTTTCATATATATGTTATGCTTAATATTAATGATATTTCACTTTAAAGGAATTTATTTTGCATGTTTTTAGTTTTAGGCATAAGAAATGGACATTTGGAGAAAAAGAAGCAAAAATGGGGCAATTTAAAGCAAAAACGAGTAAGAAAGCAAATTTTGGCTTGACACATTTCGATATCTTTCTATGCTTAATCTACTTTACACTTATTGAATATTTTTAAATGAAATTAAACTTTAAATAAAGGTTTTCTTATACTTATCTTGTAGGTGAAGATGTTAGGAATGCAATGCAACGGAAATGGGGCGAAATAGTGCTAAAATGGAGCCAAACGGAGCAATACGGTGGAGCTGTGCAAAGTGGCAGGCGCCGACGACACCAGAATCATGAGAGCGAGAATTTTGGGTGCTGAAAAAGCCCAAAAATGGCACCATAGATGGTTATCAGCCATATACATTGAATCTAGATGTTTTTTTGGAAGGTTTCTTGAGGTAACTGTTGGGAAATTCATCCCTAAAGTATAATTGAGTGATTTAATGTCAGAAAACGTGGTGTGTGTAAATGGGAAAACATGGAGAATGTTTAGCGATCTTAGAATAGGAGTAGAAATTTAGATTTCTAGCTTTTTAGAGAGATTGGTTAGGGGATTTTGAGAGAATCTCTAAGGGAATGTTCTAACATTTCATGGATCAACGGGAGACTTTGTGGGAGAGATTTTTATCTTTCTTTCAAGAGGAAAAAGCTAAGTATTATGTTCTTTGTTGTCTTATGATTTTGTAAACACTTATGTAGGTTTGTTAAGTTTTCTTTGTATTTTGTGATGTGTTTTGGAAATTGTGGCATGAGAAGATTATGCTATTATTTTTTTTTTACTTTTCCTTTGCAATAAGTAGGATTCATGTTTCTTATAATGGGATGCATGCTAGAAGAAGTTTTAATTATAAATGTGATGGTTTTTACTTACACTTCATTTACATTACAAGAAGGGCCCATTGTAGTGTTAAAATTCGTTGTAACTGCACTAAGATCCGAGAGGGCGGGGTAATTCTCAGTGAAGTGGAACCACATTCAAATTCCATGGATAAGTGGTAGTCCAAGGGGGTTGAGTGAAAATAAATAGGGAAAAATACTTTGATGAATGTAAATTTTGAGATTTTAAGGTGATAGACTAAAATCCCCAATTTGGTCTAAATGTTTGGAAACTAAAGCGAGATGTTAGCCCTCAGGCTATAGGAAGTGGGAGCTCTAAAGTGGTAGCTAATATCCTTCGAGCCTAACCACAAATTTAGGGACTAAACTCTGGATTAACCAATGTTCTTTAAGTACTCGGAAGAGAGTAAAGAGTAAAATTACTCTTATTTGGCATAAAAAATATTTATTGTATCACATTCCTAAACTTTATCCAATTCACTACAAAAGAATAGAAGTTTTAAACATCTCAAAATTCTCAAAACCAATTCATCCACAAAAGGTTATCTTTAGAATTAATATTTTTTCTTTTGGAGTAGTTATTAGTCTTTTTAAATTTAATACTTACCTTAAGGAGTACTTGTTAGAAAAACCACTTTAATCGAACTTCTAAACTAAGGATTAATTGTTGTAGACTAGAATTTGAATAAGGATCACTTACCTCGCTTCCCTGTGGGATTGATAAATGGAAATCCACTAGAGCTCTGTATTACTTGAATGATGGGTATACTTGTGTGGAACCTCTAGTGTGTGCTTGTACATTCGAACATAAAACGAGCAAAAAAACAACACACGTCGAAAGCGCATCACGTTTTTGGCATCGTTGAAGGGGAAGCATTGATTCAGCTAAAAATGTACTAGTTTTTATGCTAAATTTTATAATGATATTGAACTTTAAGGGAATTCCTTCTTGTATTTTTGGTTGTAGGTACATCAAAGTGAAGAATTTGGAGTGATTGGAGCAAAAGGAACAAAAATGGACCAAAATGGAGTATACTGAAGCAAAACGGGTCGAACCAGAGCGTACTAGAGCAAGACGGGTCTAACAGACACTTATGTACTTGTGCTTGGTGCCTAACCACCACCATTTGGTGCATAGCCTCCAGGCAGTGGTGTATAACCGCTAGAAATAGGCACATAGCCGCCAGTGACGGTTTTTGCCATAACTTCTAGAAGAAACGTCAGATTTTTATGATTTTTGAAGCATTCTAAAGTGTGTCTCTTAGGGAATTCATTTGAAATGATAAAATAGACTTTCTAGAATGATTCAGGTGATTATAAGAATTTATTATTGAAAAGATGTGTCTCTTAGAGTGAAGAGGCACTTAAGGCACCCTTTGGAAGATTCATTGAATGAGGATTTTTTTTGAAGAGACACTTAAACATCTCTTGGGAAATTATTATTAGGGCTTGGAAACTCTTGAAGAAGAAGGTTCATAGAAGGGAGAGGAACTATTAGAAGAAGATAAGAAGGCTTGGAGAAGAAGAAGATCACTTGGACATGAGCCCCAAGTGGGGCGACAATGTGAGAGAGAAAGAGAGAAAGAGTGAGAGATTTCTTCTATTCTTTTCACTTTATTATTGAAGAGAATTGTAAGTAGTATACTTTTACTATACAAGGAGAGCTTAATTTCCATCAAAGATAAGTATTTTCAATGTATTTTGATTTACATCTTGTACATTGCTTCTGTGGTTTCGAATTCTTATTCAATGAAAAGTTCTTATTGTTTCTCCTTATCTAGTAAGTAGTTTTCTTTACTCTTCCCTCTTACAATGAATTAGCATGCATGTGAAGGATATAGAATTTATTAGAGTGAGAATATAATGTGAAGATTTAGCTTTGTTCTTCATTTACATGTAAACTTGATCAACTTGCATGTTAAAATTTGTTGTGAGAACAAGTAACTATTGGTAAGAATCACATGAGGTTATATGGGTGAGAATGTAGTCCATATAATTAAGAGCAAATAAATAGGGAGATGTACTTTAATGGGTGTAAAATTAAAGTACTTTAGAGTGACAGGCTTAAGCCCTGAATTTGGTTTAATGTTTTAAGTTTTGATATGAGATGTTAGCCCACATGTGGAGGGAGAAGAGGGAACTCTAGAGTGAGAGCAAGTATCCTCCCTGCCTAAGCATTATATTAATCTATATTCTTTATAGAATCAAGTAAGGGTAAAGAATATAATTGCTCCTATTTATCACAATCTATTTCACTACTTCTTTTACTTTTACACATGTCACTGATTTCATTGCATGAGGAAGAGTATTTTTAATATATAAAAACCGACATTATGATTTTTACTAAGTATTTTAGTTTAGAAGGAGTATTGGGGTAAGAGTTGTAGGATTTAATTAAAACCAAAACCTTATCAACCTTCCAAGTTAGAGCATGTTATTATAGACTAGAACTTTGCTTGAAAGCCGCTATGATTTACCGCGATCTCCGTGGGGTTGATATTCAAGGCTTAATCAGAAAGATCTATATTTATTGATAATGACATGCATACTTGCATATAAGCCCTTATATTTAAAGACATAATTTAAATTTTACTTTGCTTTGAATTCTAGTTTTTGGCACCGTTGTAAAGGAAGAAATTTAAAAAAGAAAATTAAAGGATTAAACTCTTGTATATTGTAATCTGGGATAAAGCTTTTGGTGCTGTTTTCGGGGATCACAACTGTTGATCTTGACTTTTAGGTGGATTTTAGTTGAAGTATTTAATCTTAGACTTAGAAAATTATAGTGTTGTAAAAAATGATTTGTGCAAAAAGTGTTTTTTGTATGAAAAAGTATTGTGAAGAAACTGTTTAAGTAAATAAAAGGTGTTTGTGAAAATATTTTCTTGTGTTAAAAATAGTTTTTGTTTAATTGTTACTGTATTGTATGTTTTGTTATGTATGTGAACTAAAGGATTTATAGGACTTGTGCCTTATGATCATGAGTTAGAGAAAAGAAAAAAATAAATAAACAAAATGAACTCAAAAAATAAGAAATGAGCATTGAAAAAAATTAAAATAATAACTTGGAAAATCATCATAAATCATTGAGGGATTATGTAAATCCTATGATAGTCACTCAAGTATACAAATCACTATCGTAGAAGCTGACTCGTTTGAACTAAATCTAGAGATGATCCAACTGGTGCAGAACAACCACTTTGGGAGAACTTCTTCGGAGGATCCCTATTTACACTTATCATGTTTTCTAGAACTTTGTGCTACATTTCGTTATAACGGCATGTCAGACGATACTGATAGACTAATGCTTTGTTCCTTTCTAACTAAGGGATAAAGCTAAAATGTGGTTATACTCATTAGCACCTAGCTCTACTAAAAATTGAGAGGAGCTAACTAAAAACTTCCTAGATAAGCGTTTTCCACTATCAAGGACTACTATACTTAAAAACGATATTATCACATTTTGATAGTAGGGGAATCGATATACAAAGTCTTGGAAAGATTTAAGGAACTCCTAAGAAGTGTCCACACCATGCTCTACCTAATTGGTTAATCATTCAAATGTTTTTATAATGGGTTAGTAGGATCCCTTAGGTCTATAGTTGATGCTGCCACTTGTGGATCATTAATATTAAAACCATTTGACGAAGTGTATGATTTAATTGAAAGAATGGGTATAGATGAATTTGAATGGCCGTTAGATAGGGTAAATCCTAAAAATGTAGTCAATGTTCAAGATACATATGCGGTTTCAATTCTTTCATCTTAGGTTGCTGCAATATCAACGAAATTGGTCCAATTTGGAATGAGTCAGCATCAATTTACTCCAGTAAGTAAGGAAAGTCCATTAGGGTATATGATTGATTCTAACTTAACATATGAGACTTTAAATACCATAAACAACCCCTATTATAACTTTTATAACCCAGGTTGGAGGAACCATCCTAATTTTAATTAAATTCATACTACTGGGCTGGAAGCCAACAATGGAAAAATAATCATAAAAATCCTAATGGAAGTTGAAATAATTAGGGGAACACAAATATAGACCTTCATATCCACTGGACTCTAACAATGTTCAACAATTTGAGGATAAGAAGATGGCTATAGAAGAAATGGTATTGCAAATGGGAAACCAATTGCAAAGTCAAAATACTGTGATTATAAACATAAAGAATCAACTGGGACAAATTGCTAACTTAATTAGTAATAGACCCCAAGGAACACTTCCTAGCAACATTGAGATCAATCCTAAAGAAAACACTAATGAACAAGTAGAAGTGTCTGATTAAGAAGTGGAAGAGATATAAAGGATGTAGTTAGAAAAGAGAAAGATGTTGTGAGAGATATAAAAGAAACTAAAAGACCTAAAGAACTTGATTCTAAGGATCTGGAAGAATTAATATCTCCAAATAAAATCAATTTAGAAAGACCAGCACCTCCATTTCCTCAAAGTCTTAGACAGCATGAGTTGGATAAACAATTTTCAAAATTCTTGAAAGTAATTAAGAAGTTAACGATAAATATTCATTTTGCTGAAGCTTTGGAAAAGATGCCAAGTAATGCAAAGTTTATGAAGGAGATATTAAACAAGAAAAGGAAACCTGAGGATTACGAGACAGTTGCACTAAGTGAGGAGTGTAGTGCTATACTTTAGAAAAAGCTTCCTCAGAAACATAAAGATCCTTGTAGCTTTATAATTCCATGTACAGCTGGAGAAAAATTATATGGAAAAGCTTTATGTGATTTAGGAGTGAGCATTAATGTGATGCCTCTATCTATATTTAAAAGGTTAGGTTTAGCTAATATTTCTCCAACTACAGTAACCCTTCCGTTAGTTGATCGATCTATCATTTATCCAAAAGGGGTTATAGAAGATGTGCTTGTTAAAATGGAAAAATTTATCTTTCATTTGAACTTATTGTAATAGGTCTGGACGATGATAAAGATAATCTAATTATTTTGGGGTGACCTTTCCTTGTCACTGGACAAGCTAAGAATGATGTGCAGAAAAGAAAGTTGACTATAAATTTTAATAACCAAAAATTAAATTTGGATGTATTAAAGACTATGAAATATCCAACTGAGAGAAAAGATGATGAATATTTTTGGAGGAATGAAATTGATTATATAAGTATATACCCTTTCCAAGAGAGTTTTGAGAGTAAGTTAATAGATGAGTTTGAAATGGACATTCATCATGAGTTGAAAACGTTCGTTAAAGAAGACTGTATGTATGTTCATTAGAGGTGTAAAATGATGGTCATTAATAAAAATAGTAAACATTTAATACTATGTGTTGAAAAATATCATGAATTTAAGATGAATGTACCCCATACCATTTTAAAGCTTGCCAATTTAGGGAATTTATCTACACCACCAGTCTTTATATCTTCGGATTCAACTCAATCATTAGAAGAACCGGAATTGAATGATGAAATCTGTAAAAGATCTTCTAAGAAAGAGTTTGTCAAAATCACTCAATGGCATTTTTCATGGTATACAGACAAAATGAATGAGATTCTGATGCTGGGGCAACTAGAACAAACATTCGATACATCGGTTCATCGATGTTAGCCCAAGAGCATTGTAGCAGTCAACCCATGGTTATCTTTGTTATCTATTTGGTGTGATTGTTGTTATGTTGGATTGGATAATAGTGAGATGTTGGACTTTGAACCTTGTTTGATGTGTCAGAGTGGTTTGGATTAATTTTGTGAGGTTATGCCTTGGTCTTGACTAAATTTTTGTATGAGTTCTGGTAGTAGCAGGCTGACGAGTCTGTTACGACTTAGTTCTCAACCGAAGCTGAGCATTACCTTGAAGTAGAGTTTGGACTTGGACCACTCCATGTCAACTCTATTACTTCCTTTATCTGACTTTGTCTTTATTGAGTAAGGTCAAGAAATTACTTAGTGAACAACATTTGGATGAACTGCACTAGTTTTATTTACCAGATTGTGTATACCTTAAACTTAGATTAAACCTCAAATTGGAAACACATGAGTTTTTATAATAGGGGAATTCTAGTCCAAGGGTGATAACCTTATAAAAAATTTTATAATACACCCACATTATTAGTGTAGTTTCTTTTGTTAGAAATTGAAAGTAAGTAGGGTAATTGTGAGTAGAAGGGAGATCAAATTAACCTCAGTTATTTGTTTATGAAATCTGAGTCTATGTATTAGAGTTTGTGTGTCTATGTTTGTGAGTCATTGGAGATAACGAAACTTATCTTAATATTTTAAACATATTAGCATCAAGAAATTCCTTTTAAATTTTAAAATGTATTCCTATTTAATCTTCAGTTTGTACCTATTCTACAATTTAAAATTCCTTTATAGTGTTTTGTTAAGCAATTTTAGGCTAGATTTACTTTCTACTGTATTATTCTAACAAGTGTCATTTGTTGATAAGTTTGTAGGATGTGTAGTAAATTGTAAAAGGGATCTTTCCCTGCCACATATTTTTGTACTTCATTGTTACACATTTTTGAGCTTAAGTTTAGGGGGTGGGGGAAAGATAAATGTTTCAAATTTAAACCTTACTTGTTTTCAAAACTAATGAAAATAATTTGGATATTCTTTCTAATGATTTTTCTTATGTGGAGTCATCTTAAGAATGTTAGAATTTTAAGTATATAAATGGAGTAGAAAAACATAGTTAGATTTTCAGTGAAAATGGTGAACCTAGAGTTAAGGATATTTAGTGGAGAATATGGAAAAATGAATAACTATCTTCACTAGGAAGAAATGCATTTTTGGAAAATTAAGGATTATTAGAATTTTAATTTTCAAACATTTAAGGCTCCTTTGAAAAGTATTTAAAAAAATATACATCTCTTCAAGTAAAGAAAAGTAATAAGTTTTAACTTTAAGGGAGTATAGTGGAATTCAAAATTATGTAAGGACTTCTCCAGATATAGTAATCCTCACATTAAAAAAAATAGAAAATAAAAAAAAAGTTCAGAAAGACCATGAAAAAAAATTGTGGAGAGAAGCTTGAGGAGAGGTCCTATTCAAATATTGGTTTCACTTGCGCCTTTCTAAAGTAAGGAACTTAAAACAATCTTAAGCTTGCTTTTTATACTTATATTAGTTAAATTATTTTTCAAAGAGTTTTGAAGTCTGGAAAGTAAACTTCATAGGATCCGAAGTTTGAAAAATCCACATATTTTCTGAATTAGATTTGAAAAAAAAATTCCCATGTTTAATGATAAATATTGTAGACCCTGGGCTAGTCTAATTCACTATCAGTTCTTCAAAGTTGAACTATCACATTTTTAGAACAAAATTTTAGCAATTCTAAAAGATGACCTAGTAACTCTTCTACATATATTATTTTAAAAGTGTACTACTACTTAAGGACAAGTAATGTTTAAGGTTGGGGGATTTTTATCCACCTAGAAAAGTACTACTTTTATGCAAAATTTATAATGATATTGCACTTTAAAGATATATTTTCTTGTGTTTTTTGTTGTTGGTACATCAAATTGAAGAATTTGGAGTGATTGGAGCAAAATGAACAGAAAAGGATAAAAATGGAGCACACCGGAGAAAAACGGGTCGAACTGGAGCATACCGTAGAGGAACAGCGAACCAGGCACTTATTTACCTGTGCCTAGCCCCTAACCACCACCTGGTGGCACATAACCGCCAGGTAGTGGCGCCTATCAGCTAGAAACTGGTGCATAGCCGCCAGTGACAGTTTTTGCCATAACTTCTAAAAGAAACATCGGATTTAGACTATTTTTTAAGCGTTACGAAGTGTGTTTCTTGGTCAATTCATTAGAAATGATAAAATGACATTATAGAAGGATTTCAGGTGGTTATAAGGAGTTATTATTGAAGAGATGTGTCACATGGAGTGAAGAGGCACTTAAGGCACCCTTTGAAGATTCATTGAATGTGGACTCTTTTTGAAGAGACACATAATCATATCTTGAGAAATTATAATTAGGGCTTGGAAAATCTTGAAGAATAATATTTAGAGAAGTGATAGGAACTATTAGAAGTGAAGAAGAAGGCTTGGAGAAGAAGAAGATCACTTGGGCGAGAGCCCCGAGTGGGGTGACAAGGTGGGAGAGAAAGAGAGAGAGTGAGAGGTTTCTCCTTTTCTTTTCACTTTGTTCTTGGAGAGGATTGTATAGATATTGCTTTTGCAATACAAGGAGAGTTTGATTTCCAACAAAGATAAGTATTTTCATTGTATTTTGATTTCAATCTAGTACTTTGTTTTTTGTGTTTTCAAAGTCTAGTTCAATGAAAAGTTATTGTTGTTTCTCCATGTGTGGTGAGTAGTTTTCTTTAATCTTCCCTCTTGAAATGAATTAGTATGCATGTGTATGATATAGAATTGAGTAGAGTGAATATATTGTGATGATACTATGTTTTTCATTTAAATGTAAACTTGTCCAACTTGCATGCTAAAATTTATTGTGAGAACTTGTAAGAACCAATGTGGTATTCTCTCAATCACCTATTGGTATGAATCACATGAGATTATATGGGTGAGAATGTAGTCCATATAATTGAGTGCAAATAAATAGGGAGATATACTTTAGAGGGATAGGCTAAAGCCCCCATTTTGTTTGATGATTTAAGTTTTAATATGAGATTTTAGTGATCAACCAAAAAATATATAACTTTTTATGCTAAATTTTACAATGATATTATACTTTAAAAGTATTTTTTCTTGTGTTTTTGGTTATAGGTACATCAAATTGAAGAAGTTGGAGTGATTGGAGCAAAAGGAACAAAAATGGACCAAAATGCAGCATACTGGAGAAAAATAGGTCAAACTGGAGCATACCAGACTAAAATGGGTCAAATCAGACACTTTTGTACCTGTGTCTGGAGCCTAGGCACCTCCATTTGGTGCATAGCTGCCAGGTAGTAGCGCCTATGTGCCATAAATAGTTGCATAGCCACCAGTGACGGTTTTTGGCATAACTTTTAGAAGAATCATCAGATTGGATGATTTTCGAAGTGTTGTGAAGTGTGTCTCTTAGAGAATTCATTAGGAATGAAAAAATAAACTTTCTAGAAAATTATGGGTTGGTTAAAAAGTGTTATTATGTAATAGATGTGTCTCTTGGAGTGAAAAGGCACTTAAGGCACCCTTTGGAAGATTCATTGAATGTGGATTTCTTTTGAAGAGACACTTAAGCATCTCTTGGGAAATTATAATTAGGGCTTGGAAACACTTGAAAAAAAGGATAATTAGAGAAAGGAACTATTAGAAGAGGAGAAGTAGACTTGGAGAAGAAGTGAAGACTTCGGCGTGAGCCCCAAGTAGGGCTACAAGGTGAGAGAGAGAAAGAGAGAGAGTGAGAGATTTCTTCTTTTCTTTTCACTTTGTTCTTGCAGAGGATTGCAAGGAGATTGATTTTCTGTACAAGGAGAGTTTGATTTCCATTAAAGATAAGTATTTTCATTGTATTTTGGTACTTTGTTTGTATGGATTCAAAGTGTTGTTTAATGAAAATTTCTTGTTGTTTCTTCATGTGTAGTGAGTAGTTTTCTTTACTCTTCCCTCTTGCAATGAATTAGTATGCATATGTAGATATAGAATTGAGTAGAGTGAGAATATATTATGTGATTTTCCTTTTTCTTCATTTACAAGAAATCTTGATTAACATGCATGTTAAAATCTGCTGTGAGAACATGTTAGAACCAATGTGGTATTGTCTCAGTCAACTATTAGTAAAATTCACATGAGATTTATGGGTGAGAATATAGTCCATATGGTTGAGTGCAATTAAATAGGGAGATAAGCATTTTTAAGGGTGTATAACATGAGGACTTTAGGGTGACAGACTAAAGCCCCTAATTTGGTTTGATGTGAAAAGTTTTGTTATGAGATGTTATCCCCAGGTGGAGGGAGAAGAGGGAACTCTAAAGTGAGAGCTAGTATCTTCCCTGCCTAACCCATCTACAAAATTTCAAATCACCAAATTAACTTATGTTCTTTATAGAACCAAGTAGTGGTAAAGAATATAATTTCTCCTCTTTATCACAATCTCTCTCACTTCTTGATTTACTTTTACAGATGTCAAAAATTTCATTGTATGAGGAAGAGTATTTTTAATATATCCAACCCCACTTTCTAATTTTCTCTAAGTATTTTAGTTTAGAAGTACTATTTTGTAATAATTGTAGGATTTAATTAAAACCAAACTTTTATCGACCTTCGAAGTTAGGTCATGTTCTTGTAGACTAGAACTTCTCTTTAAAGCCGTCATGACTAACAGCGATCTCCATGGAATCGATATTCGGAGCTTAATCAGAAAGCTCTATATTACTTGATAACGATACATACTTACGTAAAATCCCTACTATTTAAAGGCATAATTGAAATTTTACTTTGCTTTAGAGGAAAGCTTTTAGCATTGTTGTGGAGGAAGAAATTTGAACAAGAAAATTAAAGGATTAAACTCTTGTATATTGTAATCGGGGATCAAGTTTTTGGTGCTGTTGCCAGGGATCGAACAGTTGATCTTGACTTTTAGGAGAATTTTAGTTTAATTATTTATTCTTAAACTTAGAAAACTGTAGTGTCGTAAAAACTTTTTTTATGTGAACAGTTTTTTTTTTATGGAAAAACATTGTGAAGAAATTGTTTCTGTGAAAAATAAGGTGTTTGTGAAAATGTTTTCTTGTGTTGAATATATTTTTTGTTTAATTATTAATGTACTGTATGTTGTGTTATGTTTGTAAACTAAAAGATTTGCGGGACTTGTGCCATATGATCCTTGGTTAGAAAAAATCAAAAAAATAGAAAGAACTTGAAAAACTAGAAATGGAAATGGAAAACATTCAAGATAATAACTTAGAAAATCATAATATATCATTAAGAGATTACGTAAATCCTATGATAGGTAAAATTTACATAAATCCTATGATAAGTAAAATTTACTCAAGTATACAAATCCCTATCATTGAAGTTGACTCGTTTGAACTAAATCCAGAGATGATCCAACTGGTGCAGAACAACCAGTTTGGGGAAACTCCTTCGGAGGATACCTATTTAACACTTATCTTGTTTTCTAGAACTTTGTGCTACATTTCATTATAACGGCATGTCAAAGGATGATGTTAGACTAAGGCTTTTTCCTTTCTCACTAAGTGATATGGATAAAATGTGGTTATACTCTTTAGCACATGACTCTATTAAAAATGGGAGGAGTTAACTCAGAAATTCCTAGCTTAGTATTTTCCACCTTTAAGGACTACTAAATTTAGAAATGATATAATCTCATTTTGTCAGTATGAAGGGGAATTAATATACAAACCCTCGGAAAGATTTAAGGAACTCCTAAGAACATGTCCACACCATGCTCTGCCTAATTAGTTAATCATTCAAACTTTTTACAATGGGTTAGAAGGATTCTTTAGGTCTATAATTGACGCTGCAGCTGGTGGATCATTAATATCAAAACCATTTGATGAAGTGTATGTTTTATTTGAAATATTGGCCACAAATGAATTTGAATGTCCCTCCGCAAGGGTAAATCTTAAAAAGGTAGTCAGCATTCATGATATAGATGCGATTTCAATTCTTGAATCTTAGGTTGCTGCAATATCAAGGAAGTTGGACCAATTTAGAATGAACCAGCCTCAATTTACTCTAGCAAGTGAGGAAAGTTCATTAGGGCATATGAGATTCTAACTTATCATATGAGACTTTAAATACCATAAACAACACATATTCTAAATTTTACAACCCAGTTTGGAAGAACCATCCTAATTTTAACTGTAATCATACTACTAGGGGTGGAAATCAACAATGGAAAAATAATCATGCAAATCCAAATTAAAGTTGTAATAATTAAGGAAACACAAAATATAGACCTTCATATCCACTGGACTCTAACAATGATTAACAATTTGAGGATAAGAAGATGTTTACAGAAGAAGTGGTATTGCAAATGGGAAACTAGTTGCAAAGTCAAAATGTTGCGATTAGAAACATAGAGAATCAATTGGGAAAAATCGCTAATTACCTTAGCAATAGACCCCAAGGAATACTTCTTGGCAACACTAATATCAACCCTGAAGAGAACACTAATGAACAACAAGAAGGTGTCTGATTAAGAAGTGGAAGAGAGACAGAGGATGTGGTTAGAAAAGAGAAAGAAGTTGTAAGAGAAACAAAAGAAACTAAAAGACCTAAAGAACATGTTTCTAAGGATCTAGAAAAATTTATATCTCTAACTAAAATCAATTTAAAATGACCACCACCTCCATTTCCTCAAAGACATAGACAGCATGAGTTAGATAAACAATTTTCAATGTTTCTGGAAGTTCTTAAGAAGTTAATGATAAACATTCCTTTCGTTGAAGCTTTAGAACAGATGACAAGTTATGCATAGTTTATGAAGGATATATTAAAAAATAAAAGGAAACTTAAGGATTACGAGACAGTTGCACTAAGTGTGGAGTGTACCGCTATAGTTAAAAAAAGCGTCCTCAGAAACTTAAAGATCTTTGTAGCTTTACAATTCCTTGTGCCATTGGAGAAAAATTATGTGGAAAAGCTTTATGTTATTTAGGAGTGAGCGTTACTGTAATGCCTCTATATATATTTGAAAGGTTAGGTTTAGCTAATATTTCTCCCACTACAGTAACCCTTCAATTAGTTGATCAATCTATCATTTATCAATAAGGGGTTATAGAAGATGTGCTTATTAAAATGGATAAATTTATCTTTCCTTTGGACTTTATATTATAAGATATGGAGGAGGATAAAGATAATCCAATTATTTTGGGGTGGCATTTCCTTGTTACTAGACAAGCTATGACAAATGTGCAAAAAGGAGAGTTGACTACGAAAATTAATGACCAGGAGGTAACTATTGATGTATTAAAGACTATGAAATATCCAACAAAGAGAAAAGATGATGATTGTTTTTGGATGGATGAAATTGATTATCTATGTAAAGACCATTTCCAAGAAAGATTTTAGAGTAAGTTAACAGATGAGATTAAAATGGACTTTCATGATGAATTGAAAACATTACTTAAAGAAGACTGTATGTATGTTCGGGAGAGGTGTAAAATGATGGACGTTACCGAAAATAATAAACTTTTAATTCCATCTATTGAAAAATATCATGAACTTAAGATGAATATAGTTCATATAAATTTAAAGCTTACCTATTTAGGGACATCATCTACACCACCAGTCTTTATATCTTTGGATTCTACTCAATCACAATAAGAACATGAATTGAATGATGAAATCAGTAAAAGATCTCCTAAGAAAGAGTTATTCAAAATCATTGAATGGTATATTTCGTGGTATACAGACAAAATGAAAGCGATTCTGATGATGGGGCAACCAAAGTAAACATTTGATACATCGAGTCATCGATATTAGACCAAGCGCTTCATGAGAGTCATCCCACGGTTATCTTTGTTCTCTATTTAGTGTGATTGTTGTTATGTTGGATTGAATAATAGTGAAATGTTGTACTTTGATCCTTGTTTAATGTGTAAGAGTGGTTTGGGTTAATGTTGTGAGGTTATGTCTTGGCCTTGACTAAATTTTTATATGACTTCAGGTTGTAGTAGGATGATGAGTCTGTTAGGACTTATTCTCAACTAGAGCTGAGCATTACCTTGAAGCATGTAGAGTTTAGACTTGGAACACTCCATGTCAACTATATTACTTCGTTTATCTAACTTTGTCTTTACTGAGTAAGGTCATGAACTTACTTAGTGAACAACATCTGGATGAACTGTACTAGTTTTATTTACCAGATTGTGTATACCTTAGACTTGAGTAAACATGAAATTAGAAACACATGAGTTTTTATAATAGGGGAATTCTGGTCCAAGGGTGATAACCATATAAAAACTTTTATAATACACCCACGTTATTTGTGTAGTTTTTTCCGTTAGAAATTGAAAGTAAGGAAGGAAAATATGAGTAGAAGGGACATCAAATTAACTTCAGTTGTTGTTTGTTTATGAAATCTGTGAGTCTATGTATTAGAGTTTATGTGTCTAAGTTTGTGAGTCAAGTTGAATGAGTCATTGGAGACAACAAAACTCATCTTAATATTTTAAACTTGTTAGCACCTAGCAATTCCTTCATAAAGTTTAAAACGTGTTCCTGTTTAATTTTCAAGTTGTACCTATTCTACAACTTATAATTCCTCTAGTGTTATTTCAAGAATGTTTAGGATAGATTTACTTTCTACTGTAATATTTTACCAATTGCTATTTGTTGATATTTTTGTAGGATGTGTAGTAAATTGTAAAAGTGATTTTTCCTTATCGCATAATTTTATGCTTCATAGTTACACGTGTTTAAGCTTATGTTTGGGGGGGGATGACAAATGTTTCAAATTTAAACCTTGTTTTCAAGAGCACTAAAAATAAATTTGTATTTTAGTTCTAATGATTATTATTATGTGGAGTCATGTTAAGAATGTTAGAATTTTAAAAATAGAAATGGAGTAGGAAAACGTAGTTTAATTTTTAGTGAAAAGGATCAACCTAGAGTTAAGGATATTTTGTGGAGAACATGCGAAAATGAATAACTATCTTTAGTAGGAAGAAATGTATTTTTGGAAAATTAAGGATTCTTAAAATCTTTTTTTTCAGACATTTAAAGCTCTTCTGAAAAGTATTTAAAAAAAATACATCTCTTCAAGCAAATGAATGTAATAAGTTTTAACTTTAGAGGAGGATAGTGGAATTCAAAATAATTTAAGCACTTATCCAGATATAGTAATCCTCACACGCACACTCACACTCACACACACACACATATACATATATAAGCAGAAAAAAATTGGATCAGAAAGTTCCTGAAAAAAAAATGTGTGAGGAGAAGCTTGAGGAGAGGTCCTAATAAAAATTTGGTTTCACTCGAGTTTTTCTAGAGTAACGAACTTAGAACAATCCTAAGCTTTCTCTTTATACTTATATTAGTGAAATTATTTTTAAGAGAGTTCTTAATTCTAGAAATTAAAGTTCATAGGATCCAAAGTTTGAAAAATTTGCATATTTTTTTGAATTAAATAGGAAAACAAATTCCCATGTTTGATGATAAATATATTAGACCCTCGACTAGTCTGATTCACTAAAAGTTCTTCTAGGTTAAACTATTCATTTTTAGCACAAAATTTTAGCAATTCTAAAGGGTGATCCATTAACTTTAATCTACAAAAAGTATTTTAAGAGTGTAGTATTACTTGAGCAAGAGTAAATTTTAAGTTTGAGAAATTTTGATCAACCTAAAAATATACTACTTTTTATGCTATATTTTATAATGATATTGCACTTTAAAGGTATTTTTTCTTGTGTTTTTTGTTGTAGGTACATTACATTGAAGAATCTGGAGTGAATGGAGCAAAAGGAACAAAAATAGAGCATACTAGAGCAAAATGGGTCGAACCGGCGCATGCCAGAGCAAAGCAGGTCAAATAAGACACTTTTGTACCTGTTTTTGGTTCCTAAGCACCACCATTTGGCGCATAGCTGCTAGGCAGTGGCGCCTATGCGCCAAAATAGGCGCATAGTTGGCAGAAACAATTTTTGGCATAACTTTTAGAAGAAACATCGAATTTGGACTATTTTCAAAGCTTTGCGAAGTGTGACTCTTGGGGAATTTGTTGAGAATGATAAAATAAACTTTCTAGAAGAGTTTGGGTCGATTAAAAGGTGTTATTATGGAAGAGATGTGTCTCTTGGAGTGAAAAGACACTTAAGGCACCCTTTGGAAGATTCACTGAATGTTGACTCTTTTTGAAGATACACTTAAGCATCTCCTGGGAAATTATAATTAGTGCTTGGAAATTCTTGAAGAAAAGGATAGTTAGGGAGAGGAACTATTAGAAGAGGAGAAGAAGACTTGGGCATGAGCCCCACGTGGGGCGATAAGGTGAGAGAGAGAGAGAGAGAGAGAGAGAGAGAGAGATTTCTTCTTTTCTTTTCACTTTGTTCTTAGAGATGATTGCAAGGAGATTCCTTTTTCTATACAAGGAGAGTTTAATTTCCATCAAAGATAATTATTTTCATTGTATTTTGGTTTGAATTTGGTACTTGGTTTGTATGGATTCAAAGTGTTGTTCAATGAAAAGTTCTTGTTGTTTCTCTATGTGTAGTGAGTAGTTTTCTTTATTCTTTCCTCTTACAATGAATTAGTATGCATGTGTAGGATATAAAATTGAGCAAAGTGAGAATATATTGTGATGATTTTACTTTTTTCTTCATTACATGTAAACTTGATCAACTTGCATGTTAAAATCTGTAGTGAGAACATGTAAGAACTAATGCGGTATTGTCTCAGTCAACTATTGGTAAAAATCACACAAGATTATATGGGTGAGAATGTAGTCCATATGGTTTAGTGCAAACAAATTGGGAGATATGCATGTTTAAGAGATGTAGAATTAGAGGACTTTAGGGTGACAGACTAAAGCCCCTAATTTGGTTTGATGTGAAAAGTTTTGTTATGAGATTTTCGCTCTCAGGTGGAGGGAGAAGAGGGAACTCTAAATTAAGACCTAGTATATTCCCTACCTAACCCATCTACAAGATTTCAAATCCTCAAATTAACCTATGTTCTTTATAGAAATAAGTAAGGGTAAAGAATATAGTTGCTCCTATTTGTCACAATCTCTCTCACTACTTGATTTACTTTTAGAGATGTCACTAATTTCATTGTATGGGGAAGAATATTTTTAATTTATCCAACCCCACTTTCTAATTTTCTCTAAGTATTTTAGTTTAGAAGTAGTATTGTAGTAATAATTATGAGATTTAATTAAATCCAAACCATTATCGACCTTTCAAGCTACGACGTGTTCTTGTAGACTAGAACTTCTCTTGAAAGCCGCCGTGATTAACCGCGATCTCTGTGGGATCGATATTTGGGGCTTAATCAGAATGCTCTATATTACTTGGTAAAGATACGTATACTTGTGTAAAATCTCTACTATTTAAATTCATAATTAAAATCATACTTTGCTTTGGAGTCAAGTTTTTGGTACTGTTGTAATGGAAGAAATTTAAAAAAGATTATTAAAGGATTAAACTCTTTTAAATTGTAATTAGAGATTAGTTAGCCCCCAGGTGGAGGGAGAAGAGGGAACTCTAGAGTGAAATCTAGTATCTTCCGAAACTAACCCATCTTTAAGATTTTAAAGCATCGGATTAACCTATGTCCTTTATAAAATCAAGTAAGATTAAAAAATATAATTGCTCCTTTTTGTCAAAATCTCTCTCACAAGTTGTTTTACTTTTACACATGTCACTAATTTTATTGTATGAGGAAGGGTACTTTTAATATATATAAACCCCACTTTCGGATTTTCACTAAGTATTTTAATTTAGAAGCAGTATTGTAGTAATAATTGTAGGATTTAATTAAAATCAAACTTTTATCAACCTTCCATGCTAGGGCATATTATTGTAAACTAAAACTTCTCTTGAAAGCCGCTGTGATTTACTGTGATCTCGGTGAGATTGATATTCTGGGCTTAACTAGAAAGCTCTATATTACTTGATAATGATATGTATACTTTCATAACATCCCTACTATTTATAGACATAATTAAAATCTTACTTCATTTGGAATTTATAGAAGTTTAGGAGAATTTTAGTTAAACATGAAAGACTTAAATTTGGAATTTATAGAATTATTATATAGTGTGTTTATTTTAAAGAAAAATAAAAAAACCAAAAATATTTTTCATATCTGTCCTATTAGTTAAGTTTTTAAATTTGTATGCATTGTTTAAGAGTTGCAGAACTTGAATTTTACTACTCGGATTAGAGAGAACATTTAGGAGGATGATGAATCAGAGAAGAATCGAATAATTTAATGTAGAAATGACGGATCAATGATATAATGAATATTCATACTTGGATTATAATGTTAGTAGCTTCGAAAGAGTAAACACCAAGAGAGCGGTGAATTTTCAAGAAGATGTGCTTACTATTTTAATTTCTCAGGTTGTAGATATTTGGAGGAAGTTAGATCAATAAATAAAGAGTTATCCTCAAGGTCCCTCAGTTATTAAGAAAAACTCATTTAGACAATTGATTTAGCTTAACTATTTTGAGAATAGCCATGAGATATATAATTGTTATTCCGATTTTTACAATTCAGGTTGGGAAAATTATTTAAAATTTAATCAGAATAATAATTTTAGAGGAGAAAACAAATTTTAGGAAGATAATCTATTTAATCAAACATGTAATTGGAATAGTCAGTGTGATTTTAACAAAGAATTCTCTTTTCCTCATAATTTTAACTTCAACCCACATAAAGAGGAGAAGAAATTACTACTAGTAGAGAATGTTAATCAAATGCAGAGTTAGTTGGAAAGTCAAGGAGTTGAAATAAAGAATATGGAAAACTAACTCGGGTAGATTATTAATGCAAATAATAGTTACCCACCTAAACTCTAAGCAGATGAATGATGAGCAATATAAAGCTATCGAACTACTATTTAGAAGAGAATTCAAGGATATGTTTCAAAAGAACTTTGAGTTAATAGATGAGGATAAGGAGATTGAAAGACCATTGGAAAAACTTATTAAGGAATTAGAGAAAACTATGACGTCAACCAAGATAGATATAGAAATACCACCTTCACCACTTTCTCAGAGAATATTGATAAAATAATTAGACAAGCAATTCTCATGATTTATATATGAATTCCAAAAATCACCTAAAATTATTCCTTTTTCCAAGACATTAGATAAATGCCCAGCATTGTGAAGTTTAAAAAGGGGTTCTTAATGAAAAAATTAATTTTAAGGATCATACAATATCTAGCTTTATGAATTGAGCCAACAATATATCCTATAATAGTATCCCAAGGGGAAGAATTGATAGATAAATATGAACAAAAGAGTAACATAAAAGAGTTTGACCCAGAATCTGAATTATCTAGAGAGAATCTGATCCAAATTTTGGGAGATCTTGAAGTATCTTATAGAGATCCATTTCTTATAAATTTCAAGGAAGATATTAATAGGAAAATTGAGAAAATTAATAGAAGAATACTGGATCTAAAAAGAAATATGAGGAACAATAGTATGAATCAATCTGAAAAGGAAGAACTGAAATAAAAATTACAGTCGAGCATTTTGTAGGAATCCCTAGATCAGGAAAAGATTGGGTGATTGATCAAGGATTAATTAATTAAACTTTTGATCTATGTGGAATAATTTGTCTGGCTAATGATGTTAAACCAAGTTCTTTATGCGAGGCAACTCATAGTTATTAGTGTGGTTTCATTTAATATGCTTGAGAGTCATCATTGTTAGTGTTGTGTTGTGTTTGCTTTAGTGTTTATTGTTTTTTTTTATTAATGATTGGTAATGTTTGGACTGTCAATGATTTGATTTTATCTTTTTATGTGTCATGAGGGAGGCGATTCTTTAACCTCTTATTATGGTTAAACTTGTATGTTCTCTGGTAGTAGTTGGATTGACGAGTTCACTACGACTCAGATCATACCCAGACTTGAGTTTTACAAGAGACATCATGAATTTGAAAAATGATAGATCTATCTCAATTTTATTACTTCCTTTCTCTAACTTTGATTTCATTTGGTAGGAGTCGTGAGCCTATTTGATAAATAACTTGTGGATGATCTTAAACTATGATTTAAACTGTTAGAGGTGCTTAATAAAAAGGAATGATGTTTGAGATTGGTGTCCGGGAGCCAATATATCAAGGATAATATTATCTTTAGGATTATAATCTACAAAATCATTCTAAAGGATCTAATTTATTAGTGTTGTGATTCCTTTAGAAATTGGATGTAAGGTAGTGAGATGTTATAAGCTAATGGAAGAATTAACCTCATTTTTGTGTTTGTGTTACAATTTATATAGAACTTGAAGAACATTTTTATATTCCCATGCTGATACTTATTATGCTAGTTAAACTTTTATTTAGTGAATTTCATTCTGGCATGATTAGATTAGATTTACTTTCTACTACAGTATTACAGTCCTGAACAATTATTATAGATGTTTCTTATAGATATTTATCGCAGGTAGAATTTCAAAACTATTTTTCCTCCACCTTATATTTTCTATACTAAATGCTATATATGTTAAAAATGATGTTTGGGGGTAGGAAGAAAAATAAAATTTTAAAGTGAGTATACTTTTTTTTGTTTAATATTATTGCAAGCATGTTTTAGGCTAGCTTTACTTCTCCACAGTCATTCTATCCTGATTATACTTATATATGAACTTGATAGGATATTGTAGTAGCTAGTAAATTCAATTACTTTTTCTTCCTGCTACATTTTATGAAATTAATTGCAAAATATTTAAAAATCCAAGTTTTAGGGGAAGAAAAATTTTTAAAATTTAACTTTATTTCTGCTCAGTAGCCCATTTTTAATGTAATATCATCTTTAAAATGACTTATAGTATGTGGTGTTACCTTTAGGTTACTATAACTTTGATTTTAGGAATGTTAGAAAAATAACTTAGTTGAACGAAGACACTATTCTAGAGTTAAGTTATTTTGTAGGAAAAATTAGGAAAAGGATTTTTCTATTTACTATAGAAAGGAGTTGAATATTTGAAAAGCTAAGATTCTTAGATTTATACTTATTAAGATTTGAGCCTTTATTGCAACATTTTTTAAACTAATACTTACAATTTTTGAAAGTGAGGGAAAGTTTTGAGTTTTGGATTTTAGAAAGAGGATGGTGAAATTCAAAATTATTAAAGGCCTATCTAGATATAGTAATCCTCACATGAAAAAAAGATAGAAAAAGAGAAAAGAATAAGGATTAAAAAGATCCTAAATAAAAAAGAAAAGAAAAAGAAAAGTCAAAATAAAATATGTGAGGAATGCTTGAGGAGAATCCTAATCAAAAATTAGTTTCGCTTGAATCTTTTTAAATGAAAAGACTAAGAAACAATTCTAAGCTTATTCATATTTCAAAAGGTTATTGGTATAATTGGTATACATAAGGTGCTTAAATTCTATTTTTATACTTTCTATGAATCTTTAGTTTCACAAGTTTCAATAACTTTTGAAGTAAATAAAAAATCAATGTTCTGAAGTTGAATATGAGATATTCTTATACTCTAGTCCTAGGTTGATTTGCTAGAATTTCTCTTATGTTACACTATAAAATTTCTGAGACAAAAATTATAGGAAACTCTATTGAAACCCACTATCTTAAATCAACATATTTAGTTTTTAAAGTTATAATGTTACTTGAGGGCATGTAACAGTAAAGTTTGGGGGAGTTGACACGCCTAAAAAATTTTGATTTTTCGTATACATTTTATGCTTAATTTAGTGATGTTGACCACATTTTTGATGAGGTCTTCTCTTCTCTCTTTAGTACTTAGGATCTAGCCTTAAGCTTTTCCTTTGACTATCTTAGAGGACTAGAAGTGGAACGAACCCTTTAGAAGTTTAAACACCTCTTGACTCCCTGCAAACCCCACAAGCTTGATTGTAGACCCCTAATCACCTAGAGGGTTGAAATCAAATATGAAGGTTTAAAGGATGAGTTCCTTATAGGACTCTTTGGCCTTAGGACTACCCTGGGTGGCCTGGTTTGGTGAGGGTTGATCTGCACACATCACACTCTCACACACATTATGAACCCTAAACCCACCAAAATACCCCCAATACCCCCCAAATAACCTCCAAATACCCAAAATACCCTTTTTAACCCAAAAATCTAAAAATTTCAAAAATTCCCAGAAAATTCCAGAAAATCCCAAATATTCTCAATTTCATTTTGTTCAACTACACCATGAGCCAATTTTTCCTACTTACCCAACTTTTATCAAAATCCCCATTTCACTCATTTTTGACGTGACCGTCGACGAGGTTGTCCGAACGACCTCAGATGACAAAACAGACCACACCGTTGGGTCCAGAACGTCGATTTTAGCCGAGTAGGATACCCATTTTGCTAGTGTTTCGTGCACGAGTAAATAGCATGGAAATCGATGCATGCTATTTAAAATAAAAAAAAAAAAGGAATTCTCCCTTATATAAAACCATGCAAAACCTAACCCTAAGCCCCCAGGGGATTCTTTCCATTCGGCGCCCCCCACTCATTTTCATAAAAAAGCAAGCTCCTCTTCTTCCCGAATCTTCCCTCTTCCGAAGCTTCTCCATTTTTGTTTTCCCCTCTCCCAAAAGCTTCCTCCAGATTTTTACTTTCTCTCGCAAGTGAGAATACCTCCCCAAACCCACTTCGACTCGAGGCACTAGCTCACAGACACAAGGCATGCGAGATCCCCCTCCTCTCTTCCTCGCCAACATTATCTTTTCCTAACGAATAGCTCACGTATATTGCTGGCAAAGTTTTACTCATAGTGCCTTTCTTCCTATCTTTGACTGCTTGCTTCAAGCTCAAGGTCAATATTATGGAGAAACAAGGTTCGGCTCCTCTTGCAAGAAAGAAATTTGCTAAGTTTCTCCAGCTTCTCAAAAAGACGTATCAGAAAAACCCTTGCCAATTAGGTGTATTTTTTTAATACTGTTTTTTTTCTTAAATGTGTTATAAGTTATTTTCTATTATCATTTCTTTTTTATCTCTCATTTTATTTTCTTCTTATCCTGTTTTAAGAGTTACAGACATTAGTATAAATTTAGGATGAATTGTGCTCCAATTGAAGTTTGCAATTGCTGAAATCTTGTTAGCAGGTCTTCATTCCTAGCTGTTTACAAGAATTTGATAGTTGTAATTTTGGTTGTTACTATTGGATTTTAAGATACTGTTAACCGTAGGATTAGATTTGTACTCTCCAAGTCATAAAAATAAGCTCTTTGGTCTGATTTGCAAGAGATCAAGTGAGAATAATATAAAGGATGTTTTAAAAATTTGTGTTCTAACTAAACTGCATGTTCTTCTTTCATAGTTTGCATTAATAAAAAAGTTTATCATTTATGAACAATTTTGTTGAATACAAATTTTTTATTTATTTTTTTAAATTTTAAATTGATTCAGAGGCATGGATGTCAATCAAAACTTCTGTGTACTCTTTATCTTCACTTTTATGATTTTTAATCATCCTATGATATGAGCATGCTTTCTTATTAGAGAGTTTGATACAAAAGATAAAGCAATAATGAAGCAGACATGTAAGATTTATCCTTGGAAGATTTACACTTACACATCTAACACCTAAACTTCAATGTTTACATATATGCCACACAATTCTTTTGCATTTACATATTTAGCACACTAACTTATGTTTTTACAAATATATCACTTTACCCTATGCATGAAAAGCTGTGTTCCATTTTTTAAGGGTTTGAATAGTTACATTTTGACGCGATGTGAATGGTAAGGTGGTATGCATTTATGGGTTGAAGTTTGGATGTTAGATACGCAAATGCATAGGAGTTAGTGTGCATGTAAATTTCATTTTTATTACCTTTACATTTGGAATTACCATATACTACTACAAATTTCTGTGTTTGTTGCTAGGTAAATCCGGGCTCGCCTCGATGTTAGCTACGCCTCACAAAGCTATGTAAAGAGAATGCTAGCAAATGTGATAGCTGAGTCAGACAATTCTTCATAAAGGTATAATTCTGCTCATACCAAATTTCATTTATGCATTCACATTCATGAGTTTGATCTCAGGAAAATTTTTTTAAATTTATTTGTGGCATAGATTTCTCCTTTCTTAAATAAAATTAATATAAAGATTGCGGGTCTCAAATGACGACTAAAACTAATGATATAACACAAGTACAAAATCTTTGTGCAAATAGCTTTGAGTGAATCCTCTTGGAAACGAGGAATGTTCTTAATAATACTTTTCTTGAATTTCCTAATCAATTTAAGCTATATGAGCTTATCATTTGGAGATGCATGTTTTGTTTAGAATTAATGTGCACATTTGGATTAATACTTCATTGCGATTAATTTGAATCTCTTTTGCTTAAGTTAGCTAGATCTTTAAAACTTGAAAATATTTCTTTTTAAGATTTACTTGAAGAATGTGATTTTCGAGCTTGACAGAGATGAGATGCAGCTTATTTATTTCTTTATTTATTGGAAGTTGTATGTCGTGATGTGGCTCAAAATTTCTTCTTATTTCACTATGAAACATGTTTTTGAAGAGGTAATTGTTGGCTTGAGATCAATAATTCAATGTTTGGAAGACTTGAATATGTGTTAGTAAATACCTCTTTTGATTTGGATGTTTTGAATATGAAGTGTGGAAACTATGTGTAAATGCATATGAATTTATTGTTAGATGTGTAGGTAAAGCCCAGGTATTAAATGTGCAAAGACATCGAAACTGATTGACTTAGATATTCAATATACATGTCTTTCTTTTTGCATGATTTTTATTATACGCATTTGTACACTTATTTATGTAACATTTCATTGAACTGAATTCTCATACCAATTTGTTGGTGTGCCTTTGCGAGGTTCGTTGGAGTGCGGACGGGATACCGAGAACTCAAAGCAAGCGACGAGGTGATTTCGAATCAAGTATCTGCTGGGTAGCTTTCCCTCCTTGCAAAGGTGGCTATGAAAGAAGGTGAAGCCATTGCAACATATAAATGCAGTTTCTAATTACTTATTCTTACTCTTGAGCTTGCCTTGCAACTTCAAAAATATTTATCCTCTTTACAATATTTGATTTCACTTGGATGAAGCATTTGAGAAATTGTAATTTTAATTTTTTTTTTCTGAATCTCTTTAGATTTCCCCATTTTTGCTACTTGTTTATATGTGAAGCTTATGTTTAGATCAATTTTGCAACTCAAAACTGCTCTATGTCTAGTCCTACATGCTTCTAATTGATCTGAAGTCAATGCTTTATTGGTTTGGGAAGTTTATGAATGCTTAGCACTAGTTATACAAGAATTCTTTGTGTTTTTGCTCTTAAGTTCAATATATTATCAAATCTGATAAAAGATTATTTGGGTATTAAATTTTGGATGCTTGGCATGTAAATTCAAACCTAAACTTATTGATATATTTGCATACACGTTTCTTATACTTAAGCCTATGAAATTGTAAAGTTTGATTACTCATATATATTTCTTATACTTAAGCCTATGTGTAATACTGGTTATTTAAACTTAAAATACTTTATGTATTAAACATGAATCTAGATATAAATTTATATATTCATTTAATTTCAATGCATTTACATACTTAATACATAATAAAAATATATAAATATATAATTTTCAGATTTTTTTAAATAATATTTACATATGTATAATGTTTAAATTTTTATAATATTTAAATATATAACACCCAATTTAAACGTATTAATTTAAAATTTTGGTATTTCATATGTATATCACTTAAAAATTAAATGTACATTTATTATCTCGTCAAAATTACCGTACTTATGTAAATATACACCTAAATTATTGTATTGAATATAAAAGTATTAAATTTCTTAACTTTTTACATAAAAAAAAGAAAGTTTTTAGATCTTTAAATCATTATGAGCTTACGTCTTAAATTGAAGGATACAAATTTATATCTTAAACCTTAAGCATATGATATCCAAAAATAAGTATAAACATTCCCATAAACTCAATAACAATAATAATAAAACATACATAACGATAGTACATACTAAGATAAATATAAATACATGCATATATATCTATATAAAACCATAACAATAAGTAACAAATGAATGAAAATAACAATGCTGAAAAGGGGAAGAGAGATTATTATTATTATTATTATTATATACTAAGTTAAAGTTATATGTTTGAGGAGCTTGAAATGAATGTTAAATATGTAAACACATATGCATTGATTGACATGTATGTAAACCTTCCCCGTATTCTTATGTACGCATCTTATCACTATTTGAGAGAATGTTCATATTTGATTGTAAATATGTAAATGAGATGAAGATAGCGATCACAACAACAAAATAAAAGACAATCTTCAATCGAATTCTTCATAATTTAAATAACAAACCCATAGGATTTCGAGGTAGTTCGCCTAGCGCGACGTAAATCCTAACTTCGTCTTTAGGCTTTTGCACAGCTCTGTTGTGCAATATAAGCCCTAACACATTAGGATTCCGAGGTCGTCGTCCGATACGACATAAACCCTCACATCTTCGAGGATATTTGCATGACTGCGTCATGCAAATATAAGTCATAAATAATTAAAATTCGCAAGATTGAAATATCAGATAATATTAGGATTTTCTTAAATTCGAGCCAAACAATAGGATAGTTTGAGAAGTTTCCAAGATTCTTCTGGACCTCGACTTCTCCTACTTTTCTTCCATTGGACTCCCGAAAATAACCGTTCCAAATTTGAGCTAATCCCTTTTGAAATGTCGAAATCCAATCCTTTCGAAAACCTTAAACTTTGAAATTCTTGAGAGCAAAACCACCGATCATTATCGAGAGTTTTCTTAAATGATTCACTTCATTTAAGATGTAATTAACTATAAGGGCTTGCCCTTATAGGGAACTTTAAGAACCTAGGTAATATAAACCCTGCTTAATTCCTTTATATTAAGCATGGGAACTTGTCGGCTTATGAAATTGGTTCGTAGACCAAACGGATGTCACAAATCTTCTAGTTTATTTAACCGAGCCTCATCATCAAGCAAGTAGTGTCTACTCTCCGGGATAGATATACAGCTTGTTGTGCGGTGCTCGTTTATATAAACTATTCGGGATGTGAGATCGCTTGATTTCATATCTTAAAATTTTCAAATTTAAAATTATTTTCAAAATCAAATACTACTTTTCAAATTATTTATTTAAATTAAATTAAAAATTCACCGACAATTTCTGTAGGCGACCTCTTATCAAAAATACAACACACAAACCTAAAAATATGCCGACAATTTCTGGCGACTCCGCTGGGGACTAGTTCCTCTCTCCATTTTGATCAGATGGTTTTGCTTTCATAAATCGGTAGTGAGTCCATACCCCTATTGGACCAAATTACCATTCTTTTCGTTGGCATACCTTGCTCATTTCTGTCTTGAGTGTGTGTAGTCAACTCCTTTTGGATTATGGAGCCTATGTTTAGACATCTCTAAACAGAGAGGTTCCAGAATCCGCCTACCTCCCCAAAGAGGCGAGGTAGACCCCCAATAGGTGTGTTAGAATAGGAGTGATCTATTCATGTGATTTCGATGTGAATTCGACCTCCTCTAAATCTCGGACTGGGTCTGATACTTCATTCCTCTTTAGGTTTGACTTGTTGTAAACATGTCAAACTAAAATTCCACTCTAACAACCTTCCAATAAACTCTAAACAAAATAAAATTTTGTTAAAATTTTAATTCAAAATGAAATCCTCAAAACCCATCAAATACACAATAATAAAACAAAATGCAAAATTTTTAAATAAAAAAAATTCACATGAATAAATTTTAAAGGATGCCCAGTTTACAGGACAAGTGCGTTAACTTGAGTATTGCCGTTGAAATTACAAGGCAGAGGGCTTCACTGACTTCTGAATGTTCTTCAAAACACAACCTACACATCCACTGAAGGACTGTCCCGCGATGAAGCTGCCAACAAGTTCAAATGCCATCGATTGACAAATAAATGGATACGAGAAGGATGATAGGTTGTGGGTCCCGACCCTCCCACCACAAAACAGTTGAAAGAGACGACGACTTGATGATGGGTCGTGGGACCCAGCCCTCCCACCACAGCAAAAAAATATATGCTCAAGGACGTTTGAAGTTCAACAAAAAGATAATCAAGGAGTGAAACACGATGAAACTTTAGTATTTTAATAGGAATGACTTTAGGGGAGAATGAAATTAATCCCCTAATGACTGAGTCCTTTACTTTAAGGAATTCAGATCGAGTCCTAAGTGGATTTTGAAATGAAGCAAGTGTGGTTGAAATACGAGTAATTGACTCAGGATATCAAAAGTCTTTTAATTCTCTGCCATAAGATTGGGTCCAGACTTTTGGATGAGTTATAATATCCCAGGAATCATGTTAAGAAAACATTTCAGATTTATTAATTAGGGGAGTTTCGACATTCAAAATCTTTAACAAAAAATATGTCTTACCAGATACAGTAATTCTCAGAGAACAAAATGAGCATAAAAAAAAGAAGAAGAAAGAGAAAAAGAAGTATTCATGAGGAGAAGCTTGAGGTGAGTACACAATCAAAAATTGGTGTCTTAATCCAGACATTCAAAATCTTTAACATGTGCTCCACCAGATATAGTAATCCTCAATAAAAAAATGAAAAGCTCAAAAAAAAAGAAGAGAAAACAAGAAGGCTCCCTGAGAAGAAGCTTGAGGCAAGCATATAATCAAAAATTGGTGTCTTAATCCTCCCCCAATTAATAAAACTTGAAAGACTACCTTAAGAAGTCTCCTCTGATATTATGCTTTGAAGAGAGTCAAATGATTTAGGTCTTTTGGTCGGTCATTAATTGACTTAGAAATATTTTTGGACAATGAAAAATACTTCTATCACATGAGCATAAATTTTGAATCTGCTTAGGCCCAGAAAGAAAGAATTGAATAGAGGGCTCTGTTATTAGAAATTGATGAAAATTCAACTCTGAAGTCATATCGTTCAGTTCCCACCAAATACAACCCCAACATCAATTTGAAGAGCGTCAGAACGACTTCTCAAAGACAACTTGTACAATCCTTACAAATCAATGTCAAAGAAACGATGATCGTTGCGACAGAGCTACGAAGTTACAACATTTCCAGCTATGGGGTCTGTAGAAATAACACCTCTTTGTAGGTACTTAAAAAAAATATATAACAATTTCAATAGTACCTTGAAGAGTGGGCTGTTTTCTTTAAACGTGGCTTTAGTCAGTGGATGATGCCTCAAGAAGTACTGTGCATCATTATGTTTCAAAGACACCCTCGTTCTACGAAGCACGTAATGCTGCACTTGCTTGTAACTGGGTCCAAATCCTAAAATAAAAAAAGCATATACAACAAAAGAAAAGTCATAAAACGTAAAAGAATACAATAAAATTTCACAACAAATAAACAACAATAAATTTCCCATTAAATGAAATAACAAATAAAAGAAAAACAAAAATATAATAAATTCACCAAATATAAACAAAATAAAAAATGTCTATACAGATGAAAATGAAATTCAAATCAAAGTGAAACAAAATTCAAATCAAAACAAAAATTTAAATCAAGAGAAAATCAAAACATAAAATCAACAAAATGTCAAAAAAAAACAAATAAAAAATTTAAATTCCTCTCCTGACTCGGTAGCAAGTTGAGCTTCATCAGCCTAGGGGTGTCCTCAAACCCTTCCTTCTCGACGAGGTTTATTTTTTCAAAATCCTAATCTAAACAAAATTTGAAGATTAAAACAAAATTAACATAAAAAAAGGGAAAGAGAAGAGAAAAGAAAATGGAAAAGAAAATGGAAAAGAAAATGAACGAAAAATCTTTTAAAAATCTGAATGTCAAAACGAATTCCAAATTAACATGAGCTCTAATTAAACAGAAAATGAAAATTAATCACTAAAACAAAATGAATCTAAATCTCAAATTGAATTCCGATCTGAATCCTCTAATTCGAACCTTTCAGTTCTTATCTCAATCAAAATCTGTTTGAAACTCTTTTGAAATTTGAATATTTTCCTCGACTTATTGCTAAGTCAAGTCTTTTCGACTTGGTACACTTACCGACTCCTTTCAATTCTCTTTCTTCTGTGTCTTAGAGGATCAACTAGTTCTATTGACACGGAGCCACGAACTTTGTTTGATTTGGTTCTGATGGCATGAGACTGGGTCCCTCTTCATACATTACAACTTTCCGAGGCTGGTACCTACATTCCAGTCCTCATCTTGGGATCAGTACCTACATTCTGACTCCCGTAAAAAATTCCGAGACTGGTACCAAAATTCCAGTTCTCATTTCAAGGTCGGTACCTATATTCCGACTCTTTCTTTTTGAGATCGATACCTAAATTTCGATTCTCTTTCGAATTGATACCTAAATTTCAATTCTAAATTCCGAGACTGGTACCTAAATTCCAGTTCTCTTCCTTCGAGGTCGGTACCTAAATTCCGACTCTCATTTGTGATCGATACCTAAATTTTTATTCTCTTTCGAATTGATACCTAAATTTCAATTCTAAATTTCGAGACTGGTACCAAAATTTCAGTTCTCTTCCTTCGAGGTCTGTACCAAAATTCCGACTCTCATTTGAGATCGAAACCTAAATTTTGATTCTCTTTCGAATTGATACCTAAATTTCAATTCTAAATTCCGAGACTAGTACCTAAATTCCAGTTCTCACTTCGTGGTCGGTACCTAAATTCTGACTCTCCTTTCGAGATCGATACCTAAATTTCGATTCTCTTTTAAATTGATACCTAAATTTCAATTCTAAACTTCCGAGACTTGTACCTAAATTCCAGTTCTCACTTCGAGGTCGGTACCTAAATTTCGACTCTCCTTTCGAGATCAATACTTGAATTTCGATTCTCTTTCGAATTGATACCTAAATTTCAATTCTAAATTCTGAGACTGGTACCTAAATTCCAGTTCTCTTCCTTCGAGGTCGGTACCTAAATTCCAACTCCCCTTTCGAGATCGATACCTAAATTTCGATTCTCTTTCGAATTGATACCTAAATTTCAATTCTAAACTTTTCGAGACTAGTACCTCAAATTTCCGCTCTCATTTCGAGGTCGGTACCTAAATTCCCGACTCTCCTTTCGAGATCGATACCTAAATTTTGATTCTCTTTCGAATTGATACCTAAATTTCAATTCTAAACTTCCGAGATCGGTACCTAAATTTCGCTCTCATTTCGGGACAAGTACCTAAATTCTAGTTCTCATTCCGAGATCAGTACCTAAATTCTGACTCTCATCCTTTTCTCGTCGATACCTAAACTCTGATTCTCACTCCGCTGCTGGTACCTAAATTCCAGTTTTCTTCATAATCCTGAGGTTGAAACCTAGGTTTCAATTCTCATTTCAAATCCAAACTTTAAATTCAAAATTTCCTCAAATTGATTTTAAACCAAACTTCAATCTAAATTAAAATTCAAGCTAAAATCTAAGCTCACACATTGAAACTTGAACATGAAATGAAATGAAATCTAAATCGAATTCCCCAGATCATGTGATTTGGAGTTCACCTCCTTTTTCATTCCCCAGCGAGAGTTCAGGAACCTCCAGTCTTGGAGATATACCTGATACTCCCCAGCGGAAGTTCTTCTACTTCGTTCTAAGTTTGTCACTTAGACGTCTGTGTTGGTTTTGTTGATCTATTCGGTCAACACCAATACGCGCGGTGTGCTTGATTAGCACACCACACCTATTGGGGGTCCATTTGTTGACCTCATTTTCGATGAGGTCTTCTCTCTCTCTTTAGTACTTAGGATCTAGCCTTAGGCTTTTCCTTCGACTATCTTAAAGGACTAGAAGTGGAACGAACCCTTTAGAAGTTCAAACACCTCTTGACTCCTCGCAAACCCCACAAGCTTGATTGTAGACCCCTAATCACCTAGAGGGTTGAAATCAAATATGAAGGTTTAAAGGATGAGTTCCTTATAGGACTCTTTGGCCTTAGGACTACCCTGGGTGGCCTGGTCTGGTGAGGGTTGACCTACACACATCACACTCTCACACACATTCTGAACCCTAAACCCACCAAAATACCCCAATACCCTCCAAAAAATCTCCAAATACCCAAAATACCCTTTTTAACCCAAAAATCTAAAAATTCCAAAAAATTCCTAGAAAATTCCAAAAAATCCCAAATAGTCTCAATTTCATTTTGTTTAACTACACCGTGAGCCAATTTTGCCATACCCCACTTTTATCAAAATCTCCATTTCACTCATTTTTGACGTGACCGTCGACGAGGTTGTCCGAACGACCTCAGATAACGAAACAGACCGCACCGTTGCGTCCGGAACGTCGATTTTAGCCAGATAGGATACCCATTTTGCTAGTGTTTCGTGCACGAGTAAATAGCATGGAAATCGATGCATGCTATTTAAAATTAAAAAAAAAGGAATTCCCCCTATATAAACCCATGCAAAACCTAACCCTAAGCCCCCGGGGGATTCTTTTCATTCGGCGCCCCCCACTCATTTTCACAAAAAAGCGAGCTCCTCATCTTTCTGAATCTTCCCTCTCCCGAAGCTTCTCCATTTTTGTTTTCCCCTCTCCCAAAAGCTTCCTCCAGATTTTTACTTTCTCTCGCAAGTGAGAATACCTCCCCTATCCCACTTCAACTCGAGGCACTAGCTCACAGACACAAGGCATGTGAGAACCCCCTCCTCTCTTCCTCGCCTACATTATCTTTTCCTAACGAACAGCTCACGTATATTGCTGGCAAAGTTTTACTCATAGTGCCTTTCTTCCTATGTTTGATTGCTTGCTTCAAGCTCAAGGTCAATATTCTGGAGAAACAAGATTCGGCTCCTCTTGCAAGAAAGAAATTTGCTAAGTTTCTCCAGCTTCTCAAAAAGACATATCAGAAAAACCCTTGCCAATTAGGTGTATTTTTTTAATACTGTTTTTTTTCTTAAATGTGTTATAAGTTATTTTCTATTATCATTTCTTTTTTATCTCTCATTTTATTTTCTTCTTATCATGTTTTAAGAGTTAAGGACATTAGTATAAATTTAGGTTGAACTGTGCTCCAATTGAAGTTTGCAATTGCTGAATCTTGTTAGCAGGTCATCATTCCTAGCTGTGTACAAGAATTTGATAGTTGTAATTTTGATTGTTACTATTGGATTTTAAGATGCTGTTAACCGTAGGATTAGATCTGTATTCTTCAAGTCATCAAAATAAGCTCTTTGGTCTAATTTGCAAGAGATCAAGAGAGAATAATATAAAGGGTGTTTTAAAAAATTGTGTTCTAACTAAACTGCATGTTCTTCTTTCATAGTTTGCATTAATAAAAAAGGTTATCATTTATGAACAATTTTTTTGAATACAAATTTTTTTATTTATTTTTTAAAATTTTAAATTGATTCAGAGGCATGGATGTCAATCAAAACATCTGTGTACTCTTTATCTTCACTTTTATGATTTTTAATCATCCTATGATATGAGCATGCCTTCTTATTAGAGAGTTTGATACAAAAGATAAATCAATAATGAAGCAGTCATGTAAGATTTATCCTTGGAAGATTTACACTTACACATCTAACACTTAAACTTCAATGTTTACATATATGCCACACAATTCTTTTGCATTTACATATTTAACACACTAACTTATGTTTTTACAAATATATCACTTTACCCTATGCATGAAAAGCTGTGTTCCATTTTTTAAGGGTTTGAATAGTTACGTTCTGACGCGATGTGAAAGGTAAGGTGGTATGCATTTATGGGTTGAAGTTTGGATGTTAGATACGCAAATGCATAGGAGTTAGTGTGCATGTAAATTTCATTTTTATTACCTTTACATTTGGAATTACCATATACTACTACAAATTTCTGTGTTTGTTGCTAGGTAAATCCGGGCTCGCCTCGATGTTAGCTACGCCTCACAAAGCTATGTAAAGAGAATGCTAGCAAATGTGATAGCTGAGTCAGACAATTCTTCATAAAGGTATAATTCTGCTCATACCAAATTTCATTTATGCATTCACATTCATGAGTTTGATCTCAGGAAATTTTTTTTTAATTTATTTGTGGCATAGATTTCTCCTTTCATGAATAAAATTTAAATAAAGATTGTGGGTCTCAAATGACGATGAAAACTCATGATATAAGACAAGTACAAAATCTTTGTGCAAATACTTTGAGTGTATCCTCTTGGAAACGAGGAATGTTCTTAATAATACTTTTCTTGAATTTCCTAATCAATTTAAGCTATATGAGCTTATCATTTGGAGATGCATGTTTTATTTAGAATTAATGTGCACATTTGGATTAATACTTCATTGCGATTAATTTGAATCTCTTTTGCTTAAGTTAGCTAGATGTTTAAAACTTGCAAATATTTCTTTTTAAGATTTACTTGAAGAATGTGATTTTCGAGCTTGACAGAGATGATATGCAGGTTATTTATTTCTTTATTTGTTGGAAGTTGTATGTCGTGATGTGGCTCAAAATTTCTTCTTATTTCACTATGAAACATGTTTTTGAAGAGGTAATTGTTGGCTTGAGATCAATAATTCAATGTTTGGAAGACTTGAATATGTGTTAGTAAATACCTCTTTTGATTTGGATGTTTTGAATATGAAGTGTGGATACTATGTGTAAATCCATAAGAATTGATTGTTAGATGTGTAAGTGAAGCCCAGGTACTAAATGTGCAAAGACATCGAAATTGATTGACTTAGATATTCGATATACATGTCTTTCTTTTTGCATGATTTTTATTATACGCATTTGTACACTTATTTGTGTAACATTTCATTGAACTGAATTCTCATACCAATTTGTTGGTGTGCCTTTGCGAGGTTCGTTGGAGTGCGGACGAGATACCGACAACTCAAAGCAAGCGACGAGGTGATTTCGAATCAAGTATCTGCTGGGTAGCTCTCCCTTCTTGCAAAGGTGGCTATGAAAGAAGGTGAAGCCATTGCAACATATAAATGCAGTTTCTAATTACTTATTCTTACTCTTGAGCTTGCCTTGCAACTTCAAAAATATTTATCCTCTTTACAATATTTGATTTCACTTGGATGAAGCATTTGAGAAATTGTAGGTTTATTTTTTTTATTTTGAATCTCTTTAGATTTCTCCATTTTAGCTACTCTTTTATATGTGAAGCTTTTGTTTAGATCAACTTTGCAACTCAAAACTGCTCTATGTCTAGTCCTACATGCTTCTAATTGATCCGAAGTTAATGCTTTATTGGTTTATGAAGTTTATGAATGATTAGCACTAGTTATACAAGAATTCTTTGTGTTTTTGCTCTTAAGTTCAATATATTATCAAACCTGATAAAAGATTATTTGGGTATTAAATTTTGGATGCTTGGCATGTAAATTCAAACCTAAACTTATTGATATATTTGCATACACGTTTCTTATGCTTAAGCCTATGAAATTGTAAAGTTTGATTACTCATATATTTTGACACTTAAATATATAAATGTGTAATACTGGTTATTTAAACTTAAAATACTTTATGTATTAAACATGAATCTAGATATAAATTTATATATTCATTTAATTTCAATGCATTTACATACTTAATACATATTAAAAATATATAAATATATAATTTTCGGATTTTTTTTAAATAATATTTACATATGTATAATGTTTAGATTTTTATAATATTTAAATATATAACACTCAATTTAAACGTATTAATTTAAAATTTTGGTATTTCATATGTATAGCACTTAAAAATTAAATGTACATTTATTATCTGTCAAAATTACTGTACTTATGTAAATATACACCTAAATTATTGTATTGAATATAAAAATATTAAATTTCTTAACTTTTTACATAAAAAAAAGAAAGTTTTTAGATCTTTAAATCATTATGAGCTTACGTCTTAAATTGAAGGATACATATTTATATCTTAAACCTTAAGCATATGATATCCAAAAATAAGTCTAAACATTCCCATAAACTCAATAACAATAATAATAAAACATACATAACAATAGTACATACTAAGATAAATGTAAATACATGCATATATATCTATATAAAACCATAAAAATAAGTAACAAATGAATGATAATAACAATGCTGAAAAGGAGAAGAGAGATTATTATTATTATTATTATTTTATACTAAGTTAAAGTTATATGTTTGAGGAGCTTGAAATGAAAGTTAAATATGTAAACACATATGCATTGATTGACATGTATGTAAACCTTCTCCGTATTCTTATGTACGCATCTTAACACTATTTGAGAGAATGTTCATATTTGATTGTAAATATGTAAATGAGACGACGATAGCGATCACAACAACAAAACAAAAGACGATCTTCAATCGAATTCTTCATAATTTAAATAACAAACCCATAGGATTTCGAGGTAGTTCGCCTAGCGCGACGTAAATCCTAACTTCGTCTTTAGGCTTTTGCACAGCTCTGTTGTGCAATATAAGCCCTAACACTTTAGGATTCCGAGGTCGTCGTCCGATACGACATAAACCCTCACATCTTCGAGGCTATTTGCATGACTGCGTCATGCAAATATAAGTCCTAATTAATTAAAATTTGCAAGATTGAAATATCAGATAATATTAAGATTTTCTTAAATTCGAGCCAGACAATAGGATAGTTTCAGAAGTTGCTAAGATTCTTCTTGGATCCTCAGCTTCTCCTACTTTTCTTCCATTGGACTCCTGAAAATAACTGTTCCAAATTTGAGCTAATCCCTTTTGAAATTTCAAAATTCCAATCGTTTGAAAACCTTAAACTTTGAAATTCTTGAGAGCAAAACCACTGATCATTATCGAGAGTTTTCTTAAAAGATTCTCTTCATTTAAGATGTAATTAACTATAGGGGCTTGCCCTTATAGGGAACTTTAAGAACCTATGTAATATAAACCCTGCTTAATTCTTTTATATTAAGCAGGGGAACTATTCGGCTTATAAAATTGGTTCATAGACCAAACGGATGTCACAAATCTTCTAGTTTATTTAACCGAGCCCCATCATCAAGCAGTGTGTCTACTCTCCAGGATAGATATACAATTTGTGGTGCGGTGCTCGTTTATATAAACTATTCGGGATGTGAGATCAGTTTGATTTCATATCTTAAAATTTTTAAATTTAAAATTATTTTCAAAATCAAATACTACTTTTCAAATTATTTATTTAAATAAAATTAAAAATTCGCTGACAATTTTTGTAGGCGACCTCTTTTAAAAAATACAACACAAACCTAAAAATATGCCGACAAGTGATATTGCACTTTACAGGATGTTATTTTGCATGTTCTTTATTTTAGGTACAGGAAATGGACATTTAGAGAAAAAAAGCAAAAATAGTGCAATTTGGAGGAAAAACAAGCAACAAAATAAATTTTGGCTTGGCACATATTGATGTGTCTTTCTATGCTTTATCTAATTTATACTTCTTGCATATTTTTGAATGAAATTACAATTTATAGAAAGGTTGTTTTATGCTTTTCTTGTAGGTGAAGATGTTAGGAATGCAACAAAACTAAAACGGGGTGAAATGGAGCTAAGACGAAGCTAAAATGGACCAATACGGTAGAACTGCGCAGAGTGGCTCCGATGGCGCCTAATAAGGCGCCGACTACACCAGAATCCCAAGAGCTATGATTTTGGGCACGAAAAGTGCCCAAAAACAGGGCCGATAGTGCGAGGTACTATTAATGGCCATATACATTGAATCTGGGTGTTTTTTGGAAGCTTTCTCTAGGCAACTCTTGAGAAATTTGTCCATACACTATAATAAAGTGATTTTATGTCAGAAAAAGTGTTTTCTGTGAGTGGGAAAATGTTAAGAATGTTTATAGATCATAGAATAAGAGTAGAAATGTAGATTTTGACTTTTTTAGAGAGATTGGTGAGGGGATTTTGAGAAAATCTGTAAGGAAATGTCCTAGCAATGCATGGATCAGGGGAAGACTTTGTGGGAGAGATTTTTATCTTTCTTTCAAGAGGAAAAAACTAAGTATTGTGTTATTAATTATCTTATGATTTTATAAACACTTATCAAGTGGATTAGCTATGATGAAATCAAGTTATTCATTGTGCTTTCTTTGTGTTTTGTGATATTTTTCTGTTACTCTTTCTACTTATTTATAAATAGTGACATGAGAAAATTATGTCGTTATTTTCCTTTTACTTATTTTTACAATTAGTAGGATTCATGTTTAGGATATTGGATGGATGATAGAAGAAGTTTTAATTATAAAATGTGATGATTTTTACTTGCACTTCATTTACATTAGAATAAGGGCCCATTGTAGTGTTAAAATTCGTTGTAATTGCACTAAGATCTGAGAGGGCATTGTAATTCTCAATAAAGTGGAACCACTATCAATTTCCATGGATGTGTGAGTAGTCCATGGGGAGATGAGTTGAAAAAGTTATTTAAAGAAGACTGTATGTATGTTCAGGAGAGGTGTAAAATGATGGACGTTACCGAAAATAGTAAACTTTTAATTCCATCTGTTGAAAAATCTCATGAACTTATGATGAATGTACCCCATACAATTTTAAAGCCTACCTATTTAGGGAATTCATCTACACCACCAGTCTTCATATCTTCAGATTTGATTCAATCATAAGAACTTAAATTGAATGATGAACATGATAAAGTTATCAAATTAAGACTTGGAAGAGAATTAAAGGATATATTTCAAAAGAACTTTGGGTTAAGAAAAGAGGATAAGGATATTGAAAACCCACCCCTACCATTTACTCACTACCAAGGAGAAGAATTTGATCCAAAATCTGAATTATCTAGAGAGAATCCGATCCAAAAGTTGGGAGATATTGAAGTATCTTATAGAGATCCATGTTTTATAAATTTCAAGGAAGAATTAGTATGCAAATTGAGAAAATCATTAGAAGAATATTAGATCTAGAAAGAAATATGTGGAACAATGATATGAAACAATCCGAAAATGAAGAGCTGAAAGAAAAATTACAATTTGAGGATGTTGTAGGAATCCCTGGATCAAAAAAAAGATTGGGCAATTGATCAAGGATTACTTAAATGGAATTTTGATCTAGGAGGAATCATTTGTATGGCTGGCGACGTTAAACCTAGTGCTTTATGAGAGGCAACTGATAGTTATCAGTGTGGTTTGATTTAGTGTGCTTGAGAGTTATGATGGTTAGTGTTGTATTGTGTTTGCATGGATTGATCAGATTGATTGATTTTTTATTGATGTTTGATGTGTAAGATTGGTTTTGGTTAATTTTGTGAGGTTATGCCCTGGTCTTGACCAAATTTGTTTATGATTTCTGGTAGTAGCAGACTAACGAGTCTGTTTGTTTCCGGAGCTGAGCATTACCTTGAAGAATGTAGGGTGTAGACTTGGACCACTCCATGTCAAGTATATTACTTCCTTTATCCAACTTTGTCTTCACTGAGGAAGGTCATGAACGAACTTAGTGAACAACATCTAGATGAACTGCACTACTTTTATTTATCAGATTGTGTATACCTTAGACTTCAAGTAAACTTGAATTTGGAAACACATGATTTTTATAATAGGGGAATTCTGGTCCGAGGGAGATAACAATATAAAAAATTTTATAATACACCCATGTTATTGTGTAGTTTTTTTTGTTAGAAATTGAAAGTAAGGAGGGGAAATGTGAGTAGAAGATCAAATTAACCTCAGTTATTGTTTGTTTATGAAATATGTGAGTTTATGTATTGGAGTTTGTGTGTCTATGTTTGTGAGTCAAGTTGAATGAGTCATTGGAGACAACAAAACTTATCTTAATATTTTAAACTTGTTAGCATTTAGCATTTCCTTTATAAAATTTAAAATGTTGTTCCCATTTAATCTTCAATTTGAACATATTCTACTATTTAAAATTCCTTTATAGTGTTATGTCAAGCATGTTTAGTCTAGATTTACTTTCTACTGCAATATTCTACCATGTGTTATTTGTTGATATTTTTGTAGGATGTGTAGTAAATTGTAAAAGTAATCTTTCCCTGCCGCATATTTTTGTACTTTATTGTTAAACATGTTTGAGGTTTAGTTTGGGAGGGAGCTAAAAATGTTTCAAATTTAAACCTTACTTGTTTTCAAAAATACTACAAATAAATTTGTATTTTATTTCTAATGATTATTTTTATGTAGAGTCGTCTTAAGAATGTTAAAATTTTTTAAGTATTCAAATGGAGTAGAAAAACTTAGTTGATATTTTTAGTGCAAAAGGGTGAACCTATAGTTAAGGTTATTTAGTGGAAAACATAGGAAAATGAATATCTTTAGTAGGAAGAAATGTATTTTTAGAAAGTATTTAAAAAAAATAAATGTATATCTTTTTAAGTAAAGGAAAATAATAAGTTTTAACTTTAGAGGAGGATAGTGGAATTCAAAATCATTTAAGGACTTCTCCAGATATAGTAATCCTCACACAAAAAAAAACAAAAAAAAAGAAAAAATAAAAAAAAATTGATCAAAAAGATCCTGAAAAAAAAAAGAGAAAACAAAATCTGAGGAGAAGCTTGAGGAGAGGTCCTCATCAAAATTTGGTTTCATTTGAGTCTTTCTAGAGCAAAGAACTTAGAACAATCCTAAGCTTTCTTTTTATACATATATTAGTTAAATTATTTTAAAAGAGTTCTTAAGATTAGAAAGTAAAGTTCATTGGATCCGAAATTTGAAAAATCAATTTATTTTTCTGAATTAGATAGAAAAACAAATCCCCAAGTTTGATGATAAATATTTTAGACCCTGGGCTAGTCTAATTCACTAGAAGTTCTTCTAAGTTGAACTATCACATTTTTAGAACAAAATTTTAACAATTATAAAAGGTGACCCATTAACTCTAATCTATAAAAATTATTTTAAAAGTGTAGTATTACTTGAAGACAAGTAATATTTAAGTTTGGGGGAATTTGATAAACCTAAAATTGTACTACCTTTTATGTCATATTTTATAATGATATTGCACTTTAAAGGTATGTTTTATAGTGTTTTTGGTTGCAGGTGCATAAAATTGAAGAATTTGGAGTAATTTGAGCAAAAGGAATAAAAAGGGGCCAAAATGGAGCATACCAGAGCAAAATGGGTCAAGCTGGAGCATACTGAGCTAAAACGGATCAAATTGGACACTTATGTACCTGTGTCTGGTGCTTAAGCTTCAAATTTGGCGCTTAGCCTCCAGACACTGGCGCTTAAGCGCCAACCCGACGGTGCTTAGGCGCCAGTGACGGTTTTTGGCATAACTTCTTCTAGAAACGTCGGATTTGGATGATTTTTGAAGAGTTGCAAAGCTTATCTCATGTGGAATTCATTGGAAAAGATAAAATAAACTTTCTAGAAGAGTTTGGGTTAGTTACAAGGAGTTATTATGGAAGGGATGTATCTCTTGGAGTGAAAAGGCATTTAAAGCACCCTTTGGATGATTCATTTAATGTGAACTCTTTTTGAAGAGACACATAAGCATCTCTTGGGAGATTATTATTAAGGCATGTAAACTCTTAAAGAAGGAGATTTAGATAAGGGAAAGGAACTATTAAAAGAGGAGAAAAAGGCCGAGAAGAAGAAGACTTGGGCGTGAGCTCCAAGTGGGGTGACAAGGTGAGAGAGAAAGAGAGAGTGTGAGAATTTCTTCTTTTCTTTTCACTTTGTTCTTGGAGATGATTGTAACGAGATTGCTTCTACTATACAAGGAGAGTTTGATTTCCATCAAAGATAAGTATTTTCATTTTATTTTGATTTGATTCTAATACTTTGTTTGTGTGGTTTCAAAGACTTGTTCAATGAAAAGTTCTTGTTGTTTCTCCATGTGTAGTGAGTAGTTTTCTTTATTCTTTCCTCATACAATAAATTAGTATGCATGTGTAGGATATAAAATTGAGTAGATTTAGAATATATTGTGATGATTTTACTTTGATCTTGATTTACATGTAAACTTGATTAATTTGCATGTTAAAACCTGTTGTGAGAACATGTAGGAACCAATGCGGTATTGTCTCTGTCAACTATTGGTAAGAATCACATGAGATTATATGGGTGAGAATGTAGTTCATATAATTGAGTGCATATAAATATGGAGATATGAATGTTTAAGAGGTGTAGATTTAGAGGACATTAGGGTGACAGACTAAAGCCCCTAATTTTGTTTGATGTGAAAAGTTTTGTTATGAGATGTTAGCCCCCAGGTGGAGGGAGAAGAGGGAACTCTAGAGTGAGAGCTAGTATATTCCCTGCCTAACCCATCTACACAATTTCAAATCATCAAATTAACATATATTCTTTAGAGAACCAAGTAAGGGTAAAGAATATAATTGCTCCTATTTGTCACAATCTCTCTAGCTACTTGTTTTACTTTTACACATATCACTAATTTCATTGTATGAGGAAGAGTACTTTTAATATAATTAAACCACACTTTCTAATTTTCATTAAGTAGTTTAGCATTTGAAGTAGTTTTGCAGTAATAATTGTAGTATATAATCAAAACCAAACTTTTATTGACCTTCCAAACTAAGGAGTGTTGTTGTAGACTAGAACTTCTCTTGAAAGCCGTTGTGATTAACCACTATCTCTGTGGGATTGATATTCGGGGCTTAATTAGAGATTTCTATATTACTTGATAACAATATGTATACTTGTGCAGAATCCCTTTCAAGACATCAATTAAGCTCTCATTTGCATCGGCATCAAGTTTTTGGCGTCGTTGTAAAGAAAGAGATATAATTGAAAGGAAATATAAAGTATAAAAAACATAAGCATAAATATCTGGGATCAGTATTTCTTATATTTTGGTTACATGTAGAACAAAATGAGTTTATGAAGAAAAAGAGTTAAAAAGGAGCAAAAATGAGCCCAAAAGAGCAAGAAGCTGATTATGGCGCCTAGGCGCCAGTCACAGCAAATTATTTCTAGAGATTTCTTAACGGTTATTGGATGGTTATTGACTCTTTCAAACTGATCTAGAAGCCACAAGACATTTTCCCACATGTTATAAACCAAATGCAATGAAAATAGACACCGGAAAGCAGTTATTAAATGAAGAAGTGCAACTTAAATGTGAAGGGGTGCGTCCATTCGCACAGTGATCCTGGCGCCACCGTTAAATTCAAGAACATTCAATGAATGTGGATGAATCTTGAAGAGGTGTTTTAAGAAACCCTTGGTCATTTCTGGAGTTCTATAAATAGAGGACCATTTCTACAGCAAGGTGTGCTAAGTGTGTGTGGAGTGTACAAAGTGTGTAAGAGTGAGTGAGTGGCGTGTGAGGGAGAATTAAGTGTTAAGTGTCTTCTTCTTTATTTTAGTGAGTGTTTAGTGTGAATTGAAGAGTCAAAGTCCTGTAGAGTCTGTGGAGTCAGAGAAACTTCAAAGGATTGCTTGGATTACATTCCAGATAAGTATTTATATCTTGTTTCTTAAGTTTAGTGCTTTGGATTTAAGTTTTATGAATAAGATTTGTGGTGTAATTTCTATGCTTTCTCAGTAGTCTTCTTTTTTTTGTCTCTACGAATATGAAATGAATTAATAATAGATTTAAATTAGATTTGAGAACTTAATTTCTTTTCTAAAAAAATTGTGATGATACTATACTTAATATTAATTTACTTTACAAATTGGCCTCTTGTATTGTTAAAAACTATGGAGAATTCTTAAGACCTGACCATGGGCTAAGCAATGCTTAAATTGTATGTACCACATTTCTCTTGAAGGGGAGGTGAAAATAAATAGGGAGATAATATTTAATGGGTGTAGAATTGATTATGTTTTTAGTGTGATAGGCTAAATTCAATCAATTTGGTTTTAAAAAGAGGTGATGGGTCACTAGTAGGCCAAACCATAGGCGACCAATCGAGGGGGTGTGGGGGACCTTGTAGTGAGAGTCTAGAAATTCATCCCTTTCTACTAATAATACATTCTAATTCAATCTTTTAAGCTAGCCAATGTTCTTTATGACCTGGACCAAAGGGTAAAGGATATATATGCTCCTATTTGTCACAATACCACATTTATAAGTTCTCAACTAATTTTATTGCTTATTAATCATGAAATATTTCGTATGGTGAAAGAGTCTTTATTTATTGTTTTGTCACTAGTTAATTTTCATATTCTGCATATTTTAATTAGTTTTAAATTAAAAGATTTTAAATATTAGTTTTCTTTCTTGTAACTAAACTAATCCTCGTGGAATGGATATCTGGGGTTTTAAAAAGAAAACTCTATATTACTTGAAACGATACGTATACTTGCGTAGTACCCCTAGTGTGCGATTTATATTTTATTATCAAAAATTTATTCTTTAATTATCGTACATTAGCCACTTAATCAGATTTGGGATCAAATTTGGCCATAATTTACTTAGCTAATTTACTTACGTAATTGCGGTCAGGTCAAGTTTTAGGATTTGTTGCCGAGGATTACAACTAATTATAAGAAAGCAAATTAAAGTTGTGTTACTTAGAAGTGGAAAAGAACTAAAGGATGGAAAAGAGAGTAAGATTCAGAAAGAAACTAAAGTGGTAGAAGTTGATAAACCTAAAGAATAACTACCTGAAACAGAGAAACAATTACCATCGTATAATGAATATGAAAAATTTCCACCTCCATTTCCACGACTTAAGCAGCAAAAATTGGATCAACAATTTTCTAAATTTTTTGAGGTATTTGATCCATGAAAAAGAAGTACATATTTTTAGTGTACATTTCATGCTCGCTTTATTCACATTTTTAAAGATATTACACTATAAAGAAAGTAATTTTGCATATTTTTGTTTTCAAGTATAAAAATATGATTTTAGAGAAAATGAAGCAAAAACTATGCAATTTTGAGCCAAAATGAGCAAGAAAGAAACTTCTGACTTAGCACATATCAATATGTCTTTCTATGCTTACTATCTTTCATATTTCTCACATGTTTTTGGATGAAATTATACTTTTGAGAAATGTTATTTTTATGTCTATCTTATAGGTAAAGATGTTAGGAACGCAACGCAACTGAAATGGGGCGAAACGGAGTTGAAACGAAGCCAAACAGAGCAAAATGGTGAAGCTGCCCCAAACCCGGCGCCTAGGCCCCAAACCCGGCGCCTAGGCGCCAGTAACGACTAGAAAACGGCGCCTAGTCGCCAGAATCATCCAGAAACGGTTATGTGATAGATTTTTGACAACTTTGGGAGTTATTTTGACTGTGTTAAGTAGTTTCTAGGCCTTCTAGAAGCCTGGAAGTTATTCCTAATATATAGGACATGTGATACAATGTATCTGGACACATTGAAACGGTTTTAAACGCGAAGAGGTGCGACCTAATGTGAAGGGGTACAAAGACTTGGTCAACGGAGTCCGGCGCCTAGGCGCCAGAGACACCTTCTAGAAGATTCATTGAATTTGGACACATTTTGAAGAGGTGCCTCAAGGCAACCCTTGGAGCCTATAAATAGGAGTCCACTCCTTCAGAGAAAATCGCACCCTATAGTCTCTCTCTTTCCCCTTAGTAATTTTAGTCATTTTAGAGTCATGAAGATGTAGATTTCTATATCTTATGGAGAGATTGGTGAGGGATTTTGAGATATTTATGTAAGGGATGTACGAGCGTCGCATGGATCAGTGGGAAACTTTGGTCGAGAGATCTTCTTCTTTCTTTCAGAGGAAAAAGCTAAGTATTCTGTTCTTCATTTCTTTGTATTTGTTGTAAACATTTTCTAGTGGATTTTCTTTGTTTTAAACCAAGTTTTCTGTCGTGAATTATCCATGTTACGTAAGTTATTTCCTTTACTCTTTCTTTTAATATGAAGTAGTGGCATGCGTAGGAAAGTTATTTTTATGTTAGAATTAACTATTAAATGATTCTAGGTGACAGATAGTTGCATAAATATAATAGAATACTAATGAAATAAGTTCCTTGTTGGCACTTAATTTATTACATAATTCTATCAATGCTTTCACTTCTTATGTCATTAATTTCATTTACTTTTATTTTGTAATGAAATAGATGCATGTTTAGGAATTAAGATTTGCTTAGATATTCTCTTATTAAATTATGGTGATGATATTCATACTGGATCTTCATTTACTTTACAAATTGATCACTTGTATTGTTAAAACTTATTGAAGAATTCTAAGACCTAGAAGGAGATGAATTCTTAACTAGTAGATATCACATGAATCCTTGGGTAGTCGAAGGCCTTGTGAGGGTTATTCAAGGTGAAGTGCAAATAAATATGGAGATATTGTTTATTGGGTGCAGAATTGATTAGTTTTTAGAGTGACAGACTAAATTCTAATAATTTGATCTATAGAAAGGGAACGGGTCACTGGTAGGGCCGATCATAGCCACCCTTGGACATCTAGTAGTGTAAGCCTAGATTAACCCACTCTATTAATAAAACATCCTGAACCGATCTATAGATTAGCCAATGTTCTTTATGCCTGGACCAAAGGGTAAAGAATAGGATTGCTTCTATTTGGCACTACTACATAAAATTCTAAGCATTTCTTTTCTACACATTATCTATGTAATTGTAAGAGAAAGGTAGTTTTTAATATCTCGAAATTCTCCAAACCAATTTATCCATAAGTTATCTTTTTATTTAAGAATTTAATTTAGGATTAGTTATTAGAAAACTCATTTTAATCGGCATTCCAAATTTAGGCCTTATAGAAATAGACTGGAATTAGCCTAAAGGATTTCTTACCCCGCTTCTCTGTGGGATCGATACTGGGGTTATAAAAGAAAATCCTATATTACTTGAAACGATACGTATACTTACGTAGTACCCCTAGTGTGTAAATTATTTTCTAAAATTTTACAACATTTTGATTTTATACACTAGCCGCTATTTATAAATTGGGTCAAGTTTTTTGCCATCATTTGGAAGCGAATATTACTGCGTTATTGCAGGTCGGATGAAATTTTTGGCGCCGTTGCCGGGGAAGCTTCGGTAAGAACTTTAGGAGAATTTTAGTTGAAATAATTAGGTTTAGACTTGGAAAATTGTAGTGTTGTAAAAACTGTTTGTGTGAAAAATAAGTTGTTCTTGAAAATGTTTAGTTGTGTTGAATATATTTTATCTATTATTTGTTTAATTGTTAATGTACTGTTTGTTGTGCTCTATATGTGAAACAAAGGATATGAAGGACTTGTTCCTTATGATCCCGAGTTAGAAAAATGGAAAAAATTAAAAAAACAGAAGGGACTCGAAAAACTAGAAATGGAAATGGAAAACTTTCAAGATAATAACTTAGAAAATCATCATACTTCATTGAGAGATTATGAAAATCCTACGAAAGATGAAATTCACTCAAGTATACAAAACCCTTTCGCAGAAGCTGACTCGTTTGAAATAAATCCTGAGATTATCCAACTTGTGCAGAACAACCAGTTTGGAGGAACTCCTTTGGAGGATCCCTATTTACACTATCATGTTTTCTAGAACCTTGTGCTACATTTAGTTATAACAGCATGTCAGACGATGTTGTTAGGCTAAGGCTTTTTCCTTTCTCACTAAGGGATAAGGCTAAAATATGGTTATACTCATTAGCACCTAGCTCTATTAAAAATTAGGAGTTAACTCAGAAATTCCTAGCTAAGTATTTTCCACCTTCAAGGACTACTAAACTTAGAAACAATATTATCTCATTTTGTCAATATGAAGGAGAAACAATATACGAAGCCTCGGAAAGATTTAAGGAACTCCTAAGAAATTGTTCACATCATGCTCTGTCCAATTGGTTAATCATTCAAACTTCTTATAATGGGTTAGTAGGATCCCTTAGGTCTATAATTGACGCTGCCTCTGGTGGATCGTTAATGTCAAAATCATTTGATGAAGCGTATGCGTTAATTGAAGAAATGGTTACAAATGAATTTGAATGGCCCTCTGCAAGGGTAAATCCTAAAAAGGTAGCCAGTGTTCATGATATAGATGCGATTACAATTCTTGCATCTCAGGTTTCTGAAATATCAAGGAAGTTGGACCAATTTGGAATGAACCAGCTTCAATTTACTTTTGTAGGTGAGGAAAGTTCATTAGAGAATATGATTGATTCTAACTTATCATATGACACTTTAAATACCATAAACAACCCATATTCTAACTTTTACAACCCAGGTTGGGAGAATCATCCTAAATTTAACTGAAATCATACTACTGATGGTGGAAACAAAAAATGGAAAAATAATCATGCAAATCCTAATGGATGTTGAAATAATCAGAGGAACACAAACTATAGACCTTCATATCCACCTGACTCTAACAATGATCAACAATTTGAGGATAAGGAGATGTCTATGGAAGAAGTGGTATTGAAAATGGGAAACCAGTTGCAAAGTCAAAATGCTGCAATTAAAAATATAGAAAATCAACTGGGACAAATGGCTAATTCACAAAGCAATAGACCCCAAGGAACACTTCCTAGCAACATTGAGATCAACCCTAAAGAGAACACTAATGAACAAGTAGAAGCTATCCATTTAAAAAGTAGAAGAGAGATAGAGGAAGTGGTTAAAAAAGAGAAAGAAGTTGTGAGAGACACAAAAGAAACTAAAAGACCTGAAGAACATGTTTCTAAGGATCTAGAAAAATTAATATCTCCAACTAAAATCAATTTAAAAAGACCACCACCTCCATTTCCTCAAAGACATAGACAGCATGAGTTGGATAAGAAATTTTCAAAATTCATGAAAGTACTTAAGAAGTTAACGATAAATATTCCTTTCAGTGAAGCTTTGGAACAGATGCTAAGTTATGCAAAGTTTATGAAGGAGATATTAAATAAGAAAAGGAAATTTGGGGATTATGAGATAGTTGCACTAAATGAGGAGTGCAGCTTTATACTTCAGAAAAATTTTCCTCGGAAACTTAACGATCCTCGTAGCTTTACAATTTCTTGTGCAATTGAAAAAAGATTATGTGGAAAAGCTTTTTGTGATTTAGGAGTGAGCATTAATGTGATGCCTCTATCTATATTTAGAAGGATAGGTTTAGTCGATATTTCTCCCACTATTGTAACCCTTATGTTAGCTGATCAATCTATCATTTATCCAAAAGGAGTTATAGAAGATGTGCTTGCTAAAGTGGATAAGTTTATCTTTCCTGTGGAATTTATTGTATTAGATATGGAGGAAGATAAAGAAATTCCAATTATTTTAGGGAGACCTTTCTTTGTTACTGGACAAGCTATGATAGATGTGCAAAAAGGAAAGTTGACTATGAATATTAATGACCAGGAAGTAACTTTTGATGTATTAAAGACTATGAAACATCCAGCTGAGAAAATTGATGATTGTTTTTGGATTGATGAAATTGATTATCTAAATAAAACCCATTTCCAAAAAAGATTTGAGAGTAAGATAACAGATGAGGTCGGAATGAGTTTTCATGATGATTTAAAAATGTTAAAGAAGACTGTATGTATGTTTAAGAGAGGTGTGAAATGATGGACGTCATCGAAAATAGTAAACTTTTAATTCCATCTGTTGAAAAATCTCATGAACTTAAGATGGATGTACCCCATACAATTTTAAAGCCTACCTATTTAGGGAATTCATCTACACAACCAGTCTTTATATCTTTGGATTCGACTCAATCACAAGAAAAACCTGAATTGAATGATGAACATGATAAAATTATTGAACTAAGACTTGGAAGAGAATTTGAGGATATATTTCAAAAGAACTTTGAGTTGAGAAAAAAGGATAAGGATATTGGAAGACCATTGGAAGAAATTCCTAATGAATTAGAAAAACCTATTTCCTCAACTATGATAGATCATCCATCATTTAATAATTATAAAGGGGAAGAATTGGAAGATAACCTGAAAAAGAAGAGTGACAAAGAAAAATTTGATTTTGAATCTGAATTATCTAAACAGAATCAGATCCAAAATTTGGGAGATATTGAAGTATCTTATAAAGATCCATTTATTATAAAGGATGATAATAATATGCAAATTCGGAAAATCAATAGAAGAATATTTGATCTAGAAAGATATATGAGGAACAATGATACAAATCAAACTGAAAATGAAGAGCTGAGAGAAAAATTAAAATTTGAGGATTTTATAGGAATCCATGGATCTGGAAATGATTGGGCGATTGATTGAGGATATTTAAATGGAATTTTGATCCAGGAGGAAACATTTGTCGGGCCCGCGACGTTAAAACTAAGCGCTTTATGGGAGGCAACCCACAGTTATCAGTGTGCTTTGATTTAGTGTGCTTGCGAGTCATGATTATTTATGTTTATGTTTTGAGTTTGCTTTAGTGCGGATTAGATTTGTGAGGTTATGCCTTGGTCTTGACTAAATTTATATATGACTTCTCATAGTAGCATGCTGACGAGTCTGTTATAACTTAGTTATCAACCGGAACTGAGTGTTTCCTTGAAGCATGTAGAGTTTAGACTTGGACTACTCCATGTCAACTCTGTTACTTCCTTTAACGGACTTTGTTTTCATTGAGTAAGGTCACGAACTTATTTAGTAAACAAAATATAGATGAACTGCACTACTTTTATTAATGCACCCACGTTATTTGTGTAGTTTCTTCCGTTAGAAATTGAAAGTAGGGAGGGAAAATGTGAGTATAAAAGGAGATCAAATTAACCTCAATTGATATTTGTTTATGAATCTACGAGTCTAGGTATTTTAGTTTGTGTGTTTGTGTTTGTGTTTGTGTTACAATAATTTAGAGATTTGAAGAACACTTAAATATATATTCCCATGCCTATGTTTGTCTTGCGTGTTAGACCTTTCTTTAGTTCAATTTTACTCTAGCATGTTTAGTTTAGATTTACTTTCTATTGCTAATTATTATGTCCTGATGAATACATGTAGATGTTATTGATAGATAATTGTGATAGATAGAATTTCTAAACTATTTCTCTTCCTGCTTATATTTTCTATGTTTAATGCTATACATATTCAAATTCAAGTTTGGGGATAGGAAGAAAAATATATTTTAAAGTTAGTATACTTTCTCTTTAGTTTAATATTATTGTACGCATGTTTTAGGCTAGATTTACCTTCTCCTGCAATCATTCTATCCTGATTATGCATGTGTTTAAAATAGGATGTTGTAGTAGTTAATTTAACTTTTATTTTTCTTCCTCCTACATTTTATGGAATTAATTGCAAAATATTTTAAAAAATTCAAGTTTTGGGGGGGAATGAATAACAGTTTTCAAAAACTTCAATTTTATTTGTCCTCAAAACTGTTATAAATAAACTTGATTTTGATTGAAAAATAATTATGTGTATGAAGTTATATTAGAGAAATAAAATTTTGAATATAGAAATAATTAAGAGAATTTAGTTAAAATTTATAGTGGTGATGAAAAATTTAAAGTTAATTTTTCTTAGTGAAGAAATGATAAATATTGTGTAACCATCTTTAGTAAGAAAAGTTGTATTTTTAGTAAAATAGAAGGATTAGACTTTTGTTTTCAATATTTAAATTTCTTTTAATGAAAAATGATTCTCAAAACTGTTATTATATTTCTAAGTAAAAGATATATATCTACCTTATGCTTTAGGAAAGGAAGGGTGGAATTCAAAATTATTAAAAGCCTATCCAGATATAGTAATCCTTGCCTAAAAAAGAAAAAAAAGAAAGAAAGAAAGAAAAGGAAAAGAAAAAAGAAAAAGAAAAAAATAAAAGAAAAAAAAAGAGTATATTATGTGAAAAACGAAGGAGAAGCTTGAGGATTAAAGGGTCTAATCAAAAATTGGTTCCACACCTGAGCTTTTTAAAATATAAGATTTGAGAAAATCTTAAGCTTTAAAATATAATATAGTTAATATAATTATTTTTAATAAAGATTTTTAAGTAAAGAAAATAAAATGCCTAACCCTATATTTTGAAAAATTTACAAGCATTTCGAATTAAATAGCAACACATATTTTCATACTCTTTCATCTAAGAGATTTCTAAACTTTAAATTGGTCTCATTTACTAAAATTTTTTCTAAATTGGACTACTATATTTCTAGAACAAAATTTTAGAAACTCCTAAAGAAACTCATACACATGATTTTCTTATTTGCTTTTTAATTATTATAGTGTTACATGAGGATAAGTAACGTTTAAGTTTGGCGGATTTTGATCCATGAAAAAGAAGTACCTATTTTTAGTGTTCATTTCATGCTCACTTTATGCATATTTCTAAAGATATTACACTATAAAGAAAGTAATTTTGCATATTTTTGTTTTAAGTATAAAAATATGATTTTAGAGAAAATGAAGCAAAAACTATGCAATTTTGAGCCAAAATGAGCAAGAAAGAAACTTCTGACTTAGCACATATCAATATGTCGTTCTATGCTTACTATCTTTCATATTTCTCACATGTTTTTGGATGAAATTATACTTTTAAGAAAGGTTGTTTTTATGTCTATCTTGCAGGTAAAGATGTTAGGAATGCAACGCAACCGAAATGGGGCGAAACAGAGTTGAAACGGAGTCAAACTGAGCAAAATGATGGAGCTGCGCACAGGGTGGCGCCTAGGCGCCAGTGACGACCAGAAAACGGTGCCTAGGCCCCAGAATCAAGGCCTAGGCGCAAGAATCTTCCAGAAACGGTTATGTGACGGATTTTTGACGACTTTGGGAGTTATTTTGACGGTTTTAAGTAGTTTCTAGGCCTTCTAGAAGCCTGGAAGTTATTCCTAATATATAGGACATGTGATACAATGTATCTGGACACATTGGAACGGTTTTAATCGCGAAGAGGTGCAACCCAAAGTGAAGGGGTGCGAAGACTTGGTAAAAGGAGTTCGGCGCCTAGGCGCCAGAGACACCTTCTAGAAGATTCATTGAATTTGGACACATTTTGAAGAGTTGCCACAAGGCAACCCTTGGAGCTTATAAATAGGAGTCCACTCTTTCAGAGAAAATCGCACCCTATAGTCTCTCTCTTTCCCCTTAGTCATTTTAGTCATTTTAGAGTCATGAAGATGTAGATTTCTATATCTTATGAAGAGATTGGTGAGGGATTTTGAGACATTCATGTAAGGGATGTACGAGGGTCGCATGGATTAGTGGGAAGCTTTGGTGGAGAGATCTTCTTCTGTCTTTCAGAGGAAAAAGCTAAGTATTGTATTCTTCATTTCTTTGTATTTGTTGTAAACATTTTCTAGTGGATTTTCTTTGTTTTAAACCAAGTTTTCTGTCGTGAATTATCCATGTTACGTAAGTTATTTCCTTTACTCTTTCTTTTAATATGAAGTAGTGACATGCGTAGGAAAGTTATTTTTATGATAGAATTAACTATTAAATGCTTCTAGGTGACAGATAGTTGCATAAATATAATAAATACTATTGAAATAAGTTCCTTGTTGGCACTTAATTTATTACATAATTCTATCAATGCTTTTACTTCTTATGTCATTAATTTCATTTACTTTTATTTTGTAATGAAATAGAAGCATGTTTAGGAATTAAGATTTGCTTAGATATTCTCTTACTAAATTATGGTGATGATATTCATACTGGATCTTCATTTACTTTACAAATTGATCACTTGTATTGTTAAAACTTGTTGAAGAATTCTGAGACCTAGAAGGAGATGAATTCTTAACTAGTAGATATCACATGAATCCTTGGGTAGTTGAAGGCCTTGTGCGGGTTATTCAAGGTGAAGTGCAAATAAATAGGGAGATATTGTTTATTTGGCTCAGAATTGATTAGTTTTTAGATTGACAGACTAAATTCTAATAATTTGATCTATAAAAATGGAACGGGTCACTGGTAGGGCCGACCATAGCCACCCTTGGACATCTAGTGGTGTGAGCCTAGATTAACCCACTCTACTAATAAAACATCCTAAACCGATCTTCAGATTAGCTAATGTTCTTTATGCCTGGACCAAAGGGTAAAGAATAGGATTGCTTCTATTTGGCACTACTACATAAAATTCTAAACATTTCTTTTCTACACATTATCTATGTAATTGCAAGAGAAAGGTAGTTTTTAATATCTCGAAATTCTCCAAACCAATTTATCCATAAGTTATCTTTTTATTTAAGAATTTAATTTAGGATTAGTTATTATAAAACTCATTTTAATCGACATTCCAAATTTAGGCCTTATATAAATAGACTGGAATTAGCCTAAAGGATTTCTTACCTCGCTTCTCTGTGGGATCGATACTTGGGTTATAAAAGAAAACCCTATATTACTTGAAACGATACGTATACTTGCGTAGTACCCCTAGTGTGTAAATTATTTTCTAAAATCTTACAACATTTTGATTTTATACACTAGCTGCTATTTATAAATTGGGTCAAGTTTTTTGCCATCTTTTGGAAGCGAATATTACTGCGTTATTGCGGGTCGGGTCAATATTCAAAAAGCTTACTATTAATATCCCATTTGCTGAAGCTTTGGAACAAATACCTAAGTATGCAAAGTTTATGAAAGATATTCTTAACAGGAAAAGAAAATTTGAAGCTTTTAGAATTGTAGCACTAAGTGAAGAATGCAGTGCAATTATTCATGCAAAACTTCCACAAAACTAAAAGACTTTGGAAGTTTTACAATACCTTGTGCTATAGGAGATAAATTTCAAAGAAAAACCTTATGTGATTTCGGAGCGAGTATTAATCTATGTCTTTATCCATCTATAAGATATTGGATCTAGGAAAAATTTCTCCTACAACTGTACCTTGCAATTAGCAGACCTATCTATTACTCACCCTAGAGGAGTAATAGAAGATGTTTTGGTAAAGGTGGATAAATTTATTTTCCCTGTTGATTTTATAATTCTGGATATAAAAGAAGATAAAGAGATTCCTATTATTCTAGGAAGACCTTTTCTTGGTACAGGACGAGCTATGATTGATGTGCAAAAAGGGGAGTTAACCAAGAGAGTTAATGATCAAGAAGTAACATTTAATGTTCTTAAATCAATGAGTTATCCTAAACAGAGAAACAATTACCATCACAAGTTGTATGATGAAGATTAACCATTGGTTTTAGGCTTACAGATGTTAAAATCACCTAAATTAAAAAAATATAAAAATTTAAACATTTTTCAGAATAATTGGTGATTCTGGCACTTAGGCACCAGATCCGGCGCGTAAGCGCCAGTTCACCTAGACTGAGTTGTAGCCTTTAAAACCAACCCAATGCCATTTTCACACCTAAGCTTCATCTTCTTCACCCATTTTCACGAAAACCAGATCTAGGGTTTCAATTTGAGCAAGATTTGAAGGGTTTAGAAGCATTTTAACTTCAGATTTCAACTTCTCGAGGTTAGATCTACATTTTTAGTTAATTTTTACCATGGATTTTTTCTAGTTTTGTAAAGTGCCGAAATTTTTGAGAGAAAAATTTTGATTTTTAGAAGAAAAATACATGGATTTAAGTTTGATTTAGTGATGTGAGCTTTTATGTAGTGTGATTATATTTTTTATATTTATTTGGAATTATTTACAAATTTTAAGAATAGCACCTAAATCAAAATGGCGTAAGGAACAAAGTGAATTTGATCAAACAAGGTTTACGAGTACGAGTGTGCAAGTTCGTTACAACGAATTTGCTACTGTTCACAAATTTATAGTTGAAAGAAGTTTTTATCATCCTGGTGGTTCGATCGAGCATGTTATTGCTGCTAGACAATGGGACCGGTTCTGCTACTTTTCTGCTGTGGTGATTAATTCTTTAGCTCTGGAGTTCTATGCTAATTATCCCAAAACAACTGATTTTCAAGTTTATGTGAGGGAGACAACAGTTGAGTTCACTCAAGAAGTGATCAACATGTTTTATGGCCTGCTTCCAGTAACAGAATGCTTCTATGATACTTTTACTCCTTCTGAGAGAGAGCTTGTTGAAATTCTGGCTTATTTGACTATGGAAGAGGAGCCTGGAAAATAAGAAATAATAAACGGGTAAATTTCTCCTCTTCAATGCTTAATGCTACTTCTAAAGCCTGACATTATTTTATTTCTGCTCGTCTCCTTCCGTCAAACCACTTGAGTGAGGTGATGAAAGAGAGAGCTATTCTGAACTATTGCATTCAAGAAATGAAGCCAATAGATGTGGGAGCCATTATGTGTGTGCAATTAGCACTTCTACTAGAGGAAGTGTTATTTCTGGTTTAGGCTTTCCAGCTCTCATGTTCTCGATTTGCAAGAATATTGATGTTTCTTATTCCATTTCTAAAGAGCAGCTTAAGCCACTAAAGCCACTGAAGCCAATAGGAAAATCTCATGTTGATATTTATGGGAAAACAAAGAGTCAGATTACTGGTGCATATCCTTCTTTTTTGTCTTCAACTTCTGCTTCTATGCCATCTACTTCTACATCTGAGCCTCCACCTGATGTGTGGAACACTGTTTGTCAGAGATATTTGGAGCACTAAAGAGATCTATTCTTGATGAATTGCAGAATAGAAGAAATGGATAGCAAATTTGATCATGTATCAAACTATTTATAGAAGAAGAGTGACTATGATGGAGAGTACAATGAAGCACTGGAAAAATTTTTGAAGGGTGATAGCAATATTGACTTTCCTACATGTCTTAACTTCACCCATTGGATCATGTCGGCATATTTTTAGGTTAAGTGTATTGTATTTTAAAAAGAGGGGTCGCCTAACAGAAATTGTCGGCGAATTTTTTAATTTAATTTAAATAAATAATTTGAAAAGTAGTATTTGATTTTAAATTTGAAAATTTTAAGATATGAAATCAAACTGATCTCACATCCTGAATAGTTTACATAAACTAGCACCGCACCACAAACTGTATATCTATCCCGATGAATAGACACACTGCTTGATGATGGGGCTCGGTTAAATAAACTAGAAGATTTGTGACATCCGTTTGGTCTACGAACCAATTTTATAAGCCGACAAGTTCCCCTGCTTAATACAAAGAAATTAAGCAGGGTTTATATTATCTCGTGTTCTTAAAATTCCCTATAAGGGCAAGCCCTATAGTTAATTACATCTTAAGTGACGGGAATCACCTAAGAAAACTCTCGATAATAATCGATAATTCCGCTCTCAAAAATTTCAAAGTTTAAGTTTTCAAGGGATTGAATTTTGGAATTTCAATAGGGAATGGATCAAACTTGGAACATTTTATTTTGGGAATTCAAAGGAAGAAAAGTAGGAGAAATCACAGATTCGAAGCGAACTTCGGTAATTTCCCGACTATCCTATTATTTAGCTTGAATTTAGGAAGGCCCCTAATGTTTATTTAATGTTTTGATCTTGCCAATTTTAATTAATTTGGACTTATATTTGTATGGTAAAATCATACAAATAGCCATGAAGATGTGAGGGTTTATGTCGTACCAAACGACTACCTCGGAGTCCTAAGACCGGTTAGTGGCTTAATTTACATGACTCGATCATGCAAATGCCTAACGAAGAGTTGAAGATTTATGTTGCACTAGGCAAACTACCTCGAAATCCTATGGCTTTGTTGTTTAATTCTAGGAATGTTTAGCTGATGTAGAGTTATTTTGCTGACGAAGATGGTCGTGCTGCGCATCGTGCTCCAAGCTCCTTGTTGTTGCAGAGGTTTAGTTTTAGAAGTCATAAATCAAAGGATGAGAGAAGTGTTTTGGTTTAGAGAAAATCTTAAAATCCAGGTGTTTTTTTTTAATATTTTAATTAAACAAATCTTAAAGTCGATTATAACAACACCGGTTAAGATCTCACTGCTCCATCCTTCCGCATCGTTATTTTTATCTGATTCACTTAGTCCGTATGAATTTGCTAAACTCAACTAAATGAGTTCCACACTTTCATTTAGACCGTGGGAAATCTCGTTAGCAACACGTTGGTTACATCATCCGAGGTATTCCCGATCATCCAACACGACGTTTTAATTTAGTTGTAATTGCAGTTTTATGTTCTGTTTGTGATTAAATTTTGAGTTGTTTTATATTTTGAAATGTTATGGCGGTGAATTTTATCTTGCAATTACTTCTAATTTAGTTTTGGTTTCAGTTTTAAGGACTATCCTAAAAGTGTGGGTTTTTATGCAACAGTTGTTTATCATGCAAGAAAAGTAAGTGCGATGCGATTAAATAAATTGCAACAAAATAAAAGCGTACTCTGAGGGTCTTCCCGTCATCCCAAGCCGCACTTAAACACAATTTAGAATATTTAAGCAAGTTCCTAGGTAAAGCTAAGGGAAGGGTTATGGTTTTCTACCCAATTCCTAATCCTATAGCTAGTCATTTCCTATGACGTCTAGGTTCTCGTGTTTTAGTTCGAGGACGATTTTCTTCATCAAAGAACAATTAAGTTCAATTGTTCTTATAAATATCCTATCATATTGAGGAAGAGCTTAAGAAGAATCTTAAACATCTTTTCAATATTGCTAGAATTGTTTTAAGTCCAAATGAATTTAATTATATAAATGAATTAATCGTCCGGGAATTCAAGTTTTGTTGTTATCTTACTCGATGAACTAGGACATTTGAATATCCTATGAGGGAAGTAACATTTCATTTAACGTTCGTTTAGGAGTTATGACAACAAAAGCTTTCGAGGGCAAATTGATGTTCAAATGGTTTCGTGATTTAATTTAATTTCGCTTAACGTGTTTAAATTTGGAATAGTGTTCAAGTTGCTTCATATTTATTTTTGAATTTCTTTGTCTTAGGTGATGTTATTTTTAATTCAATTTAATTTAACTTTAATTTAATTTAATTTGGTTTAGTTTTAATTTTTATTTAATTTAATTTGATTTTAATTTTAACTTGATTCCATTATTTAATTTAATCTAATTCAATTTAATTTGATTTGATATGATTTAATTTAATTTGATTTTAATTTAATTTGATTTAATTCAATTTAATTTAATTTAATTTAATTTAATTTAACTTAATTTAATTTAAATTTTAATTTAATTTGATTTAATTTGATTTAATTTGATTTAATTTAATTTAATTTAAAATTTAATTTAATTTTATTTTTAATTTTAATTTAATATTTTATTTTTTATGTTTTAAAGATGATTTAATTGTAATTGTTAAAGTATTAATTTAATTGAAATTTTAAAAGGGTTTAATCTAAATAATTTAACTTTAATTTAATTTAATGATTAAGACTTTTAGCATTTTAAATCTTCAATTTGGATTATCATTTTAATTAGGAATTAAATATTATTGAGATGATTAATTTAGGGATTCTTAAATTAAATAGCAAATCTCTTCTTAATAATATCCCTATTTTAATAATTCCAATTTTATTATTCTTCCAAATTTAATCAATTATTTAATTAATGTTTATTTTAATTATTTTTAAATTATTTAGTAGGTTTCTACCCTTTAATTATTTAAATTTCAATCATCCAAATCAGATTAGGATCAAATATTTTACTCTTTCATTTTATTAAGCCTAAAGTTTTAATTAATGGTTAAAATTTTAATTATCATTTTGCCCTTCAAGCTTAATAATTTCATAACTCACTAAATTGAGCTTAAATGAACTTGAAATTTTTATGTGACTTCACTCATATGTCAATAAAGACATGAGAGGAGAAAATGTGATTTTTCTGTATTTAATTTATTTATGTAATTATTTTTGGTGGAAAATGGGGATTTCCAAGGAAAATTTAATAATATGACCAAGGAAATGTTTCTGTCCTTAAGAAAATTATGGGACATTCCTAATGACTAGAGGACCACTTGGACCAATTTTGGTGATTTTTTGAATTATATTCTTTTTATTATAATTATTTTGAGTTTTGGAGTATTAATTAATTTAAAAATAAAATAAAGGTTGAAAAATGAATTTTATATTTTTCAAAAATCTCTCTGATATCAAGAAAATCAGAGAATCAATTTTTACAATTTTCTAATTTTTCTTTGATTTATTAGAATTATTTTAGTGGAAATGCTAAAAAATACATTTTTTTAATTTTAAAATTACCTTAGGGCTTTAAAATTTAATATCTCATCATATAGACTAAAGAAAAATATGGGGTTTGTTCCTAAGTGATTAAAATTCAAAATGTGACATTTTGGTGAATTTTATTATTTTTGTGATTTTTATTATTTTTTTAATTATTAAAATATTAAAATAATGCAAAAGATCAACTTTTTTAGAAAATTGCAATTTTATTTTTCTTAAATTCCCCTGATATTAGAGAGGCTCCAAAACCAATTTGGTGAATTTTTGAAAAAGTATTTTGAAAGTTATGAATTTTTAAAGTTTAAATTGGCTAAATGGCTTAATCAACCCATTTAGTAAGGCTAACCAAGTCCAATTGACTTCAAATTTTTATGGTGGGTTCCTCTGATCCTAAAGGTCAGTGGAGAATTGATTTCAAGTCAATTTGATGTATGATTAGCTCTAATTAATTAAGGACTTATTTTGGGTGTTTAAGCCAATTAGGGTTATTCCAAGTGGATTAATTCAAAACCTATTTTTCCTGGGTTCCTCTGGTCATAATAAACATCACCAAATTTTCCTAGAATTTATTTCACAATATGCTAATTATTGGAATTAAAATACTCAAAATAGCAACATGAATTTGAAAAATCAATAACTTCTCATAGGGATAGCCTCTGACTTTGGAAAATTCAGGGAATGTTCCCAAATTCAGAAGCTTCAAAAACCCTATGGTCTCATGCCATGGTGAATTTTTTATATGCATGGAGAATTAAAACAATGCAGAGAGTAAATAAATCATTAAAAATAAAATACTTGATTAAATTAAATGATTTTTTTTCCACATTATTCTCCTCTGTTCACTGAGCAATTGGGTATTTTTATTTTATTTTTCTGATTTTCCTACACAAAGTTAAGCATTTTTGAAGTTTAGGGAATTAAATAAATAGAAAATAACCTATTTTTCTACTTATCCACGTGGCGCCAACTCAACCTAGGCATCTCCGAAGCGCCGCGTGTCGTCTTCTGATTCGGTGCCGCCATCCGACTCAGCGCTCCGGAGGCCCGCTGTATCGTTCTGTCTCCTCATCCGATGTGATCCTGGCCGTCTGTCCGCGCGTGTATTAAATGAACGGCATCCGTTCATCGTACCCAAGCCTCCTGGCCCGAGAACCGTCCACACTAAATCCTTAATATCTCACTCAATACTTAACGGATTTTCGTGTTCTTGTGCTCTATGGATTCGTCTTAAAGAGACGAATACATCTATACGGTGATCATGCATTGAAATTAAGGTATTTGAAATGGAGAATCTCCGTAAGCTCGGGATAAAGAGTTAGCTCATACCTTTGCTCGAGAAGTGTGGCTTCAATCCGAGGGTTGTGTCACCTTCGATTGGGTCCAAGAAAGCTCCAGATGAAGTCCCTTGGCCTGGTGAATTGTCTAGGTATGATTTTGACCAAGACCGATCACAAAGCTTGGAGGCTAGAAGCAATGGGTGGCTTGGAGAGGGGGCTTTTGCTGGTGGACTTCTTCCCTTGGTCTGGTGAAGGTGTAGGACCAATCAATTTGGGGATTGGCTCACTGTGAAGAAGTGTCCTGGTTTTGTCGTCGAAGTTTGAACTCAAAATCGAGCTCGCCTAGAGGGAATTGAGGCTGGAATCCAGTGGGGATCAAGTGCTCTATGTGTAGAGAGTGGTTTGGAATGATTTTGGCAGAGTTTCCTTAAGGTTGGTTCAGCACACCTTCCATGGCCGAGAGATAGGGTGTTTAAATAGAAGAGGCTGGGGGCCTCCCAGGGGGAGTTAGGGCTTGGGATCAGCTGCTCTGGTGAGGAGAAGAACAGCCATGGTGGCCACTGGGCATGGGGCAGCTCAGCAAGGGAGAATTTCAATGTTGACTCACATGTGAGCTCTCGGGTGTGGTGTTTTCCAGCGGCTCGGTGGCCGGCCGGCCAGTGCACTCGGTCACCATCTTGTTCAGGTGGGTGAGGGCTGGGGTTTAGTGTAGGCAATTGGCAAATGCCATGTGTCAAAAGCTTGGATTAGAATAGTATGGGAGAAGGCTCATTTTGGCTCAAATTGGTCAAATGCATGGATTGGGCTAGGTGCACCACCCAATGCTTGGTTTAGGCCGAAGGGAAATTGATTTGGTTCAAGCATAATCAGTAGGGTCAAGTCACCATCCAAGCACAATTAGGCATAAGCATGGTTAAGGGGAATCATGGGAGTGGTTAATCACCTTATGGGAATGTGGAAAGGATCTCCTCCTTTTGCCCAATGTGGTAAGGTCGCATGTGAGCAACTCATATGGCTTGCATGTGGCTTAAGAGTGGCTTCATGGCTTGTCTTTGGCTTGGGAAAAAGCTTGGTCAATTTCATGAAAATGGATTTTAGAAATTTTGGTAATTTAGGGGTGATTTGATGGGATTTGGCATATGGCTTTATTTGGAACCATTTGATGATTGATTTAGGACTTAAGGGATTATTTTAATTGAATGCATGATGAAGAAGAGTGTCATATAGACTTTGAATGAATTTGGGCCTTTGAAATTTAGTGAAGATGGGCTTTTAAAATGGTTTAGAGAAGTGGGCTTTTGAATTTTAAAATGGATTTTAGGATGAGAATTTTGCAAAGGATTGGGTCCAATAAGTTTTGAATTTAATTTAGGAATGTTTCATGAATGATTTGGAAAAAATTTGAAGTGTTCTGGGCTTGAATTGGGTTGGATTTGGACCTCTTTGGTAAATGGGCCAATGTTGGTCAAATTGGGTTAACTTAGGTCAATGTTGGGCTAGGGTTCAAATTGATGTAAAATTAATGTTAAGAAATGTTTATGGGAGTGTTTCAAAGAGGTTTTGACTTTGGTTGGGTTTTGATTTTGGGGTTTGGGCTTATTTGGGTTAGGTTTGGGTTTAGGTCAAAATTGGGCTTCTTAGCTTTGGGCTGAATTTGAGTGGGGTTTGGGTCTAAATTTTGGGTAAATCGTATTAGTATTTTGTTTGTGGGGATGTTAGGGAAGTTTTAGAAAAGATTTGGGGTTAATTGGAGTTAAATTGGTTTGGTTTGGGTTAGGTTTGGGTCATGGGTCCAAATTGGGCTTTAAGGCCAAAAGTGAAATTGGATTCAAATGTCAATCAAATTGGACTTGTATCTGGTCTAGATTAGTGTTGGGAATGATAAATTGAACTTTAGAATAGAATTGGACCAGAATTTGGGTCAATTGGGTAGGTTTGGCTTGACATTGGGTTCACTTAGGGTTAAATGGGTCAAATTGGGGGTTTTGAAAAAAGTGGGGTAAATTGACAAAATTGGCCCATGGTGTAGCTGAACACAATGAAATTGGGAATATTTGGGATTTTCTGGAGTTTTCTGGGAATTTTCTGAATTTTTGGATTTTTGGGTCAAGAGGGGTATTTTGGGTATTTGGAGGGTATTGGGAGGTATTTTTGGAATTTTTGATATTTTTGGCTATGGATGATCAACTTGATTGGTGAGGAAATGTTCAAGGTTAATTTTGGGGAATTTTGGGTGATTTGAAAATTTTGAAAAATTTGGGTAATTTCAAGGGCCTTGGGTAGGCTAGGCGGGTCCGGATTCCCGGGTGTCAAAAATTGAAAATTTGCAAAATTGAAGATTGGGTAATTCTAAGTGGAATGAAATCATTTTGGTTGAGCCATGAAGCCATATCAAGAGAAGAAGAGAAGAAGAGAAGACCTCATCAAAAATGAGGTCAACAAATGGACCCCCAATAGGTGTGGTGTGCTAACCAAGCACACCGCGCGTATTGGCGTTGACCGAAAAGATCAACAAAACCAACACAGATGTCCAAGTGACAAACTTGGGACAGAGTAGGAGAGTTTTCGCTGGGGAGTGTCAAGTATATCTCTGAGACTAGAAATTCCTGAACTCTCGCTGGGGAAAGGGAAAGGAGGTGAATCCCAAATTACATGATCTGGGGGAATTTCGATTTAGATTTCGTTTTGTTTCAGTTTAAGTTTTGATGTGTAAGTTCAGATTTTAGCTTGAGTTTTAGTTTAAATTGAAGTTTTGCCAAAATTAACTTGAAGGGATTTGATTTTGAAATGAAAATTGGAATTTTGTGGTTTTAGATGTAACATCTTCAACCTCAAAAGAAAATTGAATTGATTGAATTAAATCATTACAATGAGGAAAGAACTCAGAGCAATGCGGTATTGGATGTAAAATCCTTAACCTCAAGAGTTTGATTTTGATGTATTTCATTGCAATAGGGAAAGAATCCTAAAGCATTGCAGTCTCGGATGTAAAATCCTCAACCCCAAAAGTTTGATTTTGATGTATTTCACTGCGATAGGGAAGGAATCCTAAAGCAATGCAGTTTCGGATGTAAAATCCTCAACCCCAAAAGTTTGATTTTGATGTATTTCATTGCGATAGGGAAAAAATCCTAAAGTAATGCAGTCTCGGATGTAAAATCCTCAACCTCAAGAATTTGAGTTTGATGTATTTCATTGTGATAGGGAAAGAATACTAAAGCAATGCAGTCTCGGATGTAAAATCCTCAACCCCAAGAATTTGATTTTGATGTATTTCATTACGATAGGGAAAGAATCCTAAAGCAATGCAGTCTCGGATGTAAAATCCTCAACCCCAAAAGTTTGATTTTGATGTATTTCATTGCGATAGGGAAAGAATCCTAAAGCAATGCAGTCTCGGATGTAAAATCCTCAACCCCAAGAATTTGAGTTTGATGTATTTCATTGCGATAGAGAAAGAATCCTAAAGCAATGCAGTCTCGGATGTAAAATCCTCAACCCCAAAAGTTTGATTTTGATGTATTTCATTGCGATATGGAAAGAATCCTAAAGCAATGCAGTCTCGGATGTAAAATCGTCAACCCCAAGAATTTGTGTTTGATGTATTTCATTGTGATAGGGAAAGAATCCTAAAGCAATGCAGTCTCGGATGTAAAATCCTCAACCCCAAAAGTTTGATTTTGATTTATTTCATTGCGATAGGGAAAGAATCCTAAAGCAATGCAGTCTCGGATGTAAAATCCTCAACCCCAAGAATTTGAGTTTGATGTATTTCATTGCGATAGGGAAAGAATCCTAAAGCAATGCAGTCTCGGATGTAAAATCCTCAACCCCAAGAATTTGATTTTGATGTATTTCATTGCGATAGGGAAAGAATCCTAAAGCAATGCAGTCTCGGATGTAAAATCCTCAACCCCAAAAGATTGATTTTGATGTAAATGATTTTGTAAAGATTTCTAGTGTTGATTTGAAAAGTGTGGAATTTTGGTGTTTCGAGAATTTCATGAAAGTTGTAAAAGATTTTTTTCTGGAAAGAAACAAATTAGGAGGGAATATGTAGATGCTACATATCACAATCAAAAGAGTTGATTGAGAGTTGCTGGTAGGTATTGGATATAATTCCTTGCCACTAGATTCGAATCGAAAACCTCGTGGCTCCATGTCAATGGAATCGACCGCTTCCATCTCAGACAAAGGAGAGAGCATAACAGATTGGATTTCAGATTTGGAAGATTGAGTTTGAATTTGATTGAGATTTGATTTGAGATCTGAAAGGTTGAATTTGAATTTTTTATTGAGATTTGATTTGAAATTTATGTTCATTTTGTTTGTCTTTTAACGATTCAAATTTATTTTATCATTCATTTAATGTTCATGTGAATTTGGTGTTCATCATTTTTTAGATTTTTAAGGAAAGTTTTCTTTCATTCTTTTCTTTTTTTTTGTTTCTTTTCTATTCTTTGTTCGAAGTTCATTTAACTTTAATGGCGTTTCTCAGTCAACTTGCACAAAAGAGGTGAAGGCCAAAAATATGACACGGTCACTTTCATTCCAATCATGTTGAAGATACATCATACAACTCGATCTGGAATACATCCCATACAATCCATATAGACTCAAAATGGACTATGCATGATCTTTGCCGATCTATCCAAAAAAGGTATCTATCAGAAATCCATGTCTGAATAGTGAGGTACATGGTCAATAACATCACCTTCCAAGCCATCCTTGGCAAGGATGCCGTATGGATGTACGTTGGAGGTGTGATATTTTCCATGTAACTCACAACTCGTAAGGCCGGAGGCTTTCTAGCTCCGGGTCTGGCTGGAAGTGGTAAGGTGCTTTCCTGTCATCCATCCTTCTGAAAGTAACTGAGATCCGCTTCGTTGGTACTCCCGGTATGCAATGTTTAGCGACTTCTACTCCGTTGCCCTTTAGTATCATGACGGAACCTACCGGTAATGGTATCTTTACTGGCCCTCGGAACTCACCTGGGCCTGCTATCCGGAGGTCAGATCTGAACATGATATTACACTCGTTCGAAAAAAAACCGTGCAAAAAGGTCCGACAAAGTCGTGGTGATCTATGTGCGGGGGTATGCGATCACCCTTCTTGTAAATGTTAATGATGCAACTGTTGGGTATGCAATTTGTAGGCAGTACCCTCCATGTTATCATTCTTTTTACCATCCTTTTGATGACTAATGGCATTGGATCCACCTGGCCATGATGGAGTATCCCTGGTGGGTTTCCCTTCCTGTCTTCTGCGAAGTTGTAGCAGCATCCACATTGTATTGTAATTCTCCCTTTCCCTGGCATCCATCTCCGGGGTTCCGAGTAAGTGTTTTCTCTTAGGCGGCCCGCTCGGCCCATTCTTTTCAAATCCCGGATGCAGTCCACGATTTGTTGTTGTTCATATTCTGAGAACACGTCTGTATGTAGCTCGAGGCCTTCTAGTATATTGATCCTCCTGCCTCTGATTCTCTCGATGTATTCAAAGTTTTCTTCTCGACATTCCGCATTCTTTCTAGCTCGTATTCCGAAATAATCCGCAAATGGCGAGGCCTGGTGACGTACTGTGGGATATATGGCTCAATCCCTTCACGTTCTCCTGCATACCTCGGCTCCTCGGGGATGGTGTTCGTCGGGACATCCTCCGGGGTTGCTTCTGCAACAAGGTTATGCATTACTAGTGACTTTATCTGGTGGCGTGGTAGCCTTCCTTCTTCTGTTCTCCTTAAGATTTCCCTGGTCTCTTCTGTTATCCTCGGAGTTGGCCTCCTTCCTTCAGGTTCCTAGTGAACCGGCATCCTTGAAGTATATGTACTGGCAGTAGCAACTGCCTCGTCGCGCTGGTCCGTTGCTAGTTTGGTTAACATCTTGCGGATACGTCAATTTTTATTTCTTCGCTGAGTTGCTGTGAGAGTAGCTCTTTGTACTTCCTGAATCTCTGTGGGCGCGGCGCTGACAAGCCTGCCCTCTGCTGTAGCGACCACAGACTTGATTCTCTTGTCCTCCTCAGTGTTTGTTTTCCTTTTCTTGCTGCTGGATTGGTGGCTTGGGCCACCCACTTTCATTACTGTCTGACTGGGCAGTTCCTCTCGGTCAATTAGGACCCAGTCACCTTCCTCGTATTGCAGGCCTGCTGGTGCGAAGTCTGAGTCAATCTCGATTATCGCTCCATCTTTCACCCTCTTTTCGTCGAGTGCAAGGCTTACGCCATTTCTAAAGTTCAGGACCAACCGCCCGTTCGACATTTCCCTGCGAAAAGACAAGGAAAAGGATCAGGGGCTGTACTAAGAACAAGAACATTAAGAAAATGTTTATTAAAGACAGTTTTTTTATTACTTTTTGTATTTTAAATTTAACAGGAATGAACTGGGATAAGATCAAGAAGAGATTTTTATATGGAAGAGAAAACAAGGAAAATTTTATTATCATGATTTTATTTATTTTAGCACATTTTTTATTATTTTTGGGTTCGGACCTAGTCATAAGTAACTACTTCGCCCGTGCTTCTAGGGATGAAGAATTCATTCCTTCGAAACATCAGGTAGCGTAATACTTCTTCAAGTATCGTTCGTTGATCGGAAGCATATGTCGTTCTCCTTGGCAGTTCACTAGCTGGTAGGAGCCTCCTGAGTAGACTGCCTCAACCACAAACGGCCCTTCCCAAGTGGGTTCAAATTTTCCTCCTATCTTGCGGTGTGCAAGGATAGGTCTCTTGAGAACGAGAACTAAGTCACCAACTTTGAAGGTTCTTGGGCGGACCGATCCGTCATGGGCTTGAACCATCTTAGCTTGGTATAATTCTAAATTCTCGTCTGCGTCGCAAGTCTTTTCCTTCCGGGCTTTGTAATTTCTCTAGTTGTAATTTGGCATTCTCTTCCGTCGTGATTTTGTTTGCAACCGCAGTCCCGAGTGAAGGAAGCTCGGACCTCTAAGGGTAACACTCGCCTCGGACCCATACACCGGAGCGTAAGGTGTAGCTTGAGTAGGAGTTCGAAGGTTGTCCGGTAGGCCCATAAGGCTTCTAATAACTTCTCGTGCCAATTTCTCTTATTATCGTCCAAAGTTTTCTTTAAAATTTGAACGAGAGTTTTATTAAAAGCCTCGACCGAGCCGTTTCTCTTGGATAGTAAATTGTTGAATACCGCTAGTCGATTCCGTATCTCCCGAAAAAAATTATTGATTTGCGTGCTTCGAATGCCGACCCATTATCCGAGATGATCTCGCGCGGCACTCCGAAACGGTAGACAACTTGGTTCTTGAAAAACTGTAACACGTGGTGTGCTTTCACTTCTCTGAGTGGAACTGCCTCTGCCCACTTGGAAAAGTAATCTGTAGCCGCAAGAATGAAGTAATGTCCTTTTGAAGATGGTGGTTCTATTGGACCCACTATATCTGTGCCCCAACATTCAAATGGCCACGACACAATTGTCGGATGTAGAACATTTGGAGGTTGGTGTAGAACCACTCCGTGCACTTCGCATAGGTGACAGCTCTTGGCGATTTTCATGCAGTCGATCATCATCGAGGGCCAGTAGTACCCTAATCTTTTAATTTTCATTTTCATCTTCGGACCCAACTGGTGAGGGCCACAGAGTCCTGAATGCACTTCTTTAACAATTTCACGGGCCTCGGACCCGCTTAGGCACCTTAGCCACATTTGATCAAAAGACCTTCTGTATAACGTGTTGTTTATTAACGCGTAGGACAGAGTTCTTTTCTTGTTATGATGGGCTAGCGGCCTATCGTCCGACGGTTTTCCGTTTGCGTGTAGTTCATTAATGGCCGTCGCCAATCTTCCGTGTTTTCCGTCATCGCAGTAACTGATTCTTCTTCTTTTTCTGATTTGTGTATTGTGTCTATGTTGAGCTGTGATAGGACCTGACGTCCGTGAACTGACACTTCTACTGACTCATCTTGCAGACAGGCAAATTCTTTTGCGAGGCGAGCTAACGCATCTGCTAAAGCCTTTTCTTTTCTGGGAATTTTGTAGATCGTCACATTCGGAATCTGTTCCAACAACTGTATGGCATACTGGAAGTATTGCTCGAGTCTTGGCTTTAAAATTCTGTATTGTCCGGCGATCTGTTGAATGATTAACTGCGAATCCCCGTAGATGTTGATGTCCGTTATCCCCATTTGAATAGTTAATTCCAGTCCTGTTATGAGGGCTTCGTATTCTGCTTCGTTGTTTGTACATGGCTCTGTCAAGTGGTAGGAGTATCTTAACATCCCCGCTCCAGTGTTATAAAGATTAGTCCGATTCCTGCCTTATAGGGCACTATCACTTGCGATTCTTCATCTTTTTGTGCTGAAGATGCTCCATCGAAATATAATTCCCAACGTCAATCATCGGGGTCTTCTAAGCTCATTATTTGTTCGTCTGGCAAGTCGTCATTGAGAGGAGATTCTGCCGGCAAAGGGTGTGCTCTGCGAGGAAGTCCGCTAAGACTTGTCCCTTTATCGCACGAAGAGGCACGAAAGTTATATCGAATTGCAATAATATCATTGACCATCTGGCAAGTCTGCCGGAAAGCGTTGGACGAGTCATCAAGTATTGCAATGGATTAAATTTTGAGATTAGGTTGACCTTATGAGAAAGCATGTAGTACCTGAGCTTTTGAGCGGCGAAGATCAGGGCCAAACAATGCTTTTCAATTGCGGGATATCTTATTTCCACGGAAGTAAACGACGGCTTAGGTAGTAAAGAGCATTTTCTTTACCCTCATCATCGACTCCGGCTAACGGGGCTCCGAGAGAGTCGTCTAAAGCCGCGGTATAAAGAATCAGCAGTCTACCTGAGACTGGGGCTGCTAAGACAGGAGGTGTCATTAAATATTGCTTAATTTCCTCAATGGCCTTCTGGCTTTTTTCTTCCCAAATAAATTTGTCGTCCTTTTTAACTAATGCTGAGAAAGGCTGACACCTACCTGACAAGTTTGAGATAAAGCGTCGAAGATATGCCAGCTTCCCTTGAAAAGATCGTAGTTGTTTTAAGGATTTGGGAGGCGGCATTTCTAAGATAGCTTTAATATTTTCCGGGTCGATTTCAATTCCACGATGTCGGACAATGAATCCTAAGAATTTCCCGGAGGTGACGCCAAAGGCGCATTTTAAGGGATTCATCTTAAGGTTAAATCGTCTTAATCATTCGAAAACAATTCTCAAATCATATAGGTGGTTGTCCTTTACTTTGCTTTTGATAACCACATCGTCCACGTAGCATTCGACTTGATTGTGGATGAGATCATCAAAAATTCTTGTCATCGCTCTCCGGTATGTTGTTCCCGCGTTCTTCGATCCGAATGGCATCACCGTGTAGCAATATACTCCAATCGGCGTTCGAATGCTCGTAAGTTTTTCATCTTCCGGAGCCATTTTTGTCTGGTTGTATCCTGAAGATCCATCCATGAATGAGAATATTTCATGTGTCGAAGCAATGTCGATCATTAGTTCTGGGATCGATAGAGGGAATTCATCTTTTGGACATGCCTTGTTCAAATCTCTGAAATCCACACAAATTATGATCTGACCATTCTTCTTCCTAACTGGTACCACATTGGCTAACCAAGTCGGGTATTGTTCTTCACGAAAAAAATTAAGCGTCTATTAGCTTTTTAACTTCAGTTATGACTTGTTGTTCAATTTCTAGACGCATTCTTCTGGGACCTTGTCTGACTGGGACAGAAGTAGGATCCACTCCTAGCTTATGGACTGCGACCTCTTGAGCTAAACCCGGCATCTCATCGTAGCTCCAAGCAAAACAGTCTTTAAATTCCATTAATAACTTGATTATTTCTTCGGAGTCTTCTTTATTGAGTAAGGAGCTAACAAAGGTAGGTCTAGGCTCTTCGCTAGTACCTAAGTTAACTTCCGTTAACTCATCTTTTGTTGATTTAATCTCTTCTTCAAATTCTGGTGGAGCGTCTACAATTTGTAAATCTTCAAATTCTTCTGTAGTTTCCATGCAGTTTTCATTAGACTCGCAAGTGAAAACCAAGCAAAATTCAGTATCGTCAACTGATCCTACTGTGCCGAATCCGAGACCATGTTTTGAATCGGGTGGACGACCGGAGTTATTCCATAATTTTTCAAAATGTTGTGATTGACCTTTTGTCCATTGTCGAGGTAAGAAACCACGCTGAATTAAATTTTGAACACAGGGAGAGTACCACTCAAAAGGTAATTCCATTAATTCTGATGAAGTGACATCTTCAAATTGTACATTATTTTCAATTTTGGAGGAAGGAGCACCACGGTAGAATTTGATGGGCTTTGCACCGCCCCTACGTACCTCTTTGACCACCATACCCTCAATCTTATTAGAATGGATCGGGGTCAGGGTCATAGCATGTACATAGTGGTTAATCTTCTCGTACATCGATTTATATTCTTCATTCTTTTCATCTTCGAGCGGGATCCTGAATTACGGCTTCTTCCGACTTATTGTCGCTGCTTCTTGTTCGATCTCTTTTTCTTCTTCAAAGCTGTCTTCCCAATCAATATTGATGGTCGGTTTCCTCCGTCCAACTCGTCCTAACGTCTCTGCCACGACCTCGTCCCCGGCCTCGACCTCGGATGCGAGTTGTGGAGAAACCTTCACCATCTCGCCGTAAGGGAGTGGTGAGTGACTGTTGGACTAGAACTTCAGGTTCTTCGTCATCCCGAATTTCCTTTGTTTCATTCGTTATGGTATCTCTGGAGAAAATTGTCTTCTTTGGAGGTGCATAATAAGCTGCATCTTCATGGATTCCAATTTCATGTACGGAGAATGGTTGTAAGTCACCTTTGATGCACTATTCCCCTCCATCGCAGTATTTGATGCACTGATGTAGGGATGATGGTACCATCCGGTTTTCATGTATCCATGGTCGGCCTAGTAGAGCATTGAACGACGTCTCTGAATCAATTATGTGAAATTTCGCGGTTGTCTTTGCTAAGTCACCGGTCTTCATTAGTAGTGTTATTGAGCCGAGGGCTCTTTCTCCTTTCTGGTTGAATCCTCTTAATAACATTTTGTCCGCTTCGAGCTCGCGAGCATCAATTTCCAAGTATGCTAGCGTTCGAAGATTCATTATATTGATTAATGCTCCCGGATCCACCAATACTCGGAGAGTGTAAACTTCTCAATTAGTAACCGAAATGTACAACGGTCGGTTGTGGTCCGTCGTCCAATTAGTAGGTCATTGTCCATGAAGGTGACACCTCGCTGTTCCTTTAACGAGCAAACCTCATCTAAGGAATCTCCGGCCATTTGAGCTAAGCAAATTTCTGGATCAAGTAAGGCCTTGATCAAAGCTTCTCTCATCTCCTTTGATAAGATGAGAGCGTCGTAGATGCTCAGTTTGGCCGGTAGTTTCCTAAGATGGGCTAGCACGTTGTAGTCCACTTTATTTCCATGTGTCTCGATTTCTTCCCGAATGGGTATTTCTTCTGCCGGGGTTGGTTCTTCCTAAACAACCACCTACTTTCCTTTGTCCTTTGAACCCATTCTCGGAGGTAGAACTCTTCCACTTCTTAAGTTGACTTCTGTAGTTTCTTCTGAATCTAGTATTGAGTTTATTGGTGTCTCCTCTTGAATCAGGATGACAGGTTCTTCTGGATTAGCTTCGGAGTCTGAAGGCTCTAACTCTATTGTGACTGGAGCTCATCGAAACTCGCAAATAGATTCATTGCTTGTTGAACTCTCGTAGCCTCCTTGGTGGATGTCTTCTTTGTCCTTGTGATCGTCGAGATTGTGTATGATTTGAGAATTGTCATTTGTATCGAAATTGATGTCCGGATTGTCGCTAGTTACGTAATCGTTAGAAACAGTCAAAAAGTAGCCAACGCCATAACCCTTATCATTATAAGATCCCACCGGAGTGAGCAGATAATCATACAGAGTCAGAGGTTCGAGAGATTTCTCCCCCGAATCGGAAACAACTATCTTAGGATAAGCAGCCCCTAGTCTAGCCTTAAGAGCCTCGGTCTTCTCTTCTTCGTTAATTTTCTTCTTTTCTTCTGTCGTCTCTTGTTGAGGTGGTTCTTCTATCGCAAGTGATAGTGCCGACTTGACAGGTTTCGAACTATGAATTGAGGCTCGCACCGAAGCGGTTTGGATGTGATCTAAAATCTTCTTCGAAGACTTTGTCCAAGCGGTAGTCCATCCATCATTAGTCGCATAGGGATCTATTGGAACAATGAGATCCGTTGAGATAACATTGACGGAACCTCCTTTCTGGGGTTCCTTCATGTACTCCTTCGGGATTGTTATATTCCCTTTTCGAAGATTGTCGTTGAGCCAACTTTTGAAGGTAATATAATCTTCTATCTCGTGTCCAAGCATCCGGTGGTAAGGGCAAAAGTTAGGATCACCTTTCTTGTCGACTTCTTCTGGTCTCTTAGGCTCCGGTAGTTGGAAATCTAGAGTCTTCATCAGACTGCGGAACATTTTCGGCACTGCCTCATTCTTGAATGGATACTCCTCGTCGAAGCTCCCTTAACGTACGTTGCGGACGAGGCCGTTGTTCATACCGTTGAGATGACCGATAGCTGGGTCGAGGCTGCTCGGTAATTCCGTTGGGGTTGTCTGCGGCCGTTCGACGATATTTGTATCGGTCGCTTGCCTTTATCGACTCGCCGCAACGATCCCGGACTTCTTTTCAAAAGTTTTCACGGGCTTCGTTTGTCTGTTTTGTCTGGTGAAACTTAATTGCTTCGCCTCCTCTTGCAAGCTTCCGGCCTTGCTTAACAACTTCTCGAAAGTCTTAATAGTAAATCCCTTGAGGAGAAGTGCTATCGGGCCATGAATGCTCTTAAGTAAAATACCGACTGCATGCCGTTCTTGTATTTGTGGCTCACACTTCATACTTAGGTTCCTCCATCGAAGTATGTAGTCCACCAAGATTTCGTTGGGTTTCTGCTTCTCTACCACTAAATCACCTATAGTGATGTGGTGCTGAGCTCCGGCAAATCGCTTGATGAAGAGGTTCTCTAGTTCGAAAATGTCTTCACCGAACCGTTCGGTAATTCGCATACCAATCAAAGGCGATCCCCGACAGTGCCGCCGACAAATTGTCCGAAGAGTAAGGCATCACTTCCGCCGACATTGCAACAACCGGCACGAAAATGTGCAACATGCCGCCGAGGGTTTCGGTTCCATCAAAGGTCTTGAACAGAGGTGGTACAAAGCCTTTCGGATATTGGATGGCGTCGAATTCTTCGAGGTAAGGTCTACCCATCCGAATGGATGTCCCGCTCTTCGATTGTGCCAAGGCTTCTCGCACTCGCTGTTCCACCATGCTCTTAATATCCTTTTCCGGAATCAGGCTTTGTGTTGCATCCTTCTTTAATTGATCATCCCCGTTGACGGATGTAATCTCCTTTCCTCCGTCTACAATGTGAATAACTTCTGGGGGTGTTTCTCTTTGGGGTTGAACTTGACTCTGGAGAGTGGCTAGGGCTACAGCCATCTCTTCCATCCTTTTTGCCATTTGGAAAATCGTATCATCTTTCTCTTGAAGCTGCCTCCTCATTACTTCCGGCTCCTCTCTCTCTGCGGCTGCAGGGGCACCTTGTGAAGCTGACGAAGCTCGTGTTTCAACCATGTTAATTTCTCGCATATTCATCATCCATGAACTCGACAAGTCAACTTCATCTCCAAATTTCTCTCTCTTTCCTTTGCTAATCGCCGAATATCGCTCTTAGCTTTTCCATAGCATCTTCTAGTGGTCTTTTCGTACATCCTTGCAGCTCATCATGTGATAACTGTCGGGTTTCCTTCTCATGAGTCCCCTTTACTGCGGTAGCACTTTTTTCGGACTCAAGTCTTCTGACGAGACTTTCTTTCTCAGGTTGTTTTTTTAATCTTAATTGTCCGGTAGTATGACGCCATACCATCCTTCTAGCAGCAGAAGGTCTGGGACCGGATGGTCTATCAGCCAAATGCTGGAAGGTGGTATCCTCCCTAATTTGTAGTCCTGAAACAACAACAGGTGGACTAGCTTTCATTCTCTTATTTGGCTTTTCCGCAGCGATAGCAGGTTCTACTCGCGGCCCAAGACGGGACTTGGCTGGCACCCGCCTTAAAATCTCTAACACAGGGCATTTTTCTTTCTTTGCTAACTTCTCTATCAAGGTTTGCAGTCGAGCAACTGACGTAATTCTAGCCCTTTTCTTACGGCTATCGTTGTAATATATAGGATGAGGCAATGCGGCAGCAATCTTGCGAACATTTTCTTCATCCTCTGCAGCGGAGAGGGGATGGAACCTGCTTCCTCCCAAAAGTGTTATGTATTCAGGCAGCGGTGTATACTCGGGCAGTTCTAGGATTTCTTCTAGGAAAGTAACTTCAGCAGCTCTGGTTTCTCTAGCAATCCTTCTACTTCTGTTCCTTCTCTGAGTCCGTGTCAGCGATGGAATTCTCGAGCTGGACCCGATTTCAAAAACAGAAGGTTTCACAGGATGATTTGTACCCTCCACCATAACAGGTTCATCATAGTTCTGAATTTCCTTTCCCTTTAGTTTGGCAGAAGCCGGGGTAGGTGTAGAGACAACTAGGCCAGTGGGGGTAGCAACAACAGTCCTTCACGAACAACGATGCTCCTCTCGGTTGGAATCTTTGCGAGAGGAGGGAATTCATGAGTTGACTCGAGGTTAAACTCAATCAACGGCTTCTCGGTTTCGGTACTTTGCTTGTGAGTGAAAAGAGAGTGACGTCGGGGATTTTGATGTCGGTGTCCCCGAATCCTTGTCCGAATCGAATAATTCCATTATCGAGCATTTCGTCCTCGAACACGGCCGAGTCCGATCCGTTGACGAAGGAGAAGATCGGCTTTGGGGCTTCCATTTTTGCAGGGAAGATTCCAAGTGTTAGTCCCCGAATCGTGCTTCTTTTTATCGTACAACTTATGACGAAAAAGAAAGAGTCCGAACACATTTCTGTTTATCTTAGTGTATTTGTGGTATTAAAGGAAAATTATCTTTTTTCGAAAAGATTTGTTCGTTAGGAAGGAGAATTATTAAAAGAAGGAGAGTTGTAGGAAGGGTAAAAGGAATTGATTAGGAACTCGGAAAAGCAAGAGAAAGTCTTGTAGAAACTTCTCGACCCGCAAGACCGCTCCTAAACTAATACCTATCGGGGGTCCACCCCACCTCGGAAATGAGGTAAAAGGATCTCGGAACCTCTCTGTTTAGGGGTGTCTAATCGATGGCTCCTAAATCTGAGAGAATGTTGGCTATACTTGTTCAAGGTAGAAATGAACATAGTATTCCAACGGAAAGAAGGGTAGTTTGATCCATTAGGAACATGGATACGCTACTAATTTTTGAAAGCAGAATTGTCTCATTAAAATGGAGAGAGGAATTTATCCCCAGCGGAGTCACCAGAAATTGTCGGCATATTTTTAGGTTAAGTGTGTTGTATTTTAAAAAGAGGGGTCGCCTATCAGAAATTGTCGGCGAATTTTTTAATTTAATTTAAATAAATAATTTGAAAAGTAGTATTTGATTTTAAATTTGAAAATTTTAAGATATGAAATCAAACTGATCTCACATCCCGAATAGTTTACATAAACGAGCACCGCACCACAAACCGTATATCTATCCCGGAGAATAGACACACTGCTTGATGATGGGGCTTGGTTAAATAAACTAGAAGATTTGTGACATCCGTTTGGTCTACGAACCAATTTTATAAGCCGACAAGTTCCCCTGCTTAATACAAAGAAATTAAGCAGGTTTTATATTATCTGGGTTCTTAAAATTCCCTATAAGGGCAAGCCCCTATAGTTAATTACATCTTAAGTGACGGGAGTCACCTAAGAATACTCTCGATAATAATCAGTAATTCTGCTCTCAAGAATTTCAAAGTTTAAGTTTTCAAGGGAATGAATTTTGGAATTTCAATAGGGAATGGATCAAACTTGGAACATTTTATTTTGGGAATTCAAAGGAAGAAAGGTAGGAGAAATCACATATTCGAAGCGAACTTCGGTAATTTCCCGACTATCCTATTGTTTGGCTTGAATTTAGGAAGGCCCTAATGTTTATTTAATGTTTTGATCTTGCCAATTTTAATTAATTTGGACTTATATTTGTATGGTAAAATCATACAAATAGCCTTGAAGATGTGAGGGTTTATGTCGTACCAAACGACTACCTCGGAGTCCTAAGACCGGTTAGGGCTAAATTTACATGACTCGATCATGCAAATGCCTAACGAAGAGTTGAGGATGTATGTTGCACTAGGCAAACTACCTCGAAATCCTATGGCTTTGTTGTTTAATTCTAGGAATGTTTAGCTGATGTAGAGTTGTTTTGATGACAAAGATGACCGTGCTGCCCACCGTGCTCCAAGCTCCTTGTTGTTGCAGAGGTTTAGTTTTAGAAGTCATAAATCAAAGGATGAGAGAAGTGTTTTGGTTTAGAGAAAATCTTAAAATCCAGGTGTTTTTTTTTTAATATTTTAATTAAACAAATCTTAAAGTTGATTATAACAACACCGGTTAAGATCCCACGGTTCCATCCTTCCGGCATCGTTATTTTTATCGGATTCACTTAGTCCAGATGAATTTGCTAAACTCAACTAAATGAGTTCCACACTTTCATTTAGACCGTGGGAAATCCCGTTAGCAACACGTAGGTTACATCATCCGAGGTATTCCCGATCATCCAACAAGACGTTTTAATTTAGTTGTAATTGCAGTTTTGTGTTCTGTTTGTGATTAAATTTTGAGTTGTTTTATATTTTGAAATGTTGTGGCGGTGAATTTTATCTTGCAATGACTTTTAATTTAGTTTTGGTTTCAGTTTTAGGGACTATCCTAAAAGTGTGGGTTTTCATGCAACAGTTGTTTATCATGCAAGAAAAGTAAGTGCGATGCGATTAAATAAATTGCAACAAAATAAAAGCGTACCTGGAGGGTCTTCCCGTCATCCCAAGCTGCACTTAAACACAATTTAGAATATTTAAGCAAGTTCCTAGGTAAAGCTAAGGGAAGGGTTATGGTTTTCTACCAAATTCCTAATCCTATAGCTAGTCATTTCCTATGACGTCTAGGTTCTTGTGTTTTGGTTTGAGGACAATTTTCTTCATCAAAGAACAATTAAGTTCAATTTTTCTTATAAATATCCTATCATATTGAGGAAGTTCTTAAGAAGAATCTTAAACATCTTTTCAATATTGCTAGAATTGTTTTAAGTCCAAATGAATTTAATTATACAAATGAATTAATCGTCCGGGAATTCAAGTTTTGTTGTTATCTTACTCAGTGAACTAGGACATTTGAATATCCTATGAGGGAAGTAACATTTCATTTAACGTTCTGTTTAAGAGTTATGACAACAAAAGCTTTCGAGGGCAAATTGATGTTCAAATGGTTTGTGATTTAATTTAATTTCATTTAACGTGTTTAAATTTGGAATAGTGTTCAAGTTGCTTCATATTTATTTTTGAATTTCTTTATGTCTTAGGTGATGTTATTTTTAATTCAATTTAATTTAACTTTAATTTAATTTAATTTGGTTTAGTTTTAATTTTAATTTAATTTAATTTGATTTTAATTTTAACTTGATTCTATTATTTAATTTAATTTAATTCACTTTAATTTGATTTGATATGATTTAATTTAATTTAATTTAATTTGATTTTAATTTAATTTGATTTAATTCAATTTAATTTAATTTAATTTAATTTAATTTAATTTAAATTTTAATTTAATTTGATTTAATTTGATTTAATTTGATTTAATTTAATTTAATTTTAATTTAATTTAATTTAATTTTATTTTATTTTTAATTTAATTTTATTTTTAATTTTAATTTAATATTTTAATTTTTATGTTTTAAAGATGATTTAATTGTAATTGTTAAAGTATTAATTTAATTGAAATTTTAAAAGGGTTTAATCTAAATAATTTAACTTTAATTTAATTTAATGATTAAGTCTTTTAGCATTTTAAATCTTAAATTTGGATTATCATTTTAATTAGGAATTAAATATTATTGAGATGATTAATTTAGGGATTCTTAAATTAAAGAACAAATCTCTTCCTAATAATATCCCTATTTTAATAATTCCAATTTTATTATTCTTCCAAATTTAATCAATTATTTAATTAAGGTTTATTTTAATTATTTTTAAATTGTTTAGTAGGTTTCTACCCTTTAATTATTTAAATTTCAATCATCCAAATCAGATTAGGATCAAATATTTTACTCTTTCATTTTATTAAGCCTAAAGTTTTAATTAATGGTTAAAATTTTAATTACCATTTTGCCCTTCAAGCTTAATAATTTCATAACTCACTAAATTGAGCTTAAATGAACTTGAAATTTTTATGTGACTTCACTCATATGTCAATATAGACATGAGAGGAGAAAATGTGATTTTTCTGTATTTAATTTATTTATGTAATTATTTTTGGTGGAAAATAGGGATTTCCAAGGAAAATTTAATAATATGACCAAGGAAAAGTTTTTTTCCTTAAGAAAATTATGGGACATTCCTAATGACCAGAGGACCACTTGGACCAATTTTGGTAATTTTTTGAATTATATTCTTTTTATTATAATTATTTTGATTTTTTGAGTATTAATTAATTTAAAAAAAAAATAAAGGTTGAAAAATGAATTTTATATTTTTCAAAAATCTCTCTGATATCAAGGAAATCAGAGAATCAATTTTTACAATTTTCTAATTTTTCTTTGATTTATTAGAATTATTTTAGTGGAAATGCTAAAAAATACATTTTTTTTAATTTTAAAATTACCTTAGGGCTTTAAAATTTAATATCTCATCATATAGACTTAAGAAAAATATGGGTTTTATTCCTAAGTGATTAAAATTCAAAATGTGACATTTTGGTGACATTTATTATTTTTGTGATTTATATTATTTTTTTAATTATTAAAATATTAAAATAATGCAAAAAATCAAATTTTTTAGAAAATTACAATTTTATTTTTCTTACATTCCCCTAATATCAGAGAGGCTCCAAAACCAATTTGGTGAATTTTTGAAAAGTATTTTGAAAGTTATGAATTTTTAAAGTTTAAATTGGCTAAATGGCTTAATCAACCCATTTAGTAAGGCTAACCAAGTCCAATTGACTTCAAATTTTTATGGTGAGTTCCTCTGATCCTAAAGGTCAGTAGAGAATTGATTTCATGTCAATTTGATGTATGATTAGCTCTAATTAATTAAGGACCTATTTTGGGTGTTTAAGTCAATTAGGGTTATTCCAAGTGGATTAATTCAAAACCTATTTTTCCTGGGTTCCTCTGGTCATAATAAACATCACCAAATTTTCCTAGAATTTATTTCACAATATACTAATTATTGGAATTAAAATACTCAAAACAGCAACATGAATTTGAAAAATCAATAACTTCTCATAGGGATGGCCTCCGACTTTGGAAAATTCAGGGAATGTTCCCAAATTTAGAAGCTTCAAAATCCCTATGGTCTCATGCCATGGTGAATTTCCTATATGCATGGAGAATTAAAATAATGCTGAGAGTAAATAAATCATTAAAAATAAAATACTTGATGAAATTAAATGATTTCTTTTCCACATTATTCTCCTCTGTTCACTGAGCAAGAGGGTATTTTTATTTTATTTTTCTGATTTTCCTACACAAAGTTATGCATTTTTGAAGTTTAGGGAATTAAATAAATAGAAAATAACCTATTTTTCTACTTATCCACGCGGCGCCAACTCAACCTAGGCATCTCCGAAGCGCCGCGTGTCGTCTTCTGATTCGGCGCCGCCATCCAACTCAGCGCTCCAGGGGCCCGCTGTATCGTTCCGTCTCCTCATCCGACGCGATCCTGGCCGTCCGTCCGCGCGTGTATTAAATGAACGGCATCCGTTCATCGTCCCCAAGCCTCCTAGCCCGAGAACCGTCCACACTAAATCCTTAATATCTCACTCAATACTTAATGGATTTTCGTGTTCTTGTGCTCTATGAATTCGTCTTGAAGAGACAAATACATCTATACGGTGATCATGCTTTGAAATTAAGGTATTTGAAATGGAGAATCTCCAGAAGCTCGGGATAAAGAGTTAGCTCATACCTTTGCTCAGAGAAGTGTGGCTTCAATCTGAGGGTTGTGTCACCTTCGATTAGGTCCAAGCAAGGTCCAGATGAAGTCCCTTGGCCTGGTGAATTGTCTAGGAATGATTTCGACCAAGACCGATCACAAAGCTTGGAGGCTAGAAGCAATGGGTGGCTTGGAGAGGGGGCTTTTGCTGGTGGACTTCTTCCCTTGGTCTAGTGAAGGTGTAGGACCAATCAATTTTGGGATTGGCTCACTGTGAAGAAGTGTCCTGGTTTTTGTGCCTGAAGTTCGAACTCGAAATCGAGCTCGCTGTAGAGGAATTGGGGCTGGAATCCAGTGGGGATCAAGTGCTCTATGTGTAGAGAGTGGTTTGGAATGATTTTGGTAGAGTTTCCTTAAGGTTGAATTTCAATGTTGACTCACATGTGAGCTCTCGGGTGTGGTGTTTTCCAGCGGCCTGGTGGCTGGCCGGCCAGGCACTGGTCACCATCTTGTTCAGGTGGGTGAGGGCTGGGGTTTAGTGTAGGCAATTGGCAAATGCCATGTGTCAAAAGCTTGGATTAGAATGGTATGGGAGAAGGCTCATTTTGGCTCAAATTGGTCAAATGCATGGATTGGGCTAGGTGCACCACCCAATGCTTGGTTTAGGCTGAAGGGAAATTGATTTGGTTCAGCATAATCAGTAGGGTCAAGTCACCATCCAACCACAATTAGGCATAAGCATGGTTAAGGGGAATCATGGGAGTGGTTAATCACCTTATGGGAATGTGGAAAGGATCTCCTCCTTTTGCCCAATGTGGTAAGGTCACATGTGAGCAACTCACATGGCTTGCATGTCGCTTAAGAGTGGCTTCATGGCTTGTCTTTGGCTTGGGGAAAAGCTTGGTTAATTTCATGAAAATGGATTTTAGAAATTTTGGTAATTTAGGGGTGATTTGATGGGATTTGGCATATGACTTGATTTGGAACCATTTGATGATTGATTTAGGACTTAAGGGATGATTTTAATTGAATGCATGATGAAGAAGAGTGTCATATGGACTTTGAATGAATTTTGGGCCTTTGAAATTTAGTGAAGATGGGCTTTTAAAATGGTTTAGAGAAGTGGGCTTTTGAATTTTAAAATGGATTTTAGGATGAGAATTTTGCAAAGGATTGGGTCCAATAAGTGTTGAATTTAATTTAGGAATGTTTCATGAATTATTTGGAACAAATTTGAAGTGTTTTGGGCTTGAATTGGATTGGATTTGGACCTCTTTGGTAAATGGGCCAATGTAGGTCAAATTGGGCTAACTTGGGCCAATGTTGGGCTAGGGTACAAATTGATGTAAAATTAATGTTGGGAAATGTTTATGGGAGTGTTTCAAAGAGGTTTTGACTTTGGTTGGGTTTTGATTTTGGGGTTTGGGCTTATTTTGGTTAGGTTTGGGTTTAGGTCAAAATTGGGCATTTTAGCTTTGGGTTGAATTTGAGTGGGTTTTGGGTCTAAATTTTGGGTAAATCATGTTAGTATTTTGTTTGTGGGGATGTTAGGGAAGGTTTAGAAAAGATTTGGGGTTAATTGGAGTTAAATTGGTTTGGTTTGGGTTAGGTTTGGGTCATGGGTCCAAATTGGGCTTTAAGGCCAAAAGTGAAATTGGATTCAAATGTCAATCAAATTAGACTTGGATCTTGTCTAGATTGGTGTTGGGAATGATAAATTGAAGTTTATAATTGAATTGGACCAGATTTGGTCAATTGGGTAGGTTTGGCTTGACATTGGGTTCACTTAGGGTTAAAATGGGTCAAATTGGGGGTTTTGACAAACGTGGGGTAAATTGACAAAATTGGCCCATGGTGTAGTTGAACAAAATGAAATTGGGAATATTTGGGATTTTATGGAATTTTTTGGGAATTTTCTGAATTTTTGGATTTTTGGGTCAAGAGGGGAATTTTGGGTATTTGGAGGGTATTGGGAGGTATTTTTGGAATTTTTGATATCTTTAGCTATGGATGTTCAACTTGATTGGTGAGGAAATGTTCAAGGCTAATTTTGGGGAATTTTGGGTGATTTATAAATTTTGAAAAATTTGGGTAATTTCAAAGGCCTTGGGTAGGCTAGGCGGGTCCGGGGTCCCGGGGGTCAAAAATTGAAAATTTGCAAAATTGAAGATTGGGTAATTGTAAGTGGAATGAAATCATTTTGGTTGAGCCATGAAGCCATATCAAGCCCACATGAGCCATGAAGGGACTCATTTGAGGCATCCACTATGTTGTTCCTAACCCTCTTAGCCCAGGGCTTAGGGGTTAAGGACCATCCATGTGAATCACCTTTATGAGTCAGGAGGTCAAGTTAGGTATGGGTGTGTTTTTAGGATGTGTGTGAAAGTATAGTGTATAGGTGTAGTGTGTGTGTAAGTCAGCCCTTCACCGGACCAGGCCACCCAGGGCAGTCCTAAGGCCAAAGAGTCCTATAGGAACTCATCCTTTAAACTTCCACATTTGATTTCAACCCTCTAGGTGATTAGGGGTCTACAGTTAAGTTTGTGGAGTTTTCAGGGAGTTAAGAAGTGGTTTGAATTTCTAAATGGTGGGTCCCAATTATAATACTCTAAGATAGTCAAAGGAAAAGCCTAAGGCTAGATCCTAAGCACTAAAGAGAAGAAGAGAAGACCTCATCAAAAATGAGGTCAACAGATCAACCCTAGAAACCCTTTTCCTGACGATTCTTCTGATGATGAGGAGGCGACTGAGGATGATTAGACTTGATATTTGTTTTGCTTTGCTGATGTGCTTTTTATGTGTGTTTATTATTTTTCATATTTTATTGTACTGATTGAGAACTTGTAGTAACTCAGTTTATTTTTGTTATTAGATTGCTTAAACTTAGTCCTTTTTCATGCTCCCGTTGTTTTTAATTTAGCACATTTTTTTTCATGTGTTACTTATTTAGCTACTCTTTTCTATATATATTCCTGCTTATATTAGCACTGTTTTAAATACCTTTAAATAAATACCTTTTCTTCCTGCTTAGTTCAAATTTTCATAGTCAAAAATATTAAAACCTTATTAAAAGAACTAAGTTTGGGAGAGGGAAATGAACTTAAATTAAAATTTTACTTGTCCTTAGTAAACAATATTTTCAAAATTAATAACATAACATATGGAATAAAAGTTATTTTAAGATAGATATACTATTGTTTTCATGAATGTTATAATAAACTTATAAAAGTGTTTTTAAATAACAAAGGATAATTCTAAAATTGTAATTATTTAATAAAAAGGTGTTAGAATTTTGATTCAAATATCTAAATTAAAAATGTTGTATTTTTTGAATGTTTTAAGAAATCTAAATGTTTACTTATAAAGATGGAATTGAAACTCTATGAAAAATATTTTTGCTAAACACATATTCATTAAGTGAAAAATGTGTTAAGTCTTTAAATATAGGTTAAGGATAGTGAAGTTCAAAATCATTAACAGGCTATCCAGATATAGTAATCCTCACTTAAAAAAAAAAGAAAAAAGTAAAAGAAAAAAGATTGAAAACAATCCCTGAAAAAAGAAAAGAAAAATATATAGGATTGGAAAGCAATCCAAAATATGAAAAGAAAAAGAAAAAGAAAAGTGAGGAGAAGCTTGAGGAAAAGCCTAAATCAAAAATTGGCTTCACTTAAATTATCTTATAGGAAGAGGCCTAATGTAATTTTTTACTTAAAGTCTTATGTCTAAGCATCCTTACTAGTAAAGTTATCATGAAAATCTTTTTCCTATAAACTACTATATATTCTTAATATAACAAACTGCAATAATTTTTGTAAATAGATAGGAGAATAAAGTTCTTAACACTTGCATATTAAATATTTTATATATTTGGTTTTAGCCTAAGTTATTCAAAAAGATTTTTTATGTTCCATTATATTATTTATAAAACAAAAAGTATAGAAGTCTTAAAGAAATTTTTCTCCATAGATTAGTAGTAAAAGGTTACTTGAGGACAAGTAACGTTTAAGTTTGGGGGATTGATCAGCCTTAAAATTACATAGAATTTTATATCAAATTTTTATTAATATTTTAAGGATATTACACTTTAATGAAAGGTATTTCTTATATTTTGGTTACAGGTACAACAAAATAAGTTTATGAAAAAAAAGAGTTAAAAAAGACCAAAAATGAGCCAAAAAGAGCAAGAAGCTGATTATGGCACCTAGGCGCCAGACATAGCAGATTTTTTTTTGAGATTTCTTGACGGTTATTGGATGATTATTGACTCTTTCAAACTAATCTAGAAGCCTCTGGACATTTTCCCACATGTTATAAACCAAATATAATGAAAATAGACACAGGAGAGCAGTTATTAAAAGAGAGGTGCGACCTAAATGTGAAGGGATGTGTCCATTCACGCAGTGATCCTGGCGCCTAGGCGCTAGAACTGGCGCCTAGGCCCCACCGTTAAATTCTAGAACATTAAATGAGTGTGGACAAATTTTGAAGAGGTGCCTTAAGCAACCTTTGTCATTTCTGGAGATCTATAAATAGAGGACCATTCTACAGCAAGGTGTGTTAAGTGTGTGTGGAATGAACAAAGTCTGTAAGAGTGAGTGAGTAGTGTGTGAGGGAGAATTAATTAAGAGTGTTAAGTGTCTTCTTCTTTATTTTAGTGAGTTTTTAGTTTGAATTGAAGAGTCAAAATCCTGTAGAATCTATGGAGTCAGAGAAACTTCAAAAGATTGCTTAGATTACATTCCACATAAGTATTTATATCTTGATTCTTAAGTTTTGTGCTTTGGATTTAAGTTTTATGAATATGATATGTGGTGTAATTTTTATGCTTTCTGAGTAGTCTTCTTTTCTTTCTCCCTATGAATATGAAATGAATTAATAACAAATTTAAATCAGATTTAAGAACTTAATTTATTTTCTAAAAAAATTGTGATGATACTATACCTAATCTTAATTTACTTTACAAATTGGCCTCTTGTATTGTTAAAAACTATGGAGAATTCTTAAGATCTGACCGTGGGCTAAGTAATTCTTAACTTGTATGTATCACATTTCTCTTAAAGGGGAGGTGCAAATAAATAGGGAGATAATTTTTAATGGCATAGAATTGATTATGTTTTTAGTGTGACAGGCTAAATTCAATCAATTTGGTTTTAGAAAAGAGATGAAGGTCACTATTAGGCCAGACCATAGGCAACCAAGAGGGGGGGGGGGCTAGTAGTGAGAGTCTAGAAATTCGTCCATTTCTACTAATAATACATCCTAATCCAATCTTTAAAAACTAGCCAATGTTCTTTATGACCTAGACCACAGGGTAAAAGATATATAAACTCCTATTTGTCACAATACCACATTTATAAGTTCTCAACTAATTTTATCTGCTTATTAATCATGGAATATTTCGTATGGGAAAAGAATCTTTGTTTATTGTTTTATCACTAGTTAATTTTCATATTCTGCATATTTTAATAAGTTTTAAATTAAAAGATTTTAAATATTAGTTTTCTTTCTTGTAACTAAATTAATCCTCATGGGATAGATATCTGAGGTTTTAAAAAGAAAACTCTATATTACTTGAAATGATACATATACTTGCATAGTACCCTTAATGTGTGATTTATATTTTATTATCAAAATTTTTATCTTTAATTATCATACATTAGCTGCTTAATCAGATTTGGGGTCAAGTTTGGCCATAATTTTATAAGCTAATTTACTTACGTAATTGCGGTCGGGTCAACAAGGTAAGTTCAAAGGTTATAAAAGCATGACTTGCACTGGCGGGTACACATAGTGCATGAAGCAAGGTCAGAGGCTATAGAGCTTGAATTGCACCGGTGGGCACACACAATGCATGACCCGACCCGCAATAACACAGTAATTTTTGCTTCCAAAAGATGGCCGAAAACTTGACCCAATTTATAAATAGCGGCTAGTGTATAAAATATAATTTTATGGAAAATATTTTACATACTATATGTACTACGCAAGTATACATATCGTTTCAAGTAATATAGGGTTTTAAATAAAGACCCCAGTATCGATCCCACAGAGAAGCGAGGTAAGAAATTCTTTAGGCTAATTCCATTCTATTTCTATACGGCCTAAATTTGGAATGTCGATTAAAATGTGTTTTATAATAACTAATCCTAAATAAAATTCTTAAATTAAAATATAACTTATGGATAAATTGGTTTGGAGAATTTTGAGATGCTAAAAACTACCTTTCTCTTGCAATTACATAGATAATGTGTAGGAAGGAAATTGATCTATAAAAAAATACCTATTTCTTTATGTCTTAATTCTTATTAATTTCTAAGGATATCATGCTTTAATGAAAGGTATTTTTTATATTTTTGGATGTAGGTAATGTAAAAAGGTCTAAGAAGGAAAAAGAAGCAAAAAGGAGCAAAAATGGAGCAAAATACCAAGAGTATAAAAAAATATGGCCTGGTGCCTAGGCGCCAGAAATTGGCGACTAGGCGCCAGACTCGATACGAAAACTGTCAAGTTTTTGACAACGTTTGATCAACTATTTTGACGGAGTGAGCGGTTATTGGACATTCTAGAAGGCTGGCAGTTGTTCCTCAATAATAGGACATGTGATACATTGCATTTGGATGCTCCAAAAGGATTTTAATTGTGAAGACGTGCGAGCCAAAGTGAAGAGGTGCGAAGAACTGGACGCGATGTCCGGCGCCTAGGTGCTAGATTCCGGCGATTAGACGCCAGACCGACCTTCTAGAAGATTCATTGAATGTGGACATGTTTTGAAGAGCTGCCTGAAGGAAACTCTTGAAGCCTATAAATAAAGGTCCAATTCTTCAGAAAACGTGCCCCTCCCATTGTACCCCTTTCTCTTATCTACTTTAGGATCTCTCATCCTTAAAGAGAGAATTAGAGAGAGAAATTTATGGCCACTTTTGTTTAGTTTAGTGAGTTTATTTTCAAGTTATTGCATCTGGAGTTCATTACACTGTGGAGTCAGTAGGAATCAGAAGATCTGTAGAAGAAATATTTGAGATAATTATATTTTTACATTTAATTCAAAGTTTAATTATCTTGTTTTGTTATTTATTTTCAATGTGTTCTGAGTAGTTAGTTACTTTCTTACTTCAATTATGAAGAGATAAATAAGATAATATAAAGATTCGATGGAGAATTAAAATTCAAAATATTTTCAAAACATTGTGATGACATTAATACCTGATCTTACTTTACTTTTTAAATTAGCCGTTTGAATTGTTAAAAAACTGTTGAAGAGCTTAAAAACCTTGTAGGAGAAGAACTCTTAACTTGTAAATGTCACATGAATCCTAGGGTAGTCGAAGGCCATGTGAGGCCTATTCATGCTGAAGTGCAAATAAATAGGAAGATAATATTTAAAGGGTGTAGAATTAATAAGTTTTTAGAGTGACAGACTAAATTCTTATAATTTGATTTATAGACTAGGAAAGGGTCACTAGTAGGGCCGACCATAGCCACCCTTGGACATCTAGAAGTGTGAGCCTAGATTAACCCATTCTACTAACAATACATCCGGACCTATTCTGTAAATTAGTTAATGTTCTTTGCACCTAGATCAAAGGGTAAAGAATAGGAATGCTTCTATTTGGCACAATACCATAAATTAAATTCTCCAATGAATATTAAATTATCTTAAAAATCTTAGATTAATTGAAGGAAAGAAAGTTGTTTATTTTATATAGAGTTTATAAGATCATTTTATTATTATTGTTTTCTTTAAATTGCATCTAGTAAATTAATAGTAATTTATAATCAAAATAAAAATATTTTTAATATTATATTTCTCTTTCGCTTTATAGAAAATTTATTTCTACAAATCTTCCTTGTGGGATCGATACTGGAGTCTTTGTTTAAAAACCCTATATTACTTGAAACGATATGTATACTCGCGTAGTACCCCTAGTGTGTAAAAATATTACTTATATAATATTAATTTTATACACTAGCCGCTATTTATAAATCGAGTCAAAGCTTTTTGGCTATCTTTTGAAAGCAAACATTACTGCGTTAAGCGCGGTGGTCGGGTCAAGTTTTTGGCGCCGTTGTCGGGGACGAAATTAAAGGAAGAAAAAAATAAAATAGTTAAATTTTATTGCTTGTTTTATGCGAAGATTTGGTTCTGAAGGATTAATACCTTTAGATTCTGAATTGGAAAGAACAATTAGAAAAATTAAAATGGGAAAACAAATTCAAAAAATTTCAAGAAATGGCAACTTTATAAAATCCAATTGAACTTAATGATCAAAATGTTTATAAACCATTAAGGGATTATGCTAACCCTACAGTTGATGAACTTCAAAGTAGTATTCAAATACCCACTGTAGATGCTAATTCTTTTGAACTTAAACGTCTATTATTCAAATGGTACAAAAAAATCAATTTGGTGGATCACCAAATGAGGATCCAAATTTGCATCTTGTTAGTTTTTTAGAACTTTGTGCTACCTTTAAATATAACAATGTTTATGATGATGCTATTAAACTTAGACTCTTTCTTTTTTCTTTAAGAGATAAAGCAAAGATGTGGTTAAACTCATTAGCGACTGGTTATATTAAAACATGGGCTAAAATGGCACAAAAATTCCTTGCTAAATATTTTCCTCCTTCTAAAACTGCTAAATCAAGAAATAATATTACTTCGTTTAGTCAATTTGATGGGGAGATAATATATGAAACTTGGGAAAGATTTAAAGAACTATTAAGAAAATGTCCTCATCATGCTTTACCTGATTGGTCGATTATTCAAACATTTTATAATGGATTAATTGGATCTTTAAAATCAATTATTGATGCCGTTAGTCTGAGGTTCTTTAATGTCTAAATCATTCGAAGAAGCTTACACTTAATCGAAGAAATGGCTAATAACAATTTTCAATGGCCTTCCGAAAGGATTAACCCTAAAAAGATGGCTAAGTATTCAAGATAATGAAGTCTTTTCTATCTTAGCTTCACAAGTTGAAGCAATATCTAAGAAATTAGATAATTTTGCAATTAATATTTCGCATAATAACTCTACTAATATAAAAGATCCTCAAACTATTGAAACTTTACAAGCTATTGCAAGTAAAAATAATCCTTATTCAAATTATTATAATCCTGAGTGGAAAAATCATCCTAATTTTTACTGGAATAATTCACAACAACAATGGGGTAATAATCAATCTCATCCCACTGGAAATTGAAATAATCAAGTTAATTCAAATTATAAACCTCATGGATTTAATAATCAACGTAAAAAGTTATCAATAGAAGAATTAATTATGCAAATGAATAATCAATTATAAAATCAAAATACCGTTATTCGTAATATTGAAAATCAAATGGGGCAAATTGCTACTTTAATTAATAACAGACCTGTAGGAACACTTCCTAGTAATGTTGAAATCAATCCAAAGGAAACTGGAAAAGAACATGAACAATTAAAGCTGTGCAACTTAGAAGTGGAAAGGAATTAGAAGAAAGATTGTAGAAGGAAATTGAAAAAGAGATTGAGGTTAAAGAGATTGAAAAACCTAAAGAAACTCTCTCTCCTAGTCAAGATCGATCGTTATACTCGTTAATGTGGAAGTTGAAAAACCACCACCACCTTTTCCTCAAAGACTTAAACAGCAAAAACTTGATCATCAATTTTCTAAGTTCTTTGAAATTTTTAAGAAACCTACTATTAACATACCTTTTGCTGAAGCTTTGGAACAAATGCCAACTTACGCAAAATTTATGAAGGATATTTTAAGCAAAAAATGAAAATTTGAAGCTTTTGAAACTGTTGCATTAAGTGAAGAATGCAGTGCAATAATTCAAAAGAAATTACCTGAAAAGCATAAGGATCCTGGAAGTTTCACTACACCCTGTGTTATTGGAGAAAAATTTTGCGGAAAAGCTTTATGTGATTTAGGAGCAAGTATTAATCTCATGTCATTTTCTATTTATCGAAGATTGGATTTAGGAGATATTACTCCCACCACTGTAACTCATCAGTTAGCTGATAGATCTATCACTTATCCTAAAGGAGTTATAGAGGATGTCCTTGTTAAAGTGGATAAATTTATCTTCCCTGTAGATTTCATAGTACTTGATATGGAAGAAGATAAAGAGATACCTATTATTTTAGGAAGACCTTTTCTAGCTACCGGACGAGCTATGATTGATGTGCAAAAAGGAGAATTAACCATGAGAGTCAATGATCAAGAAATTAAATTCAAGGTTCTTAAATCAATGAAGTACCCTGATAAAGAGAAATGTTATCGAATGGATATAATTGAATATTTAATTGAAAAACATTATCAAGAAAAATGTAAAGTTATTTCTGAAGAAATATTTGAATTTGTAACTAATGAAGATGAAATAGTAGAAGAAGAAGAGACTCATTTTATTAAAGATATTTGGGAAACTTTAGACATAACTCAAAATGATATACTTTTACCCTCAATTAAAAAAGAACCTGAACTGGAATTAAAAATCTTACCTTCCCATTTAAAATATGCTTTTCTTGGAAATTCGTTAACTTTACTTCGTTATTATTTCTTTCGAACCGAGTAAAGATCAAGAAGAAAAATTACTAGGTGTGTTAAAGAATTATAAGAAAGCTTTTGGTTGGACTATTGCCGATATAAAAGGAATAAGCCCTTCCATTTGCATGCATAGAATTTTAATGGAAGAAAATTTTAAACCTACTATAGAATCACAAAGAAGATTAAATCCTATTATGAAAGAGGTTGTTAAAAAAGAAATTATTAAGTGGTTAGATGCTGGTATTATTTATCCTATTTCGGATAGTCAATGGGTAAGTCATATTCATTGTGTTCCGAAGAAAGGAGGAGTAACTGTCATTGTTAATGATAAAAATGAACTTATTCCTACAAGACAAGTTACTGAATGGCGAATTTGTATTGACTATAGGAAACTAAATAAAGCCACTAGAAAGGATCATTTTCCTTTATCTTTCTTGGATCAAATGCTCGATAAATTAGCTGGACACTCATATTTCTGTTTTCTGGATGAATATTCTGGTTATCATCAATTACTTATTGCTCCTGAGGACCAGACATTTACTTTTAGAAGAATACCTTTTGGCTTATGTAATGCACCTGCAACTTTTCAAAGATGTATGATGTCAATATTTTGTGATTTGATTGACAAAGGAATTGAAATATTCATGGACGATTTTTCAGTCTTTGGAACTTCTTTTAAATTTTGTTTGGAAAACATACCAAAGTTCTGAAAAGATGCGAAGAAACAAATTTAGTTCTTAACCTGGAAAAATGTCAATTCATGGTCACAGTAAGGTATTGTACTTGGACACAAAGTATCACGAAATGGATGGAAGTAGATCAAGCAAAAGTGAAAATTATCGCTAAATTGCAACCACCTACTTTTATTATCGATGTGAGAAGTTTTCTAGGTCATGCTGGATTTTATAGAAGATATATAAAGGATTTTTCTAAAATTGCTAAACCTCTTTGTCATTTATTAGAAAAAGATGCACAATTTGAATTTAATGAAGAATGTATTAATGCTTTTAATGTTCTAAAAGAAAAATGAATAACTGCACCTATCATTGTTGCACTCGATCGGAATAAATCTTTTGAATTAATGTGTGATGCAAGTGATTTTGCAATTGTGAGTCGTATTAGGACAAAAATATGAGAAAGTTTTCAAAGTTGTATATTATGCTAGTAAAACTCTCACCGAAACACAAAGAAATTACACTACCACCGAGAAAGAGCTTCTAGCTATAAGTATATGCCTTTGATAAATTTAGACCTTATCTTCTTGGTACTAAATGCATAGTTCATACCGATCATTCTGCTATTAAATATCTAATATCTAAGAAGGATTCTAAAGCTGTACTTATAAGATGGGTTTTACTTCTACAAGAATTTAATTTTCAAATAAGTAGATAGTAAAAGGAACTGAAAACCAAATTGCTGATCATTTGTCTAGAATTAAAAATGATATCATTTCAGAAGAAAATATAAATGAGAAATTTCTTGATGAATCTTTATATGTTATTCAAAGATACTGTTGACCTCATTTTTGGTGAGGTCTTTTCTCTCCTTAGTACTTAGGATCTAGCCTTAGGCTTTCCCTTTGACTATCCTAGAGGATTAAAGATGACACCCACCATTTAGACATTTAAACACCTCTTAACTCCCTGTAAACCCCACATGTCTGATTGTAAACCCCTAATTCACTTGGAGGGTTAAGATCAAATGTGGAGGTTTAAAGGATGAGTTCCCTATAAGACTCTTTGACCTTAGGACTACCCCGGGTGGCCCGGTCCGGTGAGGGCCGACTCGCACACATTACACTTTCACACACATTCCAAATTCTAAAACTATTCATGCCTAGCTTGACTTCCTGACTCATGTAGGTAATTCATATGGATGGACCTTAACCCCTACGCCCTTGGCTAAGAGGGTTATGAACAACATAGTGAATGCCTCAAATGAGTCCTCTCATGGCTCTTATGGGCTTGATATGGCTTCATGACGCAACCAAAGTTATTCAATTCTACTCAAATTTTATCAATCATCATTTTTCCAAAATTTCAATTTTTGACCCCCGGGGCCCTACACCCACCAAACCTACCAAATGCCCTTGAAACTACCCAAAATTTGCAAAATCACCTAAATTACCCAAAATTCCTCAAAATTAATCCTAAAAATTTCCCCCCACTCAAATTGATCATCCATAGCCAAATATAACAAAATTTCCAAAAATACCCCCCAATACCCTCCAAATACCCAAAATGCCATTCTTAGCCAAAAAATTCCATAAATTCCGAAAATTCCCAAAAAATTCCAAAAAATCCCAAATATTCCCAATTTCATTTTGTTCAACTACACCATGGGCCAATTTTGTCAATTTAACCAACTTTTACCAAAACCCCCAATTTGACCCATTCTTAACCCAAGTAGACCCAATGTCCCACTAAACCAATCCAATTGACCTCAATTTTGGTCCAATTAAATTCTAAACTTCAATTCAATATCTCCAATGTCAATTTAGACCAAATTGAAGCCCAATTTGATTGACATTTGGATCCAATTTCAATTTGAAGCCTAAATCCCATGAATTGACCTAAACCCAAACCTAACCCAAATAGGCCCAAATCCCAAAATCAAAGCCCAAATAAAGTTCAAAACTCTTTATAACACTCCCCTAAACATTTCTCAACATTAATTTTACATCAAATCCAACCTTAAACTAACATTAACCCAAGATAGCCAAAGTTAGCCCAATTTGACCCACCTTGGCCCCATTACCAAAAAGGCCCAAATTAAACCTATTTCAATTCCAAATGACACCAAACCTTCTCCAAATCACTAATGCTACACTCCTAAACTAAACCCAACATTTGTTTAGCCCAATCTTTCATAAAATCTCCATCCACCAATTTGTTTTCAAACTTAAAAGCCCACTTCCATAAAGCCTTTAAATGCCCACTTTCCATCAAATTCAAAAGCACAAAATCCATCCCCAAGCCCATATGAAACCATTTCTTCATCATTCCTTTGATAATCCTATTTGACCAATGTCTTAAACCATCATGAAATCAACCCATTTGTAGCATCATGACAAATCCCATCAAAGGAATCCAAAGTTTTCAAAATTCTAAATAACCCTTTTCCATGCAAGTGAGCTAACTTTTCCCAAGCCATGAGCAAGCCAAATGAAGCCATGGAGCCATGCATAAGCCATATGCAAGCCATGAGGAGCCCTTTCCACATCACCATGCCACTTATGGCAAGAAGAGGGGAGCCTTTCCTAAGCCTTCACTAAACCTTTTTTAACCCCATCAATGATACACTTTAACCAAAATTGACCACCTCACCTTGGATGGGGACTTCACCACACATGTGAGGCTAACCCAAATGATCTCACATCAGCCCAAATCAAGCCTTGGTGAGTGAACCAAGCTAAAAACATGAACTGACCCAAATTGGACAAAAAATGCTCCTTACACCCATGCCATTTAAATCCTTGACTTTACACAAGGCAATCCCAAATTGATTGCACCAAAATCAAACTCTGACCTCCCCTCCACCTAAACACATATTTTGAACCCACTAATCAACCCCTACTGGCCACCCAAAGCTCCACCATAACCTTCCTTATTTAAACTCCACCTCCATGGCCAAGAGGAGGAGATGCAAAGATTACCTTGGGGAAACTCTGCCAAATTGTTCCCAAAGCTTCTCCAAGCACTCCTAAGCTCAATCCAACCATTTCTAATTGAGGCCTACCTCTTGGACAAAGGTATCAATTTTTTTCTCCTCCAACAGAGCATGTTTTAATTTTCTGTAATTATTCGCATGCTTTAAGTATATCATCACCATATAGATGTGTTCTACTCGATTAGACGATCATTTTAAAAAAATTCATTCAATTTCATTGAGAATCGAGGGAGATATCAAGGTTTGAAGTTGGACAGTTTTGAGTGAATGAACAAGGAAAGAGGAGCGAAGAATCGTCCGATCGTGCATGTATCCAACGAACGGTGCCGATGGAGTCGGACTGCAGCCTTCATCGGTGAACAGCAACCACGCCACCAAGTAGCAGCGCGACACGTGTCATTTGAGGGGGAAATGGATTTTTCTTGATTTATTTTTGAGCCTAAACTTCAAAAACTCATAACTTTTCATAGAAAACTCAAAAAAATAAAATAAAAATACCCTCTTGCTCACTGAAACGAGGAGAATAATGTGGAAGTGATTTCATATTATTTGTTACATATTTTATTTTTAATTAATTAAATAGTGTTTTCAATCATTCAATTCTCTATGCATGTATACAACTCACCATGGCATGAGACTATAGGACTTTTGAAGCCTCTGATCTTAGGAACATTCCCTGAATTTTTCAAGATCATAGGCCATCTCTAAAAAAAGTTATGTATTTTCCAAGTTTATGTCACTATTTATGATATTTTAATTCCATAAATTAGCATATTACTTAGAAAATTCTAGGAAAATTTGGAGATGTTTCTTAGGATCAAAGGACCCTAGGATAATTATGGTTTGAGTTAATTCATTAAAAATGATCCTAATTAGCCTAATTACTCAAAACTTAATTTTAATTAATTAGGGTGGACCATATATGGAAATTACTTGAAAACAATTCTCCACTGATCTTTAGGATTAGAGGAACCTAAAATAAAAATTTGAAATCAATTGGAAATGTTTAACCCCATAAATGGATTAATTAAGTCACATGGATAAAATTAAACTTTAAAAATTCATAACTCCAAAAATACATTTCAAAAATTCACCAAATTGGTTTTGGGAGTTCTCTGATATCAGAGGAGTCTAAGAAAATTAAAATTAGAATTTTCTAAAAATTTTCATTTTTAAGCTTATTTTAATATTTTTAATAATTAAAAAATAAAAAAAAATCACAAAAATATTAAAATTCATAAAAATGTCACATTTTAACTCCTAATCACTTAGGAACAAACCAAATATTTTTCCTAAGTCTTTAGGATAAGATATTGAATTTTAAAAACCTAAAACAATTTTTGAATTAAAAAATGAATTTCCAAATATTTTCACTAAATTAATTCTAATAAATCAAAGAAAAATTAGAAAATGATAGAATTTGCTTCTTTAAGTTTCTTGAAGTCAAAGAGATTTTTGAAAAATACAAAATCTGTTTTTCAACTTCAATTTTCTTTTTAAATTAATTAATACTCCAAAAGTCAAAATAATTATAATAAATAAAATATAATTCAAAAAATCACCAAAATTGTTCCAAGTAGTCCTCTGGTCATTAGGGACATTCCATAACTTTTGTAAGGTCATAAACATTTACTTGGTCATGTAGTTGAATTTTCATTAAAAATCCCTATTTTCCATTAAAAATAATTATATAAATAAATTAAATACAAAAAAATCACATTTTCTCCTCTAATGTCTTAATTGACATGTGAGTTAGGTGACATAAAAATTTCAAATTCATTTGAGCTCAATTTAGTGAGTTATGAAATAAATAAGCCTAAAAGGGCATAAAGGTAATTAAAAATTTAAACCCTTAATTAAAACATTAGGTTTAATTAAAATGGAGGGTAAAATAAGGGGTAGAAACCCATTAAACACTTTGAAAATATCAAAATGAAACTTTAATTAATTAAATAATTTAAATTTTGGAAAGAATATATTTAAAATTTAGATTATTAAAATAGGGATATTATCAAGAGGATATTTATTCTTTAATTTAAAAATCCCTAAATAAGTCACTTTAGCAATATTTAAATCTTAATTAAGAAATTAAAATAATAATCCAAATTAACAATTAAAACAAAAATTAAATTAAAATTAAAGTTAAACTAAAATTAAAATTAAATTAAAATTAAATAAAATTAAATTCAAATTAAATTAAATTAAAATTAAATTTAAATTTAACTTAATTTAAATTAAAATTAAAATTCAATTCAATTAAAATTAAATTAAAATTAAATTAAATTAAAATTAAATTAAATTAAATTAAAAATAAATTAAATTAGATAAAATTAAAATTAAGTTAAATTAAAATTAAATTAAAATTAAATAAAATAAAGTTAAATTAAGTTAAAATCAAATTGAATTAAATTAAATCAAAATCATTTAACAACAAACCTATATGAAATCATTAAGAATTAAATCTAAAATAATTTGAACACTATTCCAAACTTAAAATTATTAATTAAAACCTCATAATTAAATTAAAACACTTTAAACCATTAACTCAAACCTCAAATTAAGAATGATAAAAAATCCTCGATAAACCAACTTGCCCTTAAAGGTTCTAATTATTATAACTCTTAAATAGAGTATTAAGTGAGATGCCACTTCATTCATCGGGTAATCAAATACCTAAGTTCATTGAGCAAGAGACAAAGCTTAACCAAACCCTTGGATGATCAATTCACCTGTGCAACTAAATTCATTTGGACTCAAAATAATCCCAGAAATGTTGAAAAGATATTTAGGATTCGTCCTAAGCACTTCCTCAATACGACGGGATGTTTATGAAGAACAATTGAATTTAATTGTTCTTTGATGAAGAAAATCATCCTTAAACCAAACCAAGAACCTAGACGCCATAGGAGATGACTAGCAATAGGACTAGGAATTTGGTAGACAACCAAAAACCCTTCCCTTAGCTTTACCTAGGTATCTGTTGAAATATATAATGCCTTAACATGTGTTTTAAGTGCAGCTTGGGATGACGGGAAGACCCTCTAGGTACGCTTTTATTTTATTGCAATTTACTTTGTTGTAATTTACTTACATGCATTGTACTTTACTTTTTCTTGCATGATAAATAAAATTGTTGCATGAAAACCAAAACCTTTAGGATAGTCCCTAAACTGAAACCAAAACTAAATTAAAAGTCATTGCAAAATAAAATTCACCGCCACAACATTCTAAAATATAAAAACAACTCAAAATTTAATCACAAACAGAACAACAAAACTACAATCTTAACTAAATTAAAACGTCTCGTTCAATGATCGGGAATACCTCGGATGATGTAACCCACGTGTTGCTAGCGGGATTTCCCACGGTCTAAATAAAAGTGTGGAACTTATTCAGTTGAGTTTAGCAAATTCATCTGGACTAAGTGAATTCAATGAAAATAACGGTGCTCGGGATGACGGAACCGTGGGATCTTAATTGGTTCTGTTTAAGCAACTTTAAGATTTGTTTTAATTAAAATATTAAAAACACTTGGATTTTAAGATTTTCTCTAAACCAAAACACTTCTCTCATCCCCTGATTTATGACTTCCAAAACTAAACGTCTGCAACAACAAGGAGCTCGGAGCATGGTAGGCAGCACGACCATCGTCATCAGCAAAACACGGAACTACTTCAGCAAAACTTTCTTAGAATTAAATAACTAAGCCATAAGACTTCGAGGTAGTTTGCCTAGTGCAACATAAATCCTCAACTCTTCGTTAGGCATTTTCATAATCATATTATGCAAATTAAGCCCTAACCGGTCTTAGGATTCCGAGGTAGTTGTTTGGTATGACATAAACCCTCACATCTTCAAGGCTATTTGTATGATCATGTCATACAAATATAAGTCCTAATCAATTAAAATTGGCAGGATTACAATATTAAATAAACTCCCAAATTGAAACCAAACAATAGGATAGTTTGAGAACTTGTCAAGATTCTTCTTGGATCCTCAGCTTCTTCTACTTCTCTTTCTTTGGACTCTTAAAATAAACTGTTCCAAATTTGATCCATTCCCTATTGAAATTTCCAAAACTCAAATCCTTTGAAAACCTTAAACTTTAAAATTCTTAAGAGCAAAACCACTGATCATTATCGAGAGTTTTCTTAAATGATTCCCGTCATTTAAGATGTAATTAACTATAGGGGCTTGCCCTTATAGGGAACTTTAAGAATCCAAGTAATATAAACCCTGCTTAATTCATTTATATTAAGCAGGGGAACTTCTCGGCTTATAAAATTGGTTCGCAGACCAAACGGATGTCACAAATCATCTAGTTTATTTAATCGAGCCTCATCATCAATCAGTGTGTCTATTCTTCTGGATAGATATATGGTTTGTGGTGTGGTGCTCACTTATATAAACTATTTGGGATGTGAGATCGGTTTGATTTCATATCTTAAAATTTTCAAACTTAAAATTATTTTAAAAATCAAATGCTATTTTTCAAACTCTATATATATATATATATATATATATATAAATTAAATTTAAAATTTAAAATTCTTCGAAAACTTCTGTTGGCGACCCCTTTTTTTAAAATACAACACAATCTAAAAAACTATGCCGACAGATACAAAACATTGTGGTATGCTGATATTGTTAATTATTTAGTTAGAAATATTTTACCTTATGACTTGGATAGCAAATTTATTAAGAAATTTAAATATGATGCTAAATCTTATATTTGGGAAGAACCTCATTTATTTAAAATTGGTAAAGATTCTATGATTCAAAGATGTGTACCTTATGAAGAAACTTTTGTATTATTCAAAAATGTCATGTTTCTGATTTTGAAGGACACTTTGGCATAGATGAAACTGCATTTAAAATTTTAAATTTTGGATTTTATTGGCCTACCTTATTTAAAGATGTGAGACAATATGTGAAAACATGTGATCGATGTCAAAGGATGGGAAATATATCTAGGAAAGATGAAATGTCGTTAAACTCTATATTGGAAGTTGAAATTTTTGATATATGTGGATTAGACTTTATGGGACCATTTGTTCCATCATTTGGAAAAATTTATATTTTATTAGCGAGCTGATTATGTTTCAAAGTGGATCGAAGCTGTTGCTTTACCAAACTGTGATTCCAAAAGTGTTTCAAAATTCTTAAAGAAAATGATATTTTCAAGATTTGGAATGCCTAAGGTAATTATCACTGATGGTGGAAGTCATTTTAGGAATATAAGAATTCAATCATTACTTCAAAAATTTGGAATCAAACATAGAAGTGCAACCGCTTATCACCCTCAAACTAATGGAATGGTCAAGTATCAAACAGAGAAATTTAAAGAATTTTAGAAAAGACTCGTTAATCCTAAAAGAACCGATTGGGTTGATAGACTTGATTCTACATTATGGGCTTATAGATCGGCTTATAAGACACCAATCGGAATGTCACCTTACCGGTTAATTTATGGTAAACATTGTCACTTACCTGTAGAACTTGAACATAAAGCTTATTGGGCGATAAAGGAGTTTAATTTTAATTTGAATAAAGCAGGAGAAAAACGATTATGGCAATTAAATGAGATGGAAGAAATTAGAAACAAATCATATGAAAATTGCGAGGATTTATAAAGAGAAAATGAAGATGTTGCATGATAAGAAAAAATTTTTGAGCCTGGACAAAAAGTTTTATTGTTTAATTCTCGTTTAAGACTTTTTCCTGGAAAATTAAAATTTAAATGGATTGGACCTTATTTTGTTGAGAAGGTATACCATTATGGAGCTGTGGATATTAAAGATCCCAAAACTGGAAAAATTTTTAAAAGTAAATGGATTAAGATTGAAGCCTTATTTGGGAAATATTAAGAAGATTTATAAATAGGCTTATGAATTGAGTCAACCTGATTAAAGATTTACTTAAGTCGGGCTGACGACGTTAAACCAAGCGCTTTGTAGGAGGCAACCCATAATTATCTCGTGTTTTTGTGTTTTAATGTAAGGTTATGCCTCGATCTCGATTAATTTTATATTACTTTAGAAAAATTTGATGCTCATAAGTCTTGGTCGACTTAAGCTGAAAATTATTTTGAGGTATGTAAGATTTAAAAATAGGATCACTCTATTTTAAATATGAGTAAAAAGGAGATCAAGTTAACCTTCATTATGATAGTTTACAATGTGAGTTATCAAGTCTAAATTACTCTTACCAGTATAATTTACCTATCTTGGAGAACGAAATTTTGAAAATTTGACGATTAGGCAAAATGGAGTTGAACATAGTTCTGGCGCCTAGGCGCTAGAAACTGGCACCTAAGCGCCAAAATCAACTATGTATCAATAGGTCCGGCGCCTAGGCCCCAGATTCGGTGCCTAAGCGCCATAGTTACTGGGTCGTGCAAAAACTGAAAATTTTCAGTTTTTCACACGAATTTCCCCTTAAAATCTACCCATCTTCTTCCTTAACAATCAAACAATCAAAATTACGTCCCTTACATTTCATTCTTGAGAGATTTGAGAAATTTTTGAAGAAATGGAAAGGAGAAATCATGGAGAAGAGGCTAGGGACAAGGTCTCAAGGGATCTTCAACCCTACTTCAATGGTTTCATCGCTGTAAGTTTAGAGAAAATTTCTAGTCGTTTAGATAAGTTTAAAGAAGATTTTAAAAGGATTGGAGATCGCCTTCATGAGATGTTTCATCAAGTTGAACATCTAGAATGGCAAATGAAACTTCAATTTGATCATATTACAGCTTATCAAGATGCTCAAGTTGAAATGTATGCGAAGAACAAGTGGATTGATGAAAAGACGGCTACGGATATCCCGAGAGCGTTAGTCTTCTTTCCAAGTGGAATACACAATTTCCCTTGTGAAGATTAGAATATTCTGGTAAAGAGATAGTTATTATGGTTTGTTGAGTCGTTGTATCGATTTAGAGAATCGATTGTGTTTGTTAGTATATTTGCTTTCATGTTTAATGTGTGTTGTATTTGCTTTGAACTTGTTATGATTGAGTGTGTATTAGGAACTTGAATCAAATGTAGTACTTATCCGGAATGTATTGAGTCAAAATTGAAGATTTTAAATGGAAATTAGTGAGTTTGATTAAAAACCTTATGTTTGATTGGTGGATTCAATATTTAATTTTTATAAATTTTTGAAAAATATTGTGGAAGTTAGAAACTGAAGCCCTACTCTGATATGAGTAATTGGAAGTTGAATTTATGAATTTTGGTGGAAAAATAAATTTTAAAAAAAATTTTGTGTAAGGCGATTCTGGCGCCTAGGCGCCAGAATTCGGCGCCTAAGCGCCAGTTCGGCCTGCTACCCGAAAATTACCATTTAAACACCCAAAAGCCATTTTTGACGTCTAAGCTTCATCTTCTTCCCCATTTTCGCGAAAATACATCCTCTAGATCCATTTTGAGGTCAAAACATCAAAGATTTGAGCACGAAATCACTCGATTTCTTCATCTCAAGGTCAGATCTACACTTTAAGCCATTTATTTTTTATTTTCACCATAGATTTCCCTAAGTTTTGCTAAGAACCAAAAATTTGAAAAAAATATTCGATTGTTAGTTATTTCTTTGGATTTTTAAACTTATTTTAAGTTTTATAAACTTAAAAAGACTTTAAATCTTTTATTCCTAAATTAGTGCTTGTTTTCTTTCACGTTTAGATGGCTCCAAAATCTAAGCTCGGGAAAGGATGAGAAAATTTTGATAGCAGCTAATTTCTAACTGTGGCTGCGCATTTTCGCTTCCACGAACTTGCATCGTAAAGAAAGTTCATCTCGGAACGAAGTTTTTATCATCCTGGAGAGATGATCGAAAACACTATCGTTGCGCACAACTGGCAACGATTTTGTTACTTCATTGCTATTGTTGTTATTCAGGTTGTTCGAAAATTTTATGCAAATTTTCTGGATGTCGAGGATTCTGAAGTCTTTGTTAGAGGAATAGGAGTAGGATTTACTCCAGAAAGAATCAACATATTCTATGGCCTGCCACCGACTATTGAGTGTTATTATTCTGGATTATCACCATCAGAGGGAGATTTGGACATGATTATTGCTTATCTGACTAACGGTACTGGATCTTGGAAGATCAGAAACGAAAAGAGGGTAAACTTCATGTCGGCATATTTTCAGGTTATGTGTTGTATTTTGAAAAGGGGTCGCCTACAGAAATTGTTGGCGAATTTTAGATTTTAAATTTAATTTAAATATGTATATATGGTTTAGAAAATAGTATTTGATTTTGAAAATAATTTTAAGATATGAAATCAAACCGATCTCACATCCCAAATAGTTTATATAAACGAGCACCGCATCACAAACCGTGTATCTATCCCGAAGAATAGACACATCTGCTTGATGATGGGGCTCGGCTAAATAAACTAGGAGATTTATGACATCCGTTTGGTCCGTGAACCAATTTTAGAAGCCGACAAATTCCTCGCTTAATATAAATGAATTAAACGAGATTTATATTACCCAGGTTCTTAAAGTTCCCTATAAGGGCAAGCCCCTATAGTTAATTACATCTTAAATGACGGAATCATTTAAGAAAACTCTCGATAATGATCGGTGGTTTTGCTCTCAAGAATTTGAAAGTTTGGGGTTTTCAAAGGATTGGATTTTTGAAATTCAAAAGGAATGACTCAAAATTTGGAACAATTTATTTTTGAGGATCTAAAGGAAGAGAAGTAGGAGAAGCCGAGGATCCAAGAAGAATCTTGGCAACTTCCCAAACTATCCTATTGTTTGGCTCGGTTTTAAGAAAATCCTAATATTATCTGATATTTCAATCTTGCCGATTTTAATTAATTTGGACTTTATATTTGTATGATAAAATTATACAAATAGCCTTGAAGATATGAGGGTTTATGTCGTACCAAACGACTACCTCGGAGTCCTAAGATAGGTTAGGGCTTAATTTACATGACATGATCATGCAAATGACTAACGAAGGGTTGAGGATTTATGTTGCACTAGGCAAATTACCTCGAAATCCTATGACTTTGATGTTTAAATTCTAGGAAAGTTTAGTTGATGTAGATCCGAGTTTTGCTGATGACGATGGCCGTGTTGCCCACCATGCTCCAAGCTCCTTATTGTTGCAGAGGTTTAGTTTTAGAAGATTGTAATCAAAAGAGAAGAGAAGAGTTTGGTTTTAGATAAGTCTTAAAATCCAAGTGTCTTTAGTGTTTTAATTAAAAAAAATCTTAAAGTTATTAGAATAGAACCGATTAAGATCCCACGGTTACGTCATCCCAAAGACCGTTATTTTCATCGAATTCACTTAGTCCGGATGAATTTGCTAAACTCAATCGAATGAGTTCTACACTTTCATTTAGACTATGTGAAATCCCGTTAGCAACACATGGGTTACATCATCCGAGGTATTCCCGATCATTCAACGAGACGTTTTAATTTAGTTGCAATCGTAGTTTTGTTGTTCTGTTTGTGATTAAATTTTGAGTTGTTTTATATTTTGAAATGTTGTGGCGGTGATTTTTATCTTGTAATGACTTTTAATTTAGTTTTGGTTTCAGCCCAGGGACTATCCTAAAGGTTTTGGTTTTCATGCAACAGTTGTTTATCATGCAAGAAAAGTAAAGTGCATTTCCAATAAAGTAAATTGCAATAAAATAAAAGCGTACCTGGAGGGCCTTCCCGTCATCCCAAGCTGCACTTAAAACGCATGTTAAGGCATTTAAATATTCCAACAAGTACCTAGGTAAAGCTAAAGGAAAGGTTTTGATTGTCTATCAAAGTCCTAATCCTATAGCTACTCATCTCCTATGACGTCTAGGTTCTCGTATTTTGGTTAAAGGACGATTTTCTTCATCAAAGAATAATTAAGTTCAATTGTTCTTATAAACATCCTATCATATTGAGGAAGTGCTTAAAAAGAGTCTTAAATATCTTTTCAATACCTCTAGGATTGTTTTAAGTCAAAGAGAATTTAATTATACAAGTGAATTAATCATCCGAGAGTTTAAGTTTTGTTCTTTTGCTCAGTGAACTAGGACATTTGAATCTCCTATAAGTGAGATAACACTTTACTAAATACTCCACTTAGGAGTTATGATAACAAGAGCTTTTAAGGGCAAATTGATGTTTTAGTGATCTGTGATTTAATTTAATTTTAAGTAATGGCTTTAAGTTTGGAATAGTGTTCAAGTCGTTTTAGATTTATTTTGAATTCTTTATGTCTTAAGTTATGTTATATTTAATTCAATTTAGTTTAATTTAATTTAATTTAATTTAATTTGGTTTAGTTTAATTTTAAATTAATTTTATTTTAATTTTAATTTAATTTTAATTTAATTTTAATTTGATTTTATTTTTAATTTAATTTAATTTAATTTAATATGTTTTAATTTATTTTAATTTAACTTGGATTTACTTTGATTTAATTGTGATTTAATTTAATTTTAATTTGATTTAATTTTTTTTTATTTTAATGTTTTTAAAGATGATTTAATTTAATTGTTAAAGTATTAATTTGATTGAAATTTTGATTTAATTTAGTTTAAATGTTTTAATTTTAATTTAATTTAATGATTAAGTCTCTTAGTATTTTAAATCTTGAGTTTGGATTATCATTTTAATTGGGAATTAAATATTATTGAAGTGATTAATTTAGGGACTCTTAAATTAAAGAATAAATGTCTTCTTAAAAATGTCCCTATTTTAATAATTTCAATTTTTTTTATTAATCTTCCAAATTTAATTAACTAATTGATTAAGGTTTACTTTAATTAATCTTAAAATGATTGGTGGGTTTCTACCCTTAACCATTTAAGTTTCAATCATCCAAAATCAGTTTAAATCAAATATTTTACCCTCCCCTTTTTGATTAATCCTAAAATTTTAATTAAAGGTTGAAAATTTTAATTACCATTTTGCCCTTCAAGTTTAATAATTCTATAACTCACTAAATTAAACTCAAACGAACTTGAAATGTTTATGTGACCTCACTTACATGTCAATTAAGACATTAGAGGAGAAAATGTGATTTTTCTATATTTAATTTATTTATGTAATTATTTTTAATGGGAAATAGGGATTTTCAAGGAAAATTTAATAACATGACCAAGGAAATGTTTCTGTCCTTAAGAAAATTATGGGATATTTCTAATGACCAGAGGACCATTTGGACCAATTTTGGTGATTTTTTTAATTATATTTTATTTATTAGAATTATTTTGAGTTTTGGAGCATTAATTAATTTTAAAATAAAATCAAAGTTGAAAAATGGATTTTATATTTTTCAAAAATCTCTCTGATATCAGGGAAACCAAAGAACCAATTTTTATAATTTTTTTATTTTTCTTTGATTTATTAGAATTATTTTAGGGAATGTTTAGAAAATTCATTTTTTTTAATTCAAAAATTAATTTAGGCCTTTAAAATTCAATATCTTACCCTAGGGACTTAAGAAAAATATTTGGTTTGTTTCTAAATGATTAGAATTCAAAATATGATATTTTGGTGATTTTTAATATTTTTGTGATTTTTATTATTTTTTAATTATTAAAAATATTAAAATAAGCTTAAAATTCAACTTTTTTAGAAAATTGCAATTTTAATTTTCTCAAATTCCTCTGATATTAGAGAAGCTCGAAAACCATTGTTGTGAATTTTTGAAAAGTATTTCATGAGTTATGAATTTTTAAAGTTTAATTTTACACTTTTTTGCTTAAGAGGTTTAATCAACCCATTTGGTGGGGTTAATCGAGTCGATTGGTTTCAAATTTTTATGTGGTGTTCTCCTATCCCTAGAGGACAGTGGAGAATTGTTTTTAAGTTAATTTGATGGATGGTTAACCACAATTAATTAAAGTTCAATTTTGGGTATTTAGGCCAATTAGGGTTGTTCAAAGTGAATTAACTCAAAACTTATTTTTCCTAGGTCCCTCTGGTCACAAGAAACATCACCAAATTTTCCTAGAATTTATTTCTCAGCATGTTAATTTTTGGAATTAAAATACTCAAAACAGTAACATGAACTTGAAAAATCAATAAATTCTCATAGGGATGGCCTCTGACCTTGGAAAATTTAGGGAATGTTCCCAAGTTCAGAGGCTTTAAAAGCCCTATCGTCTCATGCTATGGTGAATTGTTTACATGCATGGAGAATTAAAAAAGTCCAGAGAGTAAATAAATCATTAAAAATAAAATACTTGATGAAATGATTTAATTTCTTTTCCACATTATTCTCCCATGTTCACTGAGCAAGAGGGTATTTTTATTTTATTTTTAGGATTTTTCTACACAAAGTTATGAATTTTTGAAGTTCTGGTAATTAAATAAATAGAAAAATAGCATATTTTCCTACTTATCCACGCGGCGCCGCGTCAACCTTGGCAGCTCCGAAGGGGGTGCGTGTCGCGCTGTGACTGGGCGCTGCCATCTGAGTCAGCCATCTCGGGACCCGCCTTTCACGTAACATGTTCTGGTCCGACGCGATCCGAACCGTCCATCCGATACACGCGCGATCCAACGGCTCCCAGTCATCATCTACGACTGGTGCGAACCCGTGACCGTAGACCTTTCAACCCTAATTTCTCACTCGATTCTCAATGGATTTTTGTGTTCTTATGCTCTATGGATTCGTCTTGAAGAGACGAACACATCCATATGGTAAACATGCACTGAAATTAACTCAAACTAAATGGAGAATCTCTGTAAGCTCGGGAAGAAGAGTGAGTCCAGTACCTTTGCTCGGAGAAGTGAAGCTTCAATCCGAGGGTTGTGTCACGTTCGATTGGGTCCAAGAAAGCTCCGGATGAAGTCCCTTGGCCCAGTGAATTGTCGAGGTATGAAAGTGACCACGACTCGATCACAAAGCTTGGAGGTTGGAAGCAATGGCTGGCCTGGTGAGGGGGCTTTTTCTGGGAAACTTCTCCTCTTGGTCTAGTGAAGGTGTAGAGTCAATAAATTTGAGGATTGAGTCACTGTGGTGAAGTGTACTGGTTTTGGGCTTGGATTTCAACTCTGAAATTGAACTCACAGAGAGGAAATGACAGGGGGATTTCAGTGGGGATCAAGTTCTCTATGTGTAGAGAGTGGTCTGGGATGATTTTGGCAGGGTTTCAGTAAGGTTTTGTTCAGCACCTCTCTTGGAAGAGAGGAGATGGTGTTTAAATAGGAGAGGCTGGAGGGCCTCCCAGGGGGGTTTAAGGGTTAAGAATGGGCTAAATTTGGGGTTTTGGTAAAAGTGCGGTAAATTGACAAAATTGGCCCATGGTGTAGTTGGACAAAATGAAATTAGGAATATTTTGGATTTTCTGAAATTTTTTGGGAATTTTCTGAATTTTTGGTTTTTTTGGCTAAGAGGGGCATTTTGGGTATTTGGAGGGTATTGGGGGGTATTTTTGGAATTTTTGGTATTTTTGGCTATGGATGATCAATTTGATTGGTGAAGAAATGTTCAAGGTTAATTTTGGGGAATTTTGGGTGATTTGAAAATTTTGGAGGATTTGGGCAATTTTAAGGGTTTTGGTAGGTTTGATGGGTGTAGGGGTCTCGGGGTCAAAAATTGAAATTTTGGAGGAATGAAGATTGATCAAATGTGAGTGAAATGGAATCAATTTGGTTGAGCCATGAAGCCATGTTAAGCCTATATGAACTATGAGAGGACTAATTTGAGGCATTCACTATGTTGTTCCTAACCCTCTTAGCCGGGGCTTAGGGGTTAAGGTCCATCCATATGAATTACCTACATGAGTCAAGGAGTCAAGTTGGGTATGGGTGTGGTTTTAGGATTTGGATTGTGTGTGTGAGAGTGTAGAGTATGAGTGTACTGAGTGTGTAAGTCAACCCTCACCAGACCAAGCCACCCAGGGTGGTCCTAAGGCCAAATAGTCTTATATGGAACTCATCCTTTAAACCTTCACTTTTGATCTCAACCCTCTAGGTTATTAGGGGTCTACAATCAAGCTTGTGGGGTTTGCAGGGAGACAAGAAGTGGTTTAAATTTCTAAATAATGGGTCCCAATTCTAGTCCTCTAAGATAGTCAAAGGAAAAGCCTAAGGCTAGATCCTAAGCACTAAAGAGGGAAGAGAAGACCTCATCAAAAATAAGGTCAACAAATGGACCCCCAATAGGTGTGGTGTTCTAACCAAGCACACCGCGCGTATCAGCGTCGACCGAAGAGATCACCGTAACCAACACAGATGTCCAAGTGACAAACTTAGGACGAAGTGTAATAATTTCCACTGGGAGTATCAGGCAAATCTCCAAGACTGAAGATTCCAGAACTCTCGTTGGGGAAAAAGGAGGTGAATTTCAGATCACAAGATTTTAAGAGATTGGATCTTATATTCGCTTCATTTTCTATCTCAAGTTTTAATCTTGAGTTTGAATTTCGATTTCAGTTTCAATTTTGATTTTATGCGGAGAAAAGAGTAGGGTTAAGGCCCACCCGAATGCATTTGTATGCTGAGAAGGAAGCAGGACTGAACCTATTCCAATTGTGTATGCTGAGAAGGATTAGGACCGAGCCTATCCCAAATGCCGAGGAAGAATAGAGACAAAGCCTATCCGAAATGCAAGAGTGCTTTAATTTCAATTTCTTGCTGAGAGGGTCAAATTTTGAGATTGCTGAGAAAGGAATAGGACTGTGCCTATCCCGAGTGCTGAGAATTGCTGAGAAGGGAGTAGGGCTGAAGCCTATCCCGAGTGCTGAGAATTGCTGAGATGGGAGTAGGGCGGAAGCTTATCCCTAATGCTAAGATTTGCTGAGATGGGAGTAGGGTGGAAGCCTATCCCGAATGCTGAGATTTCTGACATGGGAGTAGGGCAGAAGCCTATCCCGAATGCTGAGATTTGCTGAGATGGGAGTAGGGCGGAAGCCTATCCCGAATGCTGAGATTTGCTGAGATGGGAGTAGGGCAGAAGCCTATCCCAAATGCTGAGATTTATTGAGATGGGAGTAGGGCGGAAGCCTATCCCGAATGATGAGATTGAAATGAGATATGAAAGTGTTCTATTTCCCATGGGAATCAATCAAATTATGATTACTTGGCGAAGGGTACGAACCCATGCCATCCGAATCAAATTGAAAATTCTTCGCGATTCTGAAATCATCCCGAGAGAGGGTTTCAAAGGAGGTCCGGAATAGATCTTGATTTGAAGAAGGATTGGAGGATTTGAAAAGATGGACTTAAACTGGAATTCAATTTGAGCTTTAGATTTGTTTTGTTTGTTCTTTAACTATCCCATTGTTTTTATTGTTTATTTGGTGTTCATGTAGATTTGAAATTCTTTTTAATGTTTGGATTTTTATGAAGAGGTTTCTTGTTTATTTTCCTTTTCTTTTCTATTCTTTGTTCGAAGTTCATTTAACTTTAATGGCGTTTTCCAGTCAATTTGCACAAAAAGAGGTGAAGGCAAAATGTGACATGGTCACTTTCATTCCAATCTCATTGAAGATACATCATACAACTCGATCTAAAATATTTTTCATACAATCCATGACTCAAAACGGACTATGTATGATTCTTGTTGATCCATCCAAAAAGTATCTATTAAATCCATGTCTGAATAATGAGATACACGGTCAATAACATCACCTTCCAAGCCATCCTTGGCAGGAATGCCGCATGGATGTGCATTGGAGATGTGCTATTCCCGTGTAGCTCACAGCTTGTAGGGCCAGAGACTCTCCAATTCTGGATCTGGCTGGAAATGGTATGGTGTCTTTCTGTCATCCATCCTTCTAAAGGTGACGGAGATCCGCTCCACTGGTACTCCCGGTATACAATGTTTTGCGATGTCTGCTCCATTTCCTTGTAATATCATGACGGAACCTACCGAAAGTGGTATCTCCACCGGCCCTCGGAACTTACCCGGGCTCGCTATCCGCAGGTCGGATCCAAACATGATATTGTATTGGTCGACGAACGAAACCGTGCGAAAGTTCGACAAAGTCGTGGTGGTCTATGTGTGGAGGTATGCAGTCGCTCTTCGATAAATGTCGATGATGCAACCGTTGGGTAGCGATCCGTCGGCAGTACCCTTCACATTATCATTCTTTTCACCATTCTTTTAATTATTCTCGGCATTGGATCCACCTCACCGTGACGGAGTATCCCCGGTGGATTTCCTTCTCGTCCTCTCGCAAAGTTATAGCAACATCCGCATTGTATTGTGACTCTTCCTTTCCCCGGCATCCATTTCCAGGGTTCCGAATAAGTCTTTTCTCTCAGACGGCCTGCTCGACCCATCTTCTGAAGTTCTAGAATGCAATCCACAATTTGATGTTTCTCGTACTCTGAGAATACACCTGTGTAACTCGAGGCCTTCCAAAATGTTGATTCTTTTGCCTCTAATCCTTTCAAAGTATTCGAAGGTTTTCTTCTCAACATTTTGCATTCTTTGTAGTTCATATTCTAGGATGATCTGCAAGTGACGAGGCCTAGTAACGTATTGCGGGATGTATGGCTCAATCCCGTCACATTCTATTACATACCTTGGCTCCTCGGGGATTGTCTCTGTCGGGACATCCTCCGGGGTTGCTTCCACAACAAGGTTATTCAGATATGGTATCTCTGTCTGGCGTCGAGGTAATCTCTTTGCCTCTGATCTTCTCAGAGTTTCCCTTATCCTTTATGTTGCTCTTGGAGTTTGTTCTCTCTTTTCAGGTTCCTGATGAACCGGTATCTTTGAAATGTGTGTGTCTGCGAAGGTGGATGTTTCCTCGTGTTGATCTACTGCTAGTTTAGTCAACATCTTGTGGATACGGATTCTTATTCCTTCTTTGAGTAGCAGTGAGCGTAGCTCTCCTTACTTCTTGAATTTCTGCGGGCGCGACGCTGACGAGCCTGCCCTCTGTCGTGGCAATTACTGACTTGATTTTCTTGCTTTCCTCGATGTTTTTCTTTCTTTTCTTGCTGCTGGATTGACGGCTTAGGCCACCCATTTTCATTACTTTCTGGCTATGAAGCTCCTCTCGGTCCACTGGGACCCAGTTATTTTCTTCATACTGTAGGCTGGCTGGTGTGAAGTAAGAATCAATTTCTATCACTGCTCCCTCCTTCACCCTCTTTTCATAGAGTGCGAGACTCACGCCATTTTTAAAGTTTAGGACCAACCGCCCATTCGACATTTCCCTGCGAAGAAAACAAGGAAAGGATCAGGGGCTGGACTAAGAACAAGAACATTAAGAAAGTATTTATCACTGAAGATTCTTATTCACCTATTCCAATTTTAATTTTTAAAGGAAAGCAGGAAAGGATAAAGAAATATCAGGAAAAAGATTTGATTTGAAAGGAAGGATAAAACTTTATTATTATGATTTTCACACATTTTATTTTTAGTACAATTTTTTTTATTTTATCCATTTTTATGTTTTTGGGTTCGGACCCAGTCACGAAGTGATTGCCTCACCCGTGTTTATAAGGATAAGACTATATTTTAGAGGCCACCCTTTGAAACATCAGGTTGCGTAATACTTCTTCAAATATTGTTTGTTCATTGATTGGAAGAATTTGTCGATCTCCTTGGCAATTCACAAGTTGGTAGGAGCCTCCTGAGTAGACTGCCTCAACTACAAACGGCCCTTCCCAAGTCGGTTCAAATTTTCCTCCTATCTTGCAATGTGCGAGAATAGGTCTTCTAAGAACAAGAACTAAGTCACCAACTTTGAATGTTCTTGGGCGGACCAATTTATCATGGGCCTGGATCATCTTAGCTTGGTACAGTTCTAAAATTTTGTTGCGCTGCAAGTCTTTTTCCTTCCAAGTTTTCCGGCTTCTTCCGCCGTAATCCGGCATTTTCTTCTCGTAGTAATCTTATTTGCAACTGCAATCCTGAGAGATGGAAGCTGGACTTCCAATGGTAACACTGCCTCGGACCCGTACACTAAAGTATAAGGCGTAGACTGAGTAGGATTCCTGAAAGTCGTCCTGTAGGCCCATAAGGCTTCTAACAACTTCTCGTGCCAATTTCTCTTGTTGTCATCCAAAATTTTCTTTAAAATTTGGACGAGAGTTTTATTAAAAGCCTCGGCCAAGCCGTTTGCTCTTGGGTAGTAGATTGTCGAGTATCGCCAATCGATCCCATGTCTTCTGACAAAATTGTTGATTTTTGTGCTTCTGAATGCGGACCTATTATCCGAAATGATTCTGCGCGGTACTCCAAAAAAGTAGATGACTTGATTTTTGAAAAACTGTAGCACGTGGTGTGTCTTTACTTCTCTGAGTGGAACTGCTTCTGCCCATTTAGAAAAGTAGTCCGTAGCCGCAAGGATGAAGCGATGTCCTCTCGAAGAAGGTGGTTCTATCGTACCCACTATATCCGTGCCCCAACACTCAAATGGCCACGACGCAATTGTCGGATGTAGCACATTTGGAGGTCGGTGTAGAACCAATCCGTGCACTTGGCACCGGTGACAACTTTTGGTGACTTTCATGCGATCGGTCATCATCGAGGGCCGTAGTACCCTAGTCTCTTAATTTTCATTTTAATTTTCGGACCCGATCGATGAGCGCCACAAAGTCCCGAATGCACTTCTTCGACAATTTCACGAGCCTCGGACCCGCTCAGCATCTTAACCACATCCGATCAAAAGACCTTCCGTATAATGTATTGTTTATTAATACGTAAGACGGAGTTCTTTTCGATTCGATGTGCTAATGACTTATCGTCCGGTAATTTCCCCGTTTGAAGGTAGTCTATTAGCGGCCGACGTCAATCTTCCGTGTTTTCCGTCACCGCTCGTAACTCGATTCCTCTCGCTTTTCCGATTTCCGTATCATATCCATGTCGAGCCGTGATAGGACCCGTCGTCCTCGAACCGACACTTCAACCGACTCATCTTGTAAGCGAGCAAATTCTTTTGCAAGGCGAGCTAGCGCATCCGCGAGAGCATTTTCTTCTCAGGGATCTTGTAGATTGTTACATTCGGAATTTGTTCCAACAGCTTCATGGCATACCGAAAGTATTGCTCGAGTCTTGGCTTTAAGATTCCGTATTGTCCCGCGACTCGTTGAATGATCAACCGAGAATCTCCGTAGATGTTGATATATGTTATTCCCATTTGAATGGCCGGCTCTAGTCCCGTTATGAGGGCTTCGTATTCCGCCTCGTTGTTTGTGCATGGCTCGTTAAATGGTAGGAGTATCTTAACATCCCCCGCTCCGGTGTTATAAAGATTAGTCCGATTCCCGCTTCACCGGCACTATCGTTTGCAATTCTTTGTCTTTCGTGCCGAGGATGCTCCGTCGAAGTATAGTTCCCAACGTCGATCATCGCTGTCTTCTAGGCTCATTATCTGTTCGTCAGGCAAATCGTCGTTGAGAGGCGAATCTGCCGGTAAAGAGTGTGCTGCAAGGAAGTCAGCTAGCACTTCTCTCTTTACGGCACGGAGAGGAACGAAAGTTATGTCGAATTACAATAGTATCATCGACCACCTGGCAAGTCTGCCAGAAAGTGTTGGACGGGTCATCAAATATTGCAACGTATTAACTTTTGAGATAAGGTTGACCTTATGAAAGAGCATGTAATGCCTGAGTTTCTGTGCGGCGAAGATCAGGGCCAAACAATGCTTCTCAATTGGAGGATACTTTACTTCCATCGGAATCAAACGACGGCATAAGTAGTAGAGAGTGTTTTCTTTTCCCTCATCATTGACCTGGGTTAGCAGGGCTCCAAGGGAGTCGTCTAGAGCCGTGGTATAAAGTATCAATAGTCTACCTGAGACTGGGGCTGCTAAGACAGGAGGTGTCATTAAGTATTGTTTAATGTCCTCGAAGGCCCGTTGGCATTTCTCTTCCCAAACGAATTTGGCGTCCTTTTTAACTAATTCTGAGAAGGGCTGACACCTACCTGACAAGTTCGAAATAAAGCGTCGAAGATATGCTAGCTTCCCTTGAAAGGATCGTAACTGTTTTAAGGTTTTGGGAGGCGACATTTCTAAGATAGCTTTAATCTTTTCCAGATCAATTTCAATCCCGCGATGTCGGACAACAAATCCTAAGATTTTCCCGGAGGTGACGCCGAAGGCACATTTTAAGGGATTCATCTTAAGGTTGTATTGCCTTAATCATTCGAAGACAATTCTCAAATCATACAGATGATCTTCCTTCAGTTCGCTTTTGATAACCACATCGTCCACGTAGCACTTAACTTGGTTGTGAATGAGATCATCAAAAATATTTTTCATTGCTCTTTGATATGTTGTACCTGCGTTCTTTAGTCCGAATGGCATTACTGTGTAGCAATACACTCCGATTGGTGTTCTGAATGCCATGAGTTTTTCGTCTTCTGGTGCCATCTTTATCTGGTTGTATCCTGAAGATCCATCCATGAAGGAGAATATTTCATGTGTCGAACCGATGTAGATCATTAACTCTGGAATTGGTAGTGGAAATTCATCCTTCGGACATGCTTTGTTCAAGTCTCTGAAATCTACGCGATTCCGATCCGACCATTCTTCTTCCTTACTGGTACCACATTGGCTAGCCAAGTAGGGTATTGTTCTTCACAGACAAATTTAGCGTCGATTAGCTTCTTAACTTCAGCTATTACTTGTTGTTCAATTTCCAAATGCATCTTCCTGGAAGCTTGTCTGACTGGAACGGAAGTAGGATCTACTCCTAGCCTGTGAACTGCGACTTCTGGAGCTAATCATGGCATTTCGTCGTAACTTCAAGCAAAACAGTCCTTGAATTCCATTAATAGCTTGATCATTTCCTCGAAATCTTCTTTATTGAGTAAGGAGCTAACAAAGGTTGGTCTAGGATTTTCGCTAGTACCTAAGTTAACTTCCATTAACTCATCTATTGTAGATTTGATTTTTTCTTCGAATTATGGAGGAGCGTCTCTGATTGGTAGATCCTTGAGGTCCTCTGAAGCTTCCAAGAAGTCTTCATTAGGTTCGCAAGTGACAACCAAACAAAATTCTGTATCGTCAACTGAACCTACTGTGCCGAATCCGAGACCATGTTTTGAATTGGGAGGCCGACCGACATTATTCCATAATTTTTTGAGGTGTTGGGATCGGCCTTTTGTCCATTGTCGAGGTAAGACACCACGCTGAATAAAATTTTGAACATAGGGAGAGTACCACTCAAAAGGTAATTCCATTAATTCGAAAGAAGTGACATCTTCAAATTGTACATCGTTTTCAGTATTGGAAGAAGTGCCACGGTAAAATTTTATTGGCTTTGCACCGCTGCTATGTAATTCTTTGACCACCATACCCTCGATCTTATTAGGATCGGATCGGGGTCAGGGTCATAGTGTGTACATAGTGGTTAATCTTCTCGCACATCGATTTGCATTCTTCATTCTTCTAATCTTCGAGAGAAATCTTGAATTGTGGTTTCTTCCGGTTTATTGTAGCTGCTTCTTTCTTGACTTCCTCTTCTTCCTCAGAGTTGTTCTCCCAATCAACGTTGATCATCAGCTTTTTCTGTCCAACTGTCCCAGTGTCTCTTCCATGACCTCGTCCCCGGCCTCGACCTCTGAGCTAAACAAATCTCTGGATCAAGTAAGGCCTTGATCAGAGCTTCTCTCATCTCTTTTGATAAGATAAGAGCATCGTAGATGCTTAGTTTTGCTAGTAGTTTCGTTAGATGGGCTAGCACGTTATAGTCCACTTTGTTACCATGTGTCTCAGTTTCTTCCCGAATGAGCAATTCTTCTACTGGGGTTGATTCTTCCTGAACAACCACCTGCATTCCTTTGTCTTTTGGACCCGTTCTCGGAGGTAGAACCCTTCCGCTCCTTAAATTGACTTCTGTGATTTCTTCGAATCCAGTACCGAGTTTACGAGTGTCTCCTTTTGAATTGGCATGACAGGTTCTTCTGGAATCGCTTCAAAATCTGAAAGCTCTAACTCTATGGTGATTGGAGTTCCTTGGAATTCACAAATAGATTCATTGCTTGCTGAACTTTTGTAGCCTTCTTGATGAATGTCTTCTTTGTCATCGTGATTGTCGAGGTTGTGTATGATTTGAGAATTATTATTGGTATCGAAATCGGGATCTGGATTAGATTGGTTGTCTTTAGTTACGTAATCGTTAGAAACAGTCAAAACGTAGCCAACGCCATAACTCTTATCATTATAAGATCCCGCCGAAGCGAGCAAATAATCATACAGAGTCAGAGGTTCGAGGAATTTTTCCCCCGAATCGGAAACAAACATCCTAGGATAAGCATCCCCTGATCCAGCCTTAGGAGCCTCGATCCTTTCTTCTTCTACGATCTCCTTCTTTTCTAAGATCTTTTCTTCTTGGGGTGGTTCTTCAATTGCAAGCGATAGCACCAGCTTGACAGGTTTCAAACTTTGAGTTGAAGCATGCGCCGAAGCGGTTTGGATGCAATCCAAAATTTTCTTCGATGAATTCGTCCAAGCGGTACTCCATTTATCATCGGTCGTGTAAGGCTCTACCAGAACAATGGGATCCATTGAAATAACATTGACAGAACCTCCTTTCTGGGGTTCTTTCATGTATTCCTTTGGGATCGTTATGTTCCCTTTTCAGAGATTGTTGTCAAGCCAACTTTTGAAGGTGATGCAATCCTCTATCTTATGTCCAATCATCTGGTGGTAAGGGCAGTAGTTGGGATGGTCTTTCTTGTTGACTTCCTCCGGCTTCTTGGGTTCTGGCAATCGAAAATTTGAAGTATTCATCAAACTGCGGAACATCTTTGGCACTGCCTCATTCTTGAACGGATATTCTCTATGTATAAGCTCCTTTAACGTGCGCTGTGGGCGAGGCGGTTGCTCATATTGTTGGGTTGGCTGATAACGGGGTTGAGGTTGTTGGTAATTCTGTTGAGGTTGTTGATAGCCGGATCGGCACATGTCCGCCAGTATGCTCGCATTAGCTGCTTGCCCTTATCGACTGCCGCGATGATCCCGGATTTCTTTTCAAATGTCTTCACAGGCTTCTGTTTGTCTGTTTTGTCGACGAAACTTAGTTGATTCGCTTCCTCTTGCAAGCTTCCAGCCTTGCTTAACAACTTCTCAAAAGTCTTGATCGTAAATCTCTTAAGGAGAAGTGCTATCTGGCCGTGAATGCTTTTAAGCAAGATACCGACTGCATGCTGCTCTTGTAGCTGTGGCTCACACTTCATGCTTAGATTTTTCCATCAAAGTATGTAGTCCACTAAAGTTTCATTCGGTTTCTGTTTCTCCACCACTAAGTCACTGATGGTGATATGGTGTCGAGCTCCGGCAAACCGTTTCACGAAGAGGTTTTCCAATTCTGAAAATGTCTTTACCGAACCGTTTGGTAACTCTGCGTACCAATCGAAGGCGATCCCTGACAGGCTGCTGACAAATTGTCGGAAGAGTAAGGCGTCACTTCCACCGGCGTTGCAACAACTAGCGCGAAAATGTGCAACAAGCTGTCGAGGGTTTCCGGTACCATCAAAAGTCTTGAACAGAGGTGGTACGAAGCCTTTTGGGTATTGTACTGCATCAAATTCCTCGGGTACGGTCTACCCGTCTGAATAGATGCTCCGCTCTTAGACTGTGCTAAGGCTTCTCGCACCTGCTGTTCCACCATGTTCTTGATGTCCTTCTCTGGAATCATATTCTGGGTAGAATCTTTCTTCGGCTGATCGTCTCCATTAAAGGATGTAATCTCTTTTCCTCCGTCCGTAATATGAATAACTTCGGAGGCGTTTCTCTTGGGGTTGAACCCGACTCGAAGAGTGGTTAGGGTCGCAGCCCATCTCTTCCATCCTTTTTGCCATTCGAGAGATTGTATCATCTTTTTCTCGAATTTGTGCTCTTAATGCTTCCGATTCATCTCTCTCGCAACTGTCGGGGCACCTTGCGAAGCCGACGATGCTCGTGTCTCAACCATGTTGATCTCCACATATTCGTCATCCATGAACTCCGACGAGTCAACTTCATCTCCAAACTTTTCTTCTCTTTCTCTTGCTAATCGTTGAATGTCGGTTCTTAGCTTTTCCATAGCGTCTTCCAATGGTCTTTTTCATGTGGTTTCGCAGTTATCATGCGATGACCGTAGGGTTTCCTTCTTGGGAGTCCCCTTCATTGCAGTGGCGCTTTCTTCGGACTCGAGTCTCCTGACGAGACTTTCCTTTTCTGGTTATTTTTTCGGTCTTAATTGGCCAGTAGTAGGACGCCATACCATCCTTCTAGCAGCCAAAGGCCTAGGACCGGATGGTCTGTCGGCTGAATGCTAGAAGGTGGTATCCTCCCTGATCTGTAAACCTGAAACAACAACAGGTGGACTAGCCTTCATCTTCTTATTCAGCTTTTTTGTGGCGCTAACAGGTTCTACTCGTGGCCCAAGACGGGACTTGGCTGGTACCCGCCCTATTCTTCTTTAAATCTCTGATACAGGACATCTCTCTTTCTTTGCTAACTTCTCTATCACATTCTGTAGTCAGGCAAATGGTGTAATCCTAGCCCTTTTCTTTCAACTGTCGCTATAGTATGCGGGTTGAGGTAATGTAGAAGCAATCTTGCGGACATTTTCCTCGTCAGCTGTGGCGGAGAGAGGATGGAATCTACATCCTTCCAAAAGCGGTGTATACTCAGACAATGGTATGTACTCAGGTAGTGGTGTGTACTCAGGGATTTCTTCCAAGAAAGCAACTTCAGTAGCTCTGGCCTTTCTGGCAATCTTTCTACCTCTGTTTCTTCTTTGAGTCTGTGTTAGGGTGGAACCCTTAAGCTGGACCCAATTTCGAAAATAGAAGGTCTCGCACGGAGATCTGTACCCTCCACGGTAACATGCTCGTTACAAATCTGAATTTCCTTCCCCTTCGGTTCGGCGGAAGCCGGGCGAGTGCGGAGACGACTAAACCGGTGGGGGTAGAGATAACGAGTCCTCCCATAGACAGTAGTATTCTTCTCGACTCGGAACCCTTTGCAGGGGAGAGAACTCTTGAGTCGACTCGAGGTCGAACTCGATCAAAGGTCTTTCGGCTTCGGGCACTTTGTCTGTAAGTGTGAAAAGGGTAACGTCAGTGATCTTGACATTTGTGTTCTCGAATCCCTGCCCGAAACGAATGATCCCATTGTCAGACAGCTCATCCTTGTAAACAGCGAAGTCCAGTCCATTGGTGAAGGAGAAAATCAGCTTTGGGATAGACATTTTCTACAAGGTAGATTCTGATTGTCAGCCCCAAGTTATGCTTCTTCTCATCAGGATGAAAAGAAAAGGAATCGAAAAGAGTCCGAACACATTTTTGTTCATGTATTTACAAAAAGGAGTTATTTGTTAAAAGTGTCATTCATTAGAGGGCTTGTTTATTAGGAACGAATGTTCAAAGGTGTAGAGAAGGTAAGGAATCCGATTCGAATCGGAAAGGAAGAGAAAGTCTTATGCAAGACTTCTCGACTCGAAGGATCGCTCCTAAACTAACATCTATCGGGGTCCACCCTACCTCGAAAAGAGGTAAAAGGATCTCGGAACCTCTCCGTTTAGGGGTGTCTAAACAATGGCTCCTAAATCCGAGAGGAGTTGGCTATACTCGTTCAAGACAGAAATGAACGGGGTATTCCAACGGAAGAATGGTACTTTGGTCCACTAGGGGCATGGACTCACTACCAATTTATGAAAGAAAAACCATCTAACCAAAATGGAGAGAGGAATTGTTCCCCAACGGAGTCGCCAGAAGTTGTCAGCATATTTTCAGGTTATGTGTTGTATTTTGAAAAGGGGTCGCCTACAGAAATTGTCGGCGAATTTTAGATTTTAAATTTAATTTAAATATGTATATAAGGTTTAGAAAATAGTATTTGATTTTGAAAATAATTTTAAGATATGAAATCAAACTGATCTCACATCCCAAATAGTTTATATAAACGAGCACCGCATCACAAACCGTGTATCTATCCCGAAGAATAGACACACTGCTTGATGATGGGGCTCGGTTAAGTAAACTAGGAGATTTGTGACATCCGTTTGGTCTGTGAACCATTTTTATAAGCCGAAAAATTTCCCTGCTTAATATAAATGAATTAAACAGGTTTTATATTACCTGGGTTCTTAAAGTTCCCTATAAGGGCAAGCCCCTATAGTTAATTACATCTTAAATGACGGGAATCATTTAAGAAAACTCTCGATAATGATCAGTGGTTTTGCTCTCAAGAATTTCAAAGTTTAGGGTTTTCAAAGGATTGGATTTTTGAAATTCAAAAGGGAATGACTCAAAATTTGGAACAATTTATTTTTGAGGATCCAAAGGAAGAGAAGTAGGAGAAGCTGAGGATCCAAGAAGAATCTTGGCAACTTCCCAAACTATCATATTGTTTGGCTCGATTTTAAGAAAATCCTAATATTATCTAATATTTCAATCTTGCCGATTTTAATTAATTTGGACTTTATATTTGTATGATAAAATCATACAAATAGCCTTGAAGATATGAGGGTTTATGTCGTACCAAACGACTACCTCGGAGTCCTAAGACAGGTTAGGGCTTAATTTACATGACATGATCATGCAAATGCCTAACGAAGAGTTGAGGATTTATGTTGCCCTAGGCAAATTACCTCGAAATCCTATGTCTTTGTTGTTTAAATTCTAGGAAAGTTTAGTTGATGTAGATCCGAGTTTTGCTGATGACGATGGTCGTGCTGCCCACCATGCTCCAAGCTCCTTATTGTTGCAGAGGTTTAGTTTTAGAAGATTGTAATCAAAAGAGAAGAGAAGAGTTTGGTTTTAGAGAAGTCTTAAAATCCAAGTGTCTTTAGTGTTTTAATTAAAACAAATCATAAAGTTATTAGAACAGAACCAATTAAGATCCCACGGTTCCATCATCCAGGCACCGTTATTTTCACTGAATTCACTTAGTCCAGATGAATTTGCTAAACTCAACTGAATGAGTTCTACACTTTCATTTAGACCGTGGGAAATCTCGTTAGCAATACGTGGGTTACATCATCCGAGGTATTCCCGATCATTCAACGAGACGTTTTAATTTAGTTACAATTGTAGTTTTGTTGTTCTGTTTGTGATTAAATTTTGAGTTGTTTTATATTTTGAAATGTTGTGGCGATGATTTTTATCTTGTAATGACTTTTAATTTAGTTTTGATTTCAGTCCAGGGACTATCCTAAAGGTTTTGGTTTTCATGCAACAGTTGTTTATCATGCAAGAAAAGTAAAGTGCATTTGCAATAAAGTAAATTGCAATAAAATAAAAGCGTACCTGGAGAGTCTTCCCGTTAACCCAAGCTGCACTTAAAACACATGTTAAGGCATCTAAATATTGCAACAAGTACCTCGGTAAAGCTAAAGGAAAGGTTTTGATTGTCTATCAAAGTCCTAATCCTATAGCTAGTCATCTCATATGACGTCTAGGTTCTCATATTTTGGTTTAAGGATGATTTTCTTCATCAAAGAATAATTAAGTTCAATTGTTCTTATAAACATCCTATCATATTGAGGAAGTGCTTAAAACGAGTCTTAAACATCTTTTCAATACCTCTAGGATTGTTTTAAGTCCAAGAGAATTTAATTATACAAGTGAATTAATCATCCGGGAGTTTAAGTTTTGTTCTTTTGCTCAGTGAACTAGGACATTTGAATATCCTATAAGTGAGATAACACTTTACTAAATACTCCACTTAGGAGTTATGATAACAAGAGCTTTTAAGGGCAAATTGATGTTTTAGTGATCTGTGATTTAATTTAAATTTAATTAATGGGTTTAAGTTTGGAGAAGTGTTCAAGTCGTTTTAGATTTATTTTGAATTCTTTATGTCTTAAGTTATGTTATATTTAATTTAATTTAATTTAATTTAATTTAATTTAATTTAATTTAATTTAATTTGATTTGGTTTAGTTTAATTTTAATTTAATTATATTTTAATTTTAATTTAATTTTTATTTTAATTTAATTTTATTTTTATTTTAATTTGATTTTATTTTTAATTTAATTTAATTTAATTTAATATGTTTTAATTTAATTTAATTTAACTTGGATTTACTTTGATTTAATTGTGATTTAATTTAATTTTAATTTGATTTAATTTTTTTTATTATTTTAATTTTTTTAAAGATGATTTAATTTAATTGTTAAAGTATTAATTTGATTGAAATTTTGATTTAATTTAGTTTAAATGTTTTAATTTTAATTTAATTTAATGATTAAGTCTCTTAGTATTTTAAATCTTGAGTTTGGATTATCATTTTAATTGGGAATTAAATATTATTGAAGTGATTAATTTAGGGACTCTTAAATTAAAGAATAAATGTATTCTTAATAATATCCCTATTTTAATAATTTCAATTTTTTTATTAATCTTCCAAATTTAATTAACTAATTGATTAAGGTTTACTTTAATTAATCTTAAAATGATTGGTGGGTTTCTACCCTTAACCATTTAAGTTTCAATCATCCAAAATCAGTTTAAATCAAATATTTTACCCTCCCCTTTTTGATTAATCCTAAAATTTTAATTAAAGGTTGAAAATTTTAATTATCATTTTGCCCTTCAAGCTTAGTAATTCTATAACTCACTAAATTAAGCTCAAATGAACTTGAAATGTTTATGTGACCTCACTTACATGTCAATTAAGACATTAGAGGAGAAAATATGATTTTTCTGTATTTAATTTATTTATGAAATTATTTTTAATGGGAAATAGGGATTTTCAAGAAAAATTCAATAACATGACCAAGGAAATGTTTATGTCCTTAAGAAAATTATGGGATATTCCTAATGACTAGAGGATCATTTGGACCAATTTTGGTGATTTTTTGAATTATATTTTATTTATTAGAATTATTTTGAGTTTTGGAGCATTAATTAATTTTAAAATAAAATCAAAGTTGAAAAATGGATTTTATATTTTTCAAAAATCTCTCTGAGATCAGGGAAACCATAGAACCAATTTTTATAATTTTTTGATTTTTCTTTAATTTATTAGAATTATTTTAGGGAATGTTAAGAAAATTCATTTTTTTTAATTCAAAAATTAATTTAGGCCTTTAAAATTCAATATTTTACCCTAGGGACTTAAGAAAAATATTTGGTTTGTTTCTAAATGTTTAGAATTCAAAATATGACATTTTGGAGATTTTTAATATTTTTGTGATTTTTATTATTTTTTAATTATTAAAAATATTAAAATAAGCTTAAAAATTAACTTTTTTAGAAAATTGTAATTTTAATTTTCTCAAATTCCTCTGATATTAGAGAAGCTCCGAAACCATTGTTGTGAATTTTTGAAAAGTATTTTGTGAGTTATGAATTTTTAAAGTTTAATTTTACCCATTTTTGCTTAAGAGGCTTAATCAACCCATTTGGTGGGGTTAATCAAGTCCAATTGGTTTCAAATTTTTATGTGGTGTTCTCCTATCCCTAGAGGATAGTGGAGAATTATTTTTATGTTAATTTTATGGATGGTTAACCCTAATTAATTAATGTTCAATTTTGGGTATTTAGGCCAATTAGGGTTGTTCAAAGTGAATTAACTCAAAAATTATTTTTCCTAGGTCCCTCTGGTCACAAGAAATAGCACTAAATTTTCCTAGAATTTATTTCTCAACATGTTAATTATTGGAATTAAAATACTCAAAACAGTAACATGAACTTGAAAAATCAATAAATTCTCATAGGGATGGCCTCTGACCTTGAAAAATTCAGGGAATGTTCCCAAGTTCATAGGCTTTAAAAGCCCTATGGTCTCATGCTATGGTGAATTGTTTACATGCATGGAGAATTAAAATAGTCCAGAGAGTAAATAAATCATTAAAAAATAAAATACTTGATGAAATGATTTAATTTCTTTTCTCTGTTCACTGAGCAAGAAGGTATTTTTATTTTATTTTTTGGATTTTTCTACACAAAGTTATGAATTTTTGAAGTTCTGGTAATTAAATAAATAGAAAAATAGCCTATTTTCCTACTTATCCACGCGGCGCCGCGTCAACCTCGGCAGCTCCGAAGGGGGTGCGTGTCGCGTTGTGATTGGGCGCCGCCATCTGAGTCAGCCATCCCGGGACCCGCCTTTCACGTAACATGTTCTGGTCCGACGAGATCTGAGCTGTTCATCCGATACACGCGCGATCCAACGGCTCCCAGTCATCGTCTACGGCTGGTGCGAACCCGTGACCATAGACCTTCTAACCCTAATTTCTCACTCGATTCTCAACGGATTTTTGTGTTCTTATGCTCTATGGATTCGTTTTGAAGAGACGAACACATCCATACGGTAAACGTGCACTGAAATTAACTCAAACTAAATGGAGAATCTCTATAAGCTCGGGAAGAAGAGTGAGTCCAAACCTTTGCTCAGAGAAGTGAAGCTTCAATCTGAGGGTTGTGTCACGTTAGATTGGGTCCAAGCAAGCTCCAGATGAAGTCCCTTGGCCTGGTGAATTGTCTAGGTATGAAAGTGACCACAGCCGATCACAAAGCTTGGAGGCTGGAAGCAATGGCTGGCCTGGTGAGGGGGCTTTTGCTGGGAAACTTCTCCTCTTGGTCTGGTGAAGGTGTAGAGTCAATAAATTTGAGGATTGGTGAAGTGTCCTGGTTTTGGGCTTGGATTTCAACTTTGAAATTAAGCTCACAGAGAGGAAATGGCAGGGGGATTTCAGTGGGGATCAAGTTCTCTATGTGTAGAGAGTGGTCTGGGATGATTTTGGCAGGGTTTCAGTAAGGTTTTGTTCAGCACCTCTCTTGGCCGAGAGGAAGTGGTGTTTAAATAGGAGAGGCTGGAGGGCCTCCGTGGGGGTTTAAGGGTTAAGAATGGGCTAAATTGGCAGTTTTAGTAAAAGTGGGGTAAATTGACAAAATTGGCTCATGGTGTAGTTGGACAAAATGAAATTGGGAATATTTAGGATTTTCTGGAATTTTCTGAAGTTTTCTGAATTTTTGGATTGTTTGGCTAAGAGGGGCATTTTGGGTATTTGGAGGGTTTTGGGGGGTATTTTTGGAATTTTTTGTATTTTTGGCTATGGATGATCAATTTGATTGGTGAAGAAATGTTTAAGGTTAATTTTGGGGAATTTTGGGTGATTTGAAAATTTTGGAGGATTTGGGCAATTTAAAAGGCTTTTGGTAGGTTTGATAGTTGTAGGGTCCCCGAGGTCAAAAATTGAAATTTTGGAAGAATGAAGATTGATCAAATATGAGTGAAATGGAATCACTTTAATTGAGCCATGAAGTCATGTTAAGCCTATATGAACCATGAGAGGACTCATTTGAGGCATTCACTATGTTGTGCCTAACCCTCTTAGCTAGGGGCTTAGGGGTTAAGGTTCATCCATATGAATTACCTACATGAGTCAAGGAGTCAAGTTGGGTATGGGTGTGGTTTTAGGATTTGGATTGTGTGTGTGAGAGTGTAGAGTATGAGTGTAGTGAGTGTGTAAGTCAACCCTCACTGCACCAAGCCACCTGTGGTGGTCCCAAGGCCAAAGAGTCTTATAGGGAACTCGTCCTTTAAACCTTCACTTTTGATCTCAACCCTCTAGGTGATTAGGGGTCTACAATCAAGCTTGTGGGGTTTGCAGGGAGACAAGAAGTGGTTTAAATTTCTAAAGGATGGGTCCCAATTCTAGTCCTATAAGATAGTCAAAGGAAAAGCCTAAGGCTAGATCCTAAGCACTAAAGAGGGAAGAGAAGACCTCATCAAAAATGAGGTCAACACTTCAAATCCTCTGAATTAAATGGTGTATCTAAAGCATGGAACTACTTTATTTCTGCAAGATTGTTACCTTCTAACCACCTGAGTGAAGTGACTAGAGATCGAGCGATCTTAAATTACCGCATTCGGGAGAGGAAGCCTATTGATGTCGGAAGCATTATTTATGATTCCGCGGAGTCTACTTGCGAGATCCAAAGCACTTCGTTGGATTGGGATTTCCATCTTTGATCTATTCACTATGTGTTAGTAATGGAGTCACTATTGATATTTCTGAGGAGAAGCTAAAGTCTACTAAGCCAATTGGGCGAGAGAGTGTTAGTATCCATGATCATCTTCGAGGGAAGAGATCGACCGCTCCTTCTACTTCTGCACATACTTCAGGTAGACCTTCTACTTCTAGACCCTCTACTTATGCTGAGCCACCATCAAATTTCTGGAAATCAATGCATGATCAATTTTTAGAGCAGCAGCAGGAGTTGTTTCAGACTCACTGCAGGATAAATACTATTGACAAGAAGCTGGATCATCTTTCTGACTATACCCAGAGGAAGAGTAGTTACGATGCAGAGTATGATGAAGCCCTAGTCAAATTTATGAAGGGTGAACGTGATGTTAGTTTTAATACTTTTCCTAGCTTTACACCATTTATTGATCCTAAGGACGTTGAGTTTTCCTTTGGTGATGATGATGACGATGAGGCGACAGCTAGTGATTAGTAGTAGAGAGATCTTTATGTAGTGCTACTCTGCTAGTTTGTTTTATTTAGATTGTTTGTTAGTTTTGTATTTGATGTATGTTGACTGTTTAGTATTAGGATTCTGTTGTGTTGAGACCGAATTTAGAATTAGTCTATATGTTGTTTTAGTTTAATGTTTAGTACTTAATTATTTTGCTCTGTTTTAATTCCGTTTCAAATTTAATATCATCATAAAATTAGCTTCGCTTACCTTTCTATATACATGCTTCAATTTTATCTTAATTATTCATAAAAGCATGTTTAGAAGTTAATTTTTCTTTTTAAGATTGTTTTTTTTACATACTTACTAAAAATACTTATGACTTTCTTTCTCTTATACTTTCAAATTATCATAGTATACCAAAACTTAAGTTTGGGGGAAGGAAAAATCCATTCAAAATTAAATTTTATTTGTCCTTAAAGAGGTAATACTTTCTTAAAAATAGAAACTTTTAACATAACTTAAGGAATGAAGAATTTATTTGAGATCACTTTTATTTTTGAAATTATAAACAAATTAGTGAAAATTAACAAAAATTTTACTAACTTTGATTGATTTTAAGAATAGAATTATTTAACTTAAAGAAGAATGAGAAAAAGAGTTTTTCTATTCATGATAGAAATAATATAATTTTAGAAATATTAAGTAATAAAAAATTATCACTTGAAAAAGAAAAGATTGCAAATTTATGTTATAATAATTAAGTGGAGATGTATAAGTTTTGAAAATATAAGTTAAGGATAGTGAAGTTCAAAACCATTAACTGGCTATCCAGATATAGTAATCCTCTCTATAAAAAAAAAAGATAGAGAGCAGAAGCTTGAGGAAATGCCTAATCAAAAATTGGGTTCACTTGAATTATCTTATAGGAAGAAAACTAATTACATACTTTACTTAATTTTTATGCATAAATATTTATTTAGAAAAGATTTTTCAAGAAGATCTTTTTCTTGTAAATAATCTATGAAAGCTTAATATAATAGACTTCTATTATTTTCAAAATGAATGAAAAGTTTGAAATCTTATGATTTGGTAGTTAAATATTCTTTAAATTCTTAAAATTAAAAATAGTTAGTGAAATTGGGTTAAAAATTTACTAAAGACTTTATAAAATCAAAAATTACAAGGAATCTTAAATATTTATCTTTTATTTCCAAAAGTTATATTTTATGTAGTAAAAAGAGTTACTTGAAGACAAGTAACATTTATGTTTAGGGGATTTTGATCTATAAAAAAATACACATTTCTTTATGTCTTAATTCTTATTAATTTCTAAGGATATTATGCTTTAATGAAAGGTATTTTTTGTATTTTTGGATGTAGGTAATGTAAAAAGGTCTAAGAAGGAAAAAGGAGCGAAAATGGAGCAAAAATGGAGCAAAATACCAAAAGTATAAAAAAATATGGCCTGGCGCCTAGGCACCAGACTCGATATGAAAACTGTCAAGTGTTTTACAACGTTTGATTAGTTATTTTGACGGAGTGAGCGGTTATTGGACATTCTAGAAGGATGTTAGTTGTTCCTTGAGAATAGGACATGTGATACATTACATTTGGACGCTCCAAAATGGTTTTAATCACGAAGAGGTGCGAGCCAAAGTGAAGAGGTGCGAAGAACTGGACGCGGTGTCCAATTCTTCTAGAAGATTCATTGAATGTGGACATGTTTTGAAGAGGTACCTCAAGGTAACTCTTGAAGCCTATAAATAGAGGTCCAATTCTTCAGAAAACGTGCCCCTCCCATTGTACCCCTTTCTCTTATCTAATTTAGGATCTCTCATCCTTAGAGAGAGAATTAGAGAGACAAATTTAGGGCCACTTTTATTTAGTTTAGTGAGTTTATTTTCAAGTTATTGCATCTGAAGTTCATTACACTGTGGAGTCAGTAGGATTCAGAAGATCTGTAGAAGAAATATTTGAGATAAGTATATTTTTACATTTGATTCAAAGTTTAATTATCATGTTTTGTTATTTATTTTCAATGTGTTCTGAGTAGTTAGTTACTTTCTTACTTCAATTATGAAGAGATAGATAAGATAATAGAAAGATTCGATGGAGAACTAAAATTCAAAATATTTTCAAAACATTGTGATGACATTAATACATGATCTTACTTTACTTTTTAAATTGGCCGTTTGAATTGTTAAAACCTGTTGAACAGTTTAAAAACCTTGTAGGAGAAGAATTCATAACTTTTAAATGTCACATGAATCCTTGGGTAGTCGAAGGCCATGTGCGGGCTATTCATGGTGAAGTGCAAATAAATAGGAAGATAATATTTAAAGGGCGTAGAGTTGATAAGTTTTTAGAGTGACGGACTAAATTCTTAAAATTTTATTTATAGTATCAGAAAGGGTCACTAGTAGGGCCGACCATAGCCACCCTTGGACATCTAAAAGTGTGAGCCTAGATTAACCCATTCTACTAACAATACATCCGAACCTATTTTGTAAATTAGTCAATGTTCTTTGCACCTGGATCAAAGGCTAAAGAATAAGAATGCTTCTATTTTGCACAATACCATAAATTAAATTCTCCAACGAATATTAAATTATCTTTAAAATCTTAGATTAATTGAAGGAAAGAAAATTGTTTATTTTATATAGAGTTTATAAAATCATTTTCTTATTATTGTTTTCTTTAAATTGCATCTAGTAAATTAATAGTAATTTATAATCAAAATAAAAATATTTTTACTATTATATTTCTCTTTCGCTTTATAGAAAATTTATTTCTATAAATTTTCCCTATGGGATCGATACTGGGGTCTTTGTTTAAAAACTCTATATTACTTGAAATGGTACGTATACTTGCGTAGTACCCCTAGTGTGTAAAAATATTACTTATATAATATTAATTTTATACACTAGCCGCTATTTATAAATCGAGTCAAAGCTTTTTCGCTATCTTTTGAAAGCAAACATTACTACGTTAAGCGCGGCGGTCGAGTCAGAAATGCTTGGAATTTTATGTAGTAGTGCCAAATAGAAGCATTCCTATTATTTACCCTTTGGTCCAGGCATAAAGAATATTGACTAATCTATAGATCGGTTCAGGATGTTTTATAAGTAGAATGGGTTAATCTAGGCTCACACTACTAGATGTCCAAGGGTGGCTATAGTCGGCCCTACCAGTGACCCGTTCCCTTTCTATAAACCAAATTATTAGAATTTAGTTTGTCACTCTAAAAACTAATTAATTCTACGCCCATTGAATAATATTTTCCTATTTATTTGCACTTCACCTTGAATAACCCGCACATGGCCTTCGACTACCCAAGGATTCATGTGATATCTACTAGTTAAGAATTCATCTCCTTCTAGGTCTCAAAACTCTTCAACAGATTTTAAAAATATAAGTGATCAATTTGTAAAATAAATGAAGATCGGGTATGAATATCATCACCATAATTTAATAAGAGAATATCTAAGCAAATCTTAATTCCAAAACATGCATCCATTTCATTACAAAACGAAAGTAAATAAAAATAATTGCATTAGAAGTAAAAGAATTGATAGAATTATGTAATAAATTAAGTGCCAACAAAGTACTTATTTCATTAGTATTCTATTATATTTATGCAACTATCTGTCACCTAGAAGCATCTAATAGATAATTTTATCATAAAAATGATTTTCCTACACATGCCCCTACTTCATATTAAAAGAAAGAGTAAAGAAAATCACTTACGAAACATGGATAAATCACGACAGAAAACTCGGTTTAAAACAAAGAAAATCCACTAGAAAGTGTTTACAATAATTATAAGAGAATGAAGAACACAAAACTTAGCTTTTTCCCTCTAAAGGAAAGAAGATCTCTCCACCAAATTCTCCCACCGATCCATGCGCCGCTCGTACATCCCTTACATCAATATCTCAAAATCCCTCACCAATCTCTCCATAAGAAGTAGAAATCTATATCTTCATGACTCTAAAATGACTAAAATGACTAAGGGGGAAGAAAGAGAGGGGGAGAGACAGAGAGAGAGAGAGAGAGAGAGAGAAAGAGAGAGATAGAGATAGAGACTAGAGAGAGAGGCAAGAGAGAGGCAAAAAGAAGAGACACCCCCTTGCTGTAGAATTGGTCCCTATTTATAGAGCTTTGAAAATGACCAAGGGTTGCTTTAAGCACCTCTTCAAAATTCGGTCTAGATACATTGAATCTTCTAGAAACAATTATGGCGCCTAGGCGCCAAGTTCTGGCCCCTAGGCACCAGACTCTGTGCCCAAAACAGTCGCACCCCTTCACTTTGGTTCGCACCTCTTCGTGATTTAAACTGCTCCAATGTGTCTAGATTCATTGTATCACATGTCCTATATATTATGAATAACTTTCAGGCTTCTATAAGGTCTAGAAACTACTTAACACCGTCAAAATAACTCCCAAAGTTGTCAAAAATCCGTTTGGCGCCTAGGCGCCGCCCTGTGTGCAGCTCCACTGTTTTGCTCCACTGTTTCGCCCCATTTTGTTCCTAACATCTTCTCCTACAAGATAGATATAAAAACAACCTTTCTCAAAATTATAATTTCATCCAAAAATATGTGAGAAATATAAAAGATATTAAGCATAGAAAGACATATCAATATGTGTCAAGTCAGAATCTTCTTCCTTGCTCATTTTGGCTCAAAATTACAGAGTTTTTGCTTCATTTTCTCTAAAATTATATTTTTATACTTAAAGACAAAAATATGCAAAATACCTTCCTTTTAATTGTAATATCATTAAAAATATGCATAAAGTTAGCATGAAATCTACACTAAAAATAGGTACTTTTTAAAGTGGATCAGTGCACCGTACCTATGGCATTCTTGAGTGGTGTCATGGGATAGGAGGCATTATAATTCTTATTAAAGAGAATTACAATGAGCAAGTTTGAAATTCTAGCCACCTCTCACATAAGACATGTGAGAAATGAAGTGGGAGTGTAGGAATACAGACTCACGTGTAGACTATGAGCACAAAAAACATGAGCTTCCAAGATGTTATACAAAAGGAAACACACATGTGTGTATGAATGTGTAATGACACGCAAGGATGTCAATAAACAAACATACTGGGTAATGTGCCCCGGTGGAAAGACACAAACCCGCAATGAGCATATGAGGGCATATGCTTAAGAATACACATTAGCGTACTAGTGTAAGTGTGAGGGTGAAAAGGATAGTGGTAACAACTCAAAATAAAATAATAAAACACATGCAATCCATGCAAAAAAATATGTTTGGAACGATTGGATCAATGATGTCTAGTTAATCAAGTCAACCAATAGGTGATTGAGCAACTAACCGAGCCAATGGTGGCTAATCTATCAATTTGAAAAATAATGGTTGATTGATCATCAGACCAATCATGACCTAGTCATTCAAGTCAACTAAACAAGCGATTGGGTCGTTGTGAATATGAAAGCGGTGTCGTGGGATAGAAGGTATTATAATTCTCATTAAAAAGAATTACAATGGGCAAGTTTGAAATGTTATTCACCTCTCACATAAGACATGTGAGAAATGAAGTGGGAGTGTAGGAATACAGACTCACATACAGACTATTAGCACACAAAACATTAGCTTCCAAGATGTTATGCAAAAGGAAAAACTTGTGTAAGGATGTGTAATGACACGCAAGGATGTCAATAAACAAACATATTGGGTAATGTGCCCAAGTGGAAAGACACAAATCCGCGACGAGCATATGAGGGCATATGCTTAAGAATACACATTAGTGTACTAGTGTGAATGTGAGGGTGAAAATGCTAGATGTAACAACTCAAAATAAAAAATAAAACACATGTTATCCATGTAACGAATCTGTTTGGAATGATTGGACAAACGGTGTCTATTTAATCAAGTCAACGGATAGATGATTGAGCAACTGACCGAGCCAATGGTGGTTGATCAGCCAAGTTGATAAATAATGGTTGATCGATCAATCAGACAAATGATGACCTGATCTTTCAAGTGAACTAAACAGGAGATTAGGTCGTTGTTAAGATGAAAGTAGTGTTGTGGGATAGGAGGCATTATAATTCTCATTAAAGTGAATTACAATGGGCAGGTTTGAAATGCTAGCCACCTCTAACATAACAAATGTGAGAAATGAAGTGGAAGTGTAGGAATACAGACTCACGTGCAGACTATGAGCACACAAAACATGAGCTTCCAAGATGCTATGCAAAAGGAAACACACATATGTGTAAGGATGTGTAATGACATGCAAGGATATCAATAAACAAACATACTGGGTAAGGTGCCCAAGTGGAAAGACATAAACCCGCGATGAGCAAATGAGGGCATATGCTTAAGAGTACACATTAGCGTACTAGTGTGAGTGTAAGGGTGAAAAGATAGTGGTAGCAACTCAAATAAAAAAAACAAATGTGATCCATGAAACAAATCTGTTTGAAACGATTAGACTAATGGTGTCTAATCAAGTTAACATATAGGTTATTGATCAACTGACCGAGCCAATGGTGGCTGCTCAGTCAAATTGATAAGTAATGTTTGATTGATCAGTCAAACCAGTGATGACATGATCTTTCAAGTCAACCAAACAAGCGATTGGGTCGAGGTGAAGATGAAAACTGATCACAAACATGCTCAAAATGTATGTATTTTGATGCACCATTCAAATAAGATATGTGTGCAACATGATTGAAATGAGATACATATGATAAATGGCAAATCATACCCTTTCTAATGATCTCAGTGGGATTATAAGGTTAATGAAGTTGTAATTACCTATCTGTTACTCATCGAATGGAGGGCGTACCTCTAACTATCCAGAAAAGTGTGAAAGGCTTTTTTCTTGAGATTCTACTTTCATCGAGTGAAGCCACCTCTCAAGAACATAGCTTTCATGATCTAGGGAATGAGAATCAAAGGGTTTTCTCATTCTCTAGACCGAGTCGGCTTCAACCTATTCTTCAAAAGATGAAGCCACTGAAAAAGTAACAGGTTTTACTAGGTTCAATTAGGTTTATGTGCTAAGGCTTAGAGGTGACACTCAAGATTCGTAGAGATTTAAGGTTAGTGAAAGTTTCTTAACCTAAGGGACTTTTCTTCTAACAAAAATTTAAGGATTTTAATATATACTAAAAATCAACGGTTTGAAGGTTTAAAGTACAAAAATCGAATTATTTTACATTAATAAAAATTTATTCTAAAATGGTACAGATATGAGAACTCCATATGGACATTGTATAAAGTCTATACAAAATTAATTAATTATGACATGAATATGCATCACCACATCTCATTATGAATCTCATTGCAAACATCATATCTCCTTTATCAGACATCACATCTTTATCAATCTACCAGGACTCGATTTTTGACAATAGGTTGTAAGAGTAGGTCACTCCGACGACCTTACGAAAAAAATGTGTTTCAAACTCTATAAAAGTCAATCACCACAGAATCATAGAAATCTCAAACTCAAGTCTGAGATCTGTTTTATTTTGGAACTCTGTAATCTTAATCTAAATCTGAAATATAATTTACTCTAAAGATCTTAAATCTAATATTTGATTTACTCTGAATGTAAATCTGAGATGTGACTTACCTTGAAACTGAAACAATTTTGAATTCCATTGCTATTTCTATTAATAATGCTTATAGATTAGATAAAGTGTTTAGATGACACTAAATCTTACATTTATTTGATTGCAGGGAATGTCGTCAGGAAAGCTCATCGTCTTCTTTAAAGATAATGTCTCTCTAAAAAGTGATCAGACATAGTTGACAAACATCAATTCCAAAGTAGGACATGCAAATATTAGAATGTCGGATATAAAGCCTCCAATCAATTTCATCACAAAGGAAAGATCTAGTGATTCAATTTTGGGAAAGCAGTTGGCAGCAATTAACCCAATACCAGTATAACGAAGAGAGATTGAGAACTTAAAGCCCAGAATTTTAAAGCAAATGATGTAATGGAAGAACAACGGTAAACAAACCAAAAAATTATGTCACAGTGAGAAGAGAGTCTTAAAACCCTAAAACAAATATATATTGATTAATGAAAATGAAGTATTTACAGAGTTGTCATTGGCGGTTGGAGACAGCGTGGGAAATTCCTTTATTAGATGATTAAGTGCAAGTAAGATAGTGAAGACAGAGACCGAGAAAGAGATAGAGAGAGATAAATATATTAAGAGAGAGAGAGAAAGCAAGAGTAAGGGAGAGTGAGTGAGAGAAAGAGATAGGGTGGGAGAGAGAGTGTGTGTGTGATTGAAGGAGAGAGAAAGAGATGGTGGAAGGTAGACTGATAGGGAGAGGGGGGAATGGAAAAAAAAATCATACAGAGTGCTGATGCAGCTCTGCATGCGAACTGTAGTAATATGCCACTATGTGTGCTACACCAAGAGGTTATTTAAGGGGTTATTGGAAAAAATATTCCATAAAGAATGCAAATGCAACTTTGCATGTAGATTCAAGTAATTAGCTGCCATGTGTGATACACCGGGAGGTTATTGAGAGGTAATTAAAGTGGAACCGTGAATGTTATTGAGGAGTTCTTACAATGTTATTGAAACTGTTATTGGAATTGTTTTGCGGGAGTTATTGAATTGAAACCACAAATATTATTGATGGTTTATGAGGGGATTATTGCGGTGTATTGAAATGGTTATTGGAATTGTTCTACAGGGGTTATTAAAGTGGAACCACGAAGATTATTGAGTGATTGTTGCAGCATTATTGGAGTTAATACCCAATAACATTAAAATAATCTCCCAATAACCCCGCAATAACCTATGTGGTTCCACTTTAATAATCCCCTTCAAAAATTTATTTTTTGAATATTTTATGAGGTGGACCCGAAGCAGCACACGTGAGTGTATTACTGTAGTCCGCACGTAAAGCAGCGTCCACATTTCATATGGAAACTTTTTCTCAATTTCGAGGCTTTACTCATCCATCCAAAGATATACCATCTTTCTTTTCCCTTGCATTGGTATACTAAATTTTAAAATTCTATTACTAAAATTATAAAAGAGAAGCTTGATTCCCATAAATCATGTCCTTTTTTAAGTAAAAGAGCCTATAAGGCTCTAATTTTATTGCTCTAAAATAAAAAGGTCCAAAATCGGGAAAAAGGTCCCTAACTCGCACACCCTAAAAAATCTCCAAAAAAAAATAAAAATAAAAACAGGGTCATTTTTCCAAAAAAAAAAAAACAACTCCACACGACACAACTAACAAAAGCACGACACAAAGCAAACAAAAATAAAAACTCAAGAGAAATTAACTGAGATAAGTAATCAGGTAAAAGATTAGACACAACAGGTTTCTTCATTTCGTTCCAAGTTTCGCAATCCAGTTTGCTACCTTGTTTCCATCTCTTGGAGTATGATTCCAAACAATATTAAGCCCAGCAGCAATAGATTTAATTCTTTTAACCTGCATTATAATACTCCAGTGGCAACTAAGATTAGAGTTGCAAATATTCCAAAGATATAATGAGTCCATTTCTAAAATAATATTAAACCATCTCATTTTTTTTGCAATAAGGAGTGCAAAAATAATAGCTTCAGCTTCAGCTATTAAAGGGAATAACGCTGAAAGAGGAGCAACAAACCAATATAGCATAATGTCATTCCAATCTCTACAAATGCCTCCAATCCCAGCAGCCACAGATTTCCAAGATCCATCAGTATTGATCTTAATGAAAGGAGCAGGTGGCTTAAGCCATATAATAGAAATGGGATTCTTAAACGAAAAACCCTATATTAAGCTTATTAGCAATAGAAATTAAATGATTACTGCTAATCAGTTGATTGTCCAAAGCAGTTAAGCACTTACCAATATAAGAAAAAATTTGACAGATAACCTATTTGGAAGTAACATGAATGGCATCAAATTTAACCTTATTACGAGTTAACCAAATAAACCAAATAATAATAGAATGAATAGAATATAATAAAGAATGCCCTCTAATATTCCAATCCCTAAATATATCCATAACATCATTATAGCCAGAAAATGAATCAGATCTATCACAAAGAGAAAAAATACTATTCCAAATATCAAAAGAAAAGCTGTAATTACCAAATAAATGCAGAACAGATTCCTCACATAAATAGCATTTAGAAACATTTATCAGGCCTTTAAGCTTAAGAATATCATCCATAGGAATGCAGTTATGTAACAGCCTCCAATTAAAGAAGGAAATAGATGGCTTAAGACACTTATTCCAGATCCATGAAAGATCAAGACCTAGGGGATACACCTCCTTAGAGGCAAAAGATTTAGTAATAGAATCCCCTAACTTCCCTTTAACTTTAGGAATATCTCTTTTAAAGATATTAATAGGAACATTAGAAATAAAAGTAGCATCCTAATAATGGACCTTATTACTCAGCTGGGTTCAATTCCAAGAGGAATTAACCCACAAATCTTTCACCATAATATTAATATCATAAGGGCCCCCGTAAATACTAGCTAAAGGACCATTAGTGGTCCGGTCATCATACCAAAATGAAACTTCACTCTGTCCAATATCCCAACAAATAGACTGTTCAACAAGAGTAGAATACTTCCTCATTTCTTTCCAAATATAGGAATCAGAATTAGAAGTAGCAATTGCTAAAGGATGAGATTTGCCACAATACTTAGCATTAAGAAGAAAAGCCCAAATAGAATTATTTTGTTTGAAATGGAGCCATAATTTCATAAAGTTATACTTAATAGCATCAGAAATTTTTCTAAAACCCAAACCACCACAAGTAGTGGGTTTGCAAACCTTCTCCCAACTTTTCCAATGTAAACTTTTCTTGCCGCAACCATCCCACAAAAAACTATTGAACATCACCTCTAATTTCTTAATAACAGAAATAGACATATTCATAACTTGCAGAATATATAAAGGTAAAGAAGTAAGAATACTCTTAAGAAGAGTAATACGCCCACCAAAAGACAGAAATTTATTTTCCCAATAGTGCAACTTCCTTCTAATCTTATCCAACAAATCATTAAAAAGAAATGTTATTTTAACTTTCTTATCCAGAATAAAGCTAAGATATTTTATAGGTAAATCTGCCTTATGGCAATTAGTATAATCAGTTATCCAATGAATTTTTGCATTGGAAATAAATTTGGAACAATAGAAGAAACTTTTAGAAGTATTTAAACATAAACCAGATGCATTTTGAAGATGATTAATAAGATACCAAATCTTCTTGATAGACCTTTTATTCAAATTAAAAAACAGAATAAGGTCCTCAGTAAAGCATAAGTGAGAAATACTCAAGCCACCTTTATGATTGTAATTAAGGGAAGGATTTTTATCATAAAGCTTATTCAAGTATCTAGAAAAATAATCAAAGGCAATAATAAAGAGATAAGGAGAAAGAGGATCTCCTTGTTTTATACCTTTGGTAGCTTTAAAATGCCCATGAGAATTACCATTAATAACCAAAGAATTGTAATTGTTATTAAAAATTCTGTAAACAAGATTACAGAAATTAACATTAAAGCCATGAGCCTTCAAAATAGCCATTAAATATTCCCACCTAATAGAATCAAAAGCTCTTTTAATATCCATTTTGAAAATAATATTACCATCTCTTCTACATTTATCCAAATCAAATAACAGCTCTTGAACAGTGAGAGCATTATCGCCGATAAATCTCTCCTTAAGGAAACCAGTTTTATTAAGGGTAATAATTTGACCTAAAATGGGCTGAATCCTATTCACCATGATTTTAGAAATAATTTTAGATATCACAGTATTAATATTAAAAGGTCTGAAAGAGCCCCAAGTATTAGCCCCATGCACTTTAGGGATTAGGATAATACTAGAACATTTAAAATATTTAGGTAAATCAATACCACGAAAAAAATCTTGAATAACTTCAACAATATCAGATTTAATAATATCCCAACATTCTTTATAAAACTCAACAGTAAAACTATCCGGCCCAACAGCCTTGCCATCCTCCATGGAATCAAATGTTGGCTTATTTCACTTATAGGAGTGTAAGTAAGATTAAGAAGATGCAATAGCATTATGAGAAAAAAGATCAGAATTAATCTGGTTAAGAGAGCAGTTATCATTAGAAAATAAAGAAGTAAAATAATTGATCCCATCCAGGATAATATCATTCTCATTACTCAAGGTAGTACCATTACTATCTTTGATAGTAGAAATCATATTCATCTTTCTCCTATTCTTAATACAAGCATGAAAAAAGGCAGTATTTCTATCCCCATCTAAAAAAGTAGTTTTAGAAGCTTTTTTAGCATAAAAACTTTCTTCCATATTAATAGCACTAGCCAGATCTTTTTGAGCCTGAATAAATAAATCAATACTAATAAGATTGTGACAATAATATAATTCCATATATTTAACTCTATTCTCAGCATCAGCCACCCTTTTAGTAAGATGGCCAAAAACAGACCAATTTCAAGTTCTCAAGATCTTAGCAAGATGCTTCTGAAGCATCCAATGTTTTTGACCAGAATTAACTGGTTTACAAGCTAGTTTACTAATCAACCAGTTATTTTTAACACATTGAAGAAAATTGGAATGCTGAGTCCACATATTAACAAAACTGGAACGACAAGACTTTTTGCTAAAATTATCAGCAATCTTTAATAAAATAGGAGTATGATCAGAAGCATTAAAAGCAAGATGATGAATCTCAAAATTGCCAAAAATATTACACCAATTAGAATTAGCTAAAAATCTGTCAAGCCTTTCAAAAACATTACCACGATGCCATGTAAAAATGTTACCAGAAAAACCTAAATCAAATAGCTCAGCATTCAAAATAGCATTGTTAAAACTAGACATTAAATTGAGATTAGGTGAAAGTCCACCCTTCTTTTCATTGCTAGAAGAAATAACATTAAAATCACCTCCTACGGGAACATTCAAAGGCCCTATAGAATTAAAGCAAATTTTATAATTCGAGCCTATCTTGCTTAGTGCAACCTGCATAAATAATAGAGAAATGAAAAGAAATATCAAGATAGTTAATAGAGATATGAAAAAGTTGATTGTGATTAATAATCCCATCCACCTTAAAAATATTTCTCCAAAGAAACAAAATTTTATTATTAATATTAGCAACAAAATCATGTCTATTACATTGAGTCAATATTTTCACTTCTCACCATAATAATGTGATAAAATGGCGCGCTGTTTATTACAATCAATGAGTTGCCATTAAAATCTGAAATGTATGTGATTTGAAAATTGCTTTAAAATAACAAAACAAATATGAAATAAACAGACAAATGAAAATATGAACAAGCAACCAATAATAGTATGTATAAATAACATTGAATATGGTACACATAATTTGCCACTTGCCACCAAATGGAGCTTTATCATGCATAAAGCCCTCAAAAATTAGAATTCTATTGCCCAAACAAGCTATCGTTAGCCAAAATAACTCCTTTGCTCTAATTGGTACACCCAAAACACAATGAATATAATAAAGTGGGCACTACCAAATCTTTCCAAGACTTATCAAAAGACAAAATATCTACAGTTTTGGCACAAAATCATCTAATCAACCATTTCAAATAAAAATAGAAGTGACAAATTTTAGAATGTATAACACTCCTGATCATTATGCGACTTCAGAGATTGCTTGTAAATAATTTTGCTTTAGTGTTCTAAAGCTTTGGGAGTGTTTTAAATCTCTTATCAAAATTATCTAACAATGCTCGCCTAGGCATACAATACATCTAGATGAACTTGATGCCGCCTTGGCTAACTTTGATTAGATATTAAATATATTCAATCTCGTTAAAGGCACTCGAGTCAAAACCAAAACAAACTCGCTTGACAAACTCAATGTAATAAATACCATCATACATGGATTAATGCGACATTAAATTGGCTATCCTTATAATTATATCATTATTACAACTTCATGAATTAAACCCAGTTAATCTGATCAACTGACTACCCTAACCAAGCTTAGACAAATTAATCAGAATTTGTTGAAGATTCTACATGATTCTCGTGCTCAAAAAGTGAACTTTCATCCATCGTCTTATAATATCACAATGTGCAAATGCAAACAAATAATATTAAAGCAACTTTTTTATATAAATAAATTTATTTCTGGAAATTTTAAACACAAAAAAATCATTTACAAAAATAAGCCTAAACTATTGGCTGTAAAGAATAAGCATGATGAAAAGGGCAAGACTGGAAGCAGGTTTACTATGCTGAAGTCTCGCGATTAGAAATCATATTAATGAGGAATTAAAACTCAATGAGAAATATCAAGAAGAGAGTTCAGATTAAGAGACGTATTATAATAACTTTTTTTATTTTAATTTTAATGCCAGGCCTAAAGCACAAGTCATAATACAATTTTTGGAAAAAGCAGTCATATTCCTCACCATGTTAAACTTCATATTCTAACCATTCAACTAGAACAACTGCATAAGAAACGACAGCTTTTGATAAAATCAGCTTTAAGACCAATAAACCAAGACATCAATCAATACTCATAACTACAAATTAGAAAACATACGTTAATTATCTTAATAATAATTAGATAAATAATTCAAAAACAGTCTGAAAGAGTTGCAACTAAACATGCAAGCCTAATGACAATAATTATTCCAGCAACAGTCACCTAATAGCAAAACAAGCCTTCGTGCGCATAAAACTTAAGGATGGGCGAAGAATATGAAAAGGAAAGCATATTTATTCTAGCCATTCAACTCTAAAGCAGGGATTGCGTGCAACTAATCAAGAAGATGAAATGTGGCAAAAGCATTTTAAACCAAGAGAATAGTCAAAAATCTACAATTCAGTTGACATTGTTCAAATCCACGAGCAAGAATTCAAACAAATGTCAACACAAATTATTGGGCAAAAGAGAGCCCCATTGGTGGGATAACTGCAGTCATAGTAAATGAAGTCCAACTGAGCACAATAGAGCTCAAAAATTGTGTTCCCAGAGGCAGACACTGTAAAAAGCATCAAACAATTATTACGGAATCTTGATGTTCGTTGCTTATGAAGATGAGTCCTTGGAAATCTTCTCAGCCTTCGCAATGACTTCATCAATTCCACCCACCATGTAAAACGACTGCTCTGGAAGATCATCATATTTCCCGTCAAGTACACCCTGCAGACAAGAATGAACAATAATTAGTAACGGGAAAAAAAAGGAAAATTTATCTATATAATTACTGCATAGATCATCAGCTTTAGAATAGGATATCCTTTGTCATTCTACTTTATTTTAGTACTCCATAGTTGATCATGCCCAACCTGGAGATTTTAGATGACTGCAAACAAGATCTGAGAGAACTCATAATCTTAAAAGCACTTCTGTTACCTGATGGAAACTGGATGTCACCATTAATATTTAGTTGAAAGAATTCTCATAAAATACTATTATAGAAACGAAGTAGCAAATGAGTACAAAAGCATCAACAATGGGCATGTCATAATTCATGATTAGAGAAATATACATTTGCCAGGTATTTCCTAGCAGTTAGTTTTTCTTTCACAAAAGAAAAAAAAAAAGAAATTCAAAAAGAAAAACATGAATAAGGTAGAATTTAAGCTGAACATAGTAATTGCATTCGTAAGAGAATATTATTACAAATGAATAGGGATTAAATCTAAAGGTGATCAACCAGATCGCATAATATGACCATGATCTCAGTCTTGGACCTTGAAATGATCAAGAAAATCATGTGCTTGTGTTCATTAATATATTAACCGTGAAATCTCTCCATAGAAATTGTTGAAGACAGTGCCTCACATATCATAATACAGATCAAATAGGATATCATCTGAAGCCTGAAGTTTTGATCAAATCATCAATCGGATAGCATACGAGGGAGAAATAAAGGCCAAAAAAGTTAGACGCATTTGTTATGAAAATAGTAAAAACGGATGAGTAAGGATTTTTGAACTATGTTAGGATAAGCCTACACTTTATCCATAAGCGAAGTTCAGGATAATTCCTACGGGATTATCTGTAAAGATTGAATAGATATTATAGATGGGGTTTCATTTTTCAATGTAGTTTGTTTTAAGCCTGGATTAGCTCAGTCGCTACAGTCTCCCTTCATTAAGCTACTAGTAATTGTTTCTCTGCTTTGCATTAAAGCCACAAACTCCAGTGCTGACGTAGCACTCCAAAAAGGAAAAACAAGTAATTGTTGTTTAAGAAAAGAAAATAAAGAAATATAATCGAAGTTTTATGTGCAGCATTAAAAAGAGCTAAATTAATAAGAGGATCAACGGATTAGGAAAATATCAACACATAATTATTTGGTGCATGGTACAAACAAAGAAGAGATATATCAAGATAAAGAGACCCACTTATTATCTTTGAGAAGCATTGAGCCAAAAAGAAGAGGAACAAAGCCAAATAGTGACTAAAATGATTCTGCAATAAATCTAACAAATCAAGTGGCTAGAGACAAAGCAAAATAGATGGCCACCATGATCAAAAGAATGACAATGCAAACTGCAGTCACTCTAGTGGACTAAGTTGTCTTTCTCCTGCTTTCATGTCTGCTTCAATCAGGAATGAAGATGATGAAGATGAGATGATAGCTACCATCAATGAAAGATGTCGCCATTTAAAGTAATAGTGAAAGTGGAAATTCCTATATTTGATGAGACTGTAGATGCCAAGAAGCACAATGCAATGATCAACTACTTCGAGACTTCACCATATATGACTATAATGATCATGGTAAATTTGTATTATCTAATTGAAGTCAAGACATCATGCCCTACTTAGCAAAATGCCTATCTGAATATGAATAATTATCAAAAGGAGAATTAAGGAACATTGATAGTTGATACAGATAGAACTCCACCCTGGGGGTACAGAGGAACAATGTTATAAGTGGGCATCATATGTGAAAACACCAACAGTAATTATTGAAGTAGTGCATCACGGCATTTTTAAAGGCATGCATGTACAAACCGATATAGTATACCATTGGATGAGCAAACTGACAAAGTATAGTTCAATGATTAATTTGTAAATTCCAAATGAGCTCTATTTGTTTTAAATTACAATTCTAATCAAGCAAGAGTGATAGCAATGGACAGCACAATAATGCAGAGAAAACCATGCACCAAGTGCATCCAATGATTCAATATCTCAAAGAACAAAATGAAGGTCGAAAAGAGAGGTAATGTTAAAAAGCTTGCCACCAACTCTAAGAAAATCATACAGAACGTGTTCATACCAAAAAAAAGGCTAGAATGTGCACCCTAAATACTCCCTGAGAATAATAAAATAAGATAATAAGAAAAAGGACTAAGATATGAAAGTTGATTGCAAATGAGACAACACTATGTTTAGTTCTATAGACAATAAGGCGTCCTAATGTCGAATAGCTATGCCGAAGGATATAACTAAAGGATTGTCATTCAATTTGAGAACACATGTAGAAGTATTTTCAAGAAATCAGATCAAAAGAGGTGATTAGTGTCATCATTCACAATGATAACTAGAACCTATTTCTCCCTCTAGTGCAAAGCTGAATCAAACACCACGCTTTATCTAAGGTTTTACATTTCCGCATAGATTTAGGGAGAAGAGAATTGATTACCATTGTCAATTGAACTTTCCAATCTCAATAGACTAAATCATTGGGGTATTTTGCAATATATTTCTAGTTTAACATCGATGAAGATACCTTTGGTAGTCCCTACGCACGTGACACAAGCAGTGTTGTATCCCCATCCCTAGCACTGCTATAAGATAAAAAAAGAGAAGTGCTTGCTAACGAAATATGGAATACTAGCAACAAATGACATGACAACATAACAAATAGAATACACTACAAATGCTACATCAAAAATATTTACTTTTGCTTATCAAGCATGACACGAAGTAAAAAAACAGTACTGCTCTTTCTAAATTTACCAGGGCTAGAAATGTGCAACAGGAAGTATTAAGAAAGTATGCAAGACTTTTGTTTTCGAAGGTACAAGGGTCACCACCAAAATGACTCATAATACAAAAACAAAATAAAGTATACATAGCAAAAGCAAACTAAAATAAGAAGAGGGACTATAGATCAACTGACATATCTGCGAAGCATAAATTTGGGTCTATAGATCAAATTATGAAAAAAGAAGGGGGTACCGGAAACCAATATCATAATGACAAATGGAAAGAAAGTAAATCTTGAAAGTGGACATTGAGGCCAACCATTAAGAAGATGGATCCCAATAACTATATCCTCATATATGTATATTCTTATAAATGATAGATTCATATACTTAAAGCAATCAATTCAAGATACATCAAATTGCGAAGGAAAAAGTGGGTACTAGAAGCCAATAGCATAATGACAAATGGAAAAAAAGTAAATCTTGAAAGTGGACATACATTGAGAAGAATGGATCTTAATAATTATATTCTCACACATGTATATTCTTATAAGTGATAGATTCATATATTTAAAGCAAACAATTCAAGATAACATTTTATCTTATAGTATGAATGATTGATTTTTTTTTTTTTTCACATTCAGTAGGATAAAATGGAGAAAAAGGATTCATGTAGACGAACCGACTTAGAAGGATAAAGGTTTATTGTTGTTGCTGCTGTTTTCACAATCATTAAAATTGCAAATCATATCAAAAACCATTTTACTACTTAGGAACGCTCAATTTTTTTATACTAATTTTACCCTCTTTTATCTTATGAATATTTTCTCTTTTTCCATCTTTTCAATTATTTCAATACATCTTTATCTAAGGAGACCTCAAAAGTAGAAATATCAAAAATAAGTATTAAGTAATGTTGCATGATGACAAAGTCCAAAGCATATCAGGCTTTCACATGTCACCATTAAATGAAATGATAAAGAACACTAATAACTTCCAGTATACCGATTAGCAGCATAATTAAAGCACCCATATAATTTGGCACAACAAATTTAGCACCAAGTGAGCATCAATCCAAATGGTAGAAGTCTAACATACTGCGACCAACCATTATACCAAGACTCAAACAAAGAAAAAAAATTTTGATACTTTACCGCAAGGTAGAGATTGACTAACAAAACAGATTCGTCTTCATCAACGAGTAATTAAACAAGCAACATAGTGAATTACTCCATCCTAAGCAGTTCAATTACCAGATTCCTTTAATTAGTTGTTTTAGAGGCATCTAATACGCTCACTCTTAAATCCAGATCAATACGAAGAAAAAGTTTTTCTTAAAAAAAATCCCAAATTCATTAAATTTTCAGACAAAGAATAAAGAAATAATAAACACCGACAAAAAAAGAAATACTCAACTTACAAGGTATCGTGCTTCAAAGCATGGCTAAAAAATGATCAATCCATGAAAAAAAGCATAATCACAATCTAATAAACTTCTCACCTGAAAACTGCTGATACACTCTTTCAAGTCTACATACTTTCCAGGTGCACCCGTAAAAACTTCAGCAACATGAAAAGGCTGGCTTAGGAAGCGTTGGATCTTACGAGCACGAGCAACAGTAAGCTTGTCATCTTCACTGAGCTCATCCATTCCAAGAATTGCAATGATATCTTGAAGGTTCTTGTAGTTTTGAAGAACCTTCTGAACACCACGAGCAGTATTGTAGTGCTCTTCTCCTAAGACATGGGGAGAAAGCATTCTAGATGTGGAATCCAGAGGGTCAACAGCAGGATAGATACCAAGTTCAGAGATCTAGTCATGGAAAAAACAAGTTGTTGAGATATGCCTAACTAATAATAAACAGAAAATTTCATCAGTTCTTTTAGGCAAGAAAATGGTCTAAAGGAGAACCTGTCTTGACAACACAGTTGTGGCATCAAGATGCGCAAAAGTTGTTGCTGGCGCTGGATCTGTTAAATCATCAGCAGGAACATAAATAGCCTGCACAGAAGTAATGGAGCCCTTCTTTGTTGTTGTAATGCGCTCTTGTAATCCTCCAAGGTCAGTAGCTAGGGTGGGTTGGTAGCCAACAGCAGATGGAATACGCCCAAGCAAAGCAGACACCTCAGAATTTGCCTAAAGACAATTGTATAAGTACGCAAATATCAAAATGCCAACTGTAAAAAAAAACAATTTGTTGGTCTTCTGCCTACTTGAGTGAACCGGAAAATATTATCAATGAAGAGTAGCACATCTTGCCCTTCAGCATCACGGAAGTACTCAGCCACAGTAAGTCCAGTGAGCCCAACACGAGCGCGAGCACCTGGCGGCTCATTCATTTGCCCATAAACAAGAGCACACTTGCTCTCATCCTAGCACGCAAAAAGAGCAAAAGAAGTCAGACAACTACAGACAAGAAATGAAACACATAAAAATGAACTAAAATGCTAACTTGTTTATCTCCAAGCTTAATAACACCACTCTCAATCATTTCGCGGTACAAGTCATTGCCTTCACGAGTCCGCTCTCCAACACCGGCAAAGACGGAAAAGCCACCTGATGAACAAAACATCAATTGATATTGTGAGCAGTGATAATGTAAGTAAAAAACAACGAAAAGTACTTTCCACTACGAACCATGTGCTTTAGCGACATTGTTAATGAGTTCCATAATAAGCACAGTTTTCCCCACACCAGCACCACCAAATAGACCAATCTTACCACCCCGCTGATAAGGTGCGAGGAGATCCACCACCTAAAGAATATAAACATCAATGAATGCAGGATTTTTAAGAAAGAAAAAAAACAACTGAAAGACAGAAACTAAGATTGCAATATGTTCTTCAAATTTAGTGAGCTTTTTGTCACAAAATGAAAAGAGCATCAAAATAACATTTGAAAAAAATAAAGGGTGGAAAGTAATGAACTACCTTAATGCCAGTAACAAGAATTTGCTGCTCTGTTGCTTGTTCAACAAAGGCAGGAGCCTCACGATGAATAGGAAGGAAGTGATTAGTCTCTACAAAGAGTTAAGAAAATAAAATAAATGATAAACATGATTAAAATTGGCCTTATGAACCTCAATCAAACTGAAATATAAAAAATAAAAAAAAAACTCACTTATTTCTCCCCTTTCATCAATAGGCTCTCCAATAACATTCATGATGCGGCCAAGGGTAGATCTACCCACAGGTACCTGGAATATAGTTGGAAATAAGCCAAAGTGAAATCATATTTCGTATGTGATGCGTCGTAAGAGAATAACCATAGGCGTTAAGAACTAAATTATCCAAGTTCAAGTGAAAAACCAACAACATTATCCAATTGTTTATATGAAATGATCATAATTATATCCAAAAAAAAAGACCTGAACAACAGAAAAATCCATACGGAAAATGGTCATAAAGTACCGACGGGGAACCTAAAATCGGGGCATCTCTCTGTAGAAACAACGATATAAAACATCGAAAAAGAAGACGCATTAAACTCAGAATGACTAAATCCTGAAATATACGCATAAAATAGACATATCAATGAGAGCAAGAGGAAGATAAAATGAAGTTAAAAAAAAAAAAAAATTTAAAATAGGACCTTTTCGCCAGATTAATAAATTATACCGTGATCGGTGATCCAGTGTTCAACACCTTCTGTCCACGAACAAGTCCTTCTGTCCCGTCCATGGCGATCGTCCTCACCATGTTCTCACCCAAGTGCTGCGCCACCTCTAGCACAAGGCGGATTGGGTTGTCGAGAACCTCGAGAGCAGTCAAAATCGGCGGTAGTCCATCATCAAATCGCACGTCAACGACGGCTCCTATCACCTGGCACACACGGCCAATAGCGCCGGCGCCAGTGAACTCATCTGTAACCTTTCCACTAAGACTAGCAGAAGATTTGGCTGTAGGTGGCGGGGGAGGGGCCGGCGCTGCAGCTGCGGTGGCATACTCGACCACGCGGGAAAGGAGGAAACCGGTTGGTGAAGGGCGGAATGGAGATGGAGTGCGGGATCTGGGATTGGAGAAGCAGGGTTTGGAAGACGAGAACCGACGAGATGCGGCACGGAGTACGGAGGAGAGAATCCGGCGCGAGGCCATGGCAAGGAAAAGATAGGCTATGCGGCCGATCGTCTAGGTTATAAAAGGGTGAGGATGCCGCTGCAATTGAGATCTGGAAGAAATGCTTGGCTTTCGGGGGCCGTTAAGATATTATTGCGAAAGTATTGGGCTGGCAATGTTTCATATGGGCTGTGACACCTATGCCCAAAACATAGCATAGTTTCCTGTGATACCATCAACGTCAAGAAATATTATATCAGATTATTTTCCTACACTAGAATAAATTTAAAATTTGTTAAAATTATATATAAATTAATATTACACATCACTAACCTGAAAATAAAATTAATGGTTTTTAAAATCCATTCTATTGCGATGTAAATATATGTTGAGAATATATTTTATGCACAAAAATATATTTGATAAATAAAAATTTTTTTTCCTCCAAATTTTGGATAAATTCATCCAACTAGTTGGACCTTCCTTGATAGAGGCTTCTACAACAATTATTGGCAATGATTATTTCCTCTATTCATTTTTTGAACATCATTTACTTTCCCCTATCCTTCCACATGATCTCATTCACAATGCAATGTTCTTTAAATTTTTTTTTGAGTTTTTACCCAATTTTTTTGGTTGTGCTTTCTGCAACATAACACATTGTCATGCATAGTTCTCTTATTTTATTTTTATAATAATTGAACTTTGTCAAAACCTCTTTAAAAAGAACTTTCTGATACTATATAAATGATATCACCAGAGTCATTTTTTATAACAATAATTGCTAAGTAAGTATGTATTAATCAAGATATGGAACACAATCCTCCTCATCCTAAATTTCAATGTTATCACTCCTGTCAGTTTTTATTTATGATAGTTTGTTGATATGAAACCATAAATATTTAAGCATTTTATTGTTTAAATAGTTAAACACAATATCAAAAGTAATATACTATCTCGAAAGATATAAATATCACACTTGATTAGTTCAATTACTAGGAAATTTTTAATATTTACAAAGTCTACGAATAAAATCAACAAATATTTTTCTTATTTAATTCAATGACTAGATAAGACCCAGATTAATATGGAATTCAAACTTTCTATAAGGGTAATATAGTTACATCTTAAGCAACAAATGTTACTTAAAAAAAATTTTCTTCTAGTTGCAGTCTTATCTTCGAGAATTTTTCTAAGTTCAGATTCCACGATTGATCGTTAGGAATATCTAAAGGAAAAGTCTCAAGAGTGAAACATTTTATTTACGGAACCTAAAAGAAGATATGTATGAGAAGTTGAAGATACTAAAAAACACGGTAATAGCACAACTATCCTATTGTTCAATTTTAATGATTTTGAATAAGATTTATTTGATATTTTAGTTGACATTGTATTAGAAATTCAAGACTTATATCAGATATATATGGTCGTGAGAAAGATTAGGAGGTAAAGATTTATGTCATAACTGGATGAACAACCAAGAAATTTTAAGATTAAAGGTGGAGCTTACTGAAAAAGTGAAACCTCATAAACCTAATCTAAAGGAATAAAAAATAGGTTTAACAAAATACAATGGACTTATAACCCTTCCTGGAAAAATCTATCATTTAAACTACCTAATCTTCGTAAATTTATGAATGGGCGGTCGCAATTTACATAAGATAAGATAGGTTGTTACTTAATAGGAAAGGTAGGTCTTACAATTCGACTATAAAATTAAGCTTCCTAAGTATGAATGGCATGTATAATGTTATATGCTAATGTTAATAATTTTTGTAATTTAAAACTTAGCATTTAAAATCTCACAAAACTCATGTTTTTTATTATTTGTCAGCTGAACATTGCAAGTTGTGCATAATTATGTAATTAATTGATAATGAATGTTTAAAAGATTTATTTATTAGGCCAAATAATATGCAAAGCCAAACACACTCTATAAGGCGGTGACTATCAAAGGACATGTCACCCCATTCCCCTGAAATGAGTGAGGACCTAGAGGCAAGGAATAATGCAATATGAAATGCTTATGCCTAAAGTGATCTGTTAGTGGCTATTCTTAAATCACAAAAATGTTTCAACTCATATTTATTTAATATCAACTTTATCATTTTATATGCACGATGTTCTTAAGGTGTGAATGTAATATTTCTTTTTTTTAATTTTGTTTATGAGTTCTCCTTTAATTTTTGAAAATTTATCTTAAGATTTTTATGTTGGGATAATAGATTTAATCCATAATGAGCCTACTAGTAATCCAGGAAAGAAAACCAAACAAAAACATCAACATACAATTTGGTCAAATCTAATGAGCATAAATAAAGCATCACGACAACAAAGGGTGTCAACTCTAAACCTATGTCAAACTCATCGGTGGAGAAAGTTAACTAAACATCAATGTTGATTTAATAGAGATTCATCCTTTACTTTAATGTGTATCGTCCCATGATTGGTTTGAATGTCAATGATCAACCAACTATGATTAATACCGTAACTCTAGAAATAGAAAACAAACTTATATTTACTATGAAAGCCTAGGTTTACTAGTAACTTTGTGAAATAAAGTTAACTTCCTAAGCTTATTATAGCATCGAAGAAATATGTGAAATAAGCTACAGCAACCAAGACTAGCATGTCATAAGAGTGCAATATATAAAGAGAATAGAGCTAATTTACTTGCCCTAGATAAATATGTAACGAGCACAAAGAACAAAACCTAATCATAATTGAATGAACTCACCCAACCTAATCCAAGGGTTTAGTTTTTATGATGTGTAACAAATAGATTATTTGTTATTAAGGAAAATGATGATGAGATGAGGTGAAGATCTCATGATTCCATTATTCTAGCCTATTGTGGTCCCTAATCTACCTAATCAAAAAGGTAGTTAGCTCAATCATAACAAAAAGATACTTGTTATTAATCATGGGTTGTGTTGTCATTATGATCATTATAGATATGGGGTACCTTATTGTTTAAGTTGTAGCTTTTGTTTTGCTATTCATTAAGGGTTCACTTTAAGTTGTAATGTTTTTTGGATATTATGAGTTTCGTTGATTTTTAATTTGTTAGATTTTTTTATTTTGAATAGGATTGTCTTTTAATATTTATTTGAATTTTAATATGATTTTCTTTCAATCTTTTATAAATTTTTAATATGATTGTATTTTAATTAGTATATGATTCTTGACATGTTCAAACAACCTCTATGATCACTAACAAAGTTCATAACCATTGATTTTATTTTAGCAGTTTTGAAGTTTTGAATGACTGTTTTTTCAACTTATTCTTCGACAATCCTCTTGAGCTTGCTCTTCTTTTCTTTTTTTGAATTCCAAAATTGACATTTTGTCTTTAGTCTCATCATGACCAACTATGCTCATTAGAAACCCTTCATATAACATCTCGATCTAATTGATGTCCATGCCAAAATTTATTACTAAACCATAATCGATGCACCTTTAATCTAGAGCAAAGTTGATGCCATTTTGAAGGTGAAGATTAGTCATCCACCCGACACTCCCACAAAATATAGGCAAAAATGTCATTGTGTTGAGTTAAATGAACAAAGTAGTTATTAAAATTTAAAATTTATTTAATTAAATTTTAATTATTTTTGTCATGTTTTTATTTATTTTTAAGATTATTAAGAAATAGAGGAAATAATCCTGATTTCTAAGAAAAAAGATCTACAAAAAGTTGGAGAATTTCAATGAAAGATTGGTGAAAATATCTTTTATTATTAAGATTTTACTATTAGATCCTGTTATAGACAAATAATACATCAGTGTTTTAAGAAAATACTTTATTCTAAAATTTGTTCCTAAAAACATCATTTTCCATAATATTTTTTGAGAAATCATTCATTGATGAAGAACATATGCCTATTTTATTGGCCATCAAAAAACTCGTAGGATTCTCCAGATCTTACTTTCTCAATGATGAAAGCACTTTCCTAATTTAGTTTAAATTTGCACTATATCTTGTGATGTGCAATAATAGATCTTCGCAGCACGAGCATCAATTCACTAAGTCAGAACATTCTTAACTGAACCAATTTGCATCCACTTGTATCATCTTTTTTTGGTATAACTCCAACAAATGTTTTTCTTTTAAGCTATTGAGCTCTTTTAGTAGGAGATTTACATTTTCTTCAGTTTTAATTTTGTTGGCGACATCGATTCTAAGGAGATGACAATCACACCTCACTTTGGACCCATATGTAAGTCGCCATTTGGGAATCTGTCAGTTGCTTAGGAAATAATTATTATTATTATTATTATTTTATTATTATTATTATTATTATTAGATATATATATATATATATAATTTTTTAATTTGAAAATTGTATTTTAATTTTCCAAAATGAGACTAAATAGATCTCATGTTATCAACATTTTAAGTAATCGAGTCTAACACCACAATTAATATGTTATCCCGAAAGATAGACATACAACTTGATAGTGGGCTCGATTATATAAACTACATGATTTATGACATTCGTTTAGTCTATGAACCTTTTATGTGATTTTTAGGTTTTTCTACTTAATATTGAAGATTAAGCAGGGTTTATTTTACCTGGGTGTTGACCTCATTTTTGGTGAGGTCTTTTCTTTTCTCTTAGTGCTTAAGATCTAACCATAGGACTTCTCCTTGACTATCCTAGAGGACTAGAATTGGGACCCAGCCCTTTAGCAATTCAGCTACTTCTTGACTCCTCTTGGGACTCCACTTGGATGGTTCCAAACCTCTAAATCAACTTGGAAGGTTAAAACCACCATGTGGACAACCAATAATGAGTTCATATAGGATTATTTGGACTTAGGGTAACCTTAGGTGACTTGGGCTTCTCTTGCACACACACACACCCTTAAGCCACTTAACCCAAACCTTGAACCCTTACCCTTCTACCCTTTATGAAACTCACATTATTGAATCCAAGCCACTAGTCTTTGATTAAGATGGCTAAGGTCAATATGTGAATGATCATAAAGTGGTTACCATTTGGCTTGACTTGGTCCCAAAGTGGTTGGACTTGGCTAAGTCCATTGCTCATGCTTCCAAACCCTAATTTCATTCCAAATAAATTTTTACCTAACCTTGACCCCACTAAAATGGTCTCATTCTTTCTTATTTGAAACCCCATGCACTTTGCCAAAATTTCTGATTTTGACATTGGGTCCACTAAACTCACCCAAAATTACCCGAATTGCCCCTACAACTACCAAATCATCCAAAAATTCCCAAAAAATTACCCAAAATTCCTAAAATTCTTAAAATTCATTTTAAAATAATTCCCAGCTTTTAAATCTACCAAAATATCCCAATACCCTCCAAATAACCTCCAAATACCCTAAATACCCCTTTTAGCCCAAAATTCCAAAAATTCCCAAAAAATTTCATAAAATCCCAAATATTTCCAATTTAATTTTGTTCAACTACACCATGACCTAATATTGCCAATTTAGCCCAATTTTATCAAAATCCATAATTGACCTATTTTTAACCTAAGTGGACCCAATGTTAAACCAAAATCAATCCAAATGACCCCAATCTTGCCAAAATTCAATTTTAAACATCAATTAAACATCCAAAATACCAATTTAAATCAAATCCAATCCTAGTTTGATTCACATTTGAATTCAATTTCAACTTGAAACCTAAAACCCCAATTTTGTCCTATGACACGAACTTACCCTAAACCATCCCAATTCAACTCAATTTTCCCCAATTTCAATTCCAAACTCTTCCTAATACATCCCTACACCAAGCACAAATCAATTGGCTCTCAATTTAAACTTAAACCCAACTCAAAATCCATTTGAATTCAAAATCCCAAATTTGCCCTATGGTTGCCACATGACCTAAACCCTCAAATTGAATCCCCTAAACCCAAAATTTCCGCCCAATTTATATCCTAAACCTTTCCTAACAATCATTGGTGACATTTTGAACCATCAATTGGCCTTGAAACAAACTCTAGCCAAACCTAAATCCAACCTAACCCATGGTGACCAAAATTAACCAAAACTAAAAAATCCACCAAATTGAAACTCCAAATGAACTCAAATCCACTTCATGTCTTCATGAAAGATCTTCCTTACAATCATTTACACAATGTTGATCAATCAATTTGATCAAATTCAAACCCAAAATCAAGTTAACCTAGCTCAAACCCAAGTGAACCTAATTGAACACATGAGCCAAATCAAACTTATCCAATCCAAATTTGGTCAAACCAACCCCTTGGCTGCCAACCCTAGACCTCCTAGGGTGGGTTTTACCTGACCCAACCCATGTCTCATGAGCCATGGACCAATGGTCCATCACTTTGGACCAAGGGACCAAGCCACATGGCTAAGGCTAAGTCCCAAATCCAAATCCCCCTTAAGCAACCGCCCTGTCATGTTTAATGGCACTGAACCCCTTCTCCACTCCTCCTCAGCTTGCCCAGCCGCCTGACTGTCCTTGCCAGCCACCACAGCCACCAGAACAGGCACGCTCGAGCGCCCCATTTGTCCTTGAAACCCAAAATTTGGGCTTGGCAGTGGGCAATCCCCTCTCCAGCCACCTGGCCTGCTCAGACCTCACCCTAAGCGGCCTAAACCACTCATTGCCTGGCCCTGAACTCCCCTCTCAAGCGAGCTCTATAAAACCCAGTCTTTTCGGCCATGAATCAGGTGCTAAAAATTTCTTCACGAATCCCTCCTAAATTGTTTCCAGAGCTCCTCCTAGCCAAGAGAACTTGATCCCCACTGTCCTCCTACCTTGAATCCTACCGGCTGAGCTCAATTTCTCAGTAAAAAATCAGGCCAGAAACATGACATCCCTAGAAACTCCACCAAACTCAAATTAACTGAACCCACACCATCCCCACACCAAGAGGAGAAGTTCCCCATTGAAAGCTCCCTCTCTAAACCACCGAGTTGCTCTATCGGCCACAACTCAAAATAGGGTCTGGTCACATTCATAGCCAGACACTTCACCAAGGGTCGAGGCTTCATCCGGAGGCTCCTCTTACTCCAACAAACGTGCCAAGCATCTCTGATTGAGGCTTCACCTCTCAGAGCCAAGGTATTGACCTCACCTCCCTCCTGAGTTTCCAACAATTCTTTATTTCATTTGGTTTGATTTCAATGCATGTTAGCTGTATAGATAGCTTCGTCTAGGCTAAATGCGTCGATAGAGACCAACCGCTCGTGATTTGGTTGAGTCTGGAGCGAGATCTTAGATCTAGATGGTGGACAGCTCTTGGGTTAAGTCAGTTGGGGACGATGACCAGCCACCGTTGGATCGAGCGTGTATCAGATGGGCGGCGGAGATCGAGCCGGACCGAACCGCAAAATGAAAAGCGCGTGCCGAGTCAGATGGCGGAGCCGAATGGGAACGCGCCGCATGGAGTTTCAGAGCTGCCTAGAATTAGCTGGCGCCGCGTTGGATAAGTAGGAAATTAGGGTTATTTTCTATTTATTTAAATATCAGAACTTTGAAAATGCATATCTTTGCATAGAAAAATCCTAAAAATAAACTAAAAATACTCTCTTGCTCAGTGAATAGAGGAGATTAATGTGGAAAAAGAATTAAGTTATTTTGTTAAGTATTTTATTTTTAATTAATTTAATACTGTTCTGAGTGTTTTAATTCTCCATTCATGCATACAATTCACCGTGGCATGAGACCATAGGGCTTTTGTAGCCTCTGATCTTAGGAACATTCCCTGAATTTTCCAAGGCTAGAGGCTACCTCTGTGGCAAGTTATCTATTTTCCAATTTTATGTGTCTGTTTTGTTATTTTAATTCCAATAATTAGCATGTTGATTAATAAAATCTAGAAAAATTAGAGGAAGTATCTCTGGACCAGAGGACCCTAGGAAAATTATAACTTGGCTTAAGTCATTTAAATGAACCCTAATTTGGTCAAATCCATAAAATTAAGATTAAATTAATTTGAAACAAACACTCATTAAAATAACACAAAATCTATTCTCCACTGATCTTTTGGGTCAGAGGAGTCTCACATAAAAATTTGAAATCAATTGAAAATGATTTAACCCACTAAATGAATTATTTAAACCACATTGCCACTTTTAAACTTTAAAAATTCATTAAACTCAAAATGTATTTGAAAAATTCACCAAATTCATTTTGAGGCCTCTCTGATATCAGAAAAATATAACAAAATTAAAATTGGAATTTTTTTAAAATTTTCATTTTTAACCTATTTTTTTATAATTTAATAATTAAAAAATAATAAAAGTCACAAATTAATAAAATTAACAAAAATGTCATATTTGGTCTCCTAATCACTTAGGAAACAACCAAATATTTTTCATAAGTCTCTAAGAAAATATATTGAATTTTAAAGGCTTAATGCATTTTTAATATTAAAAATGGTTTTTTCAACCTTTCCCACTAAAATAATTCTAAAAATTGAAAAAAAAATCAGAAAAATATAAAATTTGTTTCTCTGAGTTCCTTGAGTTTAAAGAGATTTAAGAAAAGCATAAAACTTAATTTTCAACTTTAATTTTATTTTATAATTAAGTAATACTCCAAAATTTAAAATAATTATAATAAATATAATATAATTTAAAAAATCACCAAAATTTGTCCAAGTGAACCTCTGGCCAGTAGAAATATCCCATAATTTTCCTAAGGACAGAAACTTTACCTTGGTCATGTTATTGAATTTTCATTGAAAATACCTATTTTCACTAAAATAATTATATAAATTAAATTAAAAATTGAAAAATCACATTTTGTCCTCTAATGTCTTAATTGGCATGTGATGAGGTGACACAAAAATTTTAAGTTCATTTGAGATTGATTTAATGAATTATGGGATGAACAAGCTTAAGAGGGCATTAAGGTAATTAAAAGGCTTTAACCTTAATTAATATTTAGGCTTAACTAAAGGGAGGGTAAAATGTTTGATCTTAATTTCCTTTTGGATGATTGAAACTAAGAGAGTTAAAGGGTAGAAACCCATTAATCACCTTGAACATTTAAAAAAAACTTAAATTTATTAAATCATTAAACTTTGGAAGTTAATTAAATAAGTGAATTATTAAGGTTAAGGGATTTTGACCCAAGAAGATTCTAATACTTTGAAGTTGAATCCCTAATCAATGAATTGATCAAACATCACTTAATCACTATTAATGAAGTCATAATAAATAATGTTTTGAAACTAAAAAGAATGATCTTGAAAATTTTATAATTAAATTAAAAGCTTTAAGATACTTAAGTTAATGAAAGATGATTTAAAATCAAATTAAAGTAACTTAAGATATTAAAATCAATCAATTTAAAATCACCCAAAACTAAGATCAAAACAAAACTGAAATATTAAGACTAACTCAAAACAATTCACAATCAAGACATTAAAGTTTTAAACCAATTTAAAAAAAAATATATAATTCAAAATATCATGATTAAGTTACAACAAACTTAAATCATTAAAACTCAACTAAATTAAAGAAACCCAAAAATACCTTATCAATTTAAATGATCTAAAACATTTAAAAATCAATTTGAAAATTTATAATTAAATCACCTTTAAATCATCAACTCAAACTTCAATTAAGAACGGTTAAATCCTCTAATGAACCGATTTGCCCCTAAAGGCTATCACTCTTATAATTCTTGAATAAAACATCAAATGAAATGTCACCCTACTCATGGGATAATCAAACATCCTAGTTCACTGAGCAAGAAACAAATCTTAACCAAATTCTTGGATGATCAATTCACCTGTACAATGAAATTCATTTGGACTCGAAATAATCCCATAAGCATTCAAAAGATGTTTAGGACTCGTCCTAATCACTTTCCCAATGTGATGGGATGTTTCAGAAAAAACAATTGAACTTAATTGTTCTTTATTGAAGAAAATCATCCTTAATAAAAAAATACAAGAATCTAGACGTCATAGGAATTGACTAGCAGTATGATTAGGATTTTAGTAGACAACCAGAACCTTCCCTTTGCTTGACCTAGGTATTTCATGCAAATATTTAAATGCCCTAACATGTGTTTTAAGTGCAGCCTGGAATGATGAGAAGACCCGTCAGGTACACTTTTATTTTATTGCAATTTATTTACCTGCGCTATGCTTTCTTTCTTGCAAAGCTTGCATGTTAAACAAGAATGTCACCCTGTATGAAAACTAAAACCTTTTAGGATAGCCACAAAACTAAAACCCAAAACTAAATTATCAACAAGATAAAATTCATCGCCACAACATTCAAAAGATAAGAAAACTCAAAATTTAATCACAAACAAAACAACAAAATTGCAATTACAACTAAAATTAAAATGTCTCGTTGGATGATCGGGAATCCCTCGGATCATGTAACCCACATGTTACTAACGAGATTTCCTACGGTCTAAATGAAAGTGTGGAACTCATTCAGTTGAGTTTAGCAAATTCATTTGGACTAAGTGAATCCGATAAAAATAGTGGTGCCGGGATGATGGAATCGTGGGATTTTAATCGGTTCTGCTTAATCAACTTTAAGATTTGTTTTACCTAAAACATTAAACCATCTAATTTTTAACTTTTCTAAACCAAAACACTTCTCTCATCTCTTGATTGCCACTTTCTAAAACCAAACCTCTGCAACAACAAGGAGCTCGGAGGACAGTGGGCAGCACGGCCATCTTCGTCAACAAAACTTGTGTCTACTTCAGCAAAACCTTTCTTAGCATTAAATAACCGAGCCATAGGATTTCGAGCTAGTTTGTCTAATGCAACATAAATCCTCAGCTTTTCGTTTGGCATTTGCATAATCATGTTATGCAAATTAAGCCCTAACCGGTCTTAGGACTCCGAGGTAGTCATTTGGTACGACATAAACCCTCATATCTTCGAGGCTATTTGTATGATTATGTCATATTAATATAAGTCCTAATTAACTAAAATTAGTAGGATTGAAACATTAAATAATTCTCTCAAATTGAAGCCAAATCATAGGATAGTCGGGAAGTCACTGAAGTTCACTTCAGGTCCGTGACATCCCCTACTTCTCTTCTTTTGGACTCTTAAAAATAAACTGTTCCAAATTTGATCCATTCCCTTTTTTGAAATTTCCAAAATCCAATTTGTTTGAAACCCTAAACTTTGAAATTCTTGAAAGCAAAACCACTAATCATTATCAAGCGTTTTCTTAAATGCTTCCCGTCATTTAAGATGTAATTAACTATAGGGGCTTGCCCTTATAGGGAACTTTAAGAACCCAGGTAATATAAACTCTGCTTAATTCCTTTATATTAAGCAGGGGAACTTTTTCGGCTTATAAAATTGGTTCGCAGACCAAACATATGTCACAAATCTTCTAGTTTATTTAATCGAGCTCCATCATCAAGCAGTGTGTCTATTCCTCGGGATAAATACATAGTTTGTGATGGAGTGTTCGTTTATATAAACTATTTGGGATTTGAGATTGGTTTGATTTTATATCTTAAACTTTTTAAACTTAAAATTATTTTAAAAATCAAATGCTACTTTCAAATTATATATATATATATATATATATATATTAAAATCTAAAATTCACCGACAACTTCTGTAGGCGACCCCCTTTAAAAAAAAAATACAACATTCAACCTAAAAAAAGAAATAATAAGCCGTACACTGGGTTATTTAGTTCTATATAGAGGAAAGCCCTTATAGTTATTTACATCATTAATGACCGAAGTTACTTAAAAAAACTCCTGATAATTATCAGAGGTGTCGTCTTCAAGAAATTCAATGATCTAGTTTGCAAGGTTAGACACGAAAAAGTTAATAGGAAATGGTTCATATAGAAGCAGTTATTGTCGGAATACAAAGAAGTGAAAAGTAGGTGATGTCATAGACCTTGAAGCGAACCTTGATGACCTGCCAAACTATTCTATTATTGGGCTTTACATCTTGGAAATGAAATTAGTTAATGTTTAATCATGCCAATTATTAATTGTAGGGCTTACATTTGCATAATATATGATTATGCAAAGAGCCTAGATGATAAGAGAGTTTTTGTCGTGCCAAATGACTACTTCATAATCCTAAAAGAGTTAGGGCATATATTGTACAATATAGCTGTGCAAAAGCCTAAAGATGAGATGAGAATTTATGTCACACTAAGCGGACAACTGCGAAGTCCTAAGGGTTGTATTATTTAATTCTAAGGAAAATTTTGCTGCTAAAGATCTCATTTGCTCTCTTGAAGATGTTCTTCACTTGCCTCCTCATCGTGTTACCCATGAAGTTTTCTCTGAGCTCGTTACTGACAGTGACTCCAAGCTCCTTGTTGTAGTAGCTCCATGGTTTAAGGTTTTGTATCTTATGTTTATGTTTTGATCATTTTTAATCCAACTTATCTTGTTATTATCATTATTAAGGGGTACATGTTTATATGTTAAAGTGATCCACCCTAGGTAACAGGGCTACTGTTCTTTACCCTATATGTCCATTAGATCTCAAAAGAAAAAGAATTGCAGAAGGGGTGAAAGGAATGCAATACATTTAAAATAAACTGCGTACTTGGGCCTTTGTTACTGTATTAAAAGGGGTTAGTATAACATGCATAGTATGATAAAGTAAAGGAGATTTAAGTACATTTATGAAATTCGAGCAAATCTTATGAAAATTCAGTACGTGAAAGCTCAAATAGGTCGTAAGAATGACACGAATCGAACAAAACCAAAACTCGCTAGCACATATGAAAGACCAGGCTGAATGTAAGACTTTAGTAAAGGTGGGGACTTAGAGGGGCTATGTGCATTATAATTCCAACCATAGTATGAGCTACCAACCCAATAATCTAAGAAGGGTGATTCTTGGTCATAATCAAGGTGATTAACAAGTGGATCTTTATAAGATTTCAAAAAGTTCTTTTAATTTTTTCATGCATGTAAAATTTACTTAGCAAACAAAATTATTGTTGTCAGAAGAAAAGATATATTTTGTTATATCATAAAAGAGTATGTATTGGAAAATTAAGTAGTCCACAAGTTAATTCCTCTGATAAGGCTAGAACTACCAGCAACCTAAGAGATCTAGGGACAAAAATCTTCCTGAGTTGGTGAATAGTATCATCGATCCTATCCTCTCTCCCGAAGGATCCTTAAGTTCTGAGATACTAATATAAATCCCACTTGTATCCCTTGTTTAACACACATTAGCATTATCGTCATTGCCCATGCCACCAAGACCTCAGACTTACACAAGTTTGATTATCCATATGTATCATTAAAAATATCCCCAGTTGATCACAAGGATTTGGATACCTTATTGAGGCCTTCTGATTGGCCAAGCTAAGTATTTGTATACCCATCATTAACTAAATTATCATTCCAGAATTAGCTTGGCCTTCTGATTGCTGAATTATTCTCTTCCTAACTCAAGCCCCTCACATTAGAATCTTCTAAACTTAATTAACTTTCAAACTACAATAATTTAGAAAATTACAAATTTACCTTTTGAAGAAAGTGACATGAATTGGTTTCTATCCTTTAACCATTTTTGTTTCAATATTCTTAGAGAGTTAATTGTGATCAATATTACTGATGCATCACGGGCGTGTGCTATTTTTCTGCGTATTTTTATGGTTGTGTGTATGTGCGCACACTAGAGGTTCAATGCAAGTATATGTATCATTCAAGTAACAGAAGACTCCAGTGGAGTCATGTTTATTGATCCCCTAGAGAAGTGAGGTAAGAGGTCCTTAGTCAAATTCTAGTCTACTACTATTAGACTTTAGTTTGGAATGTCGATTAAAATGGTGTTTATCTAGCAACTACTCCTAAATGCAGATGATTATATGTATGAATAATAACTATTCCTAAATACAAATATTACTTCTAAAGATAACCCTTCTTGGATAAATTGGTTTGGTGAATTTTGAGATGTTAAAAACTATTATTCTTATGTAGTGAATTGGATAATGTAAAGGAATGAGATGAATTAAATATTGTATGTGCCAAATAGGAGCAATCATAATCCTTACCCTCTTCTGAGTGCATAAAGAACATTGGCTGATCCAGAGTTTGTTCCCTAAATCCATGGTTAGGCTGGGAGGATACTGGTTCTCACTCCAGAGCTCCCACTTCCCTTCGCTTGAAGGCTAACTCTCGCTTTAGATTCCAAACACTAAGACCAAACTAAAGATTTTAGTCTGTCACCCTAAAATCTCCACTTATACGCCCATCAAAGTATATTTCCCTATTTATTTGCACTTAATCCCCATGAACTTTAACATCCATGGAATTCGAATACGACTCCACTTTGTTGAAAATTACACCGCCCTCTCGGGTCATAATGCAATTACAATGAATTTTAATGCTACAGCGAGCACTTTTTGTAATTTAAATGAAGCGTAAGTAAAAACTATCACATTTATAATTAAAAATTCTTCTATCATGCATCCCAATATCATAAACATGAATCCTGCTCATTACAAAAGAAAAGTAGGATGAATACAATAGAATAATCTTCTTATCCCACTATTTCCAAACAAGAAGAAAGAGTAAGAGAAAGACATCACAAAACACAAAAAAAACACAACGAGAAATTTCATTACATCAAAGTAAATCCACAAAATAAGTGTTTACAAAATCAAGATAATGAAGAACACAATACTTAGCTTTTTTTCCTTTGAAATAAAGATAAAAATCTCTCCTGCAAAGTCTCACACTGATCCATGCAATTCAAGGACAAACCTTTACAGATTCTCTCAAATCCCCTTACCAATCTCTTTAAAAAGGTAGAAATCTACATGTCTACTCCTATTCTAAGATCTCTAAATATTCTCCACATTTTTTCTAACTTTTTATACTTTTTTGGCTTCAAATTCACTTTAAAATAGTGTAGGGACGAATTTCCCAAGTGGTGCTTCAAGAAACCTTCCCAAAAGCATCCAGATTCATTGAATCTTAGCCATAACCGCCCAAAATCACGTCCAAATTGTCTCGAACGTCGTCAATGTCCTTTTAGGCTCCGTCAGAGCCATATTTTCGTCACTCTCGGGTTTCTAGCACCGTCGGCGTCCATTCTACACAGCTCTGCTTATTTGCTCCATTTGGCTCCATTTTAGCTCTAATTCGCCCCGTTTTAGTTGCGTTGCATTCCTAACAGATAACCCTACAAAATTAGCAGAAAAATAACCTTTCTTTAAAGTGTAATCTCATTCAAAAATATGCAAGAAGTATAAAAGAGATTAAGCATAGAAAGACTTATAGAAATGTGCCAAGCCAAAATTTACTTTCTTGGTCGTTTTTGCTCCAAATTGCACCATTTTTACTTTTTTTCTCCAAGAGTCCATTTATTGTACCTAAAACCAAAAAATGCAACATACCTTCCTTTAAAGTGTAATATCATTAAAATTAAGTATAAAATGTATATGTAAAATTAATCATTTTTAGGCGTTTCAATTACCCATTTACCCTCTGATTTAACCTAAATCTAAATTAGAGTTCAAATTTCCATAATTACCATTTTACCCCTAGTGTTCTTTACCTCATAATTTATTTAATTTAGATTCTAGGGCTTCAAAACTTTGTTGTTACCCTACTCATGAGTCAATTAAATTATCAAGGGTAATTTATATTTTTTTGTTTTTTATTATATTTATTTTAGTTAAAAAATAAGAATTTTTAATGATAATTAATTTAACTAACTAAGATATACTTTATATCCATGGGAATTTGTTGGAGGTTTGCCTAGGTTAAAGGACCACTAAGAATATTTTTTGTGAATTTTTTAGTTATGTTTTAATCTTTTATAATTTTTAATTAGTTTTAAAAATAAATAAATAGAAAATACATTTTTTTTCAAAATTTCATTTTTATATTTTTCAAGTCTCTTTAACTTTAGAGAACTTAGGGAAATAAATTTCATATTTTTCTATATTTTTTTAATTATTTTATGCTAAAAATAAAGAAAAATATATTTACGTGTTAAAAAATATAGTTTTATTTTTAAAATTTAAGAAAAACTTTGTTTAGTGGTTCTTTGTAATTAAGATGAAATTTATAACATTTTAAAGTAATTTCATAACTTTGTGATTTTTCTTTTATTTTTTATAATTATTTGAAGCTAAAATTCTTATTTAATTAAAAAAGTAGTTTCATATTAAAAATAATGTTTCAGATTTCCAAATTTTTACAGTGATTTATAAAATCATTTCCTTCATTTTGGAGGAATTTGGTGATTTTTTGAATTATTTTGTATTTTTCTATTTTTATGGTATTTTTATTAAATCTTAAATAAAAAAAGTCATTTTAAACTTAAATATTTTTTAGAGTCCTCTAATCATAATGAATCTACTAAACTAAATTTTGTATTTTTCTAATTTATATTTTAGTTTTTATAATTTTTCTAATTTATATTTTAGTTTTTATAATTTTTCTAATTAAAATTATGTTAATAATCATAAAATATTAGGGCTTTTGGTCCTAGGGATGTTCTTTAATGTTGGAAAAATTAGAGAAGGCTCCTCAAGCCATCAGAAACATGCCCTCAAAATTTCATTTAATTTGGATAATTATTTAATTAATTATGATATAATTACTCTATGGAGTATTTAATTAATTTGAAATAAAATACCTAATACATATTCTTCATTTTTAGTTCATAAAATTATCTTAATGTTCACTAAATATTGAGGTATTTTTCTTTTACTTTTATGATTTTTTTACGCTAAGGTATGAATTTTTAAATTTTCTGTAATAATTTAAATCCAAAATTTCCTGTTATCAACTTATCCACGTCGACCCCGTATCCTCCAAGAGTTACTCGTCGCACAGTAGTTGGCTATGCTTTCCGTGTCACCTTGCTGACTCAGCCCACTGTGTATGCATGGTTTGCCCATCTGACTCCATCCGCGTCATTCGATTGATACACGCCTAAACGGATGACATCCATTCATAGTCTCCGATCATCCTAACCCGAGAACTTTCCATGTTACCTAATATCTCACTCGATACAAAACCAAATCAATCGCGGTTTGTTCCTACACATTCATCTGGGGAGACAAACCTGTCCATATCACTGGATGCATATAAAATATAAACTTTCTTCATGAAGGTCTAAATCAAAGCAAAATGGCATGTTTCAATCCAGACCTTTATCTAAGAGGTATGACCTTAATTGAATAGTTTCAAAAGCTTCACTGGGGTCCCACGAATGTGCACAAGGTGTCAGTTTACTCTTGGATGTGGTTTGTGTATGACTTTGATCAAGTGGTGGCTCAGCCGTGGTCTAGATCTATGTTAGAGTGCTTGGGAAGGGCTTTTGTGGGGGGAGTGTGCTTAGGCTTTGGTGAAGGTTAAGGGTAGATCTATTTGGGATTTTGGTGGACTTTGTGGTATGGCTGTGAAATTCCCTGGTATTTGAGCTTAAAATTACGTCTGGAGAGTGGGGATGAAGAATGTGCTTAAGGAGGGTGCAATTGAAGTTTGGAGTGATTTTAGTAGAGTTTCCTTAGGGCCTTCCATGGTATGAGATGGTGTCTTATTTATGGAGGAGGAAGGAGGGTTTAATTGGTCAAGCCAATGGGTGCAAAGGGCTGCTTAGGTGGAGGGAAGAAGAGGGTTATTGGCCAATTGGAGTGAGCTACCTTGAGTGGGCTCAATTTGGAGTTTTGACCATGGTGGCTCCCTCGAGTTTGGGTTTTTTGATAGCTAAGGAGGCCAGCCAGCCAAGGGAAGGTCACCTTTCTGCTCAGGGACATCAGGGCTTGATGTTGGTGATGTCAATGGGGTCTTGCCATGTATAAAGGTGGTTAATTAAAATGGAAAGGGGTTTGGGCTATGTTTGGGTCAAACATGGGTTAGGTCCATGGAAATGAACTTGGGGGGCTTCCCATGGTTGACCAAGCTTTGGTGGACCAGCTGAAATGTTGTGGAGAAGTCCCCATCCAAGAGATTAGGGCTAATCATGGGTTAGAGTGAAGCATTAAAAGGGTTAAAAACTTTCTTAAGAGAGCTTAAATGAGGGTCTTCATGATTTCATTTCAAGCTTGGAGACATGTCAATGGTTGATATGACTTGCATGAGGCTTGTATTTAGCTTAGAGGTGGCTTCATGACTTGCTTTTGTCTTAGCTCATTTGGATGAGAATGGATTTTTTAATTTTTGGGTAACTTTTTATGGGTTTTGTCACGAGGCTTGTTTTGAGAATAATTTGATCATGGATGACATAAATTTCAATTTGATTAAATGGATGATGAAGAGGAAGCTTGTCATGTGGGCTTTTCGATTTTTAAAAGGAATTAAAAGCTTGGGCTTGGGTTCATGGGCTTTTAAAATTATTCAAGGAAGACTATTAAAGTGGGCTTTTAAATTTAAAAATGTTAGGCTAGATGAAGAATTTTCATGAAAGAGAATTTTTTTTGGGCTTAAATGTGATGAAATGAGTTTGGTGTGATGAAATTGAACTTGAAATGAGAATTTTGGCTAATTTTAAGGAGTGTGGAGTATTTTAGATCAATTAGGTAATTTTGAGAAGCTTAAAATGATTTTGGTTAACAAATGAGAATTTTGGGGCCATAGGGGCATTTTGGAGATATTTGGGATTTTTGCTAATTTTGGAGAATTGGGGGTAAATTTAGGGAGTTTGAATGGTTTGAGATGATTTATAATGAATTTTGTTGAAAAATTGGAAATTTGGAGAATTTTGGGATTTTTAGGGTTTCAAAGTGTATTATGGTAATTTGGGAGAAATTTGGGTGGAGTGAAATGCAAGCCATGAAGCCTCACTAAAGCCATTAGATCCCTATGAGAACTCATTTCGGATCCTCAAAATGTTGGTCCAGTCCATATGTCAGTCGTTAAATTAGAAATTGTTAGTCGTCGGGATAGGAATCACATCGCCTGCTTTAAAGTATATTTAATTTAATATATATATATATATATATATAGTTTTGAAAATTAATATTTTAATTTTGAAAAATATGAGATTGAACCGATCCCACATATTCGATAGTTTAAATAAATGAGCATTATATCGCAAGCCATGCATCTATCTCGAAGAATAGACACATTGCTTGATAATGAGGCTCGAGAAATAAACTATAGAAATTATGACTTCCGTTTTGTTCTGTGAAACCTTTATGTTGACCGAAAAGTTCTCCTATCTAATATAATAGATTAGATAGGGTTTATATAAAGATGGGTTCTTAAAATTTCCTATAAAGGAAAACCCTTATAATTAATTACATCATAAGCAGACGAAGTCACCTAAGAAAATTCCCGATTTAGATCAGGGTATTGTTTTCATGAATTTCAAAGTTTAGGGTTTTCAAGGTTGGAAATAGGAAACTAAAAAAAGGGAAAATATTGAATCGAAAATGTTATTGTGGAATCCAATGGAAGAAAGATAGGGGATGTCACAGATCCTGAGGAGAACCTCTGTGACTTCCCAAACTATCCTATGGTTTGGCCTAAATTTTGGAGAGATTATTTAATGTTTCATCTTATCAATTTTATTTTTTAGGACTTACATTTGTATGATGTCTATCATACAAATAGCCTGAAATATGGGAGGAATTACGTTGTACCAAATGACGACATCAAAATCCTAGGATGAGTTTGGGGTTATATTGCACGATGTGCAAAATTCTAAAAGATAAGTGAACTGTGATTTAAAATATACTTATATATTTAAGAATCGACACCACTATTAAAAGATATAAATCCTCAGCAACAGTGCTAAAAACTTTTCCGGAGCGTAATTTTAATTTTTGTAACAATTAAATATTATAAACTTTTTATCGCTGAGTTACCTTTAAACGCAAGTATACGTATCACTCCAGTAATACAGGGCTCTAGTGGAGTCCTGGTTATCTATCCCACAGAGAAAAATATTAAAGCCTACGGACTAGTATTATATAAACCAAGTTAAAATTACAACTAAATCGAATCTGTCTATCTGTCACTAATATGCAATCGATAATAAAGTTCTTATATCTAAACTAATTCTACTAACAAATTACTAATACTACTAAAGTTAAGTTCAAATATATATATTAGCAAGAATATTTCTCCTTTGTAAATATATTTAAGTGAAATGATAATTAGAATTAGTTTTATATGTGCTGTGCCAAATAGGAGTATACCTATTCTTTACCCTTAGGTCCAGACATAAAGAAAATTGACTAATTCTATGCCTGATTACTGAATCTGTGGCTAGGCTAGGAGGATACCGGCTCTCACTTCGGAGCTCCCACGTTCCCCTCGCCTGAGGGCTAACAATCTACACCTCAGCACCCAAACGATAAGACTGAATTGAGGATTTTAGCCTGTCACTCTAAAATTTCCAATTCTACGTCCGATTAATATTATTTCCCTATTTATTTGCACTTCTCCTTTCATGGATTTACCCATCTACCTTTCAAAGAAAAATGTTATGCATACTAGTTAAGAATTCTTAGCCCACTGTCAGGTCTTAAACATTCTTCACAGATTTTAATAATACAAATGACCAGTTCGTATAGTAAAGTAAGTTTAGGTATAGTATCATCACAACTTATTTATATTTTGTTTAATAAACTGATTCATTTAATCATTTCAAAAAAAAAAACATCAAAACAAGGAGAAAGGCAGAACAACTACTCATAATTCATGGAAAGGATGCAATAAAACTTGGATTTCATATAATAAAGTAAAGTTCTATAAACTATAGTAAATAACACTTCTTATCTTAAATTCCTCCCAAAGAAAACTCCTTGAAGTTCCTCTGGATTTCTTCCTTTCTTGCAACACTCGAATTTTCCTTCAAAATGACAATGCAGAAGAGATCTCTCACTTCCTTTCCACTCTTACAATCCCTCGAATAATTCCTCACAAAATCTCTAGTTGAACTCACTACTCACTAAATAACAACACTAATGACTCATTAATTGACTCTTTAGAATACTTTGGATTCACTAGTAATCATGTAGGAGACACTTTTTTCGGCATAATTTGGTTCTTTTTAAAGTTGTAGAAGAGACTTTAAAGGTTTTGCATGCACCCATTCAAAAATTGTCCTTATTCGACGTATTTCTGGAAAGAACCGTCGATCCCGCCGTCGGCGGCCTCGATTCCGCCGTCGGCGGCCTCAAGCCTGCCGTCGGTGGCCTCGAGCCCGCCGTCGGTGGCCTTCTAGAAACAATACTTTTAAACAGGCCCCGCCGTCGGCGGCCTCGATCTCCGCTTTCAGCGCCCTTCCATGGAATAAATTCTGAACTCTCGGGAATATCACGCCGTCGGTGCCATCGACCTCGCCGTCGGTGCCCTAGGTCAATTTTGCATAATTTGGTCCTTTTTGCTCCAAATTCGCTCATTTTTGCATATTTTTGCTCCTTTATCCCTAAATCTTCATACATGTAGGAAAACACCAAAAATACCCTTCTTTAAAGTGCAATATCATCAAAATTAGTATAAAATAGGCATGAAAATCTTAACCTTTTTTCCTTGGGTCAAAATCCTCCAAACATAACTATTACTTGTCCTTAAGTAATCCTTAATACTACATAAAAGTTATAATTCATTGTAGTAAAGTTTTAATTCAGAAGTACTATAATTTTGATTTAAATAAATATTATAGTAAGAATTCTCAGAAAGATTTCAAATAATTAAATTAATTTTGCAAGTATAAGGCTATCTAGTCATCAAGTTTAAGAATTCTATTTTTCTGTTCATTTCAAGAATGACTATATGTTGCAATATTAATTCACTTAGAGTATTCAAAAGATAGGAAATTCATGAAAAAACTATAAGTAAGACACTAATCATAAATATAAGTTCAAAAATGCTTTTAGTTTTTCTTTTAGGTTAATCCAAGTGAAGCCAATTTTTGATAAGGTATGTCCTCAAGCTTCTCCTCACTTTTTTTTCTTTTTTTTTTTCTTTCAGGGATTGTTTTTCAATCCTTTTTGTTTTCTTATAGGGATTGTTTTTCAATCCTTTTTCTTTTTCTTTTTCAAGTGAGGATTACTATATCTGGATATCCTGTTAATAATTTTAAACTTCACTTTTCTTTTTCTAAATTTGAAACTTTCAAACATTCTTTACCTTATACGTACTTCATAGTTTTTACATTATTTGAATCCCAATTCTTTCTTTCTCAACTAAATTCCTAAGATTCTCAATATTTGAAAATATAGTTTTCCTTACTTTAAATAGTTAGCTATAGTCTTATCCCCTTATACTAAATATCTTAATCTATAAAATTAGTTTTCATTATCAAAAATATTTCTTTGAATCTTTTACAATATTTAAATAAAATCTAAATATAATTATCTGAATTAAATTTTATCACAAAAATCATAGTAATAATTTTTGAAAATATATTATTTGAGAACATATAGTAGTTAAGATTTTTCTTCCTGCCCCCAAACTTAAAATTTTCTATAAATAGAAATAGTACATGGGTGAAAGAAAAATTCTAAGTATAAAATTCATACCTTTGCACTTTAGGCATTTTTGTCTTTTTGAAATTTTCAGGTTCTTTTCAAAATTTTTAACTTCAAGTGACCTGTAATATTAAAAACCTTTCTACACACATAACAGTTTAAAATTTACTGGGATAATGAAAATTTAAAACAAGTATATAAAACTAAACATCAAACAAAAACAACTATCTACACTACACAGGACATATGCATTTCACAACACAGAACAAACAGTTTACCAATTTAAACTAAACAGTTTACAATTACAATTACAATCACAAATATCACAAATATCACAAACATCCAGAAATAAAAATGCAAACTACCAAACTATCACATATCACAGAAAATAAAGCATAGTCAACCGAATATAATAAAAATCAAAGTTCATCAAACAAAACAAACAAATAAATAAATACATCACATCACATCTAAAATCTCAATCATCAAATTCCCATACAATGTCCTCATCACCCTGGTCAGCAGGAGGATTGGGCTGATATTGAGTATATATTGGGCACTCTGGAAAAGTCACATCTGGTTCTCCTCAGTAGTAGCTAGCCTGAGCATCGTAATAAGCCATCTCAAAATCTGAATGCCTCTGAAGATACTCACTATCATGATCATGTCTTCTCTCTAGCCCTTCAATCCTGTGATCAATTTTATCCAGCTTTTCATCCAACTGTTCAAAACTTTTCCTCTGTAGGGTCATGACATTCATCAGAACATACAAAGTAGGGTGACTAGAGGTAGGAGGGTCATAGCTAGTAGAAGGAATGTCTCTACTAGTAGAAGGTTCTTTGCTCCTACTCCCTGATCTCCATTTTTCATGGGATGTATAAGTCTTAATATTTCCTTTACTAATGGGTCTCATAGGATAAACTCATTCCTCATCATCCCTTGCGTCAACTCCAGATAGTTGACAAAGTGCGTAAATGAGGCCAGGATGCCCTAAATATCCACTTTTCTCACTCCTCGTAGTAGCCATAATATACTTATAGATTATTCTCCCCACACTAATGCTTCAGTTTTTCTGAATACAGAAATTCAAACAAAACTCTCTCTAGAGACTTCACTATAATGGTAAGTCGGTAGCAGAATCGAACAGATGAAATAATTTCATGCCTTAGTAGTGGCATTCATCATGGACAATGGAAAGTTAATCCATTCACGATTTTTAATTTTCCAAACACCTTTCTCATCAGTGAGAAAGTCGATAACATCGTTCAACAAACCTTCCATTGTTCCAAATGTTTCAAACTCACTAGAAAAATAGTCGCGAAGCTCGTAAAAAGTGTTAATGCGATTAGCACTAAATTCAACAGAAAATCCCCTTACTTGGACCGACACGTCCTCAAGTTGAGTAAGATTGGAGTAGAACTCTCTAACAACTTCAATAGCAGCCTTGTTGGTTGTATAACAAAAGTTCTCCCATCCTCTTTCTTTGATTAATCTTTCTACCTCTCCTCCAGGATTCTCGAAAACTCTGTCTTGTATACACTTTTTACTTTTGTAGACTGAATCGTACCTCGCTTGTGCCTTCACATTAACGAATCGAGTTTCGTCAAATTCAAGTCTTCTCTTTTGTATTGGAGCCATAGTTCGACCTATCAAATAATAAAAATTCCAAACTAATCTGCAAAATAACTATACAATGACTTCTATAGGGGGTTTAAAATAATCTAAATCAATTTCCATAAATTCCTTCCAAGTTTTTTCTCCACATTTTTAATTTTTCCAAAATTTCTTAATGTAGAAGAAATTCATGGTGAAAATAAAAAATTTTTACATAGGAGTGAAGATCTTGCCAAGGGAACATGAATTCCGGTGTTAGATTTTGTTGAAATTGCTCCAAATACAAGATCTCTTAAGCCCTAGGTCGACTTTTTGGGTAAAAAGGGGAAGAAGATGATGAATAGTGGCATTTGACATGTCAAAATCGCGGTAAATAGGTAGTTTTTACGATCGTGCTGGGCTCTATTGAATTAATTTCCTATTCTTCTTTGGGCGATCATTTCTTCAATTGGTGATGAAGGATTGCTTTATCCTTTATTGACAAATCCTCTTTCTTTAATCAATCTTCTCTTCGAGATTACCTTGTTGAAAAGTCGCTGCGCCTCCACACTGACGAACTTTCTCTAGATATACACTCCAAATCTTGGGTTATCAATCGAATTGGAAGCCATTTGAGAAGGATTCGAGAGAGTATCCATTCATTTTTTGGAGTTTTGAGTGATTAGGAACCCTCAATAGGAGTTTATAAAGGCCGAATTCGCTAAAAACCGCCAAAAACCGTCAATTTAAAGATGAAAAACTGCCCACTCGCCGATCCCGCTGTCGGCAGCCTCAAAGTGAAATTAACCAAAATTTTACTAACTTTGATTGATTTTAAGAATAAAATTATTTAACTTAAAGAAGAATGAGATAAAGAATTTTTCTATTCATGGTAGAAATAATAGAATTTTAGAAATATTAAGTAATAAAAAATTATCACTTGAAAAAGAATAGATTGGAATTCTTTTTGAATTTTTATTTATGTTATAATAATTAAGTGGAAATGTATAAGTTTTGAAAATATAAGTTAAGGATAGTGAGTTCAAAACCATTTACAGGCTATCCAGATATAGTAATCCTCTATATATATTAAAAAAAAATAGAGAGAAGAAGCTTGAGGAAATGCCTAATCAAAAATTGGCTTCTCTTGAATTATCTTATAGGAAGAAAACTAGTTACATATTTTAATTGATTTTTATACTAAATATTTATTTGGAAAAGATTTTTCAAGAAGATCTTTTTTTTGTAAATAATCTATGAAAGCTTAATATAATAGACTTCTATTATTTTCAAAATGAATGAAAAATTTGAAATCTTATGATTTGGTAGTTAAATATTCTTTAAATTCTTAAAATTAAATCTAGTTAGTGAAATTGGGTTAATAATTTACTAAAGACTTTATAAAATAAAAAATTATAAGGAATCTAAATAAAGAATATCCATTCAAAACTGAAGTAGTAGCGAAGATGTTCCGTAGCTTAATGAAGACACCGGATTTTCAGCTGCCAGAGCCCAAAAAGCCGGAGGAAGTCAATAAGAAAGATCATCTGAACTATTGCCTTACCACCAGATGCTCGGACACAAGATAGAGGATTACATCACTTTCAAGAGTTGGCTTGATGACAATCTCAGGAAGGGGAACATAATGATCCCAAAGGAATACATGAAAGAAGCCCAGAAAGGAGTGTAAGCATATTTTAGGTTATGTGTTTTATTTTGAAAAGGGGGTCGCCTAATAGAAATTGTCGCGCGAATTTTAATTTAATTTAAATAAATAATTTGAAAAGTAGTATTTGATTTTGAAAATAATTTTAAGATATGAAATCAAACCGACCTCACATCCCAGATAGTTTATATAAACGAGCACCGCATCACAAACCGTGTATCTATCCCAAAGAATAGACACACTGTTTGGTGATGGGGGCTCGATTAGATAAACTAGAAGATTTGTGACATCCGTTTGGTCTGCGAACCAATTTTATAAGCTGACAAATTCCCCTCCTTAATATAAATGAATTAAACAGGGTTTATATTACCTGGGTTCTTAAAATTCCCTATAAGGGCAAGCCCCTATAGTTAATTACATCTTAAGTGACGGGAATCACTTAAAAAAACTCTCGATAATAATTAGTAGTTCTACTCTCAAGAATCTCAAAGTTTAAGTTTTCAACGAATTGAATTTTGGAATTTCAATAGGGAATGAATCAAGTTTGGAAAATTTTGTTTTGGGAATTCAAAGGAAGAAAGGTAGGAGAAATTACAGATTCGAAGCGAACTTCGGTAATTTCCCGACTATCCTGTTGTTTGGCTTGAATTTAGGAAAGTCCTAATATTTATTTAATGTTTTGATCTTGCCAATTTTAATTAATTAGGACTTATATTTGTATGACATGACCATACAAATAATCTCGAAGATGCGAGGGTTTATGTCGTACCAAACGACTACCTCGTAGTCCTAAGACCTAGGTTAGGGCTTAATTTACAATGCAAATGCCTAACAAGAGGTCGAGGATTTATGTTGAACTAGACAAACTACCTCAAAATCCTATGGCTTGGTTATTTAGTTCTAAGAAAGTTTTGTCGAAGTAGACTCGAGTTTTCGTCGATGACAATGGCCGTGCTGCCCACCATGCTCCGAGCTCCTTGTTGTTGCAGAGGGTTTAGTTGTAGAAGATTGTAATCAAAAGAGAAGAGAAGAGTTTGGTTTTAGAAATCTTAAAGTCCAAGTGTTTTTTTTTATGTTTTAATTAAAAAAAATCTTAAAGTTGATTATAACAACACTGGTTAAGATCCCACGGTTCTATCCTTCCGGCATAGTTATCTTTATCGAATTCACTTAGTCCGGATGAATTTGTTAAACTCAACTAAATGAGTTCCACACTTTCATTTAGACCGTGGGAAATCCCGTTAGCAACACGTAGGTTACATCATCCGAGGTATTCCCGGTCATCCAACAAGACGTTTTAATTTAGTTATAATTGTAGTTTTGTTGTTTTGTTTGTGATTAAATTTTTGAGTTGTTTTATATTTTGAAATATTGTGGCGGTGAATTTTATCTTGAAATGACTTTTAATTTAGTTTTGGTTTTGGTTTTAGGTACTATCCTAAAGGTATGGGTTTTCATGCAACAATTGTTTATCATGCAAGAAAAGTAAGTGCATTTGCAATAAAGTAAATTGCATGAAGGTAAATTGCAATAAAATAAAAGCGCACCTGGAGGGTCTTCCCGTCATCCCAGGCCGCACTTAAACACAATTTAGAATATTTAAGCATTTAAAACAAGTTCCTAGGTAAAGCTAAGGGAAGGGTTATGGTTTTCTACCAAGTTCCTAATCCTATAGCTAGTCATCTCCTATGACGTCTAGGTTCTTGTGTTTTGATTTGAGGACGATTTTCTTCATCAAAGAACAATTAAGTTCAATTGTTCTTATAAACATCCTATCGTACCGAGGAAGTGCTTAAGACGAATCTTAAACATCTTTTCAATACTTTTAGGATTATTTTAAGTCCAAGAGAATTTAATTATACAATGAATCAATCATCCAGGAGTTCAAGTTTTGTTATCTTGCTCAGTGAACTAGGACATTTGAATATCCTATGAGTGAAGTAACACTTCACTTAACACTTCATTTAGGAGTTATGACAACAAGAGCTTTTGAGGGCAAATCGATGTTCAAGTGATTTGTAATTCAATTTAATTTCAATTAATGGGTTTAAGTTTGGAATAGTGCTCAAGTTGTTTTAGATTTATTTTTGAATTCTTTATGTCTTAAGTGATGTTATATTTAATTCAATTTAATTTAATTTAATTTAATTTAATTTGGTTTGGTTTAGTTTTAATTTTTAATTTAATTTTATTTATTTAGTTTAATTTTAATTTTATTTTAACTTGATTTTATTTACTATTTTCATTATTTAATTTAATTGAATTTAATATGTTTTAATTTAATTTAATTTAATGTGATTTAATTTAATTTAATTTAATTTAATTTAATTTTTAATTTAATTTAATTTAATTCAATTTCATTTTAATTTTAATCTAATTTAAATTTTAATTTAATTTTAGTATTTTTCTTTTAATTTTAATTTAATATATATATATTTTTATATTTTAGGGATGATTTAATTTTAATTGTTAAAGTATTAATTTAATTGAAATTTTGGAAGGATTTAATTTAAATATTTTAACTTTAATTTAATTTAATTGTTAAGCTTTTTAACATTTTAAACCTTGAGTTTAGATTATCATTTTAATTAGGAATTAAATGTTATTGTGGTGATTAATTTAGGGATTTTTAAATTAAAGAATAAATCTCTTCCTAATAATATCCCTATTTTAATAATTCCAATTTTTTTATTATTCTTCCAAGTTTAATTAATTATTTAATTAAGGTTTATTTTAATTACTTTCAAATTATTTGGTAGGTTTCTACTCTTTTAAATACCTAAGTTTCAAACATCCAAAATCACCTTAATATCAAATATTTTACCCACCCTTTTAATTAAACCTAAAATTTTTAATTATAGAGTTAAAATTTTAATTACTATTTTGCCCTTTATGCTTACTAATTCCATAACTCACTAAATTGAGCTTAAATGAATTTGAAATTTTTATGTAACTTCACTCATATGTCAATCAAGACATTAGAGGAGAAAATGTGATTTTTCTCGTATTTAATTTATTTATGTAATTATTTTTGGTAGAAAATAAGGATTTTTAAGGAAAATTCAATAACATGACCAAGGGAAAGTTTCTGTCCTTAAGAAAATTATGGGACATTCCTAATGACCAGAGGACCACTTGGACCAATTTTGGTGATTTTTTGAATTATATTTTTTTATTATAATTATTTTGAGTTTTGGAGTATTAATTAATTTAAAAATAATATAAAGGTTGAAAAATGAATTTTATATTTTTCAAAAATCTCTCTGATATCAAGGAAACCAGAAAACCAATTTTTATAATTTTCTGATTTTTCTTTGATTTATTAGAATTATTTTAGTGGAAATGCTAGAAAATACATTTTTTAATTTTAAAATTACCTTAGGGCTTTAAAATTTAATTTCTCATCATAGAGACTTAAGAAAAATATGGGGTTTGTTCCTAAGTGATTAAAATTCAAAATGTGACATTTTGGTGAATTTTATTATTTTTGTGATTTTTATTATTTTTTAATTATTAAAAATATTAAAATAATGCAAAAAATCAACTTTTTTGGAAAATTACAATTTTAATTTTCTTAAATTCTCTTGATGTCAGAGAGGCTCCAAAACCAAATTGGTGAATTTTTGAAGAGTATTTTGAAAGTTATAAATTTTTGAAGTTTAATTTTTGCTAAATGGCTTAATCAACCCATTGTATAGGGCTAACCAAGTCCAATTGACTTCAAACTTTTATGGTGGGTTCCTCTGATCCTAAAGGTCAGTGGAGAATTGATTTCAAGTCAATTTGATGTATGATTTGCTCTAATTAATTAAAGCCTCATTTTGGGTATTTAAGCCAATTAGGGTTATTACAAGTGAGTTAACTCCAAAACTATTTTTCCTAGTGGTTCTCCGATCATAAGAAACATCACCAAATTTTTCTAGAATTTATTTCACAATATGCTAATTATTGGAATTAAAATACTCGAATAGTGACCTAGAATTGAAAAATCAATAACTCTTCATAGGGATGGCCTCTAACCTTGGAAAATTCAGGGAATGTTCCCAAGTTCAGAGGCTTCAAAAGCCCTATGGTCTCATGTCATGGTGAATTGTATACATGCATGGAGAATTGAAAATGTGCAGAGAGTAAATAAATTATTAAAAATCAAATAATTAATGAAATTAAATGATTTCTTTTCCACATTATTCTCCTCTGTTCACTGAGCAAGAGGGTATTTTTATTTTATTTTTCTAATTTTCCTACAAAATGTTATGCATTTTTGATGTTTAGGGAATTAAATAAATAAAGAAATACCCTAATTTCCTACTTATCCACGCGGCGCCACGCCATCCTCGGCAGCTCCGAACAGCCATGCGGCGCTTTCTGGTTTGACGCTGCCATCTGACTTAGCGCTCCAGGGGCCCGCTGCATCGTTCCGTCTCCTCATACGACTCAATCTGGATAGTCCACCCGCAAGTGTATCAAATGGACGGCATCCGTTCATCGTCCCCAAACCTCCTAACCCGAGAACCGTCCACACTAAATCCTTAATATCTCACTAAATACTTAACGGATTTTGGTGTTCTTGTGCTCTATAGATTCGTCTGTAAGAGACGAACACATCTATACGATGATCATGCATTGAAATTAAAGCATTTGAAATAGACAATCTTCAAAGGCTCGGGATAAAGAGTTAGCTCATACCTTAGCTCAGAGAAGTGTGGCTTCGATCTGAGGGTTGTGTCACCTTCGATTGGGTCCAAGCAAGCTCCAGATGAAGTCTCTTAGCCTGATGAATTGTCTAGGTATGATTTTAACCAAGCTCGATTTCAACCTTTGGAGTCTGGAACAGATGGGTGGCCTGGAGAGGGGGCTCTCACTGGGGAACTCCTTCTCTTGGTCTTGTGCAGGTGCGGGTGAGTTTAATTTAACTTTGGTGGAGGATTTGGGAGTGTTCTATTCTGGCCTGAGAATTGAGCTCCACAATTGAGCTCAATTAGTGGGGATTAGGGCAAGAGAACAGTGGGGATCAAATGCTCTAAGTGTGGGGGAGAGTCTGGAGTGATTTTGGCGAGTTTCCTTAAGGTTAGTTCAACACCTCCTCCATGGCCGAGAGAGGTGGGGTTTAAATAGAGAGGCTGGAGAGCCTCCGTGGGGATTTAAGGCTCGAGATCACTGCTTAGTCATGGGAAGAATGACCATGGTGGCTATCGGGCATGGGGCAGCTCGAGCAAGGGAGAATTTCAATGTCGGCTCACATGTGAGCTCTGCAGTGTGGTGTTTTCCAGCTGATCCAGTGACTGGGCCGGGCAAGCATGGGTCACCCTCGTGTTCAGTGGGTCGTGGCCGGGGTTTAGTGTAGTAATCGGGCTTTGCCATGTGTCAAAAGCTTGGATTAAGATGGCATGGGGGAAGGCCAATTTTTGGCTTGATTTGGTCAAGTCCACCTTTTGGGCTTGGTTCACCCTTCAAGGTGGCTTTGGGTGTTGTGAGGAGTCAAAGGAATCAGCTGGTTTGACATGGACAAGTCCTTATCCAAATATATTTGGATTAAATTTGGGTTAAGGGTAATCATGGTTAAGGCTAATGACTTTAGGAGATTAAGGAAAGAGTCTCCTTTTTTTGCCCAAAATGGCATGGTGACATGTAAAGAGGCTCTCATGGCTTCCATGTGGCTCATGCATGGCTTCATGGCTCATCTTCGCTCGGGAAAAGTTAAGTCAATTTCATGAAAAAGGGTTTTGTGAATTTTGGCATTTTAATGGAATTGGCATATGGCTTGATTTGGATTTATTTTATCATGGATTTAGAACTTAGGAGATGGCTTTATCAAATGGATGATGATGGAGGATCGTCATGCGGGCTTTGGCCTTTTCAAGTCATTTTTGATGGGCTTTTAGGAAGGCTAAAGGGGATGTGCCTTTAGGTTTAAGGATGAATTCATGGATGGGAATTTTGTAGAATTTTGGGCCAAATAATTGTTGGGTTTGGTTTAGGGATATGTCATGAGTGATTTGAAATGAATTTGGAGTGATTTGGGTTTGAATGGGGTTGGATTTGGGCCTCTTTGGTAAATAGGCTAATGTAGGTCAAATTGGGCTAACTTGGGCCAATGTTGGGCTAGGGTTGAAATTGATGTAAAATTAATGTTGGGAAATGTTTATGGGAGTGTTTCAAAGAGATTTTGACTTTGGTTGGGTTTTGATTTTGGGGTTTGGGCTTATTTGGGTTAGGTTTGGGTTTAGGTCAAAATTGGGCTTTTTGGTTTTGGGTTGAATTTGAGTGGGGTTTGGGTCCAAATTTTGGGTAAATCATGTTGGGGTTTTGTTTGTAGGGATGTTAGGGAAGGTTTAGAAAAGGTTTGGGGTTAATTGGAGTTGAATTGGGTTAGTTTGGGCTAAGTTTGGGTCATGGGTCCAAATTGAACTTTAAGGTCAAAAGTGAAATTGGATTCAAATGCCAATCAAATTGGGCTTAGATTTGGTCTAGATTGGTGTTGGGGATGTTGAATTGAAGTTTAGAATTGAATTGGACCAGAATTTGGGTCAATTGGGTAGGTTTGGTTTGACATTGGGTTCACTTTGGGTTAAAATGGGTCAAATTGGGGATTTTGACAAAAGTGGGGTAAATTGACCAAAATTGGCCCATGGTGTAGTTGGACAAAATAAAATTAGGAATATTTGGGATTTTCTGGAATTTTCTGGGAATTTTCTGAATTTTTGGATTTTTGGATTTTTGGGTCAAGAGGGGCATTTTGGGTATTTGGAGGGTATTGGGAGGTATTTTTGGAATTTTTGGTATTTTTGGCTATGAATGATCAATTTGAGTAATGTGGGAATGTTTGGGATTGGTTTTGAGGAATTTTGGGTATTTGGTGATTTTTTGAAAAATTTGGGTAATTTCGACGGTTTTCAGGTAGTTAAAGTGTGTAGGGTCCCGGGTGCAAAATTGAAAATTTAGAAAATCGAAGATCGGGTAAATGTAAGTGGAATGAAATCATTTTGGTTGAGCCATGAAACCATATCAAGCCCATATGAGCCATGAAGGGACTCATTTGAGGCATTCACTATGTTGTTCCTAACCCTCTGAGCCAAGGGCTTAGGGGTTAAGGACCATCCATGTGAATCATCTCCATGAGTCAGGAGTTCAAGTTGGGTATGGGTGTGGTTTTAGGAGGTATGTGAAAGTGTAGTGTATAAGTGTAGTGTGTGTGTAAGTCGCCCTTCACTGCACTCGAGCCACCTGTAGGCGGTCCTAAGGCCAAAGAGTCCTATCGAACTCATCCCCTAAACTTCCACACTCGATTTCAACCCTCTAGGTGATTAGGGGTTTACAATCAAGTTTGTGGAGTTTGGCAGGAGTTTAGAAGTGGTTTGAATTTCTAAGTGGTGGGTTCCACTTCTAGTCCTCTAAGATAATCAAAGGAAAAGCCTAAGGCTAGATCCTAAGTACTAAAGAGGAAAGAGAAGACCTCATCAAAAATGAGGTCAACAAGGAGGTTCCGTCAATGTTATTTCAACGGATCCCATTGTTCCGATAAACCCATACACGACTGATGATGGATGGAGTACCATCTGGACAAGATCATCAAAGAAAATTTTGGATCACATCCAGACCGCTTCGGTACGTGCTTCAACTCAGAGTTTGAAACCTGTCGAGCCGGCACTATCTCTTGCGATTGAAGAACCGCCCCAGAAGGAGGAGAAGATTGTGGAAGAAAAGAAGACCGAGGCTCCGAAGGATAGACTAGGGGCTGCTTATCTTAGGATGGTTGTTTCCGATTCGGGGGAGAAATCCCTCTAACTCCTGACTCTGTATGATTATATGCTCGCTCCGGCTGGCTCTTATAATGATAAGGGTTATGGCGTTTGCTACGTTTTGACTGTTTCTAACGATTACGTAACTAGCGACAACCGGCTTAATCCGGATCTCGATTCTAATACAGATAACGATTCTCAAATCATACACAATCTCGACGACCACGACGACCACGACGAAGAAGATGTTCACAAAGGAGGCTACGAAAGCTCGACAAGCAACGAGTCCATTTATGAATTCCGTGGGGCTCCGATCATGATAGAATTAGAACCATCAGACACCGAAGCAACTTCAGAAGAGCCAGTTGCTCCAATTTAAAAGGAATCACCAAATTCAGAAGAAATAACTGAAGTAAATTTAAGAAGTGGAAAAGTTCTACCCCCGAGAATGGGTCTAAAGGATAAAGTAAAGCAGGTGGTTGCTTAGGAAGAGCCAACCCCAGCAGAGGAACTGCCCATTCGGGAAGAAACTGAGGAACATGGTAATAAAGTAGACTACAACGTGCTAGCCCATCTTAGGAAATTTCCAGCCAAACTAAGCATATACGACGCTCTAATCCTGTCAAAGAAGATGAGGGAGGCTCTTATCAAGGCTTTACTTGATGCAGAGATTTGTTAAGCCCAAATGGCCGGTAATTCCTTCGACGAGGTTTGCTCGTTAAAAGAATAGCGAGGTGTTACCTTCACGGACAATGATCTATTACTGGGAACAATTTATCACAACCGACCGTTATACATTTCAGTCACTATTAGGAAGTTTACGCTCTCCAGAGTTTTGGTTGATCCGGGAGCATCAATCAACATAATGAATCTTCTGGACGCTAAGATATTCGGAAATTGATGCTCGCGAGCTCGAGCGTACAAGATGCTATTAGGCTTCAATCAAAAAGGAGAAAGAGCTCTTGAATCGATAACATTACTAATGAAGACCGGTGATTTAGCAAAGACAACCACAAAATTCCACATAATTGATTCTGAGACATCGTTCAATGCTCTACTGGGTCGGCCATGGATCCATGAAAATCGGATGGTACCATCGTCTCTGCACCAGTGCATAAAGTATTACGAAGGAGGGGAACAGTGAATCAAAGATGATTTGCAACCGTTCTCTGTGCACGAAATTGGAATTCATGAAGATGCGGCCTACTACGCGCCTCCGAAGAAAACAATCTTTTCCAGAAATACCATACCAAATGAAGCAAAAGAGATTCGAGACGATGAAGAACCTGAAGTTCTAGTCCAACAGTTACTCACCACACCCTTACGGTGAGATGGTGAAGATTTCTCCAGAACTCGCATCCGAGGTCGAGGCCGGGGACGAGGATGTGGAAGAAAAGTTGGAACAGTTAGACAGAAGAAACCGGTCATCGATGTTGTTTGGGAGAATAGCTTTGAAGAAGAAGAAGAAATCAAGAAAGAAGCAGCAACAATAAATCAAAAGAAACCATAGTTCAAGATCTCTCTCGAAGATGAAAAGAATGAAGAATACAAATCAATGTACGATAAGATTATATTATGTACATACTATGACCCTGACGCCGATCCATTCTAATAAGACCGAGGGTATGTGGTCAAGGAAGTGCATGGTGGTGGTACTAAGCCAATCAAGTTTTACCGTCGTGCTTCTTCTTCCAATACTGAAAAGATGTACAATTTGAAGATGCTACTTCATCTGAATTAATGGAATTACCTTTTGAGTGGTACTCTCCCTGTGTTCAAAATTTAATTCAATGTGGTGTCTTTCCTCGACAATGGACAAAAGGCCGATCAAAACACTTTGAAAAATTATGGAATAATGCCGGTCGGCTTCCTAATTCAAAACATGGTCTCGGATTTGGCACAGTAGGATCAGTTGATGATGCCAGATTTTGCTTGGTTGTCACTTGAGAACCTAATGAAGACTGCTTGGAAGCCTTAGAAGATCTTGAAGATCCGCAAATCGGAGACGCTCCACCAGAATTCGAAGAAGAAATCAAATCTACTATAGACGAGTTAACGGAAGTTAACTTAGGTACTAGCGAAGAGCATAAGCCTACCTTTGTTAGCTCCTTACTCAATAAAGAAGACTCCAAAGACATAATCAAGCTATTAATGGAATTCAAGGACTGTTTTGCTTGGAGTTACGACGAAATGCCAGGATTAGCTCCAGAAGTCACAGTTCACAAGTTAGGAGTAGATCCTACTTCTGTTCTAGTCAGACAAGCTCCTAGACGAATGCGTCTAGAAATTGAGTAACAAGTAATAGCGGAAGTTAAAAAGCTAATAGATGCTAAATTTGTTTGTGAAGAACAATACCCAACTTGGTTAGCCAACGTGGTACCAGTCAGAAAGATGAATGGTCAAATTAGAATTTGCGTGGATTTCAGAGATTTGAATAAAGCATGTCCAAAGGATGAATTCCCACTACCAATTCCAGAATTGATGATCGACATCGGTTCGACTCATGAAATCTTCTCTTTCGTGGATGGATCATCAGGATACAACCAGATAAAGATGGCACCAGAAGATAAAAAGCTCACGGAATTCAGAATGCCGATCGGAGTGTATTGCTACACAGTAATGCCATTCAGACTAAAGAACGCAGAAGCAACATACCAAAGAGTGATGACGAAGATGTTTGATGATCTGATTCACAACCAAGTTGAGTGCTACGTGGATGATGTGGTCATCAAAAGCAAACTGAAGGAAGATCACCTGTATGATTTGAGAATTATTTTCGAGCGACTAAGACAATACAACGTTAAGATGAATCCCTTAAAATGCGCCTTCGGCGTCACCTCTGGGAAATTCTTAAGATTTTTTTTCCGACATCGTGGGATTGAAATCGATCTGGAAAAGATTAAAGCTATTTTAGAAATGCCTCCTCCCAAAACTTTGAAACAACTCTTATCCTTTCAAGGGAAGTTGGCATATCTTCGACGCTTTATCTCGAACTTGTCAGGTAGGTGTCACCCCTTCTCGGCATTAGTTAAAAAGGATGCCAAATTTGTTTAGGATGAGAAATGCCAGTGGGCTTTCAAGGACGTTAAGCAATATTTAATGACACCTCCTGTCTTAGCGACTCTGACTCGAGTAGACCGTTGATACTTTATACCGCGGCTTTAGACGACTCCCTTGGAGCCCTGCTAGCCCAGGTCAATGATGAGGGAAAAGAAAATGCTCTCTACTACCTAAGTTGTCGTCTAATGCCGATGGAAGTAAAGTATCCTTCGATTGAGAAGCATTGCTTGGCCCTAATCTTAGCCGCTCAAAAGCTCGGACATTACATGCTTTCTCATAAGGTCAACCTTATTTCGAGAGTTAATTCGTTGCAATACTTGATGACCTGACTGACGCTTTCTGGCAGACTTGCTAGGTGGTCGATGATACTATTGTAATTCGACATAACTTTCGTTCCTCTTTGTGCCGTAAAGGGACAAGTCCGAGCTGACTTCCTTGCAGCACACCCTTTACCGACAGATTCGTCTCTCAAGGACGATTTGCCTGACGAGTAGATAATGAGCCTAGAAGACCCCGATGATCGATGTTAGGAACTGTACTTCGACGGAGCGTCCTTAGCACAGAAGAACAAAGAATTGCAAATGAACTTGTACAGAATTTTAAAGCCAAGACTCGAACAGTACTTTCAATACGCCATGAAATTGTTGGAACAAATCCCAAATGTAATAATCTACGAGATTCCCAGAAAAGAAAATTCTCTCGCCGATGCGCTAGCCCGCCTTGCAAAAGAATTTGTCTGCTTGCAGGATGAGTCAGTTGAAGTGTCAGTTCAAGGACGACAGGTCCTATCACAGCTCGACATGGATACAATACACAAATCAACAGAAAAAAGCAGAAGAAACAATTGCAGTAGTGACAAAAAATACAGAAGACTGGCAGCAACCATTAATAGACTACTTGCAGACAGGAAACCCATCGGACGATAAATCCTTAGCTCATCAAAACAAGAAAAGAACTCTGTCTTACACATTAATAAACAACACATTATACAGAAGGTCTTTTGATCAGATGTGGCGAAGATGCCTGAGCGGGTCCGAGGCTCGTGAAATCGTTAAAGAGGTACATTCAGGACTTTATGGCGCTCATCAGTCGGGTCCGAAAATGAAGATGAAGATTAAAAGACTAGGGTACTATTGGCCCTCAATGATGACCGACTGTATGAAAGTTGCCAAAAGTTGTCACCAGTACCAAGTACACGGAGTGGTTCCACACCAACCTCCAAATGTGCTATATCCGACAATCGCGTCGTGGCCATTTGAGTGTTGGGGCACAGATATAGTGGGTTTGATAGAACTGCCTTATTCAAGAGGACATCGCTTCATTCTTGCAGCTACAGACTACTTTTCTAAATGGGCAGAAGATATACCACTCAGAGAAGTAAAGGCACACCATGTGCTACAGTTTTTCAAGAACCAAGTCATCTACCTTTTTGGAGTACCACGCAGAATCATTTCAGATAATGGGTCTGCATTCAAAAGTACAAAGATCAACAATTTTGTCAGAAGACATGGGATCGATTGGCGATACTCAACAATCTACTACCCAAGAGCAAACGGCTTGGCCGAGGCTTTTAATAAAACTCCCGTTCAAATTTTAGAAAATTTTAGATGACAACAAGAGAAATTGGCACGAGAAGTTGTTAGAAGCCTTATGGGCCTACAGGACGACTTTAGGACTCCTACTCAGTCTACGCCTTACGCTTTAGTATACGGGTCTGAGGCTGTCTTACCCCTGGAAGTTCAGCTTCCGTCAATCCGAATTGCAGTTGCAGAAAAGATCACTACAAAAGAAAATGCCAGACTACGACTGGAAGAATTGGAAAGCTTGGAAGGGAAAAGACTTTCCGCGCAACAGAATTTGGTACTGTATCAAGCCAAGATGATCCAGGCACATGATAAACTGATCCGCCCAAGAACTTTCAAAGTCGGTGACTTAGTTCTTGTTCTCAGAAGACCTATTCTTGCACATCGTAAGATAGGTGGTAAATTTGAACCAACATGGGAAGGGCTGTTCGTGGTCGAGACAATTTACTCAGGAGGTTCCTACCAGCTTGTGAATTTCCGTGGAGAACGACCCATGCTTCCAATATATGGACGGTATTTAAAGAAGTATTATGCAACCTGATGTTTCGAAGGGTGGCCTCTAAAATAGAATCTTATCCCTAGAAACATGGGTGAAGTAATCACTTTGTGACTGGGTCTGAGCCCAAAACAAAATAAAATGGATGATAAAAAAAATCTCATCAACGAAAATGTTAAAAAGAAAACATGAGAAATCATAATAATAAAATGTCAATCTTTCCTCTTAAATCCATTCATTCTTGATATTTCCTCATCTCTTCCTTCTTCGTTTAAATTTAAAAGAAGTGAATAAGAATTTTTAAGATTTTTTCTTATTGTTCTTGTTCTTAGTAGAACCCCTGATCCTTTCCATGTTTTTTTGCAGGGAAATGTCGAACGGGCGGTTGGTTCTAAACTTTAGAAATGGCGTGAGTCTAGCACTTGATGAAAAGAGGGTGAGGGATGGAGCAGTGATAGAGATCGACTCGGACTTCACACCGACCGCTTACAATACGAAGAAAATGATTGGATCCCAGTTGATCGAGAAGAACTTCACAGCCAGACAGTGATGAAAATGGGTGGCCCGAGCCATCAATCCAGCAACAAGAAAAGAAAAGTAAACGCCGTGCATGCAACCGGAGAAGATAAGAAAGTTAAGTCCATGGTTGCCACAACAGAGGGTATGCTTATTAGTGCCGCGCCCGCAAAAATTCAAGGGGTAAGGAGAGCTACTCTCACTACTACCCAGCAAAGAAATAAGAATCGTCACATTCGCAAAATGTTGACTGAGTTAGCAGAAGATCAACATGAACAGATAGTGGATACTGTTAGTGCAAATGCTCCAAGGAGACCAGTTTGTTAGGAACCAGAAAGAAGAAAGTCTATTCCAAGAAGGTCGGAACAGATAAAAGAAATTCTAAGAAAAGCGGAAATAGAGTCGGTACCTCGACGCCGAACATATGTATCGGATCCGAAGAGTCTTGTTGCCAAAAGCAACCCTGGAGGACGTCCCTACGGAGACTATCCCCGAGGAGCATAGACATGCAGAAGAACGTGCTGGGGTTGAGCCTTACATCCCGCAGTATGTTACTAGACACCGAGGTTTTCAGATAATCCTGGAATACGAGCTGGAGAAAATGCAATTAGTTGAGAAGAAAACCTTTGAATATTTTGAAAGAATTGGAAACAAGAGGGTCAACATCTTAGAAGGCCTCGAGCTACATACATATATTTTCTCAGATTATGAGCAACAACAAATTGTAGATTGCATCCTTGAATTACAGAAAATGGGTCGAGCTGGCCTCCTGAGAGAAAAGACGTATTCAGAACCCCGAAGATGGATTCCAGGGAAGGGAAGAGTTACAATCAAATGCGGATGTTGCTACAATTTTGCCATAGATATAAAAGGAAATCCAATAGGGATACTCTGTCGCAGTGAGGTGGATCTGATGCCAAGAATCATCAACAGAATGGTGAAAAGGATGATAACATGGAGGGTACTGCCTGCAGATTGCATACCCAACATACTGCATTATCAACATCTACAAGGAAGGCGACCGCATACCTCCGCATATAGACCATCATGACTTTGTTAGACCCTTCCGCACGATGTCATTCATCAACCGATCCAACATCATGTTCGGATCCGACCTCCGGATTGCAGCCCCAGCTGAGTTCCGAGGGCCGGTGGAGATACCACTACCGGTAGGTTCCGTCGTCGGTGTTAAAAGGAAACGGAGCGGACGTTGCGAAGCATTGCATTCCAGGAGTGCTCGTGGAGCGGATCTCGGCTACTTTTAGAAGAATGGACGACACAAAAATGCCTTACCACTTTCGACCGCATCCGTAATTGGAGAGTCTCCGGCCCTACGAGCTGTGAGTTACATGGGGTATAGCACACCTCCAATGCACATCCATGCGGCATTCCTGCCAAGGGTGGCTTGTAAGGTGATGTTATTACCCATGTTTCTTACTATTCAGACATGGATTTTTGACAGACGCTTTTGGATAGATCAACAAGAATCTTACACAATCCGTTTTGGATTTACATGGATTGTATGAGACATAAAATTTTTGAGGAAAATGTCATCATGATTAGATCAAGCTGTATGATGTACTTTCAGTAAATTGGAATGAAAACGACTACGTCATATTTTGCCTTCACCTCTTTTTGTGCAAATTGACTGGGAAACGCCATTAGAGTTAAATGAACATGGAATGAAGAACAGAAAAGAAAAGAAAATAAATGAGAATTTTTCCTAAAAATTTGAATATTAAAAGGAATTTCAAATTCACATGAACACTAAATAAACAACAAAAGAAGGGATCGTTAAAGGACAAACAAAATTAATCTAAATCTCAATTTGAATTCCGATCTGAATCCTCTGATTCAAACCTTTCAGTTCTTCTCTCAATTGAAATTTGTTTGAAACTCTTTTGAAATTTAAATATTGTCCTCGACTTATTGCTAAGTCAAGTCTTTTCAGCTTGGTACACTTACCAGCTCCTTTCAGTTCTCTTTCTTCTGTGTCTTAGAGGATCGACTAGTTCTATTGGCACGGAGCCACGAACTTTGTTCGATTTTGTTCTAATGGAATGAGACTGGGGCCCTTTTCATACATATAAATCTTTGAGATTGGAACCAGTTTCCATTTCTCATTAAATTTCGAGACTGGTACCTAAATTCCAGTTCTCTTCCTTCGAGGTCGGCACCTAAATTCCGACTCTCATTCGAGATCGATACCTAAATTTTGATTCTCTTTCGAATTTATACCTAAATTTCAATTCTAAATTCTGAGACTGGTACCTAAATACTAGTTCTCTTCCTTTGAGGTCAGTACATAAATTCCGACTCTCATTCGAAATCGATACCTAAATATCGATTCTCTTTCAAATTGATACCTAAATTTCAATTCTAAATTCCGAGACTGGTACCTAAATTCCAGTTCTCTTCCTTCGAGGTCGGTACCTAAATTCCGACTCTCATTTGAGATCGATACCTAAATTTCGATTCTCTTTAGAATTGATACCTAAATTTCATTTCTAAATCTCCGAGACTGGTACCTAAATTCCAGTTCTCTTCCTTCGAGGTCGGTACCTAAATTCCGACTCTCATTTAAGATCGATACCTAAATTTCAATTCTCTTTCGAATTGATATCTAAATTTCAATTCTAAATTCCGAGACTGGTACCTAAATTCCAGTTCTCTTCCTTCGAGGTCGGTACCTAATTTCCGACTCTCATTCGAGATCGATACCTAAATTTCAATTTTCTTTTGAATTGATACCTAAATTTCAATTCTAAATTTCGAGATTGGTACCTAAATTTCAGTTCTCTTCCTTCGAGGTCGGTACCTAAATTCTGACTCTCATCCGAGATCAATACCTAAATTTTGATTCTCTTTCAGGTTTGATACTTAAATTGCAAATATCACTCTCTCGAGATCAGTACCTAAATTCTGATTCACATCCTTTTTCCATCGATACTTAAACTTTGATTCTCACTCTGAGGCTGGTACCTAAATTCTAGTTCTCTTCGCAATCCCAAGGTCGAAACCTAGGTTTCAATCCTCATTTTAAATCCAAATTTCAAATTCAAAATTTCCTTAAATTGATTTCAAATTAAATTTCAATCGAAATCCAAACTCACACATTGAAACTTGAAATTTAAAAGTAAAATGAAATCTAAATTGAATTCCCGCATCTTGTGATTTTGAGTTCACCTCCTTTTCCATTCCCCAACGAGAGTTTAGGAATCTCCGGTCTTGGAAATATACCTGATACTCCCCAGTGGAAATTCTTCTACTTCATCCTAAGTTTGTCACTTGGACATCTGTGTTGGTTTTGTTGATCTCTTCGGTCAAAGCCAATACACCCGGTGTGCTTGGTTAGCACACCACACCTATTGGGGGTCCATTTGTTGACCTCATTTTTGATGCGGTCTTTTGCTTCCCTCTTTAGTACTTAGGATCTAGCCTTAGGCTTTTCCTTTGACTAATCTTAGAGGACTAGAAATGGAACCCACTCTTCATAAATTCAAACTACTTCTTAACTCCTTGCAAACCCCACAAGCTTGATTGTAGACCCCTAATGACCTAGAGGGTTGAAATCAAATGTGGAGGTTTAAAGGATGAGTTCCCTACAAGACTTCTTGGCCTTAGGAATACCCTGGATGGCCTGGTCTGGTGAGGGTTGACTTGCACATACACTACACTCTCACACACAGCCCAAGTCCTAAAACCACACTCTCACCCAACTTGACTTCCTAACTCATGTAGGTAATTCATATGGATGGTCCTTAACCCCTAAGCCCCTGGCTAAGAGGGTTAGGAACAACATAGTGAATACCTCAAATGAGTCCTCTCTTGGCTCATATGGGCTTAATATGGCTTCATGGCTCAAACAAAGTGATTCCATTTTACTCAAATTTTATCAATCTTCATTTTTCCAAAATTTCAATTTTTGACCTCCGGGGCCCTACACCTACTAAACCTACCAAAATACCTTGGAACTACCCAAAATTTACAAAATCACCTAAATTACCCAAAATTCCTTAAAATCAATCCTAAAAATTTCCCCCCACTCAAATTGATCATCCATAGCCAAACAATATCAAAAATTCCAAATGTACCCCCAATACCCACCAAATACCCAAAATGCCCTTCTTAGCCCAAAAATCCAAAAATTCAGAAAATTCCCAAAAAATTCCACAAAATCCCAAATATTTCCAATTTCATTTTATTCAACTACACCATGGGCTAAGTTTGCCAATTTATCTCACATTTACTGAAACCCGCAATTTGGCCCACTTTAAACCCAAGTGAACCCAATGTCAAACCAAACCACCCCTATTGACCTCAATTTTGGTCCAATTCAATTCTAAAATTCAAATAAACATCCCAAATATAATTTAGACCAAATCTAAGTCCAACGTGATTGACATTTGAGCCCAAATTCAATTTGAAGCCTAAGGCCCAATTTTGGCCCATGACCTAAACCTAGCTCAAACCAATCCAATTCAACTCCAATTGGCTCCAAATCTTTTCTAAAGCCTTCCTAAGACCCCCATAAACAAAAGACTAACTTGATTTTCCCAAAATTTGAACCTAAACTCAACCCAAACCTAACCCAAAACCAAAATCCCTTAAATTGACCTAAGCCCAAACCTAACCCAAATGGGCCCAAATCCCAAAATTAGAGCCCATCCAAAGTTGGAAACTCTTTGTGACACTCCCATGAACATTTCTCAACATTAATTTTACATCAAATCCAACTTTAGCGCAACCTTAACCCAAGTTAGCCCAATTTGAACCACTTTGGCCCCTTTACCAAAAGACCCACATTAAACCCAACTTAATTCAAAATCACTCTAAACTTGTTCCAAACCACTCATGACACCTCCCTAAACTAAACCCAACATTTATTTGGCAAAGTCCTTCACAAAACTTTCATCCAAAAGCCCATTTTAAAATCTAAAAGCCCACTTCCATAAAGCCTTTAAAAGCCCATTTTCACCAAAATACAAAAGGCCCAAAACTTATTTCAAAACAAATATGACATCCTCATTGGTCATCCATTTGATAAAATCACCCCCCTAAGTTTTATTTCATCATTTAAACAAACCAAATGTGGCCCCATGGAAATTTTCCATCAAAATGTCTAAAAATTCAAAACCCTTTTCATGTAATTGACCAAGCTTTGCCCCAAGCCACATGGAGCCATGAAGCCATGCATAAGCCACATACAAGCCATGGAAGCCACTTTCCACCTCACCAAGCCATTAATGGCAAGAGAAGAGGGTTCTTTCTTAACCCTTTATTAAAACTTTTTAACCTCATTTATGCTACACTCTAAACCATGCTTAGCCACCTCACCATGGATGGAGACTTCACCACTCCAATTCAACTCGACCCAAATGATACCCTAAGCCCAAAACCAGTGTCATGGGAGGGTGCACCCAATCCATTTGCATGAGTCGACCAAACCAAGCCTAAAATAGCCCTTTCCCCATACCATTTAAATCAAACCACTTTACACATGTCCAAAGCCAATTGAGTTCACCAAATCCCAGCCCTAACCCCACTGGTCAAGATGGTGACCAGACTCTGGCCAGCCAGCCACCACAACAGCCGGAAAACCCCATGGCTGAGAGCTCCATGTGAGCCAAAAAATTCAAAACTCACCTGTTGAGTTGTCCCATGCAAAATGGCCATTGCAGCTCTTCTTCTCCTCCCCTGAGCAGCTGATCCCAGCCTTCAAACCCCCTGGGAAGCCCTGTAGCCATTCCTATTTAAACACCACCACCTCTCGGCCAAAAAAAGAGTTGAACTAAACCTTACCAAAACTCTACCAAAATCATTCCAGACCCCTCTCCAGACATATAGAACTTGATCCCCACTGAAATCCAGCCCTAAAACCCTCTCTGTGAGCTCAATTTCTGAGTTGAAAATCCACCCAAAAAATAGGACACATCACCACAGTGAGCAATTCCCCAAATTGATTGGTGCTACACCTTCACCAGACCAAGAGGAGAAGTTCCCCAGCAAAAGCCCCCTCACCAGGCCAGACATTGCTTCCAGCCTCAAGCTTTGTGATCGGCCTTGGTCACTTTCATACTTAGACAATTCCCGAGTGCTAGAGACTTCATCTGGAGCTTTCCTGGACTCAATCGAAGGTGACACAACTCTCAGATCGAAGCTTCACTTTTCTGAGCAAAGGTATGAACTCACTCTTCCTCCCGAGCTTCAAGCGATTCTCCATTTTGTTTAGGTTAATTTCATAGCCTATAAACTGTATGGATGTGTTCGTCTCTTCAAGACGAATCCATAGAGCTTAAGAACATGAAAATCCATTGAGAATCGAGTGAGATCTTAGGGTTTTAGTGTGGACGGTCACGGATGCTGACCAGTCGTAGACGATGACCAGGAGCCGTTGGATCGTGCGTGTATCGAGCGAACGATCGAGATCAAGTCAGACGGCGCAATGGTACATGAACCGCGGGATGCGTGGCTACTGACTCAAGTGGCGGTGTCGAATGGGTACGCGACACGTAGGGGTTTCAGAGCTGCCGAGGTTGACGCGGCGCCGCGTGGATAAGTAGATAAATCCCTATTTTATGAATTAATTAAATACCCACAACTTAGAAAATTCATATCTTTGCATAGAAAAATCACAAAAATAAAATAAAAATATCCTCTTGCTCAGTGAATAGAGGAGAATAATGTGGAAAAGAAATTAAATTAATTGGATGAGTATTTTATTTTTAATAATTTATTTACTATGTTTAGTATTTTGATTCTTCATTTACATAAACAATTCACCATGGCATGAGACCACAGGGCTTTTGATGCCTCTAATCTTGAGAACATTCCTTGAATTTTTCAGGGTCAGAGGTCATCTCTGTGAAAAGTTACTGAATTTTCAAGTTCATGTCACTGTTTTAGGTATTTTAATTCCAATAATTAGCATGTTGTAAAATAAATTCTAGGAAAATTTGGTTATGTTTCTTAGGACTAGAGGACCCTATGAAAAATATATTTCGAGTTAATTCATACCTAATAATCTTTATTGGTCTAAACCCCCAAAATTGAATTTGATTTAATTAGGATTAACCACACATCAAATTGACTTGAAAATAATTCTCCATTACTCGTTAGGGTCAGAGGAACCTTACATAAAATTTTGAAATCAATTGGACTTTATTAGCCCCACCAAATGGGTTGATTAATCCTCATAAGCAAAATGGAACTTTAAAAATTCATAACTCCAAAAATACTTTCCAAAAATTTACAAAAATGATTTTGGAGCTTCTCTGATATTAGGAGAGTTCAGGAAAATTAAAGTTGGAATTTTCTTAAAAAGTTGATTTTCCACAATATTTTAATATTTTAATAATTAAAAAATAATAAATATCACAAAAATATTAAAAATCATAAAAATGTCACATTTTGACTCCTAATCACTTAGGAACAAACCAAATATTTTTCCTAAGTCCCTAGTGTAAGATATTGAATTTTAAAAGCTTAATGCAATTTTTAATATTAAAAAATAAATTTTTAACCTTTTTCACTAAAATAATTCTAGTAAATCAAAGAAAAATCAGAAATCTATAAAATTTCTTCCTTTGAACTCCTTGAGGTCAGAGAGATTTAAGAAAAATATAAAATCCATTTTTCAACTTTAATTTTATTTTATAATTAATTAATACTCTAAAACTTAAAAATAATTATAATAATAAAATATAATTCAAAAAATCACAAAAATTGGTCCAAGTGGTCCTCTGGTCATTAGGAACATCCCATAATTTTCTTAAGGATAGATACTTTTCTTGGTCATGTTGTTGAATTTTCTTTTAAAACCCTTATTTTCTACTAATAAATAATTATATAAATAAATTAAGTTTAGAAAAATCACATTTTTCTCCTCTAATGTCTTAATTGACATGAGAGTGAGGTGACATAAAAATTTCAAATTCATTTGAGCTCAATTTAGTGAGTTATGAAATAAATAAGCTTAAAAGGGCATAAAGGTAATTAAAAAATTTTAACCCTTAATTAAAACTTTAGGTTTAATCAAAATGGGGGGGGTAAAATATTTGATTTTAATTTTCTCTTGGATGATTGAAACTTAGGGAAATTAAGGGGTAGAAACTCATTAAACACTTTGAAAATATCAAAACTGAAATTTTAATTAATTAAATGATTTAGATTTTGGAAAGAATATATTTAAATTTGGATTATTAAAATAGGGACATTATTAAGAGGATATTTATTCTTTAATTTAAAAATCCCTAAATAGTCACTTTAACAATATTTAATTCTTAATTAAAAATTAAAGTAATAATCCAAATTAACATTTAAAACTAAAATTAAAACTAAAATTAAATTAAATTAGATTAAATTAAATTAAAATTAAATTAAAATTAAATAAAATTAAATAAAATTAAATAAAATTAAATTAAAATTAAATTAAAATTATATTTAAATTAAAATAAATTTAAATTAAATTAAAATCAAATTGAATTAAATTAAATTAAAATCATTCAACAACAAACCTAAATGAAATCATTAAGAATTAAATCAAAACATATCAATAATTTCAACACCTCTTTCTATCTAAGTAAATTTAGAACATGAATATCAATTTGGAATACTAAGATAACTGAAAATGTAAAGATTTAAATTAAATCTAAAATAATTTGAATACTATTCCAAACTTAAAATTATTAATTAAAACCTCATAATTAAATTAAAACACTTTAAACCATTAACTCAAACTTTTAATTAATTATGATTAAGATTCTCGATAAACTAACTTGCCCTTAAAGGCTTTAATTATTATAACTCTTAAATAGAGAATTAAGTGAAATGTCACTTCATTCATCAGGTAATCAAATACCTAAGTTCACTGAGCAAGAACAAAGTTTAACTAAACTACTGGATGATTAATTCACCTGTGTAACTAAATTCACTTGGACTCAAAACAATCCCAGAAATATTGAAAAGATGTTTAGGACTCGTCCTAAGCACTTCCTCAATATGACGGGATGTTTTAGAAGAACAATTGAATCTAATTGTTCTTTATGCTCCAATTCTACTGCTAAGTGACAAGTTTTTTCATATATAATTCTGTAAGGAGTCATATCAATAGGAGTTTTATAAGCAGTCCTGTATGCCCATAATGCAGTATCTAGTCTAGCAGACCAATCTACTCTATTAGGATTTACAATCTTTTCTAAAATTTGTTTGATCTCATGATTAGAAACTTCAGCTAAACCACTAGTTTGAGGATAATAGGCAGTAGAGAATTTACGAACAATACTAAACTTTTCTGCCAATCTATGAATATGTTTATTCCTAAAATGGGATCCTCCATCAGCGATAATCACTCTCGGCATACCATATATTGTGAAAATGTTTTTCATTAAGAATTTTGAAACACTTTTAGCATAAAGAGGAAAATCTTGTGCTTCAATCCACATTGAAAGATAATCAACCGCAATCAAAATATATAGGTTCCCAAAAGAAGGAATAAATGGTCCCACGAAATCTAATCTCCAAACATAAAAAATCTCAACTTCTAATATGAAATTTAGAGGCATTTTGTTTCTTCTTGATATATTACCTACTCGTTGGCATCTATCACATGTTTTGATATATATGTAAAAATCTCTAAAAAGAGTAGGCCAATAAAATCCAGCTTGTAAAATTTTATATGCAGTTTTGTCAATCCCAAAATGTCCTCCAAAATCAGAATCATGACATTTTTTGATAACTGCTCAGCTTTCTTCATAAGGCACACATCTCCTAATAATAAGGTCATTACATTGTTTATATAAATATGGTTCATCCCAAAAATATGATTTTGAATCATGAACAAATTTTTTTTGTTGCTGCAATGTTAACATAGGTGGCAAAATATCACTTACTAAATAATTTACTATATCAGCATACCAAGGTATTTTCCATTCATTAATATTATAAAGTTGTTCATCAAGGAAACTATCTATTATTTCATTGTCAGTGTTGGATATTTCATGATATTCCAATCTTGACAAATGATCAGCAATTTGATTTTCAGTTCCTTTTCTATCAATCACGACAAAATCAAATTCTTGTATTAAAAGTACTCATCTAATTAATCTTGGTTTAGTATCCTTCTTTTGCATCAGATATTTAATAGCTAAATGATCAGTATGCACAATACATTTAGTTCCGATTAAATATGATCTAAATTTATTAAAAGCTTATACAATAGCCAGTAATTCTTTTTAAGTAACTGTATAATTAATTTGAGCATCATTAAGAGTTCTACTAGCGTAGTATATAACCTTAAAAATTTTATCAAATCTTTGACCAAGAACAACTCCAATAGCATAATCTCTAGCATCACACATTAGTTTGAATGGTTTCACACAATCATGTGAAACTATTACAAGTGTTGTGATTAGTTTTTCCTTTAATAGATCAAAGGCATTCAAGCATTCTTCAGTAAATTCAAATTTCTTGTCTTTTTCTAAAAGTTGGCATAGAGGTTTTGTAATTTTTGAAAAATCTTTAATATAGCGCCTGTAGAAACTAGCTTGTCCAAGAAAACTTCTTACCCCTCTCACTGTAGTAGGAGGTGGTAATTTAGCTATTACTTGAATTTTTGCAGGGTTTACTTCCATGTCATTTTTTAAAATTTTATGGCCTAATACAATTCCTCCTGCAATCATAAATTGACATTTTTCCCAATTTAGAACAAAGTTAGTTTTTTCGCATAGCTCCAAAACTTTTTCAAGATGATTTAAGCATGCGTCAAATGATGTTTCAAACATAGAGAAATCATCCATAAATACTTCTATTCTATTATCTATTAATTTACTAAAAAATAAACATCATACATCTTTGGAATGTTACAGGTGCATTACATAGTCCAAAAGGCATTCTTCTGAAAGTAAAAGTTCTATAAGGACTAGTAAAAGTGGTTTTCTCTTGATCTTCAGGAGCAATATGTATCTGATGGTAACTAGTATATCCATCCAGAAAACAATAGTACTTGTGCCAAGCAAGTCTATCCGGCATTTGGTCTAAGAAGGGAAGAGGAAAATGATCTTTCCGGGTGGTGGCATTTAATTTTCGATACTCAATGTAAATACACCATCCAGAAACTTGTCTGATAGGTATTAATTCATCATTTTCAGTTTCTTCAACAGTTATTCCTCCTTTCTTGGGAACACAATGAATTGGACTTACCCAAGTACTATCTGAAATAGGATATATAATTTCAGTATCTAACCTTTTTAAAATCTCTTTTTTAACTACTTCTTTCATTATAGGGTTCAGTCTCCTTTTGAGGGTCAATTCGTGGTTTATGTTCTTCATTTAATAATATTCTGTGCATACAAATTGAAGGACTAATTCCTTTAATATCAGCTAAAGCCCAACCAAAAGCTCTTTAGTATTTTTTTAATGTATCCATTAATTTTTGTTCTTGAATTTCATTTAAGTCTGAGGATACAATTACTGGTAATGTTGAAAACTCTCCTAAAAATACATACTTCAAATGAATTGGAAGATTCTTTAATTCAAGTTAAGGGGGTTTTACAATAGTTGGAATTAATATTTCATTTTCTAGTGCAGTTGAATTGAGTGTTTCATATTTTTCCTGAATATAATAAGCTTCTTCACTTTCAATTTCTTAAAAGTTATCTTTTTCTACATCTTATTTTTCTTCATAATTTTCTTTGAAATATTCTTTTCTTAGATAATCATATATATCCATTCTAAAACATTCATCATCCTTTTCAGTTGATGGATATTTCATTGACTTTGAGATGTTAAAGGTTACTTCTTGTTCATTTACTCTCATAGTCAATTGCCCTTTTGAACGTCTATCATGGCTCTTCCTGTAGCTAGGAATGGTCTTCCTAAAATGATTGAAATTTCTTTATCTTCTTCCATATGTAGAATGATAAAGTCCACTGGAAAAATAAACTTATCAACCTTGACCAGAACATCTTCTACAACTCCCTTAGGATGTGTAATAGATCGATCAACTAACTTTAGAGTTACAGAAGTTGGTGATATCTCTCCAATTTATAATCTTTTAAAAGTTGATAGAGGCATCAAATTTATGGAAGCTCCCAAATCACATAATGCTCGCTCATAAAAGTTTTCACTAATAGCACATGGGATAGTGAAACTACCAGGATCTTTAAGTTTTTCAGGAAGTTTTCTCTGAATTATATCACTACACTCTTCACTGAGTGCAACAGTCTCATGATCTAGTAACTTCCTCTTTTTGTTGAGTATATCCTTTATAAATTGAACATAATCAGAGATTTGTTCTAAAGCTTCAACAAAAAGAATATTTATTGACAATTTTTTCAAAATGTCTAAGAATTTAACAAATCTTTTTCCTTTATCTTGTTGCTTTAATCTTTGAGGAAATGGTGGAGGTGATTTTTCAACAGTATTTTTCATAGGTTTCAGAGGAAAATCAGGACATAAACTTTCATTTTCTCCTTCAGTTTCTTCTTTTTCCTTTTCAATTACAGTTTCTTTTTGAACTCTTGATTCCAACTATTTTCTACTTCTCAATTGAATAACCTTAATTTGTTCTTTTCCTTGATCTTTAGGATTTACTTTAACAGTGCTAGGTAAAGTTCCAACAGGTCTATTGCTTAGTACAAAAGCAATTTGCCATAATTGGTTTTCTATGTTTTAATAGCATTTCCTCGATTTTGTAATTGATTACCCATATTCAAAACTAATTCTTCCATAGACAACTTCTTCTCCTTAAATTGGGAATTATTATAAAAACCTGGTGGATTAGAAGGTCTATAATTGAAATTACTTTGATTGTTTATATTTCCTAATGGGTTTATTGGATTGTTCCCCCATTGAGGATTACCATTATTTTTTTTATTATTCCAATTAAAGTTTGGACGATTCTTCCAACCTGGATTATAATAGTTTAAATAAGAATTATTTTGTCTATTATTTATTAAATTTATAGTTTCATATGAAGATTGAGCATCTACGATTTGTCCTAATGAATTTTCTTCTAATACAGGAGGTGTTTGAGAACGATTTATTCCGTATTGATCTATTTTCTTTGAAAGAGCAAGCAATTCGAGAAACTATCATAGTTAAAGCATCAGAATGATGAATACTGGCTACTCTCTTAGGATTTACCCTTTCAGCATGCCATTGAAAATTATTGGTAGCCATTTCTTCTATTAACGCATAGGCTTCTTCAAAAGGTTTAGACATTAGTGATCCACCAGTAGCAGCGTCTATTATAGATCTAAGAGACCCTACTAATTCATTATAAAATGTTTGAATAATTAAACAAGCTGGTAAAGCATGATGTGGACATTTCCTAAGAAGTTCTTTAAATCTTTCCCGCATTCATGTATCGATTCTCCCTCATACTGAGTAAAAGATGTGATGTCGTTTCTAAGCTTAGCAGTCTTAGATGGTGAAAAATATTTCGATAAGAATTTTTATGAAAGTTCTCCACAAATTCTAATAGATCCAGGTGCTAATGAATTGAACCAAACCTTAGCCTTATCCCTTAGCGAAAAAGGAAAGAGTCTAAGTCTGACAGCATCATCCGACACTCTGTCATACTTAAAAGTAGCACAAAGTTCTAAGAAACTTACAAGATGTAAATTATGATCTTCATTTGAAGTTCCACCAAATTGATTATTTTGTACCATTTGGATAATTGCAGGTTTAAGCTCAAATGAATTAGCGGCTACATCATTATTTTGGATAGTTAAGTGAATTTCATCTAATGTAGGGTTAGCGTAATCTCTTAATGGTCTAGATTGATATTCATTTTCTATTCTTTGGTTGTTTATGTTATTTTCCATTGTTTCAGAATTTATAGATTCTTTTCTCTGTTTTCTAATTCTCCTAACAGTGCGTTCTTATTCCGAATAGTAGGGTATAAGATTTTTAGAACCAAATTTGCGCATACAATCGTAAACAGTTCACAATAAAACAATTAACTAAATAAGTTGCAATTCTAAAAAGGTTTTCTAACAGTCCTAAATTGTATGTTACTTTAATTATGTTTTTCCCCAGCAACGGTGCCAAAAACTTGAACCGCGATTTAAAATATACTTATATATTTAAGAATTCGACACCACTATTAAAAGATATAAATCCTCAGCAACAGTGCCAAAAACTTGTCCAGAGCATAATTTTAATTTTTGTAACAATTAAATATTATAAACTTTTTATCGCAGTGTTACCTTTAAATGCAAGTATAAGCATTGCTCAAGTAATACAGGGCTCTAGTGGAGTCTTGGTTATCGATCCCACAGGGAAAAATATTAAAGCCTTACTAGGATTATATTAACCAAGTTAAAATTACAATTAAATCGAATCTACCTATCTGTCACTAATATGCAATCGATAATAAAGTTCTTATATCTAAACTAGTTCTACTAACAGATTACTAATACTACTAAAGTTAAGTTCAAGTATATATATTAGTAAGAATCTTTCTCCTTTGTTAAGATATTTAAGTGAAATGATAATTAGAATTAGTTTTATATGTGTTGAGCCAAATAGGAGTATTCCTATTCTTTACCCTTTGGTCCATGCATAAATATCATTGACTAATCCTATACTTGGTTACTGAATTTGCAGCTAGGCTCGGAGGATATCGGCTCTCACTTCGGAGCTCCCACGTTCCCCTCACCTGAGGGCTAACAATCTACACCTCAACACCCAAACGATAGGACCAAATTGAGGATTTTAGCCTGTCACTCTAAAATCTCCAATTCTACGTCCGATTAATATTATTTCGCTATTTATTTGCACTTCTCCTTTCAAGGATTTACTCATCTACCTTTCAAAGAAAAATGTGATATATACTAGTTAAGAATTCTTAGCCCACGGTCAGGTCTTAAAAATTCTTCACTAATTTTAACAATACAAATGACCAATTTTTATAGTAAAGTAAGTTTAGGTATAGTATCATCACAACTTCTTTATATTTTGTTTAATAGACTAATTCATTTAATCATTTCACAAAAAAACATCAAAACAAGGAGAAAGACAAAACAACTACTCAGAATTCATGCAAAGGATGCAATAAAACTTAGATTTCATATAATAAAGTAAAGTTCTACAAACTATAGTAAATAACAATACTTATCTCGAATTCCTCCCCAAGCAAACTCCTTGAAGTTCCTCTGAATTTCTTCCTTTCTTACAACACACGGAATTTTCCTTTAAAATGGCAATGCAGAAGAGATCTCTCACTTCCCTTCCACTCTTACAATCTCTCGAAGAATTCCTAACAAAATCTATATTTGAACTCACTACTCACTAAATAACAACACTAATGACTCACTAATTGACTCTTTAGAACACTTTTGACTCACTAATAATCACATAGGAGACACTTTTCTCTACCTAATTGGTTCCTTTTAAAGTTGTAGAAGAGTCTCTAAGGGTTTTGCAGGCACCCCTTCGAAAATCGTCCATATTCGATGTATTTTTGGAAAGAACCATTGATCTCGCTGCCGGCGGCCTTCTAGAAATAGTACTTTTAAATAGGCCCGTCGTCGGCGGCCTTGATCTCCGTCATCGGCGGCCTTCCTTGGAATTAATTTTGAACTCTCAGGAAAATCATGCCATCGGTGCCATCGACCTCGCCGTCAGCGCCCTAGGTCAATTTTGCATAATTTGGTCCTTTTTGCTCCAAATTCGCTCATTTTTCCATATTTTTGCTCCTTTATCCCTAAATCTTCATACCTTTAGAAAAACACCAAAAATACCCTTCTTTAAAGTGCAATATCATCAAAATCAGTATAAAATAGGCATGAAAATTTTAACATTTTTTCCTTGGGTCATTAAGTTGAGGATTTATGTCACAATAGGTAAGCAACCTCAAAATTCTATGGCTTGTTATTTGTACTACGAAAATGATTTGTTGTTGTAGATTCATTTGCTCTATAAAAAATGTTCTTGTGGCTGCCTTCGTCGTTCTGCCCACAATGTTTGCTCCAAGTTCCTTGTTGTAGTTTGTGTAGTTCCGCAGTTTCAAGGTGACTTGTTGGATTCTACAGGCGTTATATTAAAGACTTTTCAAAGATTTCAAAGTCTTTATGTCTTTTACTGGAAAAAGATGTGATTTTTTATTTTGATGAAGAATGCCTAAAAGCTTTTGAAACATTAAAAGAAAAATTAAACACTGCACCTGTTTTAGTTTCACTAAACTGGGAAAAGCCATTTGAATTAATTTGTGATGCTAGTGATTATGCTATTGGAGCTGATTTAGGTCAGAAATATGATAAGAATTTTAAAGTAATTTACTATGTTATTAAAACTCTTAATGAAGCTCAAGTTAATTATATCACTACTGAGAAAGAGTTATTAGCTATAGTATTTGTTTTTGATAAATTTTGATCGTATTTAATTGGAACAAAATGTGTGGTGCACACTGACCATTCTGCTATTAAGTATTTAATGAACAAGAAATATGCAAAACCGAGAGCGATAAGGTGGATTCTTCTTTCTTAAGAATTTGATTTTGAAAAAATAGATAGGAAGGGTGCTGATAATCAAATTGCTGATCATCTCTCCAGGCTTGATTTTGAAAAATCTCTCTGCCTTGAAAAACAATTTAATGAACATTTTCCTGATGAAAAATTATTCACTATCAATGAGTGGAGTGTTCCATGGTATACCGACATTGTAAACATTATCGTCAGTGATATTTTACCCTATGGTTTGACATACTAAGAGAGGAAAAATTTTTTGTCTGAAGCTAAGACTTATTTTTTGGAAGACCCATTTTTATATAAACAAAGAAAGGATCTGATTATTCGAAGATGTGTGCCTTTAGAAGAATCTTATGAATATTCAAAAAAGTGATAATTCTGATTATGGGGGACATTTTGGTGTTGATAAAACTGCACATAAAATCTTACAATCTGGATTTTATTGGCCTACAATTTTTAAGGATGTTAATTTCCAATATTATTTTAAGGATTTTAATTTCCAATATTATTTTAATACTTGCCCTAATTCTTATTTTCATTTATGAGTCTTATGGAAGAGAATTTTGAGAGCCAAAAACTTAACTCTGAAGCAAACAAGATATATATTTTAATTATTTTATAATATGGGTTTCTACGCAAGTATCCATATCGTTTATCAAGTAATATAAGACTTTCTCATTAAGCCCCGAGATATCGAACCCACAGGAAAATTTCTAAAATTAAAAAGAAATAAGAAAAGTAACTTTTTACTTTTTAAATTTATTTTGTAAAGTATGTTTTAAAATAGATAACTTAAAATTTTGTTTTTGATATTTTCTTTTTAAGAAAAAGTAAAGCAAGCAATTAAAATTAATAAGACTACTAGACGATATGAAAGCAATAAGAATAAAATATATTTTCCTCTTTTAATGAATCAGTAATAATTATGAAATTTTGTTGTGGAAGTATCTAAATGTGTTGTGCTAAATAGAAGCAAATATATTCTTTACCCTTACTTGGTTCTATAAAGAACATTGGTTAATTTGAAGCTTGAAATTTTGTAGATGGGTTAGGCAGGGAAGATACCAGTTCTCACTCTAGAGTTCCTGGTGCGACTTTTTTAATTTGTAAAAATTAATGATCTCAGATTTAGATTTATATATTGATTTAGATGATAATGAGTCACATAATTAATGCAACTATACGTATCGCTGAAGTAATACAGGGCTCTAGTGGAGTCCTGGAATATCAGTCCCACAGGGAGGTTTTAATTTTATGGCGTATCACAAAAATCACTTATCAAATCACAACACAATTGCAAGTGGTTTAATTCTTAAAGTAAAGACAAACAAATTCAGTTACTATTTCTACCAAAGCACGTTCTAAACTCTAGCAAGTTAAATTAACACAAGACTAAATTTATAACAAAGTACAGTTGCAAGAAAGGGTTTTCCTCCTTTTCAATCATAATGTGATGATTATTGTGACATAGATCAGTGATACAAATGTATTGTGCCAAATAGGAGCATTCCTATTCTTTACGAGTGTATAAAGAACATTGGCTAATCCTAAGTTTAGTCCCCAAATCTGTGGTTAGGCTGAGAGGATAATGGCTCTCACTCCAGAGCTCCCACTTCCCTTCACCTGAAGGCTAACTCTCGATTTAGTTTCTAAACATTATGACCAAATTGAGGATTTGAGTCTGTTGATACACCAAAAATATACACAATTTTTGCTATACAATTTTACCCATTTCTGGTGATATTGCACTTTAAAGAAAGGTATTTTTCATGATTTATTGCAGGTATGATGATTGTAGGTGATTGGAGCGAAAAGAAGCAAAAAGGAACGAATTAGGAGTGTAAAGGAGGAAAAGGGGAGAAAACAGCTTTTGGCGCCGCCGGCACCATTTTCCCGAGAGCCCCAGAATTAATTAACGATAGAGCGCCGCCGGCGCCCTATCGGGCGCAACCTACGCCCAATGTCGGTGCAATTCAAATTTGAAAAATTTTAGCGACTTTTGAAGAGATGCTTAAGGAAACTCTTGAGAATTCGTTTCTAACATATATGTAACTATTTTTGGATGAAAAAAGTGTAGAGTTTAGTAGGTTTTGGAGAGGGAGAGAAGTGTGTGTGAGTGGAAGAGAGTTAGGGTTTAGAAGAGAAGAGTGTAGAAGTGAAGATTTGAGAGGGATTCTTCTCTAAGGAGTCAAGGAGAAGGAGTAAAGTGAGAGATTGCTTCTTCCTTTCCATTCTAATGAGGGAATTGAGTGTTGCAAAGAAGAGAGAAAAAGATTCAAAGGAACTTCAAGGGATTTTCTTAGGGAAGAGAAAGAGATAAGTTGTATTTGCTATTGTGGTTTGTATGACTTTTCTTTTATATATAAAATCCATGTTTTATTGTGTCTTCTCTATGAATTCTAAATAGTCTCCATTGTCTTTCTTCTTGCATAGAGATGTGATGATGTGATGATGTGGATTTGAAGTGCGTTGACCTCATTTTTTATGAAGTCTTTTGCTTCCCTCTTTAGTACTTAGGATCTAGCCTTAGGCTTTTCCTTTGACTAATCTTAGAGGAATAGAAATGGAACCCACTCTTTAGAAATTTAAACTACATCTTAACTCCCTGCAAATCCCACAAGCTTGATTGTAGACCCCTAATCACCTAGAGGGTTGAAATCAAATGTGGAGGTTTAAAGGATGAGTTCCCTTTAGGACTTCTTGGCCTTAGGAATACCCTGGATGGCCTGGTCTGGTGAGGGTTAACTTGCACATACACTACACTCTCACACACAGCCTAAGTCCTAAAACCACACTCTCACCCAACTTGACTTCCTGACTCATGTAGGTAATTCATATGGATGGTCCTTAACCCCTAAGCCACTGGCTAAGAGGGTTAGGAACAACATAGTGAATACCTCAATTGAGTCCTCTCATGGCTCATATGGGCTTAATATGGCTTCATGGCTCAACTAAAGTAATTCCATTTTACACAAATTTGATCAATCTTCATTTCTCCAAAATTTCAATTTTTGACCTCCCGGGCCCTACACCTACTAAACCTACCAAAAGCCCTTGGAACTACCCAAAATTTACAAAATCACCTAAATTACCCAAAATTCCTTAAAATCAATCCTAAACATTTCCCCCCACTCAAATTGATCATCCATAGCTAAAAAATACAAAAAATTCCAAAAGTACCCCCCAATACCCTCCAAATACCCAAAATGCCATTCTTAGCACAAAAATCCAAAAATTCCGAAAACTTCGAAAAAATTCCAGAAAATCCCAAATATTCACAGTTTCATTTTTTTCAACTACACCATTGGGTAATTTTGCCAATTTAATCCACTTTTACCAAAACCCCCAATTTGGCCCATTTTAAACCCAAGTGAACCCAATGTCAAACCAAACCACCCCAATTGACCTCAGTTTTAGTCCAATTCAATTCTAAACTTCAAATCAACATCCCCAATATCAATTTAGATCAAATAAAAGTCCAATTTGATTGACATTTGAGCCCAATTTCAATTTGAAGCCTAAGGCCCAATTTTGGCCCATGACCTAAACCTAGCTCAAATCAATCCAATTCAACTCCAATTGGCTCCAACTCTTTTCTAAAGCCTTCCTAAAACCCCTATAAACAAAACACTAACTTGTTTTTCCCAAAATTTGAACCTAAACTCCACCCAAACCTGACCCAAAACCAAAATCCCTTAAATTGACTTAAGCTCAAACCTAACCTAAATGGGCCCAAATCCCAAAATTAGAGCCCAACCAAAGTTGGAAACTATTTGTGACACTCCCATGAACATTTTGCAACATTAATTTTACATCAAATCCAACTTTAGCGCAAGCTTAACCCAAGTTAGCCCAATTTGAACCACTTTGGCCCCTTTACCAAAAGACCCACATTAAACCCAATTCAATTCAAAATAACTTTAAACTTGTTCCAAACCACTCATGACACCTTCCTAAACTAAACCCAACATTTATTTGGCATGGTCCTTCACAAAACTTTCATCCAAAAGCCCATTTTAAAATCTAAAAGCCCACTTCCATAAAGCCTTTAAAAGCCCATTTGCACCAAAATTCTAAAGGCCCAAAACTTATTTCAAAACCCATATGACATCCTCATTGGTCAACCATTTGATAAAATCACCCCCCTATGTTTTATTTCATCATTTAAACAAACCAAATGTGGCCCCATGGAAATTTTCCATCAAAATGTCTAAAAATTCAAAACTCTTTTTCATATAATTGACCAAGCTTTGCCCTAAGCCACATGGAGCCATGAAGAAATGCATAAGCCACATACAAGCCATGGAAGCCACTTTCCACCTCACCAAGCCATTAATGGCAAGAGAAGGGGGTTCTTCTTAACCCTTTATTAAACCTTTTTAACCTCATTTATGCTACACTCGTAAACCATGCTTAGCCACCTCACCATGGATGGAGACTTCACCACTCCAATTCAGCTCGACCCAAATGATACCCTAAGCCCAAAACCAAGTCATGGGAGGGTGCACCCAACCCATTTGCATGAGTTGACCAAACCAAGCCTAAAATAGCCCTTTCCCCATATCATTTAAATCAAACCACTTTACACATGTCCAAAGCCAATTAAGTTCACCAAATCTCAGCCCTAACCCCACTGGTCAAGATGGTGACCTGACCCTGGCCGGCCAGCCACCACAGCCGCCGGAAACCCCATGGCCGAGAGCTCCATGTGAGTAAAAAAAATTCAAAACTCACCTGCTGAGCTGTCCCATGCCCAATGGCCATTGCAGCTCTTCTTCTCCTCCCCTGAGCAGCCGATCCCAGCTTCAAACCCCCCTGGGAAGCCCTCTAGCCATTCCTATTTAAACACCACCACCTCTCGGCCAAAAAAAGAGTTGAACCAAAACTTACCAAAACTCTGCCAAAATCATTACAGACCCCTATCCAGACATAGAGAACATGATCCCCACTGAAATCCAGCCCTAAAACCCTCTCTGTGAGCTCAAGTTCTAAGTTGAAAATCCACTCAAAAAATAGGACACTTCACCACAGTGAGCCAATCCCCAAATTGATTGGTCCTACAACTTCACCAGACTAAGAGGAGAAGTTCCCCAACAAAAGCCCCCTCACTGTGCCAGCCATCGCTTCCGACCTCCAAGCTTTGTGATCGGCCTTGGTCACTTTCATACTTAGATAATTCCCGAGAGCCAGATACTTCATCTGGAGCTTTCCTGGACTCAATCAAAGGTGACACAACTCTCAGATCGAAGCTTCACTTCTCTGAGCAAAGGAATGAACTCACTCTTCCTCCTGAGCTTCCAGCGATTCTCCATTTTGTTTAGGTTAATTTCATAGCCTATAAACTGTATGGATTTGTTTGTCTCTTCAAGGCGAATCCGTAGAGCATAAGAACATGAAAATCCATTGAGAATCGAGTGAGATCTTAGGGTTTTAGTGTGGACGGTCACGGAAGCACACGAGTCGTAGACGATGACTAGGAGCCGTTGGATCACGCGTGTATCGAGTGGACGGTCGAGATCAAGTCGGATGGCACAATGGTACATGAACCGCGGGATGTGTGGCTGCTGACTCAAGTGGCAGCGTCAAATGGGAGCGCGACACGTAGGGGTTTCGGAGCTGCCGAGGATGACGCAGTGCCGCGTAGATAAGTAGATAAATCCCTATTTTCCGAATTAATTAAATACCCATAACTTAGAAAATTCATATCTTTGCATTGAAAAATCACAAAAATAAAATAAAAATACCCTCTTGCTCAGTGAATAGAGGAGAAAAATGTGGAAAAGAAATCAAATTAATTGGATGAGTATTTTATTTTTAAAAATTTATTTACTATTTTTAGTATTTTGATTCTTCATTGACATAAACAATTCACCATGGCATGAGACCATAGGGCTTTTGAAGCCTCTAATCTTGAGAACATTCCCTGAATTTTTCAAGGTCAGAGGTCATCTCCGTGAAAAGTTATTGAATTTTCAAGTTCATGTTACTATTTTAGCTATTTTAATTCCAATAATTAGCATGTTGTAAAATAAATTCTAGAAAAATTTGGTGATGTTTCTTAGGACCAGAGGACCCTATGAAAAATATATTTTGAGTTAATTCTTACATAATAACCTTAATTGGCCTAAACCCCTAAAATTGAATTTGATTTAATTAGGGTTAACCACACATCAAATTGACTTAAAAATAATTCTTCATTACTCTTTAGGGTCAGAGGAACCTTATATAAAATTTTGAAATCAATTGGACTTGATTAGCCCCACCAAATGAGTTGGTTAAGCCTCATAAGCAAAATGGAACTTTAAAAATTCATAACTCCAAAAATACTTTCCAAAAATTCACAAAAATGATTTTGGAGCTTCTCTGATATTAGGGGAGTTCAGGAAAAATAAAATTGGAATTTTCTAAAAAATTTGATTTTCCACAATATTTTAATATTTTAATAATTAAAAAATAATAAATATCAAAAAAATATTAAAAATCATAAAAATGTCACATTTTGACTCCTAATCTCTTAGGAACAAACCAAATATTTTTCCTATGTCCCTAGTGTAAGATATTGAATTTTAAAAGCTTAATGTAATTTTTAATATTAAAAAATAAATTTTTAACCTTTTTCACAAAAATAATTCTAATAAATCAAAGAAAAATCAAAAAATTATAAAATTTCTTCCTCTAAACTCCTTGAGGTCAGAGAGATTTAAGAAAAATATAAAATCCATTTTTCAACTTTAATTTTATTTTATAATTAATTAATACTCTAAAACTTAAAAATAATTATAACAAAAAAAATATAATTCAAAAAATCACTAAAATTAGTCCAAGTGGTCATCTGATCATTAGGAATATCCCATAATTTTCTTAAGAATAGAAACTTTTCCTTGGTCATGTTGTTGAATTTTCTTTAAAAACCCCTATTTTCTACTAAAAATAATTATATAAATAAATTAAATTCAGAAAAATCACATTTTCTTCTCTAATGTCTTAATTGACATGTGAGTGAGGTGACATAAAAATTTTAAATTCATTTGCGCTCAATTTAGTGAGTTATAAAATAAATAAGCTTAAAAGGGCATAAAGGTAATTAAAAAATTTTAACCCTTAATTAAAACTTTAGGTTTATTCAAAATGGGGGGTAAAATATTTGATTTTAATTTTCTCTTGGATGATTGAAACTTAGGGAAATTAAGGGGTAGAAACCCATTAAACACTTTGAAAATATCAAAAATGAAACTTTAATTAATTAAATGATTTAGATGTTGTAAAGAATATATTTAAATTTGGATTATTAAAATAGTGGATATTATTAAGAGGATATATATTCTTTAATTTAAAAATCCCTAAATTAGTCACTTTAATAATATTTAATTCTTAATTAAAAATTAAAATAATAATCAAAATTAACAATTAAAAATAAAATTAAAACGAAAATTAAATTAAATTAAATTAAATTAAATTAAAATTAAATAAAATTAAATAAAATTAAATAAAATTAAATAAAATTAAATTAAAATTAAATTAAAATTAAAATAAATTTAAATTAAATTAAAATCAAATTGAATTAAATTAAATTAAAATCATTTAACAACAAACCTAAATGAAATCATTAAGAATTAAATCAAAACATATCAATAATTTCAACACCTCTTTCTATCTAAGTAAATTTAAAACATGAATATCAATTTGGAATACTAAGATAACTAAAATGCAAAGATTTAAATTAAATCTAAAATAATTTGAACACTATTCCAAACTTAAAATTATTAATTAAAACCTCATAATTAAATTAAAATACTTTAAAACATTAACTCAAACTTTTAATTAATTATGATTAAGATTCTCGATAAACCAACTTGCCCTTAAAGGCTTTAATTATTATAACTCTTAAATAGAGAATTAAGTGAATTGTCACTTCATCCATCAGGTAATCAAATACCTAAGTTCACTGAGTAAGAAACAAAGTTTAACTAAACTCCTGGATGATTAATTCATCTGTACAACTAAATTCACTTGGACTCAAAACAATCCCAGAAATATTGAAAAGATGTTTAGGACTTGTCCTAAGCACTTCCTCAATATGAAGGGATGTTTTAGAAGAATAATTGAATCTAATTGTTCAAGAACAATTGAATCTAATTGTTCTTTGATGAAGAAAATCATCCTTAAAATCAAACCAAGAACCTAGACATCATAGGAGATGACTAGTTATAGGATTAGGAATTTGATAGACAACCAAAACCCTTTCCCTTAGCTTTACCTAGGTATCTGTTGAAATATTTAAATGCCTTAACATGTGTTTTAAGTGCAGCTTCGGATGACGAGAAGACCCTCCAGGTATGCTTTTATCTTATTGCAATTTACTTTATTGCAATTTACTTACATGCACTGTACTTTACTTTTCTTGCATGATAAATAAAACTGTTGCATGAAAACCAAAACCTTTAGGGTAGTCCCTGAACTGAAACAAAAACTAAATTAAAAATCATTGCAAGATAAAATTCACCGCCACAACATTTCAAAATATAAAACAACTCAAAATTTAATCACAAACAGAACAACAAAACTACAATCACAACTAAATTAAAATGTCTCATTGAATGATCAGGAATACCTCGAATGTTGTAACCCACGTATTGCTAACGGGATTTCCCAAGGTCTAAATGAAAGTGTGGAACTCATTCAGCTGAGTTTAGCAAATTCATCCTGGACTAAGTGAATTCGATGAAAATAACTGTGCCGGGATGACGGAACCGTGGGATCTTAATCGATTCTATTTAATTAACTTTAAGATTTGTTTTAATTAAAATATTAAGCCATCTCAATTTTCAACCTTTCTAAACCAGAACACTTTTCTCTTATCCCCTGATTTTAACATTCTAAAACTAAAACTCTACAACAACAAGGAGCTCGAAGCACGGTGGGCAGCACGACCATCTTCGTCAGCAAAACTTGTGTCTACATCAGCTAAACTATTCTTTAGTTTAAATAACCAAGCCATAGGATTTAAAGGTGGTTTGCCTAGTGCAACATAAATCCTCAACTTCTCATTAGGCATCTGTATAATCATGTTATGTAAATTAAGCCCTAACCGGTCTTAGGATTCCGAGGTAGTCGTTCGGTACGACATAAACCCTCACATCTTTGAGGTTATTTGTATGATTATGTCATACTAATATAAGTCCTAATTAATAAAAAATTAGCAGGATTGCAACATTAAATAAACTCCAAAATTGAAGCCAAATAATAGGATAGTTTGGGAAGTTGCCAAGATTCTTTTTGGATCCTCAGCTTCTCCTACTTTTCTTCCTTTGAACTCCTGAAATTAACTGTTCCAAATTTTATCCATTCCTTATTGAAAATCCAAAATTAAATCCTTTGAAAATCTTAAACTTTGAAATTCTTGAGAGCAAAACCACTGATCATTATCGAGAGTTTTCTTAAATGATTCACATCATTTAAGATGTAATTAACTATAGGGGCTTACCCTTATAGGGAACTATAAGAACCCAGGAAATATAAACCCTACTTAATTCCTTTATATTAAGCAGGAGAACTTGTCGGCTTATAAAATTAGTTCGCAGACCAAATGAATGTCACAAATCTTCTAGTTTATTTAATCGAGCCCCATCATCAAGCAGTGTGTCTATTCTTCGGGATAGATACACTAGCTCGTGATACTCATGCTCGTTTATATAAACTATTTGGGATGTGAGATCGGTTTGATTTCATATCTTAAAATCTTCAAATTAAAAAATTATTTTCAAAATCAAATACTACTTTTCAAATTATTTATTTAAATTAAATTAAAAATTCACCGATAATTTCTGTAAGCGATCCCCTTTCCAAAATACAACACAAACCTAAAAATATGCCGACAACTTCTGGCGACTCCGCTGGGGATTAGTTCCTCTCTCCATTTTGATCAGATAGTTTTGCTTTCATAAATCGGTAGTGAGTCCATGCCCCTTGTGAACCAAATTACCAATCTTTCCGTTGGAATACCCCGTTCATTTCTGTCTTGAACGAGTATAGCCAACTCCTCTCGGATTTAGGAGCCACTGTTTAGACACCCTAAACAGAGAGGTTTCGAGATCCTTTTACCTCTTTTCTGAGGTGGGGTGGACCCCCAATAGGTGTTAGTTTAGGAGCGGTCCTTCGAGTCGAGAAGTCTTGCATAAGACTTTCTCTTCCTTACCAATTCTAAATCGGGCCCTTTACCTTTTCTATAACCTTTTTTTCCTTTAATCGTTTTGTTTCAAACAAACAAACCTCCTAATAAATAATCTCTTTTAAAAATTAAAAATATACTAAGATAAATGAAAATGTGTTCGGACTCTTTCTTTTTCATCCTAAACTTTACGACGAAAAGAAGCATAATTCGGGACTGACATTCAGAATCTGCCCTGCAGAAAATGACTGCCCCAAAGTTAATCTTCTCCTTCACTAATGGAATGGACTTTGCCGTTTACCAGGAAGAGCTGCCCGATAATGGGATCATCCGTTTCGGATAAGGATTCTCTAACACAGATATCAAGTTTGCTGATGTCACTCTCTTCACACTAATGGACAAAGTGTCAGAAACTGAAAAGCCCGTGATTGAGTTCAATCTGAAATCGACTCAAGAATTCCCTCCCCGCAAAGGATTCCACTAAAAGGAGTACTACCGTTTGTGAAGGACCGGCTCGTCTCTACCCCCACCGGCCTAGTCATCTCTCGCACCTACCCCGACTTCTACCGCGATCGAAGGGGAAGGAAATCCAAGTCTCGTGATGAGCCCGTCACCATGGAGGGTACAAATTTTGCTACAATACCATCTATTTTCGAGATCGGGTCCGAGCTCAAGAGTCGCACCCCTAACTCGAACTCAAAGGAGAAATAAGCCGAAAGATTGCCGGACCGAGAAAGCTAAAGCCGCCGAAGTTGCTTTTTAGAAGAAATTCCTAAGGAAAGAGAAGAACTGCCTGAGTATATACCTCTGTTGGAAGGGAGCAGGTTTCACCCTCTCTCTGCCTCATTAGATGAAGAGAATGTCCGTAGGATCGCCACTGCATTACCCTAACCTGCTGATCTATAAAAAAATACCTATTTATTTATGTCTTAATTCTTATCAATTTCTAAGGATATTATGCTTTAATGAAAGGTATTTTCTGTGTTTTTGGATGTAGGTAATATAAAAAGGTCTAAGAAGGATAAAAGAGCAAAAAGGAGCAAAAATGGAGCAAAATACCAAAAGTATAAAAAAATATGGCCTGGCGCCTAGGCGCCAGAAACTGGCGCCTAGGCGCCAGAAACTGGCGCCTAAGCGCCAGACTCGATACGAAAACCGTTATGTTTTCGACAACGTTCGATCGCTTATTTTGATGGAGTGAGCGGCTATCGGATATTCTGTAAGGCCGGCGCTGTTCCTGATAATGTGACATGTGATACATTGCATTTGGACACTCCAAAATAGTTTTAATCGCGAAGTGGTGTGAGCCAAAGTGAAGAGGTGCGAAGAACTGGACGCGGTGTCCGGCTCCTAGGCGCCAGATTCCGGCGCCTAGGCGCCAGACCGACCTTCTAGAAGATTCACTGAATGTGGACATGTTTTGAAGAGGTGCCTCAAGGCAACTCTTGAAGCCTATAAATATAGGTCCATTTCTTCAGAAACGTGCCCCTCCCATTGTACCCCTTTCTCTTATCTACTTTAGGATCTCTCATCCTTAGAGAGAGAATTAGAGAGAGAAATTTACGGCCAGTTTTGTTTAGTTTAGTGAGTTTATTTTCAAGTTATCGCATCCGGAGTTCATTACACTCGTGGAGTCGTAGGAATCGAAGTTCTGTAGAAGAAATATTTGAGATAAGTATATTTTTACATTTTATTCAAAGTTTAATTATCATGTTTTGTTATTTATTTTCAATGTGTTCTGAGTAGATAGTTACTTTCTTACTTCAATTATGAAGAGATAGATAAGATAATATAAAGATTCGATGGAGAATTAAAATTCAAAATATTTTCAAAATATTGTGATGACATTAATATCTGATCTTACTTTACTTTTTAAATCGGTCGTTCGAATTGTTAAAACTCGTCGAAGAGTTCCGAGACCTCGAAGGAGAAGAACTCTTAACTTGTAAATGTCACATGAATCCTTTCGTAGTCGAATGGCGTCATGTGCGGGCTATTCATGGTGAAGTGCAAATAAATAGGAAGATAATATTTAAAAGGCGTAGAATTGATAAGTTTTTAGAGTGACAGACTAAATTCTTATAATTTGATTTATAGACTAGGAAAGGGTCACTAGTAGGACCGACCATAGCCACCCTTGAACATCTAGAAGTGTGAGCCTAGATTAATCCATTCTACTAACAATACATCCAGACCTATTCTATAAATTAGTCAATAGTCTTTGCGCCTGGATCAAAGGGTAAAGAATATGAATGCTTCTATTTGACACAATACCATAAATCAAATTCTCCAACGAATATTAAATTATCTTAAAAATCTGAGATTAATTGAAGGAAAGAAAGTTGTTTATTTTATATAGAATTCATAAAATCATTATCTTATTATTGTTTTCTTTATTTGCATCTAGTAAATTAATAGTTATTTATATTCAAATTAAAAGATAAAATAAAAATATTTTTACTATTTTATTTCGCTTTCACTTCATAGAAAATTTATTTCTATAAATCTTCCCTGTGGGATCGATACTGGGGTCTTTGTTTAAAAACCCTATATTACTTGAAACGATATATATACTTGCGTAGTACCCCTAGTGTGTAAAAATTTTTCTAAATTATATAATATTAATTTTATACACTAGCCGCTATTTATAAATTAAGTCAAAGTTTTTGGCTATCTTTTAGAAGAAAACATTACTGTATTAAGCGCGGCTCGGGTCAAGTTTTTGGCGCCGTTGCCGGGGAAGGAACTGAAGTAAGGAAGAAAGAAATAGAATAGTTTAAATTTTATATTTATTGCTTGTTTTGTGCGAAGATTTGGTTCTGAAGGATTAATACCTTTAGATTCTGAATTGGAAAAAAAATTAGAAAAGTTAAAAAGGGAAAACAAATTAAAAAATTTTAAGAAATGGCTACTTTACAAAATCCAATTGAACTTAATGATCAAAATGTTTATAAACCAATAAGGGATTATGCTAACCCTAGAGTTGATGAACTTCATAGTAGTATTCAAATACCCACTGTAGATGCTAATTCTTTTGAACTTAAACCGTCTATTATTCAAATGGTGCAAAACAATCAATTTGGTGGATCACCAAATGAGGATCCAAATTTACATCTTGTTAGTATTTTAGAACTTTGCGCTACCTTTAAATATAACAATGTTTCTGATGATGCTAAGACTTAGACTCTTTCCTTTTTCTTTAAGAGATAAAGCAAAGATGTGGTTAAACTCATTAAAACATGGGCTAAAATGGCACAAAAATTCCTTGCTAAATATTTTCCTCCTTCTAAAACTGCTAAATTAAGAAATGATATTACTTCATTTAGTCAATTTGACGGGGAGACAATATATGAAACTTGGGAAAGATTTAAAGAACTATTAAAAAAATGTCCTCATCATGCTTTACCCGATTTTGTCGATTATTCAAACATTTTATAATGGATTAATTGGATCTTTAAAATCAATTATCGATGCTGTCATGCTGGAGGTTCTTTAATGTCTAAATCATTCGAAGAAGCTTACACTTTAATCAAGAAATGGCTAATAATAATTTTTAATGGCCTTCTGAAAGGATTAACCCTAAAAAGATGGCCAGTATTCAAGATAACGAAGCCTTTTCTATCTTAGCTTCACAAGTTGCAACAATATCTAAGAAATTAGATAATTTTGTAGTTAATATTTTGCATAATAACTCTGCTAATATTGAAGATTCTCAAACTATTGAAACTTTACAAGCTATTGCAAGTAAAAATAATCCTTATTCAAATTATTATAATCCCGGATGGAAAAATCATCCTAATTTTAATCGGAATAATTCACAACAACAATGGGGAAATAATCAATCTCATCCCATCGGAAATTGGAATAATCAAGTTAATTCAAATTATAAACCTCCTGGATTTAATAATCAACAGAAAAAGTTATCAATAGAAGAATTAATTATGCAAATGAATAATCAATTACAAAATCAAAATACTGTTATTCGTAATATTGAAAATCAAATTGGACAATTTGCTACTTTAATTAATAACAAACCTGTAGGAACACTTCCTAGTAATGTTGAAATTAATCCAAAGAAAACTGGAAAAGAACATGAACAAGTTAAAGTCATGCAACTTAGAAGTGGAAAGGAATTAAAATAAAAATTGCAGTAATGAAATCGAAAAAGAGATCGAGGTCAAGAGATCGAAAACCTAAAGAAACTCTCTCTCCTAATCAAAATCGACCGTTATACTCGTTAATGTGGAAGTTTAAAAACCACCACCACCTTTTCGTCAAAGACTAAAAAGCAGAAACTTGATCATCAATTTTCTAAGTTCTTTGAAATTTTTAAGAAACTTACTATTAACATACCTTTTGCCGAAGCTTTGGAACAAATGCCAACTTACGCAAAATTTATGAAGGATATTTTAAGCAAAAAATGAAAATTTGAAGCTTTTGAAACTGTTGCATTAAGTGAGGAATGTAGTGCAATAATTCAAAAGAAATTACCCGAAAAGCTTAAGGATCCCGGAAGTTTCACTATACCTCGTGCTATTGGAGAAAAATTTTGCGGAAAAGCTTTATGTGATTTAGGAGCAAGTATTAATCTCATGCCATTTTCTATCTTTCGAAGATTCAATTTAGGAGATATTACTCCCACCACTGTAACTCTTCAGTTAGCTGATAGATCTATCACTTATCCTAAAGGCGTTATAGAGGATGTCCTTGTTAAAGTGGATAAATTTATCTTCCCTGTAGATTTCATAATACTTGACATGGAAGAAGATAAAGAGATACCTATTATTTTAGGAAGACCTTTTCTAGCTACCGGACGAGCTATGACTAATGTGCAAAAAGGAGAATTAACCATGAGAGTCAATGATCAATAAATTAAATTCAATGTTCTTAAATCAATGAAGTACCCTGTTAAAGAGAAATGTTATCGAATGGATATAATTGATTATTTAATTGAAAAACATTATCAAGAAAAATGTAAAGTTATTTCTGAAGAAAAATTTGAATTTTTAACTGATGAAGAAGAAGTAGTAGATGAAGAAGAGACTCATTTTATTAAAGATAATTGGGAAACTTTAGACATAACTCAAAATGATATACTTTTACCCTCAATTAAAAAAGCATCTGAACTGAAATTAAAAATGTTACCTTCACATTTAAAATATGCGTTTCTTGGAAATTCGTTTACTTTACCTGTTATTATTTCTTCTGAACTGAGTAAAGATTAAGAAGAAAAATTACTAGGTGTATTAAAGAATTATAAGAAAGCTTTTAGTTGGACTATTGCTGATATAAGAGAAATAAGCCCTTCCATTTACATGCATAGAATTTTAATGGAAGAAAATTGTAAACCTACTATAGAATCACAAAGAAGATTAAATCCTATCATGAAAGAGGTTGTTAAAAAAGAAATTATTAAGTGGTTAGATGCTGGTATTAATTATCCTACTTCAGATAGTCAATGGGTAAGTCCTATTGATTGTGTTCCGAAGAAAGGAGGTGTAACTGTCATTGTTACTGATAAAAATGAACTTATTCCTACAAGATAAGTTACCGGATGGTGAATTTGTATCGACTATAGGAAATTAAATAAAGCCACTAGAAAGGATCATTTTCCTTTATCTTTCTTGATCAAATGCTCGATAAATTAGCTGGACACTCATATTTCTGTTTTCTGGATAGATATTCTGGTTATCATCAATTACTTATTGCTCCTGAGGACCAAGAAAAGAAAACATTTACAAGTCCTTATGGAACATTTGCTTTTAGAAGAATGCCTTTTGGTTTATGTAATGCGCCTGCAACTTCTCAAAGATGTATGATGTCAATATTTTGTGATTTGATTGATAAAGGAATTGAAATATTCATGGATGATTTTTCAGTCTTTGGAACTTCTTTTGAATCTTGTTTAGAAAACATAGCCAAAGTTCTAAAAAGATGTGAAGAAAAAAATTTAGTTCTTAACTGGGAAAAATGTCAATTCATGGTCACAGAAGGCATTATACTTGGACACAAAGTATCACGAAAAGGGATGGAAGTAGATCAAGCAAAAGTGAAAATTATCACCGAATTGCAACCACCTACTATCATTATCGATGCGAGAAGTTTTCTAGGTCATGCTGGATTTTATGGAAGATATATAAAGGATTTTTCTAAAATTGCTAAACCTCTTTGTCATTTATTAGAAAAAGATGCATAATTTGAATTTAATGAAGAATGTATTAATGCTTTTAATATTCTAAAAGAAAAATTAATAACTGCACCTATTATTTTTGCACCTGACTGGAATAAATCTTTTGAATTTATGTGTGATGCAAGTGATTATGCAATTGGAGCTGTATTAGGACAAAAATATAAGAAAGTTTTCAAAGTTGTATATTATGCGAGTAAAACTCTCACTGAAACACAAAGAAATTACACTACCACCGAAAAAGAGCTTCTAGCTATAAGTATATGCCTTCGATAAATTTAGACCTTATCTTCTTGGTACTAAATGCATAGTTTATACCGATCATTCTGCTATTAAATATCTAATATCTAAGAAGGATTCTAAACCTAGACTTATAAGATGGGTTTTACTTCTACAAGAATTTGATTTTCAAATAAGTAGATAGAAAAGGAACCGAAAATCAAATTGCCGATCATTCGTCTAGAATTAAAAATGATATTATTTCGAAGAAAATGTAAATGAGAAATTCCCTGATGAATCTTTATATGTTATTCAAAGATACAAAACACAGTGGTATGCTGATATTGTTAATTATTTAGTTAGCAATATTTTACCTTATGACTAGGATAACAAATTTATTAAGAAATTTAAATATGATGCTAAATCTTATATTTGAGAAGAACCTCATTTATTTAAAATTGGTATAGATTCTATGATTCGAAGATGTGTACCTTATGAGGAAACTTTTGCTATTATTCAAAAATGTCATGATTCTGATTTTGGAGGACACTTTGGCATAGATAAAACTGCATTTTAAATTTTAAATTCTGGATTTTATTGGCCTACCTTATTTAAAGATGTGAGACAATATGTGAAAACATGTGATTGATGTCAAACGATGGGAAATATATCTAGGAAAGATGAAATTCCTTTAAACTATATATTGGAAGTTGAAATTTTTGATATATGGGGATTAGACTTTATGGGACCATTTGTTCCATCCTCGGTGTCAGGAACCAGAAAGAAGAAAGTCAATTCCAAGAAGGTCGGAACAGATAAAAGAAATTCCAAGAAAAGCAGAAATAGAGTTGGTACCTCAACGCCGAACATATGTATCGGATCCGAAGAGTCTTGTTGCCAAAAGCAACACTGGAGGACGTCCCTACGGAGACTATCCCCGAGGAGCATAGACATGCAGAAGAACGTGCTGGGGTTGAGCCTTACATCCCGCAGTATGTTACTAGACACCGAGGTTTTCAGATAATCCCGGAATACGAGCTGGAGAAAATATAATTAGTTGAGAAGAAAACCTTTGAATATTTTGAAAGAATTGGAAACAAGAGGGTCAACATCTTGGAAGGCCTCGAGCTATATACATATATTTTCTTAGATTATGAGTAACAACAAATTGTAGATTGCATCCTTGAATTACAGAAAATGGGTCGAGCTGGCCTCCTGAGAGAAAAGACGTATTCAGAACCCCGAAGATGAATTCCAGGGAAGGGAAGAGTAACAATCCAATGCGGATGTTGCTATAATTTTGCCATAGATATAAAAGGAAATCCACCAGGGATACTCCGTCGCAGTGAGGTGGATCCGATGCCAAGAATCATCAAGAGAATGGTGAAAAGGATGATAACATGGAGGGTACCGCTCGCAGTATCGCATACCCAATGTACCGCATTATCAACATCTACAAGGAAGGCGACCGAGTACCTCCGCATATGTACCATCATGACTTTGTTAGACCCTTTCCGCACGATGTGTCATTTGTCAACCAAAGTGCAACATCATGTTCGAGATCTGACCTCCGGATTGCAGGCCCCAGTGAGTTCCGAGGGCTGGTGGAGATACCACTACCGGTAGGTTCCGTCCTGGTGTTAAAAGGAAACGGAGCAGACGTTGCGAAGCATTGCATTCCAAGAGTGCCTGTGGAGTAGATCTCAGTTACTTTTAGAAGAACGGACGACACAAAAATGCCTTACCACTTTTAGCCGTATCCGTAATCGAGAGTCTTCGGCCCTACGAGTCGCGAGTTACATTGGCTATAAGCACACCTCCAATGCACATCCATGGAGCATTCCTGCCAAGGGTGGCTTGTAAGGTGATGTTATTACCCATGTTTCTTACTATTCAGACATGGATTTTTTACAGACACTTTTGGATGGATCAACGAGAATCTTACACAATCCGTTTTGGATTTACATGGATTGTATGAGACATAAAATTTCTGAGGAAAATGTCATCATGACTAGATCAAGTTGTATGATGTACTTTCAAGCAAATTGGAATGAAAACGACTACGTCATATTTTGCCTTCACCTCTTTTTGTGCAAATTGACTGGGAAATACCATTAGAGTTAAATGAACAAGGAATGAAGAACAGAAAAGAAAAGAAAATAAATGAGAATTTTTCCTAAAAATTTGAATATTAAAAGGAATTTCAAATTCACATGAACACTAAATAAACAACAAAAAAAGGGATCGTTAAAGGACAAACAAAATTAATCTAAATCTCAATTTGAATTCGGTTCTGAATCCTCTGATTCAAACCTTTCAGTTCTTCTCTCAATTGAAATCTGTTTGAAACTCTTTTGAAATTTGAATATTTTCCTCGACTTATTGCTAAGTCAAGTCTTTTCAGCTTGGCACACTTACCAACTCCTTTCGCCTTCTCTTCTCCGTGTCTTAGAGGATCGACTAGTTCTATTGGCACGGAGCCACGAACTTTGTTCGATTTTGTTCTGATGGCATGAGACTGGGTCCCTCTTCATACATGTAAATCTTTGAGATTGGAACCAGTTTCCATTTCTTATTAAATTCCGAGACTGGTACCTAAATTCCAGTTCTCTTCCTTCGAGGTCGGCACCTAAATTCTGACTCTCATTCGAGATCGATACCTAAATTTTGATTCTCTTTCGAATTGATACCTAAATTCCAATTCTAAATTCCGAGACTGGTACCTAAATTCTAGTTCTCTTCCTTTGAGGTTGGTACCTAAATTCTGACTCTCATTCGAAATCGATACCTAAATATCGATTCTCTTTCGAATTGATACCTAAATTTCAATTCTAAATTCCGAGATCGGTACCTAAATTCCAGCTTCTCTTCCTTCGAGGTCGGTACCTAAATTCCGACTCTCATTCGAGATCGATACCTAAATTTCGATTCTCTTTCGAATCGATACCTAAATTTCAATTCTAAATCTCCGAGATCGGTACCTAAATTCCAGTTCTCTTCCTTCGAGGCTCGTACCTAAATTCCGACTCTCATTCAAGATCGATACCTAAATTTTGATTCTCTTTCGAATTGATACCTAAATTTCAATTCTAAATTCCGAGACTGGTACCTAAATTCCAGTTCTCTTCCTTCGAGGTTGGTACCTAATTTCCGACTCTCATTCGAGATCGACACCTAAATTTCGATTCTCTTTCGAATTGATACCTAAATTTCAATTCTAAATTTCGAGACTGGTACCTAAATTTCAGTTCTCTTCCTTCGAGGTCGGTACCTAAATTCTGACTCTCATCCGAGATCAATACCTAAATTTTGATTCTATTTCAGGTTTGATACTTAAATTGCAAATGTCACTCTCTCGAGATCAGTACCTAAATTCGGATTCACATCCTCTTTCTGTCGATACTTAAACTCTGATTCTCACTCCGAGGCTGGTACCTAAATTCCAGTTCTCTTCGCAATCCAAAGGTCGAAACTTAGGTTTCAATCCTCATTTTCAATCCAAATTTCAAATTCAAAATTTCCTTAAATCAATTTCAAATTAAACTTCAATCGAAATCCAAACTCACACATTGAAACTTGAAATTTAAAAGTAAAATGAAATCTAAATTGAATTCCCGCATCTTGTGATTTTGAGTTCACCTCCTTTTCCATTCCCCAGCCGAGAGTTCAGGAATCTCCTGGTCTCGGAAATATACCCGATACTCCCCAATGGAAATTCTTCTACTTCATCCTAAGTTTGTCACTTGGACATCCGTGTTGGTTTTGTCGATCTCTTCGGTCAATGCCAATACACCCGTGTGCTTCGGTTAGCACACCACACCTATCGGAGGCCCATTTGTCGACCTCATTTTCGATGAGGTCTTTTGCTTCCCTCTTTAGTACTTCAGATCTAGCCTTCAGCTTTTCCTTCGACTAATCTTAGAGGAATAGAAATGGAACCCACTCTTTATAAATTCAAATTACTTCTTAACTCCTCGCAAACCCCACAAGCTTCGATTGTAGACCCCTAATGACCTAGAGGGTCGAAATCAAATGCGGAGGTTTAAAGGACGAGTTCCCTACAAGACTTTCGGCCTTAGGAATACCCTAGATGTCCCGGTCCGGTGAGGGTCGACTCGCACATACACTACACTCTCACACACAGCCCCAAGTCCTAAAACCACACTCTCACCCAACTTCGACTTCCTAACTCATGTAGGTAATTCATATGGATGGTCCTTAACCCCTAAGCCACTCGGCTAAGAGGGTTAGGAACAACATAAATGAATACCTCAAATGAGTCCTCTCATGGCTCATATGGGCTTAATATGGCTTCATGGCTCAACCAAAGTGGTTCCATTTTACTCAAATTTGATCAATCTTCATTTTTCTAAAATTTCAATTTTTGAACTCCGGTGCCCTACACCTACTAAACCTACCAAAATCCCTTGGAACTACCCAAAATTTACAAAATCACCTAAATTACCCAAAATTCCTTAAAATCAATCCTAAAAATTTCCCCCCACTCAAATTGATCATCCATAGCCAAACAATACAAAAAATTCCAAATGTACCCCCCAATACCCTCCAAATACCCAAAATGCCCTTCTTAGCCCAAAAATCCCAAAATTCAGAAAATTCCCAAAAAATTCCAAAAAATCCCAAATGTTCTCAATTTCATTTTATTCAACTACACCATGGGCTAATTTTTACAATTTATCTCACATTTACTAAAACCCCCAATTTGGCCCACTTTAAAACCAAGTGAACCCAATGTCAAACCAAACCACCCCAAATGACCTCAATTTTGGTCCAATTCAATTCTAAAATTCAAATAAACATCCAAAATATAAATTTAGAAAAAATCCAAGTCCAATTTTATTGAAATTTGAGCCCAAATTCAATTTGAAGCCTAAGGCCCAATTTTGGCCCATGACCTAAACCTAGCTCAAACCAATCCAATTCAACTCCAATTGGCTCCAAATCTTTTCTAAAGCCTTCCTAAGACCCCCATAAACAAAACACTAACTTGATTTACCCAAAATTTGAACCTAAACTCAACCCAAACCTAACCCAAAACCAAAATCCCTTAAATTAACCTAAGCCCAAACCTAACCCAAATGGGCCCAAATCCCAAAATTAGAGCCCATCCAAAGTTGGAAACTATTTGTGACACTCCCATGAACATTTCTCAACATTAATTTTACATCAAATCCAACTTTAGCGCAAGCTTAACCCAAGTTAGCCCAATTTGAACCACTTTGGCCCCTTTACCAAAAGACCCACATTAAACCCAATTTAATTCAAAATCACTTGAAACTTGTTCCAAACCACTCATGACACCTCCCTAAACTAAACCCAACATTTATTTGGCCTAGTCCTTCACAAAACTTTCATCCAAAAGCCCATTTTAAAATCTAAAAGCCCACTTCCATAAATCCTTTAAAAGCCCATTTTCACCAAAATTCAAAAGGCCCAAAACTTATTTCAAAACACATATGACATCCTCATTGGTCATCCATTTGATAAAATCACACCCCTAAGTTTTATTTCATCATTTAAACAAACCAAATGTGGCCCAATGGAAATTTTCCATCAAAATGTCTAAAAATTCAAAACCCTTTTCATGTAATTGACCAAGCTTTGCCCCAAGCCACATGGAGCCATGAAGCCATGCATAAGCCACATACAAGCCATGGAAGCCACTTTCCACCTCACCAAGCCATTAATGGCAAGAGAAGGGGGTTCTTTCTTAACCCTTTATTAAAACTTTTTAACCTCATTTATGCTACACTCTAAACCATGCTTAGCCACCTCACCATGGATTGGAGACTTCACCACTCCAATTCAACTCGACCCAAATGATACCCTAAGACCAAAACCAGGTCATGGGAGGGTGCACCCAACCCATTTGCATGAGTTGACCAAACCAAGCCTAAAATAGCCCTTTCCCCATACCATTTAAATCAAACCACTTTACAAATGTCCAAAGACAATTGAGTTCACCAAATCCCAGCCCTGACCCCACTTGTCAAGATGGTGACCAGACTCTGGCCGGCCAGCCACCACAACCGCCGAAAAACCCCATGGCTGAGAGCTCCATGTGAGCCAAAAAATTCAAAACTCACCTGCTGAGCTGTCCCATGCGAAATGGCCATTGCAGCTCTTCTTCTCCTCCCCTGAGCAGCTGATCCCAGCCTTCAAACCCCCCTGGGAAGCCCTCTAGCCATTCCTATTTAAACATCACCACCTCTCGGCCAAAAGAAAGAGTTGAACCAAACCTTACCAAAACTCTGCCAAAATCATTCCAGACCCCTCTCCGTACATATAGAACTTGATCCCCACCGAAATCCAGCCTCTAAAACCCTCTCTCGCGAGCTCAATTTCTGAGTCGAAAATCCACCCAAAAAATAGGACACATCACCACAGTGAGCAATTCCCCAAATTGATTGGTGCTACACCTTCACCAGACCAAGAGGAGAAGTTCCCCAGCAAAAGCCCCCTCACCAAGCCAGGCATTGCTTCCAGCCTCCAAGCTTTGTGATCGGCCTTGGTCACTTTCATACTTAGAAAATTCCCGAGTGCCAGAGACTTCATCTGGAGCTTTCCTGGACTCAATCGAAGGTGACACAACTCTCAGATCGAAGCTTCACTTCTCTGAGCAAAGGTATGAACTCACTCTTCCTCCCGAGCTTCAAGCGATTCTCCATTTTGTTTAGGTTAATTTCATAGCCTATAAACCATATGGATGTGTTCGTCTCTTCAAGACGAATCCATAGAGCTTAAGAACATGAAAATTCATTAAGAATCGAGTGATATCTTAGGGTTTTAGTGTGGACGGTCACGGATGCACACCAGTCGTAAACGATTACCAGGAGCCGTTGGATCGTGCGTGTATCGAGCGAACGGTCAAGATCAAGTCAGACAGCGCAATGGTACATGAACCGCGGGATGCGTGGCTACTGACTAAAGTGGCGGCGTCGAATGGGTGCAGGACACGTAGGGGTTTCGGAGCTGCCGAGGTTGACGCAGCACTGCGTGGATAAGTAGATAAATCCCTATTTTATGAATTAATGAAATACCCACAACTTAGAAAATTCATATCTTTGCATAGAAAAATCACAAAAATAAAATAAAAATATCCTCTTGCTCAGTGAATAGAGTAGAATAATGTGGAAAAGAAATTAAATTAATTGGATGAGTATTTTATTTTTAATAATTTATTTACTGTTTTTAGTATTTTGATTCTTCATTTACATAAACAATTCACCATGGCTTGAGACCATAGGGCTTTTGATGCCTCTAATCTTGAGAACATTCCTTGAATTTTTCAAGGTCAGAGGTCATCTCTGTGAAAAGTTACTGAATTTCAAGTTCATCTCACTGTTTTAGGTTTTTTAATTCCAATAATTAGCATGTTGTAAAATAAATTCTAGGAAAATTTGGTTATGTTTCTTAGACTAGTAGGACCCTATGAAAAATATATTTCGAGTTAATTCATACATAATAACCTTAATCGTGCCTAAACCCCCAAAATTGAATTTGATTTAATTAGGGTTAACCACACATCAAATCGACTTGAAAATAATTCTCCATTACTCGTTAGGGTCGTAGGAACCTTACATAAAATTTTGAAATCAATCGGACTCGATTAGCCCCACCAAATGGGTCGATTAAGCCTCATAAGCAAAATGGAACTTTAAAAATTCATAACTCCAAAAATACTTTCCAAAAATTTACAAAAATGATTTTGGAGCTTCTCGATATTAGGAGAGTTCGTAAAAATTAAAATTGGAATTTTCTTAAAAAGTCGATTTTCCACAATATTTTAATATTTTAATAATTAAAAAATAATAAATATCACAAAAATATTAAAAATCATAAAAATGTCACATTTTGACTCCTAATCACTTAGGAACAAACCAAATATTTTTCCTAAGTCCCTAGTGTAAGATATTGAATTTTAAAAGCTTAATGTAATTTTTAATATTAAAAAATAAATTTTTAACCTTTTTCATAAAAATAATTCTAGTAAATCAAAGAAAAATTAGAAATCTGTAAAATTTCTTCCTTTGAACTCCTTGAGGTCAGAGAGATTTAAGAAAAATATAAAATCCATTTTTCAACTTTAATTTTATTTTATAATTAATTAATACTCTAAAACTTAAAAATAATTATAATAATAAAATATAATTCAAACAATCACCAAAATTGGTCCAAGTGGTCCTCTGGTCATTAGGAACATCCCATAATTTTCTTAAGGATAGATACTTTTTCTTGGTCATGTTGTTGAATTTTCTTTGAAAACCCTTATTTTCTACTAATAAATAATTATATAAATAAATTAAGTTTAGAAAAATCACATTTTCTCCTCTAATGTCTTAATTGACATGAGAGTGAGGTGACATAAAAATTTCAAATTCATTTGAGCTCAATTTAGTGAGTTATGAAATAAATAAGCTTAAATGGGCATAAAGGTAATTAAAAAATTTTAACCCTTAATTAAAACTTTAGGTTTAATCAAAATGGGGGGTAAAATATTTGATTTTAATTTTCTCTTGGATGATTGAAACTTAGGGAAATTAAGGGGTAGAAACTCATTAAACACTTTGACAATATCAAAAATGAAACTTTAATTAATTAAATGATTTAGATTTTGGAAAGAATATATTTAAATTTGGATTATTAAAATAGTGGATATTATTAAGAGGATATTTATTCTTTAATTTAAAAATCCCTAAATAAGTCACTTTAACAATATTTAATTCTTAATTAAAAATTAAAATAATAATCGAAATTAACAATTAAAACTAAAATTAAAACTAAATTTAAATTAAATTAAATTAAAATTAAATTAAAATTAAATAAAATTAAATAAAATTAAATAAAATTAAATAAAATTAAATTAAAATTATATTTAAATTAAAATAAATTTAAATTAAATTAAAATCAAATTGAATTAAATTAAATTAAAATCATTCAACAACAAACCTAAATGAAATCATTAAGAATTAAATCAAAACATATCATTAATTTCAACACCTCTTTCTATCTAAGTAAATTTAAAACATGAATATCAATTTGGAATACTAAGATAACTGAAAATGTAAAGATTTAAATTAAATCTAAAATAATTTGAATATTGTTCCAAACTTAAAATTATTAATTAAAACCTCATAATTAAATTAAAACACTTTAAACCATTAACTCAAACTTTTAATTAATTATGATTAAGATTCTCGATAAACTAACTTGCCCTTAAAGGCTTTAATTATTATAGCTCTTAAATAGAGAATCAAGTGAAATGTCACTTCATTCATCAGGTAATCAAATACCTAAGTTCACTGAGCAAGAAACAAAGTTTAACTAAACTCCTGGATGATTAATTCACCTGTGTAACTAAATTCACTTGGACTCAAAACAATCCCAGAAATATTGAAAAGATGTTTAGGACTCATCCTAAGCACTTCCTCAATATGACGGAATGTTTTAGAAGAACAATTGAATCTAATTGTTCTTTGATGAAGAAAATCATCCTTAAAATCAAACTAAGAACCTAGACGTCATAGGAGATGACTAGTTATAGGATTAGAATTTGCGTACAACCAAAACCCTTTCCTTTAGCTTTACCTGGTATCTCGTCAAATATTTAAATGCCTTAACATGTGTTTTAAGTGCAACTGGGATGACGGGAAGACCCGCTAGGTACGCTTTTATTTTATCGCAATTTACTTTATTGCAATTTACTTTATCGCAATTTACTTACATGCACCGTACTTTACTTTTCTTGCATGATAAATAAAACTCGTTGCATGAAAACCAAAACCTTTGTGGTAGTCCCTGAACTGAAACTAAAACTAAATTAAAAGTCATTACAAGATAAAATTCACCGCCATAACATTTCAAAATATAAAACAACTCAAAATTTAATCACAAACAGAACAACAAAACTACAATCACAACTAAATTAAAAAGTCTCATAGAATGATCGGAATACCTCGGATGATGTAACCCACGTGTTGCTAACAGGATTTCCCAAGGTCTAAATGAAAGTGTGGAACTCATTCAATTGAGTTTAGCAAATTCATCCGAACTAAGTGAATTCGATGAAAATAACAAGATGTCTGGACGACGGAACTCGTGGATCTTAATCGGTTCTGTTTAATTAACTTTAAGATTTATTTTAATTAAAATATTAAGCCATCTTAATTTTCAACCTTTCTAAACCAGAACACTTTTCTCTTATCCCCTGATTTCAACATTCTAAAACTAAAACTCTGCAACAACAAGGAGCTCGATGCACGGTGGGCAGCACGACCATCTTCGTGAGCAAAACTTGTGTCTACATCAGCTAAACTATTCTTTAGTTAAATAACCAAGCCATAGGATTTCGAGGTGGTTTGCCAAGTGCAACATAAATCCTCAACTTCTCGTTAGGCATCTGTATAATCATGTTATGAAAATTAAGACCTAACCGATCTTAGGATTCTGAGGTAGTCTTTCGGTACGACATAAACCCTCACATCTTCGAGGCTATTTGTATGATTATGTCATACTAATATAAGTCCTAATTAATTAAAAATTGGCAGGATTGCAACATTAAATAAACTCCCAAATCGAAGTCAAACAATAGGATAGTTTGGGAAGTTGTCAAGATTCTTCTGGATCCTCAGCCTTCTCCTACTTTTCTTCCTTTCGAACTCCCGAAATTAACTGTTCCAAATTTGATCCATTCCCTATCGAAATTCCAAAATTCAATCATTCGAAAAACTTAAAATTTGAAATTCTCGAGAGCAAAACCACCGATCATTATCGAGAGTTTTCTTAAATGATTCCCGTCATTTAAGATGTAATTAACTATAGTGGGCTCGCCCTTATGTGGAACTTTAAGAACCCGAGTTATATAAACCCCGCTTAATTCCTTTATATTAAGCAGGAGAACTTGTCACCTTATAAAATTGGTTCGTCGTACCAAACAGATGTCACAAATCTTCTAGTTTATTTAATCGAGACCCATCGTCAAGCAAAGGTGTCTATTTTTCGGGATAGATACACTGGCTTGTGATACGATGCTCGTTTATATAAACTATTCTGGGATGTGAGATCGGTTTGATTTCATATCTAAAATCTTCAAATTTAAAAATTATTTTCAAAATCAAATACTACTTTTAAAATTATTTATTTAAATTAAATTAAAAATTCTCCGACAATTTCTGTAGGCGACCCCCTTTCCAAAATACAACACACAACCTAAAAATATGCCGACAATGTGCTTTTAAAGTATTGAAGAAATTGTGATGGTTTTTCATTTCAAACTTAATTTACTTTTCAATCTGGCCAATTGAATTGTTAAAATCTGTTGTGGTACATTTACTTTCAAAGGATTATGTGTCCTACAACAATAATGAAGAATCCATTCAATGTACACGGATGAATTGCGTAGTTCATGGGAATTGAGTGCAAAGAAATAGGGAAATGTGTTTTGATGCGCTTCAAATTAGAGGTTTCAGGGTGACATGCTGAGATCCCCAATTTATTCCTAAGATTGGTAACTAAAGTCGAAGGTTAGCCTTAAGGTGAAGGGTGAGTGGGAGCTCCGTAGTGACAGCAGGTATCCTCCCAGCCTAGCCTTAGATTTAGTGACTGAACTTAGGATATGTTAAATTTCTTTTCATGCTTGGAAGAGGAGGTACTCTTTTGAGGGTAAATAAACATATATGCTCCTATTTAGCACAATATAATAAATAATCATTCCATATTATTCACACATCATATACTCATTGCAAGAGGAAGGACACTTTTCATATATATCAAAATCTTTCAAATACATAGCTTAGTGTGTGTGTGTTAGTTAATTCTATTTAAAGATATTAGAAGTAATTGTGGTTTGCTTAACTGTTACTATTTTCTGCATCTTGTTAGTAGAAGTAAACTTAAACTTTAATTGTGATTTGAGTATTGAATTTCAATATTACATTATCTATTATAAGGATCGTGCCTTCCTTGTCAATTAGAGCCATGTGTTACTTGATACGATACGTATGCTTGCGTTGAAGTTTTGACTTTACAAAAATCATTATAAATATATATAAATTTGGGTTCTTAAGTTCTTCCATAATTAAAAGTCTGCTATCAAATTTTTTGCGCCTTTGCCGGGGAAAGTATAAACGGTATCTATTGATAATATAGTAACCGAAAACCTTTACTTTATAGTGTGTAATTGTGTGTTTGTTTATTTTTTAGAGTATTTGTGTGATTTTATATGCATAGTAGTAGATCTATAGGTTTAGTACCTTACGATTCGGAGTTAGAGCGTATTGTTAGAAAAAATTGAAAACAACAAAAACAAACTGAGAATCCTTGCGAAATGGCGAATAATCAAGATAATCAGAGAAATGATATTTGAAATTTTCTAGGACCTTTAAGAGATTATGCTAACCCAACAACAGATGAAATTCATGTGACTATTCAAAATCTTGATATTGCTGCTAATTCATTTGAGCTTAAACCTATTATTATCCAAATGGTACAAAATAATCAATTCAGAGGAACACCTAATGAGAATCCAAATTTACATCTCGCTAGTTTTCTAGAACTGTGTGCTACTTTTAAATATGACAGAGTGTCGAGTAATGCTGTCAGACTTAGATTTTTTCCTTTTTCATTAATGGATAAAGTTAATGCATGGTTAAATTCATTAGCACCTGAATCTATTAGAACTTGGGGAGAACTTTCTCAAAATTTTCTATCAAAATATTTCGCTCCATAAAAAACTGCTAAGCTAAGAAATGATATCACATCTTTTAGTCAGTTTGAAGGGAATCAATAGATGAAGCTTGGGAAAGATTTAAAGATCTTCTTATGAAGTGTCTACATCATGCTTTACCAGACTGGTTAATAATTCAAACATTTTACAATGAATTAGTGCGATCATTGAGATCGATTATAGATGCTACTGCTGGTGGATCGTTAATGTCAAAACCTTTGATGAAGCATACACATTAATAGAAGAAATGACTACTAATAATTTTCAATGGCCCTCTGAACGGGTAAATCCTAAGAGAGTAGCTAGTGTTCATAATTCAGATATGATGACTATGATAGTTTCTCAAATTGCAGCCCTTTCTAAGAAAATAGATCAGTATGGAATGAATTATTCTCAACCACCTTTAGTGTTAGAGGAAAATTCATTTGGACAGATAATATAATCTCAAACACCTTATGAGACCTTGAATGCTATTAATAGACCTAACAATCTTATTCAAATTATTATAATCCTGGTTAGAAGAATCACCCAAATGTCAACTAGAATAATAGCAATGCCAATGTTAACCCATAATGGGGGAGCAATTCTATAAATCCAGTTGGAAATTCGAACAATCAATGTAATACCAAATTTAGACCATCTTATCCTCCTGGATTTAATAGTAACCCACAAATTAAGGATAAGAAGTTGTCTACTAAAGAAATGATTCTGAATATGGGAAATCAATTACAAGCTCAAGGTGTTGCTATGAAAATATTGAAAATCAATTGGGACAAATTTTCACTGCACTTAATAATAAACCTTCTGGAACACTTCCAAGTAATGTTTAGATCAATCCAAAAGATCAAAACAAGGGACAACTTAAGGCCATTCAATTAAAGAGTGGAAAAGAATTGGAAACTAGAGTGCAAAATGAAGTTGAAATAGAAAATGAGAAGGTGGAGATCGAAAAAGGTTCAAACAAGATTTATCCAGACTTGGATTATCCTCTTGAGCTAATGAAGATAACTGTTGAAATACTACCACCTCCATTTCCTCAAAGATCAAGAAACAAAACAAAGGATAACAGATTTGGAAAATTTTTGGAGATCCTTAAGAAATTAATGAAAAATATTCCTTTTGTTGAAGCATTAGAACAGATGTCTGACTATGCCAAGTTTATGAAGGATATCCTGAGAAAGAAAAGAAAGTTTATAGATCATGAAACTGTTGCACTTAGCGGAGAGTGTAGTGCAATTATTCAGAAGAAGCTTCCTGAAAAACTTAAAGATCCTGGTAGTTTCACTATTCCGTGTGCTATAGGTGAAAATTTTTTCGAAAAAGCTTTATGTGATCTGGGAGCTAGTATTAATCTTATGCCTTCATCAACCTTCAAAAAGTAGGAAATAGGAGAAATTTCTCCTACATCTGTGACTCTTCAATTGGCCGATCGTTCCATTACTTACCCTAAAGGAGTGGTGGAAGATGTGTTAGTGAAAGCGGATAAATTTATCTTTCCTCTGGATTTTATTGTACTTGATGTGGAGGAAGATAAAGAAATTCCAATCATTTTGGGAAGACCATTCATTGCTACTGGAAGGGCCGTAATTGATGTTCAAAAAATAGAATTAACTATGAGAGTTAATGATCAAGAGATGACCTTTAGTATTTTAAAATATATGAAGTATCCCTCAATGAAAAAAGATAATGAATGTTTTAGGATGGAGGTCTATAAATATTTGAGAAACAATCATTTTGAAAATATGTTTGAAAAAGAAGAAGAATATAAAAATATGTTTGAAGAAGAAATTGAAGATGAAGAAAATTCAGATAGTAAGAAGAATGAAGATTTGGAGTATGTTCAGGAGAGATTCGAAGTATTAGATACTATGGAAAGTGGAGATAAAAGCTTAATTCCATCTATAATAAAACCTCTTTAACTTGAGATGAAAATTATTCCTAATCATTTAAATTATATGTTTTTAGGAGAATCATCTACCTTGCTAGTTATTGTATCTTCGGAATTAAGCGAATACCAAGAACAGCAGTTATTGGAAACTTTAAAAAGATACAAGAAAGCTTTTGGATGAACTTTGGTAGATATTAAAGGAGTTAGTCCATAGATTTGTATGCACAGAATTTTATTAGATGAAAAACATAAATCGAGAGTTGATCTGCAAATGAGATTGAATCTTATAATGAAAGAAGTAGTTAAGAAAGAGATTTTAAAATGGCTGGATGCTGGAATTATTTATCCTAATTCGGATAGTGCTTGGGTGAGTACAATACATTGTGTACCGAGAAAGAGAGGAGTGACAGTTGAAGTGAATGAATGTAATGAAATTATACCCAGAAGACAAATTAATGGATGGCGAATTTGTATTGACTATAAGAAATTAAATGCCACCACTAGAAAAGATCACTTTCCTCTTCCTTTTCTCGATCAAATGCTAGATAGACTTGCTAGACACAAGTACTACTGTTTTCTGGATGGATCTACTGGTTACTGTTGACCTCATTTTTGATGAGGTCTTCCCTTCTTCTTTTTAGTGCTTAGGATCTAGCCTTAGGCTTTTCCTTCGACTATCTTAGAGGACTAGAATCGGGACCCGCCTTTAGAAATTCAAACCACTTCTAAACTCCCCGTAAACTCCATAAACTCGACCGTAGACCCCTAATCACCTAGAGGGTCGAAATCAAATGCGGAAGCTTAAAGGATGAGTTCCTATATGACTCTTCGGCCTTAGGATCGCCCCGCGGCTCGGTCCGGTGAAGGGGCCGACTTACACTACACCTACACACTACACTCCCACACACCTCCTAAAACCACACCCATACCCAACTTAACCTCCCCGACTCATGTAGGTGATTCACATGGATGGTCCTTAACCCCTAAGCCCTCAGCAAGAGGGTTAGAACAACATAGATGAATGCCTCAAATGAGTCCTCTCATGGCTCATATGGGCTTGATATGGCTTCATGGCTCAACCAAAATGATTTCTTTCCACCTAAATCCACCCAATCTTCAATTTCCCAAATTTTCAATTTTTGACCCCCGGACCCTACACCTACTAAACCTACCCAAAACCTGAAATTACCCAAATTTTTGCAAAATTTCCAAATTACCCAAAATTTTTCAAAATCACTCTCAAACATCTCCACATCACTCAAATTGATCATCCATACCCAAAAATACCAAAGATTCCAAAAATACCCCCAATACCCTCCAAATACCCAAAATACCCTTCTTGGCCTAAAAATCCAAAAATTCAGAAAATTCCCAGAAAATTCCAGAAAATCCTAAATATTCCCAATTTCATTTTGTCCAACTACACCATGGGCCAATTTTGTCAATTTACCCTACTTTTGTCAAAACCCCCAAATTGACCCATTTTAACCCAAAGTGAACCCAATGTTAAACCAAACCTACCCAATTGACCCCAATTTTGGTCCAATTCAATTTTAAACTTTAATTCAATATCCCAATACCAATCTAGACCAAATTCAAGTCCAATTTGATTGACATTTGGATCCAATTTCACTTTGGGCCTTAAAGCCCAAATTTGGACCCATGACCCAAACTTAGCCCAAACTAACCCAATTCAACTCCAATTAACCCCAAATCTTTTCTAAACCTTCCTTAACATCCCCATAAACAAAACACTAACATGATTTGCCCAAGATTTTGACCCAAACCCCACTCAAATTCAACCCAAAATCAAAAAGCCCAATTTCGACCTAAACCCAAACCTAACCCAAATGAACCCAAACCTTAAAATCAAAACCCAACCAAAGCCAAAACCTCTTTGAAACACTCCCATAAACATTTCTCAACATTTATTTTACATCAATTTCAACCCTAGCCCAACATTGGCCCAAGTTAGCCCAATTCGACCTACATCGGCCCATTTACCAAATAAACCCAAATTCAACCCAATTCAAACCCAAACCACCTTAAATCTATTTCAAATTATTCATGAAACATCCATAAACCAAAACCAACAGCTATTTGGCCCAAACTTCTACAAAAAATTCCCATCCATGAACACATCCTTAAACTTAAAAGCCCACTTCCCTTAAACCTTCTTAAAAGCCCATCTTCATTAAATTTTAAAAGCCCAAATCATCCTAAAGCCCACATGACACTTCCCCTCATCATCCATTTGATCAAAATCACCCCTAAGTTTCAAAATCATCAATTAAACCATTCCAAATCAAGCCACATGTCAAATTACCCCCTAAATGTCAAATATTTCTAAAACCCTTTTCATGAAACAAATCAACCTTTTCCCAAGCCAAATGAAGCCATGAACAAGCCATTCTCAAGCCACATGAAGCCATGAGGGCTTTGACTTGTCATTAGTCCATTTATGGCAAGAAGAGGGGGTTCTTTCTTAAACCTCCTTTAACCCTTTTTTACCTTAATCATGTCACACACTAAACCATGTTTAGCCACCTCATCATGGACTGGAGACTTCACCACTCCTTCTAAGCCGACCTAAATGATTCCCTCAACTCAAAATCGAGCTTGGAAGGGTGCACCAAGCCCAAAATGGTGGGTTGACCCAAACCAAGCCAAAGTGAGCCTTCTCCCATTCCATTTAAATCAAACTCCTTTACACATGTCAAACCTCAATCGATCGCACAAGCCTCCAGCCCCGACCCACCCGAGCTTCGAAGGCGACCCGACCCGGCCGGCCGGCCACCCGCCGCCGGAAAACACCATGCCCGAAACCTCGGGAGGAGCCAAATTTTGAATTCCACCTCGTCGAGCCGCCTCACTCCAAATGGCCATCTGCACTGTTCTTCTCCTCACCGCAGCAACTCGATCCCAACCATTAAACTCCCCCGAGAGCCTCCACCATGCCTATTTAAACCCCTCACCCTCTCGGCCAAAAGGAGGCGTAACTAAAACCTTAAGGAAACTCGCCAAAATCACTCCGCATCACTCTCCACACATGTAGCACCCGATCCCCACCGAATTCCAACCCCAATTCCTCTAGCCGAGCCCAATTTCGAGCTCAAACTTTAGCCCAAAAACCAGGACACTTCTTCACAAGGAGCCAATTCCCAAATCGATTGGTCCTACACCTTCACCGGACCAAGAGGAGAAGTTCCCCACCGAAAGCCCCATCTCTAGAGCCACCCAGCTTGCTCCAACTCTCCAAGCTTTGTGATCGACTGTGGTCGAAGTCCAACCTAGACAAGTCACTAGCACTCAGGAGACTTCATCCGGAGCTTACTAGATCCAATCGAAGGTGTAACAACTCTCGCATCGAAGCTTCACTTCTCCGAGCAAAGGTAATGGACTCCCTCTTCTTCCCGAGCTTCCAGCAGATTCTCATTTTAATTCGAGTCAATTTAAATGCATGTTTACCGTATGGATGTGTTCGTCTCTTCAAGACGAATCCATAGAGCATAAGAACACGAAAATCCGTCGAGAATCGAGCGAGAAATTAGTGGTTAGAAGGTCGACGGCCACGGTGCACACCCGCCGTAGACGATGACCGTGAGCCGTCGGATCGCGCGTGTATCGAGCTGGACGATTCGATTGCGCCGACCGTGGAATGTTACATGAACCGCGGGGCCCGGACGGATGACTCGGATGGCGGCGCCCAATCACAGCCGCGACACGTACCCCTTCGGAGTCGCCGATGTTTCACCGGCGCCGCGTGGATAAGTAGATAAATAGGGTATTTAATGTATTTATTAAATATCGAAACTTTAAAAATCCATATCTTTGTGTAGAAAAATCACAAAAATAAAATAAAAATACCCTCTGCTCAATGAATATGAGGAGAATAATGTGGAAAAGAAATCATTTAATTTCATCAAGTATTTTATTTTTTATAATTTATTTACTCTCTCGCATACATTTAATTCTCCATGCATGTATACAATTCACCATGGCATGAGACCATAGGGCTTTAAGCCTCCGAACTCGGGAACATTCCCCGAATTTTCCAAGGTCGAGGCCATCTCCGTGAAAAGTTATTTATTTTTCAAATGCATGTTGTCGTTTTGAGTATTTTAATTCCAAAAATTAGCATGTTGTGAAATAAATTCTAGAAAAATTTGGTGATGTTCCTTACGACCAGCAGAACTCTAGGAAAAATGGACTCGAGTTAATTCACTCGTAACAACTCTAATCGGCTTAAACACCCAAAATAGGTCTTTAATTAATTAGAGTTAACCAAGCATCAAATTGACTTGAAATCAATTCTCCACTGACCTTTAGGATTAGAGGAATTCACCATAAAAATTCGAGGTCAATCGGACTTCGTTAGCCCCACTAATCGGGTTAATTAAGCCACTTAGCCATTTTAAACTTTAAAAATTCATAACTTTTAAAATACTTTTCAAAAATCCACCAAATTGGTTTTGGAGCCTCTCTGATATCAGGGGAATCTAAGAAAATTAAAATTTCAATTTTCTGGAAAAGTTGATTTTTAATAATATTTTAATATTTTTATTAATTAAAAAATAATAAAAATCACAAAAATAATAAAGTTCACCAAAATGTCATATTTTGAATTTTAATCACTTAGGAACAAATCCCACATTTTTCCTAGGTCTATTTAGTGAGATATTGAATTTTAAAGTTTTAAGGTAATTTTAAAATTAAAAAATGTATTTTCTAGCATTTTCACTAAAATAATTATAATAAATCATAAAAAAATCAGAAAATTGCAAAATTTGTTTCTCTGGTTTCCTTGATATTAGAGAGATTTTTGAAAAATATAAAATCCATTTTTCAACATTTATTTTATTTTTAAATTAATTAACACTCCAAAACTCAAAATAATTATAATAAAAATAATATAATTCAAAAAATCACCAAAATTGGTCCAAGTGCTTCTCTGGTCATTAGGAATGTCCCCTAATTTTCTTAAGGACAGAAACTTTCCTTTGGTCATGTTGTCAAATTTTCCTCGAAAATCTCTATTTTCACCAAAAATAATTATATAAATAAATTAAATACAGAAAAATCACATTTTCTCCTCTCATGTCTTTATTGACATATGAGTGAAGTCACATAAAAATTTCAAATTCATTTGTGTTCAATTTAGTGAGTTATGAAATTATTAAGTGTAAGGGGTAAAATGGTAATTAAACTTTTAACCCTTAATTAAAACTTTAGGTTTAATAAAAAATCAACAAGTAAAATATTTGATCTTAATCTGGTTTGGATGATTGAAATTTAAATAATTAAAGGGTAGAAACTCATTAAACAAATTTTAAAATGATTAAACTTTAATTAAATAATAGATTAAATTTGGAGGAATAATAAATCGAATTATTAAAATAAGGGATATTTATTAGGAAGAGATTTATTCTTTAATTTAAAAATCCCTAAATTAATCATCCCATTAATATTCAACTCTTAATTAAAATGATAATTCAAATTCAAAATATTAAAAGACTTAAAATCTCAATTAAGATTATAAATTAAAATTAAATTAAATAATTAAATTAAATTAAATTAAACAATTAAATTAAATTAAATTAAATTAAATTAAATTAAAATTAAATTAAATAATTAAATTAAATTAAATTAAACAATTAAATTAAAATTAAATTAAATTAAATTAAATTAAATTAAATTAAATAATTAAATTAAATAATTAAATTAAATTAAATTAAACAATTAAATTAAAATTAAATTAAATTAAATTAAATTAAAATTAAATTAAATAATTAAATTAAATTAAATTAAACAATTAAATTAAATTAAATTAAATTAAATTAAATTAAATAATTAAATTAAATTAAATTAAATCAAATTAATTAAACATCAAATCAAATTAAATTAAATTAAATTAAATTAAAACTCAATCAAATTAAATCGAATTAAATATAACATCACCTAAGACATAAAAGAAATTAAATATAAAGCAACTCTAACATTATTTCAAATTTAAACCCTTTAACTTAAATCAAATCATTTGAATACTAATTTACCCTCGAAAGCTTTGATTATTTTAACTCCTAAATGAAACATTAAATGAAGTGCTACTTCACTCATGAGATATTCAAATGTCTTAATTCACCGAGCAAGTTAACAAAACTCGAAAACCTCTGACGATTGATTCATTTATATAATTAAATTCATTTCGACTTAAAACAATCCTGAAATATCAAAAGATGTTTAAGATTCTTCTTAAGCACTTCCTCAATATGATAGGATATTTATAAGAACAATCGGACTTAATTGTTCTTCGATGAAGAAAATCGTCCTCAAACAAAAAAACACAAAGAACCTAGCACGTCATAGGAGATGACTAGCTATAGGATTAGGAATTTGGTAGAAAACCATAACCTTTCCCTTAGCTTTACTCTAGGAACTTGCTTAAATATTCTAATCGTGTTTTAAGTGTAGCTTCGGATGACTGGAAGACCCTCCGTGTACGCTTTTATTTTATCGCAATTTACTTTCTTGCAATTTACTTCCCCGCAATTTGCTTTATCGCAGATGCACTTTACTTTGCTTCGCATGATAAAACAACTCGTTGCATGAAAACCCACACCTTTAGGATAGCCCCTAAAACCGAAACCAAAACTAAGTTAAAAGTCATTGCAAGATAAAATTCACCGCCACAACATTTCAAAATATAAAACAACTCAAAATTTAATCACAAACATGTAACACAAAACTACAATCGCAACTAAATTAAAACGTCCCGTCGGATGATCGGAATACCTCTGATGATGTAACCTACGTGTTGCTAACCGGATTTCCCACGGCCTAAATGAAAGTGTGGAACTCATTCAACTGAGTTTAGCAAATTCATCCTGACTAAGTGAATCCGATAAAAATAATGATGCCTAAGGATGGAACCGCTGGATCTTAACCTGTGTCGTTATAATCAACTTTAAGATTTGTTTTAATCAAAATACAAAACACTTGGAAATTAAGACTTCTCTAAACCAAAACACTTTTCTCATCTCCCGATTTATAATTTCTAAAACTAAACCTCTCGCAACAACAAGGAGCTTGAGCATGTGGGCAAAGACGACCATCGTCATCAACAAAACTCGAACCTACTTCAAAGAAACTTTCTTAGAATTAAACAACAAAGCCATAGTGACTCCGAGGTAGCTCGTCTAATGCAACATAAATCCTCAACCTCTTTGTTAGGCATTTGCATTGCAAATTAAGCCCTAACCTGGCCTTAGATTCCGAGGTAGTCGTCCGATACGACAATAAACCCTCACATCTTCTGTGCTATTTGTTTGATTTTATCATACAAATATAAGCCCTAATTAATTAAAATCGGCAAGATCGAAATACTAAATAAACATTAGGACTTTCCTAAATTCAAGCCAAACAATAGGATAGTCGGAAATTACCGAAGTTCACTTCGAATCGTTGATTCCTCCTACCTTTCTTCCTTCGGATTCACAAAACAAAAATGTTCCAAATTTGATCTATTCCCTATCGAAATTCCAAAATTCAATCTTCGAAAACCTTAAACTTTCAAGTTCTCGAGAGCGTAATTATCGGTTATTATCGAGAGTTTTCTTAGGTGATTCCCGTCACTTAAGATGTAATTAACTATAGGGCTCGCTCTTATATGGAATTTTAAAGAACCTGTGTAATATAAACCCCGTTTAATACTTTCATATTAAGCAGTGGAATTTGTCGGCTTATAAAATTGGTTCGTGCACCAAACGGATGTCACAAAACTTCTAGTTTATTTGATCGAGCCCCACCTCAAGCAAGGTGTCTATCCTTAGGATAGATACACTAGCTATGGTGCGGTGCTCATTTATATAAACTATTCTGGGATGTGAGATCGGCTTAATCTCATATCTTAAAACTTTCAAATTTAAAATTATTTTCAAAGTCAAATACTACTTTCTAAATTATATATATATTTAAATCAAATTTAAAATTTAAATTCGCCGACAACTTCGTTAGGCGACCCCCTTTTAAAACACAATACAACCTAAAAATATGCCGACAACTTCGGCGACTCCACGGGGAAGATTCCTCTCTCCATTATAATCAAATAATTCCGCTTTCAAAAATCGGTAGTGTATCCATGTCCCTTGTGGATCAAACTACCCTTCTTTCCGTTGGAATACTATGTTCATTTCTATCTCGAACAAGTATAGCCAACATTCTCTCGGATTTAGGAGCCACCGTTGTGACACCCCTAAACAGAGAGGTTCCGAGATCCTTTTACCTCATTTCCGAGGCGGGTGGACCCCCGATAAGTTTTAGTTTAGGAGTGATCCTTCGAGCTCGGGAAGTCTTGCTTAAGACTTTCTTTTCCTTTCCGAATCGGATTCCTTACCTTCTCTACACCTTCGAACATTCCGTTCTAAATAAACAAACCCTCTAATAAGTGATTCTTTTAACAAATGATTCTTTTTTATAAATACATGAACAAAGAATGAGTTCGGACTCTTTTCAATTCCTTTCTTTTCGTCCCGAAGAAAAGAAGCATAACTTGGGACCGACAACCGTAATCTACCTCGCTAAATGGAAGCCCCGAAACCGATTTTCTCCTTCACCAACTGACCGGACTTCGCCGTCTATAAGGATGAGCCGCCCGACAATGGGGTCATCCGATTTGGATAGGGATTCGAAAACACGAACGTCAAAGTCACCGACGTCTCCCTCTTGCACCGACGAACAAGGTATCCGAAGCCGAGGAACCACTCGCTCGAGTTCAACCTTAGGTCGACCCAAGAGTTTCCTCCCCGCAAAGGGTCCCGACTAGAGGAGTACCGCCGTCCGCAGAGGACCGTTCTCACTACCCCCACCGGTCTAGTTATTTCGCACCTACCCCGACTTCGCCAAATCAAAGGGGAAAGAAATCCGTAACTATGATAAACTCCGTTACCGCGGAGGGTACTGGATCTTCCCGTAAGACCTTCGTCTTCGAAATCGGGTCCAGCTCGAAGATTCCGTCGCCGACAAAGACCCAAAGAAGAAATAGAAATAGAAGGATCGCCATGGAAGCCGCAGCCGCCGAGATCGCCTTCCCGAGGAAATTCCGCAGTTGCCGTAATATACACCGCTACCGTAATATACACCACCGCTCGACTACATACCACTTTTGGGAGGAAGCAGGTTCCATCCCCTCTCCGCCGCAGAGGATGAAGAGAATGTTCGCAAGATTGCTGCCACATTACCACAGCCCGCATACTACAACAATAGCCGCAAGAAAAGAACTAGAACTACGTCGTTTCGCTCGACCGCAAACTTTGGTAGAAAAGCTAAGCAAAGAAGGAAAACTCGCCCCGTGTCGGAAATTCTACGAAGGATGTGACGGTGCCGAGCCAAATCCCGTCTCGGGCCCCGAGTAGAACCCGCCGTCATGATAGAAAAGCCAAGCAAGAGAATGAAGGCTAGCCCGCCCGTCGTAGTATCGTGATTACAGATTAGGAGGATACCACCTTCCAAAGATTCGGCCGATGCACCATCCGGCCGCAGACCTTCCGCCGCTAGAAGGATGGTGTGGCGTCCCACTACGGGGCAACGAGACCGAAACAAAGCAGCCCGAGAAAGAAAGTCTCGCCAGAGGCCGGAATCCGAAGAAAGTGCTACCGCGATGAAGGGGACTCGTGAAAAAGGACCCGGCAACCATCGCACGACAACCACAAAGATACACGAAAGCTCCACTAGAAGATGCCATGGAAAAGCCGAGAACCGACATCCGACGGCCGGCAAAAGAAAGAGAAGAAAAGTTCGGAGATGAGATCGACTCATCGGAATTCATGGACAATGAATATGCAAATCAACATGGTCGAGACACGAGCTTCATCGCCTTCTCAAGGTGCTCCCGCAACTACGCAGAAGAGAGGAGCCGTAACCGATGAAGAGACAGCCTTCAGAAAAGGACGACACGATCGCTCAAATGGCGAAGAGGATGGAAGAGATGGCCATAGCTCCGGCCACTCTCCGCAGTCAAGTACAACCACATAGAGAGACACCCCCGTAAGTCATTCACATCGTAGACGGAGGAAAGGAGATTACATCCGTCAACTGGGGATGACCAACTGAAAAAGGATACAAGACAAAGTATGATCCCCGAAAAGGATATCAAGAGCTTCGTAGAGCAAGCAGTGCGAGAAGCCTTAACACAATCGAAGAACGGGACATCCATTCGGATGGGCAGACCTTACCCGTAAGAATTCGACGCCGTCCAATACCCGAAAGGCTTCGTACCACCTCTGTTTAAGACCTTCGACGTAACCGGAACCCCCGACAAGATGTCGCACACTTTCGTGCCGCTTGTTGCAATGCCGGCGGAGCGATGCGCTACTCTTCCGACAGCTCGTTAGCAGCCGTCAGAATCGCCTTCGACCGGTATGCATAATTACCCAACGGTTCCGTGAAGACATTTTCGTAGCTAGAGAGTCTCTTCATTAAGCGATTTGTCGGAGCTCAAGCACCACATCACTATAGTGATTTAGCGGTAGAGAAACAAAGGCCGAATGAAACTCTAGTGGATTACATACTTCGATGGAGGAATTTAAGCATGAAGTGTGAACCACAACCGCAAGAACAACATGCGCTCGGCATCTCGCTTAAAAGCATTCACGGCCCGATAAGCACTTCTCCTCAAGGGATTCACTATTAAGACTTTCGAGAAGTTGTTAAGCAAGGCCGAAGCTTGCAAGAAGAGGCGAAGCAATTAAGTTTGCACGACAAGACCGACAAGCGAAGCCTGTGAAGACCTTCGAGAAGAAATCCGGATCGTTGCAAGCAGCTTGACAAAGGCAAACAACCGATGCAAATACCACCGTAACGGCCGCAAAGAACCACAACAAAATTACCAAGAACCCCGGTCCAACTATCGCCGTCTCCGCAAGATGAACAACCGTCTCGTCCGCAACATACATCGAGGGAGCTTCCGAGAAGAGAATATCCGTTCAAAAATGAAGCGGCATCGAAGATGTTCCGCAGCCTTAATGAAAACTCCGCATTTCCAACTGCAGAGCCCAAAAGACCGGAGGAAGTCAACAAGAAAGATGATCCCAACTTTCGCCCCTACCATCGGATGCTTGGGCACAAGATGAAGACCGCATTACCTTCAAAAGTTGGCTCAACGACAACCTTCGGAAAGGAAATATAACAATCCCGAAGGAGTACATGAAGGAACCCCAGAAAGAAGGTTCTGTCAATGTTATCTCAACCGATCCCGTCATTCCGATAGACCCATATGCAACCAACGATGGGTGGACTACCGCCTGGACAAGGTCTTCAAAGAAGATTTTAGATAACATCCGAACCGCTTCTGTGCGAGCTTCAATTCCGTAGTTCGAGACCCGTTAAGCCGCACTATCACTCGCGATAGAAGAACCACCTCGACAGAGACAATCGAAGAGAAAAAGAAAATCGACGAAGAAGAGGGGACCGAGATTCATAAGGCTGGACTAGGGGCCGCTTATCCTAGGATAGTTGCTTCCGATTCGGGGAGAAATCCTCGAACCTCTCGATTTTGTATGATTATCTCGCTCACTTCGTGGGATCATATAATGATAAGGGTGATGGCGTTGGCTACGTTTTGATCGTTTCTAACGATTACGTAACTAGCGACAATCCGGCGTCGATTTCGATACCAACAACAATTCTCAAATCATACAAGATCTCGACGATCAAAATGACGAAGAAGGCATCCATCAAGGAGGCTACGAGAGTTCAACAAGCAACGGATCTATCTCGCGAGTTTCGAGGAGCTCCGACTACGATAGAGTTAGAACCTTCGCATTTGGAAGATAATCCAGAGAGCCACCATTCCGATTCAGAGAGGAGACACCGACAAACTCAACACTAGATTCGAAGAAATTACGAAGTCAACTTAAGAAGTGGAAGAGTTCTACCTCCGAGAATGGGTCCAAAAGACAAAGGAAAGGTGTGGTTGTTCAAGAAGAACCAACCCCAAGCAGAAGAAATACCCATTCGAGAAGAAGCCGAGACGCACGAGAATAAAGTGACTACAACGTGCTAGCCCATCTTAGGAAACTACCGGCCAAACCGAGCATTTACGATGCTCTCATCTTATCAAAGGAGATGAGGGAAGCTTCCGATCAAGGCCTTACTTGATCCGGAAATTTGCTTAGCACAAATGGCCGGAGATTCCTTAGATGAGGTTTCGCTCATTAAAGGAACAACGAGGTGTTACCTTCACTGACAATGACCTACTACTGGGGATGCCAGATCACAACCGACCGTTGTACATTTCAGCTACAATCGGGAAGTTTACGCTCTCTAGCAGTATTGCCGGATCCAGGAGCTTCAATCAATATAATGAGTCTTCGAACACTAGCATACTTGGAAATTGATGCTCGTGAGCTCGAGGCCGACAAAATGTTATTAAGAGGATTCAACCGTAAAGGAGAAAGAGCCCTCGGGTCAATAACGCTATCGATGAAAACCGGTGACTTAGCAAAGACAACCGCAAAATTTCATATAATCGATTCGAAACATCGTTCAACGCTCTACTCAGGCCGACCATGGATACATGAAAACAGGATGGTACCATCATCTCCGCATCGTTGCATCAAATACTACGATGGAGGAGAACAAAGGCATCAAAGGAGACTTACAACCATTCTCCGTACATGAAATTGGAATCCATGAAGATGCAACTTATTATGCACCGCCAAAGAAAACGATCTTCTCCGCAGATACCGTAACAAGTGAAGCAAAGAAAGTTCGAGACAACGAAGAACCCGAAGTTCTAGTCCAACAGCCACTCACCACTCCCTTCCGGCGAGATGGTGAAGGTTTCTCCACAACTCGCATCCGAGGTCGAGGCCGGGGACGAGGCCGTGGTAGAGACACTAGGACAATCGGACGAGGAAACCGGCCATCAATGTTGATCGGGAAGATAGTTCCGAAGAAGAAAAAGAAATCAAGCAAGAAGCAACGACAATAAGTCGAAAGAAGCCACAATACAAGATCTCCTCGAAGATGAAGAGAACGAAGAATACAAATCAATGTACGAGAAGATTAACCACTACGTACATACTATGACCCTAACTCCGATCCATTCTAATAAGATCGAGGGTATGGAGGTCAAAGAGGTACGTAGTGATGGTGCAAAGCCGATCAAATTCTACCGCGGTGCTTCTTCCTCCAAAACTGAAAATAATGTACAATTCGAAGATGTCACTTCATCGAATTAATGGAATTACCTTTTGAGTGGTACTCTCCCCGTGTTCAAAATTTAATTCAACGTGGTTTCTTACCTCGACAATGGACAAGAGGCCAATCACAACATTTTGAAAAGTTATGGAATAACTCCGGTCGTCCTCCCAATTCAAAGTATGGACTCGGATTCGGCACGACAGGGTCAGCTGACGATACCGAATTTTACTTGGTTGTCACTCGCAAGTCCAATGAAAACCGCATGGAAACTACGTACGAACTCGAAGATTTATTAATTGGAGACGCTCCACCGTAATTCGAAGAAGAAATTAAATCCACAATAGATGAGTTAATGGAAGTTAACTTAGGTACTAGCGAAGAGCCTAGACCTACCTTTGTTAGCTCCTTACTCAACAAAGAAGACTCCAAAGAAATAATCAAGTTATTAATGGAATTTAAAGACCGTTTTGCTTGGAGCTACGATGAAATGCCAGGATTGGCTCCAGCAGGTTGCACCACAAGCTAGGAGTGGATCCTACTGCGTTCCAACGACAAGGTCCTAGAAGAATGCGTCTAGAAATCGAACAACAAGTCATAGCCGAAGTTAAAAAGCTAATAGACGCTAAATTTGTCCGTGAAGAACAATACCCGACCCGGTTAGCCAATGTGGTGCCAGTCGAAAGAAGAATGGTCGATCGAATTTGTGTGGACTTCGCAGATTTAAACAAGGCATGTCCAAAAGATGAATTCCCTCTACCGATTCCAGAACCGATGATCGATATTGCTTCGACACATGAAATATTCTCATTCATGGATGGATCTTCGTGATACAACCAGATAAAAATGGCTCCGTAAGATGAAAAGCTTACAGCATTCGTAACGCCGATCGGAGTATTTTGCTACACGCTGATGCCATTCGGATCGAAGAACGCAGGAGCAACTTACCAAAGGGCAATGACAAGAATTTTTGATGATCTCATCCACAATCAAGTCGAGTGCTACGTGGACGATGTCGTCATCAAAAGCAAAGTAAAGGAAAACCAACTCGTATGATTCGAGAATTGTTTTCGAACGATTAAGACAATTTAACCTTAAGATGAATCCCTTAAAATGCGCCTTCGGCGTCACCTCCGGGAAATTCTTAGGATTCGTTGTCCGACATCGTGGAATTGAAATCGACCCGGAGAAGATTAAAGCCATCTTAGAAATGCCGCCTCCCAAAACCTTAAAACAACTACGATCTTTTCAAGGGAAGCCGGCATATCTTCGACGCTTTATCTCAAACCTCGTCGTAGGTGTCAGCCTTTCTCGCACTAGTTAAAAAGGACGCTAAATTTATTTGGGAAGAGAAATGCCGTAAGGCCTTCGAAGACATTAAACAATATTTAATGACACCTCCCGTCTTAGCAGCCCCGAGCCTCGGGTAGACCGCCGATACTTTACACCGCGACTTTAGATGACTCTCTCGGAGCCCCGTTAGCCTGTGTCAATGATGAGGGTAAAGAAAATGCTCTTTACTACTTAAGCCGTCGTTTACTTCCGACGGAAGTAAGGTATCCCGTAATCGAAAAGCATTGTTTGGCCCCGATCTTCGCCGCTCAAAAGCTCGTGCACTACATGCTTTCTCATAAGGTCAACTTGATTTCGAAGTTTAATCCATTGCAATACTCGATGACTCGTCCAACACTTTCCGACGGACTTGCCGGATGGTCAATGATATTATTGCAATTCGATATAACTTTCGTGCCTCGCGTGCCGTAAAGGGACAAGTCTTAGCAGACTTCCTCGCAAAGACACCCTTTGCCGCCGAATCTCCTCTCAACGACGATCCGCCGGATGAACAAATAATGAACTTAGAAGACCTCGACGATCGACGTTGGGAATTATATTTCGACGGAGCATCTTCAAGACACAAAGATGAAGAATCGCAAGTGATAGTGCCCGTAAGGCAGAATCGGGCTAATCTTTATAACACCGGAGCGGGGGATGTTAAGATACTCCTACCACTCGACGAACCGTGTACAAACAACGAAGCGGAATACGAAGCCCTCATAACGGGATTGGAATTAACCATTCAAATGGGGATAACAGACATCAACATCTACGGGATTCACGAGTAATCATTCAACAGTATCACGGACAAGATGCAATTCTAAAGCCAAGACTCGAACAATACTTCCAAGTATGCCATACAACTGTTGGAACGGATTCCAAATGTGACAATCTACAAAATTCCTAGAAAAGAGAATGCTTTAAGCAGATGCTTTAGCCCGTCTCGCAAAAGAATTTGCTCGTTTGCAAGATGAATCGCTGGAAGTGTCGGCTCACGGACGTCGAGTCCTATCACAACTCGACATAGACATGATACACAAATCGAAGAAGAAAAAGAATCGACTAGCAGCAGTGACGTAAAACACGAAGATCGGCGACGACCATCGATGACTACCCGCAAACAGAAAACTACCGCATGATAGGTCGCTGCCCATCGTATCAAGAAAAGAACTCGTCTTACGCATTAATAAACAACACATTATACGTAAGGTCTTTTCGATCAAATGCGGCTAAGGTGCCTAAGTGGGTCCGAGGCCCGCGAAATTGCTAAAGAGGTACATTCGGGACTCGTGGCGCTCACCACCGGGTCCAAAGATGAAAATGAAAATTAAAAGACTAGGGTACTATCGGCCCTCAATGATGACCGACCGCATGAAAATCGCCAAGAGCCGTCATCAATGCCAAGTGCACGGAGTGGTTCTACACCAACCTCCAAATGTGCCGCACCCAACAATCGCGTCGCGGCCATTCGAATGTTGGGGCACGGATATAGTGGGTCCAATAGAACCACCATCTTCGAAAGGACATCGTTTCATTCTTGCGGCTACAGATTACTTTTCCAAGTGGGCGTAGCAGGCTCCACTTAGAGAAGTGAAAGCACACCACGTGCCGCAGCTTTTCAAGAACCAAGTTGTCTACCGTTTCGGAGTGCCGCGCAGATCATCTCGTATAACTGGGCCGCATTCGAAGCACACAAATCAACAATTTTGTCGGGAGACACGGAATCGACCGGCGATACTCAACAATTTACTACCCAAGAGCAAACGGCCTCGCTGAGGCTTTTAATAAAACTCTCGTTCAAATCTTAAAGAAAACCCGGGACGATAATAAGAGAAATTGGCACGAGAAATTGTTAGAAGCCTTATGGGCCTACCGGACAACCTTCAGAACTCCTACTCAAGCTACACCTTACGCTCCGGTGTATGGGTCCGAGGCAAGTGTTACCTTTAGAGGTTCAGCCTTCCTTCACTCGTAATTGCAGCTTACAAACAAGATCACGACGAAGAAAACGCCGGACTACGACTCGAAGAATTAGAAAGTTTGGAAGGGAAAAGACTTGCAGCGCAACGAATTTAGAACTATACCAAGCTAAAATGGTTCAAGCCCATGACAAACCGGTCCGCCCGAGAACTTTCAAAGTTGGTGACTTAGTTCTCGTTCTCAAGAGACCTATTCTCGCACACCGCAAGATAGGAGGAAAATTCGAACCCACTTGGGAAGGACCGTTTGTGGTTGAAGCGATATACTCGTGAGGTTCCTACCAGCCTAGTGAATTGCCGTGGAGAACGACATATGCTTCCGATCAACGGATGATACTTGAAAAAATATTACGCTACCTGATGTTTCGAAGGAATGAATCCTTCATCCCTAAGAAACACGGGCAAAGTAATTACTTATGATTGGGTCCGAACCCAAAAATAAAATAAAATGTGCTAAGATAAATAAAATCATGATAATTAAGTTTTCCTTGTTTTCTTTTTCAAATCAAAATCTCTTCCCTCATCTTATCTTACTTCATTCCTGTTAAATTTCAAAATATAAGAATAATAATAAAAAAATGTATCTTTAATAAACATTTTCTTAATGTTCTTGTTCTTAGTACAACCCCTGATCCTTTTCCTTGTCTTTTCGCAGGAAATGTCGAACGGCGGTTGGTCTTGAACTTTAAGAATGGCGTAAGCCTTGCACTCGATGAAAAGAGGGTGAAAGATGGAGCGATAATCGAGATTGACTCGCATTTCGCACCGACAGCCTACAAGTACGAGGAAAGTGACCGGGTCCCAGCTAACCGAGAAGAACTGCCCGACGTACAAGTGATGAAAGTGGGTGGCTCAAGCCACCAATCCAACAACAAGAAAAGAAAAGCAAACACCGAAGAAGATAAGAAAATGAAGTCCGTAGTTGCTACGACGAGAGGGCGGAGCTTGTCGCCGTCGCGCCCACGAGATTCAAGAAGTTCGGAGGGCTACTCTCACGCCCACGCAACGAAGGAATAAGAATCGCCGTATCCGTAAGATGTTAACAAAACTAGCCGCGGACCAGCCGCGACGAGACAATCGTCGATGCCAGCACACACATTTCAAGGACACCGGTTCACCGAGAACCCGAAGAAAGGAGGCCAGCTCCTAGAATACCGTAAAGAACTGTGGAAATCTCCGAAGATCGAAGAAAGAAGGCTACCACGCCACCGGATAGAACCACTCAAGCAGTGCATGACCTTGTTGTGCAAGCAACCCCGGGGATGTCCCGACAGCATCATCCCCGAGGAGCCAAGGTATGCGGGGGAACGTGAAGGGATCGAACCATATATCCCACAATATGTCACAAGGCCTCGCCATCTCGGATCATTCCGGAATACGAGCCGGAGAGAATGCGGAATGTTGAAAAGAAAACTTTCGAATACTTCGAGAGAATTAAAGGAAGAAGAATCAACATACTAGAAGGCCTCGAGCTACACACCGACGTATTCTCGCAGTATGAACAACAGCAAATCGTGGATCGTATCCGGATCCGAAGAGAATGGGCCGAACGAGCCGCCCGAGGGAAAACACGTACTCGGAACCCCGGAGATGGATGCCGTGGAAAGGAAGAATCACAATACAATGCGGATGCTCGCTACAACTTTGTTGAAGACAGAAGGGAAACCCACCGGGATACTCCGTCATGGGCAAGTAGATCCGATGCCATCGGTTATCAAGAGAATGGTAAAAAGATTGATAACATGGAGGGTACCGCCGAACAAATTGCATACCCGATAGTCGCATTATCAATATCTACAAACAGAGTGACCGCATACCCCCACATATCGATCACCACGACTTCGTCGACCTTTCGCACCGGTCTCTTTCTTGAATGAGTGTAACATCATGTTCGGATCCGACCTCCGGATAGCAGGCCCGGGTGAGTTCCGAGGGCCGCAAAGATACCTTTACCGGTGGGTTCCGTCATGATACCGCAAGGTAACGGAGCGGATATCGCAAAGCATTGCATACCGGAGTGCCAGTGGAGCGAATCTCGCTTACTTTCGGGAGAATGGACGACAACGAAAATACCTTACCATTTCCAACCGTACCCGTAGCTAGAGAACCTCCGGCCTTACGAGCCGTGAGTTACATGGGAAATATCACACCTCCAACGTACATCCAGCCGGCATCCTTGCCAAGGATGGCTTGGAAGGTGATGTTATTGACCATGTACCTCACTATTCGGACATGGATTTTCGACGGATGATTCTTTTGATGGATCAACAAAGATCATACACAAATCCGCTTTGAGTCTACATGGATTGTATGAGATATATTCCAGATCAAGTTGTACGACGCATTTTCAACATGATTGGAATAAAAGTGACCATGTCACGTTTTTGGCCTTCACCTCTTTTGTGCAAATTGATTGGGAAACGCTATTAAAGTTAAATGAACTTCGAACAAAGAACAGAAAAGAAATAAAACAAAAAAAAGAGAATAAAAGAAAACTTTCTAAAAAAAAAAATCTAAAAATGACAAACACCAAGTTCACATGAACATTAAATAAACAATAAAATAAAATTTGAACCATTTAAAAGATAAACGAAATCAACACAAATCTCAAATTCCATCTTTCCAAACTTCAAAATCAAATTTCATCTTTACAAATTCCAAATCAAATTCTCAATCAAATTTCAAATCCACTCTCGATCAAATTTCAAATTTGATCTTTCCAAATTTCGAATCAAATTCTCAATCAAATTCAAATTCAATCTTTCCAGATTCTAAATCTTTATCAAATCTCAAATCCGATCTTCTAGATCTCAAATCAAATTCTCAATCAAATTTCAAACCCAATCTCGATCAAGTTTCAAACTTGATCTTCCAAATTTCAAATCAAATCTTAAATCAAATTTCAATCGAGTTCAAACTCATCCTTCCAAATTTCCAAATTTCCGAATTCAATCTTTCCAGGCTTCAAGTCTCAATCAAAATTCAAACTTTTGGGTCGAGGATTTTACATCCAAGACTGCACTGCTTTAGGATTCTTTTCCTATTGCACTGAAATACATCAAATTCAAACCTTTTGGGTCAAGGATTTATATCCGAGACTGCACTGCTTTAGGATTCTTTTCCTATTGCACTCGAAATACATCAAATTCAAATCTTTTGGGTCGAGGATTTTACATCCAAGATCGCACCGCTTTAGGATTCTTTCCCTATCGCACCGAAATACATCAAATTCAAAACTTTTGGGTCGAGGATTTTACTTCCAAGACCGCACTTCTTTAGGATTCTTTTCCTATTGCACTGAAATACATCAAATTCAAATCTTTTGGGTCGAGGATTTTACGTCCAAGACTGCACTGCTTTAGGATTCTTTTCCTATTGCACTGAAAATACATCAAATTCAAATCTTTTGGGTCGAGGATTTTACGTCCAAGACCGCATCGCTTTAGGATTCTTTTCCTATCGCACCTGAAATACATCAAATCAAACTCTTTTGGGTCGAGGATTTTACATCCAAGATCGCACCGCTTTAGGATTCTTTTCCTATCGCATCGAAGTACATCAAAATTCAAACCTTTTGGGTCGAGGATTTTACATCCAAGATCGCACTCGCTTTAGGATTCTTTCCCTATCGCACCTGAAATACATCAAATTCAAACCTTTTGGGTCGAGGATTTTACATCCAAGACCGCACTCGCTTTAGGATTCTTTCCCTATCGCACTGAAATACATCAAATTCAAATCTTTTGGGTCGAGGATTTTACATCCAAGATCGCACTCGCTTTAGGATTCTTTTCCTATCGCACCGAAATACATCAAATTCAAACCTTTTGGGTCAAGGATTTATATCCGAGACCGCATCGCTTTAGGATTCTTTTCCTATCGCACTCGAAATACATCAAATTCAAATCTTTTGGGTCGAGGATTTTACGTCCAAGATTGCAATCGCTTTAGGATTCTTTTCCTATTGCACCTGAAATACATCAAATTCAAATCTTTTGGGTCGAGGATTTTACATCCAAGACCGCACCGCTTTAGGATTCTTTTCCTATTGCACCGAAATACATCAAATTCAAATCTTTTGGGTCGAGGATTTTACATCCAAGATCGCACCGCTTTAGGATTCTTTTCCTATTGCACTCGAAATACATCAAATCAAAATTCAAACTTTTGGGTCGAGGATTTTACATCCAAGACTGCACCGCTTTAGGATTCTTTTCCTATCTGACCGAAGTACATCAAAATTCAAACTTTTGGGTCGAGGATTTCACATCCAAGACCGCACTCGCTTTAGGATTCTTTCCCTATTGCAATGAAATACATCAAAATTCAAACTTTTGGGTTGAGGATTTACATCCGAGATCGCATTGCTTTAGGATTCTTTCCCTATTGCGATGAAATACATCAAAAAATCAAACTCTCGAGGTTAAGGTTTTTACATCCAACACCACTTTGCTTCGAGATCTCTTCTCATTGCAACGATTCAATCTAATCAATTCAATTTTCTTTCGAGGTTGGAGATGTTACATCTAAAACCTCAGAACTCCAATTTTCATTTCAAATCAAATCCCTCAAATTAATTTTGACAAAACTTCAATCTAAAAAAAAAAAAAAAAAAAAAAGAAAAACTCTCCAAGTTGAAATCTAAACTCACACATAAAAATCTAAAACAAAATAAAATCTAAATCAAAATTCCTCAGGTCATGTGATTTGGGATTTACCTCCTTTTCCTTTCCCCAGCGAGAGTTCAAGAATCTCCGGTTCCAGAGATATACTTGACACTCCCCACAGAACTCTTCTACTTCGTCCTAAGTTCGTCACTTGGACATCCGTGTTGGTTTTTTGATCGCTTCGGTCAACACCGGCACGCGCGGTGTGCTCCGTCGACTCACCACACCTATTGGGGGTCCATTTGTTGACCTCATTTTTGATGAGGTCTTCCCTTCTTCTTTTTAGTGCTTAGGATCTAGCCTTAGGCTTTTCCTTCGACTATCTTAGAGGACTAGAATCGGGACCCGCCTTTTAGAAATTCAAACCACTTCTAAACTCCCCGCAAACTCCATAAACTTGACCGTAGACCCCTAATCACCTAGAGGGTCGAAATCAAATGTGGAAGCTTAAAGGATGAGTTCCATAGGACTCTTCGGCCTTAGGACCGCCCCAGGTGGCTTGGTCCGGTGAAGGGGCCGACTTACACTACACCTACACACTACACTCCCACACACCTCCTAAAACCACACCCATACCCAACTTAACCTCCCGACTCATGTAGGTGATTCACATGGATGGTCCTTAACCCCTAAGCCCTTGGCTAAGAGGGTTAGGAACAACATAGTGAATGCCTCAAATGAGTCCTCTCATGGCTCATATGGGCTTGATATGGCTTCATGGCTCAACCAAAATGATTTCTTTCCACCTAAATCCACCCAATCTTCAATTTCCCAAATTTTCAATTTTTGACCCTGGATGTGAAAAGTGGAGGGTTGCGTTAGGTAGTCGACGACCGACGTAAAACTTGTCGAAAAAAATCATGACATGAATCCTTTTGATCATTGTGTAAGTGCTAGGGCGTCCCCGGAAGCGACGCGCCGTATGGCTCCGAATACGAGTGGAAAGTGTGCAAGGGCCGCTACACCGGCGCCCGGTGTAGTGTCAAGTAAGCAAGGGTTCCCACATTACGGACGGATGCGGGTAAAGAAGTTAGTCCATGATACTAGTATTAGGATAGGATCCTGGAATATAGGTACTCTCAATGGTAAACTAATGGAATTGGTTGATATTATGATCCATAGAAAGATAAATATCCTATGTATTCAAGAAACTAAATGGGTTGGAGAAAAAGCTAAGGAGATTGATAACTTAGGTTTTAAACTATGGTTTTCCGGTAAGAGTCGTACTAGAAATGGTGTAGGTGTAATTATAGATAAGAGTTTGAAAGATAATGTTGTCAAAATTAATAGAGTTGGAGATAGAATTATAAGCACTTAAGATTATTATCGATACTAAGATTTTTAATATTATAAGTGATTATGCTCCTCAAGTTGGTTTAGATATAGGCTCTAAAGATAAATTCGAGAATGAATTAGAAGACCTAATACACTTGATACCTCTTGAAGAAAAAATTTTTATTGGAGGAGATTTAAATGGACATGTCGGTAGAGTGGTAGAAGATTTCGAAATATTCATGGTGGCTACGGTTATGGAGCGATTAATGAAGAAGGTAGAACCATTTTAGATTTTGCTTTAGCATATGATTTGATTATTACTAATACTTTATTCAAGAAAAGAGATGAACATCTTATTACTTATAAGAATGGATCTAATAAAACACAAATTGATTATTTTCTTATGAGAAGAAGAGATCATCGAGATTGTAAGGATTGTAAGGTTATTCCAAGTGAGCAATTAAGTACCCAACATCGATTATTAGTTCTTGATTTTAAGATGAAGAGTTGTAAAATAAAGAATACTAGGAATCAACATCGTAGAATAAGATGGGGGCACCTAAAAGACACAAATAAAATTATTTTTATGAGTAAAATTCAAGATTTAAATATTTGGGATGTTCATGAAGACGTGAATGTTATGTGGGAAAAATTAACTAATACTATTAAACAAGTAGCTAAAGATGTACTTGGAGAATCAAAAGAAAAAGTTTCTATAAATAAAAATAGTTGGTGGTGGAATGATAATGTGCAAGAAAAGATAAAATATAAGAAGTTATGTTATAAAAATTGGTTTAAATGTAAAAGCGTAGAGAACCGGGAAAAATATAAAACGGCCGCGAGGAGTGTAAAAGAATAATCAGTGACGCTAAAAATTTTGCTTTTAGTGATCTTTATAACATGTTAGATACTAAGGAAGGTGAAAAATATATGTATAAAATAGCTAAACAAAGAGAAAAGAAAAGTAAAGATTTAACTCAAGTAAAGTGTATTAAAGATGAAAATCAAAAAGTGCTTTTCTTAGAAAAAGATATTCAACATAGGTGGGTGAGTTATTTTGATAAACTTTTTAATGATGATGCCGAAAGTACGATTGACCTTAGTGATCTTAATATCGTTAATAATAATAAAACTTTTCATTTTTACCGTCGCATTAGTAAAAAAGAAGTTGATGAGGCTTTAAAGAAAACTAAGGGGGCAAGTCCGTAGGACCCGATGATATCCCAATTGAAGTGTGGAAATGTTTAGGTGATTTGGGGGTTTCCGGCTTACTAAACTTTTTAATATTATTTTAAAAACTAAAAGGATGCCCGAGGAGTGGAGAAAGAGCATTTTGGTCCCCATTTTTAAGAATAAAGGAGATGCACAAGAGTGTGCAAATTATAGAGGAATTAAATTGATGTGTCATACTTTAAAATTATGGGAGAGGGTAATTGAACATAGGTTAAGACGTATTACGAAGATTTCTCATAATCAATTTGGATTTATGCCGGGCAGGTCTACCATGGAAGCTATAGATTTATTGAGAGGTTTGATGGAGAAGTATAGAGATAATAAGGAGGATCTACATTTGATTTTTATTGATTTAGAAAAAGCTTACGATAAGGTTCCTAGAGATGTTCTTTGGAGAGTCCTCGAGAAGAAAGGTGTTGATATAACTTATATTCAAGTCATTAAAGATATGTATGCTAGAGCCGTTACATGTGTTCGAACCGAAGGAGGATTGACCAAGTATTTTACTATTTCGTTGGTTTACATCAAGGATCGGCTTTAAGCCCATATCTTTTGCTTTATTTATGGATGGTCTTACTGGGCATTTACAAGAGGATGTACCTTGGTGTATGCTTTTTGTTGATGATATCCTCCTTGTGGATAAGACAAGAGAAAAAGTCCAGGAAAAACTTGAATTATGGAGGTCTACATTGGAGTCTAAAGGTCTTCGTTTCGAGTAGAACTAAAACCGAATACATGGAATGTAATTTTAGTAATAGTAGGTCTAGTGACAGCAGTGTAACTTTGGGTGATCAAATTATTAAAAGGTGTGAATGATTTAGATATCTTGGGTCCATTGTTCAAAGTGATGGTGATATAGATGGGGATGTGAATAGTAGAATTCAGGTTGGTTGGTTGAAGTGGAGGAATGCGTCTGGCTTATTGTGTGATAAGAAAGTACCACTTAGGACCGAAAGGAAAATTTTACAAGATGGTGGTGAGACCTTCAATGCTCTATGGTGCTGAATGTTGGCCTTTAAAAGAGAAGCATAATGTTAAGTTAAGTGTTGCCGAGATGAGAATGATTAGGTGGATGAGTGGCTTTACTCTTAGAGACAAAATGCGAAATGAATATATCCGTAAAAGGGTTGGAGTTGCACCGATGACGGATAAAATTAGAGAGAGTCGCCTTAGATGGTTTGGTCACATTAAACGTCGACCACTCGATGATCCGATTAGGAGAGTAGATGTTTTAAATACAACTTATGTTAAGAAAGGCGAGAGGCGACCTAGGAAAACTTGGGCTTATTGCATAAAAAATGATCTTAATTTATTAGAATTGAACGAAAATTTGACACTAAATCGGACACAATGGAGAAAAAGGATTCATGTAGCCGACCCCACTTAGTGGGATTAAGGCTTTGTTGTTGTTTGTTGTTTTGTTTGTTTGACCCCCGGGACCCTACACCTACTAAACCTACCCAAAACCCTTGAAATTACCCAAATTTTTGCAAAATTTCCAAATTACCCAAAATTTTCCAAAACCACTCTCAAACATCTCCACATCACTCAAATTGATCATCCATACCCAAAAATACCAAAGATTCCAAAAATACCCCCAATACCCTCCAAATACCCAAAATACCCTTCTTGGCCTAAAAATCCAAAAATTCAGAAAATTCCCAGAAAATTCCAGAAAATCTTAAATATTTCCAATTTCATTTTGTCCAACTACACCATGGGCCAATTTTGTCAATTTACCCTACTTTTGTCAAAACCCCCAAATTGACCCATTTTAACCCAAAGTGAACCCAATGTTAAACCAAACCTACCCAATTGACCCCAATTTTGGTCCAATTCAATTTTAAACTTTAATTCAATATCCCAATACCAATCTAGACCAAATCCAAGTCCAATTTGATTGACATTTGGATCCAATTTCACTTTGGGCCTTAAAGCCCAAATTTGGACCCATGACCCAAACTTAGCCCAAACTAACACAATTCAACTCCAATTAACCCCAAATCTTTTCTAAACCTTCCTTAACATCCCCATAAACAAAACACTAACATGATTTGCCCAAGATTTTGACCCAAACCCCACTCAAATTCAACCCAAAATCAAAAAGCCCAATTTTGACCTAAACCCAAACCTAACCCAAATGAACCCAAACCTTAAAATCAAAACCCAACCAAAGCCAAAACCTCTTTGAAACACTCCCATAAACATTTCTCAACATTTATTTTACATCAATTTCAACCCTAGCCCAACATTGGCCCAAGTTAGCCCAATTTGACCTACATTGGCCCATTTACCAAATAAACCCAAATTCAACCCAATTCAAACCCAAACCACCTTAAATCTATTTCAAATTATTCATGAAACATCCCTAAACCAAAACCAACAGCTATTTGGCCCAAACTTCTACAAAAAATTCCCATCCATGAACACATCCTTAAACTTAAAAGCCCACTTCCCTTAAACCTTCTTAAAAGCCCATCTTCATTAAATTTTAAAAGCCCAAATCATCCTAAAGCCCACATGACACTTCCCCTCATCATCCATTTGATTAAAATCACCCCTAAGTTTCAAAATCATCAATTAAACCATTCCAAATCAAGCCACATGTCAAATTACCCCCTAAATGTCAAATATTTCTAAAACCCTTTTCATGAAACAAATCAACCTTTTCCCAAGCCAAATGAAGCCATGAACAAGCCATTCTCAAGCCACATGAAGCCATGAGGGCTTTGACTTGTCATTAGTCCATTTATGGCAAGAAGAGGGGGTTCTTTCTTAAACCTCCTTTAACCCTTTTTACCTTAATCATGTCACACACTAAACCATGTTTAGCCACCTCATCATGGATGGAGACTTCACCACTCCTTCTAAGCCGACCTAAATGATTCCCTCAGCTCAAAATCGAGCTTGGAAGGGTGCACCAAGCCCAAAATGGTGGGTTGACCCAAACCAAGCCAAAGTGAGCCTTCTCCCATTCCATTTAAATCAAACTCATTTACACATGTCAAACCTCAATCGATCGCACAAGCCTCCAGCCCCGACCCACCCGAGCTCAAGGTGATCCGACCTCGGCCGGCCGGCCACCCGATCGTCGGAAAACACCATGCCCGAAACCTCGGGAGGAGCCAAATTTTGGAATTCCACCTTGCCGAGCCGCCTCACTCCAAATGGCCATTGCAGCTGTTCTTCTCCTCACCGTAGCAAGCTCGATCCCAACCATTAAACTCCCCTGGAGAGCCTCCAGCCATGCCTATTTAAACCCCTCACCCTCTCGGCCAAAAGGAGGCAGAACCAAAAACCTTAAGGAAACTCTGCCAAAATCACTCCAGATCACTCTCCACACATAGAGCACCTGATCCCCACTGAATTCCAGCCCCAATTCCCTCTAGCTGAGCCCAATTTCGAGCTCAAACTTTAGCCCAAAAACCAGGACACTTCTTCACAACGGAGCCAATTCCCAAATTGATTGGTCCTACACCTTCACCGGACCAAGAGGAGAAGTTCCCCACCGAAAGCCCCATCTCTAGTGCCACCCAGCTGCTCCAGCCTCCAAGCTTTGTGATCGGCCGTGGTCGAAGTCCAACCTAGACAAGTCACTCGCACCGGGAGACTTCATCCGGAGCTTACCAGATCCAATCGAAGGTGTAACAACTCTCGGATCGAAGCTTCACTTCTCCGAGCAAAGGTATGGACTCCCTCTTCTTCCCGAGCTTCCGGAGATTCTCATTTTAATTTGAGTCAATTTAAATGCATGTTTACCGTATGGATGTGTTCGTCTCTTCAAGACGAATCCATAGAGCATAAGAACACGAAAATCCGTCGAGAATCGAGCGAGAAATTAGGGTTAGAAGGTCGACGGTCACGGTGCACACCCGCCGTAGACGATGACCGGGAGCCGTTGGATCGCGCGTGTATCGAGCGGACGATTCGGATCTGTGCCGGACCGGGGAATGTTACATGAACCGCGGGGCCCGGGACGGATGACTCGGATGGCGGCGCCCAATCACGCCGCGACACGTACCCCTTCGGAGCCGCCGATGTTTCGCCGGCGCCGCGTGGATAAGTAGATAAATAGGGTATTTAATGTATTTATTAAATATCGAAACTTTAAAAATCCATATCTTTGTGTAGAAAAATCACAAAAATAAAATAAAAATACCCTCTTGCTCAATGAATAGAGGAGAATAATGTGGAAAAGAAATCATTTAATTTCATCAAGTATTTTATTTTTTATAATTTATTTACTCTCTGCATACATTTAATTCTCCATGCATGTATACAATTCACATGGCATGAGACCATAGGGCTTTGAAGCCTCCGAACTCGGGAACATTCCCCGAATTTTCCAAGGTCGAGGCCATCTCTGTGAAAAGTTATTTATTTTTCAAATGCATGTTGTCGTTTTGAGTATTTTAATTCAAAAAATTAGCATGTTGTGAAATAAATTCTAGAAAAATTTGGTGATGTTCCTTATGACCAGCAGAACTCTAGAAAAATGGGACTCGAGTTAATTCACTCGTAACAACTCTAATCGGCTTAAACACCCAAAATAAGTCTTTAATTAATTAGAGTTAACCAAGCATCAAATTGACTTGAAATCAATTCTCCACTGACCTTTAGGATCAGAGGAATTCACCATAAAAATTTGAGGTCAATTTGACTTGGTTAGCCCCACTAATTGGGTTAATTAAGCCACTTAGCCATTTTAAACTTTAAAAATTCATAACTTTTAAAATACTTTTAAAAAATCCACCAAATTGGTTTTGGAGCCTCTCTGATATCAGGGGAATCTAATAAAATTAAAATTTCAATTTTCTGGAAAAGTTGATTTTTAATAATATTTTAATATTTTTAATAATTAAAAAATAATAAAAATCACAAAAATAATAAAGTTCACCAAAATGTCACATTTTGAATTTTAATCACTTAGGAACAAATCCCACATTTTTCCTAGGTCTATTTAGTGAGATATTGAATTTTAAAGTTTTAAGGTAATTTTAAAATTAAAAAAATGTATTTTCTAGCATTTTCACTAAAATAATTATAATAAATCATAAAAAAATCAGAAAATTGCAAAATTTGTTTCTCTGGTTTCCTTGATATCAGAGAGATTTTTGAAAAATATAAAATCCATTTTTCAACATTTATTTTATTTTTAAATTAATTAACACTCCAAAACTCAAAATAATTATAATAAAAATAATATAATTCAAAAAATCACCAAAATTGGTCCAAGTGCTTCTCTGGTCATTAGGAATGTCCCCTAATTTTCTTAAGGACAGAAACTTTCCTTTGGTCATGTTGTCAAATTTTCCTTGAAAATCTCTATTTTCACCAAAAATAATTATATAAATAAATTAAATACAGAAAAATCACATTTTCTCCTCTCATGTCTTTATTGACATATGAGTGAAGTCACATAAAAATTTCAAATTCATTTGTGTTCAATTTAGTGAGTTATGAAATTATTAAGTTTAAGGGGTAAAATGGTAATTAAACTTTTAACCCTTAATTAAAACTTTAGGTTTAATAAAAAATCAACAAGTAAAATATTTGATCTTAATCTGGTTTGGATGATTGAAATTTAAATAATTAAAGGGTAGAAACTCATTAAACAAATTTTAAAATGATTAAACTTTAATTAAATAATAGATTAAATTTGGAGGAATAATAAATTGGAATTATTAAAATAAGGGATATTTATTAGGAAGAGATTTATTCTTTAATTTAAAAATCCCTAAATTAATCATCCCATTAATATTCAACTCTTAATTAAAATGATAATTCAAATTCAAAATATTAAAAGACTTAAAATCTCAATTAAGATTATAAATTAAAATTAAATTAAATAATTAAATTAAATTAAATTAAACAATTAAATTAAATTAAATTAAATTAAATTAAAATTAAATTAAATAATTAAATTAAATTAAATTAAACAATTAAATTAAAATTAAATTAAATTAAATTAAATTAAAATTAAATTAAATAATTAAATTAAATTAAATTAAACAATTAAATTAAAATTAAATTAAATTAAATTAAATTAAAATTAAATTAAATAATTAAATTAAATTTAATTAAACAATTAAATTAAATTAAATTAAATTAAATTAAATTAAATAATTAAATTAAATTAAATCAAATCAAATTAATTAAACATCAAGTCAAATTAAATTAAATTAAATTAAATTAAAACTCAATCAAATTAAATTGAATTAAATATAACATCACCTAAGACATAAAAGAAATTAAATATAAAGCAACTTGAACATTATTCCAAATTTAAACCCTTTAACTTAAATCAAATCATTTGAATACTAATTTACCTCGAAAGCTTTGATTATTATAACTCCTAAATGAAACATTAAATGAAGTGCTACTTCACTCATGAGATATTCAAATGTCTTAATTCATCGGGCAAGTTAACAAAACTTGAAAACCTCGGACGATTGATTCATTTATATAATTAAATTCATTTGGACTTAAAACAATCCTAGAAATATTGAAAAGATGTTTAAGATTCTTCTTAAGCACTTCCTCAATATGATAGGATATTTATAAGAACAATTGGACTTAATTGTTCTTTGATGAAGAAAATCGTCCTCAAACAAAAAAACACAAAGAACCTAGACGTCATAGGAGATGACTAGCTATAGGATTAGGAATTTGGTAGAAAACCATAACCTTTCCCTTAGCTTTACCTAGGAACTTGTTTAAATATTCTAATTGTGTTTTAAGTGTAGCTTGGGATGACGGGAAGACCCTCCAGGTACGCTTTTATTTTATTGCAATTTACTTTCTTGCAATTTACTTCCCTGCAATTTGCTTTATCGCGGATGCACTTTACTTTGCTTGCATGATAAAACAACTGTTGCATGAAAACCCACACCTTTAGGATAGTCCCTAAAACTGAAACTAAAACTAAGTTAAAAGTCATTGCAAGATAAAATTCACCGCCACAACATTTCAAAATATAAAACAACTCAAAATTTAATCACAAACGTAACACAAAACTACAATCGCAACTAAATTAAAACGTCCCGTTGGATGATCGGGAATACCTCGGATGATGTAACCTACGTGTTGCTAACGGGATTTCCCACGGTCTAAATGAAAGTGTGGAACTCATTCAATTGAGTTTAGCAAATTCATCCGGACTAAGTGAATCCGATAAAAATAATGATGCCGAAGGATGGAACCGTGGGATCTTAACCGGTGTCGTTATAATCAACTTTAAGATTTGTTTTAATCAAAATACAAAACACTTGGAAATTAAGACTTCTCTAAACCAAAACACTTTTCTCATCTCCCGATTTATAATTTCTAAAACTAAACCTCTCGCAACAACAAGGAGCTTGGAGCATGGTGGGCAAGCACGTACCATCGTCATCAACAAAACTCGAACCTACTTCAACAAAACTTTCTTAGAATTAAACAACAAAGCCATAGGACTCCGAGGTAGCTTGCCTAATGCAACATAAATCCTCAACCTCTTTGTTAGGCATTTGCATTGCAAATTAAGCCCTAACCGGTCTTAGGATTCCGAGGTAGTCGTCCGATACGACAATAAACCCTCACATCTTCTAGGCTATTTGTTTGATTTTATCATACAAATATAAGCCCTAATTAATTAAAATTGGCAAGATTGAAATACTAAATAAACATTAGGACTTTCCTAAATTCAAGCCAAACAATAGGATAGTCGGGAAATTACCGAAGTTCACTTCGAATCGGTGATTCCTCCTACCTTTCTTCCTTCGGATTCACAAAACAAAAATGTTCCAAATTTGATCTATTCCCTATCGAAATTCCAAAATTCAATCTTTGAAAACCTTAAACTTTGAAGTTCTTGAGAGCGGAATTATTGGTTATTATCGAGAGTTTTCTTAGGTGATTCCCGTCACTTAAGATGTAATTAACTATAGTGGGCTTGCCCTTATAGAGAATTTTAAAGAACCTGAGTAATATAAACCCCGTTTAATACTTTCATATTAAGCGAGGGAATTTGTCGGCTTATAAAATTGGTTCACGGACCAAACGGATGTCACAAAACTTCTAGTTTATTTGATCGAGCCCCACCCTCGAGCGAGTGTGTCTATCCTTAGGGATAGATACACGGTTTGTGGTGCGGTGCTCATTTATATAAACTATTTGGGATGTGAGATCGGCTTAATCTCATATCTTAAAACTTTCAAATTTAAAATTATTTTCAAAGTCAAATACTACTTTCTAAATTATATATATATTTAAATCAAATTTAAAATTTAAATTCGCCGACAACTTCGTTAGGCGACCCCTTTTAAAACACACAACCTAAAAATATGCCGACGAGTTACCATCAAATACCTATTGCTCCCGAGGATCAAGAAAAAATAACATTTACTAGCCCTTATGGAACCTTTGCTTTTCAAGGAATGCCTTTTGGACAGTGTAACACACCTGCAACATTTCAGAGATGTATGATGTCTATCTTTAGTAGTATGATAGATATTGGAATAGAAGTTTTCATGGATGATTTCTCTATCTTTGGGACTTCATTTGAAATTTTCCTGGAAAACTTAGTAAAAGTTTTGGAGCTTTGTGAGAAAACAAATCTAGTCTTAATTGGGAGAAATGTCAATTTATGGTTGTAGGAGGAATTGTGCTTGGGCATAAAATTTCTGAACATGGCATGGAGGTCGACCCTGCTAAAATTAGGGTGATTGAGAGATTTCCATTGCCCAGTACTGTGAGAGAGGTGAGGAGTTCCTTAAGACACGCTGGATTTTACAGGCGATATATTAAATATTTTTCTAAAATTACTAAACCTTTGTGCCGACTTTTAGAAAATGATAGAAAATTTGATTTTAATGATGAATGCTTTAGAGCTTTCGAATTATTGAAAGAAAAATTAATCGCTGCACCTATAATTGTTTCACCCGATTGGGAGAAACTATTTAAACTTATGTGTGATGCTAGTGATTATGCAATCAGAGTAACATTGGGCCAAAGGCACGATAAAGTTTTCAAAGTCAACAATTATGCTAGAAAAACTCTTAATGAGGCGCAAATTAATTATACCACAACTGAAAGTGAGTTATTAGGTATAGTAATAGCTTTTGAAAAAATTTAGACCTTATTTAATTGGAGCTAAAATTATTGTGCATACAGACCATTCCGCTATCAAATATTCAATGCAAAAGAAGGATGTGAAACCTAGACTAACTAAATGGATACTTCTTCTGCAAGAATTTGATTATATGATAGTTGATAGGAAGGGAGCTGATAAAAAAATAGCTGATCATCTGTCAAGAATAGAATATGATAAATTATCTGAATTTGAAAAGGAAATTACTGAAATTTTCTCTGATGAGCAACTCTATACTATTATGGGAAGCAATTTGCCTTGTTATGCTGATATTGTGAATTATATTGTAAGCGATATTGTACCACCTGATTTTACAATGCAACAACAAAAGAAGTTCAAATATGATGCAAAATTTTACTTTTGGGATGAGCCCTATCTATATAAATAGTGTAAGGATCTGATTATTAGGAAATGTGTGACACAAGAAGAAACAAAATTGATTATTCAACGATGTCATGATTCTAAATTTGGAGGTCATTTTCATGTTGATAAAACTGCTTTTAAGATTTTACAATCTGGATTTTATTGGCTTTTATTGGCTTACTCTTTTTAGAGATATTTATAGATATATTAAATCATGTGATCGATGTCAGAGAGTAGGTAATATCTCTAGAAGAAATGAAATACCTCTAAATTATAATTTGGAGGTTGAAATTTTTTATGTATGGGGATTAGATTTTATGGGACCATTTACTCCTTCATTTGGAAATTTATATATATTGTTACCATTGATTATGTCTCGAAATGGATTGAAGCTTTTTCTTTACCTAGATGTGATGCTCAGAGTGTTTCAAAATTTTTAAAGAAAAATATATTTACAAGATATAGAATGCCGAGAGTGATCATAACTGATGGTGGATCCCATTTCAGGAATAATCGAATTAAGAGATTAATTGAGAAATACAATATTATTCATAAAAAAATCTCTACTGCTTATCATCCCAGACTAGAGGTTTAACAGAAGCTTCTAATCATGAAATTAAAAGAATTTTTGAGAAAACTATGGATAATCATAAATTAGATTGGTCTGCTTGATTAGATACTGCTTTATGGGCTTATAGGACTGCTTTTAAAACCCCTATTGGAATGTCTCCTTATAAAATAATGTTTGGTAAGACTTGTCATTTACCAGTTGAATTGGAGCATAAAGCATATTGGGCGATAAAAGAGTTAAATTTTAATTTGAAAAATGCTGGAGAGAAAAGATTTATGTAATTGAATGAATTGGAAGAGATTAGAAATGCATCTTATCACAATGATAGGATCTATAAAGAGAAAAGGAAATTATGGCTTGATCGGAAGATATTGAAAAAGAATTTGGAATTTGGACAAAAAATTTTATTATACACACAGATTAAAGTTATTTCCTGGAAAGCTCAAGTCTAGATGGTTAGGACCTTTTACAGTTGTAAAAGTTCATTTTTTTGGAGCTGTTGATATTAATGATCCTGATACTGGAAAGATTTTCAAGGTTAATAGGCATTGATTAAAGCCTTACTTTGACGGGTTTCAACCTGACTTCAAAGAGGTTTTAATGCCGAGTCATCTCGTTTAACTAAATGGTTTGTCGGGCTGATGACGTTAAACCAAGCGCTTTATGGGAGGCAACCCATATGTATCTTTGTGGTGTGTTTGCTTGTTCGATGTAGTTGTGCTTTTTAGATAGTTGTTTTTGAATCCCAATTACTCCTAATTACTTTAAAAATTTATAAATGATGAATAAAATCGTGATATTGGAATTTTTTGGGCCAAATGAAGTTCGGTGAGAATTTTTTACCACTGGTACCGCAGGCGCCATAATGGGCGTCGCGGGTGCCCTATCACATATGTAACACTAAACTTGTTTGAGCGACGCTGGTACCCAAAACCTGTTGATGGTTTTTAAATTTTAAAATGCGAGTTTTAGCTGTTTTTGGCGGGATCTTCATCCTCATAACTCCCTAAACTCCATTTTTGACTTCTTAACTCCGAAAAATGAAAACCACCAATCCCAATTCGTATCCTATGGATTCCTACACCATTGAAACCCCTCAATTTCACGTTTTCAACCAAAGGAAGTTCATAAGTTTCGAGGCGCAACATTTGTTCAACAAAGTGCTGATGAAAAGAAGGATTATCAAGGAATGAGGCTTCATAAATCGAGGTATGGATAATGCTACTACTAGAATTGAAGAAATTATTAAGGAGAGAAGTTGGAAAGTGCTTTGCTACACTACCGCTATCGTTGTTGTTCCTGTCGTGAAAGTGTTTTATGCAAATCTTCACGAGATCACCAAAGGGTTCGTATTTGTGCGTGGTAGATTTGTGCAATTCACTCCTACACGAATTAAAGATATCTTTATGATCGAGAACATACCTATTTTCCATTATTCTAATTTCAATGTCACGAGGGATAATATGAATGATGTGTATCGATATTTGAAGGATGAGAATGAGGAATGGGAAATTAGAGAGAATGGATACATTAGTTTCCCATCTGCATCTCTCAATCCACTATCGAAGCATTGGCACTACTTTATTTCGGCAAAGTTATTTGTGACATTGAAGATTAGCAAGGTAACCAAGGAAAGTGCCATTTTGAATTCCTGTATTCAAACTGGGAGGCCGGTTGACATTGGTAATATCATTGTGAAATCAGTTCTGGGATTAATTGTGCATGGATCTAAATATGGGCTTGGAAACCCGTCCACCATATTTTTGTTATGTAGTCAATCACAGGTTCCTTATGAAAGTTGGGAAAAGGTTTTTCTTCAATGGATGCTCATTGCTCCAACTAATCCTTATGACTACCAGACCGTTGGACATGAAGATGACATGAATTATTTAGCTGATCACCCAACACAGACTTCACAGCTGATTCAACCCTATTTTCCTCAAGGTTCCAGAATGATATTGAAGAGGATCAAACAGTTGGATAAAGAGGTACGGAATGTTATGAAAGCAATCAATAACATTTCTGATTTATTCGATCATATAGGTTGGAGAATGAAAGAGCAATTCGATCTCACTGGTCAAATTGAGATGGGCTTGATCAATTTGATGAAGAAGAATGCGAATGATTGCTGAGGAATCTTCTGACGAATTTCCATTTTGTCTATTTTATAATTTGTTTGTGCATCAACAATCGATTGGAGACATTAGAGGAGAGGATAGTTCTGAAACTGATGTGGAGTAATTGATGGATTCTACTTATGTTTATTGTGTGTTTAGATTACTTTGCTTAGTTATGTTTGTTTTGTGTAGTAATTGCTTTGAAATTTAAACTTGGATTTGGATGTGCTTACTTTCATTGTGTGCTTAGATCTTAGTGTTTGTCTATTGTAGAGTACTTGCTGCACTAAATATCTAAGTGTAGTTGGTTTGAATGAACATATTTGGTGTCTATAATGTAACTTAGATTATATATATATAAGATTATTGTGTATTGTTTATGTGAAGTTTTGTTTTAATTATTTCTTATGGGTTGATGTAGATGCCTATTGAAGTGCTAAACACCATTGTGGAAGTCGAAACGAACGATATTATGAAAAAATTTTCTGACCTTGAAAATATTTTGGACTGGCGCCGCCGTCACCCAAATCCAGAGAGTTTGGCTATTTATTTTAAATATAGCACTGCCGGCGCCCTATCGAGTTCCGCCGGCGCCCGAACCCAGTAAAAGGCCAAAAACCCTCATTTTCATGATTTTTACCCAGGGACCTGCAAATTCTTCCATTTCCTTCATCTTCCTCCTCCATTTTAGCGATTTTGAAGATCTAGGGCTTGCTAGATCTCGGATTTAAGGAGATTTCAAAGATTTTCGACACCGGATCCACACTTCTCTTGGTAAGAGCTTCACGTTAAGTTAAAATTTTTTTGATTTTCACCATGGAAATCTCTCACATTTCTTAGGTTGGAATTTTTGTAGTTCTAAAGAGATTTTGAGATTTCCATGATGAAATTTGCTCTTACTTGTTTAGAATAGTATTTCGAGTTTGTTACATTGTGAATTTAGGATTTATTGGAATTTTCTTGTAAATTTTAGAAATTCACATGGCTCCAAGGTTGAGTAAAGGGAAGAGGAAATTGGATTTTGATGAGGAGAAATTTGTTAATATTAAAGCCCAATTTCACTTTAACTCTTACCTTTACAACTAGAAGTGTCTCCAGGATCGAGCTTTTGATAGTCCTGAAGGATCTGTAGAACAGTTAATTGTAGCACGGAACTGAGAGCGATTTTGTTATTTCACAGTGAATGTTGTTATGGGAGTTGTTAGAGAGTTCTATTCGAATGTACCCTAGAGTGAGACAGAGTATGTACTTGTTAGAGGAAAAATGGTTGAGTTTACTCCTCAAAGTATCAATGCTTTATATCAGACTCGGGAACTATTCATTTGTGAATAAGAAAACTTTGACACTCGAGGGGAGGATATGAAGGAAGTTATTGCTTTTCTGACTGATGGAAGAGGGGAATGGAAAGTAAGTCAAAAAAAATTAATTAATTTCTCCACCTCCACATTGAATGTTGCTACAAAAGTTTGGCATTATTTCATTTCTGTAAGACTATTAAATTCTTATCACCACAGCGAAGTTACAAGGGATAGAGCGATTTTGAACTATTGTATACAGAAGATGAAAAAGATTGATATTGGGACTATTATCTATAAGAACATTCAGACGATTGCTAGAGGCGAGACTACTGGTGGATTAGGACATCCTGCTTTAGTTCATGCCCTGTATGTTCAGTCTGGAGTAGAGTTTAATGGTTTTGATGAAGTGGCTATACCATTGAGACCAATTACAAAGAATATTATCCGCACTTATGAGTCTCATTTGGGAGCCCGAGTTGAGCGTAGGAGTACTGATATTCCTACTACTAGTTATGATGTTCCATCTACATCTGAGCCGCCTACCTTATCTGATATTATGGAGCTGCTGAGATTACAGAGTGCTAGTGTGGATAGACTTCATGGTCGGATGGATGTATTTGAGGCGAGGAGTGATGTGAATGTAGATTATTCTCAGAGGAGAGTTGAGTTAGATATTGCATATTGTGATGATTAGGTCAGATTTATGACGGGGGAGTCCAATGTGATATTTCCTACTTGCCCCAGCTATACACCATATGGACTCGACCTCGCTCGATGACCCCGTCGTCGATCCTGGTGATGTAGATTGGTAGATTGTTTATTTCTATTTCTGTTGATCTTATTGTGTTGTGTTGTACTGTTGTGTTGTACTGTTGTGATGTAGTAGTTATTTATTTTTCATGTTATGTGTAACCTCATTGGTGTACTGTTATGTTGTACTGAAACATTGAAATTGTTAGCTGGACTGTGTAGTACTGTGATAGTTTGTTTCATGTTGTAGTGTTTTTTTGGATGTTTAGATATTTAAGGTTAATATTTTTTTACCTATGCAAATATTTAAAATTGTTATATCACTGCTACTAATTGTTTTATGCCTGCTATTTGTAAATTTTCACTAATACCAGATAGCTGATGAAGATTTCAAGATCCCAGCACAGAAATGTTAGTTTTCTTCTACTCTCTACTGTTTTAAATTTACTGAAAAATTTAAGTTTGGGGGAGGGTAGAGAAATACTAACTTTTATTTGTTCTCAATTATTATATTTCAAAAATTATTAGCATAACTTCTAGCAGTTGAACCTAATTGTAAGGTAACTAAAACTTTTTATTTCAGTTGAATATTATGGAAGGATACGATGAAAATTTTTAGTGATAAAGGTTGATTTTATAGAAATAAGATATTTGGTATGAATGGGTTTGATTATAGTCAACTATTTAAAGTAAAGAAAATCTGTATTTTTGAAATTTAAGGGACTTAAATTATTGTGTGTTAAGAAGAGATTATGACTTTATGATGAATAATAAAGCTTGTACTTAACTATAAAGTAAGGAGATGTTTCAGATTTGAACTTTAGAAAGAGGAGAGTGAAGTTCAAAATCATTAAAGGCTATCCAGATATAGTAATCCTTATTAAAAAAAAGAAATAAAAAGAAAAGAAAAGAAGGATTGAAAAAACAATCCCTAAAAGAAAAGAGAAAAAGAAAAGAAAAGAAAAAAAAATATTTATGAGGAGAAGCTTGAGGAGATGCCTAATAAAAAATTGTCTTCACTTGAGTCACCTAAAGGGAAAACTTAATTTTATTTCTGAATTTATGTTTTAAGTACTGGCCTACATTCTAATGAAGTTTGCATGAACTCCTTTTTCACATAGTTTTTTGAGGCACTCTTAATGTGACAAATTATGGTTCATATTGAAATAAATAAAAGACTATAACTCTTATACTTGATTGCTGAATATTCTTACAACTTAGTATTGACCTGAGTTACTAAATTTCTTTCTGAAAATCTAACCAATATATTCTTTTGAATGAAAATTTTTAGTGTCCTACAGTTGAAAAGTACATTGCCTAGAATTATAATGTTTTTTAGTAAAAGGATTACTTGTGGACAAGTAATTGTTAATTTTTGGGGGATTCTGATGCACCAAAAATATATACGATTTTTGCTATATAATTTTACCCATTTTTGGTGATATTGCACTTTAAAGAAAGGTATTTTTCATGATTTATTGCAGGTATGATGATTTTAGGTGATTAGAGTGAAAAGAAGCGAAAAGGAATGAATTCGGAGCAAAAAGGAGCGAAAAGGTGCTATATGGTGGAAAATAGGTTCTGGCACTGCCGGAGCTAGAATGGGCGCCACCGGCGCCCAAATCCAGAGACTTCAGAAATAATTACACGATAGAGCACCACCGGTGCCCTATCTGGTGCCACTGATGCACCAAAATATATACGGTTTTTGTTATCTAATTTTACCTATTTTTGGTTATATTGCACTTTAAAGAAATGTATATTTCATGATTTGTTGTAGGTATGATGATTTTAGGTGATTGGAACGAAAAGATGCAAAAAGGAACGAATTCGAAGCAAAATGGTGAAAAAGTGTTCTGGCGCCGCCGGCGCCCAAATCCAGAGACTCCTGCAATTTATTGGCACGATAGAGTGCCGCCGGCGCCCTATCTGGCGCCGCCGTCATCCAAAGTCGGTGGAATTGAAAGTTTGAGAGTTTTGGTGAAATTTTGAAGGGATGCCTATGGAAACTCTTGTGATTTCATCCCTAACTCTTAAATAACTGATTGGATGAGAGAGGGGGGCTCTCTTGCATTCTATTGTTCTCTCTTAGTGTTCTAGTGTGTGTTAAGTGTTAGGGTTTAGTAGAGTAGTGTGTTGAAGTGAGGATTTGAGAGGAATTCTTCTCTAAGGAGTAAGGAGAAGAAGTAAAGTGAGAGATTGCTTCTTCCTTTCCATTCTAAAGAGAGAATCAAGTGTTGTAAAGAAGAGAGAAGAGGATTCAAAGGATCTTCAAAGGGATTGCATTGGGGAAGAGAAAGAGATAAGTTATATTTTCTTTTGTGGTTTGTATGACTTTTCTTTTATGTATAAAATCCATGTTTTATTTATATCTTCTCCATTAATTCTGAGTAGTCTTCTTTGTCTTTCTTCTTGCTTAGAGATGTGATGATGGTTTGATGTGGATTTGATATGCTTTTAATGTATTAAAGAGATTGTGATTGTTTTTCATTTAGAACTTAATTTACTTTCAATTTGGCCAATTGAGATGTTAAAATATGTTGTTTAACATTAAGTTTGAAAGGATTTAATGTCCTATAACAATAATGAAAGATCCATTCAATTTCCATGGATGAATTGTGTAGTTCATGGGAATTAAGTGCAAATAAATAGGGAAATGTGTTTCGAAGGACTTCATTGTGGAGATTTCAGGGTGGCAGGTTGAAATCCCTAAATTGGTTCTAAGATTATTAATTAATATCAAAGGTTAGCCTTCGGGTAAAGGGTGAGTGGGAGCTCCGAAGTGAGAATCGGTATCCTACTAGCCTGGCCTTAGAGTTAATGACTAAACATAGAATATGTGAATGTTCTTTTCTTATTTAGAGGAGGGGGTACTCTTCTAACGGTGAAGAATCATCTATGTTCCTATTTGGCACAATAAATTAGATAACTGATACATATTAATCCGCACATCATATTCTCATTGCAAGAAGAAAGATACTTTTCTCATATATATCAAAAACCTTTCAAATACTTAGTTTAGTATGTCTGTTAGATAATTCTGTTTTAAAGTTATTAGAAGTTATTGTAGTTTAGTTAGTTTTACTGTTTTCTGCATAGTAGTAGTAGAAGTAAGTGTTGAACTTTAAATGTAATTAGAGTATAGGATTTCGGTGCTCTATGATAACTTATGAAACTTTTACTTTACTTCAACTTAAAACCTCCATGTGGGATCGATAACCAGGACTCCACTAGAGCCCTATATTACTTGATATGATACATATACTTGCGTTGAGTACATGAAATTTAAAAAATCATTATAAATATATAAATTTGGGTTCATAAATTATTGCATATATATAAGCCCCTCACAATGAAGTTTTTGGTGCCATTGCTGAAGCTTAAAATCTTCTTACAGTGGTAACAAATTCTTGCATTTAATTATATAAAATTAAAGTCCCCGTGTGTCAAGTTTTTGGCGCCATTTCCGGGGAGGTAACGAAGTCAAAGTAAAAAGTAAAAAGTAAAAAAAAAAAGTATTTGTGTTATTGTATATGCGTAGTAGTGGATCTATAAGTTTAGTGCCTTACAATTCAGAGTTAGAGCGTACTGTCAGACAGATTAGAAAACAACAAAAACAAATAAAAAATCATTGCGAAATGGTGAATATTCAAGATAATCAAAGAAATGATATTGGAAATTTGCCAAGACCTTTAAGAGATTATGCTAACCCAACAAAAGATGAAATTCATATAACTATTCAAAATCCTGATTTTGTTGCTAATTCATTTGAACTTAAACCTGCTATTATCCAAATGGTACAAAATAATCAATTCAGAGGAACACCTATTGAGGATCCAAATTTACATCTCGCTAGTTTTTTAGAACTGTGTGCTACTTTTAAATATGATGGAGTGTCAAGTGATGCTATCAGACTTAGACTTTTTCCTTTCTTGTTAAGGGATAAAGTTAAGGTATGGTTAAACTCGTTAGCACCTGGATCTATTAGAACTTGGGGAGAATTATCTCAAAAGTTTCTATCAAAATATTTCCCTCCATCAAAGACTGCTAAGCTAAGAAATGATATTACATCTTTTTGTCAGTTTAAAGGAGAGTCAATATATGAAGTTTGTGAGAGATTTAAAGATCTTCTTAGGAAGTTCCCACATCATGCTTTACCAGTTTGGTTAATAATTCAAACATTTTATAATGGATTAGTGGGATCATTGAGATCTATTATAGATGCTGCTGCTGGTGGATCATTAATGTCAAAAGCTTTTGATAAAGTATTTGCATTAATTGAAGAAATGACTACTAATAATTTTCAATGACCCTCTGAACGGGTAAATCCTAAGAGAGTAGCTAGTGTTCATGATTCAGATATGATGACTATGGAAGTTTCTCAAATTGCAGCCCTTTATAAAAAAATAGATCAATATGAAATGAATTATTCTCAACCACCTCAAGTGTTGGAGGAAAATTCATTTGGATAGTAACTGAATCTTAAACGCCTTATGAGACTATAAATGCTATTAATAGACCTAACAATCCTTATTCGAGTTATTATAATCCTGGTTGGAAGAATCACCTAAATTTTAATTGGAATAATAACAATGCTAATGTTAACCCACACTGGGCTAACAATTCTATGAATCCAATTGGAAATTTAAACAATCAAGGAAATACTAATTTAAGACCATCTTATCCCCTTGGATTCAATAGTAACCCATAATTTAAGGATAAGAAGTTGTCTACTGAAGAAATGATTCGAATATGGGAAATCAATTACAAGCTTAAGGTGCTGCTATGAAAAATATTGAAAATCAATTAGGACATATTTTCACTGCACTTAATAATAGACCTTCTAGAACACTTCCAAGCAATGTGGAGATCAATCCAAAATATCAAAACAAGGAACAACTTAAGGCTATTCAATTAAGGAGTGGAAAAAAAATGGAAACTAGAGTGAAATAGAAGTTGAAATAGAAAAAGAGAAGGTGGAAATTGAAAAAGGTTCAAACAAGATTTATCTAGACTTGGATTATCCTCTTGAGCCAATGAAGATAACTGTTGAAAAACCACCACCTCTATTTTCTCAAAGATTAAAGAAACAAAATAGGGATAACAAATTTGGAAAATTTTGGGAAATCCTTAAGAAATTAACGATAAATATTCCTTTTGTTGAAGCATTAGAACAGATGCTTGACTATGCCAAGGTTATGAAGGAAATTTTGAGAAAGAAAAGAAAGTTTACAGATCATGAAACAATTGTACTTAGCAGAAAAGGTAGTGTAATAATTCAGAAGAAGCTTCCTGGAAAACTTAAAGATCCTGGTAGTTTCACTATTCTGTGTTCTATATGTGAAAATTTTTTGGAAAGGCATTATGTGATCTGGGAGTGAGTATTAATCTTATGCCTTTATCAATTTTCAAAAGGTTAGGAATAGGAGAAATTTCTCCTACATCTCTGACTCTTCAATTGGTCGATCGTTCCATTACTTACCCTAAAGGAGTGGTGGAAGATGTATTAGTGAAAGTGGATAAATTTATCTTTCCTGTGGATTTTATTTTACTTGATATGGAGGAAGATAAAGAAATTCTAATCATTTTGGGAAGACCATTCCTTGCTACTGGAAGAGAGGTAATTGATGTTCAAAAAGGAGAATTAACTATGAGAATTAATGATCAAGAGGTGACTTTTAATATTTTAAAATCTATGAAGTATCCCTCAATGGAGAAAGATAATGAATGTTTTATGATGGAGGTCTGTAATTATCTGAGAAACGATCATTTCAAAAATATATTTGAAATAGAAGAAGAATATAGAAAAATATTTGAAGAAGAAATTAAAGATGATGAAATTTAGATAATGATAAGAATGAAGATTTGGAGTATGTTCAGGAGAGATTCGAAATATTAGATACTATGGAAGGTAGAAATAAAAGCTTAATTCCATCTATCATAAAACCTCTTGAACTTGAGAGGAATATTCTCTCTAATTATTTAAATTATATTTTTTTAGGAGAATCTTCTACCTTGCCAGTTATAGTATCTTCGAAGTTAAATGATTATCAAGAACAGAAACTGTTGGAAACTTTAAAAAGATACGAGAAAGCTTTTGGATGGACTTTGGCAGATATTAAAAGAGTTAGTCCTTAAATTTGTATGCACAAAATTTTATTAGAGGAAGAACATAAACCGAGAGTTGATCTGCAAAGGAGATTGAAACCTATAATGAAAGTAGTTAAGAAAGAGATTTTAAAATGGCTGGATGCTGGAATTATTTATCCTATTTTGGATAGTTCTTGGGTAAGTCCATTACATTGTGTACCGAAAAAGGGAGGAGTGACTGTTGAAGTGAATGAAAGTAATGAAATTATAACCACAAGACAAATTAATGGATGGCGAATTTGTATTGACGATAGTAAATTAAATGCCTCCACGAGAAAAGATCACTTTCCTCTTCCTTTTCTCGATCATATGTTAGATAGACTTGCTGGACACAAGCACTACTGTTTTTTGGATGGATATACTGGTTACCACCAAATACTTATTGCTCCTGAGGATCAAGAAAAGATAACATTTACTAGCCCTTATGGAACCTTTGCTTTTCGAAGAATGACTTTTAGACTGTTTAATGCACCTGCAACATTTCATAGATGTATGATGTCTATCTTCAGTAGTATGATATATAATGGAATAAAAGTTTTTATGGATGGTTTCTCTATATTCGGGACTTTATTTGAAATTTGTTTGGAAAACTTAGCAAAAGTTTTGGAACTTTGTAAGAAAACAAATCTTATTCTGAATTGGGAGAAATGCCAATTTATGGTTGTAGAAGGAATTGTGCTTGGGCATAAAGTTTCTGAACATGGTATGAAGGTCGACCCTGCTAAAATAAGAGTGATTGAGATATTACAGCCACCCACTACCGTGAGAGAGGTGAGGAGTTTCTTAGGACACGCTGGATTTTACAGGCTATATATTAAAGACTTTTCTAAAATTACTAAACCTTTGTGCCAACTTTTAGAAACTGATAGAAAGTTTAATTTTAATGATGAATGCTTAAGAGCTTTCAAATTATTAAAAGAAAAGTTAATCACTGCACCTATAATTGTTTCACCCGATTGGGAGAAACCATTCAACCGATGTGTGATGCTAGTGATTATGCAATCTGAGTAGCATTGGGGCAAAGGTATGATAAAGTTTTCAAAGTTATTTACTATGATAGTAAAACTCTTAATGAGGCTCAAATTAATTATACCACAACCGAAAGAGAATTATTAGCTATAGTATTTGCTTTTGAAAAATTTAGAACTTATTTAATTGGAACTAAAAGTATTGTGCATACAGACCATTCAGCTATCAAATATTTAATGCAAAAGAAGGATGAAAAACCTAGACTCATTAGAGGGAAACTTCTTCTACATGAATTTGACTTTATGATAGTTGATAGGAAGGGAATTGATAACCAAATAGCTGATCATTTGGCCAGAATAGAAAATGATAAATTATCTGAATTTGAAAAAGAAGTTATAGAAACTTTCCCTGATGAGCAATTTTATACTATTATGGAAAGAAATTTGCCTTGGTATGCTGATATTGTGAATTATATTGTAAGTGATATTGTACCACCTGATTTAACAAGGCAACAACAAAAGAAGTTTAAATATGATGCAAAATTCTATTTTTGGGATGAGCCCTATCTATATAAACAGTGTAAGAATCTGATTATTAGGAAATGTGTGCCATAAGAAGAAACAAATATGATTATTCAATAATGTCATGATTCTGAATTTGGAGGTTATTTTGGTGTTGATAAAATTGCTTTTAAGATTTTACAATATGGGTTTTATTGGCCTACTCTATTTAGAGATGTTTATAGATATATTAAATCATGTGATAGATGTCAGAGAGTAGGTAATATATCTAGTAGAAATGAAATACCTCTAAATTATAATTTGGAAGTTGAAATTTTCGATGTATGGGGATTAGATTTCATTTGACCATTTACACGTTCATTTGGAAATATATATATATTGGTTGTTGTTGATTATGTCTCGAAATGGATCAAGCCGTTGCTTTACCAAGATGTGATGCTCGGAGTGTTTCAAAAATTTTAAAGAAAAATATATTTACAAGATATGGAATGCCGAGAGTGATCATAATCGATGGTGGATCCCATTTCAGGAATAATCAAATTAAGAGATTAAGTGACAAGTATAATATTATTCATAGAATATCTACTGCTTGTCATCCCTAGACTAGTGGTTTAGAAGAAGTATCTAATTGTGAAATTAAAAGAATTTTGGAGAAAATTGTGGATAATCATAAATTAGAATGGTCTGCTCAATTAGATACTGCTTTATGGGCTTATAGAACTGCTTTTAAAACTCTTATATGAATGTCTCCTTATAGACTAGTATTTGGTAAGACTTGCCATTTACAAGTTGAATTGGCGCATAAAATATATTGGACAATAAAAGAGTTAAATTTTAATTTGAAAAACACTGGAGAGAAAAGATTTATGCAATTAAATGTATTGGAAGAGATTAGAAATGCATCTTATCACAATGATAGGATTTATAAAGAGAAAATGAAATTATGGCATGATCATAAGATATTGAAAAAGAACTTGGAATTTGGACAAAAAGTTTTATTATACAACACAAGATTGAAGTTATTTCCTGGAAAGCTCAAGTCTAAATGGTTAGGACCTTTTATAGTTGTAAAAATTCATTCTTTTGGAGCTGTTGATATTAAAGTTCCTAATACTGGAAAGATTTTTAAGGTTAATGGGCATCAATTAAAGCCTTACTTTGATGGGTTCCAACCCGATTTCAAAGAGGTTTTAATGCCGAGTCATCTCGACAAACGGAATGATTTGTCGGGAAGATGACGTTAAACCAAGCACTTTATTGGAGGCAACCCATATGTATCTTTATGGTATGTTTGCTTGTTTGGTGTAGTTATGATTTTTAGATAGTTGTTTCTGAATCCTAATTACTCCTAAATACTTAAAAAGTTGATAAATGATGGATCGAATCGAGATATTGGAATATTTTGGATCAAACGAAGTTCAATGAAAGTTTTCGACCATTAGCGCCGCCGGCGCCCTATCATTTTTACCCTACTGAACTTGTCTGTTTGAGCGCCGCCGGCACCCAAATTCTGCTTGACGGTTTTTAAGTTTCAAAACACGAGTTTTGGCAGTTTTTTGGGGGATCTTCGTCCTTATAACTCCCTAAACTCCATTTTTGACTTCTTAAATTCAGAAAAACGAAAACCACCAATACCAATTCGATTCCTATGGATTCTTATGCCATTGAAACCTCTCGATCTCATATTTGCAATAGAAGGAAGTTCATAAGTTTCAAAGCACAGTGTTTGTTCAACAAAGTGATGATGAAAAGTCAGATTATCAAGGAATGGGGCTTCATAAATCGAGGTATGGATAATCCTACAACTAGAACTGAAGAAATTATTAAGGAGAAACATTGGGAAGTCCTTTGTTTCACTACCACCACCGTTGTTGTTCCTGTCGTGAAAGAATTCTATGCGAATCTTCACGGGATCAACCAAGGGTTTGTTGTGTGTGGTAGATTCATGCAATTCACTCTTGCACAAATCAACTATCTCTTCATGATTAAAAATGTTCCTATTTGCCATTATTCTAATTTCAATGCCACAAAGGATAATATGAATAATGTGTAACAATATTTGATGGATGAGAATGAGGAATGGGAAATCAGGGAGAATAGATGTATTAGTTTCTCATTTGCATCTCTCAATCCAGTATCAAAGCAGTGGCATTACTTCATTTCGTAAAAATTGCTTTTGACGTTGAAGATAAGCAAGGTGACCAAGGAAAGCGCCATTTTGAATTTCTGCATTCAAACTGGAAGGCCGGTTGACATTGGTAATCTTATTATGAAATCAGTAGTTGGACTTATTGTGAATGGATCTAAATATGGGCTTGGACACCCGTCCACCATATTCTTGTTATGTAGTCAGTCACAAGTTCAATATGAAAGATGGGAAAATGTTATTCTTCCATGGAGACCTATTGATCCAACCAATCTCTACGACTACCAGACAGTTGGAGATGAGGATAACATGAATCTACTTACTGATCAACCGACGCAGACTTCACAGCCGATTCAAACCTACTTTCTGGAAGGTTCCAGAATTATATTACAGAGGATCAAGTAATTAGAGAAAAAAGGTACAAAATGTTATGAACGAAATCAATAACATTTCTGATTTATTCGATCATATAGATATGAGAATGAAAGAGCAGTTCGATCACACTGGTCGACTTGAGATGGGATTGATTAATCTGATGAGGAAGAATGCGGTGATTGCTGAGGAATCATGTGACAAATTTTCATTTCATCCATTTTATAACATGTTTGTGCATCAACAATCAATTGGATACATTAGAGGAGAGGATTGTTCTGAAACTGACATGGAGTAATTTGATGGATTCTACTTATGTGTGTTGTGTGTTTAGTTTGCTTTGCTTAGTTTTGTTTGGTTTGTGTAGTATTTGCTTTCCTTTGAACTTGGATTTGGATGTGATTATTTTTATTGTGTGCTTAGATATTAGTGCTTGCATATTGTAAAGTACTTGCTGCACTAAATATCAAAGAATAGTTGGTTTGAATGAACTTATTTGGTGTGTTTGATGTAACTTGGACTTTTTATATATAAGATTTTTGTGTGTTGTTTGTATGAAGAAATGTGTTAATTTTTGCTTATGGGATGATGTAAATGCTTATTGAAGTGTTAAACATCATTGTGGATGTCGAAAGGATCGAAATTATGAAAAATTTTCGGACCCAGAAAATATTTTGGACTGGCGCCACCGACGCCCAAATCCAGAGAGTTTGGACAATATATTTAAATAGAGCGCCGCCGGCGCCCGAACCCATAAATAGGTCTTAAACCCTTGATTTCGTGATTTTTGCCCTGGGACCCTCAAATTTTTCTATTTCCTTCGTCTTCTTCCGCCATTTTCGTAATTTTGAAGATCTAGGGTTTGCTAGATCCTGGATTTAAGGAGTTTTCAAGGCTTTTCGACACTGGATTTGCACTTCTTTTGGTAAGAGCTTCACTTTAGTTAAAATTTTTGGATTTTCACCATGGAAATCTCTCACATTGCTTATTATGGAATTTTTGGAGTTTTAGAGAGATTTTGATATTTCCATGATGAAATTTGCTCTTACTTATTTAAGATAGTGTTTGGAGTTTATACATTGTGAATTTGGGATTTATTGGAATTTTCTTGTAAATTTTAGAAATTCACATGGCTCCAAGGGGGAAGAGGAAATTAGATTTTGATGAGGAGAGATTCATCCATATCAAAGCCCAATTTCACTATAACTCTATCCTTCACAACAAGTAGTGTATCCAGGATTGAGCTTTTAATAGTCCTGGCAGATTTGTAGAACAATTAATTGCAGAGCAAAACTGGGAAAGATTTTGTTCTTTCACTGTGAATGCTGTTATGGGAGTTGTTCGAGAATTCTATTCAAATTTACCCTGGACTAAGACTGAGTATGTGCTTGTTAAAGGAAAGATGGTTGAGTTTACTCCTCAACGCATCAATGCTTTCTATCAGACTCGGGAACCATTCGTGTGTGAGTACAAAAAACTTTGACACTGGAAGAGAGAATATGAGAGAAGTTATTGCTTTTCTGACTGACGGGCGAAGAGAATGTAAAGTAAGTAAAAAATAGTTGATAAATTTCCCCGCCTCCACTTTGAATTTTGCTTCAAAAGTCTGGCATTATTTCATTTCTGCAAGGCTATTACCATCTTATCACCACAGCGAAGTTACTAGAGATAGAGAAATTCTGAACTACTGTATACAAAAGACGAAAAAGATTGATATTGGATCTATTATTTACAAGAATATTCAGACGATTGCGAAAGGCGATACGATTGGAGGATTAGGACATCCTGCTTTAATCCATGCCTTGTGTGTTCAGTATAGAGTAGAGTTCGGTAGTTCAGAGGAAGTGGCTATAACATTAAGACCTATTACAAAGATTATTATTCAGACTTATGAGTCTCATGTGAGAGCCAGAGTTGAGCGTAGGAGTACTGATATTCCTACTACGAGTTATGATGTTCCATCTACATCTGAGCCGCCTACCTTATCTGATATTATGGAGCAGCTGAGACTACAGAGTACTAGTATGAATAGACTCCATGGTCAGATGGATGTATTTGAGGCGTTGAGTGATGTGAACGAAGATTATCTACAGAGGAGAGTGGAGTTTGATATTGCTTATTATGATGCTCAGGTCAGATTTATGAGGGGGGAGCCTATACACCATATAGACTTGACCCTGCTGATGAACCATCTGCTGATCCTGGTGATGAAGACTGGTAGATAGTTTGCTTAGTTTTTTTTTATTTCTGTTGATCTTGTTGCATTGTGTTGTACTGATGTGATCTAATGGATATTTATTTAATTTTTCAAATTGTTAAGGGACTTAAAGTATTGTATATTAAGAAGAGATTGTGACTTTATGAAAAATAATAAAGCTTATGTCTAACAATAAAGTAAGGTGGTGTTTCAAGTTTGAACTTTAGAAAGAAGAGAGTGAAGTTCAAAATCATTAAAGGCTATCCAGATTTAGTAATCCTCAATAAAAGAAAAGAAAAGAAGGATTGAAAAAACAATCAAAAAAAAAAGAAAAGAAAAGAAAAAGAGAAAAGAAAAAAGAAAGAAAAATGTTTATGAGGAGAAGCTTGAGGAGATGTCTAATAAAAAATTGGCTTCACTTGAATCACCCTAAATGGAAAGCTTGATTTCATTTCTGAATTTATATTTAAAGTATTAGCCTACATTCTAGTAAAGTTTGCATGAACTCCTTTTTCACATATTCTTTTATGACACTCTTAATATGAAAAATTATGGTTTATCTTGAAATAAATAGAAGTCTAGAACTCTTAGACTTGATTGTTGAATATTCTTATTGACCCAGATGCTATATATTGTTGACCTCACTTTTGGTTGAGGTCTAGTATCTCTTTAGAATAGCCTAGGGTCGAGCCATAGGACTCTCCTGGTGACTTTCTTAAAGGACTAGTCATGGAACCCTTCCCATAGAAATTCAAAACTCTTCTTGCTTCACTAGGGTTTTTTCATATGCTTAAGGCCTAACCTCCACCTTTTGGTAGGAAAAAGGCAACCATAAGGAATCCTAGGGGAAGTCTCCTATAGGTGGTCAGACCGTAGGATTGCCCTGAGGGAGGTCTGGAGATCACCACTCATACACTTCACATACACACACTGCACATCCTAATTTCAAACTGAACTCTTCGGAAACTCATGAGGATAGCCCAGCCCTAAGTCTATGACTAAGTGGTAGGGACCAACACATAGAGGACCAAATGTAAATGACCCTTGGTCATTACATCCTGCTCACTTTGAAGCCACCTTCAAATCTCCAAAGTTTCAATTTTTGGCCCACGACCTCCCAAAATTCCTTAAATAACCCAAAATTCTTCAAATTCACCAAAATCCCCCAAAAATCATTCCAAGATATTCCTTACCGCCCAAATTGACCATTCATGACCAAAAATTCCAAAATTTCCAAAAATACCCCCCAATACCCTCAAAATACCCAAAATACCCTTTTTGCCCAAAAATCCAAAAATTCAAAAAAATTCTCAAAAAATACCAAAAAATCCTAACAATCCCCAATTTTATTCTGTTAAACTACACTATGGGCCAATTTTGCCAAATTAATACACTTTCAATCCAAAATCCCAACTTGGCCCATTTAACCTAAAGATGCCTAAACCAAACCCAATCTTGACCCAACTGACCCCAATTTTCATCAAATTCAATTCTAAACCAAAATTAAACATCCCCAATATCAACTTAGACCAAATTCAATTCCAATGTGACCCACATTTGAATCTAATTGCACTTGAAATCAAAATCCCCAATTTTGCCTAAATAACCCAAAACTCCTAAAGTGACCCAATGTCAATCAATTCCTCCCAAATTTCAATGCCAAACTCTTTATAACCTCCTTAAACTGAATTGGATCATAAATTGCCCATAATTTGAGCTCAGGTCTTACCCAAATCCATTTCGGACCAAAGAAACCCCAATTTTGACCCAAGCTAAATACATGTTTTAAATCCACCAAATTGACCCTCTATACCTTGTCAAAACCATTTTATGTCTTAATGAAAAGTCTTCTAGACAATCATATCTACATTATTGTTGAAGACCTCTGAACCCCATTCCCACTCAAACTCAAGATAACTTTACCTGAACCCAACCTGGTCTAAAATAATCAAAAATCCAATCCATGCCAAAATTGAACCTCCAAATGAGCTCGAAACCACTTTGTGTCTTCATAAAAGATCTTCATTACAATCATGTGGACAATATTGATCAAGTCACTTGGGCTAGCCCAATCTAAACTCAAGTTAGCCCAATGTTCTTAAAATGGACCCAAAATCCAAAACTCACCAAATTAAAGTACACCCACTCACACACACCCACATACTTCCTTTTTTTTACACCTCACGGCAGCCCTAAAAGAAAAAAAATACATTTAAAAAAAAAAGAAAAATATCTCTCCCTCACCTCTCCCTCACCTCTCCCTCACTCTACCCGCCACGTCACCCTACTCTCCTCACCTCCACCACACCTCCTCCTCACCTCCACCTCACCTCATCCTCACTCCCCCCCATTTACTCCAAAACCGTGAGCCTCTTCCCATAAAAATCCACTCATAATCCCATTTTACACCCCCTTACACACTCCCTTACACACTTCACTTTACCATCCCACTCACTCACTTCCTCTCCAAAACCGTGAGCCTCCCTCTCATCTTCTTCTCCTCCTTCCAAGTTAGCCACACCCACTCACTTCATCTCCAATAAGGGACTTCAAGATCTCCAACAAGTGCTTCTCTAAGCTAAGGTAATCTCCTCCCCCCTCTCTTTACTTTTGTTTTTGTTTCAAAATTTAGTTAAAAGAAAAAAAGAAAGAAAAAAAGTGTCATTATCTTGTTTATGTTTAGCGCATACATGTATTTTCTTTAAAAAAGTCTTCTTCCTCTACATAGGTTTAAAAAAAAAAAAGTATTATGTGTTAATTATTACAAATCTTCACACCATGTATTGTTTCCCATGTTTAGCCTTAGAGATTTATTTTCTTTTTCATGCAAGCTATCACCATGTATATCTTCATGTGTAGGTTATCTTCATGCTATTTAAATTTTATTCATGCATAGGCTTAGGAATTCTTTTTTTATTCAAAGTTATATAGCTAGTTTTAAATATTTACAAATCTACCACCTATTTCTACTAACTTGAAAAATAAAATTTTGAAATTTAAAAGAAATAATATGAAATAAAGGAAATAAAAATAAAAGAGAAGATAGAAATAAACATAATGATAAAATAAAAATAAAACAAAAGAAAATGAAAGGAAAAATCTAAAATAAATAACATTGTAAATAAAATGATAAATAACAAATAAGTGATATATTAATTGTAAATTTAAATAAATTTAATAATAACTTTACTAAATTTTAAATAAAATAACCACTAAATAAAATAACTATATAAAATAACCATACTAAATTTAAGATAACTATATTAAATTTAAAACTATATAAAAAAAAACTACACTAAAAATAAATAATATAACTACACTATATTAAATTAAAAAAAATAAATACTACTAAAATATAAATAAATAAAGAATAATAATATATATATATGTAAATTGATAATAAGAATATGTAAATAATAAAAATAATGTGATAAGAATAAAATAAATAACCATAAACTTAAATAGATAATGAAAATATAAGAAAGAATAATAATAATAATAATTGAAAATAATTGTAAATTCAAGATAAATAATAAAAATAAGCAAATAAAAATAGCATGCCTCTTTAAAATAATCTAAATGTAAATATATGTGTAAATAATAATTTTAATAAATAATAACTTAATATAAATATTCATAACTTTAAATAAAGAAACGGATAATTGAGGAGAGATAAAATGAAAAGCTTTATAATTAAATAAATAAGAACATAAATGATAAATAAATAATATAAATGATAAACTTAAAAATACATATAATTAATAACAATAATAAATTAAAATAAAAATGACTTATAATATATATATATATATTAAAAGATAAGAATATAAAGAATAATAAAATACATAATACATATATATATAAATTAAAAATAATTTAAATAATATAAATGGATAATAAACTAAATTAAATGATAATGAAAATAATAAATTAAATTAAATTAAATAAATTAAATAAATTGAATTAAATTAAATTAAATAAATGAAAATCAAATATTAAAATAAATGATAATGTATATAAACAATAAATTAAATTAAATCAAATTAAACTAAACAAATTAAATAAATAAAAATTATATTAAATTAAATAATAATGTAAATAAATAAATAATTTAAAATTAAATTAAATAAATTAAATAAATTAAATTAAGTTAAATAAATTAAATAAATTAAATTAAGTTAAATAAATTAATGAAAACGGAATATTAAATTAAAGTTAAATAATAATTGTAAATAATAATAAATTAAATTAAATTAAATTAATTAAATTAATCAAATCATATTAAATTAAATTAAATTAAATAATAACATAAATAAATATTAAATTAAATAAATTAAATAAACAAAATAAATAAGTTAAATTAATAATGTAAATAAATAATAAGTAAAATTAAACAAAATAAATTAAATAAAATAAATTAAATTAAAATAAACAATAATGTAAATAAATAATAAATTAAATTAAACTAAACAAATTAAATAATTAAATCAAATAATAATACTTTACATTAAATTAAATAAATAAATTAAATTAAATTAATAATAATTGTATTATATAATTAATTAAATTAAATTAAAATTAAATTAAATAACAAAATAAAATAAATTAAAACTAAAATAATAATTTAAATAAATAAATATCAAGTTAAAGTAAAATAAAATAAATAAATAACAATTAATTAATTAAATAAATAATAATAAAGTAAATAAATTACAACGAATTAAATAAGATAATAAATTAAACAAATAATAAAGATAATAATAATTTCAATTACAAATAAAAGATAATAATTTTAAACAAGACATAATAAAAATAATAATAATAAAACACATAAATAATAAATAACAATAATAACATAAAATAATAATACATAACAACATAAACAATAATAACATAATAAAATGATAATATATAAATAACACAACAACAATCACCACAAACAACAACAAACAACAATCCCGATCACAATACAATACTAACACGATAACAATCAAACCTAGGATTGGCCTCCTGAGGCATGACCTATTTTCCCCTTCATAAAGTCCCCTAGGAAATCACAATTTGGTGTAGAAAACATAACAAGAATACCCTTATGCTTAGTGAATGCATGGAGTAACCCAAATTTTTACCCGATGTCCACATAACCTTCCCAATTCATATTCCAAACTCAACATCCCTAGTTTCAAATCCTAGCACAAACCAAAACAAAAATCAAACTCAAAGCAAACCAAAATCAAACCCAAACCAAAGCCAAAACCAAAACCAAAACCAAAACCAAATCTAAAACATAAACTCAAACAAATCTTCACAGCACTCCCATAAGTCCAAATTAAACTACCAGTTACCACCAAATACAAAACTAAACCACACCTAAACCCATCTGCCCCAACCTACCCCGAACAACTGTGTTCATTAAGCATAAGGGTATAGGTAGGGTGAATTGTTAAGCAACATAATAAGTCTAAATGAGCCCGAGAATTTTCATCAGGATATGAGAGGGAAGCATAGACCTGCATCCTTCTATGACTGTTTGGATACCTCAAAGGTCTATTAAACTTAATATGTTTGCTTAACGAAACCATCCTCAATAAAATCAACAAAGTTCATTGAAACACAACATAGGAATTCACATAGACATCATAAGACTTGGTAGAAAACCAGGACATTTACATAGACATCATAGGATTGAGTAGTTACTTCTTGTTAGTTCTACTTCTTCATGTTTTCTGGCATGCTTTAATTTCTGCAAAATTATAAACACTTATATGCAATGCAATACTAAAGTTTCAGCTGGGAATGACGAGAAGCCCCTCCAGGTATGCTTTTACTTTATTGCAATTTATTTACCTGCACTGCGTTTTACTTTTCTTGCATGATAAATAAGATTGTTGCATGAAAACTAAAACCTTTAGGATAGCCACAAAACTAAAACCCAAAACTAAATTAAAAGTCATACAAGATAAAATTCACCGCCACAACATTTCAAAATATAAAACAACTCAAAATTTAATCACAAATAAAACAACAAAAATTACAATTTTAACTAAATTAAAACATCTCGTTGGATGATCGAGAATACCTCGGATGATGTAACCTACGTGTTGCTAACGAGATTTACCATAGTCTAAATGAAAGTGTGGAACTCATTCAATTGAGTTTAGCAAATTCATCTGGACTAAGTGAATCCGATGAAAATAACGGTGCCGGGATGACGGAACCGTGAGATCTTAATCAGTTTTGTTTAATCAACTTTAAGATTTGTTTTAATTAAAACATTAAAAAACACTTGAATTTTAAGATTTCTCTAAACCAAAACACTTTTCTCATCTCCTGATTTATGACTTCTAAAACTAAAGCTCTGCAACGATAAGGAGCTTGGAGCATAGTGGGCAGCACGGCCATCGTCGTCAGCAAAACTTGGATCTACATCAGCTAAACCTTTCTTAGAAATTAAATAACAAAGTCATAGGACTTCAAGGTGGTTTGTTTAGTGCAACAGAAATCCTCAACTTTTTTGTTAGGCATTTGCATAATTGTCTTATGCAAATTAAGCCCTAACTGGTCTTAGGACTCCGAGGTAGTCGTTTGGTACGACATAAGCCCTCACATCTTCAAGGCTGTTTGTATGATTGTGTCATACAAATATAAGTCCTAATTAATTAAAACAGGCAGGATGAAACATGAAATAAACTCCCAAATTGAAGCCAAACAGTAGGATAGTTTGGGAAGTTACCAAGATTCTTCTTGGATCCTCAGCTTCTCCTACTTCTCTTCTATTGGACTCTTAAAATAAACTGTTCCAAACTCGATCCATTCCCTATTGAAATTCCAAAATTCAATCCTTTGGAAACCTTAAACTTTGAAATTCTTGAGAGCAAAAATACTGATCATTATCGAGAGTTTTCTTAAATGATTCCGGTCATTTAGGATGTAATTAACTATAGGGGCTTGCCCTTATAGGGAACTTTAAGAACCCAGGTAATATAAACCCTGCTTAATTCCTTTATATTAAGCAGGGGAACCTGTCGGCTTATAAAATTGGTTCGCAGACCACAAATTTTTTAGTTTAGTTAATCGAGCCCCATCGTCAAGCAGTGTGACTATTCCTCGGGATAGATAAACAGTTTGTGGTGCGGTGCTCGTTTATATAAACTATTTAGGATGTGAGATCAGTTTGATTTCATATCTTAAAATTTTCAAACATAAAATTTTTTTCAAAAAATCAAATGCTACTTTCCAAATTATATATATATATATATATATACTTAAATTAAATTTACAACCTAAAAATATGCCGACAAATATATGCGTACTAAAAATTCAATCCCTGACAACGGCGCCAAAAACATTACCCGCAATTTGCTGATGACAAATATAATAATTAATGCTTTCGGATATATGTAATAGATAATAATAGCAACTAGTGTATACAAATATAATTTTATTGAAAATATTTTACACACTAGGGGTATTACGCAAGTATACGTATCGTATCAAGTAATATAGGGCTTTGAAACAAAGATTCCGATATCGATCCCACGAGGAGTGAGTTATGGATTTTAAATATTTTAATTTTATTTTTATGTATTTCTTTTATATTTTATAAATTTCATATTTTTAATTTACTAAATGCAATAATAAAGTAATAATGAAAGATGAAATAATAAAGCAGTAATGAAATGATTGATGTAAATAGTAATAAGAACACAACTTTCTTCTTTTCAATTAATCTAAGATTTTCTAAGATAATAATAATATTCGTGGAGAATATAAATTTATGGTATTGTGCCAAATAGAAGCATTCATATTCTTTACCCTTTGATCCAGGTGTAACGAACATTGGCTAGCCTATAGATCAGATCCGGATGTATTGTTAGTAGAATGGGTTAATATAGGCTCACACTACTAGATGTCCAAGGGTGTCTATGGTCGACCCTACTAGTGACCCTTTCCTTCTCTATAAACCAAATCACAAGAATTTAGTCTGTCACTCTAAAAACTTATTAATTCTATGCCCATTATATAATATCTTCCTATTTATTTGCATTTCACCTTGAATAACCCGTAGAAGGCCTTCGACTACCCATGGATTCATGTGATATCTACTAGTTAAGAATTCATCTCCTTCTAGGTATCAAAACTCTTCAACAGATTTTAACAATACAAGTGATCAATTTGTATATTTAATGAAGATCCGGTATTAATGTCATCACAATGTTTTAAAATATAAATAGTTTTTAATTCTCCATCGAATTTTATATTATCTTATTTATCTTTTCATAATTGAAAGGAGAAAGTAAACTAACTACTAAAACACATTGAATTTAAACAACAAAACATGATATTTATTATAAGATGAATAGAATTTCAAAAAGATTTGCAATCTTTTCTTTTTCAAGCTATAATTTTTAATTTCTTAATACTTCTAAAATTCAATTATTTCTGTTAATCATATTCTTCTTTAAGTTAAATAATTCTATTCTTAAAATCAATCAAAGTTATTAAAATTTTGATTAAGTCCACTAAATTATTTATAATTTCAAAAATTTAAGTGATCTTAAATAGATTCTTCATTCCTTATGTTATGCTAAGATTTTTTTTAGAAAATATTAGTTTATTAAGGACAAATAAAATTTAAATTTGCATGTATTTTCTCTTCCCCCAAACTTAAGTTTTGGTATATCATGAAAATAATAAAGTATGAGAGAAAGAAAAGTATAATTTAAAAAGGAATTTTATAAGCATGTAAAAAAAATTCTAGAAAGAAATATAATTTACTTCTACACATGCTTTTTATGAGTATTATAGAAATAATAGAGCATATAAAAGTAAGCAGACTCAAAAATTTTATATAGCAGTAATTGAATTAAATAACTATATTACTAACATAAATAAAATAACATTACTAACTATTCTAAAATACTAAGCAGTAGGTTGAAACTAAAAATAAACACTAATTCATTGAAATTTCAGTCTGCAACTAAATATCTAAAACAGTCTCAACATCAAATAATTCATACAAAGTCTCATAAGCAAATTTAAACTAGTAAACAACAAACAACAATCTGTACTAGCAAACAAAAACTAAACTAACAATAGTCTCAGCACATCTCAGAGGTAAATCAGGCCACTAATCACTGTCAGTAGCCTCTTCATCGTCATCACCAAAAGAAAACTCCACAACCTTAGGTTCAACATATGGTGAAAATCTAGGATAGGTGGGAAAATGAATATCAGGCTCACCCTTTAAAAAATCTGATTAAAGACTCTGAATACTCAGCATCATATTCCCTCTTCCTCTGGGTGTAATCAGATAGGTGATCAATCTTCTTATCCATAGTATCAACTTTGCAGCGAGTTAGAAATAACTCATTCTGCTGCTCCAGAAATTGATCACGCATTGATTCCTAAAAACTAGATGGTGGCTCAGAAGTAGAAGTAGAAGGTCTGTAAGTGCAAGCTCTACCTGGAGTAGGTGCAGAAGTAGAAGGGGTTTTAGATCTCTTCCCACGAAGACGATCATAGATACTAACACTCTCCTGCCCAATTGGCTTGGTAGACTTCAGCTTCTCCTCAGAAATATCAGCAGTGACTCCATTGTTCACACATAAAGAATAAATCAGAGATGGGAATCCTAGTTCTACAGAAGTACTAGATCTAGTAGTAGTCTCCACAGAATCATAAATAATACTGCCGACATCTATCGGCTTCCTCTCCTGAATGCAGTAGTTTAAGATAGCTCGATCTCTAGTCACTTCACTCAGGTGGTTGGAATGTATAAGTCTTGCAGAAATAAAGTAATGACATGCCTTTGAAATACCATTTAAATTACAAGATTTGAAATTTACCCGTTTGTTGTTCCGAATCTTCCAAGCTCCAGTGTCGTCAGTCAAATAAGTAATAATCATTTCAAGATCTCCCTCAGATGGAGATAATCCAGAATAGTGGCACTCGATGGTAAGTGTCAGTCCATAAAAAAACATTGATCTTTTCTGGAGTAAATCCTACTCCAACAACTCTGACGAAGACTTCGTAGTCTTCCACATCCAAAAAGTTAGCATAAAATTCGCGCACGATAGGAATAACAACAATAGCGGTGAAATAACAGAATCGTTGCCAGTTGTGCGCAACGATCGTGTTCTCGATCATTTCACCGGGATTGCAAAAGCTTCGCTCTGAGATAAATTTTCTGGACATTGCAAATTCGTGATATCGTAAATGCGCTGCCGCAGTAGCGAATTTGCTACTGTCAAAGTTTTCTCGTGCCTTTCCTCGCTTAGATTTCGGTGCCATCTAAACGTGAAATAAAACACAAATAAATTAAGAAATCAAAGATTTAAACTCTTTTTAAGCTTAAGAAACTTAAAATGAGTTTTTAAATACATGGAGAAACACTAAAAATAATAATTTTTCTCAAAATTTTGGTTTTTAGTCAAAAATAGGAAAAAATATGGTAAAAATCAAAAATAAATGGATTAGAGTGTAGATCAGACCTTGAGATGAAGAAATCAAGTGATTTCAGGCTCAAAATTTTGATGTTTTGACCTCAAAATGGATTTAGGAGGTGGGTTTTCATGAAAAAGAGGAAGAAGATGAAGCTTAGGCGTCAAAAATGGATAATGGGGGTTTAAATGGTGTTTTTCGGGTAAGCAGGCCGAACGGCGCCTAGGTGCCAGACTCGCCTTCCAAAAAAAAACTCTTAAAAATTTTATTTTCCACCAAAATTCACAAATTAAACTTCTAATTACTCATATAAGAGTATTGCTTCAATTTCCATCTTCCAAAATAATTTCCAAAAATTTTTAAAAATTAAAAATTAAATCCACCAATTAAACACAAGTTTAAATCAAAATCTTCTTGTTCCATTCATGATTTTCAATTTCGGGCTCAATACAATTCAAATAAGCATCATAACATGATTCAAGTTCTAACAACAATCAAACAACACAAATTTAAAAGAAAATACAACACACATTGAACATGAAAGCAAACTCACAAACAAACACAATCGATTCACTAAATCGATACAACGACACACTAGATAAATCACAATCTTACCACATCACTATCTAATTCCCATTATCTTGACAAGGAAAACTATTCATCCCACTTGGAAAGAATACTAACGCCCTGAAAAAATCCGTAGCCGTTTTCTCATCGATCAAATTGTTCTTCGCATACACCTCCACTTGAGCATCTTGATAAGCTGCTAGATGATCAAATTGAAGTTTCACCTGTCATTCCAGATGTTCAATTTGATGATACATCTCATGGAGGCGATCTCCAATGCTTTTAAACTCTACTTCAAACTTATCTTGACGACTAGAAACTTTCTCCAAACTTACAGTGATGAAACCATTGAAATAGGGTTGAGGATCCTTTGAAACCTTATCTCTAGCCTCTTCTCCAAGATTTTTCCTCTCCATTTCTTCAAAAATCCTCTCTAATCTCTCAAGAATGGAGTGTATTGGTCGAAATAATGATTGCATAAGGATTGGGGACGAAGATAGGGTCATTTATAAGAGAAAATCATGTGAAAAACTGAAGATTTTTTGGTTTTGACATGATCCAGTAACTGTGACGCTTAGGCATCAAATCTGGCGCCTAGGCGCCAGACCCATCGACACATAGTTTTACTCTAGCGCTTAGGCACCAAATCTGGCGCCTAGGAGCCGGAACCATGTTCGACTCCGTTTCACCTAACGTCAAATTTCAAAGTTTCGTTCTCCAAAATAGGTAGTTTAGAATGGTAAGATCAATATAGACTTAGTAACACAAATTATAAGCAATCCTAATAAAGGTTAACTTGATCTCCATTTTACTCATATATGGAATAGTGTGATCCAATGTCTAAGCTTTAATAATTCAAGATAATTTTCAGCTTAAGTCAATAAAGACTTATTAGCATTCAAATTTTCTAAAATAATATAAAATTAAACAAGACCGAGGCCAAACCTTACATTAAAAATGTAAAAACGCACAAAACAACAAATAACTATGGGTTGCCTCCCACAAAGCGCTTGGTTTAATGTCGTCAGCCTGACCTAATTAAGTCTCTTAATCAGGTAGACTCAACTCATAATCCTCTTTATAAATCTTTTTAAAATCTCCCAAATAAGGCTTCAATCTTAATCCATCAACTTTAAAAATTTTTCCCGTTTTGGGATCTTTAACATCCACAGCTCCATAATGGTATACTTTTTCAATTATATATGGTCTTATCCATTTTGACCTTAATTTTCCAGGAAAAAGTCTTAAACGAGTATTAAATAATAATACTTCTTGTCCAGGCTCAAATATTTTTCCTGAAATTTTTTATCATGTAATATATTTATTTTCTCTTTATAAATCCTTGCATTTTCATATGATTCATTTCTTAATTCATCCATCTCATTTAATTACAATAATCATTTTTCTCCTGCAGTATTCAAATTAAAATTAAACTCCTTTATTGCCCAATAAGCTTTATGTTCAAGTTCAACAGGTAAGTGACAATGTTTACCATAAAATAACCGGTAAGGTGACATTCCGATTGGTGTCTTATAAGCTGTTCTATAAGCCCATAATGCAGAATCAAGTCTATCAGTTCTTTTAGGATTAACAGTCTTCTGTAAAATTCTTTTAATTTCTCTATTTGATACTTCAGCCATTCCACTTGTTTGTGGGTGATATGCAGTTGCAATTCTGTGTTTGAATCCAAATTTTTCCAATAATGATTGAATTCTTATATTTCTAAAATGACTTCCACCATCTGTGATAATTACCTTAGGCATTCCAAATCTTGAAAAAATCATCTTGTTTAAAAATTTTGAAACACTTTTGGAATCACAGCTAGGTAAAGCTACAGGTTCAATCCACTTTGAAACATAATCAACCGCTAATAAAATATAAATCTTTCCAGATGATGGTACAAATGGTCCCATAAAGTTTAAACCCAATATATCAAAAATTTCAACTTCCAATATATAGTTTAAAGGTATTTCATCTTTCTTGGATATATTTCCCATCCTTTGACATCGATCACATCTTTAAATAAGGTAGGCCAATAAAATCTTGAATTTAAAATTTTAAATGCAGTTTTATCTACTCCAAAGTGTCCTCCAAATTCGGAATCATGACATTTTTGAATAATAACATAAGTTTCTTCATAAGGTACACATCTATGAATTATAGAATCTCTTCCTAATTTAAATAAATGAGGATCTTTCCAAATATAAGATTTAACATCATTTTTAAATTTCTTAATAAATTTGTTATCCAATCCATAAGGTAAAATATTGCTAACTAAATAGTTAACTATATCTGCATACCAAGGTATAACATACAAATGTTCATCAGGAAATTTCTCATTTATATTTTCTTCAGTAATAACATCATTCTTAATTCTAGATAAATGATCAGCAATTTGGTTGTCCGTTCCTTTTCTATCCACTATTTGAAAATCAAATTCTTGTAGAAGTAAAACCCATCTTATCAGTCCAGGTTTAGCATCTTTTTTCATCATTAAATATTTAATAGTGGAATGATCAATATGAACTATGCATTTGGTACCAAGAAGATAAGGTCTAAATTTATCAAAGGCATATACTATAGCTAAAAGCTCTTTCTCAGTAGTAGTGTAATTTCTTTGAGTTTTAGTAAGAGTTTTACTAGCATAATATATAACTTTGAAAATTTTCTCATATTTTTGTCCCAATACAGCTCCAATTGCAAAATCACTTGCATCGCACAATAATTCAAAAGGTTTATTCCAATTAGGTGCAATAATTATAGGTGTAGTTATTAATTTGTCTTTTAAATAATGAAAGCATTAACACAGTCTTCATTAAATTCAAATTTAGCTTCTTTTTCCAATATATGATAAAGAGGTTTAGTAATTTTAGAAAAATCCTTTATATATCTTTTATAAAGTCTAGCATGACCTAGAAAACTTCTCACATCAGTAACAGTAGTATGGGGTTGTAGTTCAGTAATAATTTTACTTTTGCTTGATCAACTTCCATCCCTTTTTATGAAACTTTATGACCAAGTACAATGCCTTTTGTGACCATAAATTGACATTTTTCCCAGTTAAGAACTAAATTTGTTTCTTCACATCTTTTCGGAACTTTGGAAATATTTTCCAAACAAGACTCAAAAGAAGTTCCAAAAACTGAAAAATCGTTCATGAATACTTTAATTCCTTTGTCAATTAAATCACAAAATATTGACATCAAACATCTTTGAAAAGTTGCGAGTGCATTACATAAACCAAAAGACATTCTTCTAAAGGCAAATGTTCCATAAGGACTTGTAAATGTTGTTTTCTCTTGGTCCTCAGGAGCGATAAGTAACTGATGATAACCAAAATATCCATCAAGAAAACAAAAATATGAGTGTCCAGCTAATTTGTTAGGCTTTTAATCCAAGAAAGGTAAAGGAAAATGATCCTTTCTAGTGGCCTCATTTAACTTCCGATAATCAATGCAAATTCGCCATCCAGTAACTTGTCTTGTAGGAATTAGTTCATTTTTATCATTGACAGTGATAGTTACTCCTCCTTTCTTTGGAACACAACGAATAAGAATTATCCATTGGCTATCCGAAATAGGATAAATAATTTCAGCATCTAACCAATTTAAAATTTCTTTTTTAACAACCTCTTTCATGATAGGATTTAATCTTCTTTGAGGTTCAATAGTAGGTTTAAAATTTTCTTCCATTAAAGTTCTATGCATACAAATGGAAGGGCTTATTCCTCTTATATCAGCAATAGTTCAACCAAAAGCTTTTTTATAATTCTTTAACACTCCTATTAATTTTTCTTCTTGATCTAAACTTAGCTCAGAAGAAATAATAACATGTAAAGTTAATGAATTTCCAAGAAATGCATACTTTAAATGTGAAGGTAACATTTTTAATTCCAGTTCAAGGGCTTTTTTAATTGAGGGTAAAAGTATATCATTTTGAGTAATGTCTAAAGTTTCCTAGTTGTCTTTAATATAATGAGTTTCTTTAAATAATTCTTCTTCTTTTAGTTCTTCATTTTCATCACTTAAAAATTTAATTTCTTCTTCAGGAATGATTTTAGATTTTTCTCGATAGTGTTTTTCAATTATAAAATCAAAAATATCTATTTGATAATATTTTTCTTTGTCAGGCTACTTCATCGATTTAAGATCATTGAATTTAATCTCTTGATCATTAACTCTCATAATTAATTCTCCTTTTTGCACATCAATCATAGCTCATCCGGTAGGTAGAAAAGGTCTCCCTAAACTAATTGGTATTTCTTTATCTTCTTCCATATTAAGCACAAATCCACAGGGAAGATAAATTTATCTACTTTAACAAATACATCCTCTATAACTCCTTCAGGGTAAGTGATAAATCTATCATCAAACTGAAGGGTTATAGTGGTGGGAGTAATCTCTCCTAAATTCAACCTTCGATAAATAGAAAATGGCATGAGATTAATACTTGATCCTAAATCACACAAAGCTTTTCCACAAAATTTTTCTCCAATAGCACCAGGTATAGTAAAACTTCCAGGATCTTTAAGTTTCTGAGCTAATTTCTTTTGAATTATTGCACTACATTATTCACTAAATGCAACAGTTTCAAAAGATTCAAATTTTCGTTTCTTACTTAATATATCCTTCATAAATTTTGCATAAGTTGGCATCCATTCCAAGGCTTCAGCAAAGGGTATGTTTATAGTAAGTTTCTTACAAATTTCAAAGAACTTAGAAAATTGATGATCAAGCTTCTGCTGTTTTAATCATTGAGGAAAAGGTGGTGGTGGTTTTTCAACTTCCACATTAATAGAAATATTAGTTTGATCTTGATTAGGAGAAGGAGTTTCTTTAGGTTTTTCAATCTCTTCAACCTCAATCTCTTTTTCAATTTCATTCAGTATTCTTTCTTTTAATTCCTTTCCACTTCTAAGTTGTACAGCTTTAACATGTTCATCTTATTTTCCAGTTTCTTATGGATTAATTTCAACATTACTAGGAAGTGTTCCTTGAGGTCTGTAATTAATTAAATTAGCAATTTGTCCCATTTGATTCTCAATATTACGAATAGTAGTATTTTGATTTTGTAATTGATTACACATTTGTAAAATTAATTCTTCTATTAATAAATTTTTATGTTGATTATTAAATCCAGGTGGTTTATAATTTGAATTTACTTGATTATTCTAAATCCAGAAGGTCATTGAAAATTATTATTAGTCATTTCTTCAATTAAAGTATAAGCTTCTTCAAATGATTTAGACATTAAAGAACCTCCAACAGCAGCATTAATAATTGATTTTAGTGATCCAATTAAACCATTATAAAATGTTTGAATAATTAACCAATCAGGTAAAGCATGATGAGGACATTTTCTTAATAGTTCTTTAAATCTTTCTCAAGTTTCATAAATTGTCTCCCCATCAAATTGACTAAATGAAGTAATATCATTTCTTAATTTAGTAGTTTTAGAAGGAGGAAAATATTTAGCAAGGAATTTTAGTGCCATTTCAGCCCATGTTTTAATAGAACCTGTTGCTAATGAGTTCAACCACATCTTTGCTTTATCTCTTAAAAAAAAGGAAAGAGTCTAAGTCTAATAGCATCATCAAAAACATTGTTATATTTAAAGGTAGCACAAAGTTCTAAAAAACTTGCAAGGTGTAAATTTGGATCCTCCTTTGGTGTTCGTACAAATTGATTATTTTGAACCATTTGAATGATAGATGGTTTAAGCTCAAAAGAATTAGCATCTACAGTAGGTATTTGAATACTACCATGAAGTTCATCAATTGTAGGGTTAGCTTAATCCCTTAATGGTTTATAAACATTTTGTTCATTAATTTCAATTGGATTTTGTAAATTGTTATGTAAATTAGCCATCTCTTAAATTTTTTTAGTTTGTTTTCTTTTTTTAATTCTTTTAATAGTTCTTTCTAATTCAGAATCTAAAGGAAATAATCCTTCAGATCCAGAACTACGCATAAAAAGTAAATGAACAAAAAATAAAATCTCTACTTATATATATATATATATATATTATTTTATTTTTTTTGGTATTTTATATTTTTGACAATAAAAGAAAATGAATAAAATAAAATAAAAATATTTAAAATTTAAAAATTTGACCCGGGTTGATCCCCGACAACGGCGCCAAAAACTTGACCCAGATGCTATATATATGTGTACTAAAAATTCAATCCCCAGCAACGACGCCAAAAACTTGACCCGCAATCCGCTGATGACAAATATAATAATTAATGCTTTCAAATATATGTAATAGATAATAATAGCAACTAGTGAATACAAATATAATTTTATTGAAAATATTTTACATACTAGGGGTATTACGCAAGTATACGTATCGTATCAAGTAATATAGAGCTTTGAAACAAAGACCCCAGTATGGATCCCACGAGGAGTGAGTTATGGATTTTAGATATTTTAATTTTATTTTTATGTATTTCTTTTATAGTTTATAAATTTGATATTTTTAATTTACTATATGCAATAATAAAGCAATAATGAAAGATGCAATAATAAAGCAGTAATGAAATGATTGATGTAAATAACAATAAGAACACAACTTTCTTCCTTTCAATTAATCCAAGATTTTCTAAGATAATGATAATATTCGTGGAGAATATAAATTTATGGTATTGTGCCAAATAGAAGCATTCATATTCTTTACCCTTTGATCCGGGTGTAACGAACATTGGCTAGCACTATAGATCGAGTCCGGATGTATTGTTAGTAGAATGGGTTAATCTTGGCTCACACTACTAGATGTCCAAGGGTTGCTATGGTCGGCCCTACTAGTGACCCTTTCCTTCTCTATAAACCAAATCACAAGAATTTAGTCTGTCACTCTAAAAACTTATTAATTCTACGCCCATTATATAATAACTTCCTATTTATTTTCACTTCACCTTTAATAACCCACACAAGGCCTTCGACTACCCAAGGATTCATGTGATATCTACTAGTTAAAAATTCATCTCCTTCTAGGTTTCAAAACTCTTCAAAAAATTTTAACAATACAAGTGATCAATTTGTAAAGTAAATGAAGATTCGGTATTAATATCATCACAATGTTTTAAAATATAAATAGTTTTTAATTCTCCATCAAATTTTATATTATCTTATTTATCTTTTCATAATTGAAAGGAGAAAGTAAACTAACTACTCAGAACACATTGGATTTAAACAACAAAACATGATAATAAAACTTTGAATAAAATTACAAATACTTATCTCAAGTGTTTCTCCTACTGAAGCTCTGAATTCTTCTGACTCCAAAGCAACTAAACTTCAAAAGCACCAACTCTTTAAACTCTCAATACAAACTCTAAATAAACTCACTAATTAATAAAAGTGTCCCTAAAATATTTATCTAATTTCTCTATCTAAAGGAACTCTAGACTCTCTCTCTAATGAGGGGTCGTTTTTCTCTGAAGGAGTACCCTCCTATTTATAGGCTTCAAGGGTTTCCTTGAGGCACCTCTTCAAAATGTGCCCACATTCAATGAATCTTCTAGAAGGTGTGTCTGGTGCTTAGGCGTCGGAATCTGGTGCCTAGGTGCCGGACTCTGCGTCCAGTTCTTCGCACCTCTTCACTTTGGATCGCACCTCTTCACGATTAAAACCATTTCCAAGCATTCAAATACATTGTGTCACATGTCCTATAAACCAGGAACAACTGCCAGTCTTCTAGAAGGTCCAATAATCGCTAACATTGTCAAAATAACCTTTTAAAAGTCGTCAAAATCTTGACAGATCCCGTATTAACCTGGCACTTAGGCGCCGGATTTTGGCGCCTAGGCCCCAGACCAATAATTTTGACAATTTTGCATTTTGGCTCCATTTTTGCTCCTTTTTGCTCCTTTTTCACTTTTTTTCTTGAACATTTTTCCATTACCTATATCCAAAATCACAAAAATACCTTTCATTAAAGCATAATATCCTTAAAAATTTGATAAAAATCAAGGCATGAAAATGGGTATTTTTTTCATGGATCACTTATACCTGTAATGTTGACCTGAATTACTAAACTTTTTCTGAAAATCTAACCAATATATTCTTTTGAATGAAAATTTTAGTGTCTTAGAGTTGAAAAGTACATTGCCTAGAGTTATATTTTATGTAGTAAAAGGAATACTTGAGGACAAGTAATAGTATAAGTTTGGGTGATTTTGATGCACCAAAAATATATACGGTTTTTGCTAACTAATTTTACCCATTTTTGGTGATATTGTACATTAAAGAAAGGTATGCAGGTATGATGATTTTAGGTGATTGGAATGAGAAGATGCAAAAAGGAACGAATTCGTAGCAAAAAGGAGCAAAATGATGAAAAAGTGTTATGGCGCCACCGGCACCTAAATCCAGAGACTCCAGCAATTAGTTGGCACGATAGAGCTCCGTCGGCACCCAATCTCGTGCTGCCGGAGCTCAAAGTCGGTAGAATTTAAAATTTGAGAGTTTTGGCAAAATTTTGAAGGGATGCCTATGAAAACTATTGGGATTTCATCCCTAACTCTTAAATAACTGATTTTCGACGAGAGAGGGGGGCTCTCTTGCATTCTATTGCTCTTTCTTAGTGTTCTAGTGTGTGTTAAGTGTTAGAGTTTAGTAGAGTAGTGTGTAGAAGTGAGAATTTGAGAGGAATTCTTCTCTAAGGAGTGAAGGAGAAGAAGTAAAGTGAGAGATTTCTTCGTCCTTTCCATTCTAAAGAAAGAATCAAGTATTGTAAAGAAGAGAGAATAGGATTCAATGGAACTTCAAAGGGATTGTATTGGGGAAGAGAAAGAGATAAGTTGTATTTTCTTTTGTGGTTTGTATGACTTTTCTTTTATAAATAAAATCTATGTTTTATTATATCTTTTCCATGAATTCTGAGTAGTCTTCTTTGTCTTTCTTCTTTCTTAGAGATGTGATGATGGTTTGATGTGGACTTGATGTGCTTTTAATGTATTGAAGAGATTGTGATGGTTTTTCATTTAGAACTTAATTTAATTTCAATTTGGCCAATAGAAATGTTAAAATATGTTGTTGAACATTAAATTTGAAAGGATTTAATGTCCTACAACAATAATGAAAGATCCATTCAATTTCCATGGATGAATTGCATAGTTCATGGGAATTGCGTGCAAATAAATAGGGAAATGTGTTTTGAAGGACTTCAATGTGGAGATTTCGAGGTGACAGGCTGAAATCCCTAAATTGGTTCTAAGATTAGTAATTAATTTCAAAGGTTAGCCTTTGGGTGAAGGGTGAGTGGGAGCTCCGAAGTGATAGCCGGTATCCTCCCAGCCTAGCCTTAGAGTTAATGACTAAACTTAGAATATGTCAATGTTCTTTTCTTATTTAGAGGAGGGGGTACTCTTCTAAAGATAAAGAATCATCTATGTTTCTATTTGGCACAATAAATTAGATATTTGATCCATATCAATCCGTACATCATATTCTCATTGCAAGAAGAAAGATACTTTTCTCATATATATCAAAAACCTTTCAAATACTTAGTTTAGTGTGTTTGTTAGATAATTTTGTTTTCAAGTTATTAGAAGTAATTGTAGTTTAGTTAGTTGTTACTGTTTTATGCATAGTAGTATTAGAAGTAAGTATTGAACTTTAAATGTAATTAGAGTATAGGATTTCGATGCTTTATTATAACTTGTGAAACTTTTACATTACTTCAACTTAAAACCTCCATGTGGGATCGATAACCAGGACTCCACTAGAATCATGTATTACTTGATACGATACGTATACTTGCATTGAGTACGTGGACTTTACAAAATAATTATAAATATATTAATTTGAGTTCATAAATTATTGCATATATATAAGCCCCTCACAATTAAGTTTTGGGTGCCAGCGTTGAAGCTTAAAATCTTCTTACAGTGGTAACAAATTCTTGCATTTAATTATAGAAAATTAAAGTCCCCGTGTGTCACCACCAGCGCTCGAATTTGGTGGAATTCAAATTTGAAGAGTTTAACGATGCCTATGGAAACTCTTGGGATTTCGTCCTTATCTTATAAGGAACTGTTTTTTGATGAAAATTGTGTGCTTCTTCAGTGGTTCTAGTGTAGTTTTAGTAAGTGTTAAGTGTTAGGGTTTACGAGGTGTGTGTAGAGTGAGGATTTGAGAGGAATTCTTTGCTAAGGAGTGAAGGAGAAGGAGTAAAGTGAGAGATTGCTTCTTCCTTTCCATTCTAAAGAGAGAATCAAGTGTTGTAAAAAAGAGAGAAGAGGATTCAAAGGAACTTGAGGAATTGTATCGGGGAAGAGAAAGAGATAAGTTGTATTTTCTTTTGTGGTTTGTATGACTTTTCTTTTATATATAAAATCCATGTTTTATTATATCTTCTCCATGAATTCTGATTAGTCTCCCATGTCTTTCTTCTTGCATAGAGATGTGATGATGGATTGATGTGGATTTGATGTGCTTTTACTGTAATGAAGTAAATGTGACAGTTTTTCATTTCGAATTTAATTTACTTTTTGATTTGGCCAATTGATATGTTAAAATATGTTGTTGAACATTAATTTTGAAAGGATTTAATGTCCTACAACAATAATGAAAGATTCATTCAATTTATATGGATGAATTGCGTAGTTCATGGGAATTCCGTGCAAATAAATAGTGAAATATATTTTGATAGACGACAATGTGGAGATTTCAGGATGGCAGACTGAAATCCCCAATTTGGTTCTAAGATTAGTAATTAATATCAAAGGTTAGCCTTCGGCTGAAGGGTGAGTGGGAGCTCCGAAGTGAGAGTCGGTATCCTCCCAGCCTAGCCTTAGATTTAGTGACTAAACTTAGGATATGTCAATGTTCTTTTCTTGCATAGAAGAGGGGGTACACATTTAAGGGTAAAGAATCATCTATGCTCCTATTTGGCACAATAACAAAGATAATTGTTCCATATCAATCCACACATCATATTCTTATTGCAAGAGGAAAGATACTTTTCTCATATATCTAAAACCATTCAAATACTTAGTTTAGTGTGTTTGTTAGTTAATTCTGTTTTTAAAGTTGTTAGAACTAATTGTAGTTTAATTAATTGTTACTGTTTTCTGCATAGTGTTAGTAGGAGTATGTGTTAAACCTTAAGTGTTATTTAAATATCAGATTTTAGTGCTATATTATTTATATAATGAACGCTTTCTTATACTTTGAACTTCCCTGTGGGATCGATAACCAAGACTCCATTAGAGCCCTGTATTACTTGATACAATATGTATACTTGCGTTGAATGCTTGGACTTAAAAATAATTATAAATATGAAAATTTGAGTTCATAAATTCTTGCAAAATATAAGTCCCATGCATCACTAAAGGATAAAAATTTTTTGGAAGAGCCTTATGTGATCTGGGAGCTAGTATTAATCTTATGCCTTTTTTTACTTTCAAAAGGTTGAGTATAGGAGAAATTTCTCCTATGTCTGTGACTCATCAGTTGGTCGATTGTTCCATTACTTACCCTAAAGGAGTGGTGCAAGATGTGTTAGTGAAAGTGGATAAATTTATCTTTTTGTGGATTTTATTGTACTTAATATGGAGGAAGATAAAGAAATTTCAATCATTTTAGGAAGACCATTCCTTGCTACTGGGAGAGCAGTGATTGATGCTCAAAAAAGAGAATTAACTATGAGGGTTAATGATCAAGAGGTGACCTTTAATATTTTGAAATCTATGAAGTATCCCTCAATGGCAAAAGATGATGAATGTTTTAGGATGAAGGTCTGTGAATATTTGAGAAAGGATCATTTTGAAAATATATTTCAAAAAGAAGCGGAGTATGAAAATATGTTTGAAGAAGGAATTGAAAATGAAGAAAATTTAAATAGTAAGAAGAATGAAGATTTGGAGTATGTTCAGGAGAGATTTGAAGTATTAGACACTATGGAAGGTGGAGATAAAAACTTAATTTCTTCAATAATAAATCCTCTTGAACTTGAGATGAAAATTCTTCCTAATCATTTGAAGTAAATGTTTTTAGGAGAATCATCTACCCTATCAGTTATTGTATCTTCGGAGTTAAACGAATATCAAGAACAAAAATTGTTGGAAATTTTAAAAAGATACAAAAAGGCTTTTGGATGGACTTTAGTAGATATTAAAGGAATCCGTCATTCGATTTGTATGCACAAGATTTTATTAGATGAAGAACATAAATCGGGAGTTGATCCGTAGAGGAGATTGAATCTAATAATGAAAGAAGTAGTTAAGAAGGAGATTTTAAAATGGCTGGATGGTGGACTTATTTATCCTATTTTGGATAGTGTTTGGGTGAGTCCAATACATTGTGTACCGAAAAAGAGAGGAGTGACTGTTGAAGTGAATGAATGGAATGAAAATATACCCACAAGATAAATTAATAGATGGCAAATTTGTATTGACTATAGGAAATTAAATGTCGCCACCCGAAAAGATCACTTTCCTCTTCCTTTTCTCGATCAAATGCTGGATAGACTTGCTGGACACAAGTACTACTGCTTTCTAGATGGATATACTGGTTATCATCAAATACCTATTGCTCTTGAGGATCAAGAAAAGACAACATTTACTAGCCCATACGGAACCTTTACTTTTCGAAGAATGCCTTATGAACAGTGTAATGCACCTGCAACGTTTCGGAAATGTATGATGTCTATCTTCAGTAGTATGATAGATAATGGAATAGAAGTTTTCACGGATGATTTCTCTATATTCGGGACTTCATTGGAAATCTATTTGAAAAATTTAGCCAATGTTTTGGTGCTTTGTGAGAAAACAAATTTAGTTCTGAATTGGGAGAAATGTCAATTTACGGTTGTAGGAGGAATTCTGCTTGGGCATAAAATTTTTGAATTTGGTATGGAGGTTGACCCTGCTAAAATTCGAGTGATTGAGAGATTGCCACCACCCACTACTGTGAGAGAAGTGAGGATTTTCTTTGGACACGCTGGATTTTACAGGAGATATATTAAAGATTTTTATAAATTTACCAAACCTTTGTGTTGACTTCTAGAAAATGATATAAAATTTGATTTTAATGATGAATGTTTGTGTGCTTTTGAATTATTGAAAGAGAAATTAATCACTGCACCTATAGTTGTGTCACCTGATTGGGAGAAACCATTTGAACTTATGTGTGACACTAGTGATTATCCGATCGGAGTAGCGTTGGGGCAGAGGCATGATAAAGTTTTCAAAGTCATTTACTATGCTAGTAAAACTCTTAATGAAGCTCAGATTAATTATACCACTACTGAAAGAGAGTTATTAGCTATAGTATTTGCTTTTGAAAAGTTTAGACCTGATTTAATTGGAGCAAAAAGTATTGTGCATATAGACCATTCAACTATCAAATATTTAATGCAAAAGAAGGATGCCAAACCTAGACTGATTAGATGGATACTTCTTCTGCAAGAATTTGATTTTATGATAGTTGATAGGAAGGGATCTGATAACCATATAGGTGATCATTTGTCGAGATTAGAATATGATAAATTATATGAATTTGAGAAGGAAGTTACAGAAACTTTCCCTGATGAACAAATTTATACTATTATGAGAAGAAATTTGCTTTAGTATGATGATATTGTGAATTATATTGTCAGTAATATTGTACCACCTGATTTAACAAGGCAACAACACAAAAAGTTTAAATATGATGCAAGAATTTATTTTTGGGATGAGCCCTATCTATATAAACATAGTAAGGATCTGATTATTAGGAGATGTGTGCCACAAGAAGAAACTTATTTAATTATTCAATGATGTCATGATTCTGAATTTAGAGGTTATTTCAGTGTTGATAAAACTGCTTTTAAGTTTTTACAATCTAGATTTTATTGACCTAATCTTTTTAAGGATGTATACAAATATATTAAATCATGTGGTCAATGCCAGATAGTAGGTAATATCTCTAGAAGAAATGAAATGCATCTAAACTATAATTTGGAAGTTGAAATTTTTTATGTATGGGGATTAGATTTTATGGGACCATTTACTCCTTCATTTAGAAATTTATATATACTGGTTGAAGTTGAATATGTCTCAAAATGGATTGAAGCTATTGCTTTACCTAGATGTGATGCTCAGAGTGTTTCAAAATTTTTAAAGAAAAATATATTTGCGAGATATGGAATGCTGAGAGTGATTATAACTGATGGTGGATCCCATTTCAGGAATAATCAAATTAAGAGATTGATTGAGAAATATAATATTATTCACAGAATCTCTACTGCTGATCATCCCCAGAGCAGTGGTTTAACAAAAGTGTCTAATCATGAAATTAAAAGAATTTTTGAGAAAACAGTGGATAATCACAAATTAGATTGGTCTGCTAGATTAGACATTGCATTATAGGCTTATAGAACTACTTTTAGGACCCTTATTGGAATGTCTCTTTATAGACTAGTGTTTGGTAAGACTTTCCATTTACCATTTGAATTAGAGCATAAAGTATATTGGGCGATAAAAGAGTTGAATTTTAATTTGAAAAATGCTGGAGAGAAGAGATTTATGCAATTGAATGAATTGAAAGAAATTAGAAATGCATCTTATCACAATGACATGATCTAGAAAGAGAAAATGAAATTATGGCATGATCGGAAGTTATTGAAAAAGAAATTTGAATATGGACAGAAAGTTTTGTTATACAAAACAAGATTGAAATTATTTCGTGTAAAGCTCAAGTCAAGATGGTTGGGACCTTTTACAGTTGTAAAAGTTCATTCTTTTGGAGTTGTTGATATTGAGGATCCTGATACTGGAAAGATTTTTAAGGTTAATGGGCATCAATTAAAGCCTTACTTTGATGGGTTTCAACTTGACTTCAAAAAGGTTTTAATACTGAGTCATCTTGATTTACTGAATGGCTTGTCGGGTTGACGACGTTAAACCTAGCGCTTAATGGGAGGCAACCCATGTGTATCTTTGTGGTGTGTTTGCATGTTTGTTGTAGTTGTGCTTTTAGATAGTTTTTTTGGAATCCTAATTGCTCCTAAATACTTTTAAAAATTGATAAATATTGGATCGAATTGAGATATCGGAATATTTCGGGCTAAATGAAGTTCGGTGAAATTTTTTACCACTGGCGCCACCGGCACCCAAATACAGAGAACATGCGGAACATCAGGATTTGAGCGCCGCTAGCCCTATCGAGCACCGCCAGCGCCCAAATCCTGGTGACGGTTTTTGGAGTTTAAAAATTTGATTTTAGGTGATTTTGAGCGGGATCTTTTTCCTTATAACTCCTAAAACTCCATTTTAAACCTCTAACCACCAGAAAAATGAAAACTTCCTTTCCCAATTCGCATCCCATGGATTCCTACTCCATAGAAGCCCCTCGATCTTGCATTTTCAACCGACGGAAGTTTATCAATTTCGAGGCGCAACGATTATTCACCAAGGTGATGATGAAGAGGAGGATTATCAAGAAGAGAGGCTTTATTAATCGAGGTATGGATAATCCTACTAAAAGAGTTGAAGAGATAATAAAGAAAAGGCATTTGGAAGTGCTATGTTACACTACTGCTGCCGTAGTCGTTGAAGTTGTGAAGGAATTCTATGTAAATCTTCACGGGATCAACCAAGGATTCGTCTTTGTGAGAGGTAGGTTTGTGCAATTCACTGCTGTGAGAATTAATGATCTCTTTATGATTAAGAATGTACCTATCTGCCACTATTCCAATTTTAATGCAACAAGCAATAACATGAATTATGTTTATCATCATTTGACGGATGAAAATGACGATTGGGAAGTAAGAGAAAATGGATATATTAGTTTCTCTTTTGCATCTTTAAATCTGGTGTCAAAGCAGTGGCATTATTTTATTTCAGCGAAGTTATTTCCAACTTTGAAGATTAGTAAAGTAACCAAGGAAAGTGCTATTTTAAATTTCTGTATTCAAACTGGAAAGCTGATTGATATTGGAAATATAATTGTGAAATCTGTTTTGGGATTGATAGTTCATGGATCTAAACATGGGCTTGGACACCAGTCCACTATATTTCTATTGTGTAGTCAATCACAAATTCTGTATGAGAGAAGGTTCTTATTCCCTGGAGGCCTATTGATCCAACTAATCTTTATGACTACCAGGAGATGAAGGTGATATAGATCTGCTTGCTGATCAACCAACTCAGACTTCATAACCCATTCAGCCATACTTTCCTGAAAATTCCAGAGCGATACTAAAGAAAATCAAGCAGTTGGAAAAAGTGGTACAGAATATTTTGAATGTCATTAAAAATATTTCTGACTTATTTGATCACATAGACTGGAGGATGAAGGAACAATTTGATCACACTAGTCGGATTGAAATGGGCTTAATTAATCTGATGAAGAAGAATGATGTGATTGCTGAGGATTCATCTGATGAATTCCTATTTCGTCCCTTCTACAATTTGTTCGTGCATCATCAATCTATTGGAGATATTAGAGAAGAAGATAGTTCAGAGACTGATGAGGAGTGACTGCTGGATTCTGCTTATGTTTGATGTGTGTTTGCTTTGGTTTGATTAATTATGTTTGGTGTGTTTAGTATTTGCTTTACATTGCTTTGTAGTTTGCATTTGGATTTACTGTACCTAATTTCATTTTGTGTGCTTAGATTTTAGTGTTTGCTTATCGTATTGTACTTGCAACACTAAAAATCTAAGGTTCGTTGATTTTAATTTGATGAACAATTTAGTGTTTATGTTGTAATGTGGATTTTATATATAGAAGTGATGTTTTTTGTTTTTTGTGTAAGAATTGTGTTAGTTATTGCTTGTGTGATGAAATATATGCTTAATGAAGTGTTAAATGTCATTGTGGAGGATGAAATGATTAAAATTACAAAAAAAATTTTGGACCCAGAAAAAAAATTTGCACTGGCGCAGCCAGCACCCAAATACAGAGACTTTAGCTATTTTGAATAAATAGAGCGCCGCCGGCGCCCTATCAAGCGCCATTGGCGCCCTATCAAGCGCCATTGGAGCCCTATTGAGGGCTGCCAGCGTCTGAATATAGAAAATGGCCAAAACCCTTTTATTTCGTCATTTTGACTCTGGGACCCACAAATTTCTTCCTTGCTTTCGTCTTCCTCCACCATTTTTGCGACTTTGAAGGGCTAGGGTTTGCTAGATCTTGGATTTGAAGCGATTTCAAGGCTTTTTGAGACCGGATCTACACTTCTCTTGAAATTCACATGGCTCCAAGGATGAGTAAAGCGAAGAGAAAATTTGATTATGAAGAAGAAAGATTTGTGCAATTCACTCCTGCACGAATTAAAGATATCTTTATGATCGAGAACATACCTATTTTCCATTATTCTAATTTCAATGTCACGAGGGATAATATGACTGATGTGTATCGATATTTGACGGATGAGAATGAGGAATTGGAAATTAGAGAGAATGGATACATTAGTTTCCCATCTGCATCTCTCAATCCACTATCGAAGCAGTAGCACTACTTTATTTCGACAAAGTTATTTCTGACATTGAAGATTAGCAAGGTAACCAAGGAAAGTGCCATTTTGAATTCCTGTATTCAAACTGGGAGGCCGGTTGACATTGGTAATATCATTGTGAAATCAGTTTTGGGATTAATTGTGCATGGATCTAAATATGGGCTTAGAAACCCGTCCACCATATTTTTGTTATGTAGTCAATCACAGGTTCCTTATGAAAGTTGGGAAAAGGTTTTTCTTCCATGGATGCTCATTGATCCAACTAATCCTTATGACTACCAGACAGTTGGACATGAAGATGACATGAATTATTAGCTGATCACCCAACACAGACTTCACAACTGATTCAACCCTATTTTCCTAAAGGTTCCAGAATGATATTGAAGAGGATCAAACAGTTGGATAAAGAGGTAAGGAATGTTATGAATGCAATCAATAACATTTCTGATTTATTCGATCATATAGGTTGGAGAATGAAAGAGCAATTCGATCTCACTGGTCAAATTGAGATGGGCTTGATCAATTTGATGAAGAAGAACACAGTGATTGTTGAGGAATCTTCTGACGAATTTCCATTTCGTCCATTTTATAATTTGTTTGTGCATCAACAATCGATTGGAGACATTATAGGAGAGGATAGTTCTGAAACTGATGTGGAGTAATTGATGGATTCTACTTATGTTTGTTGTGTGTTTAGTTTACTTTGCTTCGTTATGTTTGTTTTGTGTAGTAATTGCTTTGAAATTTAAACTTGGATTTGGATGTGCTTACTTTCATTGTGTGCTTAGATCTTAGTGTTTGTCTATTGTAGAGTACTTGCTGCACTAAATATCTAAGTGTAGTTGGTTTGAATGAACATATTTGGTGTCTATAATGTAACTTGGATTATATATATATAAGATTATTGTGTATTGTTTATGTGAAGTTTTGTTTTATTTATTTCTTATGGGATGATGTAGATGCCTATTGAAGTGCTAAACACCATTGTGGAAGTCGAAACGAACGAAATTATGAAAAAATTTTCTGACCTTGAAAATATTTTGGACTGGCGCCGCCGTCACCCAAATCCAGAGAGTTTGGCTATTTATTTTAAATAGAGCACTGCCGGCGCCCTATCGAGTGCCGCCGGCGCCCGAACCCAGTAAAAGGCCAAAAACCCTCATTTTCACGATTTTTACCCTGGGACCCACAAATTCTTCCATTTCCTTCGTCTTCCTCCTCCATTTTCGCGATTTTGAAGATCTAGGGCTTGCTAGATCTCGGATTTAAGGAGATTTCAAAGCTTTTCGACACCGGATCCACACTTCTCTTGGTAAGAGCTTCACTTTAAGTTAAAACTTTTTTGATTTTCACCATGGAAATCTCTCACATTTCTTAGGTATGGAATTTTTGTAGTTCTAAAGAGATTTTGAGATTTCCATGATGAAATTTGCTCTTACTTGTTTAGAATAGTATTTCGAGTTTGTTACATTGTTAATTTGGGATTTATTGGAATTTTCTTGCAAATTTTAGAAATTCACATGGCTCCAAGGTTGAGTAAAGGGAAGAGGAAATTGGATTTTGATGAGGAGAAATTTGTTAATATTAATGCCCAATTTTGCTTTAACTCTTACCTTTACAACTAGAAGTGTCTCCAGGATCGAGCTTTTGATAGTCCTGAAGGATCTGTAGAACAGTTAATTGTAGCACGGAATTGAGAGCGATTTTGTTATTTCACAGCGAATGTTGTTATGGGAGTTGTTAGAGAGTTCTATTCGAATGTACCCTAGAGTGAGACAGAGTATGTACTTGTTAAAGGAAAAATGGTTGAGTTTACTCCTCAAAGTATCAATGCTTTCTATCAAACTCGGGAACCATTCATTTGTGAATAAGAAAACTTTGACACTCGAGGGGAGGATATGAGGGAAGTTATTGCTTTTCTGACTGACAGAAGAGGGGAATGGAAAGTAAGTCAAAAAAAAGTTAATTAATTTCCCCACCTCCACATTGAATGTTGCTACAAAAGTTGGGCATTATTTCATTTCTGCAAGACTATTACAATCTTATCACCACAGCGAAGTTACAAGGGATAGATAGATTTTGAACTATTGTATACAAAGATGAAAAAGATTGATATTGGGAGTATTATCTATAAGAACATTCAGAAGATTGCTAGAGGTGAGACTACTGGTGGATTAGGACATCCTGCTTTAGTTCATGCCCTGTATGTTCAGTCTGGAGTAGAGTTTAATGGTTTTGAAGAAGTGGCTATACCATTGAGACCAATTACAAAGAATATTATCCGCACTTATGAGTCTCATTTGGGAGCCCGAGTTGAGCGTAGAGTACTGATATTCCTACTACTAGTTATGATGTTCCATCTACATCTGAGCTGCCTACCTTATCTGATATTATGGAGCTGCTGAGATTACAGAGTGCTAGTGTGGATAGACTTCATGGTCGGATGGATGTATTTGAGGCGAGGAGTGATGTGAATGTAGATTATCTGCAGAGGAGAGTTGAGTTAGATATTACATATTGTGATGATTAGGTCAGATTTATGACGGGGGAGTCCAATGTGATATTTCCTACTTGCCCCAGCTATACACCATATAGACCTGACCCTGCTGATGACCCTGCTGCTGATCCTGGTGATGTAGATTGGTAGATTGTTTATTTCTATTTCTGTTGATCTTATTGTGTTGTGTTGTACTGTTGTGATGTAGTAGTTGTTTATTTTTCATGTTATGTGTAACCTCGTTGGTGTACTGTTATGTTGTACTGAAACATTGAAATTGTTAGCTGGACTGTGTAGTACTGTGATAGTTTGTTTCATGTTGTAGTGTTTTTTGGATGTTTAGATATTTAAGGTTAATTTTTTTTACCCATGCAAATATTTAAAATTGTTATATCACTGCTACTAATTGTTTCATGCCTGCTATTTGTAAATTTTCACTAATACAAGATAGCTGATGAAGATTTCAAGATCCCAGCACAGAAATGTTAGTTTTCTTCTACACTCTACTGTTTTAAATTTACTGAAAAATTTAAGTTTGGGGGAGGGTAGAGAAATACTAACTTTTATTTGTTCTCAATTATTATATTTCAAAAATTATTAGCATAACTTCTAACAGTTGAACCTAATTGTAAGGTAACTAAAACTTTTTATTTCAGTTGAATATTATGGAAGGATACGATGAAAATTTTTAGTGATAAAGGTTGATTTTATAGAAATAAGATATTTGGTATGAATGGGTTTGATTATAGTCAACTATTTAAAGTAAAGAAAACTGTATTTTTGAAATTTAAGGGACTTAAATTATTGTGTGTTAAGAAGAGATTATGACTTTATGATGAATAATAAAGCTTGTACTTAACTATAAAGTAAGGAGATGTTTCAGATTTGAACTTTAGAAAGAGGAGAGTGAAGTTCAAAATCATTAAAGGCTATCCAGATATAGTAATCCTTATTAAAAAAAGAAATAAAAAGAAAAGAAAAGAAGGATTGAAAAAACAATCCCTAAAAGAAAAGAGAAAAAGAAAAGAAAAGAAAAAAAATATTTATGAGGAGAAGCTTGAGGAGATGCCTAATAAAAAATTGTCTTCACTTGAGTCACCTAAAGGGAAAACTTAATTTTATTTCTGAATTTATGTTTTAAGTACTGGCCTACATTCTAATGAATTTGCATGAACTCCTTTTTCACATAGTTTTTTGAGGCACTCTTAATGTGACAAATTATGGTTCATATTGAAATAAATAAAAGACTATAACTCTTATACTTGATTGCTAAATATTCTTACACCTTAGTATTGACCTGAGTTACTAAATTTCTTTCTGAAAATCTAACCAATATATTCTTTTGAATGAAAATTTTTAGTGTCCTACAGTTGAAAAGTACATTGCCTAGAATTATAATGTTTTGTAGTAAAAGGATTACTTGTGGACAAGTAATAGTTAATGTTTGGGGGATTCTGATGCACCAAAAATATATACGATTTTTGCTATATAATTTTACCCATTTTTGGTGATATTGCACTTTAAAGAAAGGTATTTTTCATGATTTATTGCAGGTATGATGATTTTAGGTGATTAGAGTGAAAAGAAGCGAAAAGGAACGAATTCGGATCAAAAAGGAGCGAAAAGGTGCTATATGGTGGAAAGTAGGTTCTGGCACCGCCGGAGCCAGAATGGGCGCCACCGGCGCCCAAATCCAGAGACTTCAGAAATAATGACACGATAGAGCACAACCGGTGCCCTATCTGGTGCCACTGATGCACCAAAATATATACGGTTTTTGTTATCTAATTTTACCTATTTTTGGTTATATTGCACTTTAAAGAAATGTATATTTCATGATTTGTTGTAGGTATGATGATTTTAGGTGATTGGAATGAAAAGATGCAAAAAGGAACGAATTCAAAGCAAAATGGTGAAAAAGTGTTCTGGCACCGCCGGCGCCCAAATCCAGAGACTCCCGCAATTTATTGGCACGATAGAGTGCCGCCAGCGCCCTATCTGGCGCCGCCGTCATCCAAAGTCGATGGAATTGAAAGTTTGAGAGTTTTGGCGAAATTTTGAAGGGATGCCTATGGAAACTCTTGGGATTTCATCCCTAACTCTTAAATAACTGATTGGATGAGAGAGGGGGCTCTCTTGCATTCTATTGTTCTCTCTTAGTGTTCTAGTGTGTGTTAAGTGTTAGGGTTTAGTAGAGTAGTGTGTTGAAGTGAGGATTTGAGAGGAATTCTTCTCAAGGAGTAAGGAGAAGAAGTAAAGTGAGAGATTGCTTCTTCCTTTCCATTCTAAAGAGAGAATCAAGTGTTGTAAAGAAGAGAGAAGAGGATTCAAAGGAACTTCAAAGGGATTGCATTGGGGAAGAGAAAGAGATAAGTTATATTTTCTTTTGTGGTTTGTATGACTTTTCTTTTATGTATAAAATCCATGTTTTATTTATATCTTCTCCATGAATTCTGAGTAGTCTTCTTTGTCTTTCTTCTTGCTTAGAGATGTGATGATGGTTTGATGTGGATTTGATCTGCTTTTAATGTATTAAAGGGATTGTGATTGTTTTTCATTTAGAACTTAATTTACTTTCAATTTGGCCAATTGAGATGTTAAAATATGTTGTTAAACATTAAGTTTGAAAGGATTTAATGTCCTATAACAATAATGAAAGATCCATTCAATTTCCATGGATGAATTATGTAGTTCATGGGAATTGAGTGCAAATAAATAGGGAAATGTGTTTTGAAGGACTTCAATGTGGAGATTTCAGGGTGACAGGCTGAAATCCCTAAATTAGTTCTAAGATTATTAATTACTATCAAAGGTTAGCCTTCGGGTAAAGGGTGAGTGGGAGCTCTGAAGTGAGAATCGGTATCCTACTAGCCTGGCCTTAGAGTTAATGACTAAACATAGAATATGTCAATGTTCTTTTCTTATTTAGAGGAGGGGGTACTCTTCTAAAGGTGAAGAATCATCTATGTTCCTATTTGGCACAATAAATTAGATAACTAATACATATTAATCCGCACATCATATTCTCATTGCAAGAAGAAAGATACTTTTCTCATATATATCAAAAACCTTTCAAATACTTAGTTTAGTGTGTCTGTTAGATAATTCTGTTTTCAAGTTATTAGAAGTTATTGTAGTTTAGTTAGTTTTACTGTTTTCTGCATAGTAGTAGTAGAAGTATGTGTTGAACTTTAAATGTAATTAGAGTATAGGATTTCGGTGCTTTATGATAACTTATGAAACTTTTACTTTACTTCAACTTAAAACCTCCATGTGGGATCGATAACCAGGACTCCACTAGAGCCCTATATTACTTGATACGATACGTATACTTGCGTTGAGTACGTGGACTTTAAAAAATCATTATAAATATATAAATTTGGGTTCATAAATTATTGCATATATATAAGCCCCTCACAATGAAGTTTTTGGTGCCATTGCTGAAGCTTAAAATCTTCTTACAGTGGTAACAAATTCTTGCATTTAATTATATAAAATTAAAGTCCCCGTGTGTCAAGTTTTTGGCGCCGTTTCCGGGGAGGTAACGAAGTCAAAGTAAAAACTAAAAAGTAAAAAAAAAAAGTATTTGTGTTATTGTATATGCGTAGTAGTGGATCTATAAGTTTTGTGCCTTACAATTCAGAGTTAGAGTGTACTGTTAGACAGATTAGAAAACAACAAAAACAAATAAAAAATCATTGCGAAATGGTGAATATTCAAGATAATCAGAGAAATGATATTGTAAATTTGCTAAGACCTTTAAGAGATTATGCTAACCCAACAATAGATGAAATTCATATAACTATTCAAAATCCTGATTTTGCTGCTAATTCATTTGAACTTAAACTTGCTATTATCCAAATGGTACAAAATAATCAATTCAGAGGAACACCTATTGAGGATCCAAATTTACATCTCGCTAGTTTTTTAGAACTGTGTGCTACTTTTAAATATGATGGAGTGTCAAGTGATGCTGTCAGACTTAGACTTTTTCCTTTCTTATTAAGGGATAAAGTTAAGGCATGGTTAAACTCGTTAGCACCTGGATCTATTAGAACTTGGGGAGAATTATCTCAAAAGTTTCTATCAAAATATTTCTCTCCATCAAAGACTGCTAAGCTAAGAAATGATATTACATCTTTTTGTTAGTTTGAAGGAGAGTCAATATATGAAGTTTTTGAGAGATTTAAAGATCTTCTTAGGAAGTTCCCACATCATTCTTTACCAGTTTGGTTAATAATTCAAACATTTTATAATGGATTAGTGGGATCATTGAGATCTATTATAGATGCTGTTGCTGGTGGATCATTAATGTCAAAAGCTTTTGATAAAGCATTTGCAATAATTGAAGAAATGGCTACTAATAATTTTCAATGACCCTCTGAACGGGTAAATCCTAAGAGAGTAGCTAGTGTTCATGATTCAGATATGATGACTATGGAAGTTTCTCAAATTGCAGCCCTTTATAAAAAAATAGATCAATATGAAATGAATTATTCTCAACCACCTCAAGTGTTGGAGGAAAATTCATTTGGACAGTAACTGAATCTTAAACGCCTTATGAGACTATAAATGCTATTAATAGACCTAACAATCCTTATTCAAGTTATTATAATCCTGGTTAGAAGAATCACCTAAATTTCAATTGGAGTAATAACAATGCTAATGTTAACCCACACTGGGCTAACAATTCTATGAATCCAATTGGAAATTTAAACAATCAAGGAAATACTAATTTAAGACCATCTTATCCCCTTGGATTCAATAGTAACCCACAATTTAAGGATAAGAAGTTGTCTACTGAAGAAATGATTCTGAACATGGGAAATCAATTACAAGCTTAAGGTGCTGCTATGAAAAATATTGAAAATCAATTAGGACATATTTTCACTGCACTTAATAATAGACCTTCTAGAACACTTCCAAGCAATGTGGAGATCAATCTAAAATATCAAAACAAGGAACAACTTAAGGCTATTCAATTAAGGAGTGGAAGAAAATGGAAACTAGAGTGCAAATAGAAGTTGAAATAGAAAAAGAGAAGGTGGAAATTGAAAAAGGTTCAAACAAGATTTATCTAGACTTGGATTATCCTCTTGAGCCAATGAAGATAACTGTTGAAAAACCACCACCTCTATTTTCTCAAAGATTAAAGAAACAAAATAGGGATAACATATTTGGAAAATTTTGGGAAATCCTTAAGAAATTAACGATAAATATTCCTTTTCTTGAAGCATTAGAACAGATGCCTGACTATGCCAAGGTTATGAAGGAAATTTTGAGAAAGAAAAGAAAGTTTACAGATCATGAAACAGTTGTACTTAGCGGAGAAGGTTGAGTAATAATTCAGAAGAAGCTTCCTGGAAAACTTAAAGATCCTGGTAGTTTCACTATTATGTGTGCTATATGTGAAAATTTTTTGGAAAGGCATTATGTGATCTGGGAGTGAGTATTAATCTTATGCCTTTATCAATTTTCAAAAGGTTAGGAATAGGAGAAATTTCTCCTACATCTGTGACTCTTCAGTTGGTCGATCATTCCATTACTTACCCTAAAGGAGTGGTGGAAGATGTATTAGTGAAAGTGGATAAATTTATCTTTCTTGTGGATTTTATTGTACTCGATATGGAGGAAGATAAAGAAATTCTAATCTTTTTGGGAAGACCATTCCTTGCTACTGGAAGAGAGGTAATTGATGTTCAAAAAGGAGAATTAACTATGAGAATTAATGATCAAGAGGTGACTTTTAATATTTTAAAATCTATGAAGTATCCCTCAATGGAGAAAGATAATGAATGTTTTATGATGGAGGTCTATGATTATATGAGAAACGATCATTTCAAAAATATATTTGAAATAGAAGAAGAATATAAAAAAATATTTGAAGAAGAAATTAAAGATGATGAAATTTAGATAATGAGAAGAATGAAGATTTGGAGTATGTTCAGGAGAGATTCGAAATATTAGATACTATGGAAGGTAGAAATAAAAGCTTAATTCCATCTATCATAAAACCTCTTGAACTTGAGAGGAATATTCTCTCTAATTATTTAAATTATATGTTTTTAGGAGAATCTTCTACCTTGCCAGTTATAGTATCTTCGTAGTTAAATGATTATCAAGAACGTAAACTCGTTGGAAACTTTAAAAAGATACGAGAAAGCTTTTGGATGGACTTTAGCAGATATTAAAAGAGTTAGTCCTTAAATTTGTATGCACAAAATTTTATTAGATGAAGAACATAAACCGAGAGTTGATCCGCAAAGGAGATTGAAACCTATAATGAAAGTAGTTAAGAAAGAGATTTTAAAATGGCTGGATGCTGGAATTATTTATCCTATTTTGGATAGTTCTTGGGTAAGTCCAATACATTGTGTACCGAAAAAGGGAGGAGTGATCGTTGAAGTGAATGAAAGTAATGAAATTATAACCACAAGACAAATTAATGGATGACGAATTTGTATTGACTATAGTAAATTAAATGCCTCCACCAGAAAAGATCACTTTCCTCTTCCTTTTCTCGATCAAATGTTAGATAGACTTGCTGGACACAAGCACTACTATTTTTTGGATGGATATACTGGTTACCACCAAATACTTATTGCTCCTGAGGATCAATGTACGGCTTATTTTTTTAGGTTGTGTATTTTATTTTAAAAAGAGGGTCACCTAACAGAAATTGTCGGCGAATTTTAAATTTTAAATTTAATTTAAATATATATAATTTGGAAAGTAGCATTTAATTTTGAAAATAATTTTAAATTTGAAAGTTTTAAGATATGAATTCAAACTGATCTCACATCCCGAATAGTTTACATAAATGAGCACCGCACCACAAACCGTGTATCTATTCCTAAGGATAAACATGCTGCTTGATGGTGGGGCTCGATTAAATAAACTAGAAGATTTGTGACATCCGTTTGGTCTGCGAACCAATTTTATAAGCCGACAAATTCCCCTGCTTAATATGAAAGCATTAAACAGGGTTTATATTACCTGGGTTCTTAAAATTCCCTATAAGGGCAAGCCCCTATAGTTAATTACATCTTAAGTGACGGAATCACCTAAGAAAACTCTCGATAATAATCAATAATTCTGCTCTCAAGAATTTCAAGGTTTAAGTTCTTCAAAGGATTTGAGTTTTAGAATTTTAATGGGGAATGGATCAAATTTGGAAGATTTTATTTTAGGAATTCAAAGGAAGAAAAGTAGGAGAAATCACAGATTCGAAGCGAACTTCGGTAATTCCCCGTCTATCCTATTGTTTGGCTTGGATTTAGGAAAGTCCTAATATTTACTTAATGTTTTGATCTTGCCAATTTTAATTAATTAGGACTTATATTAGTATGACATAATCATACAAATAACCTCGAAGATGTGAGGGTTTATGTCGTATCGGACGACTACCTCGGAATCCTAAGACCGGTTAGGGCTTAATTTGCAATGCAAATGCCTAACAAAAGGTTGAGGATTTATGTTGCACTAGTGCAAACTACCTCGAAGTCCTATGGCTTAGCTTATTTAATTCTAAGAAAGTTTTGCTTGGAGTAGACTCGTGTTTTGTCGATGACGATGGCCGTGCCGCCCACTATGCTCCGAGCTCCTTGTTGTCGCAGAGGTTTAGAGAAAATCTTAACTTCCAAGTGTTTTTTATGTTTTATTTAAAACAAATCTTAAAGTTGATTATAACGACACCGGTTAAGATCCCACTGGTTCCATCCTTCCGCATCGTTATTTTTATATGATTCACTTAGTCCAGATGAATTTGCTAAACTCAACTAAATGAGTTCCACACTTTCATTTAGACCGTGGGAAATCCCGTTAGCAACACGTAGGTTACATCATCCGAGGTATTCCCGATCATCCAACATGACATTTTAATTTAGTTGTAATTGTAGTTTTGTGTTCTGTTTGTGATTAAATTTTGAGTTGTTTTATATTTTGAAATGTTGTGGCGGTGAATTTTATCTTGCAATGACTTTTAATTTAGTTTTGGTTTCAGTTTTAGGGACTATCCTAAAGGTGTGGGTTTTCATGCAACAGTTGTTTATCATGCAAGAAAAGTAAATGCGATGCGATTAAATAAATTGCAATAAAGTAAATTGCAATAAAATAAAAGCGTACCTGGAGGGTCTTCCCGTCATCCCAAGCTGCACTTAAACACAATTTAGAATATTTAAGCAAGTTCCTAAGTAAAGCTAAGGGAAGGGTTATGATTTTCAACCAAATTCCTAATCCTATAGCTAGTCATTTCCTATGACGTCTAGGTTCTTGTATTTTGGTTTATGGACGATTTTCTTCATCAAAGAATAATTAAGTTCAGTTGTTATTATAAACATCCTATCATATTAAGAAAGTGTTTAAGAAGAATCTCAAACATCTTTTCAATATTGCTAGAATTGTTTTAAGTCCAAATGAATTTAATTATACAAATGAATTAATCCTCCAGGAATTCAGGTTTTGTTATCTTGCTCAGTGAACTAGGACATTTGAATATCCTATAGGTGAAGTAACATTTCATTTAACGTTCTGCTTACGAGTTATGATAACCAAAACTCTCGAGGGCAAATTGGTGTTCAAATGGTTTTGTGATTTAGCTTTAACTTCAGTTAAAGGGTTTAAATTTGGAATAGTGTTCAAGTTGCTTTATATTTAACTTCTTTATGTCTTAGGTGATGTTATTTAATTCAATTTAATTTAACTTGAATTTAATTTAATTTGGTATGGGTTCAATTTAAATTTAATTTATTTAATTTAAATTAATTTTAATTTTAACTTGATTTTATTATTATTTTTTTAAATTTAATTTAATTTAATTTAATTTAATTTAATTTAATATGATTTAATTTAATTTAATTTAATTTAATTTAATTTAATTATTTATTTTTTAATTAATTTAATTTTTATGTAATTAATTTCATTTAATTTTAATTAAATTTAATTCAATTTAATTTAATTTGTTCAATTTAATTTAATTTAATTTATTTGATTTAATTTAATTTATATTAATTTAATTTGTTTGATTTAATTTAATTTAATCTTTAATTTAATTTTATTTTTTAATTTTAATTTAATTGAAAATTCAAAAGAGTTTAATAATTTAACTTTTAATTTAATTTAATGATTAAGTCTTTTAACATTTTAAAACTTAAATTTAAATTATCATTTTAATTAGGAATTAAATATTATTGAGATGATTAATTTAGGGATTTTTAAATTAAAGAATAAATTTCTTCTTAATAATATCCCTATTTTAATAATTCCAATTTTATTGTTCTTCCAAATTTAATTAATTATTTAATTAAGGTTTATTTTAATTATTTTCAAATTGTTTAATAGGTTTCTACACTTTACTTATTTAAATTTCAATCATCCAAATCAGATTAAGATCAAACATTTTACTTTTTAATTTTATTAAACCTAAAGTTTTAATTAAGGGTTAAAAATTTTAATTACCATTTTGCCCTTCAAGCTTAATAATTTCATAACTCACTAAATTGAGCTTAAATGAACTTGAAATTTTTATGTGACTTCACTCATATTCCAATAAAGACATGAGAGGAGAAAATGTGGACTTTTTGTATTTAATTTATTTATGTAATTATTTTTGGTGGAAAATAATGATTTCCAAGGAAAATTTAATAACATGACCAAGGGAAAGTTTCTATCCTTAAGAAAATTATGGGACATTCCTAATGACCAGAGGACCACTTGGACCAATTTTGGTGATTTTTTGAATTATATTATTTTTATTATAATTATTTTAAATTTTAGAGTAATAATTAATTTAAAAATAAAATAAATTTTGAAAAATGAATTTTATATTTTTCAAAAATCTCTCTGATATCAAGGAAATCAGAGAATCAATTTTTACAATTTTCTGATTTTTCTTTGATTTATTATAATTATTTTAGTGAAAATGTTAGAAAATACATTTTTTTTAATTTTAAAATTACCCTAGGCTTTAAAATTTAATATCTCATTAAATAGACCTAAGAAAAATATGGGGTTTGTTCCTAAGTGATTAAAATTCAAAATGTGACATTTTGGTGAATTTTATTATTTTTGTGATCTTTATTATTTTTTAATTATTAAAATATTAAAATAATATCAAAAAATCAACTTTTTTAGAAAATTGAAATTTTAATTTTCTTAAATTCCCCTGATATCAGAGAGAGTCCAAAACCAATTTGGTGAATTTTTGAAAGGTGTTTTGAAAGTTATGAATTTTTAAAGTTTAAAATGGCTAAATGGCTTAATCAGCCCATTTAGTAGGGCTAACGAAGTCCAATTGACTTCAAATTTTTATGGTAGGTTCCTCTAATCCTAAAGGTCAGTGGAGGATTGATTTCAAGTCAATTTGATGTATGGTTAATTCTAATTAATTAGAGATCTATTTTGGGTTTTTAAGCCAATTAGAGTTATTTTAAATGAATGAACTCAAAACCTATTTTTCCTAGGGTCCTCTGGTCATAAGAGACATCACCAAATTTTTCTAGAATTTATTTCACAACATGCTAATTATTGGAATTAAAATACTTAAAACAGCAACATGAATTTGAAAAAATCAATAACTTTTCATAGGGATGGCTCTCGACTTTGGAAAATTCAGGGAATGTTCCCAAATTCAGAGGCTTCAAAAGCCCTATGGTCTCATGCCATGGTGAATTTCCTATATGCATGGAGAATTAAAATAATGCAGAAGGAAAATAAATCATTAAAAATAAAATACTTGATGAAATTAAATGATTTCTTTTCCACATTATTCTCCTCTGTTCACTGAGCAAGAGGGTATTTTTATTTTATTTTTCTGATTTTTCTACACAAAGTTATGGATTTTTGAAGTTTAGGGGAATTAAATAAATCAAAAATATCCTAATTTTCTATTTATCGACGCGGCGCCGCGTCAACCTCGGCAGCTCCGAAAGGCCACGCGGCGCGTTCTGGTTCGACACCGCCATCTAACTCAGCGCTCCGGGGCCCCGCGGTGTCGTTCCATCTCCTGATCCGACGCGATCCTGGTCGTCCGTCCGCTCGTGTATTAAATGAACGGCATCCGTTCATCGTCCCCAAGCATCCTCACCCAAGAGCCGTCCACACTAAATCCCTAATATCTCACTCAATACTCAATGGATTTTCGTGTCCTTATGCTTCTGCGATTCGTCTTGAAGAGACGAATACATCTATACGGTGATCATGCATCGAAATTAAAGCATTTGAAATAGAGAATCTCCGTAAGCTCGGGATGAAGAATTAGCTCATACCTTTGCTCGGAGAAGTGTGGCTTCAATCCGAGGGTTGTGTCACCTTCCATTGGATCCCGCGAAGCTCCGCATGAAGTCTCCCGGTCCGGTGAATCGCCTAGGTATGATTTCGACCACGCCCGATCACAAAGCTTGGAGGCCGGAGCAACCGAGTGGCCTCGGAGAGGGGGCTTTGCCGGTGGACTCCTTCTCTCGGTCCGGTGAAGGTGTAGAACCAATCAATTTGGGGATTGATCCACCGTGGAGAAGTGTCCCGGTTTTGGGTGGAATTTTGACTGAGAAATCGGGCTCGTTGGTGGGGATTAGGGCAAATTGTCACTCGGGGATCAACTCGCTCTAAGTATGGAGAGTGTTCGGAAAAATTTTGGCAGGGTTTCAGTAAGGTCTGGTTCAGCGCCTCCCATGGCCGAGAGGGGGTGGTGTTTAAATAGGAGAGGGTGGAGGGCCTCCCAGGGAGAGTTAGGGCTTGGGATCAGCCGCTCTTGGCAAGAGAAGAAGAGCTATGCTGTCCATTTGGGTTGAGACAAGTCAGCAAGGGAGAATTGAAATTTTTGGCTCCTCCCATGGTCTCGGCCATGGTGTTTTCAGGCAATGGTCACCCTCAAGTTCAGGTGGGTCAGGGCTGGGGTTTAGTGCAGTCAATTGACCAATGCCATGTGTAAAGAGCTTGGATTGAAATGGAATGGGGGGAAGGCTATTTTGGGTTCAAATGAGTCAACCCATGATTTTGGGCTAGGTTCACCACCCAAGGCCTGGTTTTGGCCGAAAAGGATCACTTGGGTCGCCCAAGAGAAAATGGTGTGGTCTCCATCCATGATGAGGTGGCTAAGCATGGTTTAGTGTGTGACATGCTTAAGGTAAAAAGGGTTTAAGAAGGATTAGGAAAGGGGCCCTCCTTTTGCCAAATGTGGTTAGGTCACATGTGAGCGACTCACATGGCTTACATGTGGCTTAAGAGTGGCTTCATGGCTCCATTTCGCTTTGGAAAAAGTTGGCTTGGTTTCATGAAAATGGTTTTTAAGGATATTGGGTACTTTTGATGGAATTTGGATAAAGCCTAATTTGGAATGATTTGATTATTGATTTAGGCTTTAGGGATAATTTCAATTAATGGAGTGATGAAAAGAATGTGTCATATGGGCTTTAGCATGAAGTTTGGGCTTTTAGGAAGGTTTAAGAAAGTGGGCTTTTGGTTTGAAAATAAATTTATGGATGGGAATTTTGTGAAGGATTGGGCCAAAAAAATGTTGGGTTTAGCTCATGGATGTGTCATGAGTGATTTGAAGCAAGTTGGGAGTGATTTGGGTTTAAATTGGGTTGAATTTGGGCTTCTTTGGTAAATGGGCCAATATAGGTCAAATTGGGTTAATTTGGGCCAATGTTGGGCTAGGGTTGAAATTGATGTAAAATTAATGTTGGGAAATGTTTATGGGAGTGTTTCAAAGAGGTTTTGACTTTGGTTGAGCTTTGATTTTGGGGTTTGGGCTCATTTGGGTTAGGTTTGGGTTTAGGTCAAAATTGGGCCTTTTAACTTTGGGTTGAATTTGAGTGGGGTTTGGGTCTAAATGTTTGGCAAATCATGTTAGTGTTTTGTTTTTAGGGATGCTAAGGAATGTTTAGAAAAGATTTGGGGTTAATTGGAGTTGAATTGGGTGAGTTTGGGTTAGGTTTGGGTCATGGGTCCAAATTGGGCTTTAAGGCCAAAAGTGAAATTGGATCCAAATGTCAATCAAATTGGACTTGGAGTTGGTCTAGATTGGTGTTGGGAATGTTTAATTGAAGTTTAGAATTGAATTGGACCAGAATTTGAGTCAATTGGGTAGGTTTGGTTTGACATTGGGTTCACTTAGGGTTAAAATGGGCCAAATTGGGGGTTTTGACAAAAGTAGGGTAAATTGACAAAATTGGCCCATGGTGTAGTTGAACAAAATGAAATTAGGAATATTTGGGATTTTCTGGAATTTTCTGAGAATTTTCTGAATTTCTGGATTTTTGGGTCAAGGGGGGTATTTTGGGTATTTGGAGGGTATTGGGAGGTTTTTTTGGAATTTTTGATATTTTTGGGTATGGATGGTCAATTTGAGTAATTTGGAAATGTTTGGGACTGATTTTGAGGAATTTTGGGTGATTTAGGAATTTTGGAGGATTTCAAGGCTTTTGGGTAGGTTAGGCGGGTGTAGGGTCCCGGGGGTCAAAAATTGAAAATTTGGAAAATTGAAGATTAGGTGAATGTTAGTGGAATAAAATCATTTCGGTTGAGCCATGAAGCCATGAAGCCATATCAAGCCCACATGAGCCATAAAGGGACTCATTTGAGGCATCCAATATGTTGTTCATAACCCTCTTAGCCAAGGGCTTAGGGGTTAAGGACCATCCATGTGAATCACCTACATGAGTCAGGAGGTCAAGCTGAGTATAGGTGTGTGAAAGTGTAGTGTATAAATGTAGTGTGTGTGTAAGTCAGCCCTTCACTGCACCGTGCCACCTGGGGTAGTCCTAAGGCCAAAGAGTCCTATAGGAACTCATCCTTTAAACTTCCACATTTAATTTCAACCCTCTAGGTGGTTAGGGGTCTACAATCAAGCTTGTGGGGTTTGCAGGGAGTCAAGAGGTGTTTGGACTTCTAAAGGGTAGGTTCCATTTCTAGTCCTCTAAGACAGTCAAAGGAAAAGCCTAAGGCTAGATCCTAAGTACTAAAAAGAAGAAGAGAAGACGTCATCAAAAATGAGGTCAACAAATGAACCCCCAATAGGTGTGGTGAGCTAACCAAGCACACCGCGCGTATCAGGCGTTGACCGAAGAGATCAACAAAACCATCACGGATGTCCAAGTGACAAACTTAGGACGAAGTAGAAGAGTTTTCGCTGGGGAGTGTCAAGTATATCTCTGAGACTGGAGATTCCTGATCTCTCGCTGGGGAAAGGAAAAGAAGGTGAATCCCAAATCACATGGCCTGGGGGAATTAAATTTAGATTTCGTTTCATTTCATGTTCAAGTTTTGATGTGTAAGTTTAGATTTTGAGTTTGAGTTTCAATTTAGATTGAAGTTTTGTCAAGATTAATTTGAAGGGATTTAGATCGAAAGTGAAAATTAGAATTTTGTGGTTTTAGATGTAACATCTTCAACCTCAAAAGAAAATTGAATTGATTGGATTGAATCATTACAATGAGGGGAGATCTCAGAGCAATGAGGTATTGGATATAAAATCCTTAACCTCAAGAGTTTGATTTTGATATACTTCATCGCAATAGGGAAAGAATCCTAAAGCAATGCAGTCTCAGATGTAAAATCCTCAACCCCAAGAATTTGGTTTTGATTTATTTCATTACGATAGGGAAAGAATCCTAAAGCAATGCAGTTTCAGATATAAAATCCTCAACCCCAAGAATTTGGTTTTGATGTATTTCATTGCGATAGGGAAGGAATCCTAAAGCAATGTAGTTTCGGATGTAAAATCCTCAACCCCAAGAATTTCGTTTTGATGTATTTCATTGCGATAGGGAAGGAATCCTAAAGCAATGCAGTCTCGGATGTAAAATCCTCCATCCCAAGAATTTGATTTTGATGTATTTCATTGTGATAGGGAAGGAATCCTAAAGCAATGCAGTCTTGGATGTAAAATCCTTGACCCCAAGAATTTGGTTTTGATGTATTTTATTGCGATAGGGAAGGAATCCTAAAGCAATGCAGTCTCGGATGTAAAATCCTCGACCCCAAGAATTTGATTTTGATGTATTTCATTGCGATAGGGAAGGAATCCTAAAGCAATGCAGTCTTGGATGTAAAATCCTCGACCCCAAGAATTTGATTTCGATGTATTTCATTGCGATAGGGAAAGAATCCTAAAGCAATGCAGTCTCGGACATAAAATCCTCAACCCCAAAAGTTTAATTTCGATGTATTTCATTGCGATAAGGAAAGGATCCTAAAGCAATGCAGTCTCGGATGTAAAATCCTCAACCCCAGAAGTTTAATTTTGATGTATTTCATTGCGATAGGGAAAGGATCCTAAAGCAATGCAGTCTCGGATGTAAAATCCTCTACCCCAAAAGTTTAGTTTTGATGTATTTCATTGCGATAAGGAAAGGATCCTAAAGCAATGCAGTCTCGGATGTAAAATCCTCAACCCCAAAAGTTTAGTTTCGATGTATTTCATTGCGATAAGGAAAGGATCCTAAAGCAATGCAGTCTCGGATGTAAAATCCTCAACCCCAAAAGTTTGAATTTTGATGTATTTCATTGCGATAGGGAAGGAATCCTAAAGCAATGCAGTCTCGGATGTAAAATCCTCGACCCCAAGAATTTGATTTTGATGTATTTCATTGCGATAGGGAAGGAATCCTAAAGCAATGCAGTCTTGGATGTAAAATCCTCGACCCCAAGAATTTGATTTCGATGTATTTCATTCCGATAGGGAAAGAATCCTAGAGCAATGCAGTCTCGGACGTAAAATCCTCAACCCCAAAAGTTTAATTTCGATGTATTTCATTGCGATAAGGAAAGGATCCTAAAGTAATGCAGTCTCGGATGTAAAATCCTCAACCCCAAAAGTTTGAATTTTGATGTATTTCATTGCGATAAGGAAGGAATCCTAAAGCAATGCAGTCTCGGATGTAAAATCCTCGACCCCAAGAATTTGATTTTGATGTATTTCATTGCAATAGGGAAGGAATCCTAAAGCAATGCAGTCTTGGATGTAAAATCCTCGACCCCAAGAATTTGATTTCGATGTATTTCATTGCGATAGGGAAAGAATCCTAAAGCAATGCAGTCTTGGACGTAAAATCCTCAACCCCAAAAGTTTAATTTCGATGTATTTCATTGCGATAAGGAAAGGATCCTAAAGCGATGCAGCCTCGGATGTAAAATCCTCAACCCCGAAGTTTAATTTTAATGTATTTCATTGAGATAAGGAAAGGATCCTAAAGCAATGCAGCCTCGGATGTAAAATCCTCAACCCCAAAAGTTTAATTTTGATGTATTTCATTGCGATAGGGAAAGGATCCTAAAGCAATGCAGTCTCGGATGTTAAATCCTCAACCCCAAAAGTTTAGTTTTGATGTATGTCATTGCGATAAGGAAAGGATCCTAAAGCAATGCAGTCTCGGATGTAAAATCCTCAACCCCAAAAGTTTAGTTTTGATGTATTCCATTGCAATAGGGAAAGAATCCTAAAGCAATGCAGTCTCGGATGTAAAATCCTCAACCCCAAAAGTTTAATTTTGAATAGTCATTGACTTTGCAAAGATTTGTAATGTTGATTTGAAAAGTGTGGAATTTTGGTGTTTCGAGAATTTCATGAAAGTTGTAAAAGACTTTCATGGAAGGAAATAGATTAGGTGGGAATATGTAGATGTTATATATCCCGTTCAAAAGAGTTGATCGGAAGTCACTGATTTGGATTGGATATAATTCCTCGCCATCAGATTCGATCCGCGTCAATGGAATCAACCGCTTCCATCCCAGACAAGGGAGAGAATAGAACGGATTGGATTTCCGATTTGGGAGATTGAGTTTGAACTAGATTGAAATTTGATTTGGAGTCTGGAAAAATTGAATTTAAAATTTGATTGAGATTTGTGTTCATTTTGTTTGTCCTTTAACGATTCAAATTTTATTTTATCGTGAATTTGGAGTTCATCATTTTTTAGATTTTTAAGGAAAGTTTTTTTTTATTCTTTTTTTTTATTTCTTTTCTGTTCTTTGTTCGAAGTTCATTTAACTTTAATGGCGTTTCCTAGTCAATTTGCACAAAAGAGGTGAAGGCCAAAAATGTGACATGGTCACTTTCATTCCAATCATGTTGAAGATACATCATACAACTCGATCTGGAACACATCTCATACAATCCATGTAGACTCAAAGCGGACTATGTATGATCTTTGTCGATCCATCCAAAAAAACATCTGTCAAAAATTCATGTCTGAATAGTGGGGTACATGGTTAATAACATCACCTTCCAAGCCATCCTTGGCAAGGATGCCGTATGGATGTACATTGGAGGTGTTATATTTTCCATGTAGCTCACAGCTCGTAAGGCCGGAGGCTCTCTAGCTCCGGGTCTGGCTTGAAATGGTAAGGTGTCTTCCTGTCGTCCATTGTTCTGAAAGTAACTGAGATCCGCTTCACCGGTACTCCCGGTATGCAATGCTTAGCGATATCTCGCTCCGTTGCCCTTCGGCATCATGACGGAACCTACCGGTAAAGGTATCTTCACCGGCCCTCGGAACTCACCCGGGCCTGCTATCCGGAGGTCGGATCCGAACATGATGTTACATTCATTCAGGAAAGAGACCGTGCGAATGGGTCCGACAAAGTCGTGGTGATCTATGTGCGGGGGTATGCGGTCACCTCGCTTGTAGATGTTAATAATGTAGCTATTGGGTATCCAATCCGCCGGCAGTACCCTCCATGTTATCAATCTCTTTACCATTCTCTTGATGACTAATGACATCGGATCCACTCGGCCATGACGGAGTATTCCCGGAGGGTTTCCCTTCCCGTCTTCCGCAAAGTCAGTAATAACGATCCACATTGTATTGTAATCCTTCCTTTCCCTGGCATCCATCTCCGGGGTTCTGAGTAGGTGTTTTCTCTTAGGCGGCCCGCTCGGCCCATTCTTTTCAAATCCCGGATGCAATCCACAATTTGTTGTTGTTCATATTATGAGAATACATCTGTATGTAGCTCGAGGCCTTCTAGTATATTGATCCTTCTGCCTCTGGTTCTCTCGAAGTATTCAAAAGTTTTCTTTTCGACATTCTGCATTCTTTCCAGCTCGTATTCTGGAATAATCTGTAAATGGCGGGGCCTAGTGACATATTGTGGGATATACGGCTCAATCCCTTCACGTTCTCCTGCATACCTTGGCTCCTCGGGGATGATGTCTGTCGGGACATCCTCCGGGGTTGCTTCTGCAACAAGGTCATGCATTACTGGTGGTTCTATCTGGTGGCGTGATAGCCTTCTTTCTTCTGATCTCCGTGAGATTTCCCCGGTTTTTTCGTCATCCTAGGAGCCGGCCTCCTTTCTTCCCCGTACCCGGTGAACCGGCGTCCTCGAGGTATATGTACTCGGCAGCTGGCAACCGCCTCGTCGCGCCGGTCCGCCGCTAGTTCGGTTAACATCTTACTGGATACGGCGATTCTTATTTCTTCGTTGCGTTGTCGTGAGAGTAGCTCTTCGAACTTCCTGAATCTCTGTGGGCACGGCGCTGACAAGCCTGCCCTTTGTTGTTGCGACTACAGACTTGATTTTCTTGTCTTCTTCAGTATTTGTTTATCTTTTCTTGCTACTGGATTGGTGGCTTGGGCCACCCATTTTCATCACTGTCTAGCTGGGCAGTTCCTCTCGGTCAACTGGGATCCAATCCCTTTCCTCGTACTGTAGGCCTGCTGGTGCGAAGTCCGAGTCAATCTCGATTATCGCTCCATCTTTCATCCTCTTTTCATCAAGTGCAAGGCTTACGCCATTTCTAAAGTTCAGGACCAACCGCCCGTTCAACATTTCCCTGTGAAAAGACAAGGAAAAGGATCAGGGGTTGTACTAAGAACAAGAACATTAAGAAAATGTTTATTAAAGACATTTTTTTTTATTTCTTTTTTTTTTTTAATTTAACAGGAATGAAGTGGGATAAGATCAGAAAAGAGATTTTGATGTGGAAGAGAAAACAAGGAAAACTTTATTATCATGATTTTATTTATTTTAGCACATTTTTATTATTTTTGGGTTCGGACCTAGTCATAAGTAACTACTTCACCCGTGCTTCTAGGGATGAAGAATTCATTCCTTCGAAACATCAAGTAGCGTAATACTTTTTCAAGTATCGTCCGTTGATCGGAAGCATATGTCGTTCTCCCTGGCAATTCACTAGCTGGTAGGAACCTCCTGAGTATACTACTTCAACCACGAACGACCCTTCCCAAGTGGGTTCAAATTTTCCTCCTATCTTGCGGTGTGCAAGGATAGGTCTTTTCGAGAACGAGAACTAAGTCACCAACTTTCAAGGTTCTCAGGCGGACCCGTCCGTCATGGGCTCGAACCATCTTAGCTCGATATAATTCTAAATTCCGCTACGCTGCAAGTCTTTTCCCTTCCAGTGCTTTCTAATTCTTCTAGACGTAATTTGGCATTCTCTTCTCGTCGTGATTTTATTTGCAACTCGCAATTCGAGTGAAGGAAGCCGCACCTCTAAAGGCAACACTCGCCTCGGACCCATACACCGCAGCTTAAGGTGTAGCTTCGAGTAGGAGTTCTAAAGGTTGTCCGGTAGGCCCATAAGGCTTCTAATAACTTCTCGTGCCAATTTCTCTTATTATCGTCCAAGGTTTTCTTTAAGATTTGAACGAGAGTTTTATTAAAAGCCTCAGCCAAGCCGTTTGCTCTTGGGTAGTAAATTGTTGAATATCGCCAGTCGATTCCGTGTCTCCTGACAAAATTATTGATTTGTGTGCTTCTGAATGCTGTCCCATTATCTGAAATGATTCTGCGCGGTACTCCGAAAAGATAGACAACTTGGTTCTTGAAAAACTGTAGCACGTGGTGTGCTTTCACTTCTCTAAGTGGAACTGCCTCTGCCCACTTGGAAAAGTAATCCGTAGCCGCAAGAATGAAGCGATGTCCTTTTGAAGATGGTGGTTCTATCGGACCCACTATATCCGTGCCCCAACATTCAAATGGCCACGACGCAATTGTCCGATGTAACACATTTAGAGGTTGGTGTAGAACCACTCCGTGTACTTGGCATTGGTGACAGCTCTTGGCGATTTTCATGCGATCGGTCATCATCGAGGGCCAGTAGTACCCTAGTCTTTTAATTTTCATTTTGATCTTCGGACCCGACTGGTGAGCGCCACAGAGTCCTGAATGCACCTCTTTAACGATTTCACAGGCCTCGGACCCGCTTAGGCATCTTAGCCACATTTGATCGAAAGACCTTCTGTACAAGGTGTTGTTTATTAATGCGTAGGACAGAGTTCTTTTCTTGATCTGATGGGCTAGCGACCTATCGTCTAGTAGTTTTCCCGTTTGCGTGTAGTCTATTAATGGCCGTTGCCAATCTTCCGTGTTTTCTCGTCACCGTTGTAACCGATTCTTCTTCTTTTTCTGATTTATGTATTGTGTCTGTGTCGAGCTGTGATAGGACCTGACGTCCGTGAATTGACACTTTTACTGACTCACCTTGTAGACAGGAAAATTCTTTTGCTAGACGGGCTAACGCATCTGCTAAAGCATTTTCTTTTCTGGGAATTTTGTTTATTGTCACATTCGGAATTTGTTCCAACAATTGTATGGCATATTGGAAGTATTGCTCGAGTCTTGGCTTTAAAATTCTCAGTACCGTCCTGACGATCCGTTGAATGATTAACCGTGAATCCCCGTAGATGTTGATGTCTGTTATCCCCATTTGAATAGCGAATTCCAGTCCTGTTATGAGGGCTTCGTATTTTGCTTCATTATTTGTACACGACTCTGTCAAGTGGTAGGAGAATCTTAACATCCCCCGCTCCGGTGTTATAAAGATTAGCCCAATTCCTGCCTTACCGGGCACTATCACTTGCGATTCTTCATCTTTGTGTGTCGAAGATGCTCCGTCGAAATATAATTCCCAACATCGATCATCGTGGTCTCCTAGGCTCATTATTTGTTCATCCGGCGGATCGTCATCGAGAGGAGATTCCGCAGCAAAGGGTGTGCTGCGAGGAAGTCTGCTAAGACTTGTCCCTTTACGGCACGAAGAGACACGAAAGTTATATCGAATTGCAATAATATCATCGACCATCTGGCAAGTCTACCGGAAAGCGTTGGACGAGTCATCAAGTATTGCAATGGATTAAACTTCGAAATCGAGTCGACCTTATGAGAAAGCATGTAGTGCCCGAGCTTTTGAGCGGCGAAGATCGAGGCCAAACAATGCTTTTCAATTGCGGGATACCTTATTTCCGTCGGAAGTAAACGACGGCTTAAATAGTAAAGAGCATTTTCTTTACCCTCATCATCGACCCAGGCTAACAGGGCTCCGAGAGTCGTCTAAAGCCGCGGTATAAAGTATCACGGTTTACCCGAGACCGGGGTCGCTAAGATAGGAGGTGTCATTAAATATTGTTTAATGTCTTCGAATGCCTTCCGGCATTTCTCTTCCCAAATAAATTTGGCGTCCTTTTTAACTAGTGCCGAGAAAGGCCGACACCTACTCGACAAGTTCGAGATAAAGCGTCGAAGATATGCCAACTTCCCTTGAAAAGATCGTAGTTGTTTTAAGGTTTTGGGAGGCGGCATTTCTAAGATAGCTTTAATCTTTTCCGGGTCGATTTCAATTCCATGATGTCGGACAACGAATCCTAAGAATTTCCCGGAGGTGACGCCGAAGGCACATTTTAAGGGATTCATCTTAAGGTTAAATTGCCTTAATCGTTCGAAAACAATTCTCAAATCATACAAATGGTTGTCCTTTACTTTGCTTTTGATGACCACATCGTCCACGTAAGCATTCGACTCGATTGTGGATGAGATCATCAAAAATTCTTGTCATCGCTCTCCGGTAGGTTGCTCCTGCGTTTTTCGGTCCGAATGGCATCACCGTGTAAGCAATATACTCCGATCGGCGTTCCGAATGCCGTAAGCTTTTCATCTTCCGGAGCCATTTTTATCCGGTTGTATCCCGAAGATCCATCCATGAATGAGAATATTTCATGTGTCGAAGCAATGTCGATCATTAATTCTGGGATCGGTAGAGGGAATTCATCTTTTGGACATGCCTTGTTTAAATCTCTGAAGTTCACACAAATTCTTATCTGACCATTCTTCTTTCTGACTGGCACCACATTGGCTAACCAAGTCGGGTATTGTTCTTCATGGACAAATTTAGCGTCTATTAGCTTTTTAACTTCAGCTATGACTTGTTGTTCAATTTCTAGACGTATTCTTCGGGACCTTGTCCGATCGGGACGAGTAGGATCCACTCCTAGCTTATGGATCGTGACCTCCGGAGCCAAACCCGGCATCTCGTCATAGTTCCAAGCAAAACAGTCTTTAAATTCCATTAATAACTTGATTATTTCTTCTGAGTCTTCTTTATTGAGTAAGGAGCTAACAAAGGTAGGTCTAGGCTCTTCGCTAGTACCTAAGTTAACTTCCGTTAACTCATCTATCAGTAGATTTAATCTCTTCTTCGAATTCGGTGGAGCGTCTCCAATTTGTAAATCTTCAAATTCTTCCGTAGTTTCCATGCGGTTTTCATTAGACTCACAAGTGACAACCAAGCAAAATTCGGCATCGTCAACCGATCCTACCGTGCCGAATCCGAGACCATGCTTTGAATCGGGTGGACGACCGGAGTTATTCCATAAATTTTCAAAATGTTGTGATTGACCTTTTGTCCATTGTCGATGTAAGAAACCACGCTAAATTAAATTTTGAACACGTGGAGAGTACCACTCAAAAGGTAATTCCATTAATTCCGATGAAGTGACATCTTCAAATTGTACATTATTTTCAGCTTTGGAGGAAGGAGCACCACGGTAGAATTTGATTGGCTTTGCACCGCCGCTACGTACCTCTTTGACCACCATACCCTCGATCTTATTAGAATGGATCGTGGTCGTGGTCATAGTATGTACATAGTGGTTAATCTTCTCGTACATTGATTTATATTCCTCGTTCTTCTCATCTTCGAGAGAGATTTTGAATTGCGGCTTCTTCCGACTTATTGTCGCTGCTTCTTGTTTGATCTCTTTTTCTTCTTCAGAACTATCTTCCCAATCAACATTGATGACTGATTTCATCCGTCCAACTCGTCCTAACGTCTCTACCACGACCTCGTCCCCGGCCTCGACCTCGGATGCGAGTTGTGGAGAAACCTTCACCATCTCGCCGTAAGGGAGTGGTGAGTGACTCGTTGGACTAGAACTTCAGGTTCTTCGTTGTCCCGAACTTTCTTTGCTTCATTTGTTATGGTATCTCCGGAGAAGATTGTTTTCCTCGGGGTGCATAATAAGCTGCATCATCATGGATTCCAATTTCGTGTACGGAGAATGGTTGTAAGTCACCTTTGATACACTGTTCCCCTCCATCGTAGTATTTGATGCACTGATGTAGAGATGATGGTACCATCCTGTTTTCATGTATCCATGGTCGGCCCGATAGAGCGTTGAACGACGTTTCGAATCAATTATGTGAAATTTTGCGGTCGTCTTTGCTAAGTCACCGGTCTTCATTAGTAGTGTTATTGATCCGAGGGCTCTTTCTCCTTTCTGGTTGAATCCTTTTAATAACATTTTGTCGGTTTCGAGCTCACGAGCATCAATTTTCAAATATGCTAGTGTTCGAAGACTCATTATATTGATTGATGCTCCTGGATCCACCAATACTCCGGAGAGTGTAAACTTCCCAATTGTAATCGAAATGTACAACTGGTCGGTTGTGGTCTCGTCGTCCCAAGTAGAAGATCATTGTCCGTGAAGGTAACACCTTGTTGTTCCTTTAACGAGCAAACCTCATCTAAGGAATCTCCGGCCATTTGAGCCAAGCAAATTTCTGGATCAAGTAAGGCCTTGATCAAAGCTTCTCTCATCTCCTTTGATAAGATGAGAGCGTCGTAGATGCTCGCCTTGGCCGGTAGTTTCCTAAGATGGGCTAGCACGTTATAGTCCACTTTATTTTCATGTGTCTCGGCTTCTTCTCGAATGGGTATTTCTTCCGTCGGGGTTGGTTCTTCTTGAACAACCACCGCTTTCCTTTGTCCTTTGGACCCATTCTCGGAGGTAGAACTCTTCCACTTCTTAAGTTAACTTCCGTAATTTCTTCCGACTCTAGTGTCGAGTTTGCTGGTGTTTCTTCCCGAATCGGAATGACAGAGTTCTTCGATTAGCTTCGCAGTCCGAAAGCTCTAACTCTATTGTGATCGGCGCTCCTCGAAACTCTCGCATAGTTTCGTTGCTTGTTGAACTCTCGTAACCTCCTTGATGGATGTCTTCTTTGTCATCGTGATCGTCGAGATTGTGTATGATTTGAGAATTGTCATTGGTATCGAAATCGATGTTCGGATTGTCTCTAGTTACGTAATCGTTAGAAACAGTCAAAACGTAGCCAACGCCATCACCCTTATCATTATAAGATCCCACCGGAGTGAACAAATAATCATACAGAGTCAGAGGTTCGAGGGATTTCTCCCCTGAATCGAAAACAACTATCCTAGGATAAGCAGCCCCTAGCCTAGCCTTAGGAGTCTCAGTCTTCTCTTCTTCGTCGATTTTCTTCTTCTCTTCAATCGTCTCCTCTTGAGGTGGTTCTTCTATCGCAAGTGATAGTGCTGACTTGACAGGTTTCGAACTCTGAATTGAAGCTCGTACCGAAGCGGCTTGGATGCGCTCTAAAATCTTTTTGAAGACCTCGTCCAAGCAAGTAGTCCACCCATCATCGGTTGTATAGGGATCTATCGGAACGATGAGATCGGGCCGAGACAACATTGACGTAACCTCCTTGTCAGGGTTCCTTCATGTACTCCTTCGGGATTGTTATATTCCCTTTCCGAAGGTTGTCATCGAGCCAACTTTTCGAAGGTAATGCAATCTTCTATCTTGTGCCCAAGCATCCGGTTGTAAGGGAAAAAGTCGGGATCACCTTTCTTGTTAACTTCTTCCGGTCTCTTAGGCTCGGCAATTGGAAATCCGGAGTCTTCATAGACTACGGAACATTTTTGGTACTGCCTCATTTTTGAATGGATATTCCCTGCTCAGAAACTCCCTTAATGTACGTTGCGGACGAGGCGGTTGTTCATACTGTGGAGATGACTGATAGCTGGGTCGAGGTTGTTGATAATTTTGTTGAGGTTGCTGCTGCCGTTCGGATGTTATTTGTATCGGTTGCTTGCCTTTGTCGACTGCTGCAACGATCCAGGATTTCTTTTCAAAAGTCTTCACAGGATTTTGCTTGTCTGTCCTGTCGGCGAAACTTAATTGCTTCACCTCCTCTTGCAAGCTTCCGGCCTTGCTTAACAACTTCTCGAAAGTCTTAATGGTAAATCCCTTGAGGAGAAGTGCTATCGGGCCATGAATGCTTTTAATTAAGATGCCAACTGCATGCTGTTCTTGTAGTTGTGGTTCACACTTCATACTTAGATTTCTCCATCGAAGTATGTAATCCACCAAAGTTTCGTTCGGCTTCTGCTTCTCTACCACTAAATCACCTATAGTGATGTGGTGCTGAGCTCCGGCGAATCGCTCGATGAAGAGGTTTTCTAGTTCCGAGAACGTCTTCACCGAACCATTCGGTAATCCCGCATACCAATCAAAGGCGATCCCCGACGAGTCGCCGACGAATTGTCGGAAGAGTAATGCGTCGCTCCCGCCGCATTGCAACAATCGGCACGAAAGTGTGCAACATGCCGTCGGGGTTCCCTGCTCCATCAAAGGTCTTGAACGAGAGGTGGTACGAAGCCTTTTGGGTATTGGACAACGTCAAATTCTTCCGGTAAGGTCTACCCGTCCGAGTGGATGTCCCGCTCTTCGATTGTGCTAAGGCTTCTCGCACTCGCCGTTCCACCAAGCTCTTGATATCTTTTTCTGGAATCATACTTTGTGTTGTATCTTTCTTTAGCTGATCATCCCTGTTGACGGATGTAATCTCCTTTCCTCCATCCACAATGTGAATGACCTCTAGGGGCGTCTCTCTTTGGGGTTGCATTTGACTCTGGAGAGTAGCTAAGGCTACAACCATCTCTTTCATTCTTTTCGCCATTTGGGCGATCATATCGTCTTTCTCTTGAAGCTGTCTTCTCATCACTTCCGGCTCCTCTCTTTCTGTGGCTGCAGGAGCACCTTGTGATGCTCACGAGGCTCGTGTTTCGACCATGTTGATTTCTGCATACTCATCGTCCATGAATTTCTCTTCTCTTTCTTTTGCTAATCGTCGAATATCAGTCCTCAACTTTTCCATAGCATCCTCTAGCGGTCTTTTCTGTGCGTCCTCGCAGTTGTCGTGTGATAGATGTCGGGTTCCCTTCTCACGAGTCCTCTTTACTGCAGTGGCGCTTTCTTCAGATTCAAGTCTACTGACGAGACTTTCCTTCTCAGGCTGTTGTTTCAATCTTAGTTGTCCAAGTAGTGGGACGCTATACCATCCTTCTAGCAGCAGAAGGTCTAGGACCGTATGGTCCGTCACCAGAATCGTCGGAAGGTGATATCCTCCCTAATCCGCAACCCCGAAACAACGATAGGCGGACTAGCCTTCATCCTTTTATTTGGCTTTTCTGTAACAATGGCAGGTTCTACTCGTGGTCCAAGATGGGATTTGACTGGCACCCGCCCTATCCTTCTTAGAATCTCTGATACGGGGCATTTCTCTTTCTTTGCTAGCTTCTCGATCACAGTCTGTAGTCTGGCAAATGGCGTGATCCTAGCCCTTTTCTTTCTGCTGTCGTCGTAGTATGATGGTTGAGGTAATGTAGAAACAATCCTGCGGACATTTCCTCGTCAGCTGCGGCGGAAAGGGGATAGAATATACTTCCTTCCAAAAGGGGTGTATCTTCAAGTAATGGTATGTATTCAGGTAGTGGTGTGTATTCAGGAATTTCTGGGATTTCCTCCAGGAAAGCAACTTCGGCAGCTCTGGCCTTCCTGGCAATCTTCCTGCTTCTGTTCCTTCTTTGGGTCCGTGTTAGTGATGGAATTCTTGAGTTGGACCCGATTTCAAAAACAAAAGGTCTCACAGGAAGGTTTGTACCCTCCACGGTAACAGGTTCACCATAGTTCTGGATTTCCTTCCCCTTTAATTTGGCGAGCCGGGGTAGGTGCAGAGACAACTAGACCAGTGGGGGTAGCAAGAACGGTCCTTCGTGGACAAGCAGTATTCCTCTCAGTTGGAATCTTTTGCGGGGGAGGAAACTCTCGAGTCGACCTGAGGTCGAACTCGATCGCGGCTTCTTAGCTTCAGATACTTTGTTCGTCAGCGCGAAAAGGGAAACGTCGGTGATCTTGACATTTGTGTTCTCGAATCCTTGTCTAAACCGGATGATCCCATTGTCGGGCAGCTAATCCTTGTAAACAACGAAGTCGAGTCCATTGGTGAAGGAGAAAATCAGCTTTGGGGCCTCCATTTCGCGCAGGCGGATCCCGATTGTCGGTCCCAAGTTATGCTTCTTCTCATTAGGATGAAAAGAAAGGAATCGAAAAGAGTCTGAGCACATTCTTGTTCATGTATTTATAAGAAGGAGTTATTTGTTAAAAGAGTCATTCATTGGAGGGTTTGTTTATTTAGAACGGAATGTTCAAAGGTGTAGAGAAGGTAAGGAATCCGATTCAGAGTTGAAAAGGAAAAGAAAGTCTTATGCAAGACTTCTCGACTCGGAGGATCACTCCTAAACTAACACCTATTGGGGGTCCACCCCACCTCATAAATGAGGCAAAAGGATCTCGGAACCTCCCTGTTTAGGGGTGTCTAAACAGTGGCTCCTAAATCCGAGAGAATGTTGGCTATACTTGTTCAAGGTAGAAATGAACATAGTACCCCAACGGAAAGAAGGGTAGTTTGATCCATTAGGGACATGGATGCACTACCGATTTTTGAAAGCGGAATTATCCGATTATAATGGAGAGAGGAATAATCCCCGACGGAGTCGCCGAAAATTGTACGGCTTATTTTTTTAGGTTGTGTATTTTATTTTAAAAAGAGGGTCGCCTACCGAAATTGTCGGCGAATTTTAAATTTTAAATTTAATTTAAATATATATAATTTGGAAAGTAGCATTTAATTTTGAAAATAATTTTAAATTTGAAAGTTTTAAGATATGAATTCAAACTGATCTTACATCCCGAATAGTTTACATAAATGAGCACCGCACCACAAACCGTGTATCTATTCCTAAGGATAAACACGCTGCTTGATGGTGGGGCTCGATTAAATAAATTAGAAGATTTGTGACATCCGTTTGGTCTGCGAACCAATTTTATAAGCCGACAAATTCCCCTGCTTAATATGAAAGCATTAAACGAGGTTTATATTACTCGGGTTCTTAAAATTCCCTATAAGGGCAAGCCCCTATAGTTAATTACATCTTAAGTGATGGGAATCACCTAAGAAAACTCTCGATAATAATCAATAATTCTGCTCTCAAGAATTTCAAGGTTTAAGTTCTTCAAAGGATTTGAGTTTTAGAATTTCAATGGGGAATGGATCAAATTTGGAAGATTTTATTTTGGTAATTCAAAGGAAGAAAAGTAGGACAAATCACAGATTCGAAGCGAACTTCGGTAATTCCCCATCTATCCTATTGTTTGGCTTGGATTTATGAAAGTCCTAATATTTACTTAATGTTTTGATCTTGCTAATTTTAATTAATTAGGGCTTATATTAGTATGACATAATCATACAAATAACCTCAAAGATGTGAGGGTTTATGTCGTATCGGACGACTACCTCGGAATCCTAAGACCGGTTAGGGCTTAATTTGCAATGCAAATGCCTAACAAAAGGTTGAGGATTTATGTTGCACTAGGCAAACTACCTCGAAGTCCTATGGCTTAGTTATTTAATTCTAAGAAAGTTTTGCTGGAGTAGACTCATGTTTTGCTGAAGACGATAGCCGTGCTGCCCACTATGCTCCGAGCTCCTTGTTATTGCAGAGGTTTAGAGAAAATTTTAACTTCCAAGTGTTTTTTATGTTTTATTTAAAACAAATCTTAAAGTTGATTATAACGACACCAGTTAAGATCCCACGGTTCCATCCTTCCGGCATCGTTATTTTTATCGGATTCACTTAGTCCAGATGAATTTGCTAAACTCAACTAAATGAGTTCCACACTTTCATTTAGACCGTGGGAAATCCCGTTAGCAACACGTAGGTTACATCATCCGAGGTATTCCCGATCATCCAACAGGACGTTTTAATTTAGTTGTAATTGTAGTTTTGTGTTCTGTTTGTGATTAAATTTTGAGTTGTTTTATATTTTGAAATGTTGTGGCGGTGAATTTTATCTTGCAATGACTTTTAATTTAGTTTTGGTTTCAGTTTTAGGGACTATCCTAAAGGTGTGGGTTTTCATGCAACAATTGTTTATCATGCAAGAAAAGTAAATGTGATGTGACTAAATAAATTGCAATAAAGTAAATTGCAATAAAATAAAAGCGTACCTGGAGGGTCTTCCCATCATCCCAAGCAGCACTTAAACACAATTTAGAATATTTAACAAGTTCCTAGGTAATGCTAAGGGAAGGGTTATGGTTTTCTACCAAATTCCTAATCCTATAGCTAGTCATTTCCTATGACGTCTAGGTTCTTGTATTTTGGTTTAAGGACAATTTTCTTCATCAAAGAATAATTAAGTTCAGTTGTTATTATAAACATCCTATCATATTGAGAAAGTGTTTAAGAAGAATCTCAAACATCTTTTCAATATTGCTAGAATTGTTTTAAGTTCAAATGAATTTAATTATACAAATGAATTAATCGTCCAGGAATTCAGGTTTTGTTATCTTGCTCAGTGAACTAGGACATTTGAATATCCTATAGGTGAAGTAACATTTCATTTAACATTCTGTTTAGGAGTTATGATAACCAAAACTCTCGAGGGCAAATTGGTGTTCAAATGGTTTGTGATTTACTTTAACTTCAGTTAAAAGGTTTAAATTTCGAATAGTGTTCAAGTTGATTTATATTTAACTTCTTTATGTCTTAGGTGATGTTATTTAATTCAATTTAATTTAACTTCAATTTAATTTAATTTGGTTTGGGTTCAATTTAAATTTAATTTATTTAATTTAAATTAATTTTAATTTTAACTTGATCTTATTATTATTTTTTTAAATTTAATTTAATTTAATTTAATTTAATTTAATTTAATATGATTTAATTTAATTTAATTTAATTTAATTTAATTTAATTATTTATTTTTTAATTAATTTAATTTTTAATTAATTAATTTCATTTAATTTTAATTAAATTTAATTCAATTTAATTTAATTTAATTTATTTGATTTAATTTAATTTAAATTAATTTAATTTGTTTGATTTAATTTAATTTAATCTTTAATTTAGTTTTATTTTTTAATTTTAATTTAATTGAAAAATTCAAAAGAGTTTAATAATTTAACTTTTAATTTAATTTAATGATTAAGTCTTTTAACATTTTAAAACTTAAATTTAAATTATCATTTTAATTAGGAATTAAATATTATTGAGATGATTAATTTAGGGATTTTTAAATTAAAGAATAAATTTCTTCCTAATAATATCCCTATTTTAATAATTCCAATTTTATTGTTCTTCCAAATTTAATTAATTATTTAATTAAGGTTTATTTTAATTATTTTCAAATTGTTTAATAGGTTTCTACCCTTTACTTATTTAAATTTCAATCATCCAAATCAGATTAAGATCAAATATTTTACTCTTTAATTTTATTAAACCTAAAGTTTTAATTAAGGGTTAAAAATTTTAATTACCATTTTGCCCTTCAAGCTTAATAATTTCATAACTCACTAAATTGAGCTTAAATGAACTTGAAATTTTTATGTGACTTCACTCATATGCCAATAAAGACATGAGAGGAGAAAATGTGGATTTTTTGTATTTAATTTATTTATGTAATTATTTTTGGTGGAAAATAGGGATTTCCAAGGAAAATTTAATAACATGACCAAGGGAAAGTTTCTATCCTTAAGAAAATTATGGGACATTCCTAATGACCAGAGGACCACTTGGACCAATTTTGGTGATTTTTTGAATTATATTATTTTTATTATAATTATTTTAAATTTTGGAGTAATAATTAATTTAAAAATAAAATAAATTTTGAAAAATGAATTTTATATTTTTCAAAAATCTCTCTGATATCAAGGAAATCAGAGAATCAATTTTTACAATTTTCTGATTTTTCTTTGATTTATTATAATTATTTTAGTGAAAATGTTAGAAAATACATTTTTTTTAATTTTAAAATTACCCTAGGGCTTTAAAATTTAATATCTCATTAAATAGACCTAAGAAAAATATGGGGTTTGTTCCTAAGTGATTAAAATTCAAAATGTGACATTTTGGTGAATTTTATTATTTTGTTGATTTTTATTATTTTTTAATTATTAAAATATTAAAATAATATCAAAAAATCAACTTTTTTAGAAAATTGAAATTTTAATTTTCTTAAATTCCCCTGATATCAGAGAGAGTCCAAAACCAATTTGGTGAATTTTTGAAAGGTGTTTTGAAAGTTATGAATTTTTAAAGTTTAAAATGGCTAAATGGCTTAATCAGCCCATTTAGTAGGGCTAACGAAGTCCAATTGACTTCAAATTTTTATGGTGGGTTCCTCTGATCCTAAAGGTCAGTGGAGGATTTATTTCAAGTCAATTTGATGTATGGTTAATTCTAATTAATTAGAGATCTATTTTGGGTTTTTAAGCCAATTAGGGTTATTTTAAATGAATGAACTCAAAATCTATTTTTCCTAGGGTCCTCTGGTCATAAGAGACATCACCAAATTTTTCTAGAATTTATTTCACAACATGCTAATTATTGGAATTAAAATACTTAAAACAGCAACATGAATTTGAAAAAATCAATAACTTTTCATAGGGATGGCCTCTGACTTTGGAAAATTCAGGGAATGTTCCCAAATTCAGAGGCTTCAAAAGCCCTATGGTCTCATGCCATGGTGAATTTCCTATATGCATGGAGAATTAAAATAATGCAGAAGGAAAATAAATCATTAAAAATAAAATACTTGATAAAATTAAATGATTTCTTTTCCACATTATTCTCCTCTGTTCACTGAGCAAGTGGGTATTTTTATTTTATTTTTCTGATTTTTCTACACAAAGTTATGGATTTTTGAAGTTTAGGGGAATTAAATAAATCAAAAATACCCTAATTTTCTATTTATCGACGCGGCGCCGCGTCAACCTCGGCAGCTCCGAAAGGCCACGCGGCGCGTTCTGGTTCGACGCCGCCATCTAACTCAGCGCTCCGGGGCCCCGCAGTGTCGTTCCATCTCCTGATCCGACGCGATCCTGGCCGTCCGTCCGCGCGTGTATTAAATGAACGACATCCGTTCATCATCCCCAAGCGTCCTCACCCGAGAGCTGTCCACACTAAATCCCTAATATCTCACTCAATACTCAATGGATTTTCGTGTCCTTATGCTCTATGGATTCGTCTTGAAGAGACGAATACATCTATACGGTGATCATGCATTGAAATTAAAGCATTTGAAATAGAGAATCTCCGAGCTCGGGATGAAGAATTAGCTCATACCTTTGCTCGGAGAAGTGTGGCTTCAATCCGAGGGTTGTGTCACCTTCCATTGGATCCCGGCAAGCTCCGGATGAAGTCTCCCGGTCCGGTGAATCGCCTAGGTATGATTTCGACCACGGCTCGATCACAAAGCTTGGAGGCTGGAGCAACCGAGTGGCCCGGAGAGGGGCTTTGCTTCGGTGGACTCCTTCTCTTGGTCTGGTGAAGGTGTAGGACCAATCAATTTGGGGATTGATCCACTGTGGAGAAGTGTCTTGGTTTTGGGTGGAATTTTGGCTGAGAAATTGGGCTCTGTTGGTGGGGATTAGGGCAAATTGTCACTGGGGATCAACTACTCTAAGTATGGAGAGTGTTCTGGAACAATTTTGGCAGGGAGTGATTTGAAGCTCATGGATGTGTCAAGGATTGGGCCAAACAAATGTTGGGTTTAGCTCATGGATGTGTCATGAGTGATTTGAAGCTAGTTGGGAGTGATTTGGGTTTGAATTGGGTTGAATTTGGGCTTCTTTGGTGAATGGGCCAATATAGGGCAAATTAGGTTAATTTGGGACAATGTTGGGCTAGGGTTGAAATTGATGTAAAATTAATGTTGGAAAATGTTTATGGGAGTGTTTCAAGGAGGTTTTGACTTTGGTTGGGCTTTGATTTTGGGGTTTAGGCTCATTTGGGTTAGGTTTGGGTTTAGGTCAAAATTGGGCCTTTTAACTTTGGGTTGAATTTGAGTGGGGTTTGGGTCTAAATGTTGGGCAAATCATGTTAGTGTTTTGTTTGTGGGGATGCTAAGGAAGGTTTAGAAAAGATTTGGGGTTAATTGGAGTTGAATTGGGTGAGTTTGGGTTAGGTTTGGGTCATGGGTCCAAATTGGGCTTTAAGGCCAAAAGTGAAATTGGATCCAAATATCAATCAAATTGGACTTGGATTTGGTCTATATTGGTGTTGGGAATGTTGAATTGAAGTTTAGAATTGAATTGGACCAGAATTTGGGTCAATTGGGTATGTTTGGTTTGACATTGGGTTCACTTAGGGTTAAAATGGGCCAAATTGGGGGTTTTGACAAAAGTAGGGTAAATTGACAAAATTGGCCCATGGTGTAGTTGAACAAAATGAAATTGGGAATATTTTGGAGTTTATGGAATTTTTTGGGAATTTTCTGAATTTCTGGATTTTTGGGTCAAGGGGGGTATTTTGGGTATTTGGAGGGTGTTGGGAGGTTTTTTTGGAATTTTTGATATTTTTGGGTATGGATGGTCAATTTGAGTAATGTGGAAATGTTTGGGACTGATTTTGAGGAATTTTGGGTGATTTGGGAATTTTGGAGGATTTCAAGGGTTTTGGGTAGGTTAGGCGGGTGTAGGGTCCCGGGGGTCAAAAATTGAAAATTTGGAAAATTGAAAATTTGGAAAATTGAAAATTTGGAAAATTGAAAATTTGGAAAATTGAAAATTTGGAAAATTGAAAATTTGGAAAATTGAAAATTAGGTGAATGTTAGTGGAATGAAATCATTTTGGTTGAGCCATGAAGCCATATCAAGCCCACATGAGCCACGAAGGGACTCATTTGAGGCATCCAATATGTTGTTCCTAACCCTCATAGCCAAGGGCTTAGGGGTTAAGGACCATCCATGTGAATCACCTACATGAGTCAGGAGGTCAAGCCGAGTATAGGTGTGTGAAAGTGTAGTGTATAAATGTAGTGTGTGTGTAAGTCAGCCCTTCACCAGACCAGGCCACCCAGGGCAGTCCTAAGGCCAAAGAGTCCTATAGGAACTCATCCTTTAAACTTCCACATTTAATTTCAACCCTCTAGGTGGTTAGGGGTCTACAATCAAACTTGTGGGTTTTGCAGGGAGTCGAAGGTGTTTGGACTTCTAAAGGGTAGGTTCCATTTCTAGTCCTCTAAGACAGTCAAAGGAAAAGCCTAAGGCTAGATCCTAAGTACTAAAAAGAAGAAGAGAAGACCTCATCAAAAATAAGGTCAACAATCAAGAAAAGACAACATTTACTAGCCCTTATGGAACCTTTGCTTTTCGAAGAATGACTTTTAGACTGTTTAATGCACCTGCAACATTTCATAGATGTATGATGTCTATCTTTAGTAGTATGATATATAATGGAATAAAAGATTTTATGGATGATTTCTCTATATTTGGGACTTTATTTGAAATTTGTTTGGAAAACTTAGAAAAAGTTTTGGAGCTTTGTAAGAAAACAAATCTTGTTCTGAATTGGGAGAAATGTCAATTTATGGTTGTAGAAGGAATTGTGCTTGGGCATAGAGTTTCTGAACATGGTATGAAGGTCGACCCTGCTAAAATAAGAGTGATTGAGATATTACCGCCACCCACTACCGTGAGAGAGGTGAGGAGTTTCTTAGGACACGCTGGATTTTACAGGCTATATATTAAAGACTTTTCTAAAATTACTAAACCTTTGTGCCAACTTTTAGAAACTGATAGAAAGTTTAATTTTAATGATGAATGCTTAAGAGCTTTCAAATTATTAAAAGAAAAGTTAATCACTGCACCTATAATTGTTTCACCCGATTGGGAGAAACCATTCAAACTGATGTGTGATGCTAGTGATTATGCAATCTGAGTAGCATTGGGGCAAAGGTATGATAAAGTTTTCAAAGTTATTTATTATGATAGTAAAACTCTTAATGAGGCTCAAATTAATTATATCACAACAGAAAGAGAATTATTAGCTATAGTATTTAGAATTTATTTAATTGGAACTAAAAGTATTGTGCATACAGACCATTCAGCTATCAAATATTTAATGCAAAAGAAGGATGAAAAACCAGACTCATTAGAGGGAAACTTCTTCTACATGAATTTGACTTTATGATAGTTGATAGGAAGGGAATTGATAACCAAATAGCTGATCATTTGGCCAGAATAGAAAATGATAAATTATCTGAATTTGAAAAAGAGGTTATAGAAACTTTCCTTGATGAGCAATTTTATACTATTATGGAAAGAAATTTGCCTTGGTATGCTGATATTGTGAATTATATTGTAAGTGATATTGTACCACCTGATTTAACAAGGCAACAACAGAAGAAGTTTAAATATGATGCAAAATTCTATTTTTGGGATGAGCCCTATCTATATAAACAGTGTAAGAATTTGATTATTAGGAAATGTGTGCCATAAGAAGAAACAAATATGATTATTCAATAATGTCATGATTCTGAATTTGGAGGTTATTTTGGTGTTGATAAAATTGCTTTTAAGATTTTACAATATGGGTTTTATTGGCCTACTCTATTTAGAGATGTTTATAGATATATTAAATCATGTGATAGATGTCAGAGAGTAGGTAATATATCTAGTAGAAATGAAATACCTCTAAATTATAATTTGGAAGTTGAAATTTTCGATGTATGGGGATTAGATTTCATTTGACCATTTACACGTTCATTTGGAAATATATATATATTGGTTGTTGTTGATTATGTCTCGAAATGGATTGAAGCTGTTGCTTTACCAAGATGTGATGCTCGGAGTGTTTCAAAAATTTTAAAGAAAAATATATTTACAAGATATGGAATGCCGAGAGTGATCATAACTGATGGTGGATCCCATTTCAGGAATAATCAAATTAAGAGATTAAGTGAGAAGTATAATATTATTCATAGAATATCTACTGCTTGTCATCCCTAGACTAGTGGTTTAGAAGAAGTATCTAATCGTGAAATTAAAAGAATTTTGGAGAAAATTGTGGATAATCATAAATTAGAATGGTCTGCTCGATTAGATATTGCTTTATGGGCTTATAGAACTGCTTTTAAAACTCTTATATGAATGTCTCCTTATAGACTAGTATTTGGTAAGACTTGTCATTTACCAGTTGAATTGGAGCATAAAATATATTGGGCGATAAAAGAGTTAAATTTTAATTTGAAAAACACTGGAAAGAAAAGATTTATGCAATTAAATGAATTGGAAGAGATTAGAAATGCATCTTATCACAATGATATAATTTATAAAGAGAAAATGAAATTATGGCATGATCAGAAGATATTGAAAAAGAACTTGGATTTTGGACAAAAAGTTTTATTATACAACATATGATTGAAGTTATTTCCTGGAAAGCTCAAGTCTAAATGGTTAGGACCTTTTATAGTTGTCAAAATTCATTCTTTTGGAGCTGTTGATATTAAAGTTCCTAATACTGGAAAGATTTTTAAGGTTAATTGGCATCGATTAAAGCCTTACTTTGACGGGTTCCAACCCGATTTCAAAGAGGTTTTAATGCTGAGTCATCTCGACTAACGGAATGGTTTGTCGGGCTGATGACGTTAAACCAAGCACTTTATGGGAGGCAACTCATATGTATCTTTATGGTATGTTTGCTTGTTTTGTATAGTTATGCTTTTTAGATAGTTGTTTCTGAATCCTAATTACTCCTAAATACTTAAAAAGTTGATAAATGATGGATCGAATCGAGATATTGGAATATTTTGGATCAAACGAAGTTCAATGAAAGTTTTCGACCATTAGCGCCGCCGGCGCCCTATCATTTTTATCCCTGTGAACTTGTCTGTTTGAGCGCCGCCGGCACCCAAATTCTGCTTGACGGTTTTTAAGTTTCAAAACACGAGTTTTGGCGGTTTTTTGGGGGATCTTCATCCTTATAACTCCCTAAACTCCTTTTTTGACTTCTTAAATCTAGAAAAACGAAAACCACCAATACCAATTCGATTCCTATGGATTCTTATGCCATTGAAACCTCTCGATCTCGCATTTGCAATAGAAGGAAGTTCATAAGTTTCAAAGCACAGTGTTTGTTCAACAAAGTGATGATGAAAAGTCAGATTATCAAGGAATGGGGCTTCATAAATCGAGGTATGGATAATCTTACAACTAGAACTGAAGAAATTATTAAGGAGAAACGTTGGGAAGTCCTTTGTTTCACTACCACCACCGTTGTTGTTCCTGTCGTGAAAGAATTCTATGCGAATCTTCACGGGATCAGCCAAGGGTTTGTATTTGTGTGTGGTAGATTCATGCAATTCACTCTTGCACGAATCAACTATCTCTTGATGATTAAAAACGTTCCTATTTGCCATTATTCTAATTTCAATGCCACAAAGGATAATAAGAATGATGTGTAACAATATTTGATGGATGAGAATGAGGAATGGGAAATCAGGGAGAATAGATATATTAGTTTCTCATTTGCATCTCTCAATCCAGTATCAAAGCAGTGGCATTACTTCATTTTGTAAAAATTGCTTTTGACGTTGGAGATAATCAAGGTGACCAAGGAAAGCGCCATTTTGAATTTCTGCATTCAAACTGGAAGGCCGGTTGACATTGGTAATCTTATTATGAAATCAGTAGTTGGACTTATTGTGAATGGTCTAAATATGGGCTTGGACACCCATCCACCATATTCTTGTTATGTAATCAGTCACAAGTTCAATATGAAAGATGGGAAAATGTTATTCTTCCATGGAGACCTATTGATCCAACCAATCTCTACGACTACCAGACAGTTGGAGATGAGGATAACATGAATCTACTTACTGATCAACCGATGCAGACTTCACAGCCGATTCAAACCAACTTTCTGGAAGGTTCCCGAATTATATTACAGAGGATCAAGTAATTAGAGAAAAAGGTACAAAACGTTATGAATGAAATCAATAACATTTCTGATTTATTCGATCATATAGATATGAGAATGAAAGAGCAGTTCGATCACACTGGTCGAATTGAGATGGGATTGATTAATCTGATGAAGAAGAATGAGTTGATTGCTGAGGAATCATGTGACGAATTTTCATTTCATCCATTTTATAACATGTTTGTGCATCAGCAATCAATTGGAGACATTAGAGGAGAGGATTGTTCTGAAACTGACATGGAGTAATTTGATGGATTCTACTTATGTATGTTGTGTGTTTAGTTTGCTTTGCTTAGTTTTGTTTGGTTTGTGCAGTATTTGCTTTCCTTTGAACTTGGACTTGGATGTGATTATTTTTATTGTGTGCTTAGATATTAGTGCTTGCCTATTGTAAAGTACTTGCTGCACTAAATATCAAAGAATAGTTGGTTTGAATGAACTTATTTGGTGTGTTTGATGTAACTTGGACTTTTTATATATAAGATTGTTGTGTGTTGTTTGTATGAAGAAATGTGTTAATTATTGCTTATGGGATGATGTAAATGCTTATTAAAGTGTTAAACATCATTGTGGATGTAGAAACGATCGAAATTATGAAAAATTTTCGGACCCAGAAAATATTTTGGACTGGCGCCACCGGCGCCCAAATCCAGAGAGTTTGGACAATATATTTAAATAGAGCGCCGCCGGCGCCCAAACCCATAAATAGGTCTTAAACCCTCGATTTCATGATTTTTGCCCTGGGACCCTCAAATTTTTCCATTTCCTTTATCTTCTTCCTCTATTTTCATAATTTTGAAGATCTAGGGTTTGCTAGATCCTGGATTTAAGGAGTTTTCAAGGCTTTTCGACACTGGATTTGCACTTCTTTTGGTAAGAGCTTCACTTTAGTTAAAATTTTTGGATTTTCACCATGGAAATCTCTCACATTGCTTATTATGGAATTTTTGGAGTTTTAGAGAGATTTTGATATTTCCATGATGAAATTTGCTCTTACTTATTTAAGATAGTGTTTGGAGTTGATACATTGTGAATTTGGGATTTATTGGAATTTTCTTGTAAATTTTAGAAATTCACATGGCTCCAAGGGGGAAGAGGAAATTAGATTTTGATGAGGAGAGATTCGTCCATATCAAAGCCCAATTTCGCTATAACTCTATCCTTCACAACAAGTAGTGTATCCAGGATCGAGCTTTTAATAGTCATGGCAGATTTGTAGAACAATTAATTGCAGAGCAAAACTGGGAAAGATTTTGTTATTTCACTGTCAATGCTGTTATGGGAGTTGTTCGAGAATTCTATTCAAATTTACCCTGGACTAAGACTGAGTATGTGCTTGTTAAAGGAAAGATGGTTGAGTTTACTACTCAACTCATCAATGCTTTCTATCAGACTCGGGAACCATTCGTGTGTGAGTACAAAAAACTTTGACACTGGAAGAGAGAATATGAGAGAAGTTATTGCTTTTCTGATTGACGGGCGAGGAGAATGTAAAGTAAGTAAAAAAGAGTTGATAAATTTCCCCGCCTCCACTTTGAATTTTGCTTGAAAGTACGGCATTATTTCATTTACGCAAGGCTATTACCATCTTATCACCACAGCGAAGTTACTAGAGATAGAGCGATTCTGAACTACTGTATACAAAAGTCAAAAAAGATTGATATTGGATCTATTATTTACAAGAATATTCAGACGATTTCGAAAGGCGATACGACTGGAGGATTAGGACATCCTGCTTTAATCCATGCCTTGTGTGTTCAGTATGGAGTAGAGTTCGGTAGTTTAGAGGAAGTGGCTATAACATTGAGACCTATTACAATGATTATTATTCAGACTTATGAGTCTCATGTGAGAGCCAGAGTTAAGCGTAGGAGTACTGATATTCCTACTACGAGTTATGATGTTCCATCTACATCTGAGCCGCCTACCTTATTTGATATTATGGAGCTGCTGAGACTACAGAGTACTAGTATAAATAGACTCCATGGTCGGATGGATGTATTTGAGGCGATGAGTGATGTGAACGAAGATTATCTACAGAGGAGAGTGGAGTTTGATATTGCTTATTATGATGCTCAGGTCAGATTTATGAGGAGGGAGCCTATACACCATATAGACTTGACCCTGCTGATGAACCATCTGCTGATCCTGGTGATGAAGACTGGTAGATAGTTTGCTTAGTTTTATTTTTTATTTCTGTTGATCTTGTTGCATTGTGTTGTACTGATGTGATGTAGTGGATATTTATTTACTTTTTCAAATTGTTAAGGGACTTAAAGTATTGTATATTAAGAAGAGATTGTGACTTTATGAAAAATAATAAAGCTTATGTCTAACTATAAAGTAAGGTGGTGTTTCAAGTTTGAACTTTAGAAAGAGGAGAGTGAAGTTCAAAATCATTAAAGGCTATCCAGATATAGTAATCCTCAATAAATGAAAAGAAAAGAAGGATTGAAAAAACAATCAAAAAAAAAGAAAAGAAAAGAAAAAAAGAAAAGAAAAAAGAAAGAAAAATGTTTATGAGGATAAGCTTGAGGAGATGTCTAATCAAAAATTGGCTTCACTTGAATCACCCTAAATGGAAAACTTCATTTCATTTTTGAATTTATATTTAAGGTATTAGCCTACATTCTAGTAAAGTTTGCATGAACTCCTTTTTCACATATTCTTTTATGACACTCTTAATATGAAAAATTATGGTTTATCTTGAAATAAATAGAAGTCTAGAACTCTTAGACTTGATTACTGAATATTCTTATTGACCTAGATGCTATATATTGTTGACCTCACTTTTGGTTGAGGTCTAGTATCTCTTTAGAATAGCCTAGGGTCGAGCCATAGGACTCTCCTGGTGACTTTCTTAAAGGACTAGTCATGGAACCCTTCCCACAGAAATTCAAAACTCTTCTTGCTTCACTAGGGGGTTTTCATATGCTTAAGGCCTAACCTCCACCTTTTGGTAGGAAAAAGGCAACCATAAGGAATCCTAGGGGAAGTCTCCTATAGGTGGTCAGATCGTAGGATTGCCCTGAGGGAGGTCTAGAGATCACCACTCATACACTTCACATACACACACTGCACATCCTAATTTCAAACTGAACTCTTCGGAAACTCATGAGGATAGCCCAGCCCTAAGTCTATGACTAAGTGGTAGGGACCAACACATAGAGGACCAAATGTAAATGACCCTTGGTCATTACATCCTGCTCACTTTGAAGCCACCTTCAAATCTCCAAAGTTTCAATTTTTGGCCCACGGCCTCCCAAAATTCCCTAAATAACCCAAAATTCTTCAAATTCACCAAAATCCCCCAAAAATCATTCCAAGATATTCCTTACCGCCCAAATTGACCATTCATGACCAAAAATTCCAAAATTTCCAAAAATACCCCCAATACCCTCAAAATACCCAAAATACCCTTTTTGCCCAAAAATCCAAAAATTTGAAAAAATTCTCAAAAAATACCAAAAAATCCTAACAATCCCCAATTTTATTTTGTTAAACTACACTATGGGCCAATTTTGCCAAATTAATACACTTTCAATCCAAAATCCCAACTTGGTCCATTTAACCTAAAGATGCCTAAACCAAACCCAATCTTGACCCAATAGACCCCAATTTCATCAAATTCAATTCTAAAACAAAATTAAACATCCCCAATGTCAACTTAGACCAAATTTAATTCCAATGTGACCCACATTTGAATCTAATTCCACTTGAAATCAAAATCCCCAATTTTGCCTAAATAACCCAAAACTCCTAAAGTGACCCAATGTCAATCAATTCCTCCCAAATTTCAATGCCAAACTCTTTATAACCTCCTTAAACTGAATTGGATCATAAATTGCCCATAATTTGAGATCAGGTCTTACCCAAATCCATTTTGGACCAAAGAAACCCAATTTTGACCCAAGCTAAATACATGTTTTAAATCCACCAAGTTGACCCTCTAAACCTTGTCAAAACCATTTTATGTCTTAATGAAAAGTATTCTAGACAATCATATCTACATTATTGTTGAAGATCTCTGAACCCCATTCTCACTCAAACTCAAGATAACTTGACCCGAACCCAACCTGGTCCAAAATAATCAAAAATCCAATCCATGCCAAAATTGAACCTCCAAATGAGCTCGAAACCACTTTGTGTCTTCATAAAAGATCTTCATTACAATCAAGTGGACAATATTGATCAAGTCACTTGGGCTTCATTCGAGCTCTAGCCCAATCTAAACTCAAGTTAGCCCAATGTTCTTAAAATGGACCCAAAATCCAAAACTCACCAAATTAATGTACACCCACTCACACACACCCACATACTTCCTTTTTTTTACACCTCACGGCAGCCCTAAAAGAAAAAAAATTACATTTAAAAAAAAAAGAAAAATATCTCTCCCTCACCTCTCCCTCACCTCTCCCTCACTCTACCCGCCACGTCACCCTACTCTCCTCACCTCCACCACACCTCCTCCTCACCTCCACCTTACCTCATCCTCACTCCCCCCATTTACTCCAAAACCGTGAGCCTCTTCCCATAAAAATCCACTCATAATCCCATTTTACACCCCCTTACAAACTCCCTTACACACTTCACTTTACCATCCCACTCACTCACTTCCTCTCCAAAACTGTGAGCCTCCCTCTCATCTTCTTCTCCTCCTTCCAAGTTAGCCACACCCACTCACTTCATCTCCAACAAGGGACTTCAAGATCTCCAGCAAGTGCTTCTCTAAGCTAAGGTAATCTCCTCCCCCCTCTCTTTACTTTTGTTTTTGTTTCAAAATTTATTTAAAAGAAAAAAAGAAAGAAAAAAAAGTGTCATTATCTTGTTTATGTTTAGCGCATACATGTATTTTCTTTAAAAAAATCTTCTTCCTCTACATAGGTTTAAAAAAAAAAAAGTATTATGTGTTAATTATTACAAATCTTCACACCATGTATTGTTTCCCATGTTTAGCCTTAGAGATTTATTTTCTTTTTCATGCAAGCTATCACCATGTATATCTTCATGTGTAGGTTATCTTCATGCTATTTAAATTTTATTCATGCATAGGCTTAGGAATTCTTTTTTTATGCAAAGTTATATAGCTAGTTTTAAATATTTACAAATCTACCACCTATTTCTACTAACTTGAAAAATAAAATTTTGAAATTTAAAAGAAATAATATGAAATATAGGAAATAAAAATAAAAGAGAAGATAGAAATAAACATAATGATAAAATAAAAATAAAACAAAAGAAAATGAAAGGAAAATCTAAAATAAATAACATTGTAAATAAAATGATAAATACCAAATAAGTGATATATTAATTGTAAATTTAAATAAATTAAATAATAACTTTACTAAATTTTAAATAAAATAACCACTAAATAAAATAACTATATAAAATAACCATACTAAATTTAAGATAACTATATTAAATTTAAAACTATATATAAAAAAAAAACTACACTAAAAATAAATAATATAACTACACTATATTAAATTTAAAAAAAATAAATACTACTAAAATATAAATAAATAAAGAATAATAATATATATATGTAAATTGATAATAACAATATGTAAATAATAAAAATAATGTGATAAGAATAAAATAAATAGCCATAAACTTAAATAGATAATGAAAATATAAGAAAGAATAATAATAATAATAATTGAAAATAATTGTAAATTCGAGATAAATAATAAAAATAAGCAAATAAAAATATCATGCCTCTTTAAAATAATCTAAATGTAAATATATGTGTAAATAATAATTTTAATAAATAATAACTTAATATAAATATTCATAACTTTAAATAAAGAAAAGGATAATTGAGGAGAGATAAAATGAAAAGCTTTATAATTAAATAAATTAGAACATAAATGATAAATAAATAATATAAATGATAAACTTAAATATACATATAATTAATAACAATAATAAATTAAAATAAAAATGACTTATAATATATATATATATATATATATATATATATATATATATATATATATATATATATATATATATATATATATATATATATATATATATATATTAAAAGATAAGAATATAAAGAATAATAAAATACATAGTACATATATATATAAATTTAAAATAATTTAAATAATATAAATGGATAATAAACTAAATTAAATGATAATGAAAATAATAATTTAAATTAAATTAAATTAATTAAATAAATTGAATTAAATTAAATTAAATAAATGAAAATCAAATATTAAAATAAATGATAATGTATATAAACAATAAATTAAATTAAATCAAATTAAATTAAACAAATTAAATAAATAAAAATTATATTAAATTAAATAATAATGTAAATAAATAAATAATTTAAAATTAAATTAAATGAATTAAATAAATTAAATTAAGTTAAATAAATTAATGAAAACCGAATATTAAATAAAAGTTAAATAATAATTGTAAATAATAATAAATTAAATTAAATTAAATTAATTAAATTAATCAAATCATATTAAATTAAATTAAATTAAATAATAACATAAATAAATATTAAATTAAATAAATTAAATAAACAAATTAAATATGTTAAATTAATAATGTAAATAAATAATAAGTAAAATTAAACAAAATAAATTAAATAAATTAAATTAAATTAAAATAAAGAATAATGTAAATAAATTATAAATTAAATTAAACTAAACAAATTAAATTAATTAAATTAAACAATAATACTTTACATTATATTAAATTAATAAATTAAATTAAATTAATAATAATTGTAATATATAATTAAAGAAATTAAATTAAAATTAAATTAAATAACAAAATAAAATAAATTAAAACTAAAACAATAATTTAAATAAATAAATATCAAGTTAAAGTAAAATAAAATAAATAAATAACAATTAATTAAATAAATAAATAATAATAAACTAAATAAATTACAATGAATTAAATAAGATAATGAATTAAACAAATAATAAAGATAATAATAATTTCAATTACAAATAAAAGATAATAATTTTAAACAAGACATAATAAAAATAACAATAATAAAACACATAAATAAAAAATAACAATAATAACATAAAATAATAATACATAACAACATAAACAATAATAACATAATAAAATGATAATATATAAATAACATAACAACAATCACAACACACAACAACAAACAACAATCCCGATCACAATACAATACTAACACGATAACAATCAAACCTAGGATTGGCCTCCTGAGGCATGACTTATTTTCCCCTTCATAAAGTCCCCTAGGAAATCACAATTTGGTGTAGAAAACATAATAAGAATACCCTTATGCTTAGTGAATGCATGGAGTAACCCAAATTTTTACCCGATGTCCACATAACCTTCCCGATTCATATTCCAGAACTCAACATCCCTAGTTTCAAATCCTAGCACAAACCAAAACAAAAATCAAACTCAAAGCAAACCAAAATCAAACCCAAACCAAAGCCAAAACCAAAACCAAAACCAAAAACAAATCTAAAACATAAACTCAAACAAATCTTCACAGCACTCCCATAAGTCCAAATCAAACTACCAGTTACCACCAAATACAAAACTAAACCACACCTAAACCCATCCGCCTAACCTACCCCGAACAAGCGTGTTCATTAAGCGTAAGGGTATAGGTAGGGTGAATTGTTAAGCAACATAATAAGTCTAAATGAGCCCGAGACTTTTCATCAGGATATGAGAGGGAAGCATAGACCTGCATCCTTCTCTGACTGTTTGGATACCTCAGAGGTCTATTAAACTTAATATGTATGCTTAACGAAACCATCCTCAATTAAATCAACAAAGTTCATTGAAACACAACATAGGAATTCACATAGACATCATAAGACTTGGTAGACAACCATGACATTTACATAGACATCATAGGATTGAGTAGTTACTTCTTGTTAGTTCTACTTCTTCCTGTTTTCTGGCATGCTTTAATTACTGCAAAATTATAAACACCTATATGCAATGCAATACTAAAGTTTCAGCTGGGAATGACGAGAAACCCCTCCAGGTACGCTTTTACTTTATTGCAATTTATTTACCTGCACTGCGTTTTACTTTTCTTGCATGATAAATAAGATTGTTGCATGAAAACTAAAACCTTTAGGATAACCACAAAACTGAAACCCAAAACTAAATTAAAAGTCATACAAGATAAAATTCACCGCCACAACATTTCAAAATATAAAACAACTCAAAATTTAATCACAAACAAAACAACAAAAATTACAATTTTAACTAAATTAAAACATCTCGTTGGATGATCGAGAATACCTCGGATGATGTAACCTACGTGTTGCTAACGGGATTTACCATAGTCTAAATGAAAGTGTGGAACTCATTCAATTGAGTTTAGCAAATTCATCTGGACTAAGTGAATCCGATGAAAATAATGGTGCCGGGATGACGGAACCGTGGGATCTTAATCGGTTTTGTTTAATCAACTTTAAGATTTGTTTTAATTAAAACATTAAAAAACACTTGAATTTTAAGATTTCTCTAAACCAAAACACTTTTCTCATCTCCTGATTTATGACTTCTAAAACTAAACCTCTGCAACGATAAGGAGCTTGGAGCATAGTGGGCAGCACGACTATCGTCGTCAGCAAAACTCGGATCTACATCAGCTAAACCTGTCTTAGAAATTAAATAACAAAGTCATAGGACTTCAAGGTGGTTTGTCTAGTGCAACATAAATCCTCATCGTTTTTGTTAGGCATTTGCATAATTGTCTTATGCAAATTAAGCCCTAACCGGTCTTAGGACTCTGAGGTAGTCGTTTGGTACGACATAAGCCCTCACATCTTCAAGGCCGTTTGTATGATTGTGTCATACAAATATAAGTCCTAATTAATTAAAACAGGCAAGATGAAACATTAAATAAACTCCCAAATTGAAGCCAAACAATAGGATAGTTTGGGAAGTTACCAAGATTCTTCTTGGATCCTCAGCTTCTCCTACTTCTCTTCTATTGGACTCTTAAAATAAACTGTTCCAAACTCGATCCATTCCCTATTGAAATTCCAAAATTCAATCCTTTGGAAACCTTAAACTTTGAAATTCTTGAGAACAAAAATACTGATCATTATCGAGAGTTTTCTTAAATGATTCCCGTCATTTAGGATGTAATTAACTATAGGGGCTTGCCCTTATAGGGAACTTTAAGAACCCAGGTAATATAAACCCAGCTTAATTCCTTTATATTAAGCAGGGGAACCTGTCGGCTTATAAAATTGGTTCGCAGACCACAAATCTTTTAGTTTAGTTAATCGAGCCCCATCGTCAAGCAGTGTGACTATTCCTCGGGATAGATAAACAGTTTGTGGTGCGGTGCTCATTTATATAAACTATTTAGGATATGAGATCAGTTTGATTTCATATCTTAAAATTTTAAAACATAAAATTATTTTCAAAAAATCAAATGCTACTTTCCAAATTATATATATATATACTTAAATTAAATTTACAACCTAAAAATATGCCGACAAATATATGCGTACTAAAAATTCAATCCCCGACAACGGCGCCAAAAACATTACCCTCAATTTGCTGATAACAAATATAATAATTAATGCTTTAAAATATATGTAATAGATAATAATAGCAACTATTGTATACAAATATAATTTTATTGAAAATATTTTACAAACTAGGGGCATTACGCAAGTATACGTATCGTATCAAGTAATATAGGGCTTTGAAACAAAGACCCCAGTATCGATCCCACGAGGAGTGAGTTATGGATTTTAAATATTTTAAATTTATTTTTATGTATTTCTTTTATATTTTATAAATTTCATATTTTTAATTTACTAAATGTAATAATAAAGCAATAATGAAAGATGCAATAATAAAGCAGTAATGAAATGATTGATGTAAATAGCAATAAGAACACAACTTTCTTCCTTTCAATTAATCTATGATTTTCTAAGATAATGATAATATTCGTGGAGAATATAAATTTATGGTATTGTGCAAAATAGAAGCATTCATATTCTTTACCCTTTGATCCAGGTGTAACGAACATTGGCTAGCCTATAGATCAGGTCTGGATGTATTGTTAGTAGAATGGGTTAATATAGGCTCACACTACTAGATGTCCAAGGGTGTCTATGGTCGGCCCTACTAGTGACCCTTTCCTTCTCTATAAACCAAATCACAAGAATTTAGTCTATCACTCTAAAAACTTATTAATTCTATGCCCATTATATAATATCTTCCTATTTATTTGCACTTCACCTTGAATAACCCGTGTAAGGCCTTCGACTACCCAAGGATTCATGTGATATCTACTAGTTAAGAATTCATCTCCTTCTAGGTATCAAAACTCTTCAACAAATTTTAACAATACAAGTGATCAATTTGTAAAGTAAATGAAGATCCGGTATTAATATCATTACAATGTTTTAAAATATAAATAGTTTTTAATTCTCCATCGAATTTTATATTATCTTATTTATCTTTTCATAATTGAAAGGAGAAAGTAAACTAACTACTCAAAACACATTAAATTTAAACAACAAAACATGATAATAAAACTTTGAATAAAATTACAAATACTTATCTCAAGTGTTTCTCCTACTGAACCTCTGAATTCTTCTGACTTCAAAGCAAATAAACTTCAAAAGAGCACCAACTCTTTAAACTCTCAATACAAACTCTAAATAAACTCACTAATTAATAAAAGTGGCCCTAAAATATTTATCTAATTTCTCTCTCTAAAGGAACTCTAAACTCTCTCTCTCTAATGGGGGGCCATTTGTCTCTGAAGGAGTACCCTCCTATTTATAGGCTTCAAGGGTTGCCTTGAGGCAACTCTTTAAAATGTTTCCACATTCAATGAATCTTCTAGAAGGTGTGTCTGGCGCCTAGGCGCTGGACTCTGTGTCCAGTTCTTTGCACCTCTTCGCTATGGATCTCACCTCTTCGTGTTTAAAACCGTTTCCAAGCATCCAAATACATTGTTTCACATGTCCTATAAACCAAGAACAACTGCTAGTCTTCTAGAAGGTCCAATAACCGCTAACACCGTGAAAATAATGGTCTAAAAGTTGTCGAAAATCTTGACAGATCCCGTATCGGATTCTGGCGCCTAGGCGCCGAATTCTGGCGCCTTGGCGCCAGACCAATAATTTTGACAATTTTTCATTTTGGCTCCATTTTTGCTCGTTTTTGCTCGTTTCTGCTCCTTTTTCACTTTTTTTTTCTTCTTGAACATTTTTCCATCACCTATATCCAAAAACACAAAAATACCTTTCATTAAAGCATAATATCATTAAAAATTTGATAAAAAAGAAGGCATAAAAATGGATATTTTTTTCATGGATCAAAATCCCCCAAACTTAAATGTTATTCGTCCTCAAGTAACCCTTTTTACTATATTAAATGTATAACATTTGGAATGAAAGATAAATATTTAAGATTCCTTGTAATTTTTGATCTTATAAAGGCTTTAGTAAATCATTAACCAAATTTCACTAATTAAGTTTAATTATAAGAATTTAATGAATATTCAACTACCAAATCATAAGAATTCAAAAATTTTTCATTCATTTCAAAAATAATAGAAGTTTGTTATATTAAGATCACATAGATTATTTACAAGAAAAAGATTTTCATGAAAAGTCTTTCTTAAATAAAGATTCATGCATGACAATTAAGTAAAAGTATGTAACTAGTTTTTCTCATACAAGATAATTCAAGTGAAGCCAATTTTTGATTAGGCATATTTTCAAGCTTCTCCTCTTTTTCTCTTTTTTTCTTTCTTTCTTTCTTTTTTTTTCACAGTGAGGATTACTGTATCTGGATAGCCAGTTAATGATTTTGAATTTCACTATCCTTAACTTATATTTTCAAACTTTTACATTTTCACTTAATTATTATAAGATGAATAGAATTTCAAAAAGATTTTCAATCTTTTCTTTTTCAAGCTATAATTTTTAATTTCTTAATACTTCTAAAATTCAATTATTTCTGTTATGAATATAAAGATTTCTTAATCTTATTCTTCTTTAAGTTAAATAATTCTATTCTTAAAATCAATCAAAGTTATTAAAATTTTGATTAAGCCCAAAAAATTATTTATAATTTCAAAAATTTAAGTGATCTTAAATAGATTCTTCATTCCTTATGTTATGCTAAGATTTTTTTTTAGAAAATATTAGTTTATTAAGGACAAATAAAATTTAAATTTGCATGTATTTTCTCTTCCCCCAAACTTAAGTTTTGGTATATCATGAAAATAATAAAGTATGAGAGAAAGAAAAGTATAATTTAAAAAGGAATTTTATAAGCATGTAAAAAAAAATTCAAGAAAAAAATATAATTTACTTCTACACATGCTTTTTATGAATATTACAAAAATAATAGAGCATATAAAAGTAAGCAGGCTCAAAAATTTTATATAGCAGTAATTGAATTAAATAACTATATTACTAACATAAATAAAATAACATTACTAACTATTCTAAAATACTAAGCAGTAGGCTGAAACTAAAAATAAACACTAATTCATTCAAATTTCAGTCTGCAACTAAATATCTAAAACAGTCTCAACATCAAATAATTCATACAAAGTCTCATAAGCAAATTTAAACTAGTAAACAACAAACAACAATCTGTACTAGCAAACATAAACTAAACTAACAATAGTCTCAACACATCTCAGAGGTAAATCAGGCCACTAATCACTGTCAGTAGCCTCTTCATCGTCATCACCAAAAGAAAACTCCACAACCTTAGGTTCAACATATGGTGAAAATCTAGGATAGGTGGGAAAATGAATATCATGCTCACCCTTCAAAAATCTGATTAAAGACTCTGAATACTCAGCATCATATTCCCTCTTCCTCTGGGTGTAATCAGATAGGTGATCAATCTTCTTATCCATAGTATCAACTTTGCAGCGAGTTAGAAATAACTCATTCTGCTGCTCCAGAAATTGATCATGCATCTATTCCCAAAAACTAGATGGTGGCTCATCAGTAGAAGTAGAAGGTCTGGAAGTGCAAGCTCTACCTGGAGTAGGTGCAGAAGTAGAAGGGGTTGTAGATCTCTTCCCACGAAGACGATCATAGATACTAACACTCTCCCGCCCAATTGGCTTGGTAGACTTCAGCTTCTCCTCAGAAATATCAGCAGTGACTCCATTGTTCACACATAAAGAATAAATCAGAGATGAGAATCCTAGTTCTACAGAAGTACTGGATCTAGTAGTAGTCTCCACAGAATCATAAATAATACTGCCGACATCTATCGGCTTCCTCTCCTGAATGCAGTAGTTTAAGATAGCTCGATCTCTAGTCACTTCGCTCAGGTGGTTGGAATGTATAAGTCTTGCAGAAATAAAGTAATGACATGCCTTTGAAATACCATTTAAATTACAAGATTTGAAATTTACCCGTTTGTTGTTCCGAATCTTCCAAGCTCCAGCGTCGTCAGTCAAATAAGTAATAATCATCTCAAGATCTCCCTCAGATGGAGATAATCCAGAATAGTGGCACTCGATGGTAGGTGGCAGTCCATAAAAAAAATATTTATCTTTTCTGGAGTAAATCCTACTCCAACAACTCTGACGAAGACTTTGTAGTCTTCTGCATCCAAAAAGTTAGCATAAAATTCGTGCACGACTGGAATAACAGCAATAGCGGTGAAATAACAGAATCATTGCCAGTTGTGAGCAACGATCGTGTTCTCGATCATTTCACCGGGATTGCAAAAGCTTCGCTCTGAGATAAATTTTCTGGACGTCGCAAATTCGTGATATCGAAAATGTCTTTGCCGCAGTCACGAATTTGCTACTGTCAAAGTTTTCTCGTGCCTTTCCTCGCTTAGATTTCGGTGTCATCTAAACGTGAAAGAAAACACAAATAAATTAAGAAATCAAAGATTTAAACTCTTTTTAAGCTTAAGAAACTTAAAATGAGTTTATAAATACATGGAGAAACACTAAAAATAATAATTTTTCTCAAAATTTTGGTTTTTAGTCAAAAATAAGAAAAAATATGGTAAAAATCAAAAATAAATGGATTAGAGTGTAGATCGGACCTTGAGATAAAGAAATCAAGTGATTTCAGGCTCAAAATTTTGATGTTTTGACCTCAAAATGGATTTAGGAGGTGGGTTTTCATGAAAAAGAGGAAGAAGATGAAGCTTAGGCGTCAAATATTGATAATGGGGGTTTAAATGGTGTTTTTCGGGTAAGTAGGCAGAACGGCGCCTAGGCGCCTAGGTGCCAGACTCGCCTTCCAAAAAAAAAAAACTCTTAAAAATTTTATTTTCCACCAAAATTCATAAATTAAACTTCTAATTACTCATATAAGAGTATTGCTTCAATTTCCATCTTCCAAAATATTTTCCAAAAATTTTTAAAAATTAAAAATTAAATCCACCAATTAAACACAAGTTTAAATCAAAATCTTCTAGTTCCATTCATGATTTTCAATTTTGGGCTCAATACAATTCAGATAAGCATCATAACATGATTCAAGTTCTAACAACAATCAAACAACACAAATTTAAAAGAAAATACAACACACATTGAACATGAAAGCAAACGCACAAACAAACACAATCAATTCACTAAATCAATACAACGACACACTAGATAAATCACAATCTTACCACATCACTATCTAATTCCCATTATCTTGACAAAGAAAACTATTCATCCCACTTGGAAAGAATACTAACGCCCTCAAAAAATCCGTAGCCGTTTTCTCGTCGATCCAATTGTTCTTCGCATACACCTCCACTTGAGCATCTTGATAAGCTGCTAGATGATCAAATTGAAGTTTCACCTGTCATTCCAGATGTTCAATTTGATGATACATCTCATGGAGGCGATCTCCAATGCTTTTAAACTCTACTTCAAACTTATCTAGATGACTAGAAATTTTCTCCAAACTTACAGTGATGAAACCATTGAAATAGGGTTGAGGATCCTTTGAAAGCTTATCTCTAGCCTCTTCTCCAAGATTTGTCCTCTCCATTTCTTCTAAAATTCTCTCTAATCTCTCGAGAATGGAGTGTATGGGTCGAAATAATGATTGTATAAGGATTGGGGATGAAGATAGGGTCATTTATAAGAGAAAATCGTGTGAAAAACTGAAGATTTTTCGGTTTTGACATGATCCAGTAACTGTGACGCTTAGGCACCAAATCTGGCGCCTAGGCGCCGGACCCATCGACACATAGTTTTACTCTAGCGCTTAGGCGCCAAATCTGGCTCCTAGTCGCCGGAACCATGTTCGACTCCGTTTCGCCTAACGTCAAATTTCAAAGTTTAGTTCTCCAAAATAGGTAGTTTAGAATGGTAAGATCAATATAGACTTAGTAACACAAATTATAAGCAATCCTAATAAAGGTTAAATTGATCTCCATTTTACTCATATATGAAATAGAGTGATCCAATGTCTAAGCTTTAATAATTCAAGATAATTTTTAGCTTAAGTCAATAAAGACTTATTAGCATTCAAATTTTCTAAAATAATATAAAATTAAACAAGACCGAGGCAAAACCTTACATTAAAAATGTAAAAACACACAAAACAACAAATAACTATGGGTTGCCTCCCACAAAGCGCTTGGTTTAATGTCGTCAGCCTGACCTAATTAAGTCTCTTAATCAGGTAGACTCAACTCATAATCATCTTTATAAAACTTTTTAAAATCTCCCAAATATGGCTTCAATCTTAATCCATTAACTTTAAAAATTTTTCCCGTTTTGGGATCTTTAACATCCACAGCTCCATAATGGTATACTTTTTCAATTATATATGGTCTTATCCATTTTGATCTTAATTTTCCAGGAAAAAGTCTTAAACGAGTATTAAATAATAATGCTTCTTGTCCAGGCTCAAATATTTTTCCTAAAATTTTTTATCATGTAATATTTTCATTTTCTCTTTATAAATCCTTGCATTTCATATGATTCATTTCTTAATTCATCCATCTCATTTAATTACAATAATCATTTTTCTCATGCAGTATTCAAATTAAAATTAAACTCCTTTATTGCCTAATAAGCTTTATGTTCAAGTTCAACAGGTAAGTGACAATGTTTACCATAAAATAACCGGTAAGGTGACATTCCGATTGATGTCTTATAAGCTGTTTTATAAGCCCATAATGCAGAATCAAGTCTATCAGTTCTTTTAGGATTAACAGTCTTTTGTAAAATTCTTTTAATTTCTCTATTTGATACTTCAGCCATTCCACTTGTTTGTGGGTGATATGCAGTTGCAATTCGTGTTTGAATCCAAATTTTTTCAATAATGATTGAATTCTTATATTTCTAAAATGACTTCCACCATCCGTGATAATTACCTTAGGCATTCCAAATCTTGAAAAAATCATCTTCTTTAAAAATTTTGAAACACTTTTGGAATCACGGCTAGGTAAAGCTACGGAGTTCAATCCACTTTGAAACATAATCAACCGCTAATAAAATATAAATCTTTCCAGATGATGGTACAAATGGTCCCATAAAGTTTAAACCCAATATATCAAAAATTTCAACTTCCAATATATAGTTTAAAGGTATTTCATCTTTCTTGGATATATTTCCCATCCTTTGACATCTATCACATCTTTAAATAAGGTAGGCCAATAAAATCTTGAATTTAAAATTTTAAATGCAGTTTTATCTACTCCAAAGTGTCCTCCAAATTCGGAATCATGACATTTTTGAATAATAGCATAAGTTTCTTCATAAGGTACGCATCTATGAATTATAGAATCTCTTCCTAATTTAAATAAATGAGGATCTTTCCAAATATAAGATTTAACATCATTTTTAAATTTCTTAATAAATTTGTTATCCAATCCATAAGGTAAAATATTGCTAACTAAATAGTTAACTATATCTGCATACCAAGGTATAACATACAAATGTTCATCGGGAAATTTCTCATTTATATTTTCTTCGAGTAATAACATCATTCTTAATTCAAGATAAATGATCAGCAATTTGGTTGTCCGTTCCTTTTCTATCCACTATTTGAAAATCAAATTCTTGTAGAAGTAAAACCCATCTTATCAGTCTAGGTTTAGCATCTTTTCTCATCATTAAATATTTAATAGTGGAATGATCAATATGAACTATGCATTTGGTACCAAGAAAATAAGGTCTAAATTTATTAAAGGCATATACTATATCTAAAAGCTCTTTCTCAGTAGTAGTGTAATTTCTTTGAGTTTTAGTAAGAGTTTTAATAGCATAATATATAACTTTGAAAATTTTCTCATATTTTTGTCCCAATACAGCTCCAATTGCAAAATCACTTGCATCGCACAATAATTCAAAAGGTTTATTCCAATTAGGTGCAATAATTATAGGTGCAGTTATTAATTTGTCTTTTAAAATATTGAAAGCATTAACACAGTCTTCATTAAATTCAAATTTAGCTTCTTTATCCAATATATGACAAAGAGGTTTAGCAATTTTAGAAAAATCCTTTATATATCTTTTATAAAATCTAGCATGACCTAGAAAACTTCTCACATCAGTAACAGTAGTAGGGGGTTGCAGTTCAGCAATAATTTTACTTTTGCTTGATCAACTTCCATCCCTTTTTATGCAACTTTATGACCAAGTACAATGCCTTTTGTGACCATAAATTGACATTTTTCCCAGTTAAGAACTAAATTTGTTTCTTCACATCTTTTCGGAACTTTGGAAATATTTTCCAAACAAGACTCAAAAGAAGTTCCAAAAACTGAAAAATCGTCCATGAATACTTTAATTCCTTTGTCAATTAAATCACAAAATATTGACATCATACATCTTTGAAAAGTTGCAGGTGCATTACATAAACCAAAAGTCATTCTTCTAAAGGCAAATGTTCCATAAGGACTTGTAAATGTTGTTTTCTCTTGGTCCTCAGGAGCGATAAGTAATTGATGATAACCAAAATATCCATCAAGAAAACAGAAATATGAGTGTCCAGCTAATTTGTTAGGCTTTTTATCCAAGAAAGGTAAAGGAAAACGATCCTTTCTAGTGGCCTCATTTAACTTCCGATAATCAACGCAAATTCGCCATCCAGTAACTTGTCTTGTAGGAATTAATTCATTTTTATCATTGACAGTGATAGTTACACCTCCTTTCTTTGGAACACAATGAATAAGACTTACCCATTGGCTATCCGAAATAGGATAAATAATTTCAGCATGTAACCAATTTAAAATTTATTTTTTAACAACCTCTTTCATGATAGGATTTAATCTTCTTTGAGGTTCAATAGTAGGTTTAAAATTTTCTTCCATTAAAGTTCTATGCATACAAATGGAAGGGCTTATTCCTCTTATATCAGCAATAGTCCAACCAAAAGCTTTTTTATAATTCTTTAACACTCCTATTAATTTTTCTTCTTGATCTAAACTTAGCTTAGAAGAAATAATAACATGTAAAGTTAATGAATTTCCAAGAAATGCATACTTTAAATGTGAAGGTAACATTTTTAATTCCAGTTCAGGGGCTTTTTTAATTGAGGGTAAAAGTATATCATTTTAAGTTATGTCTAAAGTTTCCTAGTTATCTTTAATATAATGAGTTTCTTTAAATAATTCTTCTTCTTTTAGTTCTTCATTTTCATCAGTTAAAAATTTAATTTCTTCTTCAGGAATGATTTTACATTTTTCTCGATAGTGTTTTTCAATTATAAAATCAAAAATATCCATTCAATAACATTTTTCTTTGTCAGGCTACTTCATCGATTTAAGATCATTGAATTTAATCTCTTGATCATTAACTCTCATAGTTAATTCTCCTTTTTGCACATCAATCATATCTCATCCGGTAGGTAGAAAAGGTCTCCCTAAACTAATTGGTATTTCTTTATCTTCTTCCATATTAAGCACAAATCCACAGGGAAGATAAATTTATCTACTTTAACAAATACATCCTCTAAAACTCCTTCAGGGTAAGTGATAAATCTATCATCAAACTGAAGGGTTATAGTGGTGGGAGTAATCTCTCCTAAATTCAACCTTCGATAAATAGAAAATGGCATGAGATTAATACTTGCTCCTAAATCACACAAAGCTTTTCCACAAAATTTTTCTCCAATAGCACCAGGTATAGTAAAACTTCGAGGATCTTTAAGTTTCTGAGGTAATTTCTTTTGAATTATTGCACTACATTATTCACTAAATGCAACAGTTTCAAAAGATTCAAATTTTCGTTTCTTACTTAATATATCCTTCATAAATTTTGCATAAGTTGGCATCCATTCCAAGGCTTCAGCAAAGTGTATATTTATAGTAAGTTTCTTAAAAATTTCAAAGAACTTAGAAAATTGATGATCAAGCTTCTGCTGTTTTAATCATTGAGGAAAGGGTGGTGGTGGTTTTTCAACTTCCACATTAATAGAAATATTAGTTTGATCTTGATTAGGAGGAGTTTCTTTAGGTTTTTCAATCTCTTCAACCTCAATCTCTTTTTCAATTTCATTCAGCATTCTTTCTTTTAATTCCTTTCCACTTCTAAGTTGTACAGCTTTAACAAGTTCATCTTATTTTCCAATTTCTTATGGATTAATTTCAACATTACTAGGAAGTGTTCCTTGAGGTATGTAATTAATTAAATTAGCAATTTGTCCCATTTGATTCTCAATATTACGAATAGTAGTATTTTGATTTTGTAATTAATTACACATTTGTAAAATTAATTCTTTTATTGATAACTTTTTCTGTTGATTATTAAATCCAGGTGGTTTATAATTTGAATTTACTTGATTATTCTAATTTCCAGTTGGATGGGATTGATTATTACCCCATTGTTGTTGTTGATTATTCCAGTTAAAATTAGGGTAATTTTTCCATCCAGGATTATAAATAGTTTGAATACAGATTATTTTTACTATCAATAGCTTGTAAAGTTTCAATAGTTTGAGAATCTTCAATATTAGATGATTTGTTATGTGATATGTTGATGACAAAATTATCTAATTTCTTAGATATTGCAGCTACTAGTGAAGCTAAGATAGAAAAGGCTTCGTTATTTTGAGTACTTGACATTCTTTTAGGATTAATCATTTCAGAAGGCCATTGAAAATTATTATTAGTCATTTCTTCAATTAAAGTATAAGCTTCTTCAAATGATTTAGACATTAAAGAACCTCCAATGACGAAGCATTAATAATTGATTTTAGTGATCCAATTAAACCATTATAAAATGTTTGAATAATTAACCAATCAGGTAAAGCATGATGAGGACATTTTCTTAATAGTTCTTTAAATCTTTCTCAAGTTTCATAAATTGTCTCCCCATCAAATTGACTAAATGAAGTAATATCATTTCTTAATTTAGTAGTTTTAGAAGGAGGAAAATATTTAGCAAGGAATTTTAGTGCCATTTCAGCCCATGTTTTAATAGAACCTGTTGCTAATGAGTTCAACCACATCTTTGCTTTATCTCTTAAAAAAAGGGAAAGAGTCTAAGTCTAATAGCATCATCAAAAACATTGTTATATTTAAAGGTAGCACAAAGTTCTAAAAAACTAGCAAGGTGTAAATTTGGATCCTCCTTTAGTGTTCCTACAAATTGATTATTTTGAACCATTTGAATGATAGATGGTTTAAGCTCAAAAGAATTAGCATCTACAGTAGGTATTTGAATACTACCATGAAGTTCATCAATTGTAGGGTTAGCATAATCCCTTAATGGTTTGTAAACATTTTGTTCATTAATTTCAATTGGATTTTGTAAATTGTTATGTAAATTAGCCATCTCCTAAATTTTTTTAGTTTGTTTTCTTTTTTTAATTCTTTAAATAGTTCTTTCTAATTCAAAATCTAAAGGTAATAATCCTTCAGATCCAGAACTACGCATAAAAACTAAATGAACAAGAAATAAAATCTCTACTTATAAAAAATTATATATATATATATATATATATATATATATATATATATATATATATAATTTTATATTTTTTTTGTATTTTATATTTTTGACAATAAAAGAAAATGAATAAAATAAAATAAAAATATTTAAAATCTAAAAATTTGACCCGGGTTGATCCCCGGCAACGGCGCCAAAAACTTGACCCGAATGCTTATATATATGTGTACTAAAAATTCAATCCCCAACGAACGGCGCCAAAAACTTGACCCGCAATCCGTTGATAACAAATATAATAAATAATTTTTTCAAATATATGTAATAGATAATAATAGCAACTAGTGTATACAAATATAATTTTATTGAAAATATTTTACATACTAGGGGTATTACGCAAGTATACGTATCGTATCAAGTAATATAGGGCTTTGAAACAAAGACCCCAGTATCGATCCCACGAGGAGTGAGTTATGGATTTTAAATATTTTAATTTTATTTTTATGTATTTCTTTTATAGTTTATAAATTTCATATTTTTAATTTACTAGATGCAATAATAAAGCAATAATGAAAGATTCAGTAATAAAGTAGTAATGAAATGATTGATGTAAATAACAATAAGAACACAACTTTCTTCCTTTCAATTAATCCAAGATTTTCTAAGATAATGATAATATTCGTGGAGAATATAAATTTATGGTATTGTGCCAAATAGAAGCATTCATATTCTTTACTCTTTGATCCAGGTGTAACGAATATTGGCTAGCCTATAGATCAGGTCCGGATGTATTATTAGTAGAATGGGTTAATCTTGGCTCACACTACTAGATGTCCAAGGGTTGCTATGGTCGGCCCTACTAGTGACCCTTTCCTTCTCTATAAACCAAATCACAAGAATTTAGTCTGTCTCTCTAAAAACTTATTAATTCTATGCCCATTATATAATAACTTCCTATTTATTTTCACTTCACCTTGAATAACCCACACAAGGCCTTCGACTACCCAAGGATTCATGTGATATCTACTAGTTAAAAATTCATCTCCTTCTAGGTTTCAAAACTCTTCAACAAATTTTAACAATACAAGTGATCAATTTGTAAAGTAAATGAAGATCCGGTATTAATATCATCACAATGTTTTAAAATATAAATAGTTTTTAATTCTCCATCAAATTTTATATTATCTTATTTATCTTTTCATAATTGAAAGGAGAAAGTAAACTAACTACTCAGAACACATTGAATTTAAATAACAAAACATGATAATAAAACTTTGAATAAAATTACAAATACATATCTCAAGTATTTCTCCTACTGAACCTCTGAATTCTTCTGACTCCAAAGCAACTAAACTTCAAAAGCACCAACTCTTTAAACTCTCAATACAAACTCTAAATAAACTCACTAATTAATAAAAGTGTCCCTAAAATATTTATCTAATTTGTCTATCTAAAGGAACTCTAGACTCTCTCTCTCTAATGAGGGGCCGTTTTTCTCTGAAGGAGTACCCTTCTATTTATAGGCTTCAAGGGTTGCCTTGAGGCACCTCTTCAAAATGTGCCCACATTCAATGAATCTTCTAGAAGGTGTGTCTGGTTCTTAGGCGTCGGAATCTGGTGCCTGGGCGCTGGACTCTACGTCCAGTTCTTCGTACCTCTTCACAGTTGACCTCATTTTTGATGAGGTCTTCTCTTCTTCTCTTTAGTACTTAGGATCTAGCCTTAGGCTTTTCCTTTGACTATCTTAGAGGATTAGAATTGGGATCCACCACTTAGAAATTCAAAACACTTCTTAACTCCCTGCAAACTCTACAAACTTGACTATAAACCCCTAATCACCTAGAGGGTTGAAATCAAATGTGGAAGTTTAAAGGATGGGTTCCTATAGGACTCTTTGGCCTTAGGATCGCCTACAGGTGGCCTGGTGCAGTGAAGGGCTGACTTATACACACACTACACTCATACACTACACTTGCACACACCTCCTAAAACCACACCCGGACCCAACTTGACCTCCTGACTCATGTAGGTGATTCACATGGATGGTCCTTAACCCCTAAGCCCTTGGCTCAGAGGGTTGGGAACAACATAGTGAATGCCTCAAATGAGTCCCTTCATGGCTCATGTGGGCTTGATATGGCTTCATAGCTCAACCAAAATGATTTCATTCCACTTACATTTACCCAATCTTCAATTTTCCAAATTTTCAATTTTTGACCCCCGGGACCTACACCCGCCTAGCCTACCCAAAACCCTTGAAACTGCCCAAAATTTGCCAAATCACCTAAATTACCCAAAATTCCTCAAAATTATTCCCAAACATTCCCACATTAATCAAATTGATCATTCATAGCCAAAAATACCAAAAATTCTAAAAATACTTCCCAATACCCTCCAAATACCCAAAATACCCCTCTTGACCCAAAAATCCAAAAATTCAGAAAATTCCTAGAAAATTCCAAAAAATCCCAAATATTCCCAATTTCATTTTGTTCAACTACACCATGGGCCAATTTTGTCAATTTACCCCACTTTTATCAAAACCCCCAATTTGACCCATTTTAACCCAAAGTGAACCCAATGTCAAACCAAGCCTACCCAATTGACCCAAATTCTGGTCCAATTCAATTCTAAACTTCAATTCAACATTCCCAACACCAATCTAGACCAAACCCAAGTCCAATTTGATTGACATTTGGATCCAATTTCACTTTTGGCCTTAAAGCCCAATTTGGACCCATGACCCAAACCTAACCCAAACTCACCCAATTCAACTCCAATTAACCCCAAATCTTTTCTAAACCTTCCTTAACATCCCTAAAAACAAAACACTAACATGATTTGCCCAACATTTAGACCCAAACCCACTTAAATTCAACCCAAAACCAAAAAACCCACTTTTGACCTAAACCCAAACCTAACCCAAATGAGCCCAAACCCCAAAATCAAAGCCCAACCAAAGCCAAAACCTCTTTGAAACCCTCCCATAAACATTTCCCAACATTAATTTTACATCAATTTCAACCCTAGACCAACATTGGCCCAAGTTAGCCCAATTTGACCTATATTGGCCCATTCACCAAAGAAGCCCAAATTCAACCCAATTCAAACCCAAATCACTCCCAATTTGCTTCAAATCACTCATGACACATCCATGAGCTAAACCCAACAATTATTTGGCCCAAACTTCTACAAAATTCCCATCCATAAATCTATTTTTAAACCAAAAGCCCACTTACATGAAACCTTCCTAAAAGCCCAAATTTCATGCTAAAGCCAATATGACAAATTCTTCTCATCATACCCTTGATTAAAATCAATCCCTAAGTTTGAAAATTCATCATGAAGCCATTCCAAATTAAGCCCCATACAAATTCCCATCAAAATACCAAAATTTTTCTTAAATCCATTTCCATGAAATTGACTTAACTTTTCCCAAGCCAAAGATGAGCCATGAAGCCATGCATGAGCCACATGGAAGCCATGAGAGCCTCTTTACATGTCACCATGCCATTTTGGGCAAAAGGAGGAGACTCTTTCCTTAATTCCTAAAGGTGGTTAACCACTCCCATGATTCCACTAAACCTTGCTTAAGCTTAATTGTACTTGGATGGTGACCATTCCCCACCGATTAAGCCGACCTAAATCACTTTCTATTCAGCCTAAACCAAGCCTTGGGTGGTGCACCTAGCCCAAATGGATGGGTTAACCAATTTGAGCCAAAATGAGCCCTCTCCCATTCCATTCTAATCCAAGCCTTTTACACATGGCATTAGCCAATTGCCTACACTGAACCCCAGCCCTGACCCACTTGAACAAGATGGTGACCAGTGCCTGGCCGGCCAGCAACCAGGTCACCGGAAAACACCAGACCCGAGAGCTCACATGTGAGCCAACTTTGGAATTCCACCTTGCTGAGCTGTCCCATGCCCAATGGCCAACATGGCTATTCTTCCCATGCCCAGAGCAGCTGATCCCAACCCTTGGCCATCCCTGTAAGGCTCTCTAACCACCTCTATTTAAACCCAACCCCCTCACGGACCAAGAGGAGAGTTGTACAAACCTTGCCGAAACTCTGCCAAAATTGTTCCAAACCCTACTCCATACTTAGAGCAGTTGATCCTCGGTGTCAATTTGCCCTAATCTCCACCAACGAGAATCGAATTTCTCGACCGAAATTTCACCCAAAGCCGGGACACTTTGCCACGGTGAGCCAATCCTCAAATCGATCGGTCCTACACCTTCACTTGGACCAAGAGGAGAAGTTTCCCACCGAAAGCCCCATCTCCAGAGCCACCCGGTTGTTCCGAGCCTCCAAGCTTTGTGATCGGCCGTGGTCACTTTCATAGCTAGACAATTCACCGAGACCGGGAGACTTCATCCGGAGCTTGCCGGGATCCAATCGAAGGTGACACAACCCTCGGATCGAAGCCACACTTCTCCGAGCAAAGGTATGGCCTCACTCTTCTTCCCGAGCTTCGAACATTCTCCATTTTTATTGAGTCGATTTCATGCCACATAAACCGTATGGATGTGTTCGTCTTCTCGAGACGAATCCATAGAGCATAAGAACGTTCAATTTGGTCAAGTATCGAGTGAGATCTTAGGCCTAGAAGACGGACGGTTCTCGGGCTAGGTGGCTTGGGGACGATGAACGGATGCCGTTCATTCCATACACGCGCGGACGGACGGCCAGGATCGCGCCGGATCAGGAGACAGAACGACACAGCGGGCCCCTGGAGCACTGAGTCGGATGGCGGCACCGAATCAAAAGGCGACGCGTGTGCGTTCAGAGCTGCCGAGGTTGACGCGGCGCTGCGTGGATAAATAGAAAATTAGGGTATTTTTCGATTTATTTAATTCCCTAAACATCAAAAATCCATAACTTTGTGTAGAAAAATCAGAAAAATAAAATAAAAATACCCTCTTGCTCAGTGAACAGAGGAGAATAATGTGGAAAAAAAATCATTTAATTTCATCAAGTATTTTATTTTTAATGATTTATTTCCCTTCTGCATTATTTTAATTCTCCATGCATATAGGAAATTTAACACTGCCGTTGCCGGTCCCAAGCCCGGATGTGAAAAGTGGAGGGTTGCGTTAGGTAGTCGACAGCCAGCGTAAAACTTGTCGAAAAAAAATCATGACATGAATCCTTTTGATCATTGTGTAAGTGCTAGGGCGTCCCTGGAAGCGACGCGCTGTATGACACGAATACGGTGGAAAGTGTGCAAGGGCCGCTACACCGGCGCCCGGGTGTAGTGTCAAGTAAGCAAGGGTTCCCACATTACGGACGGATGCGGGTAAAGAAGTTAGTCCATGATACTAGTATTAGGATAGGATCCTGGAATATAGGTACTCTCAATGGTAAACTAATGGAATTGGTTGATATTATGATCCATAGAAAGATAAATATCCTATGTATTCAAGAAACTAAATGGGTTGGAGAAAAAGCTAAGGAGATTGATAACTTAGGTTTTAAACTATGGTATTATGGTAAGAGTCGTACTAGAAATGGTGTAGGTGTAATTATAGATAAGAGTTTGAAAGATAATGTTGTCAAAATTAATAGAGTTGGAGATAGAATTATAGCACTTAAGATTATTATTGATACTAAGATTTTTAATATTATAAGTGCTTATGCTCCTCAAGTTGGTTTAGATATAGGCTCTAAAGATAAATTCCGGAATGATTTAGAAGACTTAATACACTTGATACCCCTTGAAGAAAAAATTTTTATTGGAGGAGATTTAAATGGACATGTCGGTAGAGTGGTAGAAGATTTCGAAATATTCATGGTGGCTACGGTTATGGAGCGATTAATGAAGAAGGTAGAACCATTTTAGATTTTGCTTTAGCGTATGATTTGATTATTACTAATACTTTATTCAAGAAAAGAGATGAACATCTTATTACTTATAAGAATGGATCTAATAAAACACAAATTGATTATTTTCTTATGAGAAGAAGAGATCGTCGAGATTGTAAGGATTGTAAGGTTATTCCAAGTGAGCGATTAAGTACTCGACATCGATTATTAGTTCTAGATTTTAAGATGAAGAGTTGTAAAATAAAGAATACTAGGAATCAACATCGTAGAATAAGATGGGGGCACCTAAAAGACACAAATAAAATTATTTTTATGAGTAAAATTCAAGATTTAAATATTTGGGATGTTCATGAAGACGTGAATGTTATGTGGGAAAAATTAACTAATACTTATTAAACAAGTAGCTAAAGATGTACTTGGAGAATCAAAAGAAAAAGTTTCTATAAATAAAAATAGTTGGTGGTGGAATGATAATGTGCAAGAAAAGATAAAATATAAGAAGTTATGTTATAAAAATTGGTTTAAATGTAAAAGCGTAGAGAGCGGGAAAAATATAAAACGGCTCGCAGAGAAGTGTAAAAGAATAATCGGTGACGCTAAAAATTTTGCTTTTAGTGATCTTTATAACATGTTAGATACTAAGGAAGGTGAAAAATATATGTATAAACTAGCTAAACAAAGAGAAAAGAAAAGTAAAGATTTAACTCAAGTAAAGTGTATTAAAGATGAAAATCAAAAAGTGCTTTTCTTAGAAAAAGATATTCAACATAGGTGGGTGAGTTATTTTGATAAACTTTTTAATGATGATGCTTGAAAGTACGATTGACCTTAGTGATCTTAATATCGTTAATAATAATAAAACTTTTCATTTTTACCGTCGCATTAGTAAAAAAGAAGTTGATGAGGCTTTAAAGAAAACTAAGGGGGCAAGTACGTAGGACCCGATGATATCCCGATTGAAGTGTGGAAATGTTTAGGTGATTTGGGGGTTTCCTGGCTTACTAAACTTTTTAATATTATTTTAAAAACTAAAAGGATGCACTGAGGAGTGGAGAAAGAGCATTTTGGTCCCCATTTTTAAGAATAAAGGAGATGCACAAGAGTGTGCAAATTATAGAGGAATTAAATTGATGTGTCATACTTTAAAATTATGGGAGAGGGTAATTGAACATAGGTTAAGACGTATTACGAAGATTTCTCATAATCAATTTGGATTTATGCCGAGCAGTGTCTACCATGGAAGCTATACATTTATTGAGAGGTTTGATGGAGAAGTATAGAGATAATAAGGAGGATCTACATTTGATTTTTATTGATTTAGAAAAAGCTTACGATAAGGTTCCTAGAGATGTTCTTTGGAGAGTCCTTGAGAAGAAAGGTGTTGATATAACTTATATTCAAGTCATTAAAGATATGTATGCTGTGAGTCGTTACATGTGTTCGAACTGAAGGAGGATTGACCAAGTATTTTACTATTTCGTTGGTTTACATCAAGGATCGGCTTTAAGCCCATATCTTTTTGCTTTATTTATGGATGGTCTTACTGGGCATTTACAAGAGGATGTACCTTGGTGTATGCTTTTTGCTGATGATATTCTCCTTGTGGATAAGACAAGAGAAAAAGTCCAGGAAAAACTTGAATTATGGAGGTCTACATTGGAGTCTAAAGGTCTTCGTTTGAGTAGAACTAAAACTGAATACATGGAATGTAATTTTAGTAATAGTAGGTCTAGTGACGAGCAGTGTAACTTTGGGTGATCAAATTATTAAAAGGTGTGAACGATTTAGATATCTTGGGTCCATTGTTCGAAAGCGATGGTGATATAGATGGGGATGTGAATAGTAGAATTCAGGTTGGTTGGTTGAAGTGGAGGAATGCGTCCGGCTCTATTGTGTGATAAGAAAGTACCACTTAGACCGAAAGGAAAATTTTACAAGATGGTGGTGAGACCTTCAATGCTCTATGGTGCTGAATGTTGGCCTTTAAAAGAGAAGCATAATGTTAAGTTAAGTGTTGCCGAGATGAGAATGATTAGGTGGATGAGTGGCTTTACTCTTAGAGACAAAATGCGAAATGAATATATCCGTAAAAGGGTTGGAGTTGCACCGATGACGGATAAAATTAGAGAGAGTCGCCTTAGATGGTTTGGTCACATTAAACGTCGACCACCGATGATCCGATTAGGAGAGTAGATGTTTTAAATACAACTTATGTTAAGAAAGGCGAGAGGCGAGACCTAGGAAAACTTGGGCTTATTGCATAAAAAATGATCTTAATTTATTAGAATTGAACGAAAATTTGACACTAAATCGGACACAATGGAGAAAAAGGATTCATGTAGCCGACCCCACTTAGTGGGATTAAGGCTTTGTTGTTGTTGTTGTTGTATGCATATAGGAAATTCACCATGGCATGAGTCCATAGGGCTTTTAAAGCCTCTAAATTTGGTAACATTCCCTGAATTTTCCAAAGTCAGAGGCCATCCCTATGAGAAATTATTGATTTTTCAAATTGATGTTGCTATTTTGAGTATTTTAATTCCAATAATTAGCATGTTGTGAAATAAATTCTAGGAAAATTTGGTGATGTCTCTTATGACTAGAGGACCCTAGGAAAAATAGGTTTTGAGTTCATTCATTTAAAATAACCCTAATTGGCTTAAACACCCAAAATAGATCCCTAATTAATTAGAGTTAACCATACATCAAATTGACTTGAAATCAATTCTCCACGACCTTTAGGATCGGAGGAGCTCATAATAAAAATTTGAGGTCGATTGGACTTGGTTAGCTCTACTTAAATGGGTTGATTAAGCGCATTTAATCAATTTGAATTTCAAAAATTCATAACTTTCAAAATGGTTTTTAAAAATTCACCAAATTGGTTTTGGAGCCTCTACTGATATCGGGGGAATTTAAGAAAATTAAAATTTCAATTTTCTAAAAAAGTTGATTTTTTGGTATTATTTTAATATTTTAATAATTAAAAAATAATAAAAATCACAAAAATAATAAAAATTACCAAAATGTCACATTTGGAATTTTAATCACTTAGGAACAAACCCCATATTTTTCTTAGGTCTATTTAATGAGATATTAAATTTTAAAGCCCTAAGGTAATTTTAAAATTTAAAAATGTATTTTTTTTAGCATTTTCACTAAAATAATTCTAATAAATCAAAGAAAAATCAGAAAATTGTAAAAATTAATACTCTGATTTCCTTGATATCAGAAATATTTTTGAAAAATATAAAATTAATTTTTCAACCTTTATTTTATTTTTAAATTAATTAATAATCCAAAATTTAAAATAATTATAATAAAAATAATATAATTCAAAAAATCACCAAAATTGGTCCAAGTGGTCCTCTGGTCATTAGGAATGTCCCATAATTTTTTTAAGGACAGAAACTTTCCCTTGGTCATATTATTAAATTTTCTTTGGGAATTCCTATTTTCCACCAAAAATAATTACATAAATAAATTAAATACAGAAAAATCACATTTTCTCCTCTCATGTCTTTATTGGCATATGAGTGAAGTCACATAAAAATTTCAAGTTCATTTAAGTTCAATTTAGTGAGTTATGAAATTATTAAGCTTGAAGGGCAAAGTGGTAATTAAAATTTTAACCCTTAATCAAAACTTTAGGCTTAATAAAATTAACAAGTAAAATATTTGATCTTAATATGATTTGGATGATTGAAATTTAAATAATTAAAGGGTAGAAAAATATTAAACAATTTAAAAATAATTAAAACAAACTTTAATTAAATAATTGATTAAATTTGGAAGAATAATGAAGTTGGAATTATTAAATAGGGATATTATCAGGAAGAGATTTGCTCTTTAATTTAAGAATCCCTAAATTAATCATCTCAATAATATTTAATTTCCAATTAAAATGATAATTCAAATTTAAATTTTAAAATATTAATGGACTTAATCATCAAAATTAAGTTAAAAGTTAAATTATTAAACTTTTCTTTAAATTTATTAAAATTAAAAATAAAATTAAATTAAAGATTAAATTAAATCAAACAAATTAAATTAATTTAAATTAAATTAAATAAATTAAATTAAATTAAATTAAATTGAATAAATTAAATTAAATTGAATTAAATTTAATTAAAGTTAAATTAAATTAATTAAATAAAATTAAATCAAAATAATGATTAAAATTAAATTAAAATTAAAACTAAACCAAATTAAATTACATTAAAGTTAAATTAAATTGAATTAAATAACATCACCTAAGACATAACGAATTTAAAGAAATTCAAAATGAAATAACTTGAACACTATTCCAAATTTAAACCCATTAACTTAAATTAATTCATTTGAACACCAATTTGCCCTTGAAAGCTTTGGTTGTCATAACTCCTAAATAGAACATTAAATGAAATGTTACTTCACCTATAGGATATTCAAATGTCCTAGTTCACTGAGCAAGATAATAATAAAACATGAATCCTCGGACGATTACTTCACCTGATAGTTTAAATTCATTTGGACTTAAAACAATCCTAGCAGTATTGAAAAGATGTTTAAGATTCTTCTTAAGCACTTTCTCAATATGATAGGATACTTATAAGAACAATTAAACTTAATTGTTCTTTGATGAAGAAAATCGTCCTCAAACCAAAACACAAGAACATAGACGTCATAGGAAATGACTAGCTATAGGATTAGGAATTTGGTAGAAAACCATAACCCTTCCCTTAGCTTTACCTAGGAACTTGCTTAAATATTCTAATTGTGTTTTAAGTGCAGCTAGGGATGACGGGAAGACCCTCCAGGTACGCTTTTATTTTATTGCAATTTACCTTATTGCAATTTATTTAATCGCATCGCACTTACTTTTCTTGCATGATAAACAACTGTTGCATGAAAACCCACACCTCCAGGGTAGCCCCTAAAACTGAAACCAAAACTAAGTTAAAAGTCATTGCAAGATAAAATTCACCGCCACAACATTTCAAAATATAAAACAACTCAAAATTTAATCACAAACGAGAACACAAAGCTACAATTACAACTAAATTAAAACGTTCTGTTGGATGATCGGGAATACCTCAGATGATGTAACCTACGTGTTGCTAACGGGATTTCCCATGGTTTAAATGAAAGTGTGGAACTCATTCAGTTGAGTTTAGCAAATTCATCTAGACTAAGTGAATCCGATAAAATAAGGATGTCGGAAGGATGTAACCGTGGGATCTTAACCGGTGTTGTTATAATCAACTTTAAGATTTGTTTTAAATAAAACATAAAAAAAACACTTGGAAATTAAGACTTCTCTAAACCAAAACACCTTTCTCATCTCCTGACTTATGATTTCTATAACTAAACCTCTCGCAACAACAAGGAGCTTGGAGCACGGTGGGCGAGCACGGCCATCTTCGTCAGCAAAACAACTCTACATCTGCTAAACATTCCTAGAATTAAACAACAAAGCCATAGGACTTCGAGGTAGTTTGCCTAGTGCAACATAAATCCTCAACCTTTTGTTAGGCATTTGCATTGCAAATTAAGCCCTAACCGGTCTTAGGATTCCGAGGTAGTCGTCCGATACGACATAAACCCTCACATCTTCAAGGCTACTTGTATGATTTTACCATACAAATATAAGTCCTAATTAATTAAAATTGGCAAGATCAAAACATTAAATAAACATTAGGACTTTCCTAAATTCAAGCCAAACAATAGGATAGTCGGGAAATTACCGAAGTTCGCTTCGAATCTATGATTTCTCCTACCTTTCTTCCTTTGAATTCCCAAAATAAAATCTTCCAAATTTGATCCATTCCCTATAGAAATTCCAAAATTTAATCCCTTGAAAACTTAAACTTTGAAATTCTTGAGAGCAGAATTATTGATTATTATCGAGAGTTTTCTTAGGTGAATCCCGTCACCTAAGATGTAATTAACTATAGGGGCTTGCCCTTATAGGGAATTTTAAAGAACCCAGGTAATATAAACCCTGTTTAATGCTTTCATATTAAGCAGGGGAACTTGTCGGCTTATAAAATTGGTTCGCAGACCAAACGGATGTCACGAAATCTTCTAGTTTATTTAATCGAGCCCCATCGTCGAGCGATGTGCCTATTCTTCGAGATAGATACATGGTTTGTGGTATGGTGCTCGTTTATATAAACTATTTGGGATGTGAGATCGGTTTGATTTCATATCTTAAAATCTTCAAATTTTAAAAATTTATTTTTAAAATCAAATACTACTTTTCAAATTATTTATTTAAATTAAATTAAAAATTCGCTGACAATTTCTGTAGGCGACCCCTTTTCGAAATACAACACAACCCTAAAAAAATAAGCCGTACAATTTCTGGCGACTCCGCTGGGGAAAATTTCTCTCTCCATTTTTAATCAGATAGTTCTGCTTTCAAAAATCGGTAATGCATCCATGTCCCTAATGGATCAAGCTACCCTTCTTTCAGTTGGAATACTATGTTCATTTCTACCTTGAACGAGTATAGCCAACATTCTCTTGGATTTAGGAGCCACTGTTTAGATACCCCTAAATAGAGAGGTTCCGAGATCCTTTTACCTCATTTCTGAGGTGGGGTGGACCCCCAATAGGTGTTAGTTTAGGAGTGATCCTTCGAGTCGAGAAGTCTTGCATAAGACTTTCTTTTCCCTTCCAACTCTGAATCAGATTCATTACCTTCTCCACACCTTTGAACATTCCGTTCTAAATAAACAAACCCTCTAATGAATGACTCTTTTAACAAATAACTCCTTCTTATAAATACATGAACAAGAATGTGTTCGGACTCTTTTCGATCCCTTTCTTTTCGTCCTGATGAGAAGAAGCATAACTTGGGACTCGACAATCGAATCTACCACTGCGAAATGGAAGCCCCAAAGTCGATTTTCTCCTTCACCAATGGATCGGACTTCGCTGTTTACAAGGATGAACTGCCCGACAATGGGATCATCCGGTTTGGACAAGGATTGGAGAACACGAATGTCAAGATCACCGACGTTTCCCTTTTTCGCGCTGACAAACAAAGTTGGTGATCGAGTTCTACATTACCTCGACCAGCATACTACAACGACAGCAGAAAGAAAAGGGCTAGGATCACACCATTTGCCCGACTACAGATTGTGATTGAGAAGCTAGCAAAGAAAGAGAAATGCTCAGTATCGGAAATTTTGAGAAGGATAGGGCGGGTGCCAGTCAAATCCCGTCTTGGGCCACAAGTAGAACCCGCCATTGTTACAGAAAGTCCAAATAAAAGGATGAAGGCTAGTCCGCCTGTCGTCATTTCAGGGTTACAGATTAGGGAGGATACCACCTTCCGACATTTGGTCGACGGACCATACGGTCCTAGACCTTCTGCTGCTAGAAGGATGGTGTGGCATCCCACTACTTGGACGATTAAGATTGAAACAACGGCTTAAAAGGAAAGTCTCGTCGGGAGACTTGAATCCGAAGAAAGTGCTTCTTGCGATAAAGGGGACTCGTGAGAAGGGAACCCGGCGAGCTATCACACGACAATCGCGAGGATGCACGAAAGGACCGTCAGAGGATGCTATGGAAAAGGTTAGGACTGATATTTGACGATTAGCAAAAGAAAGAGAAGAGAAATTCGGAGACGAGATTGATTCGTCGGAATTCATGGATGATGAGTATGCAGAAATCAACATGGTCGAAACACGAGCTTCGTCAGCTTCACAAGGTGCTCCTGCGGCCGCGAAAGAGAGGAGCCGGAAGTGATGAGGAGGCAGCTTCAAGAGAAAGACAGTACGATCGCCCAAATGGCGCAGAGGATGGAAGTGATGGCTGTAGCCCTAGCCACTCTCCAAAGTCAAGTGCAACCCCAAAGAGAGACACCCCCAGAGGCCATTCACATTGTAGACGGAGGAAAGGAGATTAAGTCCGTCAACGGGGATGATCAGTTAAAGAAAGATACAACACAAAGTATGATTCCAGAAAAAGATATCAAGAGCTTGGTGGAACAGCAGGTGCGAGAAGCCTAAGCACAATCAAAGAGCGGGACATCCATTCGGATGGGTAGACCTTACCCGGATGAATTCGACGCTGTCCAGTACCCAAAAGGCTTCGTACCACCTCTGTTCAAGACCTTTGATGGAACCGGGAACCCTTGACAGCATGTTGCACACTTTCGTGCCAGTTGTTGCAATGCCGACAGAAGCGACGCATTACTCTTCTGACAATTCGTCAGCAGCCTGTCAGGGATCGCCTTTGATTGGTATGCGGAATTACCGAACGGTTCGGTGAAGACATTTTCAGAATGAGAAAACCTCTTCATCAAGCAATTTGTCGGAGCTCAGCACCACATCACTATAGGTGATTTAGTGGTAGAGAAGCAGAAGCCGAACGAAACTTTGGTGGATTACATACTTAGATGGAGAAATCTAAGTATGAAGTGTGAACCATAATTACAAGAATAGCATGCAGTCAGCATCTTACTTAAAAGCATTCATGGCCCGATAGCACTTCTCCTCAAGGGATTTACCATTAAGACTTTCGAGAAGTTGTTAAGCAAGGCCGGAAGCTTGCAAGAGGAGGCGAAGCAATTAAGTTTCGCCGACAAGACAGATAAGAAAAGCCTGTGATGACTTTTGAAAAGAAATCCGGGATTGTTGCAGCAGTCGACAAAGGCAAACAACCGATATAAATATCGTTCAAACGGCGCAGCAACCTCAACAGAATTACCAGCAACCCCGACCTAGCTATCAGTCATCTCCACAATATGAACAACCGCCTCGTCCGCAACGTACATTAAGGGAGCTTCTGAGCAAGGAATATCCATTCAAGAATGAGGCAGTGCCGAAAATGTTCCGTAGTCTGATGAAGACTCCAGATTTCCAGCTGCCAGAGCCTAAGAGACCAGAAGAAGTAAACAAGAAAGGTGATCCCAACTTTTGCCCTTATCACCGGATGCTTGGACACAATATAGAAGATTGTATTACCTTCAAAAGTTGGCTCAACGACAATCTTCGGAAAGGGAATATAACAATCTCAAAGGAGTACATGAAGGAACCCCAGAAAGGAGGTTCCGTCAATGTTGTCTCGACTGATCTCATCGTTCCGATAGATCCCTATACAACTGATGATGGATGGACTACCGCTTGGACGAGGTCTTCAAAAAAGATTTTGGATCACATCCAAACCGCTTCGGTGCGAGCGTTTGAAACCTGTTAAGCCGACACTGTCACTTGCGATAGAAGAACCACCTCAACAGGAGACGATTGAAGAGAAGAAGAAAATCTACGAAGAAGAGAAGACCGAGGCTCCTAAGGCTAGACTAGGGGCTGCTTATCCTAGGATAGTTGTTTCGGATTCGGGGAGAAATCCCTCAAACCTCGACTGCGTATGATTATCTGCTCACTCCGGTGGGATCTTATAATGATAAGGGTTATGGCGTTGGCTATGTTTTGACTGTTTTTAACGATTACGTAACTAGCGACAATCCGGACATCGAATTCGATACCAAAACAATTCTCAAATCATACACAATCTCGACGATCGCAATGACGAAGAAGACATCCATCAAGGAGGCTACGAGAGTTCAACGAGCAACGAATTGTTGACCTCATTTTTGATGAGGTCTTCTCTTCTTCATTTTAGTACTTAGGATCTAGCCTTAGGCTTTTCCTTTGACTATCTTAGAGGACTAGAATTGGGATCCACCACCTTTTAGAAATTCAAACCACTTCTTAACTCCCCGCAAACTCCACAAACTTGATCGTAGACCCCTAATCACCTAGAAGGTTGAAATCAAATGTGGAAGTTTAAAGGATGGGTTCCTATAGGACTCTTTGGCCTTAGGACCGCCACAGGTGGCTCTGGTCGCAGTGAAGAGGCCGACTTACACACACACTACACTCATACACTACACTTTCACACACCTCCTAAAACCACACCCATACCTAACTTGACCTCCTGATTCATGTAGGTGATTCACATGGATGGTTCTTAACCCCTAAATCCTTGGCTAAGAGGGTTAGGAACAACATAGTGAATGCCTCAAATGAGTCCCTTCATGGCTCATGTGGGCTTGATATGGCTTCATGGCTCAACCAAAACGATTTCATTCCACTTATATTCACCCAATCTTCAATTTTCCAAATTTTCAATTTTTGACCCCCGGGACCCTACACCCGCTTAGCCTACCAAAAACCCTTGAAACTACCCAAATTTCTCAAAAAATTTTCAAATCACCCAAAATTCCCCAAAATCAATCCCAAACATTTCCACATCACTCAAATTGATCATCCATAGCCAAAAATATCAAAAAATTCCAAGAAAACCTCCCAATACCCTCCAAATACCCAAAATACCCCCCCTTGACCCAAAAATCCAAAAATTCAGAAAATTCCCAGAAAATTCCAGAAAATCCCAAATAGTCTCAATTTCATTTTCCTCAACTACACCATGGGCCAATTTTGTCAATTTACCCTACTTTTGTCAAAACCCCCAATTTGATCCATTTTAACCCTAAGTAAACCCAATGTCAAACCAAACCTACCCAATTGGCCCAAATTCTGATCCAATTCAATTATAAACTTCAATTCAACATTCCCAACACCAATCTAGACCAAATCCAAGTCCAATTTGATTGACATTTGGATACAATTTCACTTTTGGCCTTAAAGCCAAATTTGGACCCATGACCCAAACCTAACCCAAACTCACCCAATTCAACTCCAATTAACCACAAATCTTTCCTAAATCTTCCATAGCATCCCCACAAGAAAAACACTAACATGAATGACCCGTCCAACGCTTTCCGGCAGACTTGCCAGATGGTTGATGATATTATTGCAATTAGATATAACTTTCGTGCCTCTTCGTGCCGTAAAGGGACAAGTCCTAGCAGACTTCCTCGCAGCACACCCTTTGCCAGAAGAATCTCCTCTCAATGATGACTTGCCAGATGAACAAATAATGAGCCTAGAAAACCCTGATGATCGACGTTGGGAATTATACTTCGATGGAGCATCTTCAGCACACAAAGACGAAGAATCGCAAGTGATAATGCCCGGTAAGGCAGGAATCAGACTAATCTTTATAACACCGGAGCGGGGGATGTTAAGATACTCCTACCACTTGATAGAACTATGTACAAACAACGAAGCAGAATACGAAGACCTCATAATAGGACTGGAATTAACAATTCAAATGGGGATAACAGACATCAACATCTACGGGGATTCACAGTTAATCATTCGACAGATCGCCAGACAGTACAGAATTTTAAAGCCAAGACTGGAGCAATACTTCCAGTATGCCATACAGTTGTTGGAACAGATTCCGAATGTGACTATCTACAAAATTCCCAGAAAAAAAAATGCTTTAGCAGATGCGCTAGCCCGCCTCACAAAAGAATTTGCCTGCTTGCAGAATGAATCAGTGGAAGTGTCAGTTCACGGACGTCAGGTCTTATCACAGCTCGACATAGACACAATACACAAATCAGAAAAAGAAGAAGAATCAGTTGCAACAGTGACGGAAAACACGAAGATTGGCGACAGCCATTAATAGACTACTCGCAAACGGGAAAACTACCGGACGATAGGTCGTTAGCTCATCGGATCAAGAAAAGAACTCCGTCCTACGCATTAATAAACAACACGTTATACGGAAGGTCTTTTGATCAAATGTGGCTAAGGTGCCTAAGCGGGTCCGAGGCCCGTGAAATTGTTAAAGAGGTGCATTCGGGACTCTATGGCGCTCACCAGTCGGGTCCGAAGATCAAAATGAAAATTAAAAGACTAGGGTACTACTGGCCCTCAATGATGACCGACTGCATGAAAATCACAAAGAGCTGTCACTAATGCCAAGTGCACGGAGTGGTTCTACACCAACCTCCAAATGTGCTACATCCGACAATTGCGTCGTGGCCATTTGAATGTTGGGGCACAGATATAGTGGGTCCAATAGAACCACCATCTTCGAAAGGACATCGCTTCATTCTTGCGGCTACGGATTACTTTTCCAAGTAGGCGGAGGCGGTTCCACTCGGAGAAGTGAAAGCACACCACGTGCTACGGTTTTCAAGAACCAAGTTGTCTACCGTTTCGGAGTGCCGTGCAAGATCATCTCAGATAATGGGTCAGCATTCAGAAGCAGACAAATCAACAATTTTGTCAGGAGACACGGAATCTACTGACGATATTCAACAATTTACTATCCAAGAGCAAACGGCCTGACTGAGGCTTTTAATAAAACTCTGGTTCAAATTTTAAAGAAAACTTTGGACAATAATATGAGAAATTGGCACGAGAAGTTATTAGAAGCCTTATGGGCCTACCGAACAACCTTCAGAACTCCTACTCAAGCTACACCTTACGCTCTGGTGTATGGGTCCGAGGCAGTGTTACCCTTAGAAGTTCAGCTTCCTTCACTCAGAATTGCAGTTGCAAACAGAATCACGACAGAAGAGAATGCCAAATTACGACTAGAAGAATTGGAAAGCCTGGAAGGGAAAAGACTAGCAGCGCAGCAGACTAAGATGGTTCAAGCCCATGACAAATTGGTCCGCCCAAGAACCTTCAAAGTTGGTGACTTAGTTCTCGTTCTCAAGAGACCTATTCTTGCACACCGCAAGATAGGAGGAAAATTTGAACCCACTTGGGAAGGGCCGTTTGTGGTTGAGGCAGTCTACTCGGGAGGCTCCTATCAGCTAGCGAACTGCTAAGGAGAACGACATATGCTTCCGATCAACGAACGATACTTCAAGAAGTATTATGCTACCTGATATTTAGAAGGAATGAATTCTTCATCCCTAGAAGCACGGGCGAAGTAGTTACTTATGACTGGGTCCGAACTCAATAATAATAAAAAATGTGCTAAAATAAATAAAATCATGATAATAAAGTTTTCCTTGTTTTCTTTTCCAAATCAAAATCTCTTTCCTGATCTTATCCCACTTCATTCCTGTTAAATTTAAAAATACAAAAGTAATAAAAAAAACTGTCTTTAATAAACATTTTCTTAATGTTCTTTTTCTTAGTACAACCCCTGATCCTTTTCCTTGTCTTTTCACAGGGAAATGTCGAACGGGCGGTTGGTCCTAAACTTTAGAAATGGCGTAAGCCTTGCACTCGACGAAAAGAGGGTGAAAGATGGAGCAATAATCGAGATTGACTCGGACTTCGCACCGGCGAGCTCGTAATATGAAGAAAGTGACTGGGTCCCAGTTGACCGAGAGGAACTGCCCAGTCAAACAGTAATGAAAGTGGATGGCCCAAGCCACCAATCCAGCAGCAAGAAAAGGAAGACAAACACTGAAGAAGACAAGAAAATCAAGTATGTAGTCGCTACAGCAGAGGGCAGGCTTGTCAGCGCCGCGCCCTTAGAAACTCAGGAAGTACGAAGAGCTACTCTCACAGCAACTCAGCGAAGAAATAAAAATCGCCGTATCCGCAAGATGTTAACCAAACTAGCGACGGACCGGCGCGACGAGGCGATTGCTACTCGTCGGTACATATACTTCGAGGACGCCGGTTCACCGAGTGCCGGAAGAAAGGAGGCCGGCTCCTAGGATAACGAAGGGACCGGGGAAATCGAACGAAGATCGAAGAAAGAAGGCTACCACGCCACCGGATAGAACCACCGGTAATGCATAACCTTGTTGCGAAGCAACCCCCGACGGACATCATCCCTGAGGAGCCGAGGTATGCAGGAGAACGTGAAGGGATTGAGCCGTATATCCCACAATACGTCACCAGGCCCCGCCATTTGCAGATTATTCCGGAATACGAGCTGGAGAGAATGCAGAATGTCGAAAAGAAAACTTTTGAATACTTCGAAAGAATCAGAGGCAGAAGGATCAATATACTAGAAGGCCTCGAGCTACATACAGACATGTTCTAAGAATACGAACAACAACAAATCGTGGACTGCATCCGGGATTTGAAAAGAATGGGCCGAGCGGGCCGCCTAAGAGAAAACACTTACTCAGAACCCCGAAGATGGATGCTAGGGAAAGGTACAATGCGGATGCTGCTACAACTTCGCAGAAGACAGGAAGGGGAACCCACCAGCGATACTCCATCATGGCCAAGTGGATCTAATGCCATTAGTCATCAAGAGAATGGTAAAAAGATTGATAACATGGAGGGTACTGCCAGCAGATTGCATACCCAACAGCTGCATTATTAACATTTACAAGAAGGGTGATCGCATACCCCCGCACATAGATCACCACGACTTTGTCAGACCTTTTGCACAGTTTCTTTCCTGAACGAGTGTAACATCATGTTCGGATCTGACCTCCGGATAGCGAGCCCAGGTGAGTTCCGAGGGCCAGTGAAGATACCATTACCGGTAGGTTCCGTCATGATACTGAAGGGCAACGGAGCAGATGTCGCTAAACATTGCATACCAGGAGTACCAGTGAAGCGGATCTCAGTTACTTTCAGAAGGATGGACGACAGGAAGACACCTTACCACTTCCGACCAGACCCGGAGCTAAAGAGCCTCCGGCCTTACGAGCTGTGAGTTGCATGGAAAATATCACACCTCCAACGTACATCCATACGGCATCCTTGCCAAGGATGGCTTGGAAGGTGATGTTATTGACCATGTACCCCACTATTCAGACATGGATTTTTGATAGATACCTTTTTGGATGGATCGACAAAGATCATACATAGTCCGTTTTGAGTCTACATGGATTGTATGAGATGTATTCCAGATCGAGTTGTATGATGTATCTTCGACATGATTGGAATGAAAGTGACCATGTCACATTTTTGGCCTTCACCTCTTTTGTGCAAATTGACTGGGAAATGCCATTAAAGTTAAATGAACTTCGAACAAAGAACAGAAAAGAAATAAAAAAAGGAGAATAAAAGAAAAACTTTCCGTAAAAATCTAAAAATGACGAACACCAAATTCACATGAACATTAAATAAACGATAAAATAAATTTGAATCGTTAAAGGACAGACAAAATGAACACAAATTTCAAATCAAATTTTAAATCAAATTTCAAATTCAATCCTTCCAGATTCCAAATCAAATTTTAAATCAAATTTCAAATCCAATCTTTCCAAATTTCAAATCAAATCTCAATCAAATTCAAACTCAACCTTCCAAATCTGAAATCCAATCCGTTCTCTTCTCTCCCTTGTCTGAGATGGAATCGGTTAATTCCATTGACGCGGATCGAATCTGATTGTGAGGGATTATATCCAATCCAAACCAATGACTTCCGATCAACTCTTTTGAACGGGGTATTTAACATCTACATATTCCCTCCTAATCTATTTCCTTCATGAAAGTCTTTTACAACTTTCATGAAATTCTCGAAACACCAAAATTCCACACTTTTCAAATCAACACTACAAATCTTTGCAAAGTCAATGACTATTCAAATTCAAATTCTTGAGGTTGAGGATTTTACATCCGAGACTGCATTGCTTTAGGATCATTTCCCTATCGCAATGAAATACATCAAATTCAAATTCTTGCGGTTGAGGATTTTACATCCGAGACTGCATTGCTTTAGGATCCTTTCCTTATCGCAATGAAATACATCAAATTTAAATTCTTGGGGTTGAGGATTTTACATCTGAGACTGCATTGCTTTAGCATCCTTTCCTTATCGCAATGAAATACATCAAAAATCAAAGTTTTGGAGTTGAGGATTTTACATCCGAGACTGCATTGCTTTAGGATCATTTACCTATCGCAATGAAATACATCAAATTCAAACTTTTGGAGTTGAGGATTTTACATCCGAAACTGCATTGCTTTAGGATTCTTTCCCTTTCGCACTGAAATACATCAAATTCAAATTCTTGGGGTTGAGGATTTTACATCCGAGACTGCATTGCTTTAGGATCCTTTCCTTATCGCAATGAAATACATCAAATTCAAATTCTTGGGGTTGAGGATTTTACATCCGAGACTGCATTGCTTTAGGATCCTTTCCTTATCGCAATGAAATACATCAAAAATCAAACTTTTGGAGTTGAGGATTTTACATCCGAGACTGCATTGCTTTAGGATCATTTCCCTATCGCAATGAAATACATCAAATTCAAACTTTTGGAGTTGAGGATTTTACATCCGAGACTGCATTGCTTTAGGATCCTTTCCTTATCGCAATGAAATACATCAAATTCAAATTCTTGGGGTTGAGGATTTTACATCCTAGACTGCATTACTTTAGGATCCTTTCCCTATCGCAATGAAATACATCAAAACCAAATTCTTGGGGTTGAGGATTTTACATCCGAGACTGCATTGCTTTAGGATCCTTTCCCTATTGCAATAAAATACATCAAATTCAAATTCTTGTGGTTGAGGATTTTACATCCGAGACTGCATTGCTTTACGAACCTTTCCCTATCGCAATGAAATACATCAAATTCAAATTCTTGGGGTTTAGGATTTTACATCCGAGACTGCATTGCTTTAGGAGCCTTTCCCTATCGCAATGAAATACATCAAATTCAAATTCTTGGGGTTGAGGATTTTACATCCGAGACTGCATTGCTTTAGGATCCTTTCCTTATCGCAATGAAATACATCAAATTCAAATTCTTGGGGTTGAGGATTTTACATCCGAGACTGCATTGCTTTAGGATCATTTCCCTATCGCAATGAAATACATCAAATTCAAACTTTTGGAGTTGAGGATTTTACATCCGAAACTGCATTGCTTTAGGATTCTTTCCCTATCGCAATGAAATAGATCAAAATCAAATTCTTGGGGTCGAGGATTTTACATCCGAAACTGCATTGCTTTAGGATTCTTTCCCTATTGCGATGAAGTACATCAAAATCAAACTCTTGAGGTTAAAGATTTTACATCCAATACCGCATTGCTCTTAGATCTCTTCTCATTGTAATGATTCAATCCAATCAATTCAATTTTCTTTTGAGGTTGAAGATGTTACATCTAAAACCACAAAATTCCAATTTTCATTTCAAGTTCAAATCCCTTCAAATTAATTTTGACAAAACTTCAATCTAAATTGAAACTCCGAACTAAAATCTAAGCTCACACATAAAAAATTAAACTAAAACAAAATAAAATCTAAATTGAAATTCCCCGGGTCATGTGATTTGGGATTCACCTCATTTTCCTTTCCCCGACGAGAGTTCGGGAATCTCCGGTTTCAAAGATATACTTGACACTCCCCGGGGAAACTCTTCTACTTTGTCCTAAGTTTGTCACTTGGACGTTTGTGTTGGTTTTGTTGATCGCTTCGATCAACACCAATACGCGCGGTGTGCTCCGTCGGCTCACCACACCTATTGGGAGTCCATTTGTTGACCTCATTTTTGATGAGGTCTTTTCTTCTTCTCTTTAGTACTTAGGATCTAGCCTTAGGCTTTTCCTTTGACTATCTTAGAGGATTAGAATTGGGACCCACTACTTAGAAATTCAACCCACTTCTTAACTCCTTGCAAACTCCACAAACTTGACTATAGACCCCTAATCACCTAGAGGGTTGAAATCAAATGTGGAAGTTTAAAGGATGGGTTCCTATAGGACTCTTTGGCCTTAGGACCGCCACAGGTGGCACAGTGCAGTGAAGGGCTGACTTACACACACACTACACTCATACACTACACTTCCACACACCTCCTAAAACCACACCCATACCCAACTTGACCTCCTGACTCATGTAGGTGATTCACATGGATGGTCCTTAACCCCTAAGCCCTTGGCTAAGAGGGTTGGGAACAACATAGTGAATGCCTCAAATGAGTCCCTTCATGGCTCATTGTTGACCTCATTTTTGATGAGGTCTTCTCTTCTTCCCTTTAGTACTTAGGATCTAGCCTTAGGCTCTTCCTTTGACTATCTTAGAGGACTAGAATTGGGACCCACCTTTTAGAAATTCAAACCACTTCTTAACTCCTTGCAAACTCCACAAACTTGACTGTAGACCCCTAATCACCTAGAGGTTGAAATCAAATGTGGAAGTTTAAAGGATGAGTTCCTATAGGACTCTTTGGCCTTAGGACTGCCCTGGGTGGCCTGGTCTGGTGAAGGGGCTGACTTACACACACACTACACCTATACACTACACTTTCACACACCTATACCTAACTTGACCTCCTGACTCACGTAGGTGATTCACGTGGATGGTCCTTAACCCCTAAGCCTTTGGCTAAGAGGGTTAGGAACAACATAGTGGATGCCTTAAATGAGTCCCTTCATGGCTCATGTGGGCTTGATGTGGCTTCATGGCTCAACCAAAATGATTTCATTCCACTCAAATTTACCCAATCTTCAATTTTCTAAATTTTCAATTTTTGACCCTCAGGACCCTACACCCGCCTAACCTACCCAAAGCCCTTGAAATTACCCAAATGTTTCAAAATCACCTAAATTACCCAAGATTCCCCAAAATCAATCCCAAAAATTTCCACACCACTCAAATTGATCATCCATAGCCAAAAATATCAAAAATTCCAAAAATACCTCCCAATACCCTCCAAATACCCAAAATACCCCCCTTGACCCAAAAATCCAAAAATTCAGAAAATTCCCAGAAAATTCCAGAAAATCCCAAATTTTCCCAATTTCATTTTGTCCAACTACACCATGGGCCAAATTTGTCAATTTACCCTACTTTTGTCAAAACCCCCAATTTGACCCATTTTAACCCAAAGTGAACCCAATGTCAAACCAAACCTACCCAATTGACCCAAATTCTGGTCCAATTCAATTCTAAACTTCAATTCAACATTCCCAACACCAATCTAGACTAAATCCAAGTCCAATTTGATTGACATTTGGATCCAATTTCACTTTTGGCCTTAAAGCCCAATTTGGACCCATGACCCAAACCTAACCCAAACTCACCCAATTCAACTCCAATTAACCCCAAATCTTTTCTAAATCTTCCTTAGCATCCCCACAAGCAAAACACTAACATGATTTACCCAAAATTTAGACCCAAACCCCACTCAAATTCAACCCAAAGCTAAAAGGCCTAATTTTGACCTAAACCCAAACCTAACCCAAATGAGCCCAAACCCCAAAATCAAAGCCCAACCAAAGTTAAAACCTCTTTGAAACACTCCCATAAACATTTCTCAACATTAATTTTACATCAATTTCAACCCTAGCCCAACATTGGCCCAACTTGGCCTACTTGGACCTATATTGGCCCATTCACCAAAAGAGCCCAAATTCAACCCAATTCAAACCCAAATCACCCCCAATTTGCTTCAAGTCACTCATGATACATCCATGAGCTAAACCCAACAATTATTTGGCCCAATCTATTTACAAAATTTCATCCCAAAATCCATTTTAAAATTCAAAAGCCCATTTTCCTAAACCATCTTAAAAGCCCATCTAAAACCATTTCAAAAAGCCCAAAATCCACCCTAAAGCCCACATGACATCTCCATTTGCCATCCACTTAATTAAAGCCATTACATAAGTCCTAAATTCATCATAAAATAATTCCAAATCAAGCCTCATGCCAAATCACCCCTAAATACCAAAATTTTCTTAAATCCATTTCCATGAAATTGACTTCACTTTTCCCAAGCCAAAGGTGAGCCATGAAGCCATGCATGAGCCACATGGGAGCCATGAGAGCCATGGAATCTACTTTCCACCTCACCATACCCAAGATGGCAAGAGGAGGAGGCCCTTTCCATATTCTCTTAAGAGTGATTAACCACTTCCATGACTCCACTAAACCATGCTTAGACTTAATTGTACTTGGATTGTGACTTGACCCCACTAATCAAGCTGATCCAAGTGACATTCCCTTCAGTCCAAATTGACCTTGGAGGGTGAACCTAACCTAAAACCAAGGGTTGACCCATTTAGACCCAAAACTAGCCCTTTCCCATTCCATTTTGATTCAAACCCTTTACACATGTCCATGGCCGATTGATCGCACAAACCTCTAGTCCCGACCCACTGGACACGAGGGTGACCCATGCCTCGCCGGCCGGCCGCACAGGTCGCCGAAAAACACCATGGCCGAGAGCTCACATGTGAGCCCAACTTGGAATTCTCACCTGCTGAGCTGCCCCATCCTCGGTGGCCATTGAAGCTCGTTCTTCTCTTGCCAGAGCAGTCGATCACAAGCCCTAACTCTCCACGGGAGGACCTCCACCCTTTCCTATTTAAACACCACCCCTCTCGGCCATTTGAGGTGCTTGAAACAAACCTTAAGGAAACTCTGCCAAAATTGTTCCGGACTCCTCCCCATACACGAGCACTTAATCCCACTCGAGATCCCCCTGCCATTTCTTCTCTGCGAGCTCGATTTCGAGTTGAAATGTAGGCCCAAAACCGAGGACACTTCTCCACAGTGAGCCAATCCCCAAATTGATTGGTTCTACACCTTCACCGGACCGAGGGAAGGTGTCCACCAGCAAAAGCCCCATCTCCGGAGCCACCCGGTTGCTCCAGCCTCCAAGCTTTGTGATCGGGCTTGGTCGAAATCCCACCTAGATAATTCACCGGACCGGGAGACTTCATCCGGAGCTTCCCGGGATCCAATCGAAGGTGCAACAACCCTCGGATCGAAGCCACACTTCTGCGAGCAAAGGTATGAGCTAATTCTTCATCCCAAGTTTTTGGAGATTCTCCATTTCAAATGCTTTAATTTCGATGCATGATCACCGTATAGATGTGTTCGTCTCTTCAAGACGAATCCATAGAGCATAAGAACATGAAAATCCATTGAGTATCGAGTGAGATATTAGGGATTTAGTGTGGACGGCTCTCGGGTGAGGACACTTGGGGACGATGAACGGATGCCGTCCATTCAATACACGCGCGGACGGACGGCTCAGATGGCGTCGGATCAGGAGACGGTACGAGAACCGCGGGGCCCGGGCTGCCGACTCAGATGGCGGCGTCGAATGGGAGCGCGACGCGTGTGCGTTCGGAGCTGCCGAGGTTGACGCGGCGCCGCGTGGATAAATAGAAAATTAGGGTTTTTTCTGATTTATTTAATTCCCTAAACATCAAAAATTCATAACTTTGTGTAGAAAAATCAGAAAAATAAAATAAAAATACCCTCTTGCTCAGTGAACAGAGGAGAATAATGTGGAAAAGAAATCATTTAATTTCATTAAGTATTTTATTTTTAATAATTTATTTACTCTCTGCCTATTTTTAATTCTCCATGCATGTATACAATTCACCATGGCATGAGACCATAGGGCTTTTGAAGCCTCTGAATTTGGGAACATTCCCTGAATTTTCCAAAGTCAGAGGCCATACCTATGAAGAGTTATTGATTTTTCAAATTCATGTTACTGTTTTGAGTATTTTAATTCCAATAAATAGCATGTTGTGAAATAAATTCTAGGAAAATTTGGTGATGTTCCTTATGACTAGAGGACCCTAGGAAAAATAGGTTTTGAGTTAGTTCATTTAAAACAACCCTAATTGGCTTAAACACCCAAAATGGATCTCTAATTAATTAGAGCTAACCATACATCAAATTGACTTGAAATCAATTCTCCACTGACCTTTAGGATCAGAGGAACCCACCATAAAAATTTGAGGTCAATTGAACTTGGTTAGCCCTACTAAATGGTTTGATTAAGCTACTTAGTCATTTTAAACTTTAAAAATTCATAACTTTCAAAATATCTTTCAAAAATTCACCAAATTGGTTTTGGAGTCTCTCTGATATTAGGGGAATTTAAGAAAATTAAAATTTTAATTTTCTAAAAAAGTTGATTTTTAATATTATTTTAATATTTTTAATAATTAAAAAATAATAAAAATCACAAAATAATAAAATTCACCAAAATGTCACATTTTGAATTTTAATCACTTAGGAACAAACCCCATATTTTTCTTAGGTATATTTTATGAGATATTAAATTTTAAAGCCCTAGGGTAATTTTAAAATTAAAAAAAAATGTATTTTCTAGCATTTTCACTAAAATAATTATAATAAATCATTGAAAAATCAGAAAATTGTAAAATTTGATTCTCTGATTTCCTTGATATTAGAGAGATTTTTGAAAAATATAAAATTCATTTTTCAACATTTACTTTATTTTTAAATTAATTAACACTCCAAAAATTAAAATAATTATAATAAAAATAATATAATTCAAAAAATAACCAAAATTGGTCCAAGTAGTCCTCTATTCATTAGAAATGTCCCCTAATTTTCTTAAGGACAGAAACTTTCCCTTGGTCATGTTATTAAATTTTCCTTGGAAATCTCTATTTTCTACCAAAAATAATTATATAAATAAATTAAATGCAGAAAAATCACATTTTCTCCTCTCATGTCTTTATTGACATATGAGTGAAGTCACATAAAAATTTCAAGTTCATTTGAGTTCAATTTAGTGAGTTATGAAATTATTAAGCTTAAAGGGTAAAAATGGTAATTAAAATTTTAACCCTTAATTAAAACTTTAGGTTTAATAAAAAAATTAATAAGTAAAATATTTGATCCTAATCTGATTTGGTAGAGACCCATTAAGTAATTTAAAATAATTAAACCTTAATTAAATAATTGATTAAATTTGGAAGAATAATAAAATTGGAATTATTAAAATAGGGATATTATTAGGAAGAGATTTATTCTTTAATTTAAAAATCCCTAAATTAATTATCTCATTAATATTCAATTCTTAATTAAAATGATAACTCAAATTCAAAATATTAAAAGACTTAATCATTAAACTAAAATTAAATTATTAAACTCTTTTTAAATTTCAATTAAAATTTTAAAAAAATACAATTAAATTTAAAATAAATTAAAAATTAAATTAAATTAAGTAAATTAAATTAAATTAAATTAAATTAAATTAAATTAAAATTAAAAGTTGAATTAAATTAAATTAAATTAAATTAAATTAAATTAAATAAACAAATTAAATTAAATTAAATTGAATTAAATTAAATTAAAGATTAAATTAAATTAAATTAAATTAAATAAACAAATTAAATTAAATTAAATTGAATTAAATTAAATTAAAGATTAAATTAAATTAAATTAAATTAAATAAACAAATTAAATTAAATTAAATGAATTAAATTAAATTAAATTAAATTAATAAAACCAAATTAAATTAAGTTAAACCAAATTAAAAATTAAATTAAATTGAATTAAATTAAATCAAATTAAATTAAATTAAATTAAATTAAATCAAATTAAATTAAATCAAATTAAATTAAAACTAAATCAAATCAAATTAATTTAATGTAACATCAAGTCAAACCAAATTGAATTAAATTGAATTAAATTAAATTAAAACTCAATTAAATTAAATTAAATTAAATTAAGTTGAATTAAATATAACATCACCAAAGACATAAAGAATTCAAAATAAATCTAAAGCAACTTGAACACTATTCCAAATTTAAACCCATTAATGGAAATGAAACTAAATCACAAACCATTTGAACACCAATTTACCCTCAAAAGCTTTAGTTATCATAACTCCTAAACAGAATATTAAATGAAATGTTACTTCACTTATAGGACATTCAAATATCCTAGTTCACTGAGCAAGATAACAAAACTTGAGATTCTTGGACGATTAATTCATTTGTATAATTAAATTCATTTGGACTTAAAATAATTCTAGCAATATTGAAAAGATGTTTAAGATTCTTCTTAAACACTTTCTCAATATGATAGGATGTTTATAAGAACAATTGAATTTAATTGTTCTTTGATGAAGAAAATCGTCTTCAAACAAAAACACAAGGAATCTAGACGTCATAGGAAATGACTAAGCTATAGGATTAGGAATTTGGTAGAAAACCATAACCCTTCCCTTAGCTTTACCTAGGAACTTGCTTAAATATTCTAATTGTGTTTTAAGTGCAGCTTGGGATGACGGGAAGACCCTCCAGGTACGCTTTTATTTTATTGCCATTTACTTTCTTGCAATTTACATTATTGCAATTTCATTAATCGCATCGCACTTACTTTTCTTGCATGATAAACAACTGTTGCATGAAAACCCACACCTTTAAGATAGTCCCTAAAACCGAAACCAAAACTAAGTTAAAAGTTATTGCAAGATAAAATTCACCGCCACAACATTTCAAAATATAAAACAACTCAAAATTTAATCACAAACAGAACACAAAACTACAATTACAACTAAATTAAAACGTCTCGTTGGATGATCGAGAATACCTCGGATGATGTAACCTACGTGTTGCTAACGGGATTTCCCACGGTCTAAATGAAAGTGTGGAACTCATTCAGTTGAGTTTAGCAAATTCATCTGGACTAAGTGAATCCGATAAAAATAACGATGCCGGAAGGATGGAACCGTGGGATCTTAACCGGTGTCGTTATAATCAACTTTAAGATTTGTTTTAATTAAAATACTGAAAACACTTGGAAATTAAGATTTTCTCTAAACCAAAACACTTTTCTCATCCTTTGATTTATGACTTCTAAAACTAAACCCCTGTGACAACAAGGAGCTCGGAGCATGGTGGGCAGTACGGCCATCGTCATCAGCAAAACCTGAGTCTACTTCAGCAAAACTTTCCTAGAATTAAATAACAAAGCCATAGGACTTCGAGGTAGTTTGCCTAGTGCAACATAAATCCTTAACTCTTCGTTAGGCATTTGCATTGCAAATTAAGCCCTAACCGGTCTTAGGATTCCGAGGTAGTCGTCCGGTACGACAATAAACCCTCACTTTTTCGAGGCTATTTGTTTGATTTTATCATACAAATATAAGCCCTAATTAATTAAAATTGGCAAGATCAAAACATTTAAATAAATATTAGGACTTTCCTAAACTCAAGCCAAACAATAGGAAAGTGTCGGGAAATTACCGAAGTTCACTTCGAATCTGTGATTTCTCCTTCCTTTCTTCCTTTGAATTCTCAAAACAAAAATGTTCTAAACTTGATCCATTCCCTATTGAAATTCCAAAATTCAATCCTTTGAAAACTTAAACTTTGAAATTCTTGAGAGCAGAACTACTGATTATTATCGAGAGTTTTCTTAGGTGATTCCCATCACTTAAGATGTAATTAACTATAGGGGCTTGCCCTTATAGGGAATTTTAAAGAACCCAGGTAATATAAACCCTGTTTAATGCTTTCATATTAAGCAGGGGAATTTGTCGGCTTATAAAATTGGTTCGCAGACCGAACGGATGTCACAAATCTTCTAGTTTATTTAATCGAGCCCCACCGTCAAGCAGTGTGTCTATCCTTAGGGATAGATACACGGTTTGTGGTGCGGTGCTCGTTTATATAAACTATTTGGGATGTGAGATCGGTTTAATCTTATATCTTAAAACCTTCAAATTTAAAATTATTTTCAAAGTCAAATATTACTTTTCAAAATTATTTATTTAAATTAAATTAAAAATTCGCCGACAACTTCTGTTAGGCGACCCCCTTTTCAAAATAAAACACACAACCTAAAAATATGCCGACACTCATGTGGGCTTGATATGGCTTCATAGCTCAACCAAAATGATTTCATTCCACTTACATTTACCCAATCTTCAATTTTCTAAATTTTGAAGTTTTGACCCCCGGGACCCTACACCCGCCTAGCCTACCCAAAACCCTTGAAACTGCCCAAAATTTGCAAAATCACCTAAATTACCCAAAATTCCTAAATATTATTCCCAAACATTCCCACATTACTCAAATTGATCATGCATAGCCAAAAATACCAAAAATTCCAAAAATACCTCCCAATACCCTCCAAATACCCAAAATACCCCTCTTGACCCAAAAATCCAAAAAATCATAAAATTCCCAGAAAATTCCAAAAAATCCCAAATATTCCCAATTTCATTTTGTTCAACTACACCTTGGGCTAATTTTGTCAATTTACCCCACTTTTATCAAAACCTCAATTTGACCCATTTTAACCCAAAGTGAACCCAATGTCAAACCAAGCCTACCCAATTGACCCAAATTCTTGTCCAATTCAATTCTAAACTTCAATTCAACATTCCCAACACCAATCTAGACCAAAACCAAGTCTAATTTGATTGACATTTGGATCCAATTTCACTTTTGGTTTTAAAGCCCAATTTGGACCCATGACCCAAACCTAACCCAAACTCACCCAATTCAACTCCAATTAACCCCAAATCTTTTCTAAACCTTCCTTAACATCCCTAAAAACAAAACACTAACATGATTTGCCCAACATTTAGACCCAAACCCCACTTAAATTCAACCCAAAACAAAAAAAGCCCAATTTTGACCTAAACCCAAACCTAACCCAAATAAGCCCAAACCCCAAAATCAAAGCCCAACCAAAGCCAAAACCTCTTTGAAACACTCCCATAAACATTTCCCAACATTCGTTTTACATTAATTTCAACCCTAGCCCAACATTGGCCCAAGTTAGCCCAATTTGACCTATATTGGCCCATTCACCAAAGAAGCCCAAATTCAACCCAATTCAAACCCAAATCACTCCCAATTTGCTTCAAATCACTCATGACACATCCATGAGCTAAACCCAACAATTATTTGGCCCAAACTTCTACAAAATTCCCATCCATAAATCTATTTTTAAACCAAAAGCCCACTTACATGAAACCTTCCTAAAAGCCCAAATTTCATGCTAAAGCCCATATGACAAATTCTTCTCATCATACCCTTGATTAAATCAATCCCTAAGTTTGAAAATTCATCATGAAGCCATTCAGAATTAAGCCCCATACAAATTCCCATCAAAATACCAAAATTTTTCTTAAATCCATTTCCATGAAATTGACTTAACTTTTCCCAAGCCAAAGATGAGCCATGAAGCCTTGGATGAGCCACATGGAAGCCATGAGAGCCTCTTTACATGTCACCATGCCATTTTGGGCAAAAGGAGGAGACTCTTTCCTTAATTCCTAAAGGTGATTAACCACTCCCATGATTCCACTAAACCTTGCTTAAGCTTAATTGTACTTGGATGGTGACCATTCCCCACCGATTAAGCCGACCTAAATCACTTTCTATTCAGCCTAAACCAAGCCTTGGGTGGTGCACCTAGCCCAAATGGATGGGTTGACCAATTTGAGCCAAAATGAGCCCTCTCCCATTCCATTCTAATCCAAGCCTTTTACACATGGCATTTGCCAATTGCCTACACTAAACCCCGAGCCTTGACCCACTCGAACAAGATGGTGACCGGTGCACGGCCGGCCGGCCACCGAGTCGCCGGAAAACACCACACCCGAGAGCTCACATGTGAGCCAACTTTGGAATTCCACCTTGCTGAGCTGCCCCATGCCCAATGGCCACCATGGCTGTTCTTCACATGCCCAGAGCAGCTGATCCCAACCCTTGTCCATCCCTGTGAGGCTCTCCAACCACCTCTATTTAAACCCGACCCCCTCACGGACCAAGAGGAGAGTTGCACAAACCTTGCCGAAACTCTGCCAAAATTGTTCCAAACCCTACTCCATACTTAGAGCAGTTGATCCCCAGTGTCAATTTGCCCTAATCCCCACCAACAGAATCCAATTTCTCAACTGAAATTTCACCCAAAACCAGGACACTTTGCCACAGTGAGCCAATCCTCAAATTGACTGGTCCTACACCTTCACTGGACCAAGAGGAGAAGTTTCCCACCGAAAGCCCCATCTCCGAAGCCACCCAGGTTGTTCCGGCCTCCAAGCTTTGTGATCGGGCTGTGGTCACTTTCATAGCTAGGCAATTCACCAGACCAGGAGACTTCATCTGGAGCTTGCTGGGATCCAATCGAAGGTGACACAACCCTCAGATCGAAGCCACACTTCTCTGAGCAAAGGTATGGCCTCACTCTTCCTCCCGAGCTTCTGATCATTCTCCATTTTTATTGAGTCAATTTCATGCCACATAAACCGTATGGATGTGTTCGTCTTCTCGAGATGAATCCATAGAGCATAAGAACGTTCAATTTGGTCAAGTATAGAAGACGGACGGTTCTCGGGCTAGGAGGCTTGGGGACGATGAACGGATGTCGTTCATTCCATACATGCGCGGACGGACGGCCAGGATTGCGCCGGATCAGGAGACGGAACGACACAGCGAGCCCCTGGAGCGCTGAGTCGGATGACAGCGCCGAATCAGAAGGCGACGCGTGTGCGTTCGGAGCTGCCGAGGTTGACGCGGCGCCGCGTGGATAAATAGAAAATTAGGGTATTTTCCGATTTATTTAATTTCCTAAACTTCAAAAATCCATAACTTTGTGTAGAAAAATCAGAAAAATAAAATAAAAATACCCTCTTGCTCAGCGAACAGAGGAGAATAATGTGGAAAGGAAATCATTTAATTTCATCAAGTATTTTATTTTTAATGATTTATTTCCCTTCTGCATTATTTTAATTCTCCATGCATATAGGAAATTCACCATGGCATGAGACCATAGGGCTTTTGAAGCCTCTGAATTTGGGAATATTCCCTAAATTTTCCAAAGTCAGAGGCCATCCATATGAGAAGTTATTGATTTTTCAAATTCATGTTGCTGTTTTGAGTATTTTAATTCCAATAATTAGCATGTTGTGAATTAAATTCTAGGAAAATTTGGTGATGTCTCTTATGACCAGAGGACCCTAGAAAAAATAGGTTTTGAGTTCATTCATTTAAAATAACCCTAATTGGCTTAAACACCCAAAATAGATCCCTAATTAATTAGAGTTAAGCATACATCAAATTAACTTCAAATCAATTCTCCACTGACCATTAGGATCAGAGGAGCCCACAATAAAAATTTGAGGTCAATTGGACTTGGTTAGCCCTACTAAATGGGTTGATTAAGCCATTTAATCAATTTGAATTTCAAAAATTCATAACTTTCAAAATGCTTTTCAAAAATTCACCAAATTGGTTTTGGAGCCTCTCTGATATCAGGGGAATTTAAGAAAATTAAAATTTCAATTTTCTAAAAAAGTTGATTTTTTGGTATTATTTTAATATTTTAATAATTAAAAAATAATAAAAATCACAAAAATAATAAAATCACCAAAATGTCACATTTTGAATTTTAATCACTTAGGAACAAACCCCATATTTTTCTTAGGTCTATTTAATGAGATATTAAATTTTAAAGCCCTAAGGTAATTTTAAAATTTAAAAATGTATTTTTTTTAGCATTTTAACTAAAATAATTCTAATAAATCAAAGAAAAATCAAAAAATTGTAAAAATTGATTCTCTAATTTCCTTGATATCAGAAAGATTTTTGAAAAATATAAAATTAATTTTTCAACCTTTATTTTATTTTTAAATTAATTAATACTCCAAAATTAAAATAATTATAATAAAAATAATATAATTCAAAAAATCACCAAAATTGGTCCAAGTGGTCCTCTGGTCATTAGGAATGTCCCATAATTTTCTTAAGGACAGAAACTTTCCCTTGGTCATATTATTAAATTTTCCTTGGGAATTCCTATTTTCCACCAAAAATAATTACATAAATAAATTAAATACAGAAAAATCACATTTTCTCCTCTCATGTCTTTATTGGCATATGAGTGAAGTCACATAAAAATTTCAAGTTCATTTAAGTTCAATTTAGTGAGTTATGAAATTATTAAGCTTGAAGGGCAAAGTGGTAATTAAAATTTTAACCCTTAATTAAAACTTTAGGCTTAATAAAATTAACAAGTAAAATATTTGATCTTAATCTGATTTGGATGATTGAAATTTAAATAATTAAAGGGTAGAAACCTATTAAACAATTTAAAAATAATTAAAACAAACTTTAATTAAATAATTGATTAAATTTGGAAGAATAATAAAGTTGGAATTTTTAAATAGGGATATTATCAGGAAGAGATTTGTTCTTTAATTTAAGAATCTCTAAATTAATCATCTCAATAATATTTAATTTCCAATTAAAATGATAATTTAAATTTAAATTTTAAAATATTAATGGACTTAATCATCAAAATTAAGTTAAAAGTTAAATTATTAAACTTTTCTTTAAATTTATTAAAATTAAAAATAAAATTAAATTAAAGATTAAATTAAATCAAACAAATTAAATTAATTTAAATTAAATTAAATCAATAAAATTAAATTAAATTAAATTAAATTAAATTGAATAAATTAAATTAAATTGAATTAAATTAAATTAAATTAAATTAAATTAAAACATATTAAATTAAATTAAATTAAATTAAATTAAATTAAAATAAAAAAAATAAATAAATAATCAAATTAAAATAAAATAAAATTAAAATTAAAATTAAAATTAAAATTAAAAATTAAAATTAAATTAAAATTAAAACTAAACCAAATAAAATTACATTAAAGTTAAATTAAATTGAATTAAATAACATCACCTAAGACATAAAGAATTTAAAGAAATTCAAAATGAAGTAACTTGAACACTATTCCAAATTTAAACTCATTAACTTAAATTAAATCATTTGAACACCAATTTGCCCTTGAAAGCTTTGGTTGTCATAACTCCTAAATAGAACGTTAAATGAAATGTTACTTCACCTATAGGATATTCAAATGTCCTAGTTCACTGAGCAAGATAATAATAAAACTTGAATCCTCGGACGATTACTTCACCTGATCAATTAAATTCATTTGGACTTAAAACAATCCTAGCAGTATTGAAAAGATGTTTAAGATTCTTCTTAAGCACTTTCTCAATATGATAGGATACTTATAAGAACAATTGAACTTAATTGTTCTTTGATGAAGAAAATTGTCCTCAAACTAAAACACAAGAACCTAGACATCATAGGAAATGACTAGCTATAGGATTAGGAATTTGGTAGAAAACCATAACCCTTCCCTTAGCTTTACCTAGGAACTTGCTTAAATATTCTAATTGTGTTTTAAGTGCAGCTTGGGATGACGAGAAGACCCTCCGGTACGCTTTTATTTTATTGCAATTTACCTTATTGCAATTTATTTAATCGCATCGCACTTACTTTTCTTGCATGATAAACAAGCTGTTGCATGAAAACCCACACCTCCAGGGTAGCCCCTAAAAATGAAACCAAAACTAAGTTAAAAGTCATTGCAAGATAAAATTCACCGCTACAACATTTCAAAATATAAAACAACTCAAAATTTAATCACAAACAGAACACAAAACTGCAATTACAACTAAATTAAAACGTTCTGTTGGATGATTGGGAATACCTCGGATGATGTAACCTACGTGTTGCTAACGGGATTTCCCACGGTCTAAATGAAAGTGTAGAACTCATTCAGTTGAGTTTAGCAAATTCATCTGGACTAAGTGAATCCGATAAAATAACGATGCCGGAAGGATGGAACCGTGGGATCTTAACCGGTGTTGTTATAATCAACTTTAAGATTTGTTTTAAATAAAACATAAAAAAAACACTTGGAAATTAAGATTTCTCTAAACCAAAACACCTTTCTCATCTCCTGACTTATGATTTCTAAAACTAAACCTCTGCAACAATAAGGAGCTTGGAGCACGGTGGGCAGCACGGCCATCTTCGTCAGCAAAACAACTCTACATCAGCTAAACATTCCTAGAATTAAACAACAAAGCCATAGGACTTCGAGGTAGTTTACCTTGTGCAACATAAATCCTCAACCTTTTGTTAGGCATTTGCATTGCAAATTAAGCCCTAACCGGTCTTAGGATTCCGAGGTAGTCGTCCGATACGACATAAACCCTCACATCTTCAAGGCTACTTGTATGATTTTACCATACAAATATAAGTCCTAATTAATTAAAATTCGCAAGATCAAAACATTAAATAAACATTAGGACTTTCCTAAATTCAAGCCAAACAATAGGATAGTCGGGAAATTACCGAAGATCGCTTCGAATCTGTGATTTCTCCTACCTTTCTTCCTTTGAATTCCCAAAATAAAATCTTCCAAATTTGATCCATTCCCTATTGAAATTCCAAAATTCAATCCCTTGAAAACTTAAACTTTGAAATTCTTGAGAGCAGAATTATTGATTATTATCGAGAGTTTTCTTAGGTGAATCCCGTCACCTAAGATGTAATTAACTATAGCGGCTTGCCCTTATAGGGAATTTTAAAGAACCCGAGTAATATAAACCCCGTTTAATGCTTTCATATTAAGCGAGGGAACTTGTCGGCTTATAAAATTGGTTCGCGGACCAAACGGATGTCACAAATCTTCTAGTTTATTTAATCGAGCCCCATCTTCGAGCGAGTGTGCCTATTCTTCAGGATAGATACACGGTTTGTGGTACGGTGCTCGTTTATATAAACTATTTGGGATGTGAGATCGGTTTGATTTCATATCTTAAAATTTTCAGATTTAAAAAAATTATTTTTAAAATCAAATACTACTTTTCAAATTATTTATTTAAATTAAATTAAAAATTCACCGATAATTTCTGTAGGCGACCCCTTTTCAAAATACAACACAACCCTAAAAAAATAAGGCGTACATTCACTTTGGATCACACCTCTTCGCGATTAAAACCATTTCCAAGCATTCAAATACATTGTGTCACATGTCCTATAAACCAGGAACAACTGCCAGTCTTCTAGAAGGTCCAATAATCGCTAACACTGTCAAAATAACTTCCAAAAGTCATCAAAATCTTGACAGATCCCGTATTAACCTGACACTTAGGCGCCGGATTCTGGCGCCTAGGCGCCAGACCAATAATTTTGACAATTTTGCATTTTAGCTCCATTTTTGCTCCTTTTTGCTCCTTTTTCACTTTTTTTCTTGAACATTTTTCCATCACCTATATCCAAAATCACAAAAATACCTTTCATTAAAGCATAATATCCTTAAAAATTTGTGTACAGCTTATTTTTAGGTTGTGTGTTGAATTTTGAAAAGGGGTCGCCTAACAGAAATTGTCGGTGAATATTTGATTTAAATATATATGTAGTATTTGATTTTGAAAATAATTTTAAGTTTGAAAATTTTAAGATATGAAGTCAAACTGATTTCACATCCCAAATAGTTCACATAAACGAGCACCGCACCACAAACCGTGTATCTATCCCGAAGAATAGACACACTGCTTGATAATGGGGCTCGGTTAGATAAACTAGAAAGGTTTGTGACATCCGTTAGGTCTGCGAACCAATTTTATAAGCCGACAAATTCCCCTGCTTAATATGAAAGCATTAAAGAGGGTTTATATTACCTGGGTTCTTTAAAATTCCCTATAAGGGCAAGCCCCTATAGTTAATTACATCTTAAGTGACGGGAATCACCTAAGAAAATTCTCGATAATAATCAATAATTCTGCTCTCAAGAATTTCAAAGTTTAAGTTTTCAAAGGATTGAATTTTGGAATTTCAATAGGGAATGGATCAAATTTGGAAGATTTTATTTTGGGATTCCAAAGGAAGAAAGGTAAAAGAAATTACGGATTCGAAGCGAATTTCGGTAATTTCTCGGCTATCCTATTATTTGGCTTGAATTTAAGAAGATCCTAAAATCTATTTAATGTTTTGATCTTGCCAATTTTAATGAATTAGGACTTATATTTATATGATAGAATCACATAAATAGCCTTGAAGTTATGAGGGTTCATGTCGTATCAAACGACTACCTCGGAGTCCTAAGACCGGTTAGGGCTTAATTTACATGACATGATCATGCAAATGCCTAACTAAGAGTTGAGGATTTATGTTGCACTAGGAAAACTACCTCGAAATCCTATGGCTTAGTTATTTAATTCTAAGAATGGTTTTGCTGATGTAGATTCAAGTTTTCATTGATGACGATGGCAGTGCTGCCCACTATGCTTCGAGCTCTTTGTTGTTGTAGAGGTTTAGTTTTAGAAGTCATAAATCAGGAGATGAGAAAAGTATTTTGGTTTAGAGAAAATCTTAATTTCCAAATGTATTTTTTTTATATTTTATTTAAAACAAATCTTAATGTTGATTATAACAACACCGGTTAAGATCCCACGGTTCCATCCTTCCGGCATCGTTATTTTTATCGGATTCACTTAGTCCAGATGAATTTGCTAAACTCAACTAAATGAGTTCCACACTTTCATGTAGACCGTGGGAAATCTCGTTAGCAACACGTAGGTTACATCATCCGAGGTATTCCAGATCATCCAACAAGACGTTTTAATTTAGTTGTAATTGTAGTTTTGTGTTCTGTTTGTGATTAAATTTTGAGTTGTTTTATATTTTAAAATATTGTGGCGGTGAATTTTATCTTGCAATGACTTTTTACTTAGTTTTGGTTTCAGTTTTAGGGACTATCCTAAAGGTGTGGGTTTTCATGCAACAATTTGTTTATCATGCAAGAAAAGAAATTACGATGTGATTGAATAAATTGCAATAAAGTAAATTGTAATAAAATAAAAGCGTACCTGGAGGGTCTTCCCGTCATCCCAAGCTGCACTTAAAACACAATTAGAATATTTAAGCAAGTTCCTAGGTAAAACTAAGGGAAGGGTTATGGTTTTCTACCAAATTCCTAATCCTATAGCTAGTCATTTCTTATGACGTCTAGGTCCTTGTGTTTTGGTTTGAGGACGATTTTCTTCATCGAAAGAATAATTAAGTTCGAGTTATTCTTATAAACATCCTATCATATTGAGAAAGTGTTTAAGAAGAATCTCAAACATCTTTTCAATATTGCTAGAATTGTTTTAAGTCCAAATGAATTTAATCATACAAATGAATTAATCGTCCGGGAATTCAAGTTTTGTTGTTATCTTACTCAGTGAACTAGGGCATTTGAATATCCTATAAGTGGAGTAACATTTCATTTAATGTTCTATTTAGGAGTTATGATAATAAAAGTTTTCGAGGGCAAATTGGTGTTCCAATGATTTGTGATTTAGTTTAACTTCGGTTAAAGGGTTTAAATTTGGAATAGTGTTCAAGTTGCTTTATATTTAATTTCTTTATGTCTTAGGTGATGTTATTTAATTCAATTTAATTTAACTTTAATTTAATTTAATTTAGTTTAGTTTCAATTTTGATTCAATTTAACTTGATTTTAATTTTAACTTGATTCTATTATTTAATTTAATTTAATTCAATTTAGTTTGATTTGATATGAATTAATTTAATTTAATTTAACTTGATTTAATTTAATTTAATTTAATTTCCTTTAATTTAATTTAATTTGATTTAATTTTAATTTAATTTAATTTAATTTAATTTAATTTAATATGTTTTAATTTAATTTGATTTAATTTAATTTAACATTTTTTTAATTTAATTTAGTTTAATTTAATTTAATTTACTTAATTTGTTTGATTTAATTTAATTTAATCTTTAATTTAATTTTATTTTTAATTTTAATTTAATTGAAAATTTAAAAAGAGTTTAATAATTTAACTTTTTTTTAATTTATTTTAATGATTAAGTCCTTTAACATTTTAAAACTTAAATTTGAATTATCATTTTAATTAAGAATTAAATATTATTGAGATGATTAATTTAGGGATTTTTAAATTAAAGAATAAATCTCTTCCTAATTATATCCCTATTTTAATAATTCCAATTTTATTATTCTTCCAAATTTAATCAATTATTTAATTAAGGTTTATTTTAATTATCTTCAAATTGTTTAATAGGTTTCTACCCTTTAATTATTTAAATGTCAATCATCCAAATCAGATTAAGATCAAATATTTTATTTGTTAATTTTATTAAACCTAAAGTTTTAATTAAGGGTTAAAATTTTTAATTACCATTTTGCCCTTCAAGCTTAATAATTTCATAACTCACTAAATTGAGCTTAAATGAACTTGAAATTTTTATGTGACTTCACTCATATGCCAATAAAGACATGAGAGGAGAAAATGTGATTTTTCTGTATTTAATTTATTTATGTAATTATTTTTGATGGAAAATAGTGATTTCTAAAGAAAATTTAATAATATGACCAAGGGAAAGTTTCTGTCCATAAGAAAATTATGGGACATTCCTAATGACCAGAGGACCACTTGGACCAATTTTGGTGATTTTTTAAATTATATTATTTTTATTATAATTATTTTAAGTTTTGGAGTATTAATTAATTTAAAAATAAAATAAAGGTTGAAAAATGAAATTTATATTTTTCAAAAATCTCTCTGATATCAAGGAAATTAGAGAATTAATTTTTGTAATTTTCTGTTTTTTTATTCATTATAATTATTTTAGTGAAAATTCTAGAAAATACATTTTTTTTAATTTTAAAATTACCCTAGGGCTTTAAAATTTAATATCTCATTAAATAGACCTAAGAAAAATATAGGATTTGTTCCTAAGTGATTAAAATTGAAAATGTGACATTTTGGTGAATTTTATTATTTTTGTGATTTTTATTATTTTTTAATTATTAAAATATTAAAATAATATCAAAAAATCAACTTTTTTAGAAAATTGAAATTTTAATTTTCTTAAATTCCCTTGATATCAGAGAGGCTCGAAAACCAATTTGGTGAATTTTTGAAAGGTATTTTGAAAGTTATGAATTTTTAAAGTTTAAAATGGCTAAATGGCTTAATCAACCCATTTAGTAGAGCTAACCAAGTCCAATTGACTTCAAATTTTTATGGTTAGTTCCTACGATCCTAAAGGTCGAGTGGAGAATTGATTTCAAGTCAATTTGATATATGGTTAACTCTAATTAATTAAGGAGCTATTTTGAGTGTTTAAGCCAATTAGGGTTATTTTAAATAAATTAATCCAAAACCTATTTTTCCTAGGGTCCTCTGGTCATAAGAGACATCACCAATTTTCCTAGAATTTATTTCACAACATGCTAATTATTGGAATTAAAATACTTAAAACAGCAACATGAATTTGAAAAATCAATAACTTTTAATAGGGATGGCCTCTGATTTTGGAAAATTCAGGGAATGTTCCCAAATTCAGAGGCTTCAAAAGCCCTATGGTCTCATGCCATGGTGAATTTCCTATATGCGTGGAGAATTAAAACAATGCAGAAGGAAAATAAATCATTAAAAATAAAATACTTGATGAAATTAAATCATTTCTTTTCCACATTATTCTCCTCTGTTCATTGAGCAAGAGGGTATTTTTATTTTATTTTTCTGATTTTCCTACACAAAGTTAAGCATTTTTGAAGTTTAGGGGAATTAAATAAATCAAAAATACCCTAATTTTCTATTTATCCACGCCGCGCCGCGTCAACCTCGACAGCTCTGAAAGGCCACGCGACGCGTTCTGGTTCGACGCCGCCATCTCACTCAGCGCTTCGAGGCCCCGCTGTGTCGTTCCATCTCCTGATCGGACGCGATCCTGGCCGTCCGTCCGCGCGTGTATTAAATGAACGGCATCCGTTCATCGTCCCCAAGCGTCCTCACCCGAGAGCCGTCCACACTAAATCCCTAATATCTCACTCGATACTCAATGGATTTTCGTGTTCTTATGCTCTATGGATTCGTCTTGAAGAGACGAATACATCTATACGGTGATCATGCATTGAAATTAAAGCATTTGAAATAGAGAATCTCCAGAAGCTCGGGATGAAGAATTAGCTCATACCTTTGCTCAGAGAAGTGTGGCTTCAATCTGAGGGTTGTGTCACCTTCGATTGGATCCTAGCAAGCTCTAGATGAAGTCTCCTGGTCTGGTGAATCGCCTAGGTATGATTTCGACCACAGCCGATCACAAAGCTTGGAGGCTGGAGCAACCGGGTGGCTCGGAGAGGGGGCTTTGCTTGGTGGACTCCTTCCCTTGGTCCGGTGAAGGTGTAGGACCAATCAATTTGAGGATTGATCCACTTGTGGAGAAGTGTCCTGGTTTTGGGTGGAATTTTGGCTGAGAAATTGGGCTCGTTGGTGGGGATTAGGGCAAATTGTCACCTGGGGATCAAGCTCGCTCTAAGTATGGAGAGTGTTCTGGAACAATTTTGGCAGGGTTTCAGTAAGGTCTGGTTCAGCACCTCCCATAGCCGAGAGGGGGTGGTGTTTAAATAGGAGAGGGTGGAGGGCCTCCCAGGGAGAGTTAGGGCTTGGGATCAGCTGCTCTTGGCAAGAGAAGAACAGTCTGCAATGGCCAGCTGGGGATGGGGCGGCTCGGCGGTGAGAATTCCAAGTTTGGGCTCACATGTGAGCTCTAGGCACGGTGGTTTCGGCGGCGCGTGGTGGTCGGCCGGCCGGGGTCGAGTCACCCTCGAGGTCGGGGAGGTCGGTGCTGGGGCTTAGTGCGGTCGATTGGCCATGGACATGTGTAAAGGAGTTGAATTGAAATGGAATGGGGGAGGAGCTCATTTTGGCTCCAAATGGGTCAACCCACCTTTTGGGCTTGGTTCACCTCCCCATGGCTGATTTGGGCTGAGGGAGGATCGGATGGATCGGCTAGGAAAGGGTGGAGAAGTCACCATCCATGAATATTTTGATTAATCATGGATTAAGGTGAAGCATTAAAAGGGTTAAAACCTTTTTAAGGGGGCTTAAAAGAGGCTCATCCTTTTGCCATTAATGGCTTGATCACATGTCAAACCTTCCATGGCTTCATGTGGCTTGTCCATGGCTTGCATGGCTTGTCTTTGGCTTGGGGAAAAGCTTGGTCAATTTCATGAAAATGGATTTTAGAAATTTTTGGTAATTTGATGGGAATTTGTATGAAGTTTGATTTGGAATGGTTTAATGATGATTTTGAAACTTAGGGGTGATATCAATTAAAGGTATGATGAAAAGAAATTGCCATGTGGGCTTTAGGGCCAATTTTGGGCTTTTGTATTTGGTGGAAATGGGCTTTTAAAATGGTTTAGGGAAGTGGGCTTTTGGATTTTAAAATGGATTTTAGGATGAAATTTTGGCAAAGTCTTGGGCCAAATAATTGTTGGGTTTAGCTCATAGATGTGTCATGAGTGACTTGGAGCAAATTGGGAGTGATTTGGGTTTGAATTGGGTTGAATTTGGGCTTCTTTGGTGAATGGGCCAATATAGGTCAAGTGGGATAATTTGGGCCAATGTTGGGCTAGGGTTGAAATTGATGTAAAATTAATGTTGGGAAATGTTTATGGGAGTGTTTCAAAGAGGTTTTGACTTTGGTTGGGCTTTGATTTTGGGGTTTGGGCTCATTTGGGTTAGGTTTGGGTTTAGGTCAAAATTGGGCCTTTTAGCTTTGGGTTGAATTTGAGTGGGGTTTGGGCCTAAATTTTGGGCAAATCATGTTAGTGTTTTGTTTGTGGGGATTCTAAGGAAGGTTTAGAAAAGATTTGGGGTTAATTGGAGTTGAATTGGGTGAGTTTGGGTTAGGTTTGGGTCATGGGTCCAAATTGGGCTTTAAGGCCAAAAGTGAAATTGGATCCAAATGTCAATCAAATTGGACTTTGATTTAGTCTAGATCAGTATTGGGAATGTTGAATTGAACTTTAGAATTGAATTGGACCGGAATTTGGGTCAATTGGGTAGGTTTGGTTTGACATTGGGTTCACTTAGGGTTAAAATGGGTCAAATTGGGGGTTTTGACAAACGTGGGGTAAATTGACAAAATTGGCCCATGTTGTAGTTGAACAAAATGAAATTGGGAATATTTGGGATTTTCTGAAATTTTCTGGGAATTTTTTGAATTTTTTGGATTTTTGGGTCAAGGGGGGTATTTTGGGTATTTGGAGGGTATTGGGAGGTATTCTTGGAATTTTTGATATTTTTGGGTATGGATGATCAATTTGAGTAATGTGGAAATGTTTAGGAATGGTTTTGAGGAATTTTGGGCAATTTAGGTGATTTTGCAAATTTTGGGTAATTTCAAGGGTTTTGGGTAGGCTAGGCGGGTGTAGGGTCCCGGGGGTCAAAAATTGAAAATTTGGAAAATTGAAGATTAGGTGAATGTAAGTGGAATGAAATCATTTTGGTTGAGCCATGAAGCCATATCAAGCCCACATGAGCCATGAAGGGACTCATTTGAGGCATCCACTATGTTTTTCCTAACCCTCTTAGCCAAGGGCTTAGGGGTTAAGGACCATCCATGTGAATCATCTACATGAGTCAGGAGGTCAAGTTAAGTATGGGTGTGTTTTTAGGAGGTGTGTGGAAGTGTAGTGCATAAGTATAGTGTATGTGTAAGTCAGCCCTTCACCAGTCTAGGCCACCCAGGGCAGTCCTAAGGCCAAAGAGTCCTATAAGGAACTCATCCTTTAAACCTTCACATTTTATTTCAACCCTTTAGGTGATTAGGGGTCTACAATCAAGCTTGTGGGGTTTGCAGGGAGTCAAGAGGTGGTTGGACTTCTAAAGGGTGGGTTCCACTTCTAGTTCTCTAAGATAATCAAAGGAAAAGCCTAAGGCTAGATCCTAAGTACTAAAAAGAAGAGAAGACCTCATCAAAAATGAGGTCAACAAATGGACCCCCAATAGGTGTGGTGAGCTAACCAAGCACACCGTGCGTATTGGCGTTGACCGAAGAGATCAACAAAACCAACACAGATGTCCAAGTGACAAACTTAGGACAAAGTAGAAGAGTTCCCACTGGGGAGTGTCAAGTATATCTCTGAGACTGGAGATTCCTGAACTCTCGCTAGGGAAAGGAAAAGGAGGTGAATCCCAAACCACATGACCTGGGGAATTTCAATTTAGATTTTATTTTATTTCTTTTTAAGTTTTGATGTGTGAGCTTAGATTCAAGTTTGAGTTTCAATTTAGATTGAAGTTTTGTCAAGATTAATTTGAAGGGATTTAGACTTGAAATGAAGATTGGAATTTTGTGGTTTTAGATGTAACATCTTCAACCTCAAAAGAAAATTGAATTGATTGGATTGAATCATTACAATGAGGAGAGATCTCAGAGCAATGCGGTATTGGATGTAAAATCCTTAACCTCGAGAGTTTGATCTTTGATGTACTTCATTGCGATAGGGAAAGAATCCTAAAGCAATGCGGTCTCGGATGTAAAATCCTCGACCCCAATAATTTAATTTTGATGTATTTCATTGCGATAAGGAAAGGATCCTAAAGCAATGCAGTCTCGGATGTAAAATCCTCAACCCCAAAAGTTTAATTTTGATGTATTTCATTGCGATAAGGAAAGGATCCTAAAGCGATGCGGTCTCGGATGTAAAATCCTCGACCCCAAAAGTTTGATTTTGATGTATTTCATTGCGATAGGGAAAGAATCCTAAAGCAATGCGGTCTCGGATGTAAAATCCTCAACCCCAAAAGTTTGATTTTGATGTATTTCATTGCGATAGGGAAAGAATCCTAAAGCAATGCAGTCTCGGATGTAAAATCCTCAACCCCAAAAGTTTGATTTTGACGTATTTCATTGCGATAGGGAAAGAATCCTAAAGCAATGCAGTCTCAGTTGTAAACTCCTCAACCCCAAAAGTTTGATTTTGATGTATTTCATTGCGATAGGGAAAGGATCCTAAAGCAATGCGGTCTCAGATGTAAAATCCTCAACCCTAAGAATTTGAATTTGATGTTTTTCATTGCGATAGGGAAAGAATTCTAAAGCAATGCAGTCTCGGATGTAAAATCCTCAACCCCAAAAGTTTGATTTTGATGTATTTCATTGCGATAGGGAAAGAATCCTAAAACAATGCAGTCTCGGATGTAAAATCCTCAACTCCAAAAGTTTGATTTTGATGTATTTCATTGCGATAAGGAAAGGATCCTAAAGCAATGTAGTCTCGGATGTAAAATCCTCAACCCCAAAAGTTTGATTTTGATGTATTTCATTGCGATAGGGAAAGAATCCTAAAGCAATGCAGTCTCGGATGTAAAATCCTCAACCCCAAAAGTTTTATTTTGATGTATTGGATATAATCCCTCGCCATCAGATTCGATCCGTGTCAATGGAATCAACCGCTTCCATCCCAGACAAGGGAGAGAATAGAACGGATTGGATTTCAGATTTGGAAGGTTGAGTTTGAATTTGATTGATATTGGATTTGAAATTTGGAAAGATTGAATTTGAATTTGATTGAGATTTGATTTGAGATCTGGAAGGTTGAATTTGAATTTTGATTTAAATTTGATTTGAAATTTATGTTCATTTTGTTTGTCTTTAACGGTTCGAATTTATTTTATTTATTTAATGTCCATGTGAGTTTGGTGTTCGTCATTTTTAGATTTTTGTTACAGAAAGTTTTTTTTATTCTCTTTTTTTATTTCTTTTACGTTCTTTGTTCGAAGTTCATTTAACTTTAATGGCGTTTCCCGATCAATTTACACAAAAGAGGTGAAGGCCAAAAATGTGACATGGTCACTTTCATTCCAATCATGTCGAAGATACATCATACAACTCGATCCGGAATACATCTCATACAATCCATGTAGACTCAAAACGGACTATGTATGATCTTTGTCGATCCATCCAAAGAAGCATCCGTCAAAAATCCATGTACGAATAGTGGGGTACATGGTCGATAACATCACCTTCCAAGCCATCCTTGGCAAGGATGTCGTATGGATGTACGTTGGAGATGTGATATTCTCCATGCAACTCACAGCTCGTAAGTCCGGAGGCTCTCTAGCTCCGGGTCTGGCTGGAAATGGTAAGGTGTCTTCCTGTCATCCATTCTCCCGAAAGTAACCGAGATCCGCTTCATCGGTACTCCTGGTATGCAATGCTTAGCGATATCCGCTCTGTTGCCCTTCGGTATCATGACGGAATCTACCGGTAATGGTATCTTCACCGGCCCTCGGAACTCACTCGGGCCTGCTATCCGGAGGTCGGATCCGAACATGATGTTACACTCGTTCGGGAAAGAGATCGTGCGAAAGGTCGACAAAGTCGTGGTGATCTATGTGTGGGGGTATGCAGTCACCCTGCTTGTAGATGTTAATAATGCAGCTATTGGGTATGCAATCTGCTGGCAGTACCCTCCATGTTATCAATCTTTTTACCATTCTTTTGATGACCAATGGCATTGGATCCACCTGGCCATGATGGAGTATTCCCGGTGGGTTTCCCTTCTTGTCTTCTGTGAAGTTGTAGCAGCATCCACATTGTATTGTAATTCTTCCTTTCCCTGGCATCCATCTCCTGGGTTCTGAGTAGGTGTTTTCTCTTAGGAGGCCCGCTCGGCCCATTCTTTTCAAGTCCCGGATGCAGTCCACGATTTGTTGTTGTTCCTATTCTGAGAACACGTCTGTATGTAGCTCGAGGCCTTCTAGTATATTGATCCTCCTGCCTCTGATTCTTTTGAAGTATTCAAAAGTTTTCTTTTCGACATTCTGCATTCTTTCCAGCTCGTATTCTGGAATAATCTGCAAATGACTGGGCCTGGTGACATATTGTGGGATATACGGCTTAATCCCTTCACGTTCTCCTGCATACCTCGGCTCCTCGGGGATGATGTCCTTCAGAACATCCTCCGGGGTTGCTTCTGCAACAAGGTTATGCATTACTGGTGGTTCTATCTGGTGGCGTGGTAGCCTTCTTTCTTCTGCTCTTCTTGAGATTTTCCTGGTTTCTTCTGTTATCCTAGGAGCTAGCCTCCTTTCTTCCTGTACCTGATGAACTGGTGTCCTTGAAGTGTATGTACTGGCAGTAGCAACTGCCTCGTCGCACTGGTCCGCTGCTAGTTTGGTTAACATCTTACGGATACGGCGATTCTTATTTCTTCGTTGCGTTGCTGTGAGAGTAGCTCTTCGAACTTCCTGAATCTCTGTGGGCGCGGCGCTGACAAGCCTGCCCTCTGCTGTAGCAACTACAGACTTGATTTTCTTGTCTTCTTCAGTGTTTGTCTTTCTTTTCTTGCTGCTGGATTGGTGGCTTGGGCCACCCACTTTCATCATCGTACGCCCGGGCGGTCCCTCTCGGTCAGCCGGGATCCGGTCACTTTCCTCATACTCGTAGGCTCCGCTGGTGTGAAGTCCGAGTCAATCTCGATTATCGCTCCATCTTTCACCCTCTTTTCATCGAGTGCAAGGCTTACGCCATTTCTAAAGTTCAGGACCAACCGCCCGTTCGACATTTCCCTGCGAAAAGACAAGCAAAAGGATCAGGGGCTGTACTAAGAACAAGAACATTAAGAAAAAGTTTATTAAAGACAGTTTTTTTTTTATTATTACTTCTTGTATTTTTAAATTTAACAGGAATGAAGTGGGAGAAGATCAGGAAGAGATTTTGATATGGAAGAGAAAACAAGGAAAACTTTATTATCACGATTTTATTTATTTTAGCACATTTTTTATTATTTTTAGGTTCGGATCCAGTCATAAGTAACTACTTCGCCCGTGCTTCTAGGGATGAAGAATTCATTCCTTCGAAACATCAGGTAGCGTAATACTTCTTCAAGTATCATCCGTTGATCGGAAGCATATGTCGTTCTCCTTGGCAATTCACTAGCTGGTAGGAGCCTCCTGAGTATGCGCCTCGACCACAAACGACCCTTCCCAAGTGGGTTCAAATTTTCCTCCTATCTTGCGGTGTGCAAGAATAGGTCTTTTGAGAACGAGAACTAAGTCACCAACTTTGAAGGTTCTTGGGCGGACCAGTTTGTCATGGGCTTGAACCATCTTAGCTTGGTATAATTCTAAATTCTGCTGCACTGTAAGTCTTTTCCCTTCCAGGTTTTCCAATTCTTCTAGTCGTAATTTGACATTCTCTTCTGTCGTGATTTTGTTTGCAACTCGCAATTCTGAGTGAAGGAAGCTGAACCTCTAAGGGTAACACTGCCTCGGACCCATATACCAGAGCGTAAGGTGTAGCTTGAGTAGGAGTTCTGAAGTTTGTCCGGTAGGCCCATAAGGCTTTTAATAACTTCTCGTGCCAATTTCTCTTATTGTCGTCCAAAGTTTTCTTTAAAATTTGAATGAGAGTTTTATTAAAAGCCTCAACTAGGCCGTTTGCTCTTGGGTAGTAAATTTTTGAATATCGCCAGTTGATTCTGTGCCTCCTGACAAAATTGTTGATTTGTGTGCTTCTGAATGCTGACCCATTATCTGAGATGATCCTGTGCGGCACTCCGAAACAATAAACAACTTGGTTCTTGAAAAACTGTAGCACGTGGTGTGCTTTCACTTCTCTAAGTGGAACTGCCTCTGCCCACTTGGAAAAGTAATCTGTAGCTGCAAGATTGAAGCGATGTCCTTTTGAAGATGGTGGTTCTATTGGACCGACTATATCCGTGCCCCAACATTCAAATGGCCATGACGTAATTGTCAGATGTAACACATTTGGAGGTTGGTGTAGAACCACTCCGTGTACTTGGCATTGGTGACAGCTCTTGGCGATTTTCATGCAGTCGGTCATCATCGAGGGCCAGTAGTACCCTAGTCTTTTAATTTTCATTTTCATCTTCGGACCCGACTGGTGAGCGCCACAGAGTCCTGAATGCACCTCTTTAACGATTTCACGGGCCTCGGACCCGCTTAGGCATCTTAGACACATTTGATCGAAAGACCTTCTGTACAAGGTGTTGTTTATTAATGCGTAGGACGAGTTCTTTTCTTGATCGATGGGCTAGCGACCTATCGTCCGGTAGTTTTCCTGTTTGCGGGTAGTACAGTAATGGTCGTCGCCGATCTTCGTGTTTTTACGTCACTTGTTGTAGCTGATTCTTCTTCTTTTTCGATTTATGTATTGTGTACGTGTCGAGCTGTGATAGGACTCGACGTCCGTGAATTGACACTTTTACTGACTCACCTTGCAGACAGGCAAATTCTTTTGCTAGACGGGCTAACGCATCTGCTAAAGCATTTTCTCTTCTTGGAATTTTGTAGATTGTCACATTCAGAATTTGTTCCAACAATTGTATGGCATACTGGAAGTATTGCTCGAGTCTTGGCTTTAAAATTCTGTACTGTCCGGCGATCTGTTGAATGATTAACTGCGAATCCCGGTAGATGTTGATGTCACGTTATCCCCATTTGAATAGCTAATTCCGGTCCTGTTATGAGGGCTTCGTATTACGCTTCATTGTTTGTACACGGTTACGTCAAGTGGTAGGAGTATCTTAACATCCCCCGCTCCGGTGTTATAAAGATTAATCCGATTCTGCCTTACCGGGTACTATCACTTGCGATTCTTTGTCTTTGTGTGCTTGAAGATGCTCCGTCGAAATATAATTCCCGATGTCGATCATCGGGGTCTTCGGGCTCATTATTTGTTCATACGGCGGATCGTCATTGAGAGGAGATTCTGCCGCAAAGGGTGTCTTGCGAGGAAGTCTGCTAAGACTTGTCCCTTTACGGCACGAAGAGGCACGAAAGTTATATCGAATTGCAATAATATCATTGACCATGCGGCAAGTACGCCGGAAAGTGTTGGACGAGTCATCGAGTATTGCAATGGATTAAACTTCGAGATCGGGTTGACCTTATGAGAAAGCATGTAGTGCTCGAGCTTTTGAGCGGCGAAGATCGGGGCCAAACAATGCTTTTCAATTGTGGGATACCTTATTTACGTCGGAAGTAAACGACGGCTTAAATAGTAAAGAGCATTTTCTTTACCCTCATCATTGACACAGGCTAACGGGGCTCGAGAGAGTCGTCTAAAGCCGCGGTATAAAGTATCGACGGTCTACACGAGGCCGGGGCTGCTAAGACGGGAGGTCTCATTAAATATTGTTTAATGTCCTCGAAGGCCTTCGGCATTTCTCTTCCCAAATAAATTTGGCGTCCTTTTTAACTAGTGCCGAGAAAGGCTGACACCTACCGACAAGTTTGAGATAAAGCGTCGAAGATATGCCAACTTCCCTTGAAAAGATCGTAGTTGTTTTAAGGTTTTGGGAGGCGGCATTTCTAAGATAGCTTTAATCTTTTCCGGGTCGATTTCAATTCCACGATGTCGGACAACGAATCCTAAGAATTTCCGGAGGTGACGCCGAAGGCGCATTTTAAGGGATTCATCTTAAGGTTAAATTGCCTTAATCGTTCGAAAACAATTCTCAAATCATACAAGTGGTTGTCCTTTACTTTGCTTTTGATGACCACATCGTCCACGTAGCATTCGACTTGATTGTGGATGAGATCATCAAAAATTCTTGTCATCGCTCTATGGTAGGTTGCTCCTGCGTTCTTCAGTCAGAATGGCTTCACTGTGTAGCAATATACTCCTATCGGCGTTCTGAATGCTGTAAGCTTTTCATCTTCTGGAGCCATTTTTATCTGGTTGTATCCCGAAGATCCATCCATGAATGAGAATATTTCATGCGTTGAAGCAATGTCGATCATTAATTCTGGGATCGGTAAAGGGAATTCATCTTTTGGACATGCCTTGTTTAAATCTCTGAAATCCACACAAATTCTGATCTGACCATTATTCTTTCTGACTGGTACCACATTGGCTAACCAAGTCTGGTATTGTTCTTCACAGACAAATTTAGTGTCTATTAGCTTTTTAACTTCAGCTATGACTTGTTGTTCAATTTCTAGACGCATTCTTCTGGAACCTTGTCGGTCGGGACGAAGTAGGATCCACTCCTAGCTTATGGATTGCGACCTGCGGAGCTAATCCCGGCATCTCATCGTAGCTCCAAGCAAAACAGTCTTTAAATTCCATTAATAACTTGATTATTTCTTCGAAATCTTCTTTATTGAGTAAGGAGCTAACAAAGGTAGGTCTAGGCTCTTCGCTAGTACCTAAATTAACTTCCGTTAACTCATCTATTATAGATTTAATTTCTTCTTCGAATTCTGGTGGAGCGCCTCCAATTTGTAAATCTTCAAATTCTTCTGTAGTTTCCATGCAGTTTTCATTAGACTCGCAAGTGACAACCAAGCAAAATTCGGTATCGTCAGCCGATCCTGCTGTGCCGAATCCGAGGCCATGCTTTGAATTGGGTGGACGACCGGAGTTATTCCATAATTTCTCGAAATGTTGTGATTGACCTTTTGTCCATTGTCGAGGTAAGAAACCACGCTGAATTAAATTTTGAACACGAGGAGAGTACCACTCAAAAGGTAATTCCATTAATTCTGATGAATTGATATCTTCAAATTGTACATTATTTTCAGTTTTGGAGGAAGGAGCACCACGGTAGAATTTGATTGGCTTTGCACCGCTGCTAAGTACCTCTTTGACCACCATACCCCCGATCTTATTAGAATGAATCGGGGTCAGGGTCATAGTATGTACATAGTGGTTAATCTTCTCGTACATTGATTTGTATTCTTCGTTCTTCTCATCTTCGAGAGAGATTTTGAATTTTGGCTTCTTCCGACTTATTGTCGCTGTTTCTTGCTTGATCTCTTTTTCTTCTTCAGAACTGTCTTCCCAATCAACATTGATGGTTGGCTCCTATGTCCAACTGTCCTAATGTCTCTACCACGACCTCGTCCCCGGCCTCGACCTCGGATGCGAGTTGTGGAGAAACCTTCACCATCTCGCCGTAAGGGAGTGGTGAGTGACTGTTGGACTAGAACTTCAGGTTCTTCGTTGTCCCGAACTTTCTTTGCTTCATTTGTTATGGTATCTGTTGACCTCATTTTTGATGAGGTCTTCTCTTCTTCTCTTTAGTACTTAGGATCTAGCCTTAGGCTTTTCCTTTGACTGTCTTAGAGGACTAGAATTGGGACCCACCTTTTAGAAATTCAAACCACTTCTTAACTCCCTGCAAACTCTACAAACTTGACTATAGACCCCTAATCACCTAGAGGGTTGAAATCAAATATGAAAGTTTAAATGGTGAGTCCTATAGGACTCTTTGGCCTTAGGACTGCCCTGGGTGGCCTGGTCTGGTGAAGGGGCTGACTTACACACACACTACACTTATACACTACACCTATACACTACACTTTCACACACCCATACCTAACTTGACCTCCTGACTCATGTGGGTGATTCACATGGATGGTCCTTAACCCCTAAGCCCTTGGCTAAGAGGGTTAGGAACAACATAGTGAATGCCTCAAATGAGTCCCTTCATGACTCATATGGGCTTGAAATGGCTTCATGGATCAACCAAAATGACTTCTTTCCACTTACATCCACCCAATCTTCAATTTTCCAAATTTTCAATTTTTGACCCCCGGGGCCCTACACCTACTAAACCTACCAAAAAAAACCCTTGAAACTACCCAAAATTCTCAAAAATTTCCAAATTACCCAAAATTCTCCAAAATCATTCCCAAACATTTCCACATCACTTAAATTGATCATCCATACCCAAAAATACCAAAAATTCCAAGAAAACCTCCCAATACCCTCCAAATACCCAAAATACCCCTCTTGGCCAAAAAATCCAAAAATTCAGAAAATTCCCAAAAAAATTCCAGAAAATCCCAAATATTCCCAATTTCATTTTGTCCAACTACACCATGGGCCAATGTTGTCAATTTACCCTACTTTTGTCAAAACCCCCTATTTGACTCATTTTAACCCAAAGTGAACCCAATGTCAAACCAAACCTACCCAATTGACCCCGATTTTGGTCCAATTCAATTCTAAACTTCAATTCAATATCCCCAATACCAATATAGACCAAATCCAAGTCCAATTTGATTGACATTTGGATCCAATTTCACTTTTGGCCTTAAAGCCCAATTTGGACCCATGACCCAAACCTAACCCAAACTCACCCAATTCAATTCCAATTAACCCCAAATCTTTTCTAAATCTTCCTTAACATTCCCAAAAACAAAACACTAACATGATTTGCCCAAAATTTAGACCCAAACCCCACTCAAATTCAACCCAAAGCTAAAAGGCCATATTTTGACCTAAACCCAAACCTAACCCAAATGAGCCCAAACCCCAAAATCAAAGCCCAACCAAAGTCAAAACCTCTTTGAAACACTCCCATAAACATTTCTCAACATTGGTTTTACATCAATTTCAACTCTAGCCCAACATTAGCCCAACTTGGCCCACTTGGACCTACATAGGCCCACTTACCAAATAAACCCAGATTCAAACCAATTCGACTCCAAATCACACCAAATTGACTCCAAGCCCTTCATAGAACATCCCTAAACCAATTATGACATTTATTTGACAAAGTTCTTCACAAAATCTTTACCCAAATGCCCATCCTAAAATCAAAAAGCCCATTCCCCTTAAACTTTCCTAAAAGCCCACTTCACCACATTCAAAAGCCCAAATCCAACCAAAGCCCACATGGCACTTCCCCTCATCATCCATTTAATCAAAATCACCCCTAAGTTTCAAAATCATCAATTAAACCATTCCAAATCAAGCTTCATGCAAATTTTCACCAAAATATCCAAAATTCTTAAAACCCATTTCCATGAAATTGACTCGACTTTCCCCAAGCCAAAGACAAGCCATGCGAAGCCATGGACAAGCCACATGAAGCCATGGAAGGCTTGACATGTGACCATGCCATTAATGGTAAAAGGAGGGGCCCCTTTCCTAATCTTTCATTAAGCATTTTTTACTTTAAGCATGTCACACACTAAACCGTGTTTAGCCACCTCATCATGGATAGAGACCACACCACTCACCCTTGGCTGACCCAACTGATCCTCTCAGCCCAAAATCAGGCCATGGGGAGGTGCACCCAACCCAAACCAATGGGTTGACCAAATTGAAGCCAAAATGACCCCTTCTCCATTCCATTTCAATCCAAACACTTTACACATGTCCAACTCCAATTGACTTCACCAACTTCAAGCCCTGGACTCCCTGACCCTGAAGGTGACCCATGCCTGCCGGCCAGCCCGCTCGGATCGTCGGAAAACACCATGGCCGAGACCTTGGTAGGAGCCAAACTTTGGAATTCCACCTTGCTGAGCTGCCCCATGCCCGATGGCCACCATGGCTGTTCTTCCCATGACCGGAGCGGCTGATCCCGACCCTTGGCCATCCACGGGAGGCTCTCCGGCCACCTCTATTTAAGCCCGAGCCCCCTCACGGCCATGAGAGGAGAGTTGCACAAACCTTGCCAAAACTCCGCCAAAATTGTTCCAAACCCTTCTCCACCCTTAGAGCGAGTTGATCCCCGGTGTCGATTTGCCCGAATCCCCAGCTGATAAAATCCGATTTCCCAGCCGAAATTCCACCCAAAACCGGGACACTTCTCCACGGTGAGCCAATTCCCAAATTGATTGGTTCTACACCTTCACCGGACCGAGGGAAGGTGTCCACCGAGCAAAAGCCCCATCTCCGAGCCACCCGGTTGCTCCGGCCTCCAAGCTTTGTGATCGGGCTTGGTCGAAATCACTTCTAGACAATTCACCGGACCGGGAGACTTCATGCGGAGCTTGCTAGGATCCAATCGAAGGTGCAACAACTCTCGGATCGAAGCCACACTTCTCCGAGCAAAGGTATGAGCTGATTCTTCATCCCGAGCTTCTGGAGATTCTCCATTTCAAATGCCTTAATTTCAATGCATGATAACCATATAGATGTGTTCGTCTCTTCAAGACGAATCCATAGAGCATAAGAACATGAAAATCCATTGAGTATCGAGTGAGATCTTAGGGATTTAGTGTGGACGGCTCTCGGGTGAGGACGCTCGGGGACGATGAACGGATGCCGTCCATTCAATACACGCGCGGACGGACGGCTCAGATGGCATCGGACCAGGAGACGGTACGAGAACCGCGGGGCCCGGAGCGCTGAGTCAGATGGCGGCGTCGAATGGGAGCGCGACACGTGGCGTTTCGGAGATGCCGAGGATGAGTTGGCGCCGCGTGGATAAATAGAAAATTAGGGTATTTTTTGATTTATTTAATTCCCTAAACTTCAAGAATTCATAACTCTGTGTAGAAAAATCAGAAAAATAAAATAAAAATACCCTCTTGCTCGGTGAACGGAGGAGAATAATGTGGAAAAGAAATCATTTAATTTCATCAAGTATTTTATTTTTTATAATTTATTTACTCTCTGCATACTTTTAATTCTCCATGCATGTATACAATTCACCATGGCATGAGACCATAGGGCTTTTGAAGCCTCCGAATTTGGGAACATTCCCTGAATTTTCCAAAGTCGAGGCCATCCTATGAAGAGTTATTGATTTTTCAAGTTCATGTTACTTGTTTTGAGTATTTTAATTCAAATAAATAGCATATTGTGAAATAAATTCTAGGAAAATTTGAGGATGTTTCTTATGACCAGAGGACCCTAGGAAAAATAGGTTTTGAGTTAGTTCATTTAAAACAACCCTAATTGGCTTAAAAACCCAAAATAGGTCTCTAATTAATTAGAGTTAACCATGCATCAAATTGACTTGAAATCAATTCTCCACTGACCTTTAGGATCAGAGGAATCCACCATAAAAGTTTGAGGTCAATTGGACTTGGTTAGCCCCACTAATTGGGTTGATTAAGCCACTTAGTCATTTTAAACTTTAAAAATTCATAACTTTTAAAATACCTTTCAAAAATTCACCAAATTGGTTTTGGAGCCTCTCTGATATCAGGGGAACCTAAGAAAATTAAAATTTCAATTTTCTAAAAAAGTTGATTTTTAATAATATTTTAATATTTTTAATAATTAAAAAATAATAAAAATCACAAAAATAATAAAATTCACCAAAATGTCACATTTTGAATTTTAATCACTTAGGAACAAACCCCACATTTTTCTTAGGTCTATTTAGTGAGATATTAAATTTTAAAGCTTTAAGGTAATTTTAAAATTAAAAAAATGTATTTTCTAGCATTTTCACTAAAATAATTATAATAAATCATAGAAAAATCAGAAAATTGCAAAATTTGCTTCTCTGATTTCCTTGATATCAGAGAGATTTTTGAAAAATATAAAATTCATTTTTCAACATTTATTTTATTTTTAAATTAATTAACACTCCAAAATTAAAAATAATTATAATAAAAATAATATAATTCAAAAAATCACCAAAATTTGTCCAAGTGGTCCTCTGGTCATTAGGAATCACCAAACTTTCCCTTGGTCATGTTATTAAATTTTCCTTGAAAATCTCTATTTTCTACCAAAAATAATTATATAAATAAATTAAATACAGAAAAATCACATTTTCTCCTCTCATGTCTTTATTGACATATGAGTAAAGTTACATAAAAAATTTCAAGTTCATTTGAATTCAATTTAGTGAGTTATGAAATTATTAAGCTTAAAGGGTAAAGTGGTAATTAAAATTTTTTTTAACCCTTAATTAAAACTTTAGGTTTAATAAAACATTAACAAGTAAAATATTTGATCCTAATCTGATTTGGATGATTGAAATTTAAATAATTAAAGGGTAGAAACCCATTAAGCAATTTTAAAATGATTAAACTTTAATTAAATAATGGATTAAATTTGGAAGAATAATAAAATTGGAATTATTAAAATAGGGATATTATTAGGAAGAGATTTATTTTTTAATTTAAAAATCCCTAAATTAATTATCTCATTAATATTCAATTCTTAATTAAAATGATAACTCAAATTTAAAATATTAAAAGACTTAATCATTAAACTAAAATTAAATTATTAAACTCTTTTAAAAATTTCAATTTAAAAAATAAAATTAAATTCAAATTAAATTAAATTAAATAAATTAAATTAAATTAAATTAAATTAAATTAAGATTAAAAATTAAATTAAATTAAAGATTAAATTAAATTGAATTAAACAAATTAAATTAAATTAAATTAAATTAAATCAAATTAAATTAAATTAAATTAAATCAAATCAAATTAAATTAAATTAAATAATTAAATTAAATTAAATTAAATTAAATCAAATTAAATTAAATTAAATCAAATTAAATTAAAACTAAATCAAATCAAATTAATTAATGTAACATCAAATCAAATTAAATTGAATTAAATTGAATTAAATTAAATTAAAACTCAATTAAATTAAATTAAATTAAATTAAATATAACATCACCTAAAACAGAAAGAAATTAAATATAAAGCAACTTGAACACTATTCCAAATTTAAACCCATTAATTGAAATTAAACTAAATCACAAACCATCTGAACACCAATTTGCCCTCAAATGCTTTAGTCATCATAACTCCTAAATAGAACATTAAATGAAATGTTACTTCACTTATAGGATATTCAAATGTCCTAGTTCACTGAGCAAGTTAACAAAACTTGAATTCCCGGACGATTAATTCATTTGTATAATTAAATTCATTTGGACTTAAAACAATCCTAGAAAATATTGAAAAGATGTTTAAGATTTGTCTTAAGCACTTCCTCGATATGATAGGATGTTCATAAGAACAATTGAACTTAATTATTCTTTGATGAAGAAAATCGTCCTCAAACCAAAACACAAAGACCTAGACGTCATAGGAAATGACTAGCTATAGGATTAGGAATTTGGTAGAAAACCATAACCCTTACCTAGGAACTTGCTTAAATATTCTAATTGTGTTTTAAGTGCAGCTTGGGATGACGGGAAGACCCTCCAGGTACGCTTTTATTTTATTGCAATCTACTTTCTTGCAATTTACCTTCTTGCAATTTATTTAACTGAATTGCACTTACTTTTCTTGCATGATGAACAACTGTTGCATGAAAACTCACACCTTTAGGATAGCCCCTAAAACTGAAACCAAAACTAAGTTAAAAGTCATTGCAAGATAAAATTCACCGCCACAACATTTCAAAATATAAAACAACTCAAAATTTAATCACAAAACAGAACACAAAACTACAATTACAACTAAATTAAAACGTCCTGTTGGATGATCGGGAATACCTCGGATGATGTAACCTACGTGTTGCTAACGGGATTTCCCACGGTCTAAATGAAAGTGTGGAACTCATTCGAGTTGAGTTTAGCAAATTCATCCGGACTAAGTGAATCCGATAAAAATAATGATGCCGGAAGGATGGAACCAGTGGGATCTTAACCGGTGTCGTTATAATCAACTTTAAGATTTGTTTTAAATAAAACATAAAAAACACCTAGAAATTAAGATTTTCTCTAAACCAAAACACTTTTCTCATCCCCTGATTAATGACTTCTAAAACTAAACCTCTGCAACAACATGGAGCTCGGAGCATGGTGGGCAGCACGGCCATCGTCATCAGCAAAACCTGAGTCTACTTCAGCAAAACTTTCCTAGAATTAAATAATCAAGCCATAGGATTTCGAGGTAGCTTGCCTAGTGCGACATAAATCCTCAACCTCTTCGTTAGGCACTTGCATTGCAAATTAAGCCCTAACCGGTCTTAGGATTCCGAGGTAGTCATTCGGGTACGACATAAACCCTCACATCTTCAAGGCTATTTGTATGATCCTATCATATAAATATAAGCCCTAATTAATTAAAATTGGCAAGATCAAAACATTTAAATAAATATTAGGACTTTTCTAAACTCAAGCCAAACAATAGGATAGTCGGGAAATTACCGAAGTTCGCTTCGAATCTGTGATTTCTCCTACTTTTCTTCCTTTGGATTCCCAAAACAAAATGTTCCAAATTTGATCCATTCCCGATTGAAATTCCAAATTTCAATCCATTGAAAAACTTAAACTTTGAAATCCTTGAGAGCGAGAATTATTGATTATTATCGAGAGTTTTCTTAGGTGATTCCCATCACTTAAGATGTAATTAACTATAGGGGCTTGCCCTTATAGGGAATTTTAAAGAACCCAGGTAATATAAACCTTGTTTAATGTTTTCATATTAAGCAGGGGAATTTTGTCGGCTTATAAAATTGGTTCGCAGACCAAACGGATGTCACAAATCTTCTATTTATTTAATCGAGCCCCACCGTCAAGCAGTGTGCCTATCCTTAGCGATAGATACACGGTTTGTGGTGCGGTGCTCGTTTATATAAACTATTTGGGATGTGAGATCGGTTTAATCTCATATCTTAAAACCTTCAAATTTAAAATTATTTTCAAAATCAAATACTACTTTTCAAATTATTTATTTTAATTAAATTAAAAATTCGCCGACAACTACGTTAGGCGACCCCCTTTCAAAATAAAACACACAACCTAAAAATATGCCGACAGATTTACAGCGACTCCGTAGGAAAATTCCTCTCTCCATTATAATCGGATAATTACGCTTTCAAAAATCGGTAGTATATCATTGTCCTTAATGGGTCAAACTACCCTTCTTTCCGTTGGAATACTATGTTCATTTCTATCTTGAATAAGTATAGCCAACATTCTCTCGGATTTAGGAGCCACTTGTTTAGACACCCTTAAACGAGAGAGGTTCCGAGATCCTTTACCTCATTCCCGAGGTGGGGTGGACCCCCGATAGGTGTTAGTTTAGGAGTAATCCTTCGAGTCGAGAAGTCTTGCTTAAGACTTTCTTTTCCTTTCCAACTCTGAATCGGATTCCTCACCTTCTCTACACCTTTGAACATTCCGTTCTAAATAAACAAACCCTCTAATAAGTGACTCTTTTAACAAATGATTCCCTCTTATAAATACATGAACAAGAATGAGTTCGGACTCTTTTCAATTCCTTTCTTTTCGTTCTAAAGAAAAGAAGCATAGCTTGGGATCGGCAACCGGAATCTACCCTGCGAAATGGAAGCCCCGAAGCTGATTTTCTCCTTCACCAATGGACTGGACTTCGCTGTCTATAAGGATGAGCTGCCCGACAATGGGATCATCCGGTTTGGACAAGGATTTGAAAACACGAATGTCAAAGTCACCGACATCTCCCTCTTTGCACTGACGAACAAGGTATCTGAAGCTGAGGAACCACTGCTTGAATTCAACCTTAGGTCGACCCATGAGTTTCCTCCCCTGCAAAGGGTCCCGACTAGGAGGAGTACTGCCGTCCGCAGGAGAACTGTTCTCACTACCCCCACTGGTCTAGTTGTTTCCGCACCTACCCCGACTTCGCCAAATCAAAGGGGAAAGAAATCCGGAACTATGGTAAACCTGTTACCGTGGAGGGTACGGATCTTCTCGTAAGACCTTCGTTTTCGAAATCGGGTCCGGTTCAAAGATTCCATCAGCGACAAGGACCCGAAGAAGAAACGAAGTAGAAGGATCGCCGGAGAAGCCGGAGCTGCCGAGATTGCTTTCTGGAGGAAATTCCGAAGCTGCTGAATATACACCACTTCGCCGAATATACACCGCTGCCGACTACATACCACTTTTGGGAGGAAGCGGGTTCCATCCCCTCTCCACCGCGAGAGGATGAGGAGAATGTTCGCAAGATTACTGCCACATTACCTCAGCCCGCATACTACAACGATAGCCGTAAGAAAAGAACTAGAACTACGCCGTTTGCTCTACTGTAAACTTTGGTAGAAAAGTTAGCAAGGAAGGAAAACTGCCCCGTATCGGAGATTCTACGAAGGATAGGGCGGGTGCCAGTCAAATCCCGTCTTGAGCCCCGAGCGAGCCCGCCATCATGACGGAAAAGCCGAGCAAGAGAATGAAGGCTAGCCCGCCCGTCGTAGTCTCGGGATTACAGATTAGGGAGGATACCACCTTCCGGCATTTGGCCGACGGACCATCCGGTCCTAGACCTTCTGCTGCTAGAAGGATGGTATGGCGTCCCACTACCTGGGCGATTAAGATTGAAACGACGGCTCGAGAAAGAAAGTCTCGCCGGGAGGCCGGAATGCGAAGAAAGTGCTACCGCGATAAAGGGAACTCGTGAAAAAGGGACCGGCGGCTATCGCATGACAACCGCAAAGATACACAGAAAGCCCCGCTAGAAGATGCCATGGAAAAGTTGAGAACCGATATCCGACGGTTGGCAAAAGAAAGAGAAGAAAAGTTCGGAGATGAGATCGATTCATCGAAGTTCATGGACGACGAATATGCAGAAATCAATATGGTTGAGACACGAGCTTCATCAGCTTCGCAAGGTGCTCCTGCAGCCGCGAGAAGAGAGGAGCCGAGCCGATGAGAAGACGGCTTCGGGAGAAAGACGACACGATCGCTCGAATGGCGAAAAGGATGGAAGAGATGGCCGTAGCTGCGGCCACTCTCCGGAGTCAAGTACAACCACATAGAGAGACACCCCCGAGAGGTCATTCACATTGTAGACGGAGGAAAGGAGATTACATCGCGTCGATGGGGATGATTAGCTAAAAAGGATACGGCACAAAGTATGATCCCCGAAAAGGATATCAAGAACTTGGTAGAACGGCGGAGTGCGAGAAGCCTTAGCACAATCGAAGAACGGAACATCCATTCGGACGGGTAGACCTTACCCGGAAGAATTCGACGCCGTCCAATACCCGAAAGGCTTCGTACCACCTCTCGTTCAAGACCTTCGACGGAACCGGGAACCCCGACGGCATGTTGCACACTTTCGTGCCGGTTGTTGCAATGCCGGAGGGAGCGATGCACTACTCTTCCGACGGTTCGTCGGCGATCCGTCGAGAATCGCTTTCGGCCGGTATGCGGGATTACCCAATGGTTCGGTGAAGACATTCTCGGAGCTAGAGAACCTCTTCATCAAGCGATTCGCCGGAGCTCAGCACCACATCACTATATGTGATTTAGTGGTAGAGAAACAAAGGCCGAATGAAACTTTGGTGGATTACATACTTCGATGGAGGAACTTAAGCATGAAGTGTGAACCACAACTGCAAGAACAACATGCAGTCGGCATCTTGCTTAAAAGCATTCACGGCCCGATAGCACTTCTCCTCAAAGGATTCACTATTAAGACTTTCGAGAAGTTGTTAAGCAAGGCCGGAAGCTTGCAAGAAGAGGCGAAGCAATTGAGTTTTGCCGACAAGACGGACAAGCAGAAGCCGGTGAAGACCTTCGAAAAGAAATCCGGGATCATTGCGGCGAGTTGATAAAGGCAAGCAACCGATGCAAATACCACCGAAACGGCCGCGAGCAACCACAACGGAATTACCGGCAACCCCGGTCCAACTATCGGTCGTCTCCACGGTATGAACAACCGTCTCGTCCGCAACGTACATTAAGGGAGCTTCTGAGCAGAGAATATCCGTTCAAAAATGAAGCAGTACCGAAAATGTTCCGTAGCCTAATGAAGACTCCAGATTTCCAGCTGCCAGAACCTAAAAGACCAGATTAAGTCAACAAGAAAGGTGATCCCAACTTTTGCCCCTACCACCAGATGCTTGGGCACAAGATAGAAGATTGCATTACCTTTAAAAGTTGGCTCAACGACAACCTTCGGAAAGGGAATATAACAATCCCGAAGGAGTACATGAAGGAACCCCAGAAAGGAGGTTCGTCAATGTTATCTCAGCGATCCCGTCATTCCGATAGATCCCTATGCAGCCGACGATGGATGGACTACCGCTCGGACGAGGTCTTCGAAGAAGATTTTAGACGACATCCGAACCGCCTCGGTGCGAGCCTCGATTCGAGTTCGAGACCTGTTAAGCCGGTACTATCACTTGAGATAGAAGAACTACCTCGACAGGAGACGATTGAAGAGAAGAAGAAAATTGACGAAGAAGAGGGGACCGAGACTCCTAAGGCTAGACTAGGGGCTGCTTATCCTAGGTTAGTTGTTTCCGATTCGGGGGAGAAATCCCTCGAACCTTCGATTTTGTATGATTATCCGCTCACTTCGGTGGGATCATATAATGATAAGGGTGATGGCGTTGGCTACGTTTTGACTGTTTCTAACGATTACGTAACTAGCGACAATCCGGACATCGACTTCGATACCAACAACAATTCTCAAATCATATACGATCTCGACGAGCAAAATAACGAAGAAGGCAGCCATCAAGGAGGCTACTAGAGTTCAACAAGCAATGGATCTATCTGTGAGTTTCGAGGAGCTCCAGTTATGATAGAGTTAGAGCCTTCAGATTCTGAAGATAATCCGGAAGAGCCTGTCATTCCGATTCAGGAGGAGACACCGACAAGTTCAACACTAGATTCAGAAGAAATTATAGAAGTCAACTTGAGAAGTGGAAAAGTTCTACCTCCAAGAGTGGGTCCAAAAGACCAAGGAAAGCAGGTGGTTGTTCAAGAAGAACCAACCCCAGCAGAAGAAATACCCATTCGAGAAGAAGCCGAGACGCATGAGAACAAAGTGGACTACACCGTGTTAGCCCATCTTTGGAAACTACCGGCCAAACTGAGCGTTTACGATGCTCTCATCTTATCAAAGGAGATGAGAGAAGCTCTGATCAAGGCCTTACTTGATCCAGAAATTTGCTTAGCTCAAATGGCCGGAGATTCCTTAGATGAGGTTTGCTCGTTAAAGGAACGACGAGGCGTTACCTTCACGGACAATGACCTACTACTTGGGATAGCAGATCACAACCGACCGTTGTACATTTCGGTTACAATTGGGAAGTTTACGCTCTCCAGAGTATTGGTGGATCCAGGAGCATCAATCAATATAATGAGTCTTCGAACACTAGCATACTTGGAAATTGATGCTCGCGAGCTCGAAGCAGACAAAATGTTATTAAGAGGATTCAACCAAGAAAGGAGAAAGAGCCCTCGGCTCAATAACGCTATCGATGAAGACCGGTGACTTAGCAAAGACAACCACAAAATTTCACATAATCGATTCGAAACGCCGTTCAACGCTCTACTCGGGCCGACCATGGATACATGAAAACGGAGTTGGTACCATCATCTCTGCATCGGTGCATCAAATACTACGATGGAGGGGAACGAGTGCATCAAAGGCGACTTACAACCATTCTCCGTACATGAGATTGGAATCCATGAAGATGCGGCTTATTATGCACCGCCAAAGAAAACAATCTTCTCCGGAGATACCGTAACAAATGAAGCAAAGAAAGTTCGGGACAACGAAGAACTCGAAATTCTAGTCCAACGATCACTCACCACTCCCTTCCGGCGAGATGGTGAAGGTTTCTCCACAACTCGCATCCAAGGTCGAGGCCGGGGACGAGGCCGTGGTAGAGACGTTAGGACGAGTTGGACGAGAGGAAACTAGCCATCAATGTTGATTGGGAAGATAGTTCGAAGAAGAAAAAGAAATCAAACAAGAAGCAGCGACAATAAGTCAGAAGAAGCCGCAATTCAAGATCTCTCTCGAAGATGAGAAGAACGAAGAATATAAATCAATGTACGAGAAGATTAACCACTATGTACATACTATGACCCTGACCCCGATCCATTCTAATAAGATCGAGGGTATGGTGGTCAAAGAGGTACGTAACGACGGTGCAAAGCCAATCAAACTCTACCGTGGTGCTTCTTCCTCCAAAGCCGAAAATCATGTACAATTCGAAGATGTCACTTCATCAGAATTAATGGAATTACCTTTTGAGTGGTACTCTCCCTGTGTTCATAATTTAATTCAACGTGGTTCCTTACCTCGACAATGGACAAAAGGCCAATCACAACATTTTGAAAAATTATGGAATAATTTCGGTCGTCCACCCAATTCAAAGCATGGTCTCGGATTCGGCACGGTAGGGTCGGTTGACGATGCTGAATTTTGCTTGGTTGTCACTTGCGAATCCAATGAAAGCGCATGGAAACTACGAGACGAACTCGAAGATTTACAAATTGGAGACGCTCCACCGAATTCGAAGAAGAAATTAAATCCACGATAGATGAGTTAACGGAAGTTAACTTAGGTACTAACGAAGAGCCTAGACCTACCTTTGTTAGCTCCTTACTCAACAAAGAAGACTCCGAAGAAATAATCAAATTATTAATGGAATTTAAGAACTGTTTTGCTTGGAACTACGATGAAATGCCGGGATTGGCTCCGGAGGTTGCAGTTCATAAGCTAGGAGTGGATCCTACTGCATTCCGATCGGACGAGGTCCCGGAAGAATGCGTCTAGAAATCGAACAACAAGTCATAGCCGAAGTTAAAAAGCTAATAGACGCTAAATTTGTCCGTGAAGAACAATACCCGACTTGGTTAGCCAATGTGGTGCCGGTCGAAAGAAGAATGGTCGGATCGGAATACGTGTGGACTTCGGAGATTTAAATAAGGCATGTCCAAAGGATGAATTCCCTCTACCGATCCCGGAATTAATGATCGACATTGCTTCAACACATGAAATATTCTCGTTCATGGATGGATCTTCGGGATACAACCGGATAAAAATGGCTCCGGAAGATGAAAAGCTTACGGTATTCGAACGCCGATCGGAGTATTTTGCTTACACGATAATGCCATTCGGATCGAAGAACGCATGAGCGACCTACCGAAGAGCAATGACAAGAATTTTTGATGATCTCATCCACAATCAAGTCGAATGCTACGTGGACGATGTGGTCATCAAAAGCAAAGTAAAGGAAAACCACCTGTATGATTTGAGAATTATTTTCGAATGATTAAGACAATTTAACCTTAAGATGAATCCCTTAAAATGCGCCTTCGACGTCATCTCCGGGAAATTCTTAGGATTCGTTGTCCGACATCGTGGAATTGAAATCGACCCGGAGAAGATTAAAGCTATCTTAGAAATGCTGCCTCCCAAAACCTTAAAACAACTACGATCTTTTCGAGGGAAGCCGGCATATCTTCGACGCTTTATCTCAAACTCCGTCGGGTAGGTGTCGGCCTTTCTCGACACTAGTTAAAAAGGATGCCAAATTTATTTGGAAAGAAAAATGCCGAGAAGGCCTTCGAGGACATTAAACAATATTTAATGACACCTCCTGTCTTAGCGGCCCCGGTCTCGGGTAGACCGTCGATACTTTACACCGCGGCTCTAGACAACTCTCTCGGAGCCTTGTTAGCCCGGGTCAATGATGAGGGTAAAGAAAATGCTCTTTACTACTTAAGCCGTCGTTTACTTCCGACGAAAGTAAGGTATCCCGCAATTGAAAAGCATTGTTTGGCCTCGATCTTCGCCGCTCAAAAGCTCGGGCACTACATGCTTTCTCATAAGGTCAACCCGATCTCGAAGTTTAATCCATTGCAATACTCGATGACTCGTCCAACACTTTCCGGCAGACTTGCCGGATGGTCGATGATATTATTGCAATTCGATATAACTTTCGTGCCTCCGCGTGCCGTAAAGGGACAAGTCTTAGCGGACTTCCTCGCAGACACACCCTTTGCCGGCAGAATCTCCTCTCGATGACGATTTGCCGGATGAACAAATAATGAACCTAGAAGACCTTGATGATCGACGTTGGGAATTATATTTCGACGGAGCATCTTCGAGCACACAAAGATGAAGAATCGCAAGTGATAGTGCCCGGTAAGGCGAGAATCAAGCTAATCTTTATAACACCGGAGCGGGGGATGTTAAGATACTCCTACCACTTGACGAACCGTGTACAAACAACGAAGCAGAATACGAAGCCCTCATAACGGGACTGGAATTAACTATTCAAATGGGGATAACAGACATCAACATCTACGGGGATTCGCAGTTAATCATTCAACAGATCGCCGGACAATACAGAATTTTAAAGCCAAGACTCGAGCAATACTTCCAGTACGCCATACAGTTGTTGGAACAGATTCCAAATGTAACGATCTACAAAATTCCCAGAAAAGAAAATGCTTTAGCAGATGCTTTAGCCCGTCTCGCAAAAGAATTTGCTTGTTTACAAGATGAATCAGAGGAAGTGTCAGTTCACGGACGTCGGGTCCTATCACGGCTCGACATAGACACAATACACAAATCGAAAAAGAAAAAGAATCGGTGGCGACGGTGACGGAAAACACGGAAGATTGGCGACGACCATTGATGGATTACACGCAAACGAGAAAGCTACCAGACGATAGGTCGCTAGCCCATCAGATCAAGAAAAGAACTCTATCTTACGCATTAATAAACAACACATTGTACAGAATGTCTTTTGACCAAATGTGGCTAAGGTGCCTAAGCGGGTCCGAGGCCCGTGAAATTGTTAAGGAGGTGCATTCAGGACTCTGTGGCGCTCACCAGTCGGGTCCGAAGATGAAAATGAAAATTAAAAGATTAGGATACTACCGGCCCTCGATGATGACCGATCGCATGAAAATCGCCAAGAGCTGTCATCAATGCCAAGTGCACGGAGTGGTTCTACACCAACCTCCAAATGTGCTACATCCGACAATTGCGTCGTGGCCATTTGAATGTTGGGGTACAGATATAGTGGGTCCGATAGAGCCACCATCTTCAAAAGGACATCGCTTCATTCTTGCGGCTACGGATTACTTTTCCGAGTGGGCGAGGCGGTTCCACTTAGAGAAGTGAAAGCACACCACGTGCTACGGTTTTCAAGAACCAAGTTGTCTACCGTTTCGGAGTGCCGCGCAGGATTATCTCGGATAATGGGTCAGCATTTAGAAGCACGCAAATCAACAATTTTGTCAGGAGACACGGAATCGACTGGCGATACTCAACAATTTACTACCCAAGAGCAAACGGCCTCGCTGAGGCTTTTAATAAAACTCTCGTTCAAATCTTAAAGAAAACCTTGGACGATAATAAGAGAAATTGGCACGAGAAATTGTTAGAAGCCTTATGGGCCTACCGGACAACCTTCGAACTCCTACTCGAAGCTACACCTTACGCTCCGGTGTATGGGGCCGAGGCAGAGTTACCTTTAGAGATTCGGCTTCCTTCACTCGAATTGCGAGTTGCAAACAAGATCACGACGAAGAGAACGCCAAATTACGACTCGAAGAATTAGAAAGCTTGGAAGGGAAAAGACTTGCAGCGCAACAGAATTTAGAACTATACCAAGCTAAGATGGTTCAAGCCCATGACAAGCTGGTCCGCCCAAGAACCTTCAAAGTTGGTGACTTAGTTCTCGTTCTCAAGAGACCTATTCTTGCACACCGCAAGATAGGAGGAAAATTTGAACCCACTTGGGAAGGACCGTTTGTGGTTGAAGCAGTATACTCAAGAGGTTCCTACCAGCTAGTGAATTACCAGGGAGAACGACATATGCTTCCGATCAATGGACGATACTTGAAAAAGTATTACTTTACCTGATGTTTCGAAGGAATGAATTCTTCACCCCTAAGAAACACGGACGAAGTAATTACTTATGATTGGGTGAGAACCCAAAAATAATAAAATGTGTTAAAATAAATAAGATCGTGATAATAAAGTTTTCCTTGTTTTCTTTTCCAAATCAAAATCTCTTTCCTGATCTTATCCCGCTTCATTCCTGTTAAATTTTAAAATATAAGAGAAATAAAAAAATCTGTCTTTAATAAACATTTTCTTAATGTTCTTGTTCTTAGTACAGCCCCTGATCCTTTTCCTTGTCTTTTCGCAGGGAAATGTTGAACGGGCGGTTGGTCCTGAACTTTAAGAATGGCGTAAGCCTTGCACTCAATGAAAAGAGGGTGAAAGATGGAGCGATAATCGAGATCGACTCGGATTTCGCACCGGCGAGCCTACGATACGAGGAAAGTGACCGGGTCCCAGGTTGACCGAGAAGAACTGCCGGGCGGACGGTGATGAAAGTGGGTGGCCCAAGCCACCAATCCAACAACAAGAAAAGAAAGGTAAATGCGAAGAAGACAAGAAAATGAAATCCGTAGTCGCTACGGCGAGAGGGCGAGCTTGTCGCGCCGCGCCCACGGAGATTCATGAAGTTCGAAGGGCTACTCTCACGGCCACGCAACGAAGAAATAAGAATCGCCGTATCCGTAAGATGTTAACAAAACTAGGCTGCGAACCGGCGCGCGAGACGATTGCTAATGCCGGTACATACACTTCGAGGACACCGGTTCACCGGGAACTCGAAGAAAGGAGGCCGGCTCCTAGGATAACGAAAAGAACCGTGGAAATCTTCGGAAGATCGAAGAAAGAAGGCTACCACGCCACCGGATAGAACCACCAATAATGCATGACCTTGTTGCAGAAGCAACCCCGGGGGATGTCCCGACAGGCATCATCCCTGAGGAGCCGAGGTATGCAGGAGAATGTGAAGGGATTGAACCATATATCCCACAATATGTCACAAGGCCTCGCCATCTGCAGATCTTTCCGGAATACGAGCTGGAGAGAATGCAAAATGTTGAAAAGAAAACCTTTGAATACTTCGAGAGAATTAAAGGAAGAAGAATCAACATACTAGAGGGCCTCGAGCTACATACCGACGTATTCTCAGAATATGAACAACGACAAATCGTGGATTGTATCCGGGATTTGAAAAGAATGGGCCGAGCGAGCCGCCTAAGGAGAACACATACTCGGAACCCCGGAGATGGATGCCGTGGAAGGGAAGAATCACAATACAATGCGGATGCTTGCTACAACTTCTGCTGAAGACAGGAAGGGAAACCCACCGGAATACTCCGTCATGGGCAAGTAGATCCGATGCCATTAGTCATCAAGAGAATGGTAAAAAGATTGATAACATGGAGGGTATCGCCAGCAGATTGCATACCCAATAGCTGCATTATCAACATCTACAAACGGGGTGATCGCATACCCCCACATAATGATCACCACGACTTCGTCGGACCTCTCGCACGCGTCTCTTTCCCGAACGAGTGTGACATCATGTTCGGATCCGACCTCCGGATAGCAGGCCCGGGTGAGTTCCGAGGGCCGATAAAGCTACCTTTACCGGTAGGTTCCGTCATGATGCCGAAGGGCAACGGAGCGAGATATCGCTAAGCATTGCATACCGGGAGTGCCGATGAAGCGGATCTCGGTTACTTTCGGGAGAATGGACGACGACAAGACACCTTACCATTTCCAGCCGGACCCGGAGCTAGAGAACCTCCGGCCTTATGAGTCGTGAGTTACATGGGAGATATCACACCTCCAACGTACATCCAGCTCGGCATCCTTGCCAAGGATGGCTTGGAAGGTGATGTTATTAACCATGTACCCCACTATTCAGACATGGATTTTTGACAGATGCTTCTTTTGATGGATCGCCAAAGATCATACATAGTCCGTTTTGAGTCTACATGGATTGTATGAAATGTATTCCAGATCGAGTTGTATGATGTATCTTCAATATGATTGGAATGAAAGTGACCATGTCACATTTTTGGCCTTCACCTTTTTTGTACAAATTGATTGGGAAACGCCATTAAAGTTAAATGAACTTCGAACAAAGAACAGAAAAGAAATAAAAAAGGGATAAAAGAAAACTTTCTTTAAAAATCTAAAAATGACGAACACCAAATTCACATGAACATTAAATAAACGATAAAATAAAATTTGAATCATTAAAAGATAAACGAAATCAACATAAATGTTAAATCAAATCACAAATCAAATTCTCAATCAAATTCCAAATCCACTCTCGATCAAATTTCAAATTTGATCTTCCCAAATCTCAAATCAAATTCTCAATCAAATTCCAAATCCACTCTCGATCAAATTTCAAATTTGATCTTCCCAAATCTCAAATCAAATCTCAACCAAATTCAAACTTTTGGGTCGAGGATTTTACATCCGAGACTGCACTGCTTTAGGATTCTTCCCTATTGCACTGAAATACATCAAATTCAACCTTTTGGGTCAAGGATTTTATATCCGAGACTGCACTGCTTTAGGATTTTTCCCTATTGCACTGAAATACATCAAATTCAACCTTTTGGGTCGAGGATTTTTACATCCAAGACTCGCACTCGCTTTAGGATTCTTCCCTATTGCACTCGAAATACATCAAATTCAAACTTTTGGGTCGAGGATTTTTACATCCAAGACTGCATCGCTTTAGGATTCTTCCTTATTGCACTTCGAAATACATCAAATTCAAACTTTTGGGTCAAGGATTTTACATCCGAGATCGCACTCGCTTTAGGATTCTTTCCTACGGCACCGAAATACATCAAATTCAAACTTTTGGGTCAAGGATTTTACATCCGAGACTGCATTGCTTTAGGATTCTTCCCTATTGCACTGAAATACATCAAATTCAAACTTTTGGGTCAAGGATTTTACATCCGAGACTGCACTGCTTTAGGATTCTTCCCTATTGCACTGAAATACATCAAATTCAACCTTTTGGGTCGAGGATTTTACATCCAAGACTGCACTGCTTTAGGATTCTTTTCCTATTGCACTGAAATACATCAAATTCAAACTTTTGGGTCGAGGATTTTTTTACATCCAAGACTGCTCTGCTTTAGGATTCTTCCCTATTACACTGAAATACATCAAATTCAAATTTTTGGGTCGAGGATTTTACATCCAAGACTGCACTGCTTTAGGATTCTTTCCTACGGCACTGAAATACATCAAATTCAACCTTTTGGGTCGAGGATTTTATATCCAAGACCGCACCTGCTTTAGGATTCTTTCCTACGGCACCGAAATACATCGAGTTCAACCTTTTGGGTCGAGGATTTTATATCCAAGATCGCATTGCTTTAGGATTCTTTCCTACAGCAATGAAATACATCAAAATCAAACTCTTGAGGTTAAGGATTTTACATCCAATACCGCATTGCTCTGAGATCTCTCCTCATTGCAATGATTCAATCCAATCAATTCAATTTTCTTTCTAGGTTGAAGATGTTACATCTAAAACCTCAGAATTCCAATTTTCATTTCAAATCAAATCCCTCAAATTAATTTTGACAAACTTCAATCTAAATTGAAACTCCAAACTAAAATCTAAACTCACACATCAAAACTTAAATTGAAACAAAATAAAATCTAAATCGAAATTCCCCTAGGTCATGTGATTTGGGATTCACCTCCTTTTCCTTTCCCCAACGAGAGTTCAGGAATCTCCGGTTTCAGAGATATACTTGCTACTCCCCAGTGAAAACTCCTCTATTTCGTCCTAAGTTTGTCACTTGGATGTTTGTGTTGGTTTTGTTGATCGCTTCGGTCAACACCAATACGCGCGGTGTGCTCCGTCGGCTCACCACACCTATTGGGGGTCCATTTGTTGACCTCATTTTTGATGAGGTCTTCTCTTCTTCTCTTTAGTACTTAGGATCTAGCCTTAGGCTTTTCCTTTGACTCGTCTTAGAGGACTAGAATTGGGACCCACCTTTTAGAAATTCAAATCACTTCTTAACTCCCCGCAAACTCTACAAACTTGACTATAGACCCCTAATCACCTAGAGGGTTGAAATCGAATATGGAAGTTTAAATGGTGAGTTCCTATAGGACTCTTTGGCCTTAGGATCGCTCACAGGTGGCCTGGTGCAGTGAAGGGGCCGACTTACACACACACTACACTTATACACTACACCTATACACTACACTTTCACACACCCATACCTAACTTGACCTCCTAACTCATGTGGGTGATTCACATGGATGGTCCTTAACCCCTAAGCCCTTGGCTAAGAGGGTTAGGATCAACATAGTGAATGCCTCAAATGAGTCCCTTCATGACTCATATGGGCTTGACATGGCTTCATGGCTCAACCAAAATGACTTCTCTCCACTTACATCCACCCAATCTTCAATTTTCCAAATTTTCAATTTTTGACCCCCGGGGCCCTACACCTACTAAACCTACCAAAAAAACCCTTGAAACTACCCAAAATTCTCAAAAATTTCCAAATTACCCAAAATTCTCCAAAATCATTCCCAAACATTTCCACATCACTTAAATTGATCATCCATACCCAAAAATACCAAAAATTCCAAGAAAACCTCCCAATACCCTCCAAATACCCAAAATACCCCTCTTGGCCAAAAAATCCAAAAATTCAGAAAATTCCCAGAAAATTCCAAAAAATCCCAAATATTCCCAATTTCATTTTTTCCAACTACACCATGGGCCAATTTTGTCAATTTACCCTACTTTTGTCAAAACCCCCAATTTGACTCATTTTAACCCAAAGTGAACCCAATGTCAAACCAAACCTACCCAATTGACCCCAATTTTGGTCCAATTCAATTCCAAACTTCAATTCAATATCCCCAATAGCAATATAGACCAAATCTAAGTCCAATTTGATTGACATTTGGATCCAATCTCACTTTTGGCCTTAAAGCTTAATTTGGACCCATGACCCAAACCTAACCCAAACTCACCCAATTCAATTCCAATTAACCCCAAATCTTTTCTAAATCTTCCTTAACATTCCCAAAAACAAAACACTAACATGATTTGCCCAAAATTTAGACCCAAACCCCACTCAAATTCAACCCAAAGCTAAAAGGCCCTATTTTGACCTAAACCCAAACCTAACCCAAATGAGCCCAAACCCCAAAATCAAAGCCCAACCAAAGTCAAAACCTCTTTGAAACACTCCCATAAACATTTCTCAACATTGGTTTTACATCAATTTCAACTCTAGCCCAACATTAGCCCAACTTGGCCCACTTGGACCTACATAGGCCCACTTACCAAATAAACCCAAATTCAAACCAATTCAACTCCAAATCACACCAAATTGACTCCAAGCCCTTCATAGAACATCCCTAAACCAATTATGACATTTATTTGACAAAGTTCTTCACAAAATCTTTACCCAAATGCCCATCCTAAAATCAAAAAGCCCATTCCCCTTAAACTTTCCTAAAAGCCCACTTCACCACATTCAAAAGCCCAAATCCATCCAAAGCCCACATGGCACTTCCCCTCATCATCCATTTAATCAAAATCACCCCTAAGTTTCAAAATCATCAATTAAACCATTCCAAATCAAGCTTCATGCAAATTTTCACCAAAATATCCAAAATTCTTAAAACCCATTTCCATGAAATTGACTCAACTTTCCCAAGCCAAAGACAAGCCATGCAAGCCATGGACAAGCCACATGAAGCCATGGAAGGCTTGACATGTGACCATGCCATTAATGGTAAAAGGAGGGGCCCCTTTCCTAATCTTTCATTAAGCATTTTTTACTTTAAGCATGTCACACATTAAACCATGTTTAGCCACCTCATCATGGATAGAGACCACACCACTCTCCCTTGGTCGACCCAACTGATCCTCTCAGCCCAAAATCAGGCCATGGGGAGGGGCACCCAACCCAAACCAATGGGTTGACCAAATTAAAGCCAAAATGACCCCTTGTCCATTCCATTTCAATCCAAACACTTTACACATGTCCAACTCCAATTGACTTCACCAACTTCAAGCCCTGGACTCCCTGACCCTGAAGGTGACCCATGCCTGCCGGCCAGCCGCCTGGGTCGCCGGAAAACACCATGGCCGAGACCTTGGGAGGAGCCAAGCTTTGGAATTCCACCTTCGTCGAGCCGCCCCATGCCCAATGGCCACCATGGTTGTTCTTCCCATGACCGAGCACGGCTGATCCCAACCCTCGGCCATCCCCGAGAGGCTCTCCAGGCCACCTCTATTTAAGCCCGACCCCTCATGGCCATGAGAGGAGAGTTGCACAAACCTTGCCAAAACTGCGTCAAAATTGTTCCAAACCCTTCTCCACCCTTAGAGCGGTTGATCCCAGGTGTCGATTTGCCCTAATCCCCACCGATAAAATCCGATTTCCCAACCGAAATTCCACCCAAAACCGGGACACTTCTCCACAGTGAGCCAATTCCCAAATTGATTGGTTCTACACCTTCACCGGACCAAGGGAAGGTGTCCACCAGCAAAAGCCCCATCTCCGAGGCCACCCAGCTTGCTCCGGCCTCCAAGCTTTGTGATCGGGCTTGGTCGAAATCACATCTGAGACAATTCACTGGACCAGGAGACTTCATCGCGGAGCTTGCTAGGATCCAATCGAAGGTGCAACAACTCTCGGATCGAAGCCACACTTCTGCGAGCAAGGTATGAGTCGATTCTTCATCCCGAGCTTCGGAGATTCTCCATTTCAAATGCCTTAATTTCAATGCATGATAACCATATAGATGTGTTCGTCTCTTCAAGACGAATCCATAGAGCATAAGAACATGAAAATCCATTGAGTATCGAGTGAGATCTTAGGGATTTAGTGTGGACGGCTCTCGGGTGAGGACTCTCGGGGACGATGAACGGATGCCGTCCATTCAATACACGCGCGGACGGACGGCTCAGATGGCGTCGGACCAGGAGACGGTACGAGAACCGCGGGGCCCGGAGCGCTGAGTCACATGGCGGCGTTGAATGGGAGCGCGACACGCGGCGTTTCGGAGATGCCGAGGATGAGTTGGCGCCGCGTGGATAAATAGAAAATTAGGGTATTTTTTGATTTATTTAATTCCCTAAACTTCAAAAATTCATAACTCTGTGTAGAAAAATCGGAAAAATAAAATAAAAATACCCTCTTGCTCGAGTGAACAGAGGAGAATAATGTGGAAAAGAAATCATTTAATTTCATCGAAGTATTTTATTTTTTATAATTTATTTACTCTTTGCTTACTTTTAATTCTCCATGCATGTATACAATTCACCATGGCATGAGACCATAGGGCTTTTGAAGCCTCTAAATTTGGGAACATTCCCTGAATTTTTCAATGTCAGAGGCCATCCCTATGAAGAGTTATTGATTTTTCAAGTTCATGTTACTGTTTTGAGTATTTTAATTCCAATAAATAGCATATTGTGAAATAAATTCTAGGAAAATTTGAGGATGTTTCTTATGACCAGAGGACCCTAGGAAAAATAGGTTTTGAGTTAGTTCATTTAAAACAACCCTAATTGGCTTAAACACCCAAAATAGGTCTCTAATTAATTAGAGTTAACCATGCATCAAATTGACTTGAAATCAATTCTCCACTGACCTTTAGGATTAGAGGAATCCACCATAAAAGTTTGAGGTCAATTGGACTTGGTTAGCCCCACTAATTGGGTTGATTAAGCCAGCTTAGTCATTTTAAACTTTAAAAATTCATAACTTTTAAAATACCTTTCAAAAATTCACCAAATTGGTTTTGGAGCCTCTCTGATATCAGGGGAACCTAAGAAAATTAAAATTTCAATTTTCAAAAAAAGTTGATTTTTAATAATATTTTAATATTTTTAATAATTAAAAAATAATAAAAATCACAAAAATAATAAAATTCACCAAAATGTCACATTTTAAATTTTAATCACTAAGGAACAAACCCCACATTTTTCTTAGGTCTATTTAGTGAGATATTAAATTTTAAAGCTTTAAGGTAATTTTAAAATTAAAAAATGTATTTTCTAGCATTTTCACTAAAATAATTATAATAAATCATAGAAAAATCAGAAAATTGCAAAATTTGCTTCTCTGATTTCCTTGATATTAGAGAGATTTTTGAAAAATATAAAATTAATTTTTCAACATTTATTTTATTTTTAAATTAATTAACACTCCAAAACTTAAAATAATTATAATAAAAATAATATAATTCAAAAAATCACCAAAATTGGTCCAAGTGGTCCTCTGGTCATTAGGAATGTCCCCTAATTTTCTTAAGGATAGAAACTTTCCCTTGGTCATGTTATTAAATTTTCCTTGAAAATCTCTATTTTCTACCAAAAATAATTATATAAATAAATTAAATACAGAAAAATCACATTTTCTCCTCTCATGTCTTTATTGACATATGAGTGAAGTTACATAAAAAATTTTAAGTTCATTTGAATTCAATTTAGTGAGTTATGAAATTATTAAGCTTAAAGGGTAAAGTGGTAATTAAAATTTTTTTTAACCCTTAATTAAAACTTTAAGTTTAATAAAACATTAACAAGTAAAATATTTGATCCTAATCTGATTTGGATGATTGAAATTTAAATAATTAAAGGGTAGAAACCCATTAAGCAATTTTAAAATTATTAAACTTTAATTAAATAATGGATTAAATTTGGAAGAATAATAAAATTGGAATTATTAAAATAGGGATATTATTAGGAAGAGATTTATTCTTTAATTTAAAAATCCCTAAATTAATTATCTCATTAATATTCAATTCTTAATTAAAATGATAACTCAAATTTAAAATATTAAAAGACTTAATCATTAAACTAAAATTAAATTATTAAAGTCTTTTAAAAATTTCAATTAAAATTAAAAAATAAAATTAAATTCAAATTAAATTAAATTAAATTAATTAAATTAAATTAAATTAAATTAAATTAATATTAAAAATTAAATTAAATTAAAGATTAAATTAAATTGAATTAAACAAATTAAATTAAATTAAATTAAATTAAATCAAATTAAATTAAATTAAATAATTAAATTAAATTAAATTAAATTAAATCAAATTAAATTAAATTAAATAATAAATTAAATTAAATTAAATTAAATCAAATTAAATTAAATTAAATCAAATTAAATTAAAACTAAATCAAATCAAATTAATTAATGTAACATCAAATCAAATTAAATTGAATTAAATTGAATTAAATTAAATTAAAACTCAATTAAATTAAATTAAATTAAATTAAATATAACATCACCTAAAATAGAAAGAAATTAAATATAAAGCAACTTGAACACTATTCCAAATTTAAACCCATTAATTGAAATTAAACTAAATCACAAACCATCTCGAACACCAATTTACCCTCAAATGCTTTAGTCATCATAACTCCTAAATAGAACATTAAATGAAATGTTACTTCACTCATAGGATATTCAAATTTCCTAGTTCACTCGAAGCAAGTTAACAAAACTTGAATTCTGGACGATTAATTCATTTGTATAATTAAATTCATTTGGACTTAAAACAATCCTAGAAAATATTGAAAAGATGTTTAAGATTTGTCTTAAGCACTTCCTCGATATGATAGGATGTTCATAAGAACAATTAAACTTAATTATTCTTTGATGAAGAAAATCGTCCTCAAACCAAAACACAAAGACCTAGACGTCATATGAAATGACTAGCTATAGGATTAGGAATTTGGTATAAAACCATAACCCTTACCTTAGATTTACCTAGGAACTTGCTTAAATATTCTAATTGTGTTTTAAGTGCAGCTTGGGATGACGGGAAGACCCTCCAGGTACGCTTTTATTTTATTACAATCTACTTTCTTGCAATTTACCTTCTTGCAATTTATTTAACTGAATTGCACTTACTTTTCTTGCATGATGAACAACTGTTGCATGAAAACTCACACCTTTAGGATAGCCCTTAAAACTGAAACCAAAACTAAGTTAAAAGTCATTGCAAGATAAAATTCACCGCCACAACATTTCAAAATATAAAACAACTCAAAATTTAATCACAAACGTAACACAAAACTACAATTACAACTAAATTAAAACGTCCCGTTGGATGATCGGGAATACCTCGGATGATGTAACCTACGTGTTGCTAACGGGATTTCCCACGGTCTAAATGAAAGTGTGGAACTCATTCGGTTGAGTTTAGCAAATTCATCCGGACTAAGTGAATCCGATAAAAATAATGATGCCGGAAGGATGGAACCGTGGGATCTTAACCGGTGTCGTTATAATCAACTTTAAGATTTGTTTTAAATAAAACATAAAAAACTCCTGGAAAGTAAGATTTTCTCTAAACCGAAACACTTTTCTCATCCCCTGATTTATGACTTCTAAAACTAAACCTCTGCAACAACAAGGAGCTCGGAGCATGGTGGGCAGCACGGCCATCGTCATCAGCAAAACCCGAGTCTACTTCGGCAAAACTTTCCTAGAATTAAATAATCAAGCCATAGGATTTCGAGGTAGCTTGCCTAGTGCGACATAAATCCTCAACCTCTTCGTTAGGCACTTGCATTGCAAATTAAGCCCTAACCGGTCTTAGGATTCTGAGGTAGTCGTTCGGGTACGACATAAACCCTCACATCTTCGAGGCTATTTGTATGATCCTATCATATAAATATAAGCCCTAATTAATTAAAATTGGCAAGATCAAAACATTTAAATAAATATTAGGACTTTCCTAAACTCAAGCCAAACAATAGGATAGTCGGGAAATTACCGAAGTTCGCTTCGAATCTGTGATTTCTCCTACTTTTCTTCCTTTGGATTCCCAAAACAAAATGTTCCAAATTTGATCCATTCCCTATTGAAATTCCAAATTTCAATCCATTGAAAAACTTAAAATTTGAAATCCTTGAGAGCGAATTATTGATTATTATCGAGAGTTTTCTTAGGTGATTCCCATCACTTAAGATGTAATTAACTATAGGGGCTTGCCCTTATAGGGAATTTTAAAGAACCTGATGTAATATAAACCCTGTTTAATGTTTTCATTTTAAGCGGGGAATTTTGTCGGCTTATAAAATTGGTTCGCGGACCAAACGGATGTCACAAATCTTCTAGTTTATTTAATCGAGCCCCACCGTCGAGCGGTGTGTCTATCCTTAGGGATAGATACACGGTTTGTGGTGCGGTGCTCGTTTATATAAACTATTTGGGATGTGAGATCGGTTTAATCTCATATCTTAAAACCTTCAAATTTAAAATTATTTTCAAAATCAAATACTACTTTTCAAATTATTTATTTTAATTAAATTAAAAATTCGCCGACAGCTTCTGTTAGGCGACCCCCTTTTCAAAATAAAACACACAACCTAAAAATATGCCGATAGTATCTCTGGAGAAGATTGTTTTCTTCGGTGGTGCATCATAAGCTGCGTCTTCATGAATTCCAATTTCATGTACGAAGAATGGTTGTAAGTCACCTTTGATGCACTGTTCCCCTCCATCGTAGTATTTGATGCACTGATGCAGAGATGATGGTACCATCCTGTTTTCATGTATCCATGGTCGGCCCAGTGGAGCGTTGAACAACTTTTTTGAATCAATTATGTGAAATTTCACCGTCGTCTTTGCTAAGTCACCGGTCTTCATTAGTAGTGTTATCGATCCGAGAGCTCTTTCTCCTTTCTGGTTGAATCCTCTTAATAATATTTAGTCGGCCTCGAGCTCGCGAGCATCAATTTGCAAGTATGCTAGTGTTCGAAGACTCATTATATTGATTGATGCTCCTGGATCCACCAATACTCTGGAGAGTGTAAACTTCTCAATTGTAACTGAAATGTACAACGGTCGGTTATGGTCTGCTGACCCAAGTAATAGGTCATTGTCCGTGAAGGTAACACCTCGCTGTTCCTTTAACGAACAAACCTCATCTAAGGAATCTCCGGCCATTTGAGCTAAGCGAATTTACGGATCAAGTAAGGCCTTGATCGAGCTTCTCTCATCTCCTTTGATAAGATGAGAGCGTCGTAGATGCTCGGTTTGGCCGGTAGTTTCTAAGATGGGCTAGCACGTTGTAGTCCACTTTATTTCCATGTGTCTCGATTTCTTCCCGAATGGGTATTTCTTCTGCCGGGGTTGGTTCTTCCTAAACAACCACTTGCTTTCCTTTGTCCTTTGGACCCATTCTCGGAGGTAGAACTCTTCCACTTCTTAAGTTAACTTCTGTAATTTCTTCTGAATCTAGTGTTGAGTTTGCTGGTGTTTCTTCCTGAATCGGAATGACAGGTTCTTCTTGATTAGCTTCAGAGTCTGAAGGCTCTAACTCTATTGTGACTGGAGCTCCTCGAAACTCGCAGATAGATTCGTTGCTTGTTGAACTCTCGTAACCTCCTTGATGGATGTCTTCTTTGTCATCGTGATCGTCGAGCTTGTGTATGATTTGAGAATTGTCATTGGTATCGAAATCGATGTCCGGATTGTCGCTAGTTACGTAATTGTTAGAAACAGTCAAAACGTAGCCAACGCCATCACCCTTATCATTATAAGATCCCACCGGAGTGAGAAAATAATCATACAGAGTCAGAGGTTCGAGGGATTTCTCCCCCGAATCGGAAACAACTATCCTAGGATAAGCAGCCCCTAGTCTAGCCTTAGGAGCCTCGGTCCTCTCTTCTTCGTCGATTTTCTTCTTCTCTTCAATCGTCTCCTGTTGAGGAGGTTCTTCTATCACAAGTGATAGTGCCGACTTGACAGGTTTTGAACTCTGAATTGAAGCTAGCACCGAGGCGGTTTGGATGCCGTCTAAAATCTTTTTTGAAGACCTCGTGCAAGCGGTAGTCCACCCATCATCAGTTGTATAGGGATCTATCGGAACGATGAGATCAGTCGAGACAACATTAACGGAACCTCCTTTCTGGGGTTCCTTCATGTACTCCTTCGAGATTTTTATATTCCCTTTCCGAAGGTTATCATTGAGCCAACTATTGAAGGTAATGCAATGTTCTATCTTGTGCCCAAGCATCCGGTGGTAAGGGCAAAAGTTGGGATCACCTTTCTTGTTAACTTCTTCTGGTCTCTTAGGCTCAGCTGGAAATCTGGAGTCTTCATCAGACTACGGAACATTTTTGGCACTGCCTCATTTTTGAATGGATATTCCCTGCTCAGAAGCTCCCTTAATGTACGTTGCGGACGAGGCGGTTGTTCATATTGTGGAGATGACTGATAGCTGGGTCGAGGTTGTTGATAATTTTGTTGAGGTTGCTGCGGCCGTTCGGACGATATTTGTATCGGTTGCTTACCTTTGTCGACTGCTGCAATGATCCCAGATTTCTTTTCAAAAGTCTTCACAGGCTTTTGCTTGTCTGTCTTGTCGGCGAAACTTAATTGCTTCGCCTCCTCTTGCAGGCTTCCGGCCTTGCTTAACAACTTCTCGAAAGTCTTAATGGTAAATCCCTTGAGGAGAAGTGCTATCGGGACATGAATGCTTTTAAGTAATATGCCGACTGCATGCTGTTCTTGTTATTGTGGTTCACACTTCATACTTAGATTTCTCCATCGAAGTATGTAATCCACCAAAGTTTCGTTCGGCTTTTGCTTCTCTACCACTAAATCACCTATAGTGATGTGGTGCTGAGCTCCGGCGAATCGCTTGATGAAGAGGTTTTCTAGTTCTGAGAACGTCTTCACTGAACCATTCGGTAATTCTGCATACCAATCAAAGGCGATCCCTGACAGGCTGCTGACGAATTGTCGGAAGAGTAATGCATCGCTCCCGCCGGCATTGCAACAACTGGCACGAAAGTGTGCAACATGCTATCGGGGGTTCCCGGTTCCATCAAAGGTCTTGAACAGAGGTGGTACGAAGCCTTTTGGGTATTGGACTACGTTGAATTCTTCCGGGTAAGGTCTACCCGTCCGAATGGATGTCCCGCTCTTTGATTGCGCTAAGGCTTCTCGCACCTGCTATTCCACCAAGCTCTTGATATCTTTTTACGGAATCATACTTTGTGTTGTATCTTTCTTTAGCTGATCATCCCCGTTGACGAATGTAATCTCCTTTCCTCCATCTACAATGTGAATGACCTCTGGGGGTGTCTCTCTTTGGGGTTGCACTTGACTCTGGAGAGTGGCTAGGGCTACAACCATCTCTTCCATTCTCTTCGCCATTTGGGCGATCGTATCGTCTTTCTCTTGAAGTTGTCTTCTCATCACTTCCGGCTCCTCTCTTCTGCGTGCTGCAGGAGCACCTTGTGAAGCCGACGAAGCTCGTGTTTCGACCATGTTGATTTCTCGCATACTCATCGTCCATGAATTCCGATGAATCAATCTCGTCTCTGAATTTCTCTTCTCTTTCTTTTGCTAGTCGTCGAATATCAGTCCTCAACTTTTCCATAGCGTCCTCTAGCGGTCTTTTCTGTGCATCCTCGCAGTTGTCGTGTGATAGCTGTCGTGTTCCCTTCTCATGAGTCCCCTTTACTGTAGTAGCACTTTCTTCGGATTCAAGTCTCCTGACGAGACTTTCCTTCTCAGGTTGTTGTTTCAATCTTAATTGTCCAGTAGTAGGACGCCATACCATCCTTCTAGCAGCAGAAGGTCTAGAACCAGATGGTTTGTCAGCCAAATGCTGGAAGATGGTATCCTCCCTAATCTGTAATCCTGAAACAACGACAGGTGGACTAGCCTTCATCCTTTTATTTGGCTTTTCTGTAACGATGGCAGGTTCTACTCGCGGCCCAAGACAGGATTTGACTGGCACCCGCCCTATCCTTCTTAAAATCTCGGATACAGGTCATTTCTCTTTCTTTGCTAAATTCTCAATCACAGTCTGTAATCGAGCAAATGGTGTAATCCTAGCCCTTTTCTTTCTGCTGTCGCTGTAGTATGCGGGTCGAGGTAATGTAGAAAAAATCCTGCGGACATTTTCCTCGTCAGCTGTGGTGGAAAGGGGATGGAATCTACTTCCTTTCAAAAGGGGTGTATCTTCAGGCATTGGTATGTATTCAGGTAGTGGTGTGTACTCAGGGATTTCTTCTAAGAAAGCGACTTCAGCAGCTCTGGCCTTCCTGGCAATCTTCCTACTTCTGTTCCTTCTTTGGGTCCGTGTTAGTGATGGAATTCTCGAGCCGGACCCGATTTCAAAAACAAAAGGTCTCACAGGAAGGTCCGTACCCTCCATGGTAACGGGTTCACCATAGTTCCGGATTTCCTTCCCCTTTAATTTGGCGAGCCGGGGTAGGTGCAGAGACAACTAGACCAGTGGGGGTAGCAACAACAGTCCTTCTGTGGACAGCAGTACTCCTCTCAGTTGGAATCTTTTGCAGGGGAGGAAACTCTTGAGTTGACTTAAGGTTGAACTCGATCAAAGGTCTCTCAGTTTCAGATACTTTGTTTGTTAGCGCGAAAAGGATAACGTCGGTGATCTCGAATCCTTGTCCAAACCGGATGATCCCTTTGTCGGGCAGCTCATCCTTGTAAACAGCGAAGTCCAGTCCATTGGTGAAGGAGAAAATCAGCTTTGGGGCCTTCATTTCTGCAGGGCAGATCCTGATTGTCAGTCCCAAGTTATGCTTCTTCACATTAGGATGAAAAGAAAGGAATCGAAAAGAGTCCGAACACATTCTTGTTCATGTATTTATAAGAAGGAGTTATTTGTTAAAAGAATCATTCATTAAAGGGTTTGTTTATTTATAACGAAATGTTCAAAGGTGTAGAGAAGGTAAAGAATCTGATTCAGAGTTGGAAAGGAAAAGAAAGTCTTATGCAAGACTTCTCGACTCGGAGGATCACTCCTAAACTAACACCTATGGGGGTCCACCCCACCTCGGAAATGAGGTAAAAGGATCTCGGAACCTCTCTGTTTAGGGGTGTCTAAACAGTGGCTCCTAAATCCGAGAGAATGTTGGCTATACTTGTTGAAGGTAGAAATGAACATAGTATTCCAACGGAAAGAAGGGTAGTTTGATCTACAAGGGACATGGATACACTACCGATTGAAAGCAGAATTGTCTGATTAAAATGGAGAGAGGAATTGTCCCCAGCGGAGTCGCCAGAAGTTGTACGGCTTATTTTTAGGTTGTGTGTTGAATTTTGAAAAGGGGTCGCCTAACGAAATTGTCGGCGAATATTTGATTTAAATATATATGTAGTATTTGATTTTGAAAATAATTTTAAGTTTGAAAATTTTAAGATATGAAGTCGAACTGATTTCACATCCCAAATAGTTCACATAAACGAGCACCACACCACAAACCGTGTATCTATCCCGAAGAATAGACACCTTGCTTGATAATGGGGCTCGGTTAGATAAACTAGAAAGGTTTGTGACATCCGTTTGGTCCGCGAACCAATTTTATAAGCCGACAAATTCCCCGCTTAATATGAAAGCATTAAACGGGGTTTATATTACTCAGGTTCTTTAAAATTCCCTATAAGGGCAAGCCCCTATAGTTAATTACATCTTAAGTGACGGGAATCACCTAAGAAAACTCTCGATAATAATCGATAATTCCGCTCTCAAGAATTTCAAAGTTTAAGTTTTCAAAGGATTGAATTTTGGAATTTCAATATGGAATGGATCAAATTTGGAAGATTTTATTTTGGGATTCCAAAGGAAGAAAGGTAGGAGAAATTACGGATTCGAAGCGAACTTCGGTAATTTCCGGCTATCCTATTGTTTGGCTTGAATTTAGGAAGATCCTAATATCTATTTAATGTTTTGATCTTGCCAATTTTAATTAATTAGGACTTATATTTATATGATAGAATCACATAAATAGCCTTGAAGTTATGAGGGTTCATGTCGTATCAAACGACTACCTCGGAGTCCTAAGACTGGTTACGGCTTAATTTACATGACATGATCATGCAAATGCCTAACGAAGAGTTGAGGATTTATGTTGCACTAGGCAAACTACCTCAAAATCCTATGGCTTAGTTATTTAATTCTAAGAATGATTTTGCTGATGTAGATTCAAGTTTTGCTGATGACGATGGTCGTGCTGCCCACTATGCTTCGAGCTCCTTGTTGTTGCAGAGGTTTAGTTTTAGAAGTCATAAATCAGGAGATGAGAAAAGTGTTTTGGTTTAGAGAAAATCTTAATTTCCAAGTGTCTTTTTTTTATATTTTATTTAAAACAAATCTTAAAGTTGATTATAACAACACCGGTTAAGATCCCACGGTTCCATCCTTCCGACATCATTATTTTTATCGGATTCACTTAGTCCAGATGAATTTGCTAAACTCAACTAAATGAGTTCCACACTTTCATGTAGACCGTGGGAAATCCCGTTAACAACACGTAGGTTACATCATCCGAGGTATTCCCGATCATCCAACAAGACATTTTAATTTAGTTGTAATTGTAGTTTTGTGTTCTGTTTGTGATTAAATTTTGAGTTGTTTTATATTTTGAAATGTTGTGGCGGTGAATTTTATCTTGCAATGACTTTTTACTTAGTTTTGGTTTCGAGTTTTAGGGACTATCCTAAAGGTGTGGGTTTTCATGCAACAATTTGTTTATCATGCAAGAAAAGTAATTACGATGCGATTGAATAAATTGCAATAAAGTAAATTGCAATAAAATAAAAGCGTACCTGGAGGGTCTTCTCGTCATCCCAAGCCGCACTTAAAACACAATTAGAATATTTAAGCAAGTTCCTAGGTAAAACTAAGGGAAGGTTTATGGTTTTCTACCAAATTCCTAATCCTATAGCTAGTCATTTCCTATGACGTCTAGGTCCTTATGTTTTGGTTTGAGGACGATTTTCTTCATCAAAGAATAATTAAGTTCAGTTGTTCTTATAAACATCCTATCATATTGAGAAAGTGTTTAAGAAGAATCTCAAACATCTTTTCAATATTGCTAGAATTGTTTTAAGTCCAAATGAATTTAATCATACAAATGAATTAATCGTCCGGAATTCAAGTTTTGTTGTTATCTTACTCGATGAACTAGGACATTTGAATATCCTATAAGTGGAGTAACATTTCATTTAATGTTCTATTTAGGAGTTATGATAATAAAAGTTTTCGAGGGAAAATTGGTGTTCCAATGATTTGTGATTTAGTTTAACTTCAGTTAAAGGGTTTAAATTTGGAATAGTGTTCAAGTTGCTTTATATTTAATTTCTTTATATCTTAGGTGATGTTATTTTATTCAATTTAATTTAACTTTAATTTAATTTAATTTAGTTTAGTTTCAATTTTGATTCAATTTAACTTGATTTTAATTTTAACTTGATTCTATTATTTAATTTAATTTAATTCAATTTAGTTTGATTTGATATGAATTAATTTAATTTAATTTAACTTGATTTGATTTAATTTAATTTAATTTAATTTCCTTTAATTTAATTTAATTTGATTTAATTTTAATTTAATTTAATTTAATTTAATTTAATTTAATTTAATATGTTTTAATTTAATTTAATTTAATTTAATTTAACATTTTTTTAATTTAATTTAGTTTAATTTAATTTAATTTACTTAATTTGTTTAATTGTATTTAATTTAATCTTTAATTTAATTTTATTTTTAATTTTAATTTAATTGAAAATTTAAAAAGAGTTTAATAATTTAACTTTTTTTTTAATTTAATTTAATGATTAAGTCCTTTAACATTTTAAAACTTAAATTTGAATTATCATTTTAATTAAGAATTAAATATTATTGAGATGATTAATTTTGGGATTTTTAAATTAAAGAATAAATCTCTTCCTAATAATATCCCTATTTTAATAATTCCAATTTTATTATTCTTCCAAATTTAATCAATTATTTAATTAAGGTTTATTTTAATTATCTTTGAATTGTTTAATAGGTTTCTACCCTTTAATTATTTAAATTTCAATCATCCAAATAAGATTAAGATCAAATATTTTATTTTTTAATTTTATTAAACCTAAAGTTTTAATTAAGGGTTAAAATTTTTAATTACCATTTTGCCCTTCAAGCTTAATAATTTCATAACTCATTAAATTGAGCTTAAATGAACTTGAAATTTTGATGTGACTTCACTCATATGCCAATAAAGACATGAGAGGAGAAAATGTGATTTTTCTGTATTTAATTTATTTATGTAATTATTTTTGGTGAAAAATAGTGATTTCCAAGGAAAATTTAATAATATGACCAAGGGAAAGTTTCTGTCCTTAAGAAAATTATGGGACATTTCTAATGACCAGAGGACCACTTGGACCAATTTTGGTGATTTTTTAAATTATATTATTTTTATTATAATTATTTTAAGTTTTGGAGTATTAATTAATTTAAAAATAAAATAAAGGTTGAAAAATGAAATTTATATTTTTCAAAAATCTCTCTGATATCAAGGAAATCAGAGAATCAATTTTTCTCATTTTCTGATTTTTTTTTGATTCGTTATAATTATTTTAGTGAAAATGCTAGAAAATACATTTTTTTAATTTTAAAATTACCCTAGGGCTTTAAAATTTAATATCTCATTAAATAGACCTAAGAAAAATATAGGATTTATTCGTAAGTGATTAAAATTCAAAATGTGACATTTTGGTGAATTTTATTATTTTTGTGATTTTTATTATTTTTTAATTATTAAAATATTAAAATAATATCAAAAAATCAACTTTTTTAAAAAATTGAAATTTTAATTTTCTTAAATTTCCCTGATATCAGAGAGGCTCCAAAACCAATTTAGTGAATTTTTGAAAGGTATTTTGAAAGTTATGAATTTTTAAAGTTTAAAATGGCTAAATGGCTTAATCAACCCATTTAGTAGAGGCTAACCAAGTCCAATTGACTTCAAATTTTTATGGTGGATTCCTCTGATCCTAAAGGTCAGTGTAGAATTGATTTCAAGTCAATTTGATATATGGTTAACTCTAATTAATTAAGGAGCTATTTTAAGTGTTTAAGCCAATTAGGGTTATTTTAAATAAATAAATCCAAAAACTATTTTTCCTAGGGTCCTCTGGTCATAAGAGACATCACTAAATTTTCCTAGAATTTATTTCACAACATGCTAATTATTGGAATTAAAATACTTAAAACAGCAACATGAATTTGAAAAATCAATAACTTTTCATAGGGATGGCCTCGACTTTGGAAAATTCAGGGAATGTTCCCAAATTCGGAGGCTTCAAAAGCCCTATGGTCTCATGCCATGGTGAATTTCCTATATGCATGGAGAATTAAAACAATGCGAAGGAAATAAATCATTAAAAATAAAATACTTGATGAAATTAAATAATTTCTTTTCCACATTATTCTCCTCTGTTCACTAAGCAAGAGGGTATTTTTATTTTATTTTTTTGATTTTCCTACACAAAGTTATGCATTTTTGAAGTTTAGGGGAATTAAATAAATCAAAAATACCTTAATTTTCTATTTATCCACGCGGCGCCGCGTCAACCTCGGCAGCTCCGAAAGGCCACGCGGCGCGTTCGGTTCGACGCCTCCATCCGACTCGGCGCTCCGGGGCCCCGCTGTGTCGTTCCATCTCCTGATCCGACGCGATCCTGGCCGTCCGTCCGCACGTGTATTAAATGAACGGCATCCGTTCATCATCCCCAAGCATCCTCACCCGAGAGCCGTCCACACTAAATCCCTAATATCTCACTCAATACTCAATGGATTTTTGTGTTCTTATGCTCTATGGATTCGTCTTGAAGAGACGAATACATCTATACGGTGATCATGCATTGAAATTAAAGCATTTGAAATAGAGAATCTCCAGAAGCTTGGGATGAAGAATTAGCTCATACCTTTGCTCAGAGAAGTGTGGCTTCTATCTAAGGGTTGTGTCACCTTCGATTGGATCCCAGCAAGCTCCAGATGAAGTCTCCTGGTCTGGTGAATCGCCTAGGAATGATTTCCACCACAGCCGATCACAAAGCTTGGAGGCTGGAGCAACTGGGTGGCCTGGAGAGGGGGCTTTTGCTGGTGGACTCCTTCCCTTTGTCTTGTGAAAGTGTAGGACCAATCAATTTGAGGATTGATCCACTGTGGAGAAGTGTCCTGGTTTTGGGTGGAATTTTGGCTAAGAAATTGGGCTCGTTGGTGGGGATTAGGGCAAATTGTCACCTGGGATCAACTCGCTCTAAGTATGGAGAGTGTTCGGAACAATTTTGGCGGTGGTTTCGGTAAAGTCCGGTTCAGGCACCTCCCATGGCCGAGAGGGGTGGTGTTTAAATAGGAGAGGGTGGAGAGCCTCCCGGGAGAGTTAGGGCTTGGGATCGACCTGCTCTTGGCAAGAGAAGAACAGCTGCAATGGCCACCGGGGATGGGGCGGCTCGGCAGGTGAGAATTCCAAGTTTGGGCTCACATGTGAGCTCTCGACTGGTGGTTTCCAGTGGGCCGTGGTGGCTGGCCGGCCGTGGTCGAGTCACCCTCAAGGTCAGGGAGGTCAGGGCTGGGGCTTAGTGCAGTCAATTAGCCATGGACATGTGTAAAGGAGTTGAATTAAAATGGAATGGGGGAGGAGCTCATTTTGGGTCCAAATGGGTCAACCCACCTTTTGGGCTTGGTTCACCTCCCCATGGCTGATTTGGGCTGAGGGAGGATCAGATGGATCAGCTAGGAAAGGATGGAGAAGTCACCATCCATGAATATTTTGATTAATCATGGATTAAGGTGAAGCATTAAAAGGGTTAAAACCTTTTTAAGGGTGCTTAAAAGAGGCTCCTCCTTTTGCCATTAATGGTTTGATCACATGTCAAACCTTCCATGGCTTCATGTGGCTTGTCCATGGCTTGCATGGCTTGTCTTTGGCTTGGGGAAAAGCTTGGTCAATTTCATGAAAATGGATTTTAGAAATTCTTGGTAATTTGATGGGAATTTGTATGGAGCTTGATTTGGAATGGTTTATTGATGATTTTGAAATATAGGGGTGATATCAATTAAAGGTATGATGAAAAGAAATTGCCATGTGGGCTTTAGGGCCAATTTTGGGCTTTTGTATTTGGTGGAAATGGGCTTTTAAAATGGTTTAGGGAAGTGGGCTTTTGGATTTTAAAATGGATTTTAGGATGAAATTTTGGCAAAGTCATGGGCCAAATAATTGTTGGGTTTAGCTCATAGATGTGTCATGAGTGACTTGGAGCAAATTGGGAGTGATTTGGGTTTGAATTGGGTTGAATTTGGGCTCCTTTGGTGAATGGGCCGATATAGGTCAAATTGGGATAATTTGGGCCAATGTTGGGCTAGGGTTGAAATTGATGTAAAATTAATGTTGGGAAATGTTTATGGGAGTGTTTCAAAGAGGTTTTGACTTTGGTTGGGCTTTGATTTTGGGGTTTGGGCTCATTTGGGTTAGGTTTGGGTTTAGGTCAAAATTGGGCCTTTTAGCTTTGGGTTGAATTTGAGTGGGGTTTGGGCCTAAATTTCGGGCAAATCAGGTTAGTGTTTTGTTTGTGGGGATGCTAAGGAAGGTTTAGAAAAGATTTGGGGTTAATTGGAGTTGAATTGGGTGAGTTTGGGTTAGGTTTGGGTCATGGGTCCAAATTGGGCTTTAAGGCCAAAAGTGAAATTGGATCCAAATGTCAATCAAATTGGACTTGGATTTGGTCTAGATTGGTGTTGGGAATGTTTAATTGAAGTTTAGAATTGAATTGGACCAGAATTTGGGTCAATTGGGTAGGTTTGGTTTGACATTGGGTTCACTTAGGGTTAAAATGGGTCAAATTGGGGGTTTTGACAAAAGTGGGGTAAATTGACAAAATTGGCCCATGGTGTAGTTTAACAAAATGAAATTGGGAATATTTGGGATTTTATGGAATTTTCTAGGAATTTTTTGAATTTTTTGGATTTTTTGGTCAAGGGGGGTATTTTGGGTATTTAGAGGGTATTGGGAGGTATTCTTGGAATTTTTGATATTTTTGGGTATGGATGATCAATTTGAGTAATGTGGAAATGTTTAGGAATGGTTTTGAGGAATTTTGGGCAATTTAGGTGATTTTGCAAATTTTGGGTAATTTCAAGGGTTTTGGGTAGGCTAGTTGGGTGTAGGGTCCCGGGGGTCAAAAATTGAAAATTTGGAAAATTGAAGATTAGGTGAATGTAAGTGGAATGAAATCATTTTGGTTGAGCCATGAAGCCATGTCAAGCCCACATGAGCCATGAAGGTACTCATTTGAGGCATCCACTATGTTGTTCCTAACCCTAAGGGGTTAAGGACCATCCATGTGAATCATCTACATGAGTCAGGAGGTCAAGTTGAGTATGGGTGTGTTTTTAGGAGGTGTGTGGAAGTGTAGTGCATAAGTGTAGTGTATGTGTAAGTCAGCCCTTCACCAGACCAGGCCACCCAGGGCAGTCCTAAGGCCAAAGAGTCCTATAAGGAACTCATCCTTTAAACCTTCACATTTCATTTCAACCCTCTAGGTGATTAGGGGTCTACAATCAAGCTTGTGGGGTTTGCAGGGAGTCAAGAGGTGGTTGGACTTCTAAAGGGTGGGTTCCACTTCTAGTTCTCTAAGATAGTCAAAGGAAAAGCCTAAGGCTAGATCCTAAGTACTAAAAAGAAGAGAAGACCTCATCAAAAATGAGGTCAATAATTTGATAAAAATTAAGGCATGAAAATGGGTATTTTTTTCATGGATCACTTATACCTGTAATGTTGACCTGAGTTACTAAACTTTTTCTGAAAATCTAACCAATATATTCTTTTGAATGAAAATTTTAGTGTCTTACAGTTGAAAAGTACATTGCCTAGAGTTATATTTTATGTAGTAAAAGGATTACTTGAGGACAAGTAATAGTATAAGTTTGGGTGATTTTGATGCACCAAAAATATATACGGTTTTTGCTAACTAATTTTACCCATTTTTTGTGATATTGTACATTAAAGAAAGGTATTTTTCATGATTTGTTGCAGGTATGATGATTTTAGGTGATTGGAATGAGAAAATGCAAAAAGGAACAAATTCGGAGCAAAAAGGAGCAAAATGGTGAAAAACTGTTCTGGCGCCACCGGCACTTAAATCCAGAGACTCCAGCAATTAATTGGCACGATAGAGCTCCGCCGACACCCAATCTCGCGCTGCCGGAGCTCAAAGTCGGTGGAATTCAAAATTTGAGAGTTTTGGCAAAATTTTGAAGGGATGCCTATGGAAACTATTGGGATTTCATCCCTAACTCTTAAATAACTGATTTTTGACGAGAGAGGGGGGCTCTCTTGCATTCTATTGCTCTTTCTTAGTGTTCTAGTGTGTGTTAAGTGTTAGAGTTTAGTAAAGTAGTGTGTAGAAGTGAGAATTTGAGAGGAATTCTTCTCTAAGGAGTGAAGGAGAAGAAGTAAAGTGAGAGATTTCTTCGTCCTTTCCATTCTAAAGAAAGAATCAAGTGTTGTAAAGAAGAGAGAATAGGATTCAATGGAACTTCAAAGGGATTGCATTGGGGAAGAGAAAGAGATAAGTTGTATTTTCTTTTGTGGTTTGTATGACTTTTCTTTTATATATAAAATCTATGTTTTATTATATCTTTTCCATGAATTCTGAGTAGTCTTCTTTGTCTTTCTTCTTTCTTAGAGATGTTATGATGGTTTGATGTGGACTTGATGTGCTTTTAATGTATTGAAGAGATTGTGATGATTTTTCATTTAGAACTTAATTTAATTTCAATTTGGCCAATTGAAATGTTAAAATATGTTGTTGAACATTAAATTTGAAAGGATTTAATGTCCTACAACAATAATGAAAGATCCATTCAATTTCCATGGATGAATTGCATAGTTCATGGGAATTGCGTGCAAATAAATAGGGAAATGTGTTTTGAAGGACTTCAATGTGGAGATTTCAGGGTGACAGGCTGAAATCCCTAAATTGGTTCTAAGATTAGTAATTAATTTCAAAGGTTAGCCTTTGGGTGAAGGGTGAGTGGGAGCTCCGAAGTGATAGCCGGTATCCTCCCAGCCTAGCCTTAGAGTTAATGACTAAACTTAGAATATGTCAATGTTCTTTTCTTATTTAGAGGAGGGGGTACTCTTCTAAAGATAAAGAATAATCTATGTTTCTATTTGGCACAATAAATTAGATAATTGATCCATATCAATCCGTACATCATATTCTCATTGCAAGAAGAAAGATAATTTTCTCATATATATCAAAAACCTTTCAAATACTTAGTTTAGTGTGTTTGTTAGATAATTTTGTTTTCAAGTTATTAGAAGTAATTGTAGTTTAGTTAGTTGTTACTATTTTCTGCATAGTAGTATTAGAAGTAAGTATTGAACTTTAAATGTAATTAGAGTATAGGATTCAATGCTTTATTATAACTTGTGAAACTTTTACTTTACTTCAACTTAAAACCTCCATGTGGGATCGATAACCAGGACTCCACTAGAATCCTGTATCACTTGATACGATATGTATAGTTGCATTGAGTACGTGGACTTTACAAAATCATTATAAATATATTAATTTGAGTTCATAAATTATTGCATATATATAATCCCCTCACAATTAAGTTTTGGGTGCTAGCGTTGAAGCTTAAAATCTTCTTACAGTGGTAACAAATTCTTGCATTTAATTATAGAAAATTAAAGTCCCCGTGTGTCACCACCAGCGCTCGAATTCGGTGGAATTCAAATTTGAAGAGTTTAACGATGCCTATGGAAACTCTTGGGATTTCGTCCTTATCTTATAAGGAACGGTTTTTTGACGAAAATTGTGTGCTTCTTCAGTGGTTCTAGTGTAGTTTTAGTAAGTGTTAAGTGTTAGGGTTTACGAGGTGTGTGTAGAGTGAGGATTTGAGAGGAATTCTTTGCTAAGGAGTGAAGGAGAAGGAGTAAAGTGAGAGATTGCTTCTTCCTTTCCATTCTAAAGAGAGAATCAAGTGTTGTAAAAAAGAGAGAAGAGGATTCAAAGGAACTTCAAGGGAATTGTATCAGGGAAGAGAAAGAGATAAGTTGTATTTTCTTTTGTGGTTTGTATGACTTTTCTTTTATATATAAAATCCATGTTTTATTATATCTTCTCCATGAATTCTGATTAGTCTCCCATGTCTTTCTTCTTGCATAGAGATGTGATGATGGATTGATGTGGATTTGATGTGCTTTTACTGTAATGAAGTAATTATGACAGTTTTTCATTTCGAATTTAATTTACTTTTTGATTTGGCCAATTGATATGTTTAATATGTTGTTGAACATTAAGTTTGAAAGGATTTAATGTCCTACAACAATAATGAAAGATCCATTCAATTTATATGGATGAATTGCGTAGTTCATGGGAATTTCGTGCAAATAAATAGTGAAATATATTTTGATGGACGACAATGTGGAGATTTCAGGATGGCAGACTGAAATCCCCAAATTGGTTCTAAGATTAGTAATTAATATCAAAGGTTAGCCTTCGGGTGAAGGGTGAGTGGGAGCTTCGAAGTGAGAGTCGGTATCCTCCCAGCCTAGCCTTAGATTTAGTGACTAAACTTAGGATATGTCAATGTTCTTTTCTTGCATAGAAGAGGGGGTACTCATTTAAGGGTAAAGAATCATCTATGCTCCTATTTGGCACAATAACAAAGATAATTGTTCCATATCAATCCACACATCATATTCTTATTGCAAGAGGAATGATACTTTTCTCATATATCGAAAACCATTCAAATACTTAGGTTAGTGTGTTTGTTAGTTAATCCTATTTTTAAAGTTGTTAGAAGTAATTGTAGTTTAGTTAATTGTTACTGTTTTCTGCATAGTGTTAGTAGGAGTATGTGTTAAACCTTAAGTGTTATTTAAATATCAGATTTTAGTGCTATATTATTTATATAATGAACACTTTCTTATACTTTGAACTTCCCTGTGGGATCGATAACCAAGACTCCATTAGAACCCTGTATTACTTGATACAATATGTATAATTGCGTTGAATGCTTGGACTTAAAAATAATTATAAATATAAAAATTTGAGTTCATAAATTCTTGCAAAATATAAGTCCCATGCATCACTAAAGGTTAAAAAGTTTTTGGAAGAGCCTTATGTGATCTGGGAGCTAGTATTAATCTTATGCCTTTTTAACTTTCAAAAGGTTGAGAATAGGAGAAATTTCTCCTACGTCTGTGACTCATCAGTTGGTCGATTGTTCCATTACTTACCCTAAAGGAGTGGTGCATGATGTGTTAGTGAAAGTGGATAAATTTATCTTTTTGTGGATTTTATTGTACTTAATATGGAGGAAGATAAATAAATTTCAATCATTTTTGGAAAACCATTCCTTGCTACTGGGAGAGCAGTGATTGATGCTCAAAAAAGAGAATTAACTATGAGTGTTAATGATCAAGAGGTGACCTTTAATATTTTGAAATCTATGAAGTATCCCTCAATGGCAAAAGATGATGAATGTTTTAGGATGAAGGTCTGTGAATATTTGAGAAATGATCATTTTGAAAATATATTTGAAAAAGAAGCGGAGTATGAAAATATGTTTGAAGAAGGAATTAAAAATTAAGAAAATTCAAATAGTAAGAAGAATGAAGATTTGGAGTATGTTCAGGAGAGATTTGAAGTATTAGACACTATGGAAGGTGGAGATAAAAACTTAATTTCATCAATAATAAATCCTCTTGAACTTGAGATGAAAATTCTTCCTAATCATTTGAAGTAAATGTTTTTAGGAGAATCATCTACCCTACCAGTTATTGTATCTTCGTAGTTAAACGAATATCAAGAACAAAAATTGTTGGAATTTTAAAAAGATACAAAAAGGCTTTTGGATGGACTTTAGTAGATATTAAAGGAATCAGTCATTCGATTTGTATGCACAAGATTTTATTAGATGAAGAACATAAATCGGGAGTTGATCCGTAGAGGAGATTGAATCCAATAATGAAAGAAGTAGTTAAGAAGGAGATTTTAAAATGGCTGGATGGTGGACTTATTTATCCTATTTTGGTTAGTGTTTGGGTGAGTCCAATACATTGTGTACCGAAAAAGAGAGGAGTGACTGTTGAAGTGAATGAATGGAATGAAAATATACCCACAAGATAAATTAATAGATGGCAAATTTGTATTGACTATAGGAAATTAAATGCTGCCACCCGAAAAGATCACTTTCCTCTTCCTTTTCTCGATCAAATGCTGGATAGACTTGCTGGACACAAGTACTACTGCTTTCTGGATGGATATACTGGTTATCATCAAATACCTATTGCTCTTGAGGATCAAGAAAAGACAACATTTACTAGCCCATACGGAGCCTTTACTTTTCGAAGAATGCCTTATGAACAGTGTAATGCACCTGCATCGTTTCAGAAATGTATGATGTCTATCTTCAGCAGTATGATAGATAATGGAATTGAAGTTTTCACGGATGATTTCTCTATATTCGGGACTTCATTGGAAATCTATTTGAAAAATTTAGCCAATGTTTTGGTGCTTTGTGAGAAAACAAATTTAGTTCTGAATTGGGAGAAATGTCAATTTACGGTTGCAGGAGGAATTCTGCTTTGGCATATAATTTTTGAATTTGGTATGGAGGTTGACCCTGCTAAAATTTGAGTGATTGAGAGATTGCCACCACCCACTACTGTGAGAGAAGTGAGGATTTTCTTTGGACACGCTGGATTTTACAGGAGATATATTAAAGATTTTTATAAATTTACCAAACCTTTGTGTCGACTTCTAGAAAATGATAGAAAATTTGATTTTAATGATGAATGTTTGTGTGCTTTTGAATTATTGAAAGACAAATTAATCACTGCACCTATAGTTGTTTCACCTGATTGGGAGAAACCATTTGAACTTATGTGTGACGCTAGTGATTATGCGATCGGAGTAGCGTTGGGGCAGAGGCATGATAAAGTTTTCAAAGTCATTTACTATGCTAGTAAAACTCTTAATGAAGCTCAGATTAATTATACCACTACTGAAAGATAGTTATTAGCTATAGTATTTGCTTTTGAAAAGTTTAGACCTGATTTAATTGGAGCAAAAAGTATTGTGCATACAAACCATTCAACTATCAAATATTTAATGCAAAAGAAGGATGCCAAACCTAGACTTGTTAGATGGATACTTCTTCTGCAAGAATTTGATTTTATGATAGTTGATAGGAAGGGATCTAATAATCATATAGGTGATCATTTGTCGAGATTAGAATATGATAAATTATATGAATTTGAGAAGGAAGTTACAGAAACTTTCCCTGATGAACAAATTTATACTATTATGAGAAGAAATTTGCTTTAGTATGATGATATTGTGAATTATATTGTGAGTAATTTTGTACCACCTGATTTAACAAGGCAACAACACAAAAAGTTTAAATATGATGCAAGAATTTATTTTTGGGATGAGCCTTATCTATATAAACATAGTAAGGATCTGATTATTAGGAGATGTGTGCCACAAGAAGAAACTTATTTAATTATTCAACGATGTCATGATTCTGAATTTAGAGGTTATTTCAGTGTTGATAAAACTGCTTTTAAGTTTTTACAATCTAGATTTTATTGGCCTAATCTTTTTAAGGATGTATACAAATATATTAAATCATGTGGTCGATGCCAGATAGTAGGTAATATCTCTAGAAGAAATGAAATGCATCTAAACTATAATTTGGAAGTTGAAATTTTTTATGTATGGGGATTAGATTTTATGGGACCATTTACTCCTTCATTTAGAAATTTATATATAATGGTTGCAGTTGATTATGTCTCGAAATGGATTGAAGCTATTGCTTTACCTAGATGTGATGCTCGGAGTGTTTCAAAATTTTTAAAGAAAAATATATTTGCGAGATATGGAATGCCGAGAGTGATTATAACTGATGGTGGATCCCATTTCAGGAATAATCAAATTAAGAGATTGATTGAGAGTGGTTTAACAAAAGTGTCTAATCATGAAATTAAAAGAATTTTTGAGAAAACAGTGGATAATCACAAATTAGATTGGTCTGCTAGATTAGACATTGCATTATAGGCTTATAGAACTACTTTTAAGACCCTTATTGGAATGTATCTTTATAGACTAGTGTTTGGTAAGACTTTCCATTTACCGTTTGAATTGGAGCATAAAGCATATTGGGCGATAAAAGAGTTGAATTTTAATTTGAATAATGCTGGAGAGAAGAGATTTATGCAATTGAATGAATTGGAAGAAATTAGAAATGCATCTTATCACAATGACATGATCTAGAAAGAGAAAATAAAATTATGGCATGATCGAAAGTTATTGAAAAAGAAATTTGAATATGGACAGAAAGTTTTGTTATACAACACAAGATTGAAATTATTTCGTGTAAAGCTCAAGTCAAGATGGTTGGGACCTTTTACAGTTGTAAAAGTTCATTCTTTTGGAGTTGTTGATATTGAGGATAGTGATACTGGAAAGATTTTTAAGGTTAATGGGCATCAATTAAAGCCTTACTTTGATGGGTTTCAACTTGACTTCAAAAAGGTTTTAATACTGAGTCATCTTGATTTACTGAATGTCTTGTCGAATTGACGACGTTAAACCTAGCGCTTAATGGGAGGCAACCCATATGTATCTTTGTGGTGTGTTTGCATGTTTGTTGTAGTTGTGCTTTTAGATAGTTTTTTTGGAATCCTAATTGCTCCTAAATACTTTTAAAAATTGATAAATATTGGATCGAATTGAGATATCGGAATATTTCTGGCTAAATGAAGTTCGGTGAAATTTTTTACCACTGGCGCCGCCGGCACCCAAATACAGAGAACATGCTGAACATCAGGATTTGAGCGCCGCTAGCCCTATCGAGCACCGCCAGCGCCCAAATCCTGGTGACAGTTTTTGGAGTTTAAAAATTTGATTTTAGGTGATTTTGAGCGGGATCTTTTTCCTTATAAGTCCTAAAACTCCATTTTAAACCTCTAACCACCAGAAAAACGAAAACTTCCTTTCCCAATTCGCATCCCATGGATTCCTACTCCATAGAAGCCCCTCGATCTTGCATTTTCAACCAACGGAAGTTTATCAGTTTCGAGGCACAACGATTATTCACCAAGGTGATGATGAAGAGGAGGATTATCAAGAAGAGAGGCTTTATTAATCGAGGTATGGATAATCCTACTAAAAGAGTTGAAGAGATAATAAAGAAAAGGCATTTGGAAGTGTTATGTTACACTACTGCTGTCGTAGTCGTTGAAGTTGTGAAGGAATTCTATGTAAATCTTCACGGGATCAACCAAGGATTCGTCTTTGTGCGAGGTAGGTTTGTGCAATTCACTGTTGTGAGAATTAATGATCTCTTTATGATTAAGAATGTACCTATCTTCCACTATTCCAATTTTAATGCAACAAGCAATAACATGAATTATGTTTATCTTCATTTGACGGATGAAAATGACGATTGGGAAGTAAGAGAAAATTGATATATTAGTTTCTCTTTTGCATCTTTAAATCTGGTGTCAAAGTAGTGGCATTATTTTATTTCAGCGAAGTTATTTCCAACTTTGAAGATTAGTAAAGTAACCAAGGAAAGTGCTATTTTAAATTTCTGTATTCAAACTGGAAAGCCGATTGGTATTGGAAATATAATTTAGAAATCTGTTTTGGGATTGATAGTTCATGGATCTAAACATGGGCTTGGACACTAGTCCACTATATTTCTATTGTGTAGTCAATCACAAATTCTGTATGAGAGAAGGTTCTTCTTCCCTGGAGGCCTATTGATCCAACTAATCTTTATGACTACCAGGAGATGAAGGTGATATAGATCTGCTTGCTGATCAACCAACTCGTACTTCATAACCCATTCAGCCATACTTTCCCGAAAATTCCGGAGCGATACTAAAGAAAATCAAGCATTTGGAAAAAGTGGTACAGAATATTTTGAATGTCATTAAAAATATTTCTGACTTATTTGATCACATAGACTGGAGGATGAAGGAACAATTTGATCACACTGGTCGGATTGAAGTGGGCTTAATTAATCTGATGAAGAAGAATAATTTGATTGCTGAGGATTCATCTGATGAATTCCTATTTCGTCCCTTCTACAATTTGTTCATGCATCATCAATCTATTGGAGATATTAGAGAGGAAGATAGTTCAGAGACTGATGAGGAGTGATCTCTGGATTCTCGCTTATGTTTGATGTGTGTTTGCTTTGGTTTGATTAATTTTGTTTGGTGTGTTTAGTATTTTCTTTACATTGCTTTGTAGTTTGCATTTGGATTTACTGTACCTAATTTCATTTTGTGTGCTTAGATTTTAGTGTTTGCTTATCGTAGTGTACTTGCAACACTAAAAATCTAAGGGTTGTTGATTTTAATTTGATGAACAATTTAGTGTTTATGTTGTAATGTGGATTTTATATATAGAAGTGATGTTTTGTGTTTTTTGTGTAAGAATTGTGTTAGTTATTGCTTGTGTGATGAAATATATGCTTAATGAAGTGTTAAATGTCATTATGGAGGATGAAATGATTAAAATTACAAAAAAAATTTTAGACCCAGAAAAAAAAATTTGCACTGGTGCAGCCGGCGCCCAAATACAGAGACTTTAGCTATTTTGAATAAATAGAGCGCCTTCGGAGCCTTATCAAGCGCCATCGGCGCCATATCGAGGGCTGCCAGCGTCTGAATATAGAAAATGGCCAAAACCCTTTTATTTCGCCATTTTGACTCTGGGACCCACAAATTTCTTCCTTGCTTTCGTCTTCCTCCACCATTTTTGCGACTTTGAAGGGCTAGGGTTTGCTAGATCTTGGATTTGAAGCGATTTTAAGGCTTTTTGAGACCGGATCTACACTTCTCTTGAAATTCACATGGCTCCAAGGATGAGTAAAGGGAAGAGAAAATTTGATTATGAAGAAAAAAGATTTGTCAATATCAAGGTGCAATTTCGTTTTAATTCTTACATTTACAATAAGAAGTGTATTCAGGATCGAGCTTCTCACAATCTGTCGGCATATTTTTAGGTTTTAAGTTTAATTTAAATATATATAATTTAGAAAGGAGCGTTTGATTTTGAAAGTAATTTTAAGTTTGAAAATTTTAAGATATGAAATAAAACTGATCTCACATCCCGAATAGTTTATATAAACAAACACCAGCATCACAAACTGTGTATCTATCCCAAGGAATAAACACATTGTTGGTGATGGGGCTCGATTAAATAAACTAGAAGATTTGTGACATCAGTTTGGTCTGCGAACCAATTTTATAAGTCGACAAGTTCCCCTGCTTAATATAAAGGAATTAAGCAGGGTTTATATTACTCTGGTTCTTAAAGTTCCCTATAAGGGTAAGCCCCTATAGTTAATTACAACCTAAATGTCTGAAGACACTTAAGAAAACTCTCGATAATGATCAGTGGTTTTGCTCTCAAGAATTTCAAAGTTTGAGGTTTCAAATGAATTAGATTTTGGAAATTTCAGTAGGGAATAGCTCAAATTTGGAACAGTTTATCTTAGGAGTCAAAAGGAAGAGAAGTAGGGGATGTCACAGACCTGAAGTGAACTTCGGTGACTTCCCAGACTATCCTATTGTTGGGCTTTGAATTTTGAAAATGAATTTATTTAGGTTTCAATCCTGCCAATTAATTATATGAATTACATTTAAATAATCACTTAGTTATGCAAATAACCTGAAGATAGGAGGATTTACGCCGTATTGGATGGCGACCTCGGAATCCTAAGCGATTTAGGGCTTATATTACATAAGGCTGTGCAAAGGCCTAAAAGAACAGTGAGGATTTATGACGCACTAGGCGGACTACCTCGAAGTCCTATGGCTTGTTATTTAAACTAAAGAATGGTTTTGCTGATGTAGTCGCAATGTTTACTGTTTACAATGGTCGTGCTGCCCTCAAAGTCGTGCTCCGTGCTCCACGTCGTAGCAAGGTTGCAGAAAGTTTAGTTTTAGAAAGTGGCAATCAAAAGATGAGATAAGTGTTTTGGTTTAGAGAGTTAAAAATTGAGATGACTTAATGTTTTAATTAAAACAAATCTTAAAGTTGATTAAGAAGAACCGATTAAGATCGCACGGTTCCGTCATCCCGACACCACTATTTTCATCGGATTCACTTAGTCCAAATGAATTTGCTAAACTCAACTGAATGAGTTCCACACTTTTATTTAGACTATGGAAAATCTCGTTAGTAACATGTGGGTTACATCATCCGAGGGATTCCCGATCATCCAACGAGGCATTTTAATTTAGTTGAGGTTGTAGTTTTGTTGTTCTTTTTGTGATTAAATTTGGAGTTGTTTTATATTTTGAATGTTGGGGTGGTGAATTTTATCTTGTTATTTTTAATTTAGTTTTGGGTCTCAGTTTTGTGGCTATCCTAAAGGTTTCAGATTTCATGCAGGGTGACATTCTTGTTTAACATGTGTCGGCATATTTTTGGGTTTGTGTTGTACTTTAGAAAAAGGGATCGCCTAAAAGAAATTGTCGGCGAATTTTAAATTTTAAATTTAATTTAAATCTATATATAATTTGGAAAGTAGCATTTGATTTTGAAAATAATTTTAAGTTTAAAAATTTTAAGATATGAAATCAAAACGATCTCACATCTCGAAATAGTTTATATAAACGAGCACCGCACCACAAACCGTGTATCTATCCCGAAGAATAGATACACTGCTTGATCATGAGGCTCGATTAAATAAACTAGAAGATTTGTGACATCCGTTTGGTCTGCGAACCAATTTTATAAGCCGACAAGTTCCCCTGCTTAATATAAAAGAATTAAGCAGGGTTTATATTACCTGGGTTCTTAAAGTTCCCTATAAGGGCAAGCCCCTATAGTTAATTACATCTTAAATGATGGGAATCATTTAAGAAAACTCTCGATAATGATTAGTGGTTTTGCTCTCAATAATTTCAAAGTTTAAGGTTTTCAAAGGATTGAATGGAATTTCAATAGGGAATGGATCAAATTTGGAACAGTTAATTTCAGGAGTTCAAAGGAAGAAAAGTAGGAGAAGCTGAGGATCCAAGAAGAATCTTGGCAACTTCCCAAACTATCCTATTGTTTGTCTTCAAATTGGAAGTTTATTTAATGTTGCAATCTTGCCAATTTTAATTAATAGGACTTATATTTGTATGATATAATCACACAAGTAGCCTCAAAGATGTGAGGGTTTATGTCATACCAAACAACTGCCTCGGAATCCTAAGACCGGTTAGAGCTTAATTTGCATAACATGATTATGCAAATGCCTAACAAAAAAGTTGAGGATTTATGTTGCACTAGGCAAACTACCTCGAAGTCCTATGGCTTGGTTATTTAATTCTACGAAAGATTTGCTGAAGTAGATCCGAGTTTTGCTGATGACGATGGTCGTGCTGCCCACCGTGCTCTGAAATCCTTGTTGTTGCAGAGGTTTAGTTTTAGAAGTCATAAATCAGGAGATGAGAGAAGTTTTTTGGTTTAGAGCAAATCTTAAAATCCAAGTGTTTTTAATATTTTAATTAAAACAAATCTTAAAGTTATTTAAACTGAACCGATTAAGATCCCATGGTTCTGTCATCCCGGCACTGTTATTTTCATCGAATTCACTTAGTCTAGATGAATTTGCTAAACTCAACTGAATGAGTTCCACACTTTCATTTAGACCTTGGGAATTCCCGTTAGCAACACATGGGTTACATCATCCGAGGTATTCCTGATCATTCATTGAGACGTTTTAATTTAATTGTGATTGTAGTTTTGTTGTTCTATTTGTGATTAAATTTTGAGTTGTTTTATATTTTAGAATGTTGTGGCGGTGAATTTTATCATGTAATGACTTTTAATTTAGTTTTGGTTTCTGTTCAGGGACTATCCTAAAGGTTTTTGTTTTCATGCAACAGTCTTGTTTAACATGCAAGAAAAAGTAAAGCACAGTGCATGTAAGTAAATTGCAAAAAGTAAATTGCAATAAAATAAAAGAATACCTGGAGGGTCTTCCCGTCATCCCGAGGTGCACTTAAGACACATGTTAAGGCATTTAAATATTTCAACAAGAACCTAGGTAAAGCTAAGGGAAGGGTTTTGGTTGCCTACCAAATTCCTAGTCCTATTGCTAGTCATCTCCTATGACGTCTAGGTTCTTGTGTTTTGTTTAAGGATGATTTTCTTCATCAAAGAAAAATTAAATTCAATTTTTCTTCTAAAACATCTCATCATATTGAGAAAGTGCTTAGGACGAGTCCTAAACATCTTTTCAATATTTCCGAGATCATTTTGAGTCCAAGTAAATTTAGTTGCATAAGTGAATTAATCATACAGGAGTTTAGTTAAACTTTATCTCTTGCTCAGTGAACTTAGGTATTTGATTACCTGATGAATGAAGTGACATCTCACTTAATACTCTATTTAAGAGTTATAATAATTAAAGCCTTTAAGGGCAAGTTAATTTATCGAGAATTTTAACTATTCTTAATTAAGAGTTTGAGTTAATGATTCAAAATGTTTTAATTTAACTATGAGGTTTTAATTAATAATTTTAAGTTTGGAATAGTGTTCAAATTATTTTAGATTTGATTTAAAGTTTTACATTTTCAATTATCTTGGTATTTCAAATTGATATTCATGTTTTAAACTTACTCAGATAGAAAGAGGTGTTGAAATTATTGATATGTTTTGATTTAATTCTTAATGATTTCATTTAAGTTTGTTGTTAAATGATTTTAATTTAATTTAATTCAATTTGATTTTAATTTAATTTAATTTTATTTAAATTTAATTTAATTTTAACTTTAATTTTAGTTTAACTTTAATTTTAATTTAATTTTAATTTAATTTAATTTAATTTTAGTTTTAATTTTAGTTTTAATTGTTAATTTGGATTATTATTTTAATTTTTAATTAAGAAATAAATATTGTTAAAGTGATTTATTTAGAGATTTTTAAATTAAAGAATAAATATCCTTTTAATAATATCCCTATTTTAATAATCCAAATTTTAAATATATCCTTTCCAAAATTTAAATCACTTAATTAATTAAAGTTTCATTTTGATATTTTCAAAGTGTTTAATGGGTTTCTACCCCTTAATTTCCCTAAGTTTCAATCATCCAAGAGAAAGTTAGAATCAAATATTTTAACCCCCCCCCCCATTTTGGTTAAACCTAAAGTTTTAATTAAGGGTTAAAATTTTAATTACCTTTATGCCCTTTTAAGCTTATTTATTTCATAACTCACTAAATTGAGCTGAAATGAATTTGAAATTTTTTATGTCACCTCACTCAAATGTCAATTAAAATATTAGAGGAGAAAATGTGATTTTTCTGAATTTAATTTATTTATATAATTATTTTTAGTGGAGAATAGAGGTTTTCAAAGAAAATTCAACAATATGGCCAACGTAAAGTTTCTATCCTTAAGAAAATTATAGGATGTTCCTAATGACCAGAGGACCACTTGGACCAATTTTTGTGCTTTTTGAATTATATTTTATTTATTATAATTATTTTGAGTTTTAGAGTATTAATTAATTTTAAAATAAAATAAAAGTTAAAAAATAGATTTTATATTTTTCGTAAATTTCTCTAACCTCAAGGAGTCCAGAGAAATAAATTTTATAATTTTTTGATTTTTCTTTGATTTATTAGAATTTTTTTAGTGAAAAAAGGTTAAAAATTTATTTTTTTAATGTTAAAAATTACATTAAGCCTTTAAAATTCAATATCTTATCCTAGGGACATAGGAAAAATATTTGGTTTGTTCCTAAGTGATTAGGAGTCAAAATGTGAAATTTTTATGATTTTAAATATTTTTTTGATTTTTATTATTTTTTAATTATTAAAATATTAAAATATTGTGAAAAATCAACTTTTTTGGAAAATTCCAATTTTAATTTTCCTGAACTCCCCTGATATCAGAGAAGCTCCAAAATCATTTTTGTAAATTTTTGTTAAGTATTTTTGGAGTTATGAATTTTGGAAGTTCCATTTTGCTTAAGAGGCTTAATCAATCCATTTGGTGAGGTTAATTAAGTCCAATTGATTTCAAAATTTTATGTGAGGTTCCTGTGACCCTAAAGAGTAATGGAGAATTGTTTTCATGTCAATTTGATGTGTGGTTAACCCTAATTAATTCAATTTCAATTTTAGGCGTTTAGGCCATTTAAGGTTATTATGAATGAATTAATTCAAAATGTATTTTTCATATTGTCCTCTAGTCCTAAGAAATATTACCAAATTTTCCTAGAATTTATTTTACAATATGCTAATTATTGGAATTAAAATACCTAAAACAGTGATATGAACTTGAAAATTCAATAACTTTTCACAGAGATGGCCTCTGACCTTGAAAAATTCAGGGAATGTTCCCAATATCTGAGGCTTCAAAAGTCCTATGGTCTCATGTCATGGTGAATTGTAAATGCAAATGGAGAATCAAAATATTGAAAACAATAAATAAATTATTAAAAATAAAATACTTATCCAATTAACTTGATTTCTTTTCCACATTTTTCTCCTCTATTCACTGAGCAAGAGCATATTTTTATTTTATTTTTGTGATTTTTCTATGCAAAGATATGAATTTTTGAAGTTCAGGGCATTTAAATAATTAAAAAATACCCTAATTTCCTACTTATCCACGAGGCTCTGTGAACCTCGGCAGCTCCGAAAGCCCACGCATCAAGCTGTGATTCGGCGCTGCCATCTGACTCAGCTCTCTAGGGGCCCACTGTTCACGTACCATTGCGCCGTACGACTTGATCTCGCCTGTCCGCTCGATACACGCGCAATCCAACGGCTCCTGGTCATCGTCTATGACTGGTGTCCACCCGTGACAGTCCACACTAAAACCCTAAGATCTCACTCGATTCTCCATGGATTTTTGAGTTCTTATACTCTATTGATTCGTCTTGAAGAGACGAACACATCCATATGGTTTATAGGCTATGAAATTAACTCAAACAAAATGGAGAATTGCTGGAAGCTCGGAGGGAAGAATGAGTTCATACCTTTGCTCAGAAAAGTGAAGCTTCGATCTGAGAGTTGTGTCACTTTTGATTGAGTCCAGGCAAGCTCGAGATGAAGTCTCTGGCTCTGGGGAATTGTCTAAGTATGAAAGTGACCAAGGCCGATTACAAAGCTTGGAGGCTGGAAGCAATGGCTGGCCTAGTGAGGGGGCTTTTGTTGGGGAACTTCTCCTCTTGGTCTGGTGAAGGTGTAGGGTCAATCAATCTGTAGATTGGCTCGGCATGGTGAAGTGTCCTGTTTTTGGGTGGATTTTCAACACGAAATTGAGCTCGCGAGAGAGGGTTTTAGGGCTGGATTTCAGTGGGGATCAAGTTCTCTATGTCCGGAGAGGGATCCGGAGTGATTTTGCGCGAGTTTTGGTAAGGTTTGGTTCAACACCTCATTTGGCCGAGAGGTGGTGGTGTTTAAATAGAGGTGGCTGGAGGGTTTCCGTGGGCAATTTGAGGCTTGAATCAACTACTCAGGGAAAGGGAAGGACAGCCATGATGTCCATATAGGTTAGGACAACTCAGCAAGGGGGAATTGAATTTTTGAATCAAATAGGTGCTCACGGGTGTGGTGTTTTCCGGCCGCCTGGTGGATGGCCGGCCAGGGTCAGGTCACTATTGTCATCAGGGAGGTCAGTGCTTGAGATTCGTGAGTTCAATTGGAAAATGCCAAGTGTAAAGGAGTTGAATCAAAGTGGAAGGGGTAAGGGCTCATTTTGGGCTTAGTTTAATCAAATGCATGCTTTAGGCTTGGTGCACCTCCCCAAGGCCTGATTTTGGGTTGAGGGAAATCAGTGGGTTCAGCCAAGAGAAGGTGGTGATGTCCCCATCCATGAATATTTAGATTAATCATGGGTTAGGGTGTATCTTTAGAAGGGTTAAAACTTTTTTAAGGGGGTTTAAAAGTGGCTCCTCCTTTTGCAATTAATGGCATGGTGATGTGTAAAGGGGCTCCCAAGGCTTACATGTGGCTTGTGCATGGTTCAATGGCTCAATTTGGCTCAAGGGTGGCTTAGCTTAGTTTCATCGAAGTGGATTTTAGAAATTTTGGAATTTTGGTGAAAAATTTTCATGAAGCTTGATTTGGAATGGTTTAATGATGGTTTTGAAACTTAGGGGTGATTTTGATTAAATGGATGATGAAAAAAAAATGTCATGTGGGCCTTGGATTGAAAACTTTGGCTTTTGAAATGGTTTTGGATGGGCCTTTAAAGTGGTTTAAGGAAGTGAGCTTTTGGATTTTAAAATGGGCTTTTTGATGAAAATGTGAAGGACCATGTCAAATAAATGTTGCAATTGGTTTAGGCATGTGTCATGAGTGGTTTGGAACAAGTTTAGAGTTATTTTGAATTGTATTGGGTTGAATTTGGGATTTTTTGGTAAAGGGGCCAAGGTGGGCCAAATTGGGCTAACTTGGGCTAAGGCTGGGCTAAAGTTGGATTTGATGTAAAATTAATGTTGAGAAATGTTCATGGGAGTGTCACAAAGAGTTTTCAACTTTGGTTTGGCTTTGATTTTGGGATTTGGGCCCATTTGGGTTAGGTTTGGGCTTAGGTCAATTTAAGGGATTTTGGTTATGGGTTAGGTTTGGGTGGAGTTTAGGTTCAAATTTTGGGCAAATCAAGTTAGTTTTTTTGTTTATGAGGATCTTAGGAAGGCTTTAGAAAAGATTTGGGGCCAATTGGAGTTGAATTGGATGGGTTTGAGCTAGGTTTAGGTCATGGGCCAAAATTGTGCCTTATGCTTCAAATTGAAATTGGGCTCAAATGTCAATCAAATTGGACTTGGATTTGGTCTAAATTGTTGTTGGGGATATTGATTTGAAGTTTAGAATTGAATTAGACCAAAATTGAGGTCAATTGGGGTTGCTTGGTTTGACATTGGGTTCACTTGGGTTAAAAATAGGTCAAATTGGGGGTTTTGGTAAAAGTGGGGTAAATTGGCAAAATTGGCCCATAGTGTAGTTGAACAAAAACAAAATTGGGAATATTTGGGATTTTTGGGAATTTTTTGGGAATTGTTTGAATTTTTGTATATTTGGGGTAAGAGGGTATTTTGGGTATTTGGAGGGTAATGGGGGGTACTTTTGGAATTTTTGGTATTTTTTGCTATAGATGATCAATTTGAGTGGGGGGAAATGTTTAGGATTGATTTTGAGGAATTTTGGGTAATTTAGGTGATTTTGAAAATTTTGGGTAGTTCCAAGGGCATTTGGTAGGTTTAGTGGGTGTAGGGCCTCGGGGGTCAAAAATTGAAATTTTGGAAAAATGAAGATTGATCAAATTTAAGTAGAATGGAATCACTTTGGTTGAGCTATGAAGCCATATTAAGACCATATGAGCCATGAGAGGAATCATTTGAGGCATTCACTATGTTGTTCCTAACCCTCTTAGCCAAGAGCTTAGGGGTTAAGGACCATCCATGTGAATTACCTACATGAGTCAGGAAGTCAAGTTGGGTGAGAGTGTGGTTTTAGGACTTGCAATGAGTGTGATAGTGTAGTGTATGTGCAAGTCAACCCTCACCAGACCAGGCCACCCAGGGTAGTCCTAAGGCCGAAGAGTCCTATAGGGAACTCATCCTTTAAACCTCCACATTTGATCTTAACCCTCCAAGTGAATTAGGGGGTTGCAATCAAGCATGTGGGGTTTGCAGGGAGTCAAGAGGTGTTTGAACATCTAAAGGGTGGCTTCCACTTCTAGTCCTCTAAGATTAGTCAAAGGAAAAGACTATAGCTAGATCCTAAGTACTAAAGAGAGAAGCAAAAGACCTCATAAAAAATGAGGTCAACAAATTTACCCCCAATAGGTGTGGTGTGCTAACCAAGCACACCGCGCGTATAAGCGTTGACCTAAGAGATCAACAAAATCAACACAGATGTCTAAGTGACAAACTTAGGACGAAGTAGAAGAATTTCCGCTGGGGAGTATCAGGTAGATCTCTAAGACTGAAGATGCCTGAACTCTCACTGGGGAATGGAAAAGAAGGTGAACTCCAAATCACAAGATCTGGGGAATTCGATTTAGTTCATTTTACTTTTAAATTTCAAGTTTCAATGTGTGATTTTAGATTTTGATTTGTTCTGCGTCTTAATTTTGATTGAAGTTTAATTTAAAATCAATATAAGGAAATTTTGAATTTGAAATTTGGATTTGAAATGAGAATTGAAACCTAGATTTCAACCTCGGGATTACGAAGAGAACTGGAATTTAGGTACCAACCTCGGAGTGAGAATCAGAGTTTAAGTATCGACGGAAAAAAGGATGAGAATCAGAATTTAGGTATTGGTCTCGAGAGAGTGAGATTTGGAATTTAAGTATCAAACCTGAAAGAGAATCAAAAATTAGGTATCCATCTCGGATGAGAGTCGGAATTTAGGAACCGATCTTGAAGGAAGAGAACTGGAATTTAGGCACCAGTCTCGGAATTTAGAATTGAAATTTAGGTATCAATTCGAAAGAGAATCGAAATTTAGGTATCGATCTCGAATGAGAGTCAGAATTTAGGTACCGACCTTGAAGGAAGAGAACTAAAATTTATGTACCAGTCTCGGAATTTAGAATTGAAATTTAGGTATCAATTCGAAAGAGAATCGAAATTTAAGTATCGATCTCGAATGAGAGTCAGAATTTAGGTACCGACCTCGAAATAAGAGAACTGGAATATAGGTACCAGTCTCGAAATTTAGAATTGAAATTTAGGTATCAACTCGAAAGTGAATTGAAATTTAAGTATCGATCTCGAATGAGAGTCAGAATTTAGTTACCGACCTCGAAGGAAGAGAACTGGAATTTAGGTACCAGTCTCGAAAATTTAGAATTGAAATTTAGGTATCAATTCGAAAGAGAATCGAAATTTACGTATCGATCTCGAATGAGAGTCGGAATTTAGGGACGGACCTTGAAGGAAGAGAACTGGAATTTAGGTACCAGTCTCGGAATTTAGAATTGAAATTTAGGTATCAATTCGAAAGAGAATCAAAATTTAGGTATCGATCTCGAATGAGAATCAGAATTTAGGTACCGATCTCGAAGGAAGAGAACTGGAATTTAGGTATCAGTCTCGGAATTTAGAATTGAAAGGTATCAATTCGAAAGAGAATCAAAATTTATGTACCAATCTCGAATGAGAGTCGGAATTTAGGTACCGAACTCAAAGGAAGAGAACTGGAATTTAGGTACCAGTCTCAGAATTTAGAATTTAAATTTAGGTATCAATTCGAAAGAGAATCAAAATTTAAGTATCGATCTCGAATGAGAGTCAGAATTTAGGTACAGACCTCGAAGGAAGAGAAATGGATTTTAGGTACCAGTCTCAGAAATTTAGAATTGAAATTTAGGTATCAATTCGAAAGAGAATTGAAATTTAGGTATCGATCTCGAATTAGAGTCAGAATTTAGGTACCGACCTCGAAGGAAGAGAACTGGAATTTAGGTACCAGCCTCAGAATTTTGAATTGAAATTTAGGTATCAATTCAAAAGAGAATCAAAATTTAGGTATCGATCTCGAATGAGAGTCGAAATTTAGGTACCAACCTCGAAGGAAGAGAACTGGAATTTAGGTACCAGTCTCGGAATTTAGAAGTGAAATTTAGGTATCAATTCGAAAGAGAACCGAATTTTAAGTATCAATCTCGAATGAGAGTCGAAATTTAGATACCGAGCTCGAAGGAAGAGAACTAGAATTTAGGTACCAGTCTCGAAATTTAGAATTGAAATTTAGGTATCAATTCGAAAGAGAATCAAAATTTAGGTATCGATCTCGAATTAGAGTCAGAATTTAGGTACCGACCTCGAAAGAAGAGAACTGGAATTTAGGTACCAGTCTCGGAATTTAGAATTGAAATTTAGGTGTCAATTCGAAAGAGAATTGAAATTTAAGTATCGATCTCGAATGAGAGTCAGAATTTAGGTACCGACCTCATAGGAAGAGAACTGGAATTTAGGTACTAGTCTCAGAATTTTTAATGAGAAATGGAAACTGGTTCCAATCTCGAAGATTTATCTGTATGAAGAGGGACCCAATCCCATGCCATCAGAACTAAATCGAACAAAGTTCATGGCTCCGTGTCAATAGAATCAGTTGATCCTCTAAGGCACAGAAGAAAGAGAATTGAAAGGAGCTGGTAAGTGTACCAAGCTAAAAAGACTTGACTTAGCAATAAGTCGAGGAAAATGTTATGATTTTTGAGCCAAAATGAGCAAGAAAGAAACTTCTGACTTAGCACATATCAATGTCCTTCTATGCTTACTATCTTTCATATTTCTCACATGTTTTTGGATGAAATTATACATTTGAGTGTTGACCTCATTTTTGATGAGGTCTTCTCTTCCCTCTCTAGTGCTTAGGATCTTGCCTTAGGTTTTTCCTTTGACTATCTTAAAGGAATAGAATTGGGACCCATCCTTTAGAAATTTAAACCACTTCTTCTCTCCCTGCAAACCCCACAAGCTTGATTGTAGACCCCTAATCACATAGAGGGTTGAGATCAAAAGTGAAGGTTTAAAGGATAAGTTCCCTATAGGACTCTTTGGCCTTAGGACTACCCTGGGTGGCCTGGTCTGGTGAGGGTTGACTTACACATTCACTACACTCATACACTACACTCTCCCAAACACAATCCAAATCCTAAAACCACACCCATACCCAACTTGACTCCCTAACTCATGTAGGCAATTCATATGGATGGACCTTAACCCCTAAGCCCCTGGTTAAGAGGGTTAGGAACAACATAGTGAATGCCTCAAATGATTCTTCTCATGGCTCATATAGGCTTAACATATCTTCATGGCTCAATCAAAGTGATTCCATTTCACTCATATTTGATCAATCTTTATTCTTCCAAAATTTCAATTTTTGACCCCGAGAGCCCTACACCTATCAAACCTACCAAAAGTCCTTAAAATTGCCCAAGTCCTCCAAAATTTCCAAATCACACAAAATTCCACAAAATTAACCTTGAAAATTTCTTCACCAATCAAATTGATCATCCATAACCAAAAATACCAAAAATTCCAAAAATACCCCCCAATACCCTCCAAATACCCAAAATGCCCCTCTTAGCCAAAAAATCCAAAAAATTCCAAAAATTCCCAGAAAATTCCAGAAAATCCCAAATATTCCCAATTTCATTTTTTCCAACTAGATCATTAGCCAATTTTGTCAATTTACCCCACTTTTACAAAAACCCCCAATTTAGCCCATTCTTAACCCAAGTGAACCCAATGTCAAACCAAATCTACCCAATTGACCCCAATTTTGGTCCAATTCAATTCGAAACTTCAATTTAATATCCACAATATCAATCTAGACCAAATCTAAGTCCAATTTGATTGACATTTGAATCCAATTTCACTTTTGACCTTAAAGCCCAATTTGGACCCACGCCCCAAACTTAGCCGAAACCAAACCAATTCAACTCCAATTGACCCTAAACCTTTTCTAAACTTTCCCTAACATCCCCACAAACAAAGAACTAACATGATTTTCCCAAAATTTGGACCCAAACCCCACTCAAATTCAACCCAAAACTAAAAAGCCCAATTTTGACTTAAACTCAAACCTAACCCAAATAAGCCCAAGTCCCAAAACCAAAACCCAACCAAAGTTGAAACCTCTTTTAAACACTCCCATAAACATTTCCCAACATTAATTTTACATCAATTTCAACCCTAGCCCAACATTGACCGAAATTAGCCCAATTTAACCTATATTGGCCCCTTTACCAAAGAAGCCCAAATCCAACCCAATTCAAACCCAAACCACCTCAAATTCATTTCAAATCACTCATGAGACATCCCTAAACCAAATCCAACAATTATTTGGCCCAACATTTTACAAAATTCTCATCCATAAACTTATTTTAAAAAAAACCGAAGGCCCACTTCCTTAGGCCTTCTTGAAAAGCCCTTCCAAAGCAAGTTCAAAAGCCCAAAGTCCATGACAAAGCCCACATGGAATTCCTCTCATCATCCCTTTGTTTTAAAACACTTCCTAAGTTTTAAAATCTATCACCAAATAAATCCAAATCAAGCCTTATGACAATTCTCCTTAAATCCATAAAAAATTCCAACACCCTTTCACATGCAAGTGAGACAACTTTTCCCAAGCCATATATGAGCCATGAAGCCATGCATGAGCCACATGAGAGTCATGAGAGCCATGGAATCTACTTTCCACCTCACCAAAACATTAATGGCAAGGGAGGGGATCTCTTTCTTAAACCGTTTTAAGCCTTTTTTTACCTTAAACATGATACACTCTAAACCATACTTTGCCACCTAATCCTTGATGTGGACTTCACTACCTTTGGTAGGTTGACTCACATGATCCTCTCAGCCTAAAACCAGGTCATGGGAAGGTGAACCCAACCCAAACCATGTCTTGGACCAAGTCAAGCCAAAATGGCCTCTCCCCCATGCCATTTTAATCCAAGCCCTTTACACATGGCAAAGCTCAATTCCCTGCACAAACCTCCAGCCCTGACCTACCTGAACCTGAGGGTGACCCATGCCTGCCGGCCAGCAGCCTGGATCGCCGGAAAACACCATGGCCGAGACCTTGAGAGGAACCAAATTTTGGAATTCCACCTTGCTGAGTTGTCTCACTCCAAATGGCCATTGCGTACTGTTCTTCTCCTCACTAGAGCAGCTGATCCCAACCCTTGAACCCCCCTGGGAGGCCCTCCATCCTCTCCTATTTAAACACCCCCTCCCCTCGGCCAAGGAAGGTGTTGAACCAAACCTTACTGAAACCCTGCAAAAATCATCCCAGACCACTCTCTACACATAGAGAACTTGATCCCCACTGAAATCCCCCTGTCATTTCCTCTCTGTGAGCTCAATTTCAGAGTTGAAATCCAAGCCCAAAACAAGGATACTTCATCACTGTGAGTCAATTCTCAAATTTATTGACTCTACACCTTCACCAGACCAAGAGGAGAAGTTTCCCAGCAAAAGCCCCCTCACTGAGCCGGCCATTGCTTCCAGCCTCCAAGCTTTGTGATCGAGCCGTGGTCAAAATCATACCTGCACAATTCACTGTGCCAAGGGACTTCATCTGGAGCTTGCTTGGACCCAATCAAAAGTGACACAACCCTCAGATTGAAGCTTCACTTCTCTGAGCAAAGGTATGGACTCACTCTTCTTCCCGATGTTGACCTCATTTTTGATGAGGTCTTCTCTTCTTCTCTTTAGTACTTAGGATCTAGCCTTAGGCTTTTCCTTTGACTATCTTAGAGGATTAGAATTGGGACCCACCACTTAGAAATTCAAACCACTTCTTAACTCCCTGCAAACTCCACAAACTTGACCGTAGACCCCTAATCACCTGGAGGGTTGAAATCAAATGTGGAAGTTTAAAGGATGAGTTCTTATAGGACTCTTTGGCCTTAGGACTGCCCTGGGTGGCCTGGTCTGGTGAGGGCTGACTTACACATACACTACATTTATACATTACACTTTCATACACCTCCTAAAACCACACCCATACCCAACTTGACCTCCTGACTCATGTAGGTGATTCACATGGATGGTCCTTAACCCCTAAGCCCTTGACTAAGAGGGTTAGGAATAACATAGTGAATGCCTCAAATGAGTCCCTTCATGACTCATGTGGGCTTGATATGGCTTCATGGCTCAACCAAAATGATTTCATTCCACTTACATTTACCCAATCTTCAATTTTTTAAATTTTCAATTTTTGACCCCCGGGACCCTACTCCCGCCTAACCTACCAAAAACCCTTGAAACTACCCAAAATTTGCAAAATCACCTAAATTACCCAAAATTCCTCAAAATCAATCCCAAGCATTCCCAAATTACTCAAATTGATCATACATACCCAAAAATACCAAAAATTCCAAAAATACCTCCCAATACCCTCCAAATACCCAAAATACCCCTCTTGACCCAAAAATCCAAAAATTCAGAAAATTCCCCGAAAATTCCAGAAAATCTCAAATATTCCCAATTTCATTTTGTTCAACTACACCATGGGCCAATTGTGTCCATTTACCCCACTTTTATCAAAACCCCCAATTTGACCCATTTTAACCCAAAGTGAACCCAATGTCAAACCAAACCTACCTAATTGACCCAAATTATGGTCCAATTCAATTCTAAACTTCCTTTAAACATTCCCAACACCAATCTAGACCAAATCCAAGTCCAATTTGATTGACATTTGGATCCAATTCCATTTTTGGCCTTAAAGCCCAATTTGGACCCATGACCCAAACCTAACCCAAACTCACCCAATTCAGCTCCAATTGACCCCAAATCTTTTCTAAACCTTCCTTAACATTCCCACAAACAAAACACTAACATGATGCCCAATATCAATCCAAAGCCAAAAAGCCCAATTTTGACCTAAACCCAAACCTAACCCAAATGAACCCAAACCCCAAAATCAAAACCCAACCAAAGCCAAAACCTCTTTGAAACACTCCCATAAATATTTCCCAACATTTATTTTACATCAATTTCAACCCTAGCCCAACATTGGCCCAAGTTAGCCCAATTTGACCTACATTGGCCCATTCACCAAAGGGGTCCAAATCAAACCCAAATCACTCCAAACTTGTTTCAAATCACTCATGACACATCCTTAAACCAAACCCAACAATTATTTGGCCCAAGCCTTTGCCAAAATTTCATCCTAAAATCCATTTTAAAATCCAAAAGCCCACTTCCCTAAACCATTTTAAAAGCCCATCTAAAACCATTTCAAAGAGCCCAAAATCTACCACTAAAGCCCACATGACATTTCCATTTGCCATCCATTTAATCAAAGCCATTCCCTAAGTTCCAATCCCATCATCAAATAATTCCAAATCAAGCCTCATGCCAAATCACCCCTAAATACCAAAATTTTTCTTAAATCCATTTCCATGAAATTGACTCAACTTTTCCCAAGCCAATGGTGAGCCACGAAGCCATTCTTAAACCACATGCAAGCCATGTGAATTGTTTGACATGTGACCATACCACATTGGGTAAGAGGAGAGGGAGCTTTCCTTAATTCCTAAAAGTCTTTAACCTCACCCATGATACCCCTTAACCAAGATTTAATCCAAATATTCTTGGATAAGGACATCACCACCTTTTGATCGGTTAACCTAACTGATCTTCTCAACCCAAGGCTAGCCATGGGGAGGTGAACCCGACCCAAACAAATGGGTTGACCAAACCTAGCCAAAATTAGCCATATCCCCATTCCATTTTGATCCAACCATTTTACACTTGGCAACCGCCAATTGAATACACTAAGCCCGACCACGACCTCTACGAGCTTGATGGTGACCAATGCACGGCCGGCCGGCCACCGAGTCGCCGGAAAACACCACACCCGAGAGCTCGCATGTGAGCCCAAACTTGAAATTCTCACCTGCTGAGTCGCCCCATCCCCAATGGCCATTGTAGCCGTTCTTCCCATGCCCGAGCAGGCTGATCCCAACCCTTGGCCATCCCTGTGAGGCCCTCCAGCCACCTCTATTTAAACTCGACCCCCTCACGGCCATGAGAGGAGAGTTGCACAAACCTTGCCTAAACTCTGCCAAAATTGTTCCAAACCCTTCTCCATCCTTAGAGCAGTTGATCCACAGTGTCAATTTGCCCTAATCCCCACCAACAGAATCCAATTTCTCAACTGAAATTTCACCCAAAACCAGGACACTTTTGCCACAGTGAGCCAATCCTCAAATTGACTGGTCCTACACCTTCACTGGACCAAGAGGAGAAGTTCCCCACTGAAAGCCCTATCTCCAGGCCACCCAGTTGCTCCAACCTCCAATCTTTGTGATCGGTTGTGGTCGAAATCCTACCTAGACAATTCACCAGGCCAAGGGACTTCATCTGGAGCTTGCTGGGATCCAATCGAACGTGACACAACCCTCAGATAGAAGCCACACTTCTCTGAGCAAAGGTATGGCCTCACTCTTCTTCCCGAGCTTCTGAACATTCTCCATTTTCATTGAGTCCATTTCATGCCACATAAACCGTATGGATGTGTTCGTCTTCTCGAGACGAATCCATAGAGCATAAGAACGTTAAATTTGGTCAAGTATCGAGTGAGATCTTAGGCCTAGAAGACGGACGGCTCTCGAGTAAGGACGCCTGGGGACGATGAACAGATGCCGTTCATTTAATACACACGCGGACGGAAGGCCAGGATCGCCCCGGATCAGGAGACAGAACGACACAGAGGGCCCCCGGAGCGCTGAGTCAGATGGCGGCGTCGAATCGGAGAGCGCCACGCGGCGTTTCGGAGCTGCCGAGGTTGACGCGGCGCCGCGTGGATAAATAGAAAATTAGGGTATTTTTCTATTTATTTAATTCCCTAAACTTCAAAAATCCATAACTTTGTGTAGGAAAATCAGAAAAATAAAATAAAAATACCCTCTTGCTCAATGAACAGAGGAGAATAATGTGGAAAAGAAATCATTTAATTTCATCAAGTATTTTATTTTTAATGATTTATTTCCCTTTTGCATTGTTTTAATTCTCCATGCATATAGGAAATTCACCATGGCATGAGACCATAGGGCTTTTAAAGCCTTTGAATTTGGGTACATTCCCTGAATTTTCCAAAGTCAGAGGCCATCCCTATGAGAAGTTATTGATTTTTCAAATTCATGTTATTGTTTTGAGTATTTTAATTTCAATAATTAGCATGTTGTGAAATAAATTCTAGGAAAATTTGGTGATGTTTCTTATGACTAGAGGACCCTAGAAAAAATAGATCTTGGATTAGTTTATTTAAAATAACCCTAATTGGCTTAAACACCCAAAATAGCTCCTTAATTAATTAGAGCTAACCATACATCAAATTGACTTGGAATAAATTCTCCACTGACCTTTAGGATCAGAGGAACCCACCATAAAAATTTGAATTCAATTGGACTTGGTTAGCCCTACTAAATAGGTTGATTAAGCCATTTAGCCATTTTAAACTTTAAAAATTCATAACTTTCAAAATACCTTTCAAAAGTTCACCAAATTGGTTTTGGAGCCTCTCTGATATCAGGGGAATTTAAGGAAATTAAAATTTCAATTTTCTAAAAAAATTAATTTTTTGCATTATTTTAATATTTTAATAATTAAAAAATAATAAAAATCATAAAAATAATAAAATTCACCAAAATGTCAAATTTTGAATTTTGATCACTTAGTAACAAATCCCATATTTTTCTTAGATCTATTTAATGAGATATTAAATTTTAAAGCCATAGGGTAATTTTAAAATTAAAAAAAATGTATTTTGTAGCATTTTCACTAAAATAATTATAATAAATTAAAGAAAAATCAGAAAATTACAAAAATTGATTCTCTAATTTCCTTGATATCAGAGAGATTTTTGAAAAATATAAATTTCATTTTTCAACCTTTATTTTATTTTTAAATTAATTAATACTCCAAAACTTAAAATAATTATAATAAAAATAATATAATTCAAAAAATCACCAAAATTGGTCCAAGTGGTCCTCTGGTCATTAGGAATGTCCCATAATTTTCTTAAGGACAGAAATTTTCCCTTGGTCATATTATTAAATTTTTCTTGGAAATCTCTATTTTCTACAAAAAATAATTACATAAATAAATTAAAAACAGAAAAATCACATTTTCTCCTCTCATGTCTTTATTGGCATATGAGTGAAGTCAATTAAAAATTTCAAGTTCATTTAAGCTCAATTTAGTGAGTTATGAAATTATTAAGCTTGAAGGGCAAAATGGTAATTAAAAATTTTAACCCTTAATTAAAACTTTACGTTTAATAAAATTAACATGTAAAATATTTGATCTTAATCTGATTTGGAAGATTGAGATTTAAATAATTAAAGGGTAGAAACCTACTAAACAATTTAAAATAATTGAAATAAACTTTAATTAAATAATTGATTAAATTTGGGAGAATAATGAATCTAGAATTATTAAAATAGGGATGTTATAAGGAAGAAATTTATTCTTTAATTTAAAAATCCCTAAATTAATCATCTCAATAATATTTAATTCCTAATTAAAATGATAATTCAAATTTAAGTTTTAAAATGTCAAAGGACTTAATCATCAAATTAAATTAAAAGTAAATTATTAAACTCTTTTTAGATTTTTAATTAAACTAAAATAAAGAATAAAATTAAATTAAAGATTAAATTGAATTAAATCAAACAAATTAAATTAAATTAAATTAATTAAATTAAATTAAATTAAATTAAATTAAAATTATAAAATAATAATTAAATAATTAAATTAAATTAAATTAAATTAAATTAAATTAAATTAAATTAAATTAAATTAAATTAAATTAAATTAAATTAAATTAAATTAAATTAAAACATATTAAATTAAATTAAATTAAATTAAATTAAATTAAATTGAATTAAATTAAATTAAATTAAATTAAATTAAATTAAAATTAAATTAAATTAAAATAAAATAAAAATAAAATAAAATCAAATAAAAATTACAATTAAAATTAAAATTAAAATTAAAATTAAAATTAAAAATCAAAATTAAAACTAAACCAAATTAAATTAAAGTTAAATTAAATTGAATTAAATAACATCACCTAAGACATAAAGAAATTAAATATGAAGTAACTTGAACACTATTCCAAATTTAAATCCGATAACTGAAATTAAATTAAATCACAAACCATTTGAACATCAATTTGCCCTCGAAAGCTTTGGTTACCATAACTCCTAAACGGAACATTAAATGAAATGTTACTTCACTTATAGGATATTCAAATGTCCTAGTTCACTGAGCAAGATAACAACAAAACTAAACTAAACCTCGGACGATTACTTCACCTGATTAATTAAATCCATTTGGACTTAAAACAATCCTAGTAGTATTGAAAAGATGTTTAAGATTCTTCTTAAACACTTTCTCAATATGATAGGATACTTATAAGAACAATTGAAATTAATTGTTCTTTGATGAAGAAAATCGTCCTCAAACCAAAACACAAGAACCTAGACGTCATAGGAAATGACTAGCTATAAGATTAGGAATTTGGTAGAAAACCATAACCTTTCCCTTAGCTTTACTTAGGAACTTGCTTAAATATTCTAAATTGTGTTTAAGTGCAGCTTGGGATGATGGGAAGATCTTCCAGGTACGCTTTTATTTTATTGCAATTTACTTTTCTTGCAATTTATTTAATCGCATCGCACCTACTTTTCTTGCATGATAACAACTGTTGCATGAAAACCCACACCTTTAGGATAGTCCCTAAAATTGAAACCAAAACTAAATTAAAAGTCATGGCAAGATAAAATTCACTGCCACAATATTTCAAAATATAAAACAACTCAAAATTTAATCACAAACAGAACATAAAACTACAATTACAACTAAATTAAAACGTCCTGTTGGATGATCGGGAATACCTCGGATGATGTAACCTACGTGTTGCTAACGGGATTTCCCACGTTCTAAATGAAAGTGTGGAACTCATTCAGTTGAGTTTAGCAAATTCATCTGGACTAAGTGAATCCGATAAAAATAACGATGCCGGAAGGATGGAACCGTGGGATCTTAACCAGTGTCGTTATAATCAACTTTAAAATTTGTTTTAATTAAAATATTAAAAACACTTGGATTTTAAGACTTCTCTAAACCAGAACACTTTTCTCATCCCTTGATTTCGTCTTCTATAACTAAACCTCTGCAACAACAAGGAACTCGGAGCTTGGTGGGCAGCACGGTCATCATCATCAGCAAAACCTGAGTCCACTTCAGCAAAACTTTCTTAGAATTAAATAACCAAGCCATAGGACTTCGAGGTAGTTTGCCTAGTGCAACATAAATCCTCAACCTTTTGTTAGGCATTTGCATTGCAAATTAAGCCCTAACCTAGGTCTTAGGATTCCGAGGTAGTCATCCGATACGACATAAACCCTCACATTTTCGAAGCTATTTGTATGATTGTGTCATACAAATATAAGTCCTAATTAATTAAAATTGGCAAGATCAAAACATTAAATAAATATTAGGACTTTCCTAAATCCAAGCCAAACAATAGGATAGTCGGGAAATTACCGAAGTTCGCTTCGAATCCGTGATTTCTCCTACCTTTCTTCCTTTGAATTCCCAAAACAAAATGTTCCAAATTTGATCCACTCCCTATTGAAATTCCAAAATTCAATCCCTTGAAAACCCTAAACTTTGAAATTCTTGAGAGCGAAATTGCGATTACTATCGAGAGTTTTCTTAGGTGATTCCCGTCACTTAAGATGTAATTAACTATAGGGGCTTGCCCTTATAGGGAATTTTAAAGAACCCGAGTAATATAAACCCCGTTTAATGCTTTCATATTAAGCGAGGGAATTTGTCGGCTTATAAAATTGGTTCGCAGACAAACGGATGTCATAAATCTTCTAGTTTATTTAATCAAGCCCCATCACCAAACAGTGTGTCTATTCTTCGAGATAGATACACAGTTTGTGATGCGGTGCTCGTTTATATAAACTATTTGGGATGTGAGATTGGTTTGATTTCATATCTTAAAATCTTCAAATTTAAAATTACTTTCAAAATCAAATACTACTTTTCAAATTATTTATTTAAACTAAATTAAAAAAAATTCGCCGACAACTTCTGTTAGGCGACCCCCTTTTCAAAATAAAACACACAACCTAAAAAATAAGCCGTACAATTTCTGGCGACTCCGCTGTGGACAATTCCTCTCTCCATTTTAATCGGACAATTCTGCTTTCAAAAATCGGTAGTGTATCCATGTCCCTTGTGGACCAAGCTACCCTTCTTTCCGTTGGAATACTATGTTCATTTCTACCTTGAACGAGTATAGCCAACATTCTCTTGGATTTAGGAGCCATTGTTTAGACACCACTAAACGGAGAGGTTCCGAGATCCTTCTACCTTATTTCTGAGGTGGGGTGGACCCCGATAGGTGTTAGTTTAGGAGTGATCCTTCGAGTCGAGAAGTCTTGCATAAGACTTTCTTTTCCTTTCCAACTCTGAATCGGATTCATTACCTTCTCTACACCTTTGAACATTCCGTTCTAAATAAACGAACCCTCTAATGAATGACTCCTTTAACAAATAACTTCTCCTTATAAATATATGAACAAGAATGTGTTCGGACTCTTTTCGATTCCTTTCTTTTCGTCCTGATGAGAAGAAGCATAACTTGGGACTGACAATCAGAATCTACCTGCGAAATGGAAGCCCGAAAGCTGATTTTCTCCTTCACCAATGGACTCGACTTCGCTGTTTACAAGGATGAGCCGCCCGACAATGGGATCATCCGGTTTGGACAAGGATTCGAGAACACAAATGTCAAGATCACCGACGTTTCCTTTTCGCGCCGACAAACGAAGTATCCGAGCCGAGAAGCCGTTGATCGAGTTCAACCTTAGGTCAACCCAAGAGTTTCCTCCCCGCAAAAGATTCCAACCGAGAGAAGTACTTGCTTGTCCGCGGGAGGATCGTTGTTGCTACCCCGCCGGTCCGGTTGTCTCTGCACCTACCCCGGCTTCTGCCAAATTAAAGGGGAAGGAAATCCAGAACTATGGTGAACCTGTTACCGTGGAGGGTACAGTCCTTCCTGTGAGACCTTTTGTTTTTGAAATTAGGTTCAGCTCAAGAATTCCATCACTAACACGGATCCAAAGAAGGAACAGAAGTAGGAAGATTGCCAGGAAGGCCAGAGCTGCCGAAGTTGCTTTCCTGGAGGAAATCCCAGAAATCCCTGAGTACACACCCCTACCTGAATACATACCATTGCCTGAAGATACACCCTTTTTGGAAGGAAGTAGATTCCACCCCCTTTCCGCCGCAGCTGACGAGGAAAATGTCCGCAGGATTGTTTCTACATTACCTCAACCAGCATACTACAATGACAACAGAAAGAAAAGGGCTAGGATCACACCATTTGCCTGACTACAGACTGTGATCGAGAAGCTAGCGAAGAAAGGGAAATGCCCCGTATCGGAGATTCTAAGAAGGATAGGGCGGGTGCCAGTCAAATCCCGTCTTGGGCCCCGAGTAGAACCCGCCATCGTTACGGAAAAGCCAAATAAAAGGATGAAGGCTAGTCCGCCTATCGTTGTTTCAGGATTACAGATTAGGGAGGATACCACCTTCCAGCATGTGGCTGACAGACCATCTGGTCCTAGACCTTCTGCTGCTAGAAGGATGGTATGGTGTCCCACTACTGGACAGTTAAGATTGAAACAACAGCCTGAGAAGGAAAGTCTCGTCAGGAGACTTGAATCTGAAGAAAGCGCCACTACAGTAAAGGGGACTCATGAGAAGGGAACCCGGCAGCTATCACATGACAACTGCGAGGATGCACAGAAAAGGCCGCTAGAAGATGCTATGGAAAAGTTGAGGACTGATATTCGACGATTAGCAAAAGAAAGAGAAGAGAAATTCGGAGACGAGATTGATTCATCGGAATTCATGGACGATGAGTATGCAGAAATCAACATGGTCGAAACGCGAGCTTCATCAGCTTCGCAAGGTGCTCCTGTAGCCGCAGAAAGAGAGGAGCCGGAAGTGATGAGAAGGCAGCTTCAAGAGAAAGACGATATGATCGCCCAAATGGCGAAGAGAATGGAAGAGATGGCTGTAGCCCTAGCCACTCTCCAAAGTCAAGTGCAACCCCAAAGAGAGACACCCCCAGAGGTCATTCACATTGTAGACGGAGGAAAGGAGATTACGTCCGTCAACGGGGATGATCAGCTAAAGAAGGATACAACACAAAGTATGATTCCAGAAAAATATATCAAGAGCTTGGTGGAACAGCAGGTGCGAGAAGCCTTAGCACAATCAAAGAGCGGGACATCCATTCGGATGGGTAGACCTTTCCCGGAAGAATTCGACGTTGTCCAATACCTAAAAGGCTTCGTACCACCTCTGTTCAAGACCTTTGATGGAACCGGGAACCCCCGACAGCATGTTGCACACTTTCGTGCCAGTTGTTGCAATGCCGGCGGGAGCGATGCATTACTCTTCCGACAATTCGTCGGCGGCATCATCGGGGATCACCTTTATTGGTATGCGGAATTACGGAATGGTTCGGTGAAGACATTCTCGGAACTAGAAAACCTCTTCATCAAGCGATTCGCCGGAGCTCGGCACCACATCACTATAGGTGATTCGGTGGTAGAGAAGCGAAGCCGAACGAAACTTTGGTGGATTACATACTTCGATGGAGAAATATAAGTATGAAGTGTGAACCACAATTACAAGAACAGCATGCAGTCGGCATCTTACTTAAAAGCATTCATGGCCCGATAGCACTTCTCCTCAAGGGATTTACCATTAAGACTTTCGATAAGTTGTTAGGCAAGGCCGGAAGCTTGCAAGAGGAGGCGAAGCAATTAAGTTTCGCCTACAAGACAGACAAGCAAAAGCCTGTGAAGACTTTTGAAAAGAAATCTGGGATTGTTGCAGCAGTCGACCAAGGCAAACAACCGATAGAAATATTGTCCGAACGGCCGCAGCAACCTCAACAGAATTATCAACAACCTCGACCCAGCTATCAGTCATCTCAACAGTATGAACAACCGTCTTGTCCGCAATGTACGTTAAGGGAGCTTCTGAGCAGGGAGTATCCGTTCAAGAATGAGGCGATGCCGAAAATGTTTCATAGTCGATGAAGACTCCGAATTCCGACTGCAGAGCCTAAGAGACCAGAAGAAGTCAACAAGAAAGGTGATCCCAACTTTTGCCCTTACCACCGGATGCTTGGGCACAAGATAGAAGATTGCATTACCTTCAAAAGTTGGCTCAACGACAACCTTCGGAAAGGGAATATAACAATCCCGAAGGAGTACATGAAGGAACCCCAGAAAGGAGGTTCCGTCAATGTTGTCTCAACTGATCTCATCGCTCCGATAGATCCCTATACAACTGATGATGGGTGGACTACCGCTTGGACGAGGTCTTCAAAAAAAATTTTAGACAGCATCCAAACCGCTTCGATGCAAACTTCAATTCAGAGTTCGAAACCTGCCAAGTCGGCACTATCACTTGCAATAGAAGAACCACCTCAACAGGAGACGATTGAAGAGAAGAAGAAAATTGACGAAGAAGAGAAGACCGAGGCTCCTAAGGCTAGACTAGGGGCTGCTTATCCTAGGATAGTTGTTCCGGATTCGGGGGAGAAATCCCTCTAACCTCTGATTCTGTATGATTATTTGCTCGCTCCGGCGGGATCTTATAATGATAAGGGTTATGGCGTTGGCTACGTTTTGACTGTTTCTAACGATTACATAACTAGCGACAATCCGGACATCGATTTCGATACCAATGACAATTCTCAAATCATACACAATCTCGACGATCACAATGACGAAAAAGACATCCATCAAGGAGACTATGAGAGTTCAACGAGCAACGAATGCGTCTGCGAGTTTCGAGGAGCTCCGATCACAATAGAGTTAGAGCCTTCGGACTCGAAGCTAATCAAGAAGAACCTGTCATTCTGATTCAGGAGGAAACACCAGCAAGCTCAATACTAGAGTCAGAAGAAATTACAAAAGTCAACTTAAGAAGTGGAAGAGTTCTACCTCCGAGAATGGGTCCAAAGGACAAAGGAAAGCAGGTGGTTGTTCAAGAAGAACCAACCCCGGTAGAAGAAATACCCATTCGGGAAGAAATCGAGACACATGGAAATAAAGTGGACTACAATGTGCTAGCCCATCTTAGGAAACTACCGGCCAAACTGAGCATCTACGACACCCTCATCTTGTCAAAAGAGATGAGAGAAGCTCTGATCAAGGCCTTACTTGATCCAGAAATTTTCTTAGCTCAAATGGCCGGATATTCCTTAGATGAGGTTTGTTTGTTAAAGGAACAGCGAGGTGTTACCTTCACGGACAATGACCTACTACTTGGGACAGCAGACCACAACCGACCGTTGTACATTTCAGTTACAATCGGGAAGTTTACACTCTCCAGAGTATTGGTGGATCGAGGAGCATCGATCAACATAATGAGTCTTCGAACGCTAGCATATTTGGAAATCGATGCTCGTGAGCTTGAAGCCGACAAAATGTTATTAAGAGGATTCAACCAGAAAGGAGAAAGAGCCCTCGGATCAATAACACTACTAATGAAGACCGGTGACTTAGCAAAGACAACCGGTGACTTAGCAAAGACAACCGCAAAATTTCACATAATTGATTCAGAAACGTCGTTCAACGCTCTACTGGGCCGACCATGGATACATGAAAATAGGATGGTACCATCATCTCTACATCAGTGCATCAAATACTACGATGGAGGGGAACAATGCATCAAAGGTTACTTACAACCATTCTCCATACACGAAATTGGAATCCATGAAGATGCAGCTTATTATGCACCTCTGAAGAAAACAATCTTCTCCAGAGATACCATAACAAATGAAGCAAAGAAAGTTTGGGACAACGAAGAACCCGAAGTTCTAGTCCAACGATCACTCTCCACTCCCTTACGGCGAGATGGTGAAGGTTTCTCCACAACTCGCATCCGAGGTCGAGGCCGGGGACGAGGTCGTGGTAGAGACGTTAGGACGAGTTGGACGAGAGGAAGCCGACCATCAATGTTGATTGGGAAGACGAGTTCCGAAGAAGAAAAAGAAATCGAAGCAAGAAGCAGCGACAATAAGTCGGAAGAAGCCGCAATTCAAGATCTCTCTCTAAGATGAGAAGAATGAAGAATATAAATCAATGTACGAGAAGATCAACCACTATGTACATACTATGACCCTAACCCCGATCTATTCTAATAAGGTCGAGGGTATGGTGGTCAAAGAGGTACATAGCGGCGGTGCAAAGCCAATCAAATTCTACCATGGTGCTCCTTCCTCCAAAACTGAAAATAATGTACAATTTAAAGATGTCGCTTCATTAGAATTAATGGAATTACCTTTTGAGTGGTACTCTCCCTGTGTTCAAAATTTAATTTAGCGTGGTTTCTTACCTCGACAATGGACAAAAGGTCAATCACAACATTTTGGAAAATTATGGAATAACTCCGGTCATCCACCCAATTCAAAGCATGGTCTCGGATTTGGCACAGTAGGATCAGTTGACGATACTGAATTTTGCTTGGTTGTCACTTGCGAGTCCAATGAAAACTGCATGGAAACTACAGAAGAACTCGAAGATTTACAAATTGGAGATGCTCCACCAGAATTCGAAGAAGAGATTAAATCTACAATAGATGAGTTAACGGAAGTTAACTTAAGTACTAACGAAGAGCCTAGACCTACCTTTGTTAGCTCCTTACTCAATAAAGAAGACTCCGAAGAAATAATCAAGTTATTAATGGAATTTAAAGACTGTTTTGCTTGGAGCTATGATGAGATGCCAGGATTAGCTCTAGAGGTCGCAGTCCATAAGCTAGGAGTGGATCCTACTTCTGTCCCAGTCAGACAAGGTTCCAGAAGAATGCGTCTAGAAATCGAACAACAAGTCATAGCCGAAGTTAGAAAGCTAATAGACGCCAAATTTGTCCGTGAAGAACAATACCCAACTTGGCTAGCCAATGTAGTGCCAGTCAGAAAGAAAAATGGTCAAATCAGAATTTGTGTGGATTTCAGAGATTTAATCAAGGCATGTCCAAAGGATGAATTCCCTCTACCGATCCCAGAATTAATGATCGACATCGCTTCGACACATGAGATATTCTCATTCATGGATTGATCTTTAGGATACAACCATATAAAAATGGCTCCAGAAGATGAAAAGCTTACAACATTCAGAACGCCGATCGGAGTATATTGCTACACAGTGATGCCATTTGGACTGAAGAACGCAGGAGCAACATACCAGAGGGCGATGACAAGAATTTTTGATGATCTCATTCACAATTAAGTCGAATGCTACGTGGACGATGTGGTCATCAAAAGCAAAGTAGAGGACAACCACCTGTATGATTTGAGAATTGTTTTAGAACGATTAAGACAATTTAACCTTAAGATGAATCCCTTAAAATGCGCCTTCAGCGTCACCTCCGGGAAATTCTTAGGATTCGTTGTCCAACATCGTGGAATTGAAATCAACTCGGAAAAGATTAAAGCTATCTTAGAAATGCCGCCTCCCAAAACCTTAAAGCAACTACGATCTTTTCGAGGGAAGTTGGCATATCTTCGACGCTTTATCTCGAACTTGTCGAGTAGGTGTCAACCTTTCTCGGCACTAGTTAAAAAGGACGCCAAATTTATTTGGGAAGAGAAATGCCGAGAAGGCCTTCGAGGACATTAAACAATATTTAATGACACCTCCTGTCTTAGCGGCCCCGGTCTCGAGTAGACCGACGATACTTTATACCGCGGCTATAGACGACTCTCTCGGAGCCCTGTTAGCCCAGGTCAATGATGAGGGTAAAGAAAATGCTCTTTACTACCTAAGCCGTAGTTTACTTCCAACGGAAATAAGGTATCCCGCAATTGAAAAGCACTGTTTGGCCCTGATCTTCACCGCTCAAAAGCTCAAGCACTACATGCTTTATCATAAGGTCAACCTGATCTCGAAATTTAATCCATTGCAATACTTGATGACCCGTCCAACGCTTTCGGCAGACTTGCCAGATGGTCGATGATATTATTGTAATTCGATATAACTTTCGTGCCTCTTCGTGCCGTAAAGGGACAAGTGTTAGCAGACTTCCTCACAGCACACCCTTTGCCGGCAGAATCTCGTCTCAATGACGATTTGCCAGACGAACAAATAATGAGCCTAGAAGACCCTGATGATCGACGTTGGGAATTATATTTCGACGGAGCATCTTCAGCACACAAAGATGAAGAATCGCAAGTAACGGTGTCCGTAAGGCGGGAATCGACTAATCTTTATAACACCGGAGCGGGGGATGTTAAGATAGTCCTACCACTTAACGAGCCATGTACAAACAACGAAGCGGAATACGAAGCCCTCATAACGGAGCTGGAATTAACTATTCGAATGGGGATAACGGACATCGACATCTACGGGGATTCGCAGTTAATCATTCAACGGATCGCCGGACGAGTACGAATTTTAAAACCAAGACTCGAGCAATACTTCCAGTATTCCATACGAGTTGTTGGAACAGATTCCGAATGTGACAATCTATAAAATTCCTGGAAAAGAAAATGCCTTAGCGCGATGCGTTAGTTCGTCTCGCAAAAGAATTTGCTCGCTCGCGGGATGAATCGATGGAAGTGTCGGTTCACGGACGTCGGGTCCTATCACGACTTGACATAGACACAATACACAAATCGAAAAAGAAAAAGGATCAATTGCAACGGTGACGGAAAACACGAAGATTGGCGACGGCCATTAATAGACTACCCGCAAACAGGAAAACCGCCGGACGATAGGTCGCTAGCCCATCGGATCAAGAAAAGAACTGCGTCTTACGCATTAATAAACAACACGTTATACGGAAGGTCTTTCGATCAAATGTGGCTAAGGTGCTTAAGCGGGTCCGAGGCCCGTGAAATTGTTAAAGAGGTGCATTCGGGACTGCGTGGCGCTCACCAGTCGGGTCCGAAGATGAAAATGAAGATTAAAAGACTAGGGTACTACTGGCCCTCGATGATGACCGACTGCATGAAAATCGCCAAGAGCTGTCATCAATGCCAAGTGCACGGAGTGGTTCTACACCAACCTCCAAATGTGTTACATCCGACAATTGCGTCGTGGCCATTTGAATGTTGGGGTACGGATATAGTGGGTCCAATAGAACCACCATCTTCGAAAGGACATCGCTTCATTCTTGCGGCTACAGATTACTTTTCCAAGTGGGCGGAGGCGGTTCCAATCGGAGAAGTGAAAGCACACAACGTGCTACGGTTTTCAAGAACCAAGTTGTCTACCATTTCGGAGTGCCGCGCGAGATCATCTCGAATAATGGGTCGGCATTCGAAGCACACAAATCAACAATTTTGTCGGGAGACACGGAATCGATCGACGATATTCAACAATTTACTACCCAAGAGCAAATGGCCCAGCTCGAGGCTTTTAATAAAACTCTTGTTCAAATCTTAAAGAAAACTTTGGACGATAATAAGAGAAATTGGCATGAGAAGTTATTGGAAGCCTTATGGGCCTACCGGACAACCTTCGAACTCGCTACTCAAGCTACACCTTACGCTCCGGTGTATGGGTCCGAGGCGAGTGTTACCTTTAGAGGTTCGGCTTCCTTCACTCGAATTGTAGTTGCAAACAAAATCACGACGAAGAGAATGCCAAGTTACGACTAGAGGAATTAGAAAGCCCGGAAGGGAAAAGACTTGCGAGCCGCAACGGAATTTAGAACTATACCAAGCTAAGATGGTTCAAGCCCATGACAAGCCGGGTCCGCCCAAGAACCTTTAAAGTTGGTGACCTAGTTCTCATTCTCAAGAGACCTATCCTTGCACACCGCAAGATAGGAGGAAAATTTGAACCCACTTGGGAAGGACCGTTTGTGGTTGAAGCAGTATACTCAGGAGGCTCCTACCAGCTAGTGAACTGCCAAGGAGAACGACATATGCTTCCGATCAACGGACGATACTTGAAGAAGTATTACGCTACCTGATGTTTCGAAAGAATGAATTCTTCATCCTTAGAAGCACGGGCGAAGTAGTTACTTATGACTGGGTCCGAACCCAAAAAATAAAAAATGTGCTAAAATAAATAAAATCATGATAATATAGCTTTCCTTGTTTTCTCTTCCACATCAAAATCTCTTTCCTGATCTTATCCCACTTCATTCCTGTTAAATTTAAAAATACAAAAAAATAATAATATAAAAAAAATGTGTGTCTTTAATAAACATTTTCTTAATGTTCTTGTTCTTAGTACAGCCCCTGATCCTTTTCCTTGTCTTTTCGCAGGGAAATGTCGAACGGGCGGTTGGTCCTGAACTTTAGAAATGGCGTAAGCCTTGCACTCGACGAAAAGAGGGTGAAAGATGGAGCGATAATCGAGATTGACTCGGACATCGCACCAGCGAGCCCGCAATATGAGGAAAGTGACCGGGTCCCAGCTGATCGAGAGGAACCGCCGATCCGGACGATGATGAAAGTGGGTGGCCCAAGCCACCGATCCAAAGACGAAGAAAAGGAAAACAAACACCTGAAGAAGACAAGAGAATCAAGTCCGTAGTCGCTACGGCAGAGGGCGAGGCTTGTCGGCGCCGCGCCTACGTAAATTCAGGAAGTACGAAGAGCTACTCTCACAGCAACCCAACGAAGAAATAAGAATCGCCGTATCCGCAAGATGTTAACCAAACTAGCAGCAGACCAGCGCGATGAGGCAGTTGCTACTGCCAGTACATAAACTTCAAGGACGCCAGTTCACCAGGTACCAGAAGAAAGGAGGCCAGCTCCTAGGATAGCGAAGGGACCGAGGAAATCTCACGAAGATCGAAGAAAGAAGGCTACCACGCCACCGGATAGAACCACCGGTAATGCATAACCTTGTTGCGGAAGCAACCCCGGAGGATGTCCCGACGGACATCATCCCCGAGGAGCCGAGGTATGCGGGGAGAACGTGAAGGGATTGAGCCGTATATCCCACAATACGTCACCGTGCCCCGCCATTTGCGGATTATTCCGGAGTACGAGTCGGAAAGAATGCGGAATGTCGAAAAGAAAACTTTTGAATACTTCGAGAGAATCAGAGGCAGAAGGATCAATATACTAGAAGGCCTCGAGCTACATACAGAATTATTCTCAGAATATGAACAATAACAAATCGTGGATTGCATCCGGGATTTGAAAAGAATGGGCCGAGCGGGCCGCCTAAGAGAAAACACCTACTCAGAACCCCGGAGATGGATGCCAGGGAAAGGAAGAATTACAATACAATGTGGATGTCGCTACAACTTCGCGAGAAGACAAGAAGGGAAACACACCGGGAATACTCCGTCATGGCCGGGTGGATCCGATGCCATTGGTCATCAAAAGAATGGTAAAAAGATTGATAACATGGAGGGTACCGCCGATGCATTGCATACCCAACAGGTTGCATCATTAACATTTACAAGCGGGGTGACCGCATACCCCAGCACATAGATCACCACGACTTTGTCGGACCTTTACGCACGGTTTCTTTCCGAACGAGTGTAACATCATGTTCGGATCCGACCTCCGAATAGCGAGCCCGGGTGAGTTCCGAGGGCCGGTAAAGATACCATTACCGGTAGGTTCCGTCATGATACCGAAGGGCAACGGAGCGAGATGTCGCTAAACATTGCATACTAGGAGTACCAAGTGAAGCGGATCTCGGTTACTTTCGAAGGATGGATGACAGGAAGACACCTTACCACTTCCGAGCTGACCCGGAGCTAGAGAGCCTCCGGCCTTACGAGCTATGAGTTACATGGAAAATATCACACCTCCAACGTACATCCATACGACATCCTTGCCAAGGATGGCTTGGAAGGTGATGTTATTGACCATGTACCTCACTATTCAGACATGGATTTCTGACAGTTACCTTTTTGGATGGATCAACAAAGATCATACATAGTCCGTTTTGAGTCTACATGGATTGTATGAGATGTATTCCAGATCGAGTTGTATGATGTATCTTCGACATGATTGGAATGAAAGTGACCATGTCACATTTTTGGCCTTCACCTCTTTTGTGCAAATTGACTGGGAAACGCCATTAAAGTTAAATGAACTTCGAACAAAGAACAGAAAAGAAATAAAAAAAGAGAATAAAAGAAAACTTTCCGTAAACATCTAAAAAATGATAACCACCAAACTCACATGAACATTAAATAAACAATAAAATAAATTTGAATCATTAAAGGACAAACAAAATGAGCACAAGTTTTAAATCAAATTCAAATTCGATCTTCCAGATCTCAAATCAAATCTAAATCAAATTCAAATTCAATCCTTCCAAATTTCAAATCAAGTTTTAAATCAAATTCAAATTCAATCTTCCAGATCTCAAATCAAATCTCAATCGAAAATGCAAATTCAATTTCCCAAATCTGAAATCCAATCCGTTCTACTCTTTCCCTTGTTTGGGATGGAAGCGGTTGATTCCATTGACACGGATCGAATCTGATGGCGAGGAATTATATCCAATCCAAACCAGTGACTTCCGATCAACTCTTTTGAACGGGGTATGTAACATCTACATATTCCCTCCTAATCTATTTCCTTCCATGAAAGTCTTTTACAACTTTCATGAAATTCTCGAAACACCAAAATTTCACACTTTTCAAATCAACGCTGCAAATCTTTGCAAAATGAAATACATCAAAAATCAAATTCCCGGGGTTGAGGATTTTACATCCGAAACTGCATTGCTTTAGGATTCTTTCACTAGCGCAATGAAATACATCAAATTCAAACTTTTGGGTTGAGGATTTTACATCCGAGACTGCATTGCTTTAGGATTCTTTCCTAGCCGCAATAAAATACATCAAATTCGAACTTTTGGGTTGAGGATTTTACATCCGAGATCGCATTGCTATAGGATTCTTTCCTAGCGCAATGAAATACATCAAATTCAAACTTTTGGGTTGAGGATTTTACATCCGAGATCGCATTGCTTTAGGATTCTTTCCCTAGCGCAATGAAATACATCAAATTCAAACTTTTGGGTCGAGGATTTTACATCCGAAACCGCATCGCTTTAGGACTCTTTCCTTATCGCAATGAAATACATCAAGATCAAATTTTTGGGGTTGAGGATTTTACATCCGAAACTGCATTGCTTTAGGATTCTTTCCCTATAGCAATGAAATACATCAAAATCAAATTTTTGGAGTTGAGGATTTTACATCTGAAACTGCATTGCTTTAGGATTCTTTCCCTATCGCAATGAAATACATCAAAATCAAACTCTTGAGGTTAAGGATTTTACATCCAATACCGCATTGCTCTGAGATCTCTCCTCATTGTAATGATTCAATCCGATCAATTTAATTTTCTTTCAAGGTTGAAGATGTTACATCTAAAACCACAAAATTCCAGTTCTCATTTCAAATCGAATCCCTTTAAATTAATTTTAACAAAAATTCAATCTAAATTGAAACTCAAACTAAAATATGAGCTCACACATCAAAACTTAAATTGAAACAAAGTAAAATCTAAATTGAAATTGCCCCAGATCATGTGATTTGGGATTCACCTCCTTTTCCTTTCCCCAGCGAGAGTTCAGGAATCTCCAGTCTCAGAGATATACTTGACACTCCCCGACGGAAATTCTTCTACTTCGTCCTAAGTTTGTCACTTGGACATCCGTGTTGGTTTTGTTGATCTTTTCGGTCAACGCCAATACGCGCGGTGTGCTTGGTTAGCACACCACACCTATGGGGGTCCATTTGTTGACCTCATTTTCGATGAGGTCTTCTCTTCTTCTCTTTAGTACTTAGGATCTAGCCTTAGGCTTTTCCTTTGACTATCTTAGAGGATTAGAATTGGGACCCACCACTTAGAAATTTAAACCACTTCTTAACTCCCTGCAAACTCCGCAAACTTGATTGTAGACCCCTAATCACCTAGAGGGTTGAAATCAAATGTGGAAGTTTAAAGGATGAGTTCCTATAGGACTCTTTGGCCTTAGGACTGCCCTGGGTGGCCTGGTCTGGTGAGGGCTGACTTACACATACACTACATTTATACACTACACTTTCATACACCTCCTAAAACCACACCCATACCCAACTTGACCTCCTGACTCATGTAGGTGATTCACATGGATGGTCCTTAACCCCTAAGACCTTGGCTAAGAGGGTTAGGAACAACAAAGTGAATGCCTCAAATGAGTCCCTTCATGACTCATGTGGGCTTGATATGGCTTCATGGCTCAACCAAAATGATTTCATTCCACTTACATTTACCCAATCTTCAATTTTCCAAATTTTCAATTTTTGACCCCTGGGACCCTACACCCGCCTAGCCTACCCAAAGCCCTTGAAACTACCAAAAATTTGCAAAATCACCTAAATTACCCAAAATTCCTCAAAATCAATCCCAAGAATTCCCACATTACTCAAATTAATCATACATACCCAAAAATACCAAAAATTCCAAAAATACCTCCCAATACCATCCAAATACCCAAAATACCCCTCTTGACCCAAAAATCCAAAAATTCAGAAAATTCCCAGAAAATTCCCGAAAATCCCAAATATTCCCAAGGTCATTTTGTTCAACTACACCATGGGCCATCTTTGTCCATTTACCCCACTTTTACCAAAACCCCCAATTTGACCCATTCTAACCCAAAGTGAACCCAATGTCAAACCAAACCTACCCAATTGACCCAAATTATGGTCCAATTCAATTTTAAACTTCAATTAAACATTCCCAACACCAATCTAGAAAAAATCCAAGTCCAATTTGATTGACATTTGGATCCAATTCCATTTTTGGCCTTAAAGCCCAATTTGGACCCATGACCCAAACCTAACCCAAACTCACCCAATTCAGCTCCAATTGACCCCAAATCTTTTCTAAACCTTCCTTAACATTCCCAAAAACAAAACACTAACATTATTTGCCCAACATTTAGACCCAAACCCCACTTAAATTCAATCCAAAGCCAGAAAGCCCAATTTTGACCTAAACCCAAACCTAACCCAAATGAACCCAAACCCCAAAATCAAAACCCAACCAAAGCCAAAACCTCTTTGAAACACTCCCATAAACATTTCCAAAAATTTGTTTTACATAAATTTCAACCCTAGCCCAACATTGGCCCAAGTTAGCCCAATTTGACCTACATTGGCCCATTCACCAAAGGGGTCCAAATCAAACCCAAATCACTCCAAACTTGTTTCAAATCACTCATGACACATCCTTAAACCAAACCCAAAAATTATTTGGCCCAAGCCTTTGCCAAAATTTCATCCTAAAATCCATTTTAAAATCCAAAAGCCCACTTCCCTAAACCAATTTAAAAGCCCATCTAAAACCATTTCAAAGAGCCCAAAATCTACCCTAAAGCCCACATGACATTTCCATTTGCCATCCATTTAATCAAAGCCATTCCCTTAATTCCAATCCCATCATCAAATAATTCCAAATCAAGCCTCATGCCAAATCACCCCTAAATACCAAAATTCTTCTTAAATCCATTTCCATGAAATTGACTCAACTTTTCCCAAGCCAAAGGTGAGCCATGAAGCCATTCTTAAGTCACATGCAAGCCATGTGAATTGTTTGACATGTGACCATACCACATTGGGTAAGAGGAGAGTGAGCTTTCCTTGATTCCTAAATGTCTTTAACCTCACCCATGATACCCCTTAACCAAGATTTAATCCAAATATTCTCGGATAAGGACATCACCACCTTTTGATCAGCTAACATAACTGATCTTCTCAGCCCAAGGCTAGCCATGGGAGGTGAACCCAGCCCAAAAAAATGGGTTGACCAAACCTAGCCAAAATTAGCCATATCCCCATTCCATTTTAATCCAAACATTTTACACTTGGCAACTGCCAATTGAATACACTAAGCCCCGACCCCGACCTCCCCGAGCTTGATGGTGACCAATGCCCTGCCCGCCGCCCACCGAGTCGCCGGAAACACCACACCCGAGAGCTCACATGTGAGCCCAAACTTGAAATTCTCACCTGCTCAGCTGCCCCATCCCCAATGGCCATTGTAGCTGTTCTTCCCATGCCCAGAGCAGCTGATCCCAACCCTTGGCCATCCCTGTGAGGCCCTCCAGCCACCTCTATTTAAACCCGACCCCCTCACGGCCATGAGAGGAGAGTTGCACAAACCTTGCCGAAACTCGCCAAAATAGTTCCAAACCCTTCTCCATCCTTAGAGCGATTGATCCCCGGTGTCAATTTGCCCTAATCCCCACCAACGAATCCGATTTCTCAACTGAAATTTCTCCCAAAACTAGGACACTTTGCCACAGTGAGCCAATCCTCAAATTGACCGGTCCTACACCTTCACCGGACCAAGAGGAGAAGTTCCCCACCGAAAGCCCCATCTCCAGGGCCACCCGGTTGCTCCAGCCTCCAAGCTTTGTGATCGAGTCGTGGTCGAAATCCTACCTAGACAATTCACCGGGCCAAGGGACTTCATCCGGAGCTTGCCGGGATCCAATCGAAGGTGACACAACCCTCAGATCGAAGCCACACTTCTCTGAGCAAAGGTATGGCCTCACTCTTCTTCCCGAGCTTCTGAACATTCTCCATTTTCATTGAGTCCATTTCATGCCACATAAATCGTATGGATGTGTTCGTCTTCTCGAGAAGAATCCATAGAGCATAAGAACGTTAAATTTGGTCAAGTATCGAGTGAGATCTTAGGCCTAGAAGACGGACGGCTCTCGGGTAAGGACGCCTGGGGACGATGAACGGATGCCGTTAATTTAATACACGCGCGGACGGATGGCCAGGATAGCACCGGATCAGGAGACGGAACGACACAGCGGGCCCCCGGAGCGCTGAGTCAGATGGCGGCGTCAAATAGGAGAGCGCCACGCGGCGTTTCGGAGCTGCCGAGGTTGACGCGGCGCCGCGTGGATAAATAGAAAATTAGGGTATTTTTCTATTTATTTAATTCCCTAAACTTCAAAAATCCATAACTTTATGTAGGAAAATCGGAAAAATAAAATAAAAATACCCTCTCGCTCGGTGAACAGAGGAGAATAATGTGGAAAAGAATTCATTTAATTTCATCAAGTATTTTATTTTTAATGATTTATTTCCCTTCTGCATTGTTTTAATTCTCCATCCATATAGGAAATTCACCATGGCATGAGACCATAGGGCTTTTGAAGCCTCTGAATTTGGGAACATTCCCTGAATTTTCCAAAGTCAGAGGCCATCCCTATGAGAAGTTATTGATTTTTCAAATTCTTGTTACTGTTTTGAGTATTTTAATTGCAATAATTAGCATGTTATGAAATAAATTCTAGGAAAATTTGGTGATGTTTCTTATGACCAGTGGACCCTAGGAAAAATAGATCTTGGATTAGTTTATTTAAAATAACCCTAATTAGCTTAAACACCCAAAATAGCTCCTTAATTAATTAGAGCTAACCATACATCAAATTGACTTGAAATCAATTCTCTACTGACCTTTAGGATCAGAGGAACCCACCATAAAAATTCGAAGTCAATTGGACTTGGTTAGCCCTACTAAATGGGTTGATTAAGCCATTTAGCCATTTTAAACTTTAAAAATTCATAACTTTCAAAATACCTTTCAAAAGTTCACCAAATTGGTTTTGGAGCCTCTCTGATATCAGGGGAATTTAAGGAAATTAAAATTTCAATTTTCTAAAAAAATTAATTTTTTGCATTATTTTAATATTTTAATAATTAAAAAATAATAAAAATCATAAAAATAATAAAATTCACCAAAATGTCAAATTTTGAATTTTAATCACTTAGGAACAAATCCCATACTTTTCTTAGGTCTATTTAATGAGATATTAAATTTTAAAGCCATAGGGTAATTTTAAAATTAAAAAAAATGTATTTTCTAGCATTTTCACTAAAATAATTATAATAAATCAAAGAAAAATCAGAAAATTGCAAAAATTGATTCTCTAATTTCCTTGATATCAGAGAGATTTTTGAAAAATATAAATTTCATTTTTCAACATTTATTTTATTTTTAAATTAATTAATACTCCAAAATATAAAATAATTATAATAAAAATAATATAATTCAAAAAATCACCAAAATTGGTCCTCTGGTCATTAGGAATGTCCCATAATTTTCTTAAGGACAGAAATTTTCCCTTGGTCATATTATTAAATTTTCCTTGGAAATCTCTATTTTCTACCAAAAATAATTATATAAATAAATTAAATACAGAAAAATCACATTTTCTCCTCTCATGTCTTTATTGGCATATGAGTGAAGTCACATAAAAATTTCAAGTTCATTTAAGCTCAATTTAGTGAGTTATGAAATTATTAAGCTTGAAGGGCAAAATGGTAATTAAAAATTTTAACCCTTAATTAAAACTTTGGGTTTAATAAAATTAACATGTAAAATATTTGATCTTAATCTGATTTGGATGATTGATATTTAAATAATTAAAGGGTAGAAACCTACTAAACAATTTAAAATAATTGAAATAAACTTTAATTAAATAATTGATTAAATTTGGGAGAATAATGAACTTAGAATTATTAAAATAGGGATGTTATTAGGAAGAAATTTATTCTTTAATTTAAAAATCCCTAAATTAATCATCTCAATAATATTTAATTCCTAATTAAAATGGTAATTCAAATTTAAGTTTTAAAATGTCAAAGGACTTAATCATCAAATTAAATTAAAAGTAAATTATTAAACTCTTTTTAGATTTTCAATTAAACTAAAATTAAGAATAAAATTAAATTAAAGATTAAATTGAATTAAATCAAACAAATTAAATAAATTAAATTAAATTAAATAAATTAAATTAAATTAAATTAAATAAAATTAAAATTAAAAAATAATAAATAATTAATTAAATTAAATTAAATTAAATTAAATTAAATTAAATTAAATTAAATTAAAACATATTAAATTAAATTAAATTAAATTAAATTAAATTAAATTAAATTAAATTAAATTAAATTAAATTAAAATAAAATAAAAATAAAATCAAATCAAATAAAAATAAAAATTAAAATTAAAATTAAAATTAAAATTAAAATTAAAATTAAAATTATAATTATAATTAAAATTATAATTAAAAATCAAAATTAAAACTAAACCAAATTAAATTAAAGTTAAATTAAATTGAATTAAATAACATCACCTAAGACATAAAGAAATTAAATATGAAGTAACTTGAACACTATTCCAAATTTAAATCCGATAACTGAAATTAAATTAAATCACAAACCATTTGAACATCAATTTGCCCTCGAAAGCTTTGGTTACCATAACTCCTAAACAGAACATTAAATGAAATGTTACTTCACTTATAGGATATTCAAATGTCCTAGTTCACTGAGCAAGATAACAACAAAACTAAACTAAACCTCGGACGATTACTTCACCTGATTAATTAAATCTATTTGGACTTAAAACAATCCTAGCAGTATTGAAAAGATGTTTAAGATTCTTCTTAAACACTTTTTCAATATGATAGGATACTTATAAGAACAATTGAACTTAATTGTTCTTTGATGAAGAAAATCGTCCTCAAACCAAAACACAAGAACCTAGACGTCATAGGAAATGACTAGCTATAGGATTAGGAATTTGGTAGAAAACCATAACCTTTCCCTTAGATTTACCTAGGAACTTGCTTAAATATTATAAATTGTGTTTAAGTGCAGCTTGGGATGATGGGAAGACCCTCCAGGTACGCTTTTATTTTATTGCAATTTACTTTTCTTGCAATTTATTTAATCGCATCGCACCTACTTTTCTTGCATGATAACAACTGTTGCATGAAAACCCACACCTTTAGGATAGTCCCTAAAACTGAAACCAAAACTAAATTAAAAGTCATTGCAAGATAAAATTCACCGCCACAATATTTCAAAATATAAAACAACTCAAAATTTAATCACAAACAGAACACAAAACTACAATTACAACTAAATTAAAACGTCCTGTTGGATGATCGGGAATACCTCGGATGATGTAACCTACGTGTTGCTAATGGGATTTCCCACGGTCTAAATGAAAGTGTGGAACTCATTCAGTTGAGTTTAGCAAATTCATCTGGACTAAGTGAATCCGATAAAAATAACGATGTCGGAAGGATGGAACCGTGGGATCTTAACCGGTGTCGTTATAATCAACTTTAAAATTTGTTTTAATTAAAATATTAAAAACAGTTTGATTTTAAGACTTCTCTAAACCGAACACTTTTCTCATCCCTTGATTTTCGTCTTCCATAACTAAACCTCTGCAACAACAAGGAGCTCGGAGCATGGTGGGCAGCACGGCCATCGTCATCAGCAAAACACGAGTCTACTTCAACGAACTTTCTTAGAATTAAATAACCAAGCCATAGGACTTCGAGGTAGTTTGCCTAGTGCAACATAAATCCTCAACCTTCTGTTAGGCATTTGCATTGCAAATTAAGCCCTAACCGGTCTTAGGATTCTGAGGTAGTCGTCCAATACGACATAAACCCTCACATTTTCGAGGCTATTTGTATGATTTTATCATACAAATATAAGTCCTAATTAATTAAAATTGGCAAGATCAAAACATTAAATAAATATTAGGACTTTCCTAAATCCAAGCCAAATAATAGGATAGTCGGGGAATTACCGAAGTTCGCTTCGAATCTGTGATTTCTCCTACCTATCTTCCTTTGAATTCCCAAAACAAAATGTTCCAAATTTGATCCATTCCCTATTGAAATTCCAAAATTCAATCCCTTCAAAACCCTAAACTTTGAAATTCTTGAGAGCAGAATTACTGATTACTATCGAGAGTTTTCTTAGGTCATTCCCGTCACTTAAGATGTAATTAACTATAGGGGCTTGCCCTTATAGAGAATTTTAAAGAACCTGAGTAATATAAACCTCGTTTAATGCTTTCATATTAAGCGGGGAATTTGTCGGCTTATAAAATTGGTTCTCAGACCAAACGAATGTCACAAATCTTCTAGTTTATTTAATCGAGCCCCATCACCAAACATTGTGTCTATTCTTTGAGATAGATACACAGTTTGTGATGCAGTGCTCGTTTATATAAACTATTTAGGATGTGAGATTGGTTTGATTTCATATCTTAAAATCTTCAAATTTAAAATTACTTTCAAAATCAAATACAACTTTTCAAATTATTTATTTAAACTAAATTAAAAAAATTCACTGACAACTTCTGTTAGGCGACCCCCTTTTCAAAATAAAACACACAACCTAAAAAATAAGTCGTACAACCGAGCTTACAGAGATTCTCCATTTAGTTTGAGTTAATTTCAGTGCATGTTTACCATATGGATGTGTTCGTCTCTTTAAGACGAATCCATAGAGCATAAGAACACAAAAATCCGTTGAGAATCAAGTAAGAAATTAGGGTTAAAAGGTCTACGGTCACGGGTTCGCACCAGTCGTAGACGATGACTGGGAGCCGTTGGATCGCGCATGTATCCGATGGACGGCTCGGATCGCATCAGACCAGAACATGTTACGTGAAAGCCAGGTCCCGAGACGGCTGACTCAGATGGTGGCGCCCAATCACAGCGCGACACGCACCCCCTTCGGAGCTGCCGAGGTTGACGCGGCGCCGCGTGGATAAGTAGGAAACTAGGCTATTTTTTCTATTTATTTAATTACTAGAATTTCAAAAATCCATAACTTTGTGTAGAAAAATTCTAAAAATAAAATAAAAATACCCTCTTGCTCAGTGAACAGAGGAGAATAATGTGGAAAAGAAGTTAAATCATTTCATCAAGTATTTTATTTTTAATGATTTATTTACTCTCTAGACTATTTTAATTCTCCATGCATGTAAACAATTCACCATAGCATGAGACCATAGGGCTTTTAAAGCCTCTGAACTTGGGAACATTCCCTGAATTTTTTACGGTCAGAGGCCATCCCTATGAGAAGTTATTGATTTTTCAAGTTCATGTTACTGTTTTGAGTTTTTTAATTCCAATAATTAGCATGTTGATAAATAAATTCTAGGAAAATTTGGTGATGTTTCTTGTGACCAGAGGAAATAGGAAAAAAAGGTTTTGAGTTAGTTCACTTGGAATAACCCTATTTGGCCTAAATACCCAAAATTGAACTTTAATTAATTAGGGTTAATCACACATCAAATTAACTTAAAAACAATTCTCCACTATCCTCTAGGGATAGGGGAACACCACATAAAAATTTGAAACTAATTGGACTTGATTAACCCCACCAAATGGGTTGATTAAGCCTCTTCAGTAAAAATGGGTAAAATAGAAATTTAAAAATTCATAACTCACAAAATACTTTTCAAAAATTCACAAAAATGATTTTGGAGCTTCTCTGATATCAGAGGAACTTAGGAAAATTAAAATTGTAATTTTCTAAAAAAGTTGATTTTTATCATTATTTTAATATTTTTAATAATTAAAAAATAATAAAAATTATAAAAATATTAAAAATCACTAAAATGTCACATTTTGAGTTCTAATCATTTAGCAATAAACCAAATATTTTTTCTTAAGTCCCTAGGGTAAGATATTGAATTTTAGAGGCTTAATGTATTTTTTAAAATTAAAAAAATGTATTTTCCAACCTTTTCACTAAAATAATTCTAATAAATCAAAGAAAAATCAGAAAAATATATAATTTGTTTCTCTAAAATTCTTGAGTTTAGAGAGATTTAATAAAAATATAAAATCAATTTTTCAACTTTAATTTCATTTTAAAATTAATTAATACTCTAAAACTCAAAATAATTCTAGTAAATAAAATATAATTCAAAAAATCACCAAAATTGGTCCAAATGGTCTTCTAGTCATTAGGAATATCTCATAATTTTCTTAAGGATAGAAACATTTTCTTGGTCATGTAATTGAATTTTCTTTTAAAATCCTTATTTTCCATCAAAAATAATTACATAAATAAATTAAATACAGAAAAATCACATTTTCTCCTCTAATGTCGTAATTGACATATAAGTGAGGTCACATAAAAATTTCAAATTTATTTAAGCTCAATTTAGTGAGTTATGGAATTATTAAGCTTGAAGGGCAAAATGGTAATTAAAATTTTAACCCTTAATTAAAACTTTAGGCTTAATAAAATGAGAGAGTAAAATATTTGATCCTAATCTGATATGGATGATTGAAATTTAAATAATTAAAGGGTAGAGACCCATCAATAATTTTTAGGATTAATTAAAGTAAACCTTAATCAATTAATTAATTAAATTTGGAAGATTAATAAAAAAATTGAAATTATTAAAATAGGGATATTATTAAGAAGACATTTATTCTTTAATTTAAGAGTCCCTAAATTAATCACTTCAATAATATTTAACTCCCAATTAAAATGATAATCCAAACTCAAGACTTAAAATACTAAAAGACTTAATCATTAAATTAAATTAAAATTAAAACATTTAAACTAAATTAAATCAAAATTTCAATTAAATTAATACTTTAACAATTAAATTAAATCATCTTTAAAAACATTAAAAATTAATAAAAAAAATTAAATCAAATTAAAATTAAATTAAATCACAATTAAATCAAAGTAAACCCAAGTTAAATTAAATTAAATTAAAACACATTAAATTAAATTAAATTAAATTAAAAATACAAATCAAATTAAAATGAAAATTAAAATTAAATTAAAATTGAAATAAAATTAAATTAAAATTAAACTAAACCAAATTAAATTAAATTAAATTAAATTAAATTAAATTAAATATAACATCACTTAAGACATAAAGAATTCAAAATAAATCTAAAACAACTTGAACACTATTCCAAACTTAAACTAATTTTCCATAATTAAATCAAAATTAAAATTAAATCATTAAGTTCAAATCATTAAAATATTTAATAATTTGATTTGCTCTTAAAAGCTCTTGTTATCATAACTCCTAAGTGGAGTATTTAGTGAAGTGTCACCTCATTCATAGGATATTCAAACATTCTAGTTCACTGAGCTAAAGAACAAAACTTAAACTCCCGGATGATTAATTCACTTGTATAACTAAATTCTCTTGGACTTAAAACAATCCTAGAGGTATTGAAAAGATGTTTAAGACTCTTCTTAAGCACTTCCTCAATATGATAAGATGTTTATAAGAACAATTGAACTTAATTGTTCTTTGATGAAGAAAATCATCCTTAAACAAAAATACAAGAACCTAGACATCATAGGAGATGACTAGCTATAAGATTAGGACTTTGATAGACAACCAAAACCTTTCCCTTAGCTTTACCTAGGTACTTGTTGAAATATTTAAATGCCTTAACATGTGTTTTAAGTGCGGCTTGGGATGGCGGGAAGACCCTCCAGGTACGCTTTTATTTTATTGCAATTTACTTTATTGCGAAATGCACTTTACTTTTCTTGCATGATAAACAATCGTTGCATGAAAACCAAAACCTTTAGGATAGTCCACGAACCGAAACCAAAACTAAATTAAAAGTCATTACAAGATAAAAATCACCGCCACAACATTTCAAAATATAAAACAACTCAAAATTTAATCACAAATAAAACACAAAACTACAATTGCAACTAAATTAAAACGTCTCTTTGAATGATCGGGAATACCTCGGATGATGTAACCCACGTGTTGCTAACGGGATTTCCCACGGTCTAAATGAAAGTGTGGAACTCATTCAGTTGAGTTTAGCAAATTCATCTGGACTAAGTGAATTCGATGAAAATAACGGTGCCGAGATGACGGAACCGTGGGTTCTTAATCTGTTTTGCTTAACCAACTTTAAGATTTGTTTTAATTAAAATATTAAAAAAACACTTGAATTTTAAGATTTTCTCTAAATCAAAACACTTCTCTCATCTCCTGATTGATGACTTCTAAAACTAAACCTCTGCAACAACAAGGAGCTCGGAGCATGGTGGGCAGCACGACCATCGTCATCAGCAAAACCTGAGTTTACTTCAGCAAAACTTTCTTAGAATTAAATAACCAAGCCATAAGACTTCTAGTTTGTTTTCCTAGTGCAACATAAATCCTCAACTCTTCGTTAGGCATTTGCATGATCATGTCATGTAAATTAAGCCCTAACCGGTCTTAGGACTCCGAGGTAGTCGTTTGGTACGACACAAACCCTTACATCCTCGAGGCTATTTGTATGATCTTATCATAGGAATATAAGTCCAAATTAATTAAAATTGGCAAGATTGAAATATCAAATAATATTAGGATTTTCTTAAATCCGAGCCAAACTATAGGATAATTTGGGAAGTTGCCAAGATTCTTCTTGGATCCTCAGCTTCTCCTACTTACTTTCTTTGGACTCCTGAAAATAAATGTTCCAAATTTGAGCTAATCCCTTTTGAAATTTTAAAAATCCAATCCTTTGAAAACCTTAAACTTTAGAATTCTTGAGAGCAAAGCCACTGATCATTATCGAGAGTTTTCTTAAATGATTCACATCATTTAAGATGTAATTAACTATAGGGGCTTGCCCTTATAGGGAACTTTAAGAACCCAGGTAATATAAACCTCGCTTAATTCCTTCATATTAAGCGAGGGAATGTGTCGGCTTATAAAATTGGTTCGCGAGACCAAACGGATGTCACAAATCTCCTAGTTTATTTAATCGAGCCCCATCATCGAGCGATGTGTCTATTCTTCGGGATAGATACACGGTTTGTGGTGCGGTGCTCATTTATATAAACTATTTGGGATGTGAGATTGGTTTGATTTCATATCTTAAAACTTTTAAATTTAAAATTACTTTCAAAATCAAATGTTATCTTTTAAACTATATATATATATTTAAATTAAATTTAAAATATGAAAATTGGCCGACAATTTCTGTAGGCGACTCCTTTTCAAAATAAAACACATAACCTAAAAATATGCCGACATTGAGAAAGGTTTTTTTTATGTCTATCTTGTAGGTGAAGATGTTAAGAACACAATGCAATTGAAATGGGGCGAAACGGAGTTGAAACGGAGCCAAACGGAGCAAAATGGTGGAGCTGCGTGCATGGTGGCGCCTAGGCGCCAAACTCGGCGCCCAGGCACCAGTGACGACGAGAAAATGGCGCCTAGGCGCCAGAATCAAGGCCTAGGCACCAGAATCATCCAGAAACGGTTATTGGACGAGATTTGATGACTTTGAGAGTTATTTTGACGGTGTTAAGTAGTTTCTAGACCTTCTAGAAGCCTGGGAGTTATTCCTAATTTATAGGACATGTGATACAATGTATTTGGATGTTTGGAAACAGTTTTAATCGCGAAGAGGTGTGAGCCAAAGTGAAGAGGTGCAAAGAACTGGACGCGGTGTCCGGCGCCTAGGGGCCAGAGACACCTTCTAGAAGATTCATTGAATGTGGACACATTTTGAAGAGGTGCCTTGAGGCAACCCTTGAAGCTTATAAATAAGAGGGTACTCCTTCAGAGAAAATCGCACCCTATAGTCTCTTTCTTCCCCCTTAGTCATTTTAATCATTTAGAGTTATGAAGATGTAGATTTTTACATCTTATGGAGAGATTGGTGAGGGATTTTTAGATATTTATGAAAGGGATGTATGAACGTCGCATGGATCAGTGGGAAACTTTGGTAGAGAGATCTTCTTCTTTCTTTCAGAAGGAAAAAGCTAAGTATTGTGTTCTTCATTCTCTTGTAATTGTTGTAAACACTTTCGAGTGGATTTTCTTTGTTCTAAACTAAGTTTTCTGTCGTGAATTATCCATGTTTCATAAGTGATTTCCTTTACTCTTTATTTTAATATGAAATAATGGCATGCGTAGGAAAATCATTTTTATGATTGAATTATCTATTAGATGCTTCTAGGTGACAGATAGTTGCATAAATATAATAGAATACTAATGAAATAAGTTTTTTGTTGACACTTAATTTATTATATAGTTCTATCAATTCTTTTACTTCTTATGCCATTATTTTCATTTAATTTTATTTTGTAATGAAATAGATGCATGTTTAGGAATTAAGATTTGCTTAGATATTCTCTTATTAAATTATGGTGATGATATTCATATCAGATCTTCATTTACTTTATAAATTGATCACTTGTATTGTTAAAACCCGTTGAATAATTCAGAGACCTAGAAGGAGATGAATTCTTAACTACTAGATATCACATGAATCCTTGGGTAGTCGAAGGCCTTGTGCGGGTTATTCAAGGTGAAGTGCAAATAAATGGGAAAATATTATTCAATGGGTGCAGAATTGATTAGTTTTTAGAGTGACAGACTAAATTCTAATAATTTGATCTATAGAAAGGGAACGAGTCACTGGTAGGGCCGACCATAGCCACCCTTGGACATCTAGTAGTGTGAGCCTAGATTAACCCATTCTACTTAATAAAACATCTCGAACCGATCTATGGATTAGCCAATGTTCTTTATGCCCGGACCAAAGGGTAAAGAATAGGAATGCTTCTATTTGGCACTACTACATTAAATCTAAGCATATCTTTCTTACACATTATCTATGTAATTGCAAGAGAAAGGTAATTTTTAATATCTCAAATTTCTCCAAACCAATTTATCCATAAGTTATCTTTTTATTTAAGTACTTTATTTAGGATTAGTTATTTGAAAACCCATTTTAATCAACATTCCAAATTCAGGCCTTATAGAAATAGACTGGAATTAGCCTAAAGGATTTCTTACCTCCCTTCTCTGTGGGATCGATACTGGGGTTGTAAAAGAAAACCCTATATTACTTGAAACGATACGTATACTTGCGTAGTACCCCTAGTGTGTAAAATATTTTCTAAAATTTTACAACATTTTGATTTTATGCACTAGCCGCTATTTATAAATTGGGTCAAGTGGCCATCTTTTTGAAGCAAAAATTACTGCGTTATTGCTGGTCGGGTCATATACCCAAAAGACAAATTAATGGATGGCAAATTTGTATTAACTATAGGAAATTAAATGCAGCTACCAGAAAAGATCACTTTTCTCTTACTTTTCTCGATCAAATGCTAGATAGTCTTGCTAGACACAAGTACTACTACTTTCTGGATGGATATGTTGGTTACCATCAAATACCTATTGCTCCTGAGGATCAAGAAAAGACAACATTTACTAGCCCGTATGGAACCTTTGCTTTTCGAAGAATGCCTTTTGGATTGTGTAATGCACGTGCAACTTTCACAGATGTATGATATCTTACTTCAGTAGTTTGATAGATAATGGAATACAAGTTTTTATGGATGATTTCTCTGTATTCGGGATTTCATTTGAAATTTTCCTGGAAAACTTAGCAAATGTTTTGGAGCTTTGTGAGAAAACAGATCTAGTTCTGAATTAGGAGAAATGTCAATTTATGGTTGCAGGAGGAATTGTGCTTGGGCATAAAATTTCTGACATGGTATGGAGGTCAACCCTACTAAAATTAGAGTGATTGAGAGATTGCTACCACTTACTACTGTGAGAGAGGTGAGGAGTTTCTTAGGATACGCTGGATTTTATAGGCGATATATTAAAGATTTTTCTAAAATACTAAACCTTTGTGCCAGTTGTTAGAAAATGATAGAAAATTTGATTTTAATAATGAATGCTTAAGAGCTTTCAAATTATTGAAAGAAAAATTAATCACTGCACCTATAATTGTTTCACCTGATTGGGAGAAATGATTTGAACTTATGTGTGATGCAAGTGATTAGGTAATCGGAGCAGCATTGGGGAAAAGGTATGATAAAGTTTTCAAAGGCATTTACTATTCTAGTAAAACTCTTAATGAGGCTCAAATTAACGATACCAAAACTGAAAGAGACTTATTAGCTATAGTATTTGCTTTTCAAAAATTTAGACCTTATTTAATTAGAGCCAAAAGTATTGTGCATACAGACCATTCGCCTATCAATATTTAATGCAAAAGAAGGATGCAAAACCTAGACTCATTTGATGGATACTTCTTCTGCAAGAATTTTATTTTGTGATAGTTGACAGGAAGGGAGCTGATAATCAAATAGCTGATCATCTGTCAAGAATAGAATATGATAAATTATTTGAATTTGAAAAGGAAATTACTAAAATTTTCCCTGATGAGCAACTCTATACTATTATGGGAAGCAATTTGCCTTGGTATGCTGATATTGTGAATTATATTGTAAGTGATATTGTACCACCTAATTTAACAAGACAACAATAAAAGAAGTTCAAATATGATGCAAAATTTTATTTTTGGGATAAGCCCTATCTATATAAATAGTGTAAGGATCTGATTATTAAGAAATGTGTGCCACAAGAAGAAACAAATTTGATTATTCAACGATGTCATGATTCTGAATTTGGAGGTCATTTTGGAGTTGATAAAACTGCTTTTAAGATTCTACAATCTAGATTTTATTAGCGTACTCTTTTTAGAGATGTTTATAGATATATTAAATCATGTGATCAATGTCAGAGAGTAGGTAATATCTCTAGAAGAAATGAAATGCCTCTAAATTATAATTTGGAAGTTGAAATTTTTTATGTATGGAGATTATATTTTATGAGACCATTTACTCCATCATTTGGAAATTTATATATATTTGGAAATTTATATATATTGAAGCTATTACTTTACTTAGATGTGATGGTCTGAGTGTTTCAAAATTTTTAAAGAAAAGTATATTTAAAAGATATGGAATGCCGAGAGTAATCATAACTGATGGTGGATCCCATTTTAGGAATAATCGAATTAAGAGATTAATTAAGAAATATAATATTATTCATAGAATCTCTACTTCTTATTAACGCCAGACTAGTGGTTTAACAGAAGTGTCTAATCGTGAAATTAAAAGAATTTTGGAGAAAACTATGGATAATCATAAATTAGAGTGGTCTGCTAGATTAGATACTGCTTTATGGGCTTATAGGACTAATTTTAAAACTCTTATTGAAATGTATCCTTTTAGACTAGTGTTTGGTAAGACTTGCCATTTACCAGTTGAATTGGAGCATAAAGCATATTGGGCGACAAAAGAGTTAAATTTTAATTTGAAAAATGCTGGAGAGAAAAGATTTATGCAATTGAATGAGTTGGAAGAGATTAGAAATGCATCTTATCACAGTGATAGGATCTATAAAGAGAAAAGGAAATTATGGCATGATCGGAAGATATTGAAAAAGAACTTTGAATTTGGTCAAAAAGTTTTATTATACAACACAAGATTGAAGTTATTTCCTGGAAAGCTCAAGTCTAGATGGATAAGACCTTTTACAGTTGTAAAAGTTCATTCTTTTGGAGCTGTTGATATTAAAGATCTTGATACTGGAAAGATTTTCAAGGTTAATGGGCATCGATTAAAGCCTTACTTTAACGGGTTTCAACCTGACTTCAAAGAGGTTTTAATGGTGAGTCATCTCGATTAACTAAATGGTTTTTCGGGCTGACGACGTTAAACCAAGCTCTTTTTGGGAGGCAACCCATATGTATCTTTGTGGTGTGTTTGCTTGTTAGATGTAGTTGTGCTTTTTAAATAGTTGTTTTTGAATCCTAATTACTCCTAAATACTTTAAAAATTGATAAATGATGGATCCAATCGAGATATTAGAATATTTTGAGCCAAATGAAGTCTGGTGAGAATTTTTGACCACTGTAGCCGCCGGCGCCCTATCACATATGTAATACTGAACTTACCTATTTGAGCGCCGCCCACGCCCTATCGAGCGCTGTTGGGGCCCACAAACTGTTGACGGTTTTTAAGTTTTAAAATGTGAGTTTTGGCAGTTTTTTGGCAGGACTTCGTATGTATAACTCCCTAAACTCCAATTTTGACTTTTTAACTCCAGAAAAATGAAAACCACCAATCCCAATTCGTATCCTATGGACTCCTACCCCATTGAAACCCCTTGATTTCATGTTTTTAACTGAAGGAAGTTCATAAGTTTCGAGGCGCAACATTTGTTCAACAAAGTGATGATGAAAAGAAGGATTATCAAGGAAAGAGGCTTCATAAATCGAAGTATGGATAATCCTACTACTAGAATTGAAGAAATTATTAAGGAGAGACATTGGGAAGTGTTTTGCTACACTACCGTTGCTGTTGTTGTTCTTATCGTGAAAGAATTCTATGCAAATCTTCACGGGAACAACCAAGGATTCATATTTGTGCGTGGTAGATTTGTGCAATTCACTCCTCCATGAATTAACGATCTCTTTATGATTGAGAATGTACCTATTTACCATTATTCTAATTTTAATGCCACGAGGGATAATATATATGATGTGTATCGATATTTGACGGATGAGAATGTGGAATGAGAAATTAGAGAGAATGGATACCTTAGTTTCCCATCTGCATCTCTCAATCCACTATCGAAGCAGCGGCACTACTTTATTCGGCAAAATTATTTCTGACATTGAAGATTAGCAAGGTAACCAAGGAAAGTGCCATTTTGAATTTTAGTATTCAAACTGGGAGGCTGGTTGACATTTGCAATGCCATTGTGAAATCAGTTCTGGGATTTATTGTTCATGGATCTAAATGTGGACTTGGGCACCCGTCCACCTTAATTCTGTTATGTAGTTAGTCGCAGGTTCCTTATGAAAGTTGGGAAAAGATTGTTCTTCCATGGAGGCCTATTTATCCAAATAATCCCTATGAGTACTAGACAGTTGGAGATGAAGATGACATGAATTTGCTTGCTGATCTACCAACACAGACTTCACAACCGATTCAACCCTATTTTCCTTAAGGTTCCAGAATGATATTGAAGAGAATCAAACAGTTGGAGAAAGAGGTACGAAACGTTATGAATGCAATCAATAACATTTTTGATTTATTCGATTATATAGATTGGAGAGCTAAGGAACAATTCGATCACGCTGGTCGGATTGAGATGGGCATGATCAATCTTATGAAGAAGAACGCGGTGATTGCTGAGGAATCATCTGAAGAATTTCCATTTCATCCATTCTATAATTTGTTTATGCATCAACAATCGATTGGAGACATTAGAATAGAGGATAGTTCTGAAACTGATGTGGAGTAATTGATGGATTCTACTTATATTTGTTGTGTGTTTAGTTTACTTTACTTAGTTATGTTTGGTTTGTTTAGTATTTTCTTTGAAATTTTAACTTGGATTTGGATGTGCTTACTTTTATTGTGTGCTTAGATTTTAGTGTTTGCTTATCGTAGAATACTTGCTGCACTAAATATCTAAGAGTAGTTTGTTTGAATGAACATATTTCGTGTCTGTGATGTAACTTATATTTTATATATAAAAGATTGTTGTGTATTGTTTGTGTGAAGAATTGTGTTAATTATTGCTTATGGGATGATGTAGATGCCTATTGAAGTGTTAAATATCATTATGGATGTCGAAACGATCGAAATTACAAAAAAATTTTTGGACCTAGAAAATATTTGGACTGACAATGTCGGCGCCCAAATCTAGAGAGTTTGGCTGATATTTTAAATAGAGCGCCGCAGGCGACCTATCAAGCGCCTCTGGCGCCTGAACCCAGTAAAAGGACAAAAAACCCTCGTTTTCACGATTTTTACCGTGAGACCCACAAATTTTTCCATTGCCTTCGTCTTCCTCCTCCATTTTCACGATTTTGAAGATTTAGGGCTTGCTAGATCTCGGATTTAAGGAGATTTCAATGCTTTTCGACACTGTATCCACACTTCTTATGGTAAGAGATTCACTTTAATTAAAAATTTTTTGATTTTCACCATGGAAATCTCTCACATTGCTTAGGTTGGAATTTTTAGAGTTCTAAAGAGATTTTGAGATTTCCATTATGAAATTTGCTCTTACTTATTTAGAATAGTATTTAGAGTTTGTTACATTGTGAATTTAGGATTTATTAGAATTTTCTTACAAATTTTAGAATTTGACATGGCTCCAAGGTTGAGTAAAGGGAAGAGGAAATTTGATTTTGATGTGGAGAAATTTGTTAATATTAGAGCACAATTTCGCTTTAACTCTTACCTTTATAATAAGTAGTGTACCCTGGACTGAGACAGAGTATGTGCTAGTTAGAGGAAAAATGGTTGAGTTTACTCCACAACGTATCAATGCTTTCTATCAGACTCGGGAACTATTTGTTTGTGAATATGAAAACTTTGACACTTGAGGGGAGAATATGAGAGAAGTTATTACTTTTCTGATCGACGAAAGTGGGGAATGGAAAGTAAGTCAAAAACAATTAATTTATTTCTCCGCCTCCACGTTAAATTTTGCTTCAAAAGTTTGGCATTATTTCATTTCTACAAGACTATTACCATCTTATCACCACAGCGAAGTTACAAGGGATAAAGCGATTCTGAACTATTGTATACAGAAGATGAAAAAGATTGATATTGGGACTATTATCTATAAGAACATTCGGATGATTGCTAGAGGCGAGACCTCTGGTGGATTAAGACATACTGCTTTTTAGTTCATGCCCTGTGTAATCAGTATGGTGTGGAGTTTAATAGTTCTGAAGAAGTGGCTATACCATTGAGACCAATTACAAAGAATATTATCCATACTTATGAGTCTCATGTGGGAGCCCGAGTTGAGTGTAGGAGTACTGATATTCCTACTAATAGTTATGATGTTCCATCTACATCTGAGCCGCCTACCTTATCTGATATTATGGAGCAGTTGAGATTACAAAGTGCTAGTGTGATAGACTCCATGCTCGGATGGATGTGTTTAAGGCGAGGAGTGATGTGAATGAAGATTATCTGCAGAGGAGAGTTGAGTTCGATATTGCTTATTATGATGCTCAGGTCAGATTTATAAGGGGGGAGTCCAATGTGATATTTCCTACTTGCCCCAGCTATACATCATATAGACCTGACCTTGCTGATGACTCTACTGATGACCCTGTTGCTGATCCTGGTGATGGAGAATGGTAGATTGTTTATTTCTATTACTATTGATCTTGTTGTGCTGTGTTGTACTGTTGTAATGTAGTAGTTATTTAGTTTTCATGTTATGTGTAACCTCGTTGGTGTACTGTTATGTTTTATCGAAACAATGAAATTGTTAGCTGGACCGTGTAGTATTGTGATAGTTTGTTTAGTGTTATAGTGTTCTGTTGGATTTTTAGATGTTTAAAGTTAATTTCTCTTTATCCATGCAAATATTTAAAATTGTTATATCACTACTACTAATTCTTTCATGCCTGCTAGTTGTAAATTTTGACTAATACCAGATAGCTGTTGAAGATTTCAAGATCCCAACATAGAAAGGTTAGTTTTCTTTTACTCTCAACTGTTTCAAATTTACTAAAAAAATTATGTTTGGGGGAGGGTAGAGAAATATTAACTTTTATTTTTTCTCAATTATTATATTTTAAAAAATTATTAGCATAACTTCTGGCAGTTGAACCTCTTAAGATAACTAGAACTTTTTATTTTATTTGAATATTATGGAAGGATAGGATGAAAATTTTTAGTGATAAAGGTTGATTTTATAGAAGTAAGATAATTGGTATGAAAGGATTTGATTATAGTCAACTTTTTAAAGTAAGGAAAACTATATGTTTGAAATGTTATGGGACTTAAAGTATTGTATGTTAAGAAGAGATTGTGACTTTATGATGAATAATAAAGCTTGCACTTAACTATAAAGTAAGGAGATGTTTCATATTTGAACTTTAGAAAGAGGAGAGTGAAGTTCAAAATTTTTAAAGGCTATCCAGATATAGTAATCCTCATTAAAAAAAAGAAAGAAAAAGAAAAGAAAAGAAGGATTGAAAAAACAATCCCTAGAAGAAATGAGAAAAAGAGAAGAAAAGAAAAAGAAAGAAAAAATATTTATGAGGAGAAGCTTGAGGAGATGCTTAATAAAAAATTGGCTTCACTTGATTCACCCTAAAGGGAAAACTTGATTTTATTTCTGAATTTATGTATTAAGTACTGGCATACATTCTAATGAAGTTTGCATGAACTCCTTTTTCACATAGTTTTTTGATGAACTCTTAATGTGACAAATTATGGTTCATCTTGAAATAAATAGAAGACTAGAACTCTTAGAATTGATTGTTGAATATTCATACACCTGTAGTATTGACCTGAGTTACTAAATTTCCTTCTGAAAATCTAACAAATATATTCTTTTGAATGAAAAATTTTAGTGTCCTACAGTTGAAAACTAGATTGCCTAGAGTTATAATTTTATGTAGTAAAATGATTACTTGAGGACAAGTAATAGTTAAAGTTTGGGGGATTCTGATGCACCAAAAATATATACGGTTTTTGCTATATAATTTTACCCATTTTTGGTGATATTGTACTTTAAAGAAAGGTATTTTTCATTATTTGTTGCAGGTATGATGATTTTAGGTGATTGGAGTGAAAAGAAGTAAAGATGAACGAATTCAGAGCAAAAAGGAGCAAAAAGGAGCAATGTTGTGGAAAATAGGTTCTGGTGCCGCCGGCACCAGAATGGATGCCGCCGCATCCAAATCCAAAGACTTCAGAAATAATGGCACGATAGAGCACTGCCGGTGACCAAAATCGGTGGAATTCAAATTTGAAGAGTTTTGACGACTTTTTGAAAGGATGCCTATGGAAACTCTTGGGATTTCATCCCTATCTTATAAGTAATTGTTTTTGGACCAAAATGGAGTGCTTCTTCAGTGGTTCTAGTGTAATTTTTGCAAGTGTTAAGTGTTAGGGTTTAGGAGAAGTGTGTGTAGAGTAAGGATTTGATAGGAATTCTTCTCTAAGGAGTGAAGGAGAAGGAGTAAAGTGAGTGATTGCTTCTTCCTTTCCATTCTAAAGAGAGAATCAAGTGTTGTAAAAAAGAGAGAAGATGATTCAAAGGAACTTCAAGGGAATTGCATTGGGGAAGAGAAAGAGATAAGTTGTCTTTTCTTTTGTGCTTTGTATGACTTTTCTTTTATATATAAAATCCATGTTTTATTGTATTTTCTCCATGAATTCTGAGTAGTCTCCCATTTCTTTCTTCTTGCATAGAGATGCGATGATGGAATGATGTGGATTTGATGTGCTTTTAATGTAATGAAGAAATTGTGATGGTTTTTCATTTTGAACATAATTTAATTTTCGATTTCGCCAATTGAAATGTTAAAATATGTTGTTGAACATTAAGTTTGAAAGGATTTAATGTCCTACGATAATAATGAAAGATCCATTCAATTTCTATGGATGAATTGTGTATTTCATGGGAATTGAGTGCAAATAAATAGTGAAATATGTTTTGATGGACTTCAATGTGGAGATTTCAGGGTGACAGGCTGAAATCCCCAAATTAGTTCTAAGATTAGTAACTAATATCAAAGGCTAGCCTTTGGGTGAAGGGTGAGTGGGAGCTCCAAAGTGAGAGCCGGTATCCTCCCAGCCTAGCCTTAGATTTAGTGACTAAACTTAGGATATGTCAATGTTCTTTTCTTCCTTAGAAGAGGGGGTACTCTTTTAAGGGTAAAGAATCATCTATGCTCCTATTTGACACAATAACATAAATAATTGTTCCATATCAATCAACACATCATATTCTCATTGTAAGAGGAAAGATACTTTTCTCATATATCGAAAACCATTCAAATGCTTAGTTTAGTGTGTCTGTTAGTTAATTCTATTTTTAAAGTTGTTAGAAGTAATTGTAGTTTAGTTAATTGTTATATTTTTCTGCATAGTGTTAGTAGGAGTATGTGTTAAACTTTATGTGTTATTCAATTATCAGATTTTAGTGCTATATTATTTATATTGTGAATGATTTCTTATACTTCGAACTTCTTTGTGGGATCGATAACCAGGACTCTATTAGAGCCTTGTATTACTTGATACAATACGTATACTTGCGCTGAATGCTTGGACTTAACAAAATCATTATAAATATATAAATTTGAGTTCATAAATTCTTGCAAAATATAAGTCCCATGCTTCACAATGTTCTGATCATGCCATATTTTTCTTTTTCCCTTATATATTCTATCATTATCACATGATTCATTTCTGATTTCTTCCAGTTCATTCAATTGCAACTGTCTCTTCTTACCAACATCTTTCAATTTCTTTATCACCCAATATGCTTTATATTCTAATTCAACTAGGAAATGACAGTTTTTTCCAAAAATTATTCTGTAAGGAGACATTCCTATATGAGTTTTATAAGAAGTTTTGTATGCCCATAAAGCAGTATCTAATCTAGTAGGCCAATCTAATTTCTCAGGATTAATGACTTTCTCCAAAATTCATTTAATTTCACGATTAATTACCTCTGCTAAACCATTAGCTTGGGGATGATAAGCTGTAGAAATTCTATGCATAATATTAAATCTTTCCACTAATCTCTGAATCAGATTATTCTTAAAATGAGATCCTCCATCAGTGATGATTACAATAAGCATTCCATATCATGTGAATATATTTTTAATTAAAAGCCTCATAACATTCTTAGCAAAACACCTACATAAAGCTTTTCCCACAATCCATTTTTATACATAATCAACAACAATCAGTATATATATACTTCCAAATGAAGGCATAAATGGTTCCATAATCCTCATGCATAAAAAATTTTAACTTCTAGAGTAAAATTAAGAGGCATTTCATCTTTTCTAGATATATTGCCTATTCTCTGACATCGATCACAAATTTTGATAAATTTATAAACATCTCTGAAAAGTGTAGGCCAATAAAATCCAGATTGGAAAATCTTATGTACAGTTCTATTAATTCTGAAATAACCTACAAATTCAGAATCATGAAATTCTCGAATAATTTTTTCAGTTTCTTCATAAGGCACACATGTCATAATAATAAGATCTTTACATTGCTTGTACAAATAAGGATTGTCCCATAAATAAAATTTAGCATAATGCTTAAATTTTTTTCTGCTGTTGCATTATTAAATCTGGTGGTAAAATATTACTAACGATGTAGTTCACAATATCAGCATACCACAGTAAATTTCCTTCAATAATATTATATAATTGCTTATCAGGACAAGTTTCAGTAATTTATTTTTCAAAGATATTCAAATTAGGTTGATCAAGTGTAGATAAATGCTCAGCTATTTGATTATCGACTCCTTTTCTATTAACGATCTCAAAATCAAATTCTTGCATTAAAAGCATCCATTGAATCAGTCTTGGTTTTGCATCCTTCTTTTCATTAAGTATTTAATAGCAGAATGATTAGCATATACTATATATTTATCTCTGATTAAGTAAGATCTAACTTTTTCAAAAGCATATACAATCGGTAATAACTCTTTTTCAGTAGTAGTGTAATTAATTTGAGCATCAGTAAGAGTCTTACTAGTGTAGTATATAACTTTAAACATTTTGTCATGTCTTTGCTATAAAACAACTCCAATAGCGTAATCGCTAGCATCGCAAATTAGTTCAAATTATTCCTCCCAATCAGTTGAAATTATTATAGGTGAAGTAATTAATTTTTCCTTCAATAGATCGAAAGCTTTTAAACATTCGTCATTGAAATCAAACTTTCAATATTTTTCCAAAAGTTGGCGTAGAGGCTTAGAAATTTTTGAAAAATCTTTAATATATCACCTGTAAGATCCTACATGTCCCAAAAAGCTTCTTACCCCTCTCATAGATGTTCGAGGTGGTATTTTTTTATAACTAAAATTTTTGGAGGATCTGATTCCATGGCATATTCAAATATTTTATGCCCACGCAAAATTCCTCTTGCAACCATAAACTGACACTTTTCCTATTTTAGGACTAAATTTGTACTTTCACATACCTCTAAAACCTTTTCTACGTTGCATAGGCATGCATCAAATGAATCTCCAAATACTGAGAAATCATCCATAAACACTTCTATTCCATCATCAATTAATTTGCTAAATAAGGATATCACACATCTTTGAAATGTTGCAGGTGCATTACATAATCAAAAGAGCTTTCTTCTAAAAGCAAAAGTTCCATAAGGGCTAGTAAATGCAGTTTTCTCTTGATCCTCAGGAGCAATAGGTATTTGGTAAAAACTGGTATATCCATCTAGAAAGCAATAGTACTTGTGTCTAGCAAGTCTGTCTAGCATTTGGTCCAAAAAGGTTAAAGGAAAGTTATCTTTTCTGGTGGTGACATTTAATTTTCTATAATCAATACCTATTCACAAACCAGTGCTTTATCTTATCGGTATAATTTCATTTTGATCATTTACGTCAACAGTCACACCTCCTTTCTTAGAACGCAATGAATTAGACTCACCAAAACACTATCAGAAATATGATATATAATTCCAACATCTAACCACTTTAAAATCACTTTTTTAACCACTTCTTTCATTATGGGATTCAGTCTCCTTTGTGGATCAATTCTTGGTTTGTGTTGTTCATCTACAAAATTTTGTGCATACAAATCAAAGGACTGATTCCTTTAATATCAACTATGGACCAACCAAAAGCCTTTTTTGTATCTTTTTAAGACTTTCAATAATTTCGGTTCTTGATATTCATTTAAATATGAAGATACAACGACTGGTAGAGTAGATGATTCTCCTAAAAAAATGTACTTGTTGACCTCATTTTTGATGAGGTCTTTTCTCTTCTCTCTCCTTAGTACTTAGGATCTAGCCATAAGCTTTTCCTTTGACTAATCTTAGAGGACTAGAAATGGAACCCACCATTTAGAAGTTCAAACACCTCTTGACTCCTCGCAAATCCTACAAGCTTGATTATAGACCCCTAATCACCAGCAGGGTCGAAATCAAATGTGGAGGTTTAAAGGATGAGTTCCCCATAGGACTTCTTGGCCTTAGGAATACCCTGGATGGCCTGGTCTGGTGAGGGTTGACCTGCACATACACTACACACTCACACACATTCCAAGTCCCAAAACCACACTCTCACCCAACTTGACTTCCTGACTCATGTAGGTAATTCACATGGATGGTCTTTAACCCTTAAGCTCCTAGCTAAGAGGGTTAGGAACAACATAGTGAATGCCTTAAATGAGTCCTCTCATGGCACATATGGGATGGTTTCATGGGTCAACCAAAGTGATTCCATTCTACTCAAATTTGATCAATCTTCATTTTTCCAAAATTTCAATTTTTGACCCCCGGGGCGCTACACCTACTAAACCTACCAAAAGCCCTTGAAACTACCCAAAATCTACAAAATCACCTAAATTACCCAAAATTCCTTAAAATTAATCCTAAAACTTTCCCCCCACTCAAAATGATCAACCATAACAAAAAATACCAAAAATTCCAAAAGTACCCCCAATACTCTCGAAATACCCAAAAATGCCCTTCTTAGCCCAAAAATCCAAAAATTCAGAAAATTCTCAAAAAATTTCAGAAAATCCCAAATATTTCCAATTTCATTTTGTTAAACTACACCATTGGATAATTTTACGAATTTACCCCACTTTTACTAAAACCCCTAATTTGGCCCATTTTAAACCCAAGTGAACCCATTGTCAAACTAAACCACCCAAATTGACCTCAATTTTGGTCCAATTGAATTTTAAACTTCAAATCAACATCCCCAATATCAATTTCGACTAAATCAAGTCCAATTTGATTGACATTTGGGCCCAATTTCAATTTGAAGCTTAAGGCCCAATTTTGGCCCATGACCTAAACCTAGCTCAAACCCATCCAATTCAACTCCAATTGGCCCCAAATCTTTTCCAAAGCCTTTCTAACACCCCCATAAACAAAACACTAACTTGATTTGCCCAAAATTTGAACCTAAACTCCACCCAAACCTAACTAAAACCAAAATCCCTTAAATTGACCTAAGAGCAAACCTAACCAAAATGTGCCCAAATACCAAAATTAGAGCCCAACCAAAGTTGAAAACTCTTTGTGACACTCCCATAAACATTTTTCAACATTAAGTTTACATAAAATCCAACATTAGCCCAACCTTAGCCCAAGTTAACCCAAGTTAACCCAATTTGACCCACTTTGGCCCCTTTACCAAAAGTCCCAAATTAAACCCAATTCAACTCCAAATTATTCCAAACCAATACCAAATCATTCATGACACATCCCTAAACTAAACCCAACACTTGTTTGTCCCAAGCCTTTACCAAACTTTCATCCTAAAATCCATTTTAAAATCCAAAAGCCCACTTCCCTAAACCAATTTAAAAGCCCATCTTCACTAAATTTCAAAGGTCCAAACTTCATGCTAAAGTCCATATGACATTCTTTTCATCACCCCATTAATTGATATCATCCCTTAAGTCCTAAATCAATCATCAAATAATCCTAAATTGGGCCTCATGCCAAAATCACCCATAAATCCCAAAAATTCAAAACCTTCTTTCATGTAAATGGCCAAGCTTTGTCCCAAGCCACATGGAGCCATGGGCAAGCCATTTACAAGCCATATGAAGCCATGGAAGGTTTGACATGTGACCAAGCCATTAATGGAAAAAGGAGGGCCCCATTTCTTAGTCCTTCATTAAGCCTTTTTAACCATAACCATGTCACACACTAATCCAAGTTTAGCCACCTCACCATGGATGGAGACTTCACCACTCCATGTGAACGTGATCTAACCGATCCCCCTGGCCCAAAATCAGACTATGGGAAGGTGAACCAAGCCCAAATACATGGGTTGACCAAATTGAACCCAAAATGAGCCTCTCCCCATTCCATTTCAATTCAGCCCCTTTATACATGCCAAACTTCAATTGACTTCACCAAATTCAACCCCTGACCCCACTGGTCAAGACGGTGACCTGACCCTGGCAGGCCAGCCACCAGGCCGCCGGAAAACACAATGGCCGAGAGCTCCATGTGAGCCAAACTTTTAAATTCTGCCTTGCTGAGTTGTCCCAGCCCAATTGAACACTATGGCTATTCTTCTCTTGCATGGAGCAACTGATCCCAAGCCCTAACTCCCCCTGTGAGGCCCTCCAACCATGCCTATTTAAACACCACCTCCTCTCGGCCATGAAAGGTGCTGAACAGAAACTTAACAAAACTCTGCTAAAATTGCTCCAGGACCTTTTCCCAACCTAGAGCAATTGATCCCCAGTGTCCATTTGCCCTAATCCCTATTAACAGAGCCCAATTTCTCAGTAAAAAATCCACCCAAAAAACAGGACACTTCACCACAGTGAGTCAATCTCCAAATTGATTGGTCCTACACTTTCACCAGACCAAGAGGAGAAGTTCCCCAATAAAAGCCCCCTCACCAGGCCAGCCATTGCTTCCAGCCTCCAAGCTTTGTGATCGGCCTTGGTCACTTTTTTACCTAAGCATTTTCCCAGAGCAAGAGACTTCATCTGGAGCTTGCTTGGACTCAATCGAAGGTGACACAATCCTCAGATTGAAGCTTCACTTCTCTGAGCAAAGGTATGAACTCACTCTTCTTCCTGAGCTTCTGGAGATTCTCCATTTTGTTTGAGTCGATTTCAATGCATATTTACCATATGGATGTGTTCGTCTCTTCAAGAATAATCCATAGAGCATAAGAACACAAAAATCCGTTGAGAATCGAGGGAGTTCTTAGGGTTTTAGTGTGGACAGTCACGGGTGAACACCAGTCGTAGACGATGACAAGGAGCCGTTGGATCGCACGTGTATCGAGCGGACGGTCGAGATCAAGCCTGACAGCGCAATGGTACATGAATGGTGGGCTCCCGTAGCGCTAACTCAGATGGCGGAGCCGAATCAAAATGCGCCGTGTGGCCTTTCGAAGCTGCCGAGGATTGCGTGGCGCCGCGTGGATAAGTAGAAAAATAGCGTTATTTTCTATTTATTTAAATACCAGAACATCAAAAATCCATATCTTTGCATAGGAAAATCACAAAAATAAAATAAAAATACCCTCTTGCTCAGTGAACAGAGGAGAATAATGTGGGAAAGAAATCAAATTAATTTGATGAATATTTTATTTTTAATAATTTATTTACTGTTTCCAATGTTTTGATTCTTTATTTGCATAGACAATTCACTATGACATGAGACCATAGGGCTTTTGAAGTCTCCGATCTTGGAAATATTCCCTGAATTTTTCAAGGTCAGAGGCCATCTCTGTGAAAAGTTATTGAATTTTCAATTTCATGTCACTGTTTTAGGTATTTTAATTTCAATAATTAGCATGTTGTGAAATAAATTCTAAGAAAATTTGCTGGTGTTCCTTAGGACCAGAGGACCCTAGGAAAAATATATTTTTAGTTAATTCATCTATAATAACCTTAATTGGCCTAAAATCCCAAAATTGATTTTGAATTAATTAAGGTTAATCACACATCAAATTGACTTGAAAACAATTCTCCACTGATCTTTAGGGTCAGAGAGACCTCACTTAAAAATTTGAAATCAATTGGACCTGATTAACCCTATCAAATGGATTAATTAAGCCTCACATGCAAAATGGAACTTTAAAAATTCATAACTCCAAAAATACTTTTCAAAAATTCACAAAAATGATTTTGGGGCTTCTTTGATATTAGGGGAGTTTAGAAAAATTAAAATTGGAATTTTCTGAAAAAGTTGATTTTTCATATTATTTTAATATTTTAATAATTAAAAAATAATAAAAATCATAAAAATATTAAAAATCATAAAAATGTCACATTTTGATGCCTAATCATTTAGGAACAAACTAAATATTTTTCCTAAGTCCCTAGGGTAACATATTGAATTTTAGAGGCTTAAAGTAATTTTTAATATTAAAAAATGAGTTTTTAAACTTTTTTCACTAAAATAATTCCAATAAATCAAAGAAAAATCAGAAAATTATAGAATTTATTTCTCTGAACTTCTTGTGGTCAAAGCGATTTAACAAAAATATAAAATCTATTTTTCAAATTTAATTTTATTTTATAATTAATTAAAACTCTAAAACTCAAAATAATTATAATAAATAAAATATAATTAAAAAAAATCACCAAAATTAGTCTAAGTGTTCCTATGGTCATTAGGAACATACCATAATTTTCTTAAGGATAGAAACCTTTCCTTGGTCATATTATTGAATTTTCTTTGAAAACCCCTATTTTCTAGTAAAAATAATTATATAAATAAATTAAATTCAAAAAAATTATATTTTCTCCTCTAATGTCTTAATAGACATGTGAGTGAGTTGACATAAAAATTTCAATTTCATTTGAGCTCAATTTAGTGAGTTATCAAATAAATAAGCTTAAAAGGGCATAAAGGTAATTAAAAATTTTAACCCTTAATTAAAACTTTAGGTTTAATCAAAATGGGGGGTAAAATATTTGATTTTAACTTTCTCTTGGATGATTGAAACTTAGAAAAATTATGGGGAAGAAACCCATTGAACATTTTGAAAATATCAGAAAAATAAAATTTTAATTAATTAAATAATTTAGATTTTGGAAAGAATATATTTAAATTTGGATCATTAAAATAGGGATATTATTAAGAGGATATTTATTCTTTAATTTAAAAATCCCTAAATAAGTCACTTTAACAATACTTAATTCTTAATTAAAAATTAAAATTGATAATTAAAATTAACGATTAAATTAAAATTAATTAAATTAAATTATAATTAAATTAAATTAAAATTAAATTAAATTAAAATAAATTAAAATAAAATTAAATTAAAATTAAATTAAATTAAAACAAAATTAAATTAAAATTAAATTAAAATTAAATTAAAAATTAAATTAAAATTAAATTAAAATCAAATTGAATTAAAATCATTTAACAACAAACCTAAATGAAATCGTTAAGAATTAAATCTAAAATAATTTGAACACTATTCTAAACTTAAAATTATTAATTAAAACCTCATAATTAAATTAAAACACTTTAAACCATTAATTCAAACTTTTAATTAATTATAATTAAAATTCTCGATAAACCAACTTGCCTTTAAAGGCTTTAATTATTGTAACTCTTAAATAGAGTATTAAGTGAGATATCACTTCATTCATCAGGTAATCAAATACCTAAGTTCATTGAGCAAGAAACAAAGTTTAACTAAACTCCTAGATGATTAATTCATTTGTGCAACTAAATTTACTTGGACTCAAAACAATCCCAGAAATATTGAAAATATGTTTAGGACTTGTCCTAAGCACTTCCTCATTATGACAGGATGTTTCAGAAGAACAACTGAGTTTAATTGTTCTTTGATGAAGAAAATCATCCTTAAATCAAACACAAGAACCTAGACGTCATAGGAGATGACTAGTTATAGGATTAGGAATTTGATACACAACCAAAACCCTTCCTATAGCTTTATCTAGGTACTTGTTGAAATATTTAAATTCCTTGACTTGTGTTTTAAGGTTAGCTTAGGATGACGGGAAGACCCTCCAGGTACGCTTTTGTTTTATTGCAATTTACTTTATTGCAATTTACTTACATGCACTGTACTTTACTTTTCTTGCATGTTAAATAAGACTGTTGCATGAAAACCAAAACTTTTAGGATAGTCCCTAAACCGAAACCAAAACTAAATCACAAGTCATTGCAAGATAAAATTCACCGCCACAACATTCAAAATATAAAATAACTCAAAATTTAATCACAAACGAACAACAAAACTACAATTATAACTAAATTAAAACGTCTCGTTGAATGATCGAGAATACCTCGGATGATGTAACCCACGTGTTGCTTAACGGGATTTCCCACTGTATAAATGAAAGTGTGGAACTCATTCAGTTGAGTTTAGCAAATTCATCTGGACTAAGTGAATTCAATGAAAATAACGGTGTCGGGATGACGGAACCGTGGGATCTTAATCGGTTCTGTTTAATCAACTTTAGGATTTGTTTAATTAAAATATTAAAAACACTAGGATTTTAAGATTCTATCTAAACCAAAACACTTCTCTCATCTCTTGATTTATGATTTCTAAAACTAAACCTCTGCAACAACAAGGAGCTCGGAGCATGGTGGGCAGCACGGCCATCGTCATCAGCAAAACTCGGATCTACTCCAGCTAAACTATTCTTTAGTTTTAAAATAACCAAGCCATAGGATTTCAAGGTAGTTTGCCTAGTGCAACATAAATCCTCAACTTTTTGTTAGGCATTTGCATAATCATGTTATGCAAATTAAGCCCTAACCGGTCTTAGTATTCCGAGGTAGATGTTTGGTACGACATAAACCCTTACATCTTCGAGGCTATTTGTGTGATTTTATTATACAAATATAAGCCCTAAATTAATTAAAATTGGCAGGATTGTAACATTAAATAATTTTCTTAAACTCGAAGCCAAACAATAGGATAGTTTGAGAAGTTGCCAAGATTCTTCTTGGATCCTCAGCTTCTCCTACTTCTCTTCCTTTGGATTCTTGAAACAAACTGTTCTAAACTTGATCCATTCCCAATTAAAATCCCAAAATTCAATCCTTTGAAACCTTAAACTTTGAAATTCTTGAGAGCAAAACCACTGATCATTATCGAGAGTTTTCTTAAATGATTCCCGTCATTTAAGATGTAATTAACTACAGGGGCTTGCCCTTATAGGGAACTTTAAGAACTCATGTAATATAAACCTTGTTTAATTTCTTTATATTAAATAGGGGAACTTTTCGGCTTATAAAATTGGTACGCTGTCCAAACGGATGTCACAAATCTTCTAGTTTATTTAATCGAGCCCCATCATCAAGCAGTGTGTCTATTCTTCGGGATAGATACACGGTTTGTGGTGCGGTGCTCGTTTATATAAACTATTTCGAGATGTGAGATCGGTTTAATTTCATATCTTAAAATTTTCAAACTTAAAATTATTTTCAAAATCAAATGCTACTTTCCAAATTATATATATATATATTTAAATTAAATTTAAAATTTAAATTTCGCCGATAATTTCTGTAGGCGACCCCTTTTCAAAAATACAACACACAAGCCTAAAAATATGCCGATAGTACTTTAAATGATCATGATGAATTTTTAGCTCAAGTTCAGGGGGTTTCATGATAGATGGAATTAAAATTTTATCTCCATTTTTCGTAGTATCCAATCTTTCAAAACATTCCTGAACAAAGTCTAACTTTTCATCTTCATATCATCCAACTAATCTTCATTTTCACTTTCATTTTCATCCTCACATTCCATACTTTCTGCAAATACTTCTTTAAAATGATCTTCTCTCAACGCAGACTTCTATTTGATAGCACTCATCATCTTTTTCAGTTGAAGGGTACTTCATAGATTTCAGAATATTGAAAGTTATCTCTTGGTGATTAACTCTCATAATTAATTCTCCTATTTGGACATCAATCATAGCTCTCCCAGTAGCAAGAAATGATCTTCCCAAAATAATTGGAATTTCTTTATCTTCCTCCGTATCTATTACAATAAAGTCCACAGGAAAGATAAATTTATCCACCTTTACTAATACATCTTTTACAACTCCTTTAGGATAAGTGATAGAACGATCATCCTGTTGAAGAGTCGCAGTTGTAGGTGAAATTTCTCCTATTCCCAATCTTTTGAAAGTTAATAAAGGCATAAGATTAATACTAGCTCCAAGATCACATAAAGCTCTTCCAAAATTTTTTTTACCTATAGCGCACGGGATACTGAAACTACCTGGGTCTTTAAGTTTTTCAGGAAGTATTTTCTGAATAAATGCACTACACTCACCGCTAAGTGCAACAGTCTTGTGGTCTTTAAAACTTTCTTTTCATTTTTAAGTATACCCTACAAAAACTTTGCATAATTAGTCATCTGCTCTAATGCTTCAATAAAGGGAATATTAATCGTTAATTTCTTAAGATTTTCCAAAAATTTTGCAAATCTGTTATCCCTGCTTTGATTCTTTAGTCTTTGAGGAAAAGTAAGAGGTGGTTTTTCAACAGTTATCTTCATTGGTCCTAGCGGATATTCGTCTGGATATATCTTATTAGAAACTTTCTCAATGTTTACTTCCTCTCTTTCAACTTTGACTTCTTTTTGAACTCTTGGTTCCAATTATTTTCCACTCCTTAATAGAATAGCCTTAATTTGCTCTTTGTTTTGATCTCAACATTGCTAGGAAGATTCCCAGAAGGTCTATTATTAAACCTAGTAAAGATATGTCCCAATTGATTTTCAATGTTCTTTATTGCAACGTTTTAAGCTTGAATTTGATTACCCATATTCAGAATCATTTCTTCAGTAGACAACTTCTTTTCCTTAAATTGTTGATTACTATTAAAACCAGGAGGATAAGAAGGTCTAAAATTGATATTTCCTTGGTTGTTCATATTTCCAACTGGATTCATAGGATTGTTTCCCCATTGCGGATTAACAACATCATTGGTGTTATTCTAGTTAAAGTTCAGATGATTCCTCCAACTAGGATTATAATAATTTGAATAAGGATTATTGAATTTATTATGTATAGCATTCAAGGTTTCAAAAGACATTTGAGAGTCTATCATCTGTCCTGATGAATTTTCTTCTAACACTAGGGGTGTTGGAGAATAATTCATTCCATATTGATCTATTTTCTTAGAAAGTGCAGCAATTTGAGAGACTATCATAGTTATCACATCAGAATCATGAATTCTGGCTACTCTCTTAAGATTTAACTGCTTATAGGGCCATTGAAAATTATTAGTAGCCATCTCTTCAATTAACGAATATGCTCCATCAAAAGGTTTTGACATTAATTAGCCACCAGCAGCAGCATCGATAATCGATCTCAAAGATCCCACTAATCCATTATAAAAGGTTTGAATTATTAACCAGTCTGGTAAAGCATGGTGTGAACACTTCCTCAAAAGATCTTTAAATCTCTCCTAAGTTTCATATATAGATTCTACATCAAACTGATTAAAAGATGTGATATCATTTCTCAACATAGCAGTTTTGGAAGGAGGAAAATATTTTGACAGTAACTTTTGTGAAAGCTCTCCCCATGTTCTAATAGATCCAGATGCTAACGAATTTAGCCACGCCTTAGCCTTATCCCTTAATGAAAAAGCAAAAGCCTAAGCCTAACAACATTGTTCTACACTCTATCATACTTAAAAGTAGCACATAGCTCTAGAAAACTAGCGAGATGTAAGTTAAGATCTTCATTTGGTGTTCCTCCAAATTGAATATTCTGTACCATTTAGATAATAGCAGGTTTAAGCTCAATTGAATTAGTAATAACATCAGTATTTTGAATAGTTAAGTGAATTTTTTCTGCTGTTGGATTAGCATAATCTCTTAAAGGTCTTGGTATATTTTGGTTTTGATTGTTTAAATTGTTCACCATTTTGTGAGGATTTGCAGATTATATTTGTTGTTTTTGAATTTTTCTAATAGTACACTCTAATTTAGAATCGTAAGAAACTAAACTTATAGATCCGATATTATGCATGCAAACTCAACAAACACACTAACAATAAATAGTCACACACAGCTATGACTTGCAATTCAAATATAAGAGTTCAAATACTACCAAAATTAAATTTTAAGAGTTACTTTTTTACCTTGCCTCCCCAACAACAACGCCAAAAAATTTGTGCGCCTTTTTTAATTTACAAAAATTAATGAACTCATATTTAGATTGATATATTGATTTAGATGATAATGAGTCACACAATTAATGCAAGTATACATAACACTCAAGTAATACATGGCTTTAGTGGAGTCCTGGAATACCGATCCCACAAGAAGGCTTTAATTTTATGGCGTAGCACAGAAATCACTTATTGAATCACAACACATTTGCAAGTGGTTTAATTCTTAAAGTAAAGACAAATAGATTCAATTACTTTTTCTAGCAAAGCACGTTCTAAACTATAGTAAGACTAAATTTATAACAAAGTACAGTTGCAAGAAAGATTCTTCCTCCTTTCTAATCATAATGTGATGATTATTGTGACATAGATCAGTGATACAAAAGTATTGTGCCAAATAGAAACATTCCTATTCCTTACCCATATTTCAGCGTATAAAGAACATTGGATAATCCTAAGTTTAGTTCCAAAATCTGTGGTTGGGCTGGGAGGATACTGGCTCTCACTCCAGAGCTCCCACTTCCCTTCACCTGAAGGCTAACTCTCACTTCAGTTTCTAAACATTAGAATCGAATTTATGATTTCAGCCTGTCAATCTCAAATCTCCAATTCTACGCCCATCAAAGCATATTTCCCTATTTATTTGCACTCAATCCCCATGAACTACATCTCTCATTCATGGACATTGAATGTGACTTTCACTTCTGTTGTTGAATGCATAATCCTTTCGTAATATATGTTTCCCAACAAGTTTTAACAATTCAATTGGCCAGATCAAAAAGTAAATGAAGTTTTAAGTGAAAAGGTCATCACAAATTTTTCATAATAAATTGGCACATCATTTCCATTTCACAACATCAACACGTCACATGAAAAGGAGAAAGACAAAGAAATCTACTCAAGACTCATGAGGAAAAGATGACAAAACATGGATTATATATATAAAAACAACATCATACAAACAGAGTAAAGTAAAGACAACTTATCTCAAACTCTTCCCCAAGCAAATCTCAAGGAATTCCTTTGACTCCTCTTCTTTCTTCACAACAACACAAAATTCTCTCTTTAGAATAGTAAGGAAGAAGAAATCACTCACTTTTTCTCCCCTCTTACACTCCTTAGAAGAGAAAAAACAAAACCTAACTTACTACACAAAATGGAAAGAAACTCTCTCTAAACTCTAAACTCTTCTCTTCCTTTCTTCCCCTCTTTGAAATTTGGTTCCAAAAGTGTTTAAATTTGGCCAAAACTGAATTCCCAAGAGTTTCCTCAAGCAACTTTTCAAAATCTGGCCAAATACATTGAACCTAGTTTGAATTCGGGATAGGGCGCACTGGTAGGAGCACAGTTCGACACATTATTCTGCCAAAACATTGTAACTCTCTAGAAACGGTGCTTTCCAATGCTGGTGATAGTGCATTTTGGCGCTAGTTCAATAAAATGCACTTTTGCCTTTTTTGCTCAAAATTTCCTCCTTTTTGCTTCCTTTAGCTCCAAAGGCCAAAAATCATTGTACCTGCAAGAAATCATGAAAAATACATTTCTTTAAAGGGCAATATCATCAAAAATTGGTATGAAATGAATAGTAAAAATCTATCAAATTTTAAGTGGATCAGTTCCCACGATTCCCTCCACTTGGGGGCTAACATATCTTAACAAAATTTTTCACCTCAAACTATATTAGGGGGCTTTAGCCTGCCACTCTAAAGACCTCAAATTTTACTCCCCATTAAAACATATCTCCCTATTTATTTTCACTCAATTATATGAACTATAATTCTCATCCATACAATTTCGTGTTATTCTTTTTAATTGTTTATTGAGACAACACCGCAATGGATCTTACATAATCTCCCAACAAATTTTAACATCTTAATTGGCCAAACCAAGACGTAAATTAAGTGCAAGTAAATAAATCATCACAACTTCTTCAAATATTAAACTTATATACTTCACACAACTTCCTTCCATAATTTAATTACTTCATCATTAAAAAAGAAAAAGATAAAGAAAACTACTCATAACTCATGGAGTAAACACAAACATAACTTAATTTGAAATTAGAAATCATAGTGAAAACACAATAAGTTTTACTTAAAAATCAAATGTAAAAATAAAGATAAACACTTATCTGAAATTCCTCTCCATAAGACTCTCAAAGTTCCTCTGAAGTTTTGCTTTCCACTAAAAGATTCCACAGAGGTTGGCGCCCAACTCTAAGGATTGACTCTCCTAAATTCTAATACAAACTATGATAAAGTAAAGTAGAAGAGTAAAGAAAATTTGGTGAGAAGAAGGCTCTCAATCTTCCTCTTTCCCTGGAATCAACTTCAAGCTTTCCTCCAACTTCTCCCACCAAAAGTTTCTCCTAAACTCTTCTCTTGGGTGTGGCACCACTTTCTGATCTTAAAGTCTTCATTTTTAATAATTCTTCAAAAGGTGTCTTAGTGTCTCTTCAAAATATGTCTAGATTCAATGTATCCAACAAGAATGCATCCATCCATTCAAATTTTAAATGAATTTTGGCGTAGATGGGATGTTAGTGAAGTTTAAACCACAGGATGCTTAAAAAATCCCTTCAAATATGCTCTAAAATCAAATAAAATTCCTCACTTTAATTGTGTTGCCTATGCACGCCAGAGGCTAATTTGTACACCTTTCAATTTTTGCTCTAAATTTGATCCTTTTTTGCTCCTTTCATCACAATCCCTGATTTTAATCATGCATGCAAGAAAAAACATAAAAATACCATCCATTAAAGTGCAATATCATCAAAAATAGGTATAAAATGTGCTTAAAAACACTATATATTTTAGGTGTATCAATAGGCGCCGATTCGTGAAAAGCAGTTTACAGGCGTTAAAATCCTGAAAATTGTCATTTTTTTACCCCACTGTCACCTTCAACCTCCTAAAGTAGCGATAAGCTTCCTAGAGCTTCACTTAATTTGATCAATTTAGAGTCGATTTTGATGAAATTTGTTAGATCTTAACTCCTTAAGGTATGAGCACTTCTCTTAAGTAATATTTTTTTTATTTTCACCTTGTATTTTGAGTACAATCTAGAGAAATTAAAAAATCATTATTCATAGTGAAAAGTTGAGAAAAGGCTTAAGAATAGCTTGGACTAAGTAGATTGTGCCTTTAGATGTTGAGTTTAGCAAGTTTAGTTTGATTTTAGAATTTATGGTGAATATTTTTAAAATTTTTAGAAATCTTTCCAAAATTAAAGCATTCGAAGGGGAATGATAGATTCAATCCAGACAAGTATGCCAGTTCTAGAGCTGAGGATCGTTACGTTAATGCACTATCGTCATGTAAGTTGATTCGTGAACGAGTTTTTAGTAAACCAAGAGGAGATATTAATGAAATGATTGCTCGAAAAAATTACAGAAATTACTGTTGCTTCTCCGCTGTTGCTGTTTTTCTGTGGTAAGAGAGTTCTATGCTAACTTGCCTGCAGTAGAGTAAAATTTGGTGATAGTTCGAGGACAACAATTTGATTTTTCTCCTGTGATGATCAGTACCCTTTACTTACTGTCTCCTGAAATATTTTGCTATTATGTAAACTATCATCATACGGAAGGGGAATTAAATGAGATTATTTCTTTTCTTACTGATGGAAGAATTCTTCGGAAAATCACAAATGACAAGAGAGTGAATTTCCAAGCCTCAAAGTTAAATGCCACCTCCAAGGCTTGACATTATTTTATCTCATCTAAGTTATTCTTATAGAATCATGTTAGTAATGTTATGAGAGAAAGAGCTATTCTCAATTATTGTATTCAGCAGGGAAAGTTGATAGACATTAGAGCTATTATTTCTGTTTATATCATCAACTGTGCCAGAACTGTTAATATTATAGGTATGGGATTTCCTTCCCTGATTCATTCAATTTGTGAGCAGTCTGATGTTAATTTTGAAAGTTGGGATGAGGTCCTTCAGCCACTTAGACCTATTACCAGTGTAAATGTGAACATTTACATTGTGCATTCAGAATTTGGATAGAAAGGAGGATCTGTTAGAGCTCCTAGTTCTGCTGCTTCTACTTCTCATGCTTCTGCTTCACAAACATTATCATCTAGAGGTGAGTTTATTTGTTCACAGACTGGATTGTTACAAAATATTTTGAAGAAAGTAAGTCTAACTAGAGAACAAGTTAAGGATATAGATGGGAAGGTGGAAAATATTAAGATATACATTCAGAAACATTATGAGTATGAGGAGAATTATCAGCAATATATTGACAGACTGGTTAGAGGAGATCACAGTGCTATGATGCCTCCTCATCCTTATTATATTCCATATGTTTCTTTTAGAGAATAGAACGAGGGAGATGATAATGATGAGGATGATTATTAGTATTCATATTTAGTGATTCTGTATTGTTTTTATTTGTGTTTTGTGATGTTTAGACTATTTATTGTTTGATGTATTTTGTTGTGAACTCTGATATGTGTGGTTTATAGTAGTATTATTTTTGTTATGCATATCAGATAGATCTGTGTTGGATTGATGTTTTGTGATAGTTATGAGTTATGTGATGTATTGTTGTAATATGTTTGTGGTAGTAAATGTTTAAATGTAGTTATAGTGTATTGTGTTTTTACTAGTAAATAATTTAATTCAAAAAATTGTTAGGAAAATTTAGAACACAATTAGAAATCACTATTTAAATTGTATGTTTAAGCTTTTCAAGATTTGTTACCATACATTTTCTAGAATTGTTGTGATTTTTGCTATGTTAAGTTGGTGTTTATTTGCTTTGAAAACCTCCACTACTTTAGATGTCCTTTGAAATTTACATTTTTATGAAAAATTAAAACTTAAATTTGATTTTTGTTTACTCCTATTTTTAAACTGTTATACTTGCATATTTAGATTATGAGGATTCCTGTAAGCATGACATTTTAGTTTTTAATTCTTACTCATGTATCATTTCTTATACTTAAATATTTTATCTTAATTAAAATTTTGGGAATTTAAAAACAATTTTTGAAAACTAATATTTTATCTCAAGAATACTATAAATAAACATTGATTTTTTATTGAAAATAATTATATATATGAAGTTACACTAGGGAAGCAAAAATTTGAATATAGAAATGAGTAAGAGAATCTAGTTAAAATCTATAGCAATGATGAAAATTTTAAAGTTAAAATTTTCTTAGTAAAGAAATATTAAATATAGATAAACTATCTTTAGTAGGAAATGTTATATTTTTTGAAAAATAGACGATTTGACTTTTATTATTCAAAACGTAAATTTCTTTTATTGAAAAATAATTTTCATCACTATTATATTTAAGTGAAGTATATATTAAATGGAAGGTGGAATTCAAAATCATTAAAGGCTTATCGAGATATAGTAATGCTCGCCTGAAAAGAAAAAAAAAAGAAAAAGAAGAAAAAGAAAAAGAGTAAAAAAATAGTATGTTAAAAAAAAGGAAGGAGAAGCTTGAGGATTTAAGGGCGTAACAAAAAAATGGTTCCACACCTGAATTTTTAAAATACAAGTTTTGAGAAAATGTAATGCTTAAGAATATAATATAGTAAGTAAAATTATTTTCTAATAAAAATTTTTATGTAAGGAAAAAAAAATCTTTAAAATATTTTGAAAAATCTACAAGTATTTTTAAATTATATTGGAACTCATATTTTTCATGGTACTTTACTTAAGAACTTTCTCAACTTTAAGTTGGTCTCATTTACTAAATTTTTTTCTAAGTTGGACTCTTTCATTTCTAGAACAAAATTTTGAAACCATCCTAAAGAAACTCATTTACATAATTTGCACGTTTTATTTTTATACGATTATTGTGTCACTTGAGGACAAGTAACATTTTAAGTATGGGGGATTTTGATACACCTAAAATATATAATATTTTTATGCACATTTTTATACCTATTTTTCATAATATTGCACTTTAATTGAAGGTATTTTCATGTTTTTCTTGCAGGTATGATTAAAATTAGTGATTGTGATGAAAGGAGCAAAAAAGGATCAAATTTGGAGAAAAAATGAAAGATGTGCAAAATTAGCTTCTGACACCTAAGTGCCGATGGCTGGCGCATAGGCGTGCCAGTTAAATGTGACGAATTAAATCAAATTTGGCACTATATCCAAGGGGTGTTTGAAGTAACTTTTGGTTTAAACTTTCTTAACTTCTTTTGGCTAGTAATTTTGAATGAAGAGGTGCATCCTTTGGTGCATACAATGAATCTGGACATGATTTGAAGAGACATCAAAACACCTTTTGAAGAAATATTAAAATAAAGAATTGAAGATCAGAAAATGAGAAGAGTTTTGAAAGGAAGTATTGGCGGGAGAAGTTGGAGAAAAACTTGAATTGGTTAAAGGGAAAGAGGAAGAGAGAGAGTCTGCTTCTTGCCATACATTCTTTACTTTTTCACTTTACTTTATCATAGTTTGTATTAGAATTTAGGAGAGGGAATCCTTAGAGTTGGCCACCACCCCTTAATGAGTCATTTAGTGGAAAGCAAAAGTTTTAGAGGAACTTCAAGAGTCTTGTGGAGAGGATTTTCAGATATGTTTTTATCTTTTCTTTTTACATTTCGTTCTAAAGTAAGACTTGTTGTGTTTTCACTATGATTTCTACTTTCAAATAAAATTGTGTTTGTATTTTCTCTATGAGTTCTGAGTAGTTTTCTTTATCTTCTTCCTTTCAAAAGATGAAATAATTAAATTGTGGAAGGAAGTTGTGTGAAGTATAAATGTTTAATGTTCGAAGAAGTTTTGATGATTCCACTACCTTGTACTTCATTTACCTCTTGATTTGGCCAATTATGATGTTAAAATTTGTTGTTTTAACATGTAAGAACCAATGCGGTATTGTCTCAAACGACAATTGGAGTGAATCACATGAAATTTTATGGGTGAGAATTGTAGTCCATATAATTGAGTGCAAATAAATAGGGAGATATGCTTTTTAATAAGTGTAGAATTAGAGGACTTTAGTGTGACAGGCTTAAGCACCTAATTTGTTTTGATGTTTTAAGTTTTTTTATGAGATCTTAGCTCCTAAGTGGAGGGAAAAGAGGGAACTCTAGAGTGAGAGATAGTATCTTCCCTGCTTAACCCGTCTGCAAGATTTCAAAACTTCAGATTAACGTATGTTCTTTATAGAACCAAGTAATGGTAAAGAATATAACTACTCCTATTTGGCACAACACATTTAGATACTTCTACAACAAAATTTCATGATTATTACTGATTCATTGAAAGAGGAAAAATATATTTTATTCTCATTTGCTTTCATATCATTTAATAGTCTTATTAATTTTAGTTGTTTAATTTACTTTTTCTGAAAAAAAATAGCAAAAAGAATTTAAACTTTTTAGTTATAAAACATAGCTTACAAAATCATTTTGAAAAGTAAAATGTTGTTTTTCTACTTTGTTTAAATTTTTAGAACATTTCCCTGTGGGTTGGATATCTCGGGGCTTAATCAGAAAGTCCTATATTACTTGATAAACGATACGTATATTTGCGTAGAATTCCATATTAAAAATAATTAAAGTTGATTTATTATTTGCTTCGAATCAAGTTTTTTGCGTCGTTGTAAAGAAAGAGATATTTTCATTGAGAAGAAATATAAAGTGTAAAAGGTAAGCATAAATATTTGAGGATCAATTTCGCGTCACAATTTTATTTTTTTTGTTTCAGTTTTGTTTTTGTTTTGGTTTTGTTTTGGTTTTACATGTAAGATATTTAAATGCAGGAAAATAAAATGTGCTGAAAAATATAGTGCGGTAATGAAAAATGCTATAAATAAACTATAAAAGTGTACCTGGGCATCTGTTACTACTGGATGATTAGTGCAAAAAGACATAATATATGTTGCAGAAATTTAAATAAATTGCATTGAATGGAAAAGACAACAAAAAGTAGGAAACTCAGTACAAAAATCAGAAAAACAAGTCATAGAATACACGAACAAAATCTCTTAGTTACATGTAGGCCGGAACTAGGCATAAGACATCAGTAAATGTGGGGGCTTAGAGCTGAATTGTGTGCTTCCTGCTCTTGGGTAAGTGCTACCAACCAGAAAACCTATAGAAGAAGTCCTATCCTTGATCCAAATGACTAACCATGGACCTTTATAAATTTTCATCAAAATTATTTAATTTTCATTTGAAAGTTCTCATACGGAGTTTGTTTCAACAAGCAAAAGAATTTGTTTATTAAATTTTGTAAAGTAGGGTAGTCCATAGGTTAGTCATTCTAATCAAACTACGACTACTAAACTTAAGAGCGTCGGGGGCAACAATCTCATCAAGAGTCACCAAATAGTACCATCAGTCCTTATCCTATTATTAAAGGTTCTTGAGATAATAGAAACTATTCTAAAAATTTTTGCATCGCATCGTATCCCTCGTATTAACACACATTAGTGTTGTTTTCATTGTCCTAGCCACCTAGACCTCAGACTCGTACTAGTTTATTTAAGCAAAGGTCCCAGTTGCTCACAAGGAATTAAATACCTTATGGAAGATTCAAGTCCTTATGCATTGGGATGTAAATATAGGATAAGTAGTTTATGGTATTTCTTTTGATTTAGGTGAATTAATGGGTCTTGAGGTATAACTTGGTGGGTCTTTAAAGATTTCAAGGATGATTTTCTTCATCAAAGCATAATAGGTTCAATAGTCCTTAACATCCAAAAGATCATAAAACTATTAGGGGAAAAACACTAAACAACTTTTAAAATCCTTTGAATTGTTTCGAGTTCTTTTGAAATCATTATGTTAATAAATCATTCATCTGAGTTTAGTGTTTAGGTTATGCTCAATGTTATATCTCAATTAACCCATGAGAGAGAGGATAAGCAAGCTTGAGCTTGTAATTCTTCAAGGAGATTAAGTATGGTTTATCTTCCAACTAAACAACAAGTAATTAGATTAAACTTAGCTCACTAAATAGCTCAAAAGGTCAACAAGGGTAAATGTGTAATTTAATAAAAATCATATTAAGAATGTTTAATTCATATTCAGATATCAACCTATAGCTCAACCATTGGTTTGGAACTTTAGGTTGGTGAATTGTTAACTTCTTAATTCATGCCCCAAACATTAAAATCATCCACATTGATTTATTCTTCTAGGACTTAACAATTAGATAATTGCAATTATACCCTTCTTTTCTCAAAGTAGAAGTTAATTGGTTTCTACCCCTTACCCTCATGTTTAAATCATCCTAAGATATTGTTTATGATCAAAATATTATCCTTTGAGACATTTAACCCATTATAAATTTTAATTAGGAAGTGGGAAGGTGAAAATTACAATTTAGGATGGGTTAAAAGGCTTGAAAATTTGCTAATATGAATTAATTTGCTAATCTATCTCTCGTTGGTTAATTGAAATACCATAGGAGGAATTATGATTTTTTAATCTTTATTTTAATTTATAAAATTATTTTAATTCAAAAATAGGAATTTTGAAGGTTAAATAATTTAATCAATCAAAGTAAAGTTTCTGTCCTTAAAAAAAATATTGAAGGTGCACTTAAGTTAGAGGACCTTTATGAATAATTTTTGTGAATATTTTAATTATATTTTAATTTTTATAATTCTTTTTTGATTTTAGAGATTATTTAAATAGAAAATATAAATTAATATAAAAAAATAATTTTTATGTTTTTATAAAATCTTCCTATATCCAACTAACACACAAAAACAAACTTTTCTTTTTATGATGTCATTTCATTTATTATAATTCTTTTAATGAGAAATTAAAATTATATTTTTAATATTTATAAAATACATAAATAAATTAAAAAAATAGGAACAATATTTTAAAGGGTCCCAAATAATCAAGGGACAATTTGTGACATTTTGGTGTATTTTTGTACTTTTATGATTTTTCATTATTTTTTAGTTATTTAAAAAATTAGAAAATACCTTCAAAATGAATTATTTATTTTAACTTCAATTTTATTTTTTTAGTTCCCTCTAGCCTTAACGAGCAATCCAAACTAATTTTTATAATTTTTTAATTTTTATATTAATTTATATAAATAATTTTATTAATAATTTATATTTACTTGAAAATTCATTTTTTGTATCAAAAAGGATTTTAATAGTCATAGAATTTTTTTTAGGAGCCTCATGAAGTGGTGAGCTTCAATTTGGCCCAATTTGGTAATTATTTGAATTATGTTGTATTTTTCCAATTATTGGTACTTTTCTTAATTTTTAAATAGAAAAAATATGTTTTGAATCTTTAAAACTCCATTTTTCTTTTTCCTAAGTTCTTCTGAGCACATTGAACCTATCAATACCATTTTTATAATTTTCTAATTTATATTGTATTTATTATAATTATTTTAAGTGAAAAATAGTGGTTTACTTTGAAAATTAGGGTGTGTTAGAGATGCTCTCTAACTTGGGTAATTCAGAGAATATCCCTAAATATGAGAGGAATGAACCTCCAAAGTTTACAATTTTAATCATTATTTAATTATATATAATTAAATAAGGTTCTGAGTATTTGATTAATTAAAAAATATTTAAAATAAAATTTTAATTTTCTGTCCATAATTTTCTCCTCTATTCACTGAGCATTAATGTGTTTTTATTTTATTTTTAGAAATTTTCTACATCAAGTTATGATTATTTAAAGTTTTTGTAATTAAAATAATAAAAAATAGCCAGTTTCTTTCTTATTTACGTAGGCGCCATTGCTACCCACGACGTCTCTGAAACGATACATGTAGCCATTTTATTCCCTGCCACCATCTGACTCAGTAGCCATGTGTTCCGCCTTTATCGTTCCATTCCTTTATCCAATGCAATCTGGTTCGTCCATCCGATACACACGCGATCAGACGGCTCCTGGTCTTTGTCCCTAACTGGTTTAAAGAGAGAAACACACATTTTATAAGCCTAATTTCTCCCTAGTTTCATCCAGGGTTTGTTCCTACACCTTCATCTACTCAAGACAAACCTATCTATACGTTTGATCAAGAATGAAATGCAAGTTAACTTCATAAAGGCCAAACCGAGCTTGGATTTGGGGGATTTGAGCCATACCATAGTCTTAGAGGTGTGGCCTCTATCAGATGCTTGCAGAAGCTATAGTGGAGTCTAAAAAACTTGCTGAAAAGTATCAATTTGATCCAAGCTAAGGTCTGAGTAGGACTTCCTCCTACAGGTGGTGTAGTCTTGGTAGAAGTATGGTGCAGAGGCTTCAACTGATGGGCATTTCAGTGGGAAGATTCCTCGCTTACTCTGGTGAAGCTCAAGATCACTTCAGTTTGGGGGTTGGTGGAGTTTTATGGGATGGTAGTGAAAATGTCTTATTTTTGAGCTATAAATTTGACCTTAGACAGGGGAAATGGGAGCTAGAAAATGGTGGGGATGAGCTTCAGTGGGCTGTGTGGGAAGATGTAAGAGAATTTTGGCAGAGTTTTGTTAAGGTTTTTGCACACATCTAATTTCACCGTGGGGGTTGGTCTTATTTATAGCCATGGCCATAACTGCCCTCAGGGCAATCCAAGGTGGCAGGGAGGCCACTTAGGTGGAGGGAAGAAGAGCTCTAGTGACCAATTAGGCTTAGCCAGCACATGTGCATTAAATTTTGGGTTTTTTTCCATCTGGGATCTCTCAACCATTATTTTTTCCGGTGGTTATGGTGGCTAGCCGGCTAGATTCATGTCACCTCTGAGTTCAAAAGTGCCAGGGGTGCTGTAAGGTCAAATCAATCTAGTTCAATGGTGGTTTTAAGGTTGACATCCCAAGTGGAATGAAGGTTTTGGTAAATTGGGCAAGATTTGGTTTGACTTCTTGGTAAACGGCTAAGCTCATGGCCAAGGTGGTTTGTGTGCTTGGAGTAACGCTAAGGAAGATTTAGGTGAGTTTGAGTGGCTGGTTTACGCATGGGGAGAGGAATTTGGATATGTCATGGAGAGGGGAAAACTTGTATGAGAGGAGAAGGGGAAGGCCCCACCTTTTCATATTTTTGGAAATGTTGACTCCCATGGCTCCCATGGATGGCTTTATGAGTCATGACATTCCATGCAAAATGACCTAAGGGTGTTTCATGAAAAAGAGTTTTTGGATTTTTATGGATTTTAAATAAAAAAAGTTGAACATGCCAAATTTGGATAAAACTTGATGTGTATGTATGGTATTGCCCATATGATGCAATGATTAAATACTTTCAATTAAAATGATATGATGAGGAATGGATTTTATCATGTGAACTGAATTGGGCTTTTTAATTTGTGAAATGGCCTTTTAGAAATGCATATGGGTATGGGCTTTTGAAAAGGTACATGATGGATTTAATTTTTGAAATTAATCATGAGCTAATCAAATTGATTTGTATTGAATTGAAATTGAGTCAAAAAATGATGGGATTTGATGTGAGTTTGAACTATAGGGAATAAGATTGGTCATGATACTTAATTTTGGAAATTATGAATTTTTTTATCAATTTGGGTGTATTTGATTTAGGCTTGAAATTTAGGTTTGAAATTGAGTTCAATTGGTCTTGCATTTGGTTTTGATTGGGATTAGGAATGATGAAATTTAACTTAGATTTGAAATTGGGGAAGTATGAAATCAATTTGGTCGTGATTGGGGGTAATTTTGGAATTTTGGGCCTTTAGGCTCAATTTAGGGATTTTGGTCAAGATTGGTCAATTTGGGTGCAATTAGTGTCATTGGGCACTTCAAATTTATTTTGGGAACATTTAGAGTGATTTTGGAGATTTTGACACTTTTTGGAATTTTTGGGTATGAAGGGCATTTGGGTTATTTTTGGAAAGGATAGAGGTAAAAGGTCAAACTAGAGGTTTTGGTGAAATTGGGATCAATGAGGGTGCTAATCACAAAGCCAGCCCTTTTGGTGCCACAAGGCCAAAGGGAATCCCATTTTGGTCCTCCATGTGTTGGTTCTATCTATCCAGCCAAAAGGCTAAGGGTTGGGGGACCACTCACATGAGTCTCCTAAAGAATGGGGGAATCATGTTGAGTAGGGTTGGTCTTAGGATTCTAGGTTGTGAATACAATCATGGTGAGCTGTGTGAGTGATAGTGTGTGCAAAACCGACCAATGACACACCACCCAGAGTTAACCCTAAGGCCAGGAAATCCTATTGGGACTCCTCTTAAGCTCTCTCAACTTGTCTCCATCCTAAAATGTGCTAAAGGTTAGAACTAAACATGTGGAACACCAATAAAAGTAAGGCAATGTTTAGAATTTCTAATGGGTAAGGATCCATCACTAGTCTTCTTGGATAGTCAACAAGAAAGTCCCGTGTCTAAATCCTGGCCTCCTAAAGAAGAAAGACTAGACATCAACAAAAGTGAGGTCAACACCATCTTAGCCATAAGCTAAGGGCTTGGGACCACTTACATTAGTTTCTAAAAGAAGTTAGGAGGCAAGTCAAGTAGAAGTGATTTTAGGGTTTTGGAGTGTGTGAGATTGGTGGGCTTAAGTGTGTGATAGGATCAAGTTTATGTGTGTGAGAGACCAAGACCAAGACACCCAGGGTCATACAAAGGCTTCATTAATCCTATAAGATCTCATTCATGAGTCTTCGCATGTTGTTCTTAGCCATCTTAGCCAAATGGTAAAAGATTGGGACCACCCATGTGAGACTTCACAAGAAGAGTCAAGAAGTGTATAAAATTTCTATATAGGAGGGTTCCATCACTTGTGCTCTATGATAGTCAACAGGAAAGTCCTATGGCTAGATCCTATGCTTCTACGGAAGAAAGACTATACCTCATCAAAAATGAGGTTAACACCATACACTAGCACTTACAAACTAGATAGTGTTGGAGTTCTATATGCTATTTTCTAGGCCCTCAATGCTCTGCAAACTATTCATACCACTACTTTTTATTATTGGCCAAGGTCATCTTCAAAACTTGAACCAACATTTTGTTGAAGGCTTTTGCTAGACCATTTGCTCCTTGATAGTGGTTCATTATATATTTCTAGTCTATCTTGTTTCTTCTGATGAATTTTTTTATTTTTATATTCTTCAAGGTCGTGTCATTATTAAATATTATTTTTTGTCATACATCAATCTTGTAGACGATTTGATTCATCACAATGACATGATGTGGTGAGCTTGTACCTCTTTGAGTAGTATGGATTTTGCCCACTTTTAAATGTAATCAATAATACCTAGGATGAATGGATGACCCCTGAAAGATGGAGGATTTGTGGGATTGACTATTGTCATGCCCTGATGATACACCTAAAATTTTTATTATTTTTATGCACATTTTTATATATATTTTGCTGATATTGCACTTCAAGGGAAGGTATTTTTATGTTTTTCTTGCAGGAATGATTAAAATGAATGATTGTGATGAAAGGAGAAAAATAAGGATCAACTTTGGAGCAAAAATGAAAAGTGTAAACTTAGCCTCTGGCGGCTAAGCGCTAAGGGCTGGCGCATAGCCGCAACAGTTAAAAGTGAGGAATTAAATCAAATTTGATGCCATTTTCAAGGGTTGTTTGAAGCAACCTTTGGTTTAAACTTCCTTAAATTTTTTTGGGCGTCAAATTCGAATGAAGAGATGTATCCTTTGATAGATACATTGAATTTGGACATGACTTGAAGAAACACCAATGCACCTTTTGAAGAATTATTAAATGAATACTTGAAATCAGAAAGAGAGTTTTTTTTAGAGTTTTTAGAGAGTCTTTAGAGAGTCCTTTAAATCATTGCAGTTTATAGAGTGTTTTAGAAGGGAAAGTGTTGGTGTTGAAGCCTTCTTCTCACCAATAATCTTTCATCCATTTATCAAGTTTTTATAGGAGTTGAAAGTCAGACTTGGTGTCTACATAGTTGGGAGATTCACTTCGAGGAGTTATTTTGTGGAAAACAAAGTTTCAAAGTAACTTCAAGAATCTTGTGGAGTGGATTTTCAGATAAGTTTTTATCTTTGTTTTTACATTTGGTTTTAAAGTAAGACTTGTTGTGTTTTCATTATGATCTTTACTTTCAAATCAAATTGTGTTTGTGTTTTCCCCATGAGTTCTGAGTAGTTTTCTTTTACTTTTTCCTTTTAAATGATGTAGTAAATAAATTATGGATTGAAGTTGTGTAAAGTATAGATGTTTATTGTTGGAAGAAGTTGTTATGACTCAACTACCTTGCACTTCATTTACCTCTTGATTTGGCCAATAGAGATGTTAAAATTTGTTGTGAGAACATGTAAGAACCAATGCGGTATTGTCTCAATCAACATTTAAAGAGAATCACATGAAATTATATGGGGAGAATTTTAGTCCATAAAGTTGGGTGTAAATAAATAGGGAGATATGCTTTTGATTTGGTGTAAAATTAAAGGACTTTAGATTAACAGGCTAAAGCCCCCAATTTAGTTTTATGTTTTAAGTTTTGTTATAAGATGTTAGCCCCTAGGTGGAGGGAGAAGGGGGAACTTTAGAGTGAGAGCAAGTATCTTCCCTGTCTAACCCATCTTCAAGATTTCAAAGCATCAGATTAATCTATGTTCTTTATAAAACCAAGTAACGGTAAAGAATATAATTGCTCCTATTTGGAACAAAACATTTAAATACTTCCACAACGAAATTCAATAATTATAACTAATTCATGAAGAGGAAAGATATACTTATTCTCATTTGCTTTCATATCATTTAATAGTCTTGATAATTTTAGTTGCTAACTTTAATTTTTTTTAAAAATTATCAAAAAGAATTTAAACTTACTATTTATAAAACATAACTTACAAAATTATTTCAAAAAGTAAGAAGTTGTTTTTCTGCTTTCATTAAAATTTTAGAACATTCCTTGTGGGTTCGATATCTCGGGGCTTAATCAGAAAGTTCTATATTACTTGATAAATGATACGTATACTTGCGTAGAATCCCATATTATAATTAATTAAAGTTGATCTCTTATTTGCTTCGGAATAATGTTTTTGGTGTCGTTGTAAAGAAATAGATATTATTTGAGAAGAAATATAAAGAGTAAAGATGTATATAAAACATAAGCATAAATATTCGGGGATCAAGTTTTTGGCGCCATTGACGGAGAAATTAGTTAAAATATCGTTTAAAGAAAATTTAATAAAAACCAAAATTTTACATTCCCTTGCTTTTGTTACTGGGTTATACTTTATTTTGTTTTATAATAGTGTATGCATAGTTCAGGTTCTGTGGGACTTGTGCCTTACGATTCTGAATTAGAAAGAACTATTAAAAAAATCAAAAAAATTAAAAATACAGAAAAAGATAAAAATATTCAAGAAATGGCGAATCAAAATAATCATAATATAAAATCCATCAAGAATATAGTCCTTTAAGAGATTATGCTAACCCCTACAACAGATGAACTTCATGGTGGTATTCAAAACCCTGATGTAGCAGCTAATTCATTTAAACTTACACCTGATATTATCAAAATGTTATCTAATAATCAGTTTGGGGGAGCACTAACTGAAGATCCTAATTTACATCTTGCCAATTTCCTATAATTGTATGCTACTTTTAAATACGACAGTGTTTCGGACGATGCTATTAGACTTAGACTTTTTCCTTTTTCACTGAGGGATAAGGCTAAGATATGGTTAAACTTGTTAGCACCTGGATTTATATGAACTTGAGATGATTTAGCACAAAATTTCCTTGCTAAAGATTTTCCACCATCGAAGACTATGAAGCCTAGAAATGATATTACATCTTTTTGTTAGTTTGAAGGGGAATTTATATATGAAGCATGAGAATGATTTAAAGATCTCCTAAGAAAGTGTCCACATCATTCCACACGAGATTAATTAATAATTTAAACTTTTTATAATGGATTAGTTGGATCTCTTAGGTCTATTATCGATGTCGCTGGTGGTGGTTCATTGATGTCTAAACAGTTTACTGACGCTTTTGCTTTAATTAAAGAAATGACTACTAATAATTTCATTGGTTTTATGAAAGGTTAAATCCTAAAAAGGTAGCCAATATTCATGAAAATGTCGCTTTTGTAATGCTAACAAATCAAGTTGCTGCAATTTCAAGGAAGATAAACCAATTTGGAATGAATTTTTCTCAGCTAATTTCCATGATTGAATAAAATTCATTTGGCCAAATGGTTGATTTTCAAACATCATTAGAAACTTTGAATAACATAAATAAGTCTATTAACTCATATTCGAATTATTATAACGCAGGTTGGAAAAACCATCCAAACATTAACAGGAATAACAATAATTCGGGTGGTAGTAATCAACAATGGGGGAACAACCAAGTAAACCCATTGTGGAACAGGAACAACCATGGGAATAATAATTATAGACCAACCTATCCTCCAGTTTTTAATAATACTTCATAATTTAAGGAGAAGAAGTTGTCTATAGAAGATGTGGTGTTATAAAAGGTAAATCAATTGCAAAGTCAAGGAGCTACAATCAGAAATATTGAGAATCAATTGGGAAAAATAGCAAATTCATTAAGTAATAGATCCTAAGAAATACTTTCAAGTAATACTGAAGTATATCTAAGAGACAAGAATAAGGAGCAAGTAAAAGTAGTTCAACTGATAAGTGGAAGAGAGTTGGAAGATAGAGTTCAAAAAAAGATTGAAGTAGATAGAGAAGAGATTGAAGAACCAAAACAAGACGCTCTAAAAGCTTTGGGAAGACCTATTTTTCCATCTAAGATTTATTTAGAAAAGCCACCACCTCCATTACCTCAGAGACTTCGACAAAAAAAGTTGGATAAGCAATTTTTAAACTTCTTGGAAATATTAAGAAACTTACAATTAACATTCCATTACCTGAAGCCTTAGAACAAATGGCAAGCTATGTGAAATTTATGAAGGATATTCTCAACAGAAAAAGGAATTTTGAAGATAATGAAATTGTTGCACTTAGTGAGGAGTGCAGTGCTATAATTCAGAAAAAGCTTCTAAAAAGCATAAAGATCCTAGTAGTTTCATGATTCCATGTGCGATCGAAGACAAATTTTATGGAAAAACATTTTGTGATTTAGGTGCAAGCATTAACCTTATGTCATTATATATATTTAAAAGACTAGGATTAGGAAAAATAACCCGAGCAACTGTAACTCTACAATTAGCGGATCATTAAATCACATATCCTAAAGGAGTTATAGAAGATGTTTCATTGATGGTGGATTGATTTATCTTTCTTGTTGATTTCACTGTGCTAGATATGGAGGAAGATAAAGAAATACCAATAATTTTAGGGAGACCTTTCCTAGCCACAGGCAGAGCAATGATAGATGTGCAAAACGGGGAATTAACTTTGTGCATCAATAATCAAGTTGTTACATTTAATATCTCAAAATCATTGAAATATCCCGCAAGAGGTAATAATGATGAATGCTATAGGATTAAAGTTATCAGATATCTAGGTGAATGCCATTTGAAATCAACTTTTGAAGAGAAACCTGAAACTCAAAAATTGGAACATGAGCATGAAGAGGAATTACAATAATCTTAAAATTTTCTTCAGGAAGATTTAAATTATGTTCATGAAAATTTTGAACGTTTGGACATGACTAAAAATGATGAATATTTTAGTTCATCAATTGAAAAACTTCCTGAACATGAATTAATGATGCTTCCTACTCATTTAAAATATGTTTTTTAAGAGATTCCTTAACTCTTTTAGTTATAATTTTCTCTCAATTGACTGAAAAAGAAGAAGAGAGTTTGCTTAAAATTCTAAAGAAATATAAGAAAGCCTTTGGATGGATAATAGCTGATATTAAAGGAATTTGTCCTTCAATTTGTATACATAGAATCCTTATGGAAGAGAACTGCAAATCTCGGGCTGATCCTCAAAGGAGATTAAATCCTATCATGAAATATATACTTAACAAAGTAATTTTAAAGTGGTTGAATGCTGTAATTATCTACCCTATTTCAGATAGTGCATGGGTTAGTACTAATCTCTATGTCCCTAAGAAAGGAGGAGTTACACTGACTGTTAATGAAAAGAATGAATTAATACCAACAAGGCAAGTTACAGGGTGGCGAATATGCATTGATTATAGAAAATTAAACTTTCCCACAAGGAAAGACCATTTTCCACTACCTTTTCTAGATCAGATGTTGGATAGACTGCCAAGGCATAAAAACTTTTGTTTTCTGGATGGATATACTGGTTACCACCAAATAAAAATTGCTCCTAAGGATCAAGAGAAAAAAAACATTTACTAGTCCTTATATTACATTTGCTTTTAGAAGAATTCCTTTTGGTTTATGTAATGCCTCTGCTACATTTCAGAAATGTATGATGGCAATTTTTTGTGATTTAATTGAAAAAAAATTGAAGTTTTTATGAATGACTTTTCAGTATTTAGAACTTCATTTAAATTATTTTAAGAACATCTATCAAGAGTTCTCAAGCACTGTAAAGAAATTAATTTAGTCCTTAACTAAGAAAAATGCCAATTTATGGTAGCAGAAGTAATTGTATTGGAACACCGTATATCAAAAAATGGTATGGAGGTAGATCCTATGAAAATTCATGTTATCACTAATTTACCTTGACCAACAAATATATGGGGAATTACAAGTTTTTTAGGACATGCTGGATTCTACAAGAGTTATATTAAAGATTTTTCAAAAATTTCAAAGCCTTTATGCTGTTTACTAGAAAAATATGTGATTTTTTATTTTGGAGAAAAATGCCTAAAAGCTGTTGAATCATTAAAAAAAATTAATCACTGCACCTGTTATAGTTTCACTAAACTAGGAAAAACCTTTTGAATTAATGTGTGATGCCAGTAATTATGCTATTGGAACTGTTTTAGATCTGAAATATGACAAGGTTTTCAATGTGATCTACTATGCTAGTAGAACTCTGAATGAAGCTCAAACTAATTATACCACAACTTAGAAAGAGTTATTAGCTATAGTATTAGTTGAAAAATTCAGATCAAATTTAATTGGAAAAAAATGAATGGTGCATACTGACCATTCTGCCATTAAATATTTAATGAAAAAGAAAGTTGCAAAACCGAGACTGATCAGATGGATTCTTCTTTTGCAAGAATTTAATTTTTAAATAGTAGATAAGAAGGGTGCTGATAATTAAATTACTGATCATCTATCTAGGTATGACTATGAAAACTCTCTTTGCTATGAGAATGAAACCAATAAGCATTTTCCTGATGAAAATTGTTCACTATCAATGAGTGGCGTGTTCCATGGTATACTGGTGTGACTTTTTTAATTTGCCAAAATTAATAAACTCATATTTATATATATTAATTTTATTTTCTAATGAGTCACTCAATTAAATGCAAGTATACATATCGCTCAAGTAATACAGGGCTCTAGTAGTGTTTTGGATATTGATCCCACGAGGAGGTAATTAATTTTATGTTGTAGCACATAAATCACTTCTCGAATCACAACACATTTGCAACTAATTTCAATTCATAAAATAAAGATAATAGTTATAGTTACTAATCCTACCAAAGTATGTTCTATCCTTTTTGTAAGTTAAACAAACACAAAACTAAAGTTATAACAAAATTCAGTTGTAAGAAGGAGTCTTCCTCCTTTCCAATTATAATATGATGATTTTTGTGACATAAATCAGTAATGTAAATGTATTGTGCCAAATAGATACATTCATGTTCTTTACCCTTTTCCAAGCGCATAAAGAACGTGGGGTAATCTTAAGTTTAGTCCCCAAATTCGTGGTTAGGCTGGGAGAATACTGGCTGTCACTCCAGAGCTCCCACTTCTCTTCCCCTGAAGGCTAACTCTCACCTTGGTTTCCAAACCCTAGGACCAAATTGAGGATTTCAACCTCTCAATCTGAAATCTCCAATTCTAAGCCCATCAAAGTATATTTCCCTATTTATTTGCACTCAATTCCCATGAACTACGTCACTCATTCATGGAAATTAAATGTGACCTTCAATTTTGTTGTGGTACTCATAATACTTTCATAACATATGTTTCCCAACATCTTTTAACAATTTAATTGGCCAGATTCAAAATTAAATGAAGTTCAAAGTGAAAAGGTCATCACAAATTTTCGATATTAAATCGGCACATCATTTGCATATCACAACATCAACACATAAAATGAAAAGAAGGAAGAAAAAGAAATATACTCAAGACTCATGAGGAAAAGATGACAAAACGTGGATTTTATATATGAAAGAAATGTCATACAAATAAAGTAAAGAAAAGAAAACTTATCTTAAACTCTTCCCCAAGTGAATCTCAAGGAATTCCTTTCACTCCTCTTCTTTCTTCACAAGAACACACAATTCTCTCTTTAGATAAGTAAGGAAGAAAAAATCTCTCACTTTCCCTTTCCTCCAACACTCCTTAGAAGAGAACACACAAACCCTATATTTCCTAAACAAAATGAAAAAACACTCTCTCTTCACTCTCCCTACACTCTAAACTCTCTCCCCACTCTAAATTTTGCTCCAAAGTAGTTTAAATTTAGCCATAACTGATTTCCCAAGAGTTTCTTCAAGCAACCCTCCAAAATTCAGCCAAATACATTGAATCTAGTTTAAATTCAGGATAGGGCGCGGTCTGGCACGTTATAGGATGCCGTTCAACACTACTTTTTGCCATTTATGTCCAAAGTCTTTGTAAATTGTAGCTTTCCAATGCTGGTGACAATGCCGTTCTGTGCTAGTTCAATAAAAGGCACTTTTCCCCCATTTTGCTCAAAAATTTTCTCCTTTTCGCTTCCTTTTGCTCCAAAGGCCTAAAATCATTATTCATACATGAAATCATAGAAAATACCTCTCTTTAAAGTGCAATGTCATAAAAAATAGTTATGAAATGGACAGTAAAAAGCTATCAAATTTTTTAGTAGATCAAGATCCCCCAAACTTAACTATTACTTGTCCTCAAGTAATTTTAGTTAATACATAAGATAATGATCCAATGCAATGAACTTTCATTTTACAATACCATAATTTTGATTTAGATAAGTACAATAATAAAATTTTCAGAATGATCTTTGAATAATTCAAGTAAATTCTGCAGATGTAAGACTATCTAGTTATCAAGTCTAAGAGTTCTAGCCTTCTATTCATTTCAAAAATGACTGTAAATTATCATATTAAGGCATTTAAAAGGATTATATGAAAAGAAGTTTATGAGAACACTACCAGTAAGGATTCTAATCCATACATATAAGTTTAGGAAAGTAATTAAGTTTTTCCATTTAGGTAGGTCTAAGTGAAGCCAATTTTTGATTAGGCATCTCCTCAAGCTTCTCCTCTCTTTTCTTTCTTTTCTTTTATTTTCTTCTTTCTTTCTTTTCTTTTCTTTTCTTTTCTTTTCTTTTGCTTTTTGCTTTTTTGTTTTCTTCTTTCAAGTGAGGATTATTGTATGTGGATAGCCTTTAATAGTTTTGAACTTCACCCCTTTTCACCCTAAATTTGAAACTTACCACAAATCCTTTACCTTATAGGCATTTCTTTAGCTTATTAATGATTTATCATAGAGTCTCAATCATTTTCTATCACATATGGTTTTAAGATTCTTAATATTTCAAATATACTTTTTTTCTTACTTTAAATAAGTATTTGACTATAGTCCTATTCTCTTATACCAAATCTCTTAGCCTACAAAATTACTTTTCATTACCAAATACTTTCATTCAAATTCACAAAATACTTAAATAAAATCAAAATACAATTATCTGAAATTGAGTTCTATCACAAGAAATTCATGTTAATAATTTTGAAAATACTTTTAAATGAGAACAATTAATAGTTAATTCTTTCCCTCCCCTAAACTTAAATTTTTGAATATGAATATAATTAACTTGGGAAGAAATAAAAGATATAAACATATATAACTCATACCTCATTATGTTGGGTTTTTCATACCTTTTAGTTTAAGCAGGTTTTCCTTCATAAAGTAGAATAGTAGGCCTGAAATAATTAAGAGCATTTCTACACAAATATGGGTTATACATTTGTAAGAGAAGAAGTTTAAAAACATAAAACATAAACCATGCACACAACATTAACATCCAACTGTTGCTATCACAGATTAAACTAACAAACCAAACACACACAAACTCTAATATCACATCACATACATCACAATTCAACATAAAGTCTACTACAAGCATAACCAAATACAAATTAAATCAGAAATACAAATCAGAGAGAGTCTCAACTACATTACATATATAAAATACAAATACAAAATAAAAATAAAATAAAATTACATAAACTACCAATCATCATCTGCAGGAGCTCCACCATCATCAGGTTCTTCAGGCTGGTATGGAGTATACTAAGGGTAAGTAGGAAATACAACATTATTTTCTCCCCTGAAAAATCTCATTTGTGCGTCATGATAAGCTATCTCATAATCTTACCACCGTACTTGATAATCATCATTTATTTTATTCCTTGCTTCTAGTCCCTCTACTCTGGTGTTTAACCATTTTAACTGATCCATCACATCATACAGAGTAGGTTCCCTAGATGTAGACAGTCTCTCATGACTAGAAAAGGTTCATCAGCTTTCTTACTACATTTCCATCCTACATGGGCTTCATAATTTTTCAGATTTAGTTTAGTAACGGGCTTCAAGGGATGGACTACCTCATCGTTATCTTCAGTTGCTACACATGACTGAATACAAAAGGCATGAATCAGGCTGGGGTGTCCGAGTCCACCTGTAGTCTCTCCTTTTGAACTTTTCAAACTACTTTTATGAATCATAGCCTCGATATTAATATTCTTCATGTTTTGAATACAGTAATTCAGAACAGCTCTATCTACAGTAACCTCGTTGTGATAGTTGTTGGGCATAAGTCTTGTAAAAATGAAATAATGCCAGGCTTTTGATACATGATTCAAAGTAGAAAGGGGGAAATTAACTTTTTATTTATATTTTATCTTCCATTCCACTTTTCCATCAATCAAAAAGTTCATAATCTTATTCAATGCTTCGTTTGTAATAGGAAAACTTTTGTATTCACATAAGAAAGGTTCTATCAACTGATAAAATGAATTGATGCGGGAAGGGGTAAACTCAACCATTTGTCCTCTAAATAGGATATACTCACTCTCTGAATAACACAAATTAGCATAAAAATCCCTCACAATCCCTAGCATCACTTCAGCAATGAAATAATAGAAAATTTCCCATTGACGATTACCAATCAGTTCTTCAATCGCACCTCAAGGATTTGAAAAGGCTTTTTCTTGAATACATTTCTTATTGCTAAGAAATGTACTAAAGTGAGAATAAGCCTTGATATTTACAAATTTACTTTCATCAAAGTCAATTTTTCTCTTCCCCTTAGCCATTCTTGGAGCTATTTTTCTAAAAATATAATATTTATCCAAATCAATTTCAAAATTGCAATGTAATGGACTCCAAAGTAAATGTAAATAGATAAGAACTCTAATGCCATGTATAGTCTCCAAATTTTCTATAAAATCTTTAAATTTTCATATCTTCTTAATGTAGGGGATTTCCACAGTTAAAATAAAAAAAAAAATAGATCAAATTGTAGCTCTTACCGAGAGAAGATGAAATCTGAACTTTTCCGACCATGAAATCGCTTCAAATACAAATGCTAGTGAGCTCTAGGTGTGAAAATGGGCCTTGACTGGAGGTATAAGATGATGGTTTGGGAAAAATGGTGGTTCCCAGGGTTAAATCATGAAAATCTGGAGTTTAGGGCTTTTTTCTGGTCTAGCGCTGTCCGACGTTAGTGACAGCACCGTTCGACGCTATTTTCCGCTCTTATGACCAAACTCTCTATCTTTAGGTGCGAACCTACACTGGTGACAACGCCATTTGGTGCTAGTTTAAAATTTTAGCTTCCAACTTTCTTTTGCAAATTCGATCTTTTCAAGCCCCCTTAGATGTCTAATTAGTCTAATTAAGCATTGAATAACATTCTAAAGCCATGGAAAACGATATTTCATAACATAAACAACACAAAACATCACTTTCATATATAAAAACCAAATTACAAACACATACAAATAACACTAAACACTAAACGTTGTCAAGCCATGAAATTCTAAAATTCAGTATCGCTCACAACCACAACACAATAACGCTAAAAACTAAACAAGAAAGTAAGTTCAACTATAACATTCAAGCAAAGCAAAGCAATCAGTTCAAATACACAAACACAAAAATACAATAATCAAGTCTTCATTCTTCCTCATAACTATCATCAACTCTAAGATCTCCAATTAATTGAGCGTGAATGAACATATTATATAATAGATGAAACGAGAATTCTTCAGTAGAATCTTCCTCAATCCACCCTTTCCTTTTTATCAACCATGTCAAACTTTCTCTGAGATATACAAAATGATCAAAGTGCTCCTTCATTCTCCAATCCAGATGATCAAAGAAGTAAGATAGATTGTTGATTGCATTCATCAGGTGTTGCACTTCCTTCTCCAATTTCTTAATTTTCTTCAAGATGATTTGTGAACTTTCAGGAAATTAAGGAGGAATGGGTGTTGACCTCTGAGATGGTTGATCTCATATCACTAACTGCCTGGTTACTATGTTCATCTGCTAGCTCTATAGTCTTCCAAGGTAGAAGAACTCTTTCCCAGTTCTCATACGGCACTTGTGATTGCCTGCAGAGGAGAAATATGGTGGAAGGATGTCCAAGCCCATACTTTGATCCATGAATGATCAATCCTGAAAAAGACTTAACAATTTTTGAACCAACGTTAATAGGCATCCCCATTTGAATGTAGTAGTTTAGGATAACACACTCCTTAGTTACTTTACTGATTTTCATTGTTGGGAGAAATTTTATGCATATGAAATAATGTTAGTGCTTCAACGTAGAATTTAACAGTGTGGTCGAAAAACTTACATACCTGTTATCTCTTATATCCTAATCATCACTTTCATCTTTCAGATACATGTATTTATCATTCATGTTGTCCTTCATTGGGGCAAAGTTTGAATAGTGGCGATTGACACATTCTCAATCATGTATTAATCATTAATCTTTGCAGGAGTAGATGTGACAAATCCTCTTTAGACATAGACTGATTCTTTGTTGATTCCATGAAGATTTACATAAAACTGCTTCACAATCGGGAGAACTACGGCGGTAGTAGTATAACATAACACTTCCGAAAGTCTCTGAATAATGATTTCATCAATTCTAGTCGTAGGAGAATTCATACCTCCATTCACAAATCCTCGCTCTTTAATCAACCTCATCTTTAAGATATTCTTGTTGAATAGACGTTACGCTTCGAAACTGACAAACTTTCTAAGGTTGAAAACTTAAAATCTTGAAGTTTCTATCGAGTTAAAATCCATTCGGACAAGATTTGGAATCTTCCTTTTTGTTCCACTGGTAGTTCCTACGTCTAGGGGAGGTTTTTTGGAGTTCAAGTTGAAGAATTGCCTCCTAAAACCTCCAAAACTCAAATTTAAAGACGAGAAACTATTTTCTGAACAGCGGCGCGATCCGACACAGGATATGGGACTGTTCGGCACCAGTTCGAAATTTGCTAAATTTCTTTTTGTCCAAATTTTTTCTAAACTTCAATTTGATGTGTTTCTTAAATGTTGTTAATGATATTTTAGGAAGAATAGGACTTAATTAAGTAATAAACAAACACAAAATAACACATCAAATAAGCAAACACTTAATAATTGTGGGTTACCTCCCACAAAGTGCTTGGTTTAACGTCGTCAGCCCGACATAACTTCAAGTTATTCAGGTTGATCTAACATTAAAAACTCTTTAAAATCAGGTCTAATGCCTTCAAAATATGGTTTTAATCTTCTCCATTAACTTTAAAAATTCTTCTAGATTTAGGGTCTTCGATAATCACAGCTCCAAATTGATAGATTTGTAGGACAATGAAAGATCCTGTCCATCTAGAATTCAGTTTCCCAGGAAATAATTTCAATATTGTTTTGTATACTAAAACTTTTTGTCCTGGTTCAAATTCTCTTTTAACAATCTTCCCATCATGCCATATTTTTTTTGTCTCTCCTTGTATGTTCTATCATTATCATATGATTCATTTTTGATTTCTTCCAATTCATTCAATTGCAACAGTCTTTTCTCACCAACGTCTTTCAAATTAAAATTCTTCTTCTTTATCGCCTAATATGCTTTATACTCTAATTCAATTTCCAAGTGACATGTTTTTCCAAAGATTAATCTGTAAGGGGACAATCCTATAGGAGTTTTATAAGCAGTTCGGTATGCCCAAAAAGCAGTGTCTAATCTAGCAGACCAATCTAATTTCTTTGGATTAATGACTTTCTCCAAAATTCATTTAATTCCACGATTAGATACCTCTACTAAACCTTTAGTTTGGGGATGGTAAGCTGTAGAGATTCTATGAATAATATTATATTTTTCTGCTAATCTCTAAATCAGATTATTCTTAAAATGGGATCCTCCATCAGAGATGATTACTGTAGGCATTCCATATCTTGTGAAAATATTTTTCATTAAAAACCTCGAAACACTTCCAGCGTCACAACTGTGTAAAGCTATTGCCTCAATCCATTTTGGAACATAACCAACAACAATCAGTATATATATATATATATATATATATATATATATATATATATTTCAAAATGAAGGTATAAATGGTGCCATAACGTCTAATCCCCAAGCATCATAAATTTCAACTTCCAAAGTAAAATTAAGAAGCATTTCATTTCTTCTAGATATATTGCCTATTCTCTGACATCGATCACAAGTTTTGATAAATCTATAAACATCTCTGAAAATAATAGGCCAATAAAATTCAGATTGCAAAATTTTATGTGCACTTCTATCAATTCCAAAATGTCCTCCAAATTTAGAATCATGACATTCTTGAATAATTCTTTCAGTATCTTTGTAAGGCACACTTCTCCTAATAATAAGATCTTTACATTGCTTATACAGATTAGGATTGTCCCAAAAATAAAATTTAGCATCATGCTTAAAATTTTTTTTCTTCGTTGCATTGTTAATTCAGGTGGTAAAATATTACTAACGATGTAGTTTACAATATTAGCATACCACAGTAAATTCCTTCAATAATATTATATAATTTCTTATCAGGAAAGGTTTCGGTTATTTCCCTTTCAAAGTCATCCATATCAAGTTGTTCAAGTCTAGATAAATGATCAACTATGTGATTATCGACCCCTTTTCTATTAATGATCTCAAAATTAAATTATTGCATTATAAGTATCCATCAAATCAGTCTTGGTTTTGCATCCTTCTTTTGCATTAAATATTTAATAGCTGAATGATTAGTATGCACTATATATTTAGCTCCAATTAATTAAGATTTTAATTTTTAGAAGGCATAAACGATAGCTAATAACTCTCTTTCTATAGTGGTGTAGTTAATTTGAGCATCAGTAAGAGTCTTAATAGCATAGTATATAACTTTAAACATTTTATCGTGTCTTTTCCCTAAAACTACTCCAATAGCATAATCACTAGCATCACACATTAATTCAAATGGTTCCTCCTAGTCAATTAAAACTATTATAGGGGCAGTTATTAATTTTTCCTTTAATAGATTAAAAGCTTTTAAGCATTCATCATTAAAATCAAACTTTCTAACATTTTCCAAAAGTTGGCATCGAGGCTTAGTAATTTTTATAAGTCTTTAATATAATGCCAGTAGAATATTACATGTCCCAAAAAGCTTCTTAACCCTCTCACAGTTGTTGGAGTGAAAAATTTTTCTATGATTTAAATCTTTGCGGGATCCAATTCTATGCCATATTAAGATATTTTATGCCCAAGCACAATTCCTCCTACAACCATAAATTGACATTTTTCCCAGTTTAGGACTAAATTTGTTCTTTTGCATAGCTCTAAAAATTTTTTAAAGTTGCAAAAGCATGCATCAAATGAATCTTCAAATACTGAGAAATCATCCATAAACACTTCTATTCCATCATCAGTTATTTTACTAAATATGGACGTCATATATCTTTGAAATGTCACAGGTGCATTACATAATCCAAAGGGCATTCTTCTAAAAGAAAAAATTCCATAAGGGCTAGCAAATGTAGTCTTCACTTGATCCTCAGGAGCAATAGGTATTTAGTGATAACAAATATATTAATCCAAAAAGCAATAGTACATGTGTCCAGCAAGTCTGTCTAGCATTAGGTCTAAAAAGCATAAAGGAAAGTGATCTTTTCTGGTGGCGGCATTTAATTTTCTATAATCAATACATTTTCGCCAAGAAGTGACTTGTCTTTTAGGAATAATTTCATTTCGTTCATTTACGTCAACAGTCACTCCTCCTTTCTTAGGAACATAATGAATTGGACTTACCCAAACACAATCAGAAATATGATATATAATTCCAGCATCTAATCATTTAAAAATCTCTTTTTTAACAACTTCTTTCATTATTGGGTTCATTCTCCTTTGTGGATCAACTCTAGGTTTTTTTTCATTCAACCAAATTCTATGCATACAGATGTGATTGCAATTCTTGCATCTCAGGTTGCTGCAATATCAAGGAAGTTGGACCAATTTGTAATGAACTAGCCTCAATTTACTTGAGTAAGTGAGCAAAGTTCATTAGGGCATATGATTGATTCTAACTTATCATATGAGAATTTAAATACCATAAACAACCTGTATTCTAAATTTTACAACCTAGATTGGATGAACCATCCTAATTTTAACTGGAATCATACTACTGGGGGTTGAAACCAGTAATGGGAAAATAATTATGCAAATCCTAATGGATTTTGGAATAATCAAGGGAACAAAAACTATAGACCTTCATATCCACTAGACTCTAACAATGACAAAAAATTTGAGGATAACAAGATGTCTATAGAAGAAGTGGTATTGCAAATGGGAAACCATTTGCAAAGCCAAAACGATGCCTTTAGAAACATAGAGAATGGATTGGGACAAATTGCTAATTTTCTTAGCAATAAACCTAAAGGAGCACTTCCTATCAACATTGAGATTAATCCTAAAGAGAATATTAATGAACATGTAGGAGCTGTCAAATTAAAAAGTGGATGAGAGATAGATGATGTGGTTAGAAAAGAGAAAAAAGTTGTGAGAGAAATAAAAGAATCTAAAAGACTTGAAGAACATGTTTCTAAAGATCTGAAAAAATTAATATCTCCAACTAAGATGAATTTAGAAAGACCACCACCTCCATTTCCTCAAAGTCTTAGACAACATGAGTTGGATAAATAATTTTCAAAATTCCTGGAAGTACTTAAGAAGTTAACGATAAATATTCCTTTCCCTGAAGCTTTGGAATAGATGCCAAGTTATGCAAAGTTTATGAAGGATAAATTAAACTAGAAAATGATACTTGGATATTACGAGACATTTGCACTAAGTGAGGAGTACAGTGCTATACTTCAGAAAAAGCTTCCTCAGAAACTTAAAGATCCTTGTATCTTTACAATTCCTTGTGCAATTGGAGAAAAATTGTGTGGAAAAGCTTTATGTGATTTAGGAGTAAGCATTAATGTGATGCCTCTATCTATATTTAAAAGGCTAGGTTTAGTTGATATTCTCGCACTATTGTAACCCTTCAGTTAGCTGATCGATATATCATTTATTCAAAAGGGGTTATAGAAGATGTGCTTGTTAAATTAGATAAATTTATCTTTCCTTTAGACTTTATTGAATTGGATATGGAGGACGATAAAGATATTCCAATTATTTTGGGGAGACCTTTCCTTGTTACTGGGCAGCTATGATAGATGTACAAAAAGGAGAGTTTACTATGAATATTAATGACCAGGAAGTAACTTTTGATGTATTAAAGACTATGAAATATCTAACTAAGAGAAAAGATGATGATTGTTTTTGGATGGATAAAATTGATTATCTAAGTAAAAACATTTCCAAGAGACTTTTGAGAGTAAGTTAACAGATGAGATCGAAATGGACTTTCATGGTGAGTTGTAAAAGTTATTTAATGAAGACTATATGTATGTTCAAGAGAGGTGTAAATTCATAGATGTTATCAAAAATAGTAAACTTTTAATTCCATTTATTGAAAAATATCATGAACTTAATATGAATGTACACCATACAATTTTAAATCCTACCTCTTTAGATAATTCATCTACACCACCAGTCTTTATATATTCAGATTCAAATCAATTACATGAAGAGCCTGAATTGAAGGATGAAATCAGTAAAAATCTCCTAATAAAGAGTTATTCAAAATCCTTAAATGGCATATTCCGTGGTATACAAACAAAATGAATGAGATTCTGATGTTGGGGTAACCAAAGTAAACATTCGATACATCGGGTCGTCTATGTTAGACCAAGCACTTCATGGGAGTCAACCCTTGGTTATCTTTGTTATCTGTTTAGTGTGATTAGTGTTATGTTGGATTGGATTATAGTGAGATGTTGGACTTTGATTCTTGTTTGATGTGTAAGAGTTGTTTAGGTTAATGTTGTGAGGTTATGCCTTGGTCTTGACTAAATTTGTATATGTCTTATGGTAGTAGCAGACTGACGAGTCTGTTACGACTTTGTTCTCAACCGGAGTTGAGAATTACCTTGAAGCATGTAGAGTTTGGACTTGGATCACTACATGTCAACTCAATTACTTCCTTTATCTGACTATGTCTTTACTGAGCAAGGTCATGAACTTACTTAGTGAACAACATCTGGATGAACTATACTACTTTTATTTACCATATTGTGTATACCTTAGACTTAGAGTAAACTTGAAATTAGATAAACATGAGTTTTTATAATAGGGGAATTCTAGTCCAAGGGTGATAACCATATAAAAGACATTCTAATACACCCATGTTATCGATGTAGTTTCTTCTATTATAAATTGGAAGTAAGGAGGGGAAATGTGAGTAGAAGGGAGATCAAATTAACCTCAGTTGTTGTTTGTTTATGAAATCTATGAGTCTATGTATTGGAGTTTGTGTGTCTATGTTTGTGAGTCAAGTTGAATTACTCATTAAAGATAACAAAACTTATCTTAATATTTTAAACTTGTTAGCATCTAGTAATTCCTTTGTAAAGTTTAAAATGTGTTTTTGTTTAATCTTTAGTTTGTACCTATTCTACAATTTAAAATTGCTTTATAGTGTTATGCCAAGCATCTTTAGGCTAGATTTGCTGTAATATTCTACCAAGTACTATTTGTTGATATGTCTGTAGGATGTGTAGTAAATTGTAAAAGAGATATTTCCCTACCGCATATTTTTGTACTATATTGTTACGCATGTTTGAGCTTATGTTTAGGGGGGGGGGAATATTTCAAATTGAAACCTTACTTGTTTTCAACTCTACTACAAATAAATTTGTATTTTATTTCTAATGATTATTATAATGTGGAGTCACCTAAAGGATGTTAGAATTTTAAGTATATAAATAGTGTAGAAAAACTTTGTTGATATTTTTGGTAAAAAGGGTGAACCTAGAGTTAAGAATATTTAGTGGAGAACATGGGAAATGAATAACTATATTTAGTAGGAAGAAGTGTATTTTTTAAAAACTAAGGATTCTTAGAATTTTTATTTTCAAACATTTAAGGCTCTTTTAGAAAGTATTTTAAAAAATACATCTTCTTAAGTGAAGGAATGTAATAACTTTTAACTTTAGACGAGGATAGTGGAATTCAAAATCATTTAAAGACTTCTCCAGATATAGTAATTCTCATATATATAAAAAAATGAAAAAATAAAAAGATAAGAGTAGAAAAAGGTGGATAAAAAGGATCCTAAAAAAAAGAAGAGTGAGGAGAAGCTTCAGGAGAGGTCCTAATCAAAAAGTTCATAGAATCTGAAGTTTGAAAAACTTGCATGTTATTCTGAATTAGATAGAAAAACAAAGTCCCAAGTTTGATAATAAATATCAGACCCTGGGCTACTCTGATTCACAAGATGTTCTTCTAGGTTGAACTATACATTTTTATAACAAAATTTTAGCAACTCTAAAGGGTAACCCATTAACTATAATATAAAAAAATTATTTTAAAATGTAGTATTACTTGAGGACAAGTATTGTTTAAGTTTAAGAGATTTTGATCGACCTAAAAATGTACTACTTTTTATGCTAAATTTTATCGTGATATTGACCTTTAATGGTATGGTTTCTTGTGTTTTTGGCTATAACTACAACAAATTGAAGAATTTGGAGTGATTAGAGCAAAAAACTCAAAAATGAACCAAAATGGAGCATACCGGAGCAAAACGGGTTGAACCGGAGCAAAACTGGTCAAACCAGATACATTTGTACCTGTGTCTGGTGCCTAGACACCTCCAGTTGGGGCATAGCCGCGAGTCAGTGACGCCTATGCGTTATAAATCGGCGCATAGCCACTAATGACAGTTTTTGGTATAATTTTGAGAAGAAATGTCAGATTTGGTTGATTTTCGAAGCGTTGCGAAGTGTGTCTCATTGGTCAGTTAGAAGGAGTTATTATGGAAGAGATGTGTCTCATGAAGTGAAAAGGAACTTAAGGCACCCATTAGAAGATTCATTGATTGTGAACTCTTTTTAAAGAGACACTTAAGCATCTCTTCAGAAATTATAATTAAGGCTTGGAAACTCTTGAAGAAAAAGATTTAGAGAAAGGAGGAGAAGATTAGAAGATGAAATGAAGGCTTGGAGAAGAAGTGATGGCTTGGGAGTGAGCCCAAGTGGGCGACAAGGTGAGAGAGAAAGAGAGAGTGTGAGAATTTCTTCTTCTTTTTTCACTTTGTTCTTGGAGAGGATTGTAAGACAATTTCTTTTACTATACAAGGAGAGTTTGATTTCCATCAAAGATAAGTATTTTCATAGTATTTTGATTTTATTTTATTAGTTTATTTGTGGTTTTAAAGACTTGTTCAACGAAAAGTTCTTGTTATTTCTCCATGTGTACTGAGTTGTTTTCTTTACTATTCCCTCTTACAATGAATTAGTATTCATGTGTAGGATATATAATTGAGTAGTGTGAGAATATATTGTGATTATTTTACTTTGATTTTCATTGACCCGTAAACTTGATTAACTTGCATGTTAAAATTTGTTGTGAGAACATGTAAGAACCAATGCAGTATTGTCTCTGTCAACTATTGATAAAAATGACATGAGGTTATATGGGTGTGAATGTAGTCCATATGGTTGAGTGTAAATAAATAGGGAGATATGCATATTTGAGAGGTGTAGATTTAGAAGATTTTAGGGTGACAGACTAAAGCCCCTAATTTGGTTTGATGTGAAAAGTTTTGTTATGAGATGTTAGCACCCAGGTGGAGGGAGAAGAGGGAACTCTAGAATGAGAGCTAGTATCTTCCTGCCTAACACATCTACAAGATTTCAAATCATCAAACTAACATATATTCTTTATAGAACCAATTAAGGGTAAAAAAATAAAATTTCTTCTATTTGCCACAATCTCTGGCGCTACTTGTTTTACTTTTACACATGTAACTAATTTCATTGTATGACGAAGGGTATTTTTAATATATCCAACCCCACTTTATAATTTTCTCTAATTATTTTAGTTTAGGAGTTGAAGTAGTATTGTAGTGGCAATTGAAGGATATAATCAAAACCAAAGTTTTATCGACCTTGCAAGCTAAGGCGAGTTATAAAAGACTAGAACCACTCTTAAATGACACGGTGATTAACCACGATCTCCGTAGGATCGATATTTGGGGCTTAATCATGAATTTTTATATTACTAGATAACGATACTTATAATTGATTAAAATCCCTACTGTTGAAAGACATAATTGAAATCTTACTTTGCTTTGGAGTCAAATTTTTAGCACCATTGTAAAGGAAAAAAATTAAACAAGAAAAGTAAAGGATTAAACTCTTATATATTTTGATCGAGGATTGATCCACTGAAAATTTGATACTTTTTAATGTCCATTTCATACTTTTTTTGGATTATATTACACTTTAAATAAAGGTATTCTTCATGATTTCATTCAAGTACAATGATTTTCGGCCTTTGGAGAAAAACGTAGCAAAAAAGAGAAAATTTGGAGCAAAGGGGGCAAAAGTGCATTTTATTGAACTAGCACTGAACGGCGCCGTCACCAGCACCGGACTGCTCCAATTTATAGAGACTTTGGACCAAAAGATGAAAAATAGCGCTGGACAGTGCCCTATCCCACGAATTCAAACTAGATTCAATGTATTTTGCTGGATTTTGGAGGGATGCTTGAAGAAACTCTTAAGAAATTAGTTATGGTCAGATTTAAACTACTTTGGAGCCAAATTTAGAGAGGGTGAGAGAGGTTAGAGTTTGGAGAGAGAAGAGAGAGTGTGTCTTTTCATTTTGTTTAGGAAATCAAGGGTTTGTGTGTTCTCTTCTAAGGGCTGTTAAGAAATCAAGGGTTTATGTGTTCTCTTCTAAGGAGTGTAGGAGGAGAGGGAAAGTGAGAGATTTCTTCTTCCTTACTTATCTAAAGAGAGAATTGTGTGTTATTGTGAAGTAAGAAAAGGAGTCAAAGGAATTTCTTGAGCTTCGCTTGGGGAAGAGTTTGAGATAAGTTATATTTTCTTTACTCTGTTTGTATGACCTTGCTTTTATATATAAAATCCATGTTTTATCATCTTTTCCTCATGAGTTTTGAGTAGACTTCTTTTTCTTCATCCTTTTCAAGTGATGTGTTGATGTTGTGATATGGAAATGATGTGCCGATTTATCATGAAGAAATTGTGATGACTTTTCCATGAAAAACTTCATTTATTTTTTGATCTGGCCAATGAAATTGTTAAAACTTATTGGGAAACATAGGTTCTGAAAGGATTATGAGTTCCAAGATAAAAGTGAAGTTCACATTCAATGTCCATGAAGAGTGATGTAGTTCATGGGGGTTGAGTGCAAATAAATAGAGAAATATACTTTGATGGGCGTAGAATTAGAGATTTCAGAGTGACAGCCTGAAATCCTCAATTTGGTCCTAGGATTTAGAAACCAAAGCGAGAGTTAGGTTTAAGGGGAAGGGAAGTGGGAGCCCTAGAGTGAGAGCCAGTATCCTCCCAGCCTAACCACAGATTTGAGGATTAAACTTAGGATTAGCCAATGTTTTTTATACGCTTAGAAAAGGGTAAATAATAGGAATGCTCCTATTTGACACAATACATTTGCATCACTGATCTATTTCACAAAAATCGTCATATTGTAATTGGAGAGGAGGAAGATTCTTTCTTACAACTGAACTTTGTTATAAATTTAGGGCCTGTTTATTTCGGCATTTTAGAGATGCGGTGCGGCGAAGAGACGCAAAGTTCGTCGCGTGCCCCGGGATAAACCCCGAGGTCCCAAATTTCATTCTGCATTAACATGGAAAATTCTTGGCTTGCCCTCGCTCTTTCGCATGCCTGATCTCGTCTTCCCCCTTCCTCAACCGTGAGAAACGTTCGAATCCATGTAACTGCTACCTTCGATCGAACTCCTTCTCTCCCAAGGTCCCCTGCTCCTCTCCTTCTTCATTCCATCTCTTATCTTTCGACAGTTCTTTGAGCTGTAGTTCGTAGCATGTTATCTGAACTGTTTTGTTAGCTCTAAAATTGATCTGTAGTTGGTAGCATGTTATCTGGAATGTTTTGTTTTTTTTTTTTGATAAAAGAGCACAATAGCTCAATTTTATTGCTCACAAAAAATAAAGTACAAAATCGGGAAGAAGGTCCCAACGCACGCACCCTACAGAAAACACGAAAAAAGAAAAAAATTTGGGTCCTTCTTCCAAAAAAAGAAAAAAATACAACTCACCCGACCTAGACCGACACACACCGCAATAAGAACCAACAAAAACTAAGTTTCTAATGCAAAAACAGAGTTTAAAAATGTAGGGACAAACTCAGAGACAATGGGCTTCAGTAGATTTGCACCAAGCCTAGCAATCCAATCAACAACAAAGTTCCCTTCACGTCGAGTATGATTCCAAATCACATTCAATCCTACTGAAAGAGCCTTAATCTTTTTAATTTGTAATAAAACACTCCAATGACAGATTATGTTTAAAGAACAAATATCAAACATAGTTAAAGAATCAGTTTCGAGAATAATATTCACCCACTTCTTATGCTTAGCAATTAAAAGTCTAAAAAGAATAGCCTCAGCTTCAGTAATTAAAGGTGTCGAAGTAACAATAGGAGCAGCAAACCAAGCTAAAATCGATCCATTCCAATCACGGCAAACCCCACCAATACCAGCTTTAGTAAAATTCTAAGATGCATCAGTATTAATTTTCAAAAAAGGCACAAAAGGTTTATTCCAATGAATACTAGATCCAAGCAGGCATTAACAAGATTTATAGGCAATTGGAGATTAGAAATCAAAGCACCAATATATCTGTTATTATTAGATTTAAAATCCACTATAGAAACACATTTAGAAATGTAAGAAATAATTTGCCCAGCAAGTTTAAAGGAAGTAGCAGTATTCCCTTCATATTTACAACTATTACGGTTCATCCAGATGAACCAAACAGTAATAGAAGGGATACTACTAAAAAACATATGCCCCAAACAATTCCAATCCTGAAACATCTCAATAATGGAATTATAACCATGAAAAGAAACAGTTTTACTGCACAAAGTAAAAATTCGCTTCCAAATATCTGCAGCAAAACTGCAATTGATAAAAGTATGTAAAATAGATTCCTCATCATTCTTACAAAAACAGCATTTAGAAACAATCCTTAAACCCTTGAGCTTAAGTCATCGATAGGAATGAAATTATGTAAAAGTCTCCAAGTAAAAAAAGATATAGAAGGCTTAAACCATTTATTCCAAAGCCAAGATAGATCATAGCCAGCAGTGAAAGAACTAACAGTAGCAAAGGTTTTAGTAACAGAATCCCCAATTCTAGTCTTGACCTTAGGAATATCCCTTCTGGAATTATCCAAAGGGATGTTAGCAATGAAATAGACATCCCTATACTCAATCATAGAGCCTAATTTAGCAAGATTCCAATGTGTATTGTACCAAAAATCATTAACAGTAATATTAATATGTTGAGGGCCAGCATAGCAACTAGCAAGGGGCCCAAAAGAAGTCCAGTCATCATACCAGAAAGACAACTTACCAATACCTACATCCCAACAAATAAATTTCTCCACCAAATGAGAAACCTTAAGCATTTCTTTCCAAATGTAAGAGTCATTAGAAGCAGCAGTAATAGATAAAGGATGATGATTAGCACAATACTTAAAGAAGAGAAGGTTAGCCCAAATAGAGTTATTATCTCTAAAGTGAACCCAAAGCCTCATATAATTATATTTAATAGAGTCAGAAATACTTCTAAAACCCAGGCCCCCATTAGAAATGGGCTTGCATAACTTCTCGCAACACTTCCAGTGTAACCCTTTTTTCCTGCAACCATCCTATAAAAAACTATTGAATAAGACTTCAATCTTTCTAATAATAGCCTTGGGGACATTCATCACTTGAATAATATAAAGAGGCATGGAAGTAAGTATCATCGTTAAAAAGAGTAATACGCCCCCAAAGGAAAGAAATCTGTTCTCCCAAGAATGAATTTTCATTCTAATTCTATCAACCAGATTATTAAACAAAGCAATTCTCTTAGTGGTTCTTGTCTAAAACAAAACCAAGATAGTTAATGGGTAAAACGACCAAATGACAAGTAGTATACTCGACAATCCACTTTAACTTCATATTGCTGATATGCTTAGAACCATAAAAGGAGCATTTAGCAGAATTAAAAAACATACCAGAAGAATTTTGTAAATGATTAATGAGCCTCCAAATCTTCTTAATTGATCTCTTATTAGAATTAGTAAAAATAATAAGATCATCAGCATAGCATAGATGAGAAATGCTGATACAACCTTTATGTACAAAATTAAGAGAAGGATTGTCCCCATATAATTTATTAATGCACTTGGAGAAATAATCCATAGCAAGTATAAACAAATAGGGTGAAAGAGGGTCACCTTGCTTGATACCTTTAGAAGACACAAAATGTCCAGCAGAATTACCATTAATGATAACAGAATAATAATTATTACTAATAATTCTGTAAATTAAATTACAGAAATCCTGATTGAACCCATGAGCATTTAACACATGGATAATAAACTCCCATCTAATTGAATCAAATGCTTTTTTAATATCCATCTTTAAAAAAATGTTCCCATCTCTTTTACTCCTATCAAGGTCAAAAAGCAACTCTTGAACAGTAAGAGGATGATCAATAATAGATCTGCCTTTAATAAAGGCAGTCTGATTTAAAGAAATTAACTTACCTAAGACATCCTGAATTCTATTCACAACAATCTTAGAGATAAGCTAAGATAAAACAGTATTAATACTAATAGGTCTAAAAGACTTCCAAGAATTAATACTATGTTCTTTAGGAATAAGAACAATATTGGAACATTTAAAAAATTTTGGTAAATCAATACCTTTAAAAAAATCCTGAATAGCACCAATAACATCATTTTTAATAATATCCCAGCAATGCTTATAAAACTCAACAGTAAAGCCATCAAGTCCAAGCGACCTTACCATTATCCATACTTGTCCAAAGTGAATTTAATTTCGAAGGGTCAGGAATATAAGTAAAATTAACATTCTTAACATTAACATCGGAGGAAAAACATCACGAGTTAATCATCTCGAAGAGCACTTATTATCGAAGAGAATAAGTGAGTAAAAAAACCAATGCCATCATTAAAAATATCATCTTGATTAGTAAGAACATAACCATTGTCATTCTTAATAGAAGATATAAAATTCATATTTCTTCTATTCTTAATGTAAGCATGAAAATAAGAGGTATTCCTATCCCCATTAATAAAATTAGACTTGCAAGCTTTTTGAGCATAAAAGCTTTCTTCAATATTAATGGCATAAGTAAGGTCCTTTTGAGAAAGATCAAAAGAAATAACATTGTGCTGGAACAAGATTTCTAAATCTGGACTGTTTTGTTCTTCGATCTGATTTGTAGTTCTTTGATCTGTACTTTGAGCATCTAGAAGTAAGCCGAAGTCATGAATACTTTTGGAATCTGAACTGCAGCCGTTTCATGAGAAATTTGAAATATGTTCTTTTGGAATTCAACATTTTTTGGGCTGAACGGCCTATATATTATATCTTGATTTGAATATCATATTACACCTCCCTTTACTATAGCTTTTTAAGGCTTGATGTATCTCATTTGAAGAGGTTTTAAATGGCATGTTGGGCTTGTAGTTTGGTAGCTTTTGAAAATGGCATTCTCCTCCTCACTTGCTCCGTATCTCTTTGTCCTACTAAAGTACATTTATGGATGCCTCGAGAAGGTGCATGTTAGAATTGATGGATGCTTTTACAAATGTTACACTTAACTTTGCTAAAACTTCTTTAAGCATGGTACGTTTCATGGGAGGATCCCTCTACCTCCACACTCAACCTCTATATAGTGGGTTGTTAAAATTCAAGAATGATATGTGGCTTTGAAGTTATGTGGCTTTTGAGACATTTGTTGGAAGAGTTAGACATTTTTACATATTCGTTTCACTTGTCTTGTTTTAGGGCCTTCTGTTGCCTTGGGTTTTACCTCTTTCATTGAATTGAAGGACTCTTGGACCGCATTTTTCTGGTCCAATCCGTGGCTTTCGAGTTGAATGTTTTTGGTTTGTTTGTTTGGGAGAGTTTCTTTTGTTATATACAACATCAAGGCTATACTTTTATCACGTTTTTGCTACTTTAATCACAAGATCTGGATTTGAGTATCTAAGTATGCACAGGCATGTATGCACAGGCTTGTTTAATCATAAGCAAGCAGATCAATTATAGACGAGGCACGGTATTAATTTTTGATTTGAAAATGTTTTAATTAGTTACATAACAGATTCATGTAGGTTAAAATATCGTACTTAGATATGTGGCCTATATGTTACAAACCAGGGAATATGTCATTTCAGTTAGAGCTCTTTAATAAGTTTGAAATTTCTATTTCTTTTATTATGTTTGGTGACGTGTTAAATCATCATTATTGAACATATGTAACGGTATTGAAGCTATGGCACATAGATATGAATAAGTAGGAATTGAGTGTTATGCATGTAAATGCTCCAAAATGAGACTATTCTTTGAATAAACTAGAATGCACTATTTTTACAAGCATTTGCAGCCTTATTTTGAGGCTTATATTGTCAAATTACTCAAAAATAATCACCACAATTTTTCTCAACTTTGATGCAAATGGAAATAACAAGTTTATGAACTAAGCATGATTCACACAGAAAAGAGAATTTCAACATACATATCACTCAACTATAATTTATTTATAAAACTAACAGCTATACTTCAATTTCAACATATATGTCACCTTACATATGCATGATAATGTCTTTCTTCTTTTTAAAAATTAAAATAATGTTGTGTTGTATAAATATAAAATGCAATACTTTAGTGCTAGATATGCAAATACATATGATTTGGGTTGTTCCGGAAACAGTTTTTTTTCACTATACTGCTACTAGCACGTGCTTGAGAGGACTCTATCTTCACCTGTAGAACTTTATGACTTTTTTTGAGATATGTACTTGTTATCTTGATGTTTTGTCGTTTCAAATCTTGTGCAAATGGATGATTTAAAACTCAATAATTTTTAATGCTCTTACGATATATAGATATATATGAATATGTAAATACAAACATACTTTTATATATATAAAAAATTTTAATACTTTAAAATATATAGAAATATAAAAATAAGAAGATATTTATAGAGCTAATATCTAACTTTGATATTTTAAAAATACTAATAGTATATTTAACAACAAATGGAAGATGTATTTTATTTTAAAAAGCTAATAAATATTTTATTTTATTAATTTTAACAATATATTTAACAACAAATGACGCTTAAATTTTTTACAAACAAATTTATATTTATTAGTTCGTATATTTAAAATATAATTTTTTTAAAAAAATTTCATTTACAAATCCTTTATATTATATTAATAAATGAAAATTTTCAAACAATTTTAATAAACAAGGGCAGTCTGGTCATTTTTTGCCCCGCAGCTTGTTTTCCACAGCTACAACCAAACAGACAGCTAATTTCCCCGCAGCTGCTTCCTAAGGCAAAGGTAAGTGCAGCTGCAGCTACAAAGCTGAGAAGCTGCAACAGAACCAAACAGACCCTTAGTCTTGTGTTAGTTAACTTGCTAGAAGGTTAGAACATACTTTGGTAGAATTAGCAACTACAACTGTTTATCACTCATTTAAGAATTGTAATTACATGAAATTGTGCTATGATTCGAGAAGCGATTTATGTGCTCATCATAAAATTAATTACCTACCTGCAGGATCGATATCCAGGACTATACTAGAGCCCTGTATTACTTGAGCGATGTGTATACTTGCATTTAATTGTGTGACTCAATAAAAACTAAATCAATATATATAAATTTGAGTTCATAAATTTTGGCAAATTAAAAAATTTGCACCAAGTTTTTGGCACTGTTGCCAGGGAGGAAAGGTAACTGCTGAAATTAATTTTATAGTATTTGAAATCTTATATTTGAATTACAAGTCATAATTGTGTGTGCTTGTTTGTTGTTAGTATGCTTATTATGTTTGTATGTGTAGTATCAGATCTATAGGTTTATTGCCTTACGATTCTGAATTAGAGCGTACTATTAGAAAAATTCAAAAACAACAAAAACAATCTGAAAATCCTTACAAAATGGCAAACAACTTAACAATCAAGATGAAAATATACCAAGACGGTTAAGAGATTATGCTAATCCAACAACAGATGAAATTCACCTTACTATCTTAAATCCTGATATTGTTGCTAAGTCATTTGAGTTTAAACCTGCTATTATCCAAATGGTATAAAATAATCAATTTGGAGGAACACCTAATGAAGATCCTAACTTACATCTTGCTAGTTTTCTAGAACTGTGGCTACCTTTAAATACGATGGAGTGTCAAACGATGTTGTTAGGCTTAGACTATTTCCTTTTTCATTAAGGGATAAGGCTAAGACATGGTTAAACTCGTTAGCACCTGGATCTATCAGAACTTGGGGGGAACTTTCATAAAAGTTTCTGTCAAAATATTTCCCTCCTTCAAAAACAACTAAGCTGAAGAATGATATCACATCTTTTACTCAATTTGATGGAGAGTCCATATATGATGCTTGGGAAAGATTAAAAGATCTTCTGAGAAAGTGTCCTCATCACGCTTTACCAAACTAGTTAATAATTTAAACATTTTATAACGGATTAGTGGGATTTTTGATATCGATTATTGATGCTGTTGTTGATGGATTATTAATGTCAAAACTATTTGATGAAGCATATTCGTTATTTGAAGACATGGCTACAAACAATTTTCAATAGCCCTCTGAGTGGGTAAACCTTAAGATAATAGCTAGTATTTCTGATCCTGATGTGATAACTATGATAGTCTCTCAAATTACTACACTTTCTAAGAAAAGAGATCAATATGGAATGAATTATTCTCAAACACCCTCAATGTTAGAATAAAATTCATCAAGACAGATGATAAACTCTCAAAGACCTTATGAAACCTTGAATGCCAAAAATAACAAAGTCAATAATCCTTATTTGAATTGTTATAATCCTAGTTGGAGGAATCACCCAAACTTCAATTGAAATAATACAAATGTTGTTGTTAACCTGCAATGGGGAAGCAATTCTATGAATCCAAGTTAGAAATCTGAACAACCAAGGAAATACCAATTATAGACCTTCTTATCCTCCTAGTTTTAATACTAACCCACAATTTAAGGAAAAGAAATTGTCTACTAAAGAAATGATTCTGAATATGGGTAATCAAATTCAAGCTCAAAATGTTGCAATGAAGAACATTCAGAATCAATTGGGACATATCTTTACTGTGCTTGATAATAGACCTTATGGAAATCTTCCTAGCAATGTTTAGATCAACCCAAAAGATCAAACCATGGAGCAAATTACGGCTATTCAATTAAAGAGTGGAAAATAATTGGAAACATGAGTTCAAAAAGAAGTCGAAGTTAAGAGAGAGGAAGCGAACATTGAGAAAGGTTCTAATAGGATATATCCAGATGAACATCCGATTGAACAAATGAAGATAACTGTTGAAAAACCACCTCCTCCTTTTCCTTAAAGACTAAAGAAATAGAACAAGGATAATAGATTTGCAAAGTTTTTGGAAATTCTTTAGAAATTGACGATTAATATTCCCTTTATTGAAGCATTAGAGAAGAAGCCTGATTATGCAAAGTTTATGAAGGATATTCTTAAAAAGAAAAGAAAGTTCAAAGATCACGAGACTGTTGCACTTAACGGTGAGTGTAGTACAATTATTCAGAAGAAGCTTCCTGAAAAACTTAAAGACCCAGGTAGTTTCACTATCCCGTGTGCTATAGGTGAGAAATTTTTTGGAAGAGCTTTATGTGATCTTGGAGCTAGTATTAATCTTATGCCTTTATCAACTTTCAAAAGATTGGGAATAGGAGAAATTTCACCTACATCTATGACTCTTCAATTAGCTGATATTTTATCACATATCCCAAACGAGTTGTGGAAAATGTATTAGTGAAAGTGGATGAATTTATCTTTCCTGTGGAATTTATTGTATTAGATATGAAAGAAAATAAAGAAATTGCAATTATTTTTGGAAGACCATTCCTTGCTATTGGGAGAGATATAATTGATGTTCAAAAAAAAGAATTACATATGAGACTTAATGATCAAGAGGTAACTTTCAATATTATGAAATTTATGAAATACCCTTCAACTGGAAAAGATGATGAGTTCTTTCGAATGGAAATCTGCTATTATTTGAGAGAAGTTCATTTTAAAGAATTATTTGAAGAAAATTTGGAATGTGAGGATGAAAATGAAAGTGAAAGTGAAGATGATTTGGATGACATGAAGAATGAAAAGTTAGAATTTGTTCAAGAAAGATTTGAAAGATTGGATATTATGGAAAAAAAAATAAAAGTTTAATTCCATCTATCATTAAACACCCTGAACTTGAGCTAAAAATTCTCCCTAATCATTTGAAGTACATATTTTTAGGATAATCATCTACCTTACCAGTCATTTTATCTTTGGATTTAAATGAACAAGAACAAAAAATATTGGACACCTTAAAAAGATACAAAAAGGCTTTTGATTGGTCTATAGCTGATATTAAAGGAATCAGTCCATCGATCTGTATTCACAGAATTTTGTTGAATGAACAACATAAACCTTGAGTTGATCCACAAAGGAGACTAAACCAAATAATGAAAGAAGTGGTTAAAAAAAAGATTTTAAAGCGGTTAGATGAAGAATTTATATATCTTATTTCTGATAGTGTTTTAGTAAGCCCAATTCATTGTATTCCTAAGAAAGGAGGAGTGACTGTTAACGTAAATGAATAAAATGAAATTATATCAACAAGATAAGTCACTGGTTGGTGAATATGTATTGATTATAGAAAATTAAACACCGCCACCAGAAAAGTTCACTTCTCTTTACCTTTTTCAGACCAAATGCTAGGCAAACTTGCTGGACACAAGTATTATTTACTTTTTGTATGGATATACCCGTTATCACCAAATACCTATTACTCCTGAAGATCAAGAGAAGACTACATTTAGTGGCCCTTATGGAACTTTTACTTTTAGAAGAATGCCCTTTTGATTATGTAATGCGTCTGCAACATTTCAAAGATGTGATGTCCATATTTAGCTTATTAATAAATGATTAAATAGAAGTGTTTATGGATGATTTCTCTGTATTTGGAGGTTCATTTGATGCATGCTTACCCAACTTAGAAAAGGTTTTAGAGGCCTGAGAAAGAATAAATTTAGTCCTAAACATAGAAAAATGTCAATTTATGGTTGCAGGAGGAATTGTGCTTGGGCATAAAATATATGAATATGGCATGGAAGTAGATCCTGTAAAGATTCAAATTATAGAAAAAATTACCACCTCCAACAACTGTGAGAGGGCTAAGTAGCTTTTTGGGACATGTAGGATTCTACAGCCGATGTATTAAAGAATTTTTGAAAATTGCTAAGCCACTATGCCAACTTTTGGAAATAGATAGGAAGTTCGATTTTAACGATGAATGCTTAAAAACATTCAGTCTATTAAAAGAAAAATTAATCACTGACCCTATAATAGTTTCACCTGACTGGGAGAAAACATTTGAATTAATGTGCGATGTTAGTGATTATTCTATTGGAATTGTTTTAGGTAAAAGGCACGAGAAAATGTTTAAAGTTATATACAACACTAGAAAGACTCTTAATGAAGCTCAAATTAATTACAACACTATAGAAAGAGAGTTATTAGCTATCATTTATGCCTTTGGAAAATTTAGATCTTAATTAATTGGAGCTAAATGTATAGTGCATATTGATCATTCTGCTATTAAATATTTAATGCAAAAGAAGGATGCTAAACCAAGACTGATTCGATGAATACTTTTAATGCAAGAATTCTATTTTGAGATCGTTAATAGAAAAGGGGTTGATGATCAAATAGCTGATCATTTATCAAGACTTGAACAACCAAATTTGGCTAAATTTGAAAGGTAAAATAATAGAAAATTTTCTTTATGAGCAATTATATAATATTACTGAACTAGATTTACCGTGGTGTTAACCTCATTTTTTGATGAGGTCTTTTCTCTTCTCTCTCCTTAGTACTTAGGATCTAGCCTTAGGCTTTCCCTTTGACTATCTTAGAGGACTAGAAATGGAATCCACCACTTAGAAATTCAAACACCTCTTAACTCCCTGCAAACCCCATAAGTTTGATTGTAAACCCCTAAGTCACTTAGAGGGTTAAGATCAAATGTGGAGGTTTAAAGGATGAGTTCCCAATAAGACTCTTTGGCCTTAGGACTACCCTGGGTGGCGTGGTCTGGTGAGGGTTGACCTGTACACATTACACTTTCACAAAAATTCCAAATCCTAAAACCATTCATACCTAGCTTGACTTCCTGACTCATGTTGGTAATTCATATGGATGGACCTTAACCCCTAGGCCCTTGGCTAAGAGGGTTAGGAACAACATAGTGAATGCCTCAAATGAGTACTCTCATGGCCCTTATGGGCTTGATATGAATTCATGGCTCAACCAAAGTGATTCCATTCTACTCAAACTTGATCAATCTCCATTTTTCCCAAATTTCAATTTTTGACCCCCGGGGCCCTGTACCCACCAAACCTACTAAATGCCCTTGAAGATACCCAAAATTTGCAAAAATTATCTAAATTACCCAAAATTCCTCAAAACCATTCCTAAACATTTCCCACCATTCAAATTGGTCATCTTTAGCCAAATATACCAAAATTTCCAAAAATACACCCCAATAAACTCCAAATACCAAAAATGCCTTTTTTACCCAAAAAATCCAAAAAATTCTAAAAATTCTCAGAAAATTCCAGCAAATCTCAAATATTCTCAATTTCATTTTGTTCAACTAAACCATGGGCCAATTTTGCCAATTTACCCCACTTTTACCAAAACCCCAATTTGACCCATTTTTTAACCCAAGTGAACCCAATGTCAAACCAAACCACCCGAATTGACCTCGATTTTGGTCCAATTCAGTTCTAAACTTCAATTCAATATCCTCAATATCAACTTAGACTAAATCCAAGTCCAATTTGATTGACATTTGGGCCCAATTTCAATTTGAAGCCTAAGGCCCAATTTTGGCCCATGACCTAAACCTAGCCCAAACCAACCCAACTCAACCCCAATTGGCCCCAAATCTTTTCTAAAACCTTCCTAACATCTCCAAAAACAAAACACTAACTTGATTTGCCCAAAATTTGAACCTAAACTCCACCCAAACCTAACCCAAAACCAAAATCCCTTAAATTGACCTAAGCCCAAACCTAACCCAAATGGGCCCAAATCCCAAAATTAGAGCCCAACCAAAGTTGTAAACTCTTTGTAACACTCCCATAAACATTTTCAACATTAATTTTACACCAAATTCAACCTTAGCCCAACCTTAGCCCATGTTAGCCCAATTTGGCCTACCTTGGCCCCTTTACAAAAAAAAGCCCAAATTCAACCCAATTCTACTCCAAATCACACCAAATCTCTTCCAAAATCTTCATGGAACATGCCTAAACCAATTGCAACATTTATTTAGCACAATCCTTTACAAAATTTTCATCCTAAATTTACTTTAAATCCAAAATCCCACTTCCTTAAACCACTTTAAAAGCCCATCCAAAATGATTTCAAAAAGCCCAAAATCAATCCAAAGCCTACATGACACTTTCATCTCATCATCCATTTAATTAAATCACTCCCTATGTTTCTAATTCATCATTGAATTTTTCTAAACTAAGCTATGTGCCAAATTACCCCTAAATACCAAAAATCCTTAAAAACCATTTTTATGAAATTAAGCCAAGCCACCCCTAAGCCAAATGGAGCCATTAAACCATGCACAAGCCACATGCAAGCCTAGGGAGCCCCTTTACACATCACCATGCCATTAATTGCAAAAGGAGGAGCCTCTTTTAAACCCCCGTAAAAAGGTTTTAACCCTTTTAATGATAAACCACTAACCCATGACTAATCTAAATATTCATGGTTCGGGGACTTCACCACCTTCTCTTGGTCGAACCCATCGATTTCCCTCGGCCGAAATCAGGCCTTGGGGAGGTGCAACAAGCCTAAAGCATGCATTTCACCAAACCCAATCCCGAAATGAGCCCTTCCCCCTTCCACTTCGATTCAACTCCTTTACACTTGGCATTTGCCAATCGAACTCACAAACCTCGAGCAGCGACCTCCCGATGACAATAGTGACTCGACCCGGCATGCCGGCCACCGAGGCGCTGGAAAACACCATGGCCGAGAACTCCATGTGAGCTAAAATTTCAAATTTCACTTGTTGAGCTGTCCTATGCCCAATGGCCACTGTGGCTGTTCTTCCCTTGGCTAAGGCAGTTGATCCAAGCCATTAATCCCCCCTGGGAAGCCCTCGAGCCACCTCTATTTAAACCCACTCACCTCTCGGCCAAACAAGGTGATGAACCATACCTTAAGGAAACTCTGCCAAAATTGCTCCAGGACCTTCTCCTAACCTAGAGCAATTGATCCCCAGTGTTCCTTTGCCCTAAACCCCATTAACAGAGCTCAATTTTTGAGTTGAAAATACACCTAAAAACAAGGACACTTCACCACAGTGAGCCAATCTTCAAATTGATTGACCCTACACCTTCACCAGACTAAGAGGAGAAGCTCCCCAGCAAAAGCCCCCTTACTAGGCCAGCCATTGCTTCCAGCCTCCAGGCTTTGTGATCGGCTATGGTCACTTATGTACCTAGGCAATTCCCCAGAGCAAGAAACTTCATCTGGAGCTTGCTTGGACTCAATCGAAGGTGACACAACCCTCAGATCGAAGCTTCACTTCTTTGAGCAAAGGTATGAACTCACTATTCCTCCCAAGCTCCTGGAGATTCTCCATTTAGTTTGAGTTGATTTCAATGCACCTTAACCATATGGATGTGTTCAGCTCTTCAAGACGAATCCATGGAGTATAAGAATTCAAAAATCCATTAAGAATCGAGAGAGATATTAGGGTTTGAGTGAGGATGGTCACGGGTGCACACCAGTCGTAGACGATGACCAGGAGTCATTGGATCGCGCGTGTATCGAGCGGACAGTCTAGATCAAGCCGGACAGCGCAATGGTACGTAAACCGTGGGACCCTGGAGCGTTGAGTCAGATGGAAGCACTGAATCACAGAGCGACGCGTGGGCTTTCGATCTGGACGAGGATGACGCGGCGCCGAGTCGGATAAGTAGAAAATTATGATTTTTTTGGATTTATTTAAATACCAGAACTTCAATAATTCATATCTTTGCATATAAAAATCAATAAAATAAAATAAAAATACCCTCTTGATTATTGAATAGAGGAGAATAATGTGGAAAGAAAATCAAGTTAATTGGATGAGTATTTTATTTTCAATAATTTATTTACTGTTTCCAATGTTTTGATTCTCCATTTCTATAGACAATTCACCATGGCATGAGACCACAGGGCTTTTGAAGCCTCTAATCTTGGGAACATCCCCTGAATTTTTCAAGGTCAGAGGCCATCTCTGTGAAAAGTTATTGATTTTTCAAGTTCATGTCATTATTTTAGGTATTTTAATTCCAATAATTAGCATGTTGTAAAATAAATTCTAGGAAAATTTGGTGATGTTTCTTAGGACTAGGGGACCCTATGAAAAATATATTTAGAGTTAATTCATTTATAATAACCCTAATTGGCCTAAACTCCCAAAATTGAATTTGAATTAATTAGGGTTAACCACACACCAAATTGACTTGAAAACAATTCTCCATTGCTGTTTAGGGTCAGAGGAACTTCAAATAAAATTTTGAAATCAATTGGACTTGATTAACCCCACCAAATTGATTGATTAAGCCTCATAAGTAAAATGGAACTTTAAAATTCATAACTCCAAAAATACTTTTCAAAAATTCACAAAAATGATTTTGGAGCTTCTCTGATATCAGGGGAGTTCAAGAAAACTAAAATTAGAATTTTCTTAAAAAGTTGATTTTTCACAATATTTTAATATTTTAATAATTAAAAAATAATAAAAATCACAAAAATATTAAAAATCATAAAAATGTCACATTTTAACTCCTAATCACTTAGGAAAAAACCAAATATTTTTCCTAAGTCCCTAGGATAAGATATTGAATTTTAAAGGCTTAATGTAATTTTTAATATTAAAAAATGAATTTTCAACCTTTTTCACTAAAATAATTCTAATAAATCAAAGAACAATCAAAAAATTATAGAATTTGTTTCTCTAGACTCCTTGATGTCAGAAAAATTTAAGAAAAATATAAAATCTATTTTTCAATTTTTATTTTATTTTAAAATTAATTAATCCTCTAAAACTCAAAATAATTATAATAAATAAAATATAATTAAAAAAATCACAAGAATTGGTCCAAGTGGTCATCTGGTCTTTAGGAACATCGCATAATTTTCTTAAGGATAGAAATCTTTCCTTGGTCATGTTGTTGAATTTTCTTTGGAAACCCCTATTTTCTACTAAAATTAATTATATAAATAATTTAAAGTCAGAAAAATTATATTTTCTCTTCTAATGTCTTAAATGACATGTGAGTGAGGTGACATAAAAATTTCAAATTCATTTGAGCTCAATTTAGTGAGTTATGAAATAAATAAGCCTAAAAGGGCGTAAAGGTAATTAAGAATTTTAACTCTTAATAAAAACTTTAGGTTTAATCAAAAATGGAGGGTAAAATATTTGATTTTAACTTTCTCTTGAATGGTTGAAACTTAGAGAAATTAAAAGGGTAAAAACCCATTAAACACTTTGAAAACATCAAAATGAAACTCTAATTAATTAAATAATTTAAATTTTGGATAGAATTTATTTAAAATTTGGATTATTAAAATAGGGATATTATTAAGAGGATATTTATTCTTTAATTTAAAAATCCTTAAATAGGTCACTTCAATAATACTTAGTTCTTAATTAAAACTTAAAATAATAATCCAAATTAAATAAATTAAAAATTAAAAGATGATAACCCTTAAATGAATTAAAGCTTAAAATGTTAAATTGTCCAATAATTAAAATCAAAATTTTAAATCTTGGAGTTAAATTAAATTAAATTAAATTAAGTCAAGTCAATGTTTAAATTAAATTAAATTAACACCTTAACAATAAAATTAAGTTAAATTTAAAATATTGAAACTAAAATTAAATTATATTAAAATTAAATTAAAACTAAAATTAAATTAAATTACAATTAAATTAAAATTAAATTAAATTAAATTAAATTAAATTTAAATTGAAATTAAATTAAATTAAAATTAAAATTAAAATTAAAATTAAATTAAAATTAAATTAAGTTAAATTAAATTAAATTAAATTAAATTACATTTAATTAAATTAAAATCAAACTAAATTAAATTAAATTAAATTAAAATCACTTAACAACAAACCTAAATGAAATCATTAAGAGTCAAATCAAAATATATCAGTAATTTCAACACCTCTTTCTATCTAAGTAAATTTAAAATATAAACATCGATTTAAAATACTAAGATAATTGAAAGTGTGAAGATTTAAATTAAATCTAAAATAGTTTGAACACTATTCCAAACTTAAAATTATTAATTAAAACCTCATAATTAAATTAAATCACTTTAAATCATTAACTCAAACTTTAAATGAAGAATGATTAAAATTCTCAATAAACCAACTTGCCCTTAAAGGCTTTAATTATTATAACTCTTAAATAGAGTATTAATTGAAATGTCATTTCATTCATCAGATATTCAAATGTCCTAAGTTCATTGAGCGAGAAACAAAATAAAGTTAAAATCCTTTGATGATTAATTTACCTATACAATAAAATTCATTTGAACTCAAAATAATCCCAGAAGTATTGAAAAGATGTTTAAGATTCGTCTTAAACACTTCCTCGATATGACGGGACATTTTAGAAGAACAATTGAATTTAATTGTTCTTTGATGAAGAAAATCATCCTTAAACCAAACCAACAACCTAGAAGTCATATGAAGTGACTATCAATAGGATTAGGATTCTGGTAGACAACCAAAACCCTTCCCTTAGCTTTACCTAGGCATTTCTTGCAAAAATATGTTTAAATGTTCTAACATGTGTTTTAAGTGAAGTTTGGGATGATGGGAAGACCCTTCAAGTACGCTTTTATTTTATTGCAATTTACTTACATGCACTGTACTTTACTTTTTCTTGCATGTTAAACAAGATTGTTACATGAAAACCAAAACCTTTAGGATAGCCCCTAAACTGAAACCAAAACTAAATTAAAAGTCACCACAACATAAAATTCACCGCCATAACATTCCAAAATATAAAACAACTCAAAACTTAATCACAAACAAAACAACAAAACTACAATTGCAACTAAATTAAAACGTCTCATTGAATGATCGGAAATACCTCGGATGATGTAACCCACGTGTTGCTAACGGGATTTCCCACGGTCTAAATGAAAGTTTGGAACTCATTTAGTTGAGTTTAGCAAATTCATCTGGACTAAGTGAATACTATGAAAATAACGGTGTCGGGATGATGGAACTGTGGGATCTTAATCTGTTCTGTTTAAATAACTTTCAGATTTCTTTTAATTAAGACACTAAAGACACTTGGATTTTAAGATTTTTCTAAACCCAAACACTTTTCTCATCTCCTGATTATCATTTTCTAAAACTAAACCTCTGCAACAACAAGGAGCTTGGAGTACAGTGGGCAGCACGGCCATCGTCATCAGCAAAACTCGGGTCTACTTCAGCAAAACTTTCTTAGAATTAAATAACCAAGCCATAGGACTTCGAGGTAGTTTGCCTAGTGCAACATAATTCCTCAATTTTTTGTTAGGTATTTGTATAATCATGTTATGCAAATTAAGCCCTAACCGGTCTTAGGAATCTGATGTAGTCGTTTGGTACGACATAAACCCTCACATCTTCGAGGCTATTTCTGTGAATATATCATAAAAATATAAGACCTAATTAATTAAAATTTGCAGGATTATAGCATTAAATAAACTCCCAAATTGAAGTCAAACAATATGATAGTTTGGGAAGTTTCGAAGATTATTCTTGGATTCTCAATTTCTCCTACTTCTCTTCCTTTTGATTCTTGAAACAAATTGTTCCAAATTTGATCCATTCCCTATTGCAATCTCCAAAATCCAATCCTTTGAAAACCTTAAACTTTGAAATTCTTGAGAGAAAAACCACTGATCATTATCGAGAGTTTTCTTAAATGATTTCGTCATTTAAGATGTAATTAACTATAGGGGCTTGCCCTTATAGGGAACTTTAAGAACCCAGGTAATATAAACCCTGCTTAATTCCTTTATATTAAGAAGGGGAACTTGTCGGCTTATAAAATTGGTTCGCAGACCAAACATATGTCACAAATCTTCTAGTTTATTTAATTGAGCCCCATCGTTAAGCAGTGCGTTTATCCTTCGAGATAGATACAGGGTTTGTGGTGTGGTGCTCATTTATATGAACTATTTGGGATGTGAGATCGGTTTGATTTCATATCTTAAAATTTCCAAACTTAAAATTATTTTCAAAATCAAATGCTACCTTTGAAATTATATATATATATTTAAATTAAATTTAAAATTTAAAATTTAAAATTCACCGACAATTTATGTAGGCGACCCCCTTTTAAAAAATACAACACTCAACCTAAAAATATGCCGACAATTTCTGGCGACTCCACTGGGGACTAGTTCCTCTCTCCATTTTGATCAGATGGTTTTGCTTTCATAAATCGGTAGTGTATCCATGTCCCTAGTGTAGCAAACTACCATTCTTTCCGTTAGCATACCACGTTCATTTCTATCTTGAACGGGTATAACCAACTTCTCTCATATTTAGGAGCCACTGTTTAGACACCCCTAAATAGAGAGGTTCTGAAATCCTTTTACCTCTTTTTCAGAGGTAGGGTGGACCCCTAATAGGTGTTAGCTTAGGAGCGGTCCTTAGGATTGATAAGTCTTACAAGACTTTCCCTTCCTTTCCAATTCTGAGTCGGGTACTTTACCTTTTCTATACCTTTGAACATTCCGTTCCTAATAAACAAATCCTCTAATAAACGACTCTTTTAATAAATAAATCATTTTAAAATCATAAATACATAAACAAAAATGTGTTCGGACTCTTTCCTTTTCGTCCTAAGTTTTGCGACAAAAGGAAGCATAATTCGGGACTGACATTCGAAATCTGTCCTGCAGAAAATGACTGCCCCAAAGTTAATTTTCTCCTTCACCAATGGAATGGACTTCGCCGTCTATAAGGATAAGCTGCCTGAAAATGGAATCATCCATTTCGGACAAGGATTCGACAACACAGATATCAAGTTCGCTGACGTCACTCTTTTCACACTAATGGACAATGTGTCAGAAACTGAGAAACCCGTAATTGAGTTCAACTTAAAATTAACTCAAGAATTCCCTCCCCTGCAAAGGATTCCAGCTGAAAGGAGTACTACTTTTCATAAGAGGACTATTGTCTCTACCCCCACCAGCCTAGTCATCTCTGCACCTACCCCGACTTCTGCCAAACTGAAGGGGAGAGAAATCCAAGTATGTGATGAGCCTGTCACCGTGGAGGGTATAGATTTTGCTGCAATACCATCTATTTTTTAGATTGAGTCCAGTTCAAGAGTTGCACCCCTAACTCAGACTCAAAGAAGAAATAGAAGCAGAAAGATCGCCAAGATCGAGAAAACCAAAGCTGCTGAAGTTACTTTTCTAGACAAAATTCCTGAGGAAAGAAAAGATCGGCCTGAGTATATACCTCTATTGGAAGGGAGCAGGTTTCACCCTCTCTTTTCCGCTTCAGATGAAGAGGATGTCCATAGGATCGCCGCTGCATTACCCCGACCAGCATACTATAGTTACTGCAAAAGAAAAAGGGTTAAGACTACGCCATTTGCTCTACTGCAAGCTGTGATAGAAAGATTGACAAAGAAAGAAAGATGCCTTGTGTTAGAAATCTTAAGATGGATGGGACGGGTGCCAGCTAAATCCCGCCTCGGACCGCGAATAGAGCCTGTTACTGCTACAGAGAAACCTAAGAAGAAGATAAAAGCCAGTTCACCCATTGTTTTATCGGGTCTACAAATTAGGGAGGATACCACCTTCCAGCATATAGCCGACAGACCATCCTGTCCTAGGCTTCCGGCTGCAAGAAGGATGGTATGGCGACCTACTATTAGCGAGCTAAGACCAAAATAATGTCTTGAGAAGAAAAGTCTCGTTAGGAGATTTGAATCAGAAGAAAGTGCTACTGCAATAAAGGGGACTCCTGGAAAGGAAGTTCAACAACTGTCACGTGACAACTACGAGACCATGCAGAAAAGGCCACTAGAGGATGCCATGGACAAGTTAAGGACCGACATCCGACGGTTAGCAAAAGAAAGAGAATAAAAACTAGAAGATGAAGTTGATTCATCAGAATTTATGAATGACGAGTATGCTGAAATCAACATGGTTGAGACACGAGCATCGTCAGCTTCGCAAGGTGGTCCGGCAGCTTCGGAAAGAGATGAACTGGAAGTGTTGAGAGCACGACTTCAAGAGAAGGATGATACAATTCCCAAATGGAAAAGAGGATGGAAGAGATGACTGCCGCTTTAGCCACTCTCTCCAGAGTCAGGTTCAGGCTCAGAAAGAGACACCCCCAGAAATTATCCATATTGCAGATGGAGGAAAAGAGATCACATCTGTCAACGGAGACGAACAACCAAAGAAAGATCCTGCACAAAGCATGATTCCAGAAAAGGGCATTAAAAACATGGTAGAACAGCAGGTTTGAGAAGCCCTAGCACAATCTAAGAGTGGAGCATCTATTCAGACGGGTAGACCTTACCTTAAAGAGTTTGATGCAGTCCAATACCCAAAAGGCTTCGTACCACCTCTGTTTAAGACTTTTGATGGAACGGGAAACCCCCGGCAGCATGTCGTACATTTTCGTGCAAGTTGCTGCAATGTCGGTGGGAGTGACCCTTTGCTCTTCCGACAGTTCGTCAGCAGTTTATCAGGGATTGCCTTCGACTGGTACGCAGAATTGTTGAACGGTTAAGTAAAGACTTTTTCAGAACTAGAAAATCTTTTCATTAAGCAGTTTGCCGGGGCTCAGCACCACATCACTATCGGTGATCTAGTGGTGGAGCAACAGAAGCCAAACGAGACTTTAGTGGATTACATACTTCGATGGAGGAATTTAAGCATGAAGTGTGAACCACAGCTTCAAGAACAACATGCAGTTGGCATCTTGCTCAAGAGTATCCATGGCCCGATAGCACTTCTCCTTAAAGGATTTACAATCAAGACTTTAGAGAAGTTGCTTAGCAAGGCCGGGAGCTTGCAAGAAGAAGCAAAGCAGTTAAGTTTTGTAGACAAGACTGATAAGCAGAAAACTGTGAAGACATTTGAAAAGAAATCAGGAATCGTCGCGGCAATAGAAAAGGGTAAGCAGCCAGTGCAGATACAGCTAGATTGGCCACAGCCCAGTTATCAACCACCGCAACGAACATACGAACAACCACCACAGATCTATCAGCAACCTCAGCAGGGCTATCAGCAACCTCAGCAGGGCTATCAGCAACCTTGTTCGAGCTATCAGTCGCCTCAGTATTATGAATAACTGCCTCGTTCATCGCGTAACTTAAGAGAACTTCTAAATAGAGAATATTCATTCAAAACTGAAGTAATAGCAAAGATGTTCCGTAGCTTAATGGAGACACCAGATTTTCAGCTAACAGAGCCCAAGAGACCGGAGGAAGTCAATAAGAAAGATAATCCAAACTATTGCCCTTACCACCAGATGCTCAGACACAAGATAGAGGATTGCATCGCTTTCAAGAGTTGGCTTGATGACAATCTCCGAAAAGGGAACATAACGATCCCGGAAAAATACATGAAGGAACCCCAGAAAGGAGGTTCCGTCAATGTTATTTCAACGGATCCCATTGTTCTAATAGACTCGTACACAACCGATGATGGATGGAGTACTATCTGGACAAATTCTTCAAAGAAAATTTTGGATCACATCCAGACCACTTCGGTACGCGTTTCAACTCTGAGTTTGAAACCTGTTGAGCCGGCACTATCACTTGCGATTGAAGAACCGCCCCAGAAAGAGGAGAAGATCATAGAAGAAAAGAAGACCGAGGCTCCGAAGGGTAGACTAGGGGCTGCTTATCCTAGGATGGTTGTTTCCTATTCGGGGGAAAAATCCCTCGAACACCTGACTCTGTATGATTATTTGCTCGCCCCGGCGGGATATTATAATGATAAGGGTTATGGCGTTGGCTATGTTTTGACTGTTTGTAACGATTACATAACAAATGACAACCAGCTTAATCCGGATCTCGATTCCAATACAAATAATGATTCTCAAATCATACATAACCTCGATGACCACGACGAAGAAGATGTTTACAAAGGAGGCTACGAAAGTTCGACAAGAAACAAGTCCATTTGTGAATTCCGAGGAGCTCCGATCACGACAGAATTAGAACTATCAGACACCGAAGCAACTTCAGAAAAACCAGTTGTTCCGATTCAGAAGGAGACACCGGTAAATTTAGAAGAGATAACAGAGGTCAATCTAAGAAGCGGAAAAATTCTACCCCCGAGAATGGGTCCAAAGAATAAAGTAAAGCTGGTGGTTGCTCAGGAAGAGTCAACCCCAGCAGAGGAACTGCCCATTCGGAAAGAAACTAAGGAACATGGTAATAAAGTGGACTACAACGTGCTAGCCCATCTTAGGAAGCTACCAGCCAAACTAAGCATATACGATGCTACGATCCTATCAAAGGAGATGAGGAGGCTCGATCGAGGCTTTACTTGATCCGGAGATTTTTAGCTCAAATGGCCGGTAATTACTTCGACGAGGTTTGCTCGTTAAGAGAACAACGAGGTGTTACCTTCACAGACAATGATCTATTACTGGGAACAGCTGATCACAACCGACAGTTATACATTTCAGTCACTATTGAAAAGTTTATGCTCTCTAGAGTGTTGGTTGATCCGGGAGCATCAATCAACATAATGAATCTTTGGACGCTAGCATATTTGGAAATTGATGCTCGCGAGCTTGAAGCAGACAAGAAGTTATTAAGAGGCTTCAACCAAAAGGAGAAAGAGCTCTTGGATCGATAACACTATTAATGAAGACCGGTGATTTAGCAAAGACAACCGCAAAATTACACATAATTGATTCTGAGATATCGTTCAACGCTCTACTGGGTCGGCCATGGATCCATGAAAACCGGATGATACCGTCGTCTCTGCACCAGTGCATAAAGTATTATGAAGGAGGGGAACAGTGCATCAAAAATGATTTGCAACCGTTCTCCGTGCACGAAATTGGAACTCATGAAGATGCGGCCTACTACGCGCCTCTGAAGAAAACAATCTTTTCCAGAAATACCATATCATATGAAGCAAAAGAAATTCGAGATGATGAAGAACCTGAAGTTCTAGTCTAACAATTACTCACCACTCCCTTACGGCAAGATGGTTAAGATTTCTCCAGAACTCGCACCCGAGGTCGAGGCCGGGGACGAGGACGTGGAAGAAACGTTAGAACAGTTAGACAGAAGAAACCGGTCATCGATGTTGATTGGGAGAACAGTTCTGAAGAAGAAGAAATTTAGAAAGAAGCGGCGACAATAAATCAAATGAAACCCCAGTGCAAGATCTCTCTCGAAGATGAAAAGAATGAAGAATACAAATCAATGTACGAGAAGATTAACCATTATGTACATACTATGACCCTGACCCCGATCCATTCTAGTAAGATCGAGGGTATGGTGGTCAAAGAAGTGCATGGTGGTGGTGCTAAGTCGACTAAGTTTTACCGTGGTGCTTCTTCTTCCAAAACTGAATGTGATGTACAATTTGAAGATGTTACTTCTTCCGAATTAATTGAACTACCTTTTGAGTGGTACTCTCCTTGTGTTCAAAATTTAATTCAACGTGGTGTCTTACCTCGACGATGGACAAAAGGTCAATCACAACATTTTGAGAAATTATGGAATAATGCCGGTCGGCCTCCCAATTCAAAACATGTTCTCGAATTTGGCACAGTAGAATCTGTTGACGATACGAGATTTTTCTTGGTTGTCACTTGCAAACCTAATAAAAACTGCTTGGAAGCTTCAGAAAACCTCGAAGATCTACCAATTGGAGACGCTCCACCAGAATTAGAAGAAGAAATTAAATCTACAATAGACGAGTTAATGAAAGTTAACATAGGTACTAGCGAAGAGCCTAGGCCCACCTTTGTTAGCTCCTTACTCAATAAAGAAGACTCCGAAGACATAATAAAGCTATTAATGGAATTCAAGGACTGTTTTGCTTGGAGTTACGACAAAATACCAGGATTAGCTCTAGAAGTCACAGTTCACAAGTTAGGAGTGGATCCCAATGCCGTTCCAGTCAGACAAGCCCCAGAAGAATGCGTCTAGAAATTGAGCAACAAGTAATAGCGAAGTTAAGAAGCTATTAGATTCTAAATTTGTCCGTGAAGAACAATATCCAACTTAGTTAGCCAATGTGGTACCAGTCAGAAAGAAGAATGGTCAGATCAGAATTTGCGTAGACTTCAGAGATTTAAACAAAGAATGTCCAAAGGACGAATTCCCTCTACCAATTCCAGAATTGATGATCGACATCGCTTCAACACATGAAATCTTCTCTTTCATGGATGAATCATCAGGATACAATCAGATAAAGATGGAACCAGAAGATGAAAAGCTTACAGCCTTCAGAACACCAATCAAAGTATACTGCTACACAGTGATGCCGTTTGGATTGAAGAACACAGGAGCAACCTATCAAAGAGCAATGACAAGAACTTTACATGATCTCATTCACAACCAAGTCGAGTGCTACGTAGATGATGTGGTCATCAAAAGCAAACTAAAAGAGGATCACTTGTATAATTTGAGAATTATTTTCGAGGGATTAAGACAATTTAACCTTAAGATGAATCCCGTGAAATGTGCCTTCGGCGTCACCTTTGGGAAATTCTTAGGATTTGTTGTCCAACATCGTGGAATTGAAATTGATCCAGAGAAGATTAAAGCTTTCTTAGAAATGCCACCTCCTAAAACCTTGAAAGAATTACGATCCTTTCAAGGAAAATTGGCATATGTTCAACGCTTTATCTCGAACTTGTCAGGAAGGTGTCAGTCTTTTTCTGCTTTTGTTAAGAAACATGCCAAGTTTACTTGGGACTCCAAATGTCAACATGCCTTCGATGACATCAAACAATATTTAATGACACCTCCTGTCTTAGCAGTCCCAGTCTTAGGTAGACCGTTGATACTTTTTACCGCAGCTTTCTAGCCCAGGTCAATGATGAGGGAAAAGAAAATGCTCTCTACTACTTAAGCCGTCGTCTAATTCCGACGGAAGTAAAGTATCCTCCTATTGAGAAGCACTGTTTGGCCCTGATCTTCGCTGCACAGAAGCTCAGGCACTACATGTTTTCCCATAAGGTCAACCTTATTTCGAGAGTTAATCCGTTGCAATACTTGATGACCTGACCGATGCTTTCTGGCAGACATGCCAGGTGGTCGATGATACTATTGCAATTCGACATAACTTTCGTTCCTCTTCGCGCCGTAGAGGGACAAGTCTTAGCAGACTTCCTCGCAACACACCCTTTGCTGGCGGATTTGCCTCTCGACGACGATTTGCCTGACGAGCAGATAATGAGCCTAGAAGACCCTGATGATCTACGTTGGGAACTATACTTCGACAGTGCGTCCTTAGCACTGAAGAACAAAGAATTGCAAACGATAGTGCCCGGTAAGGCAGGAATCAGACTAATCTTTATAACACTGGAGCGGGGAATGTTAAGGTACTCCTACCACTTAACAGAACAGTGTACAAACAACAAAACAAAATACGAAGCCCTCACCATTTAGATGGGAATAACAGAAATCAACATCTACGGAAATTCTCAGTTGATCATTCAACAGGTTCTTTAGAAAGTACAGAATTTTAAAGCCAAGACTTGAGTAGTACTCTTAGTACACCATGAAATTGTTGGAACAAATTCCTAACGTAACAATCTACAAGATGCCCAGAAGAGAAAATGCTCTCGCCGATGCGTTAGCTCGCCTTGCAAAAGAATTTGCCTGCTTGCAGGATGAGTCAGTTGAAGTGTCAGTTCAAGTACGACAGGTCCTATCATAGCTCGACATGGATACAATACATAAATCAGAAAGAAAACCAGAAGAATTAGTTGCGGCAATAACAAAAAATATAGAAGTCTGGCGGCAGCCGTTAATAGACTACTTGCAGACAGGAAACCTGCCTGACGATAAGTCGTTAGCCCATCAAATCAAGAAAAGAACTCTGTCTTACGCATTAATAAACAATACGTTATCCATAATGTCTTTTGACGAGATGTGGTTAAGGTGCCTGAGCGGGTCCGAAGCTCATGAAATCGTTAAAGAAATACATTCAGGACTTTGTGGCGCTCATCTGTCGGGTCCGAAAATGAAAATGAATATTAAAAGACTAGGGTATTACTGGCCCTCAATGATGACCGACTGTATGAAAGTTGCCAAAAATTGTCACCAGTGTCAAGTGCACTCAGTGGTTCTACACCAACCTCCAAATGTGCTACATCCGACAATCGCGTCGTGGCCATTTGATTGTTGGGGCACAGATATAGTGGGTCTGATAGAACCGCCTTCTTCTAGAGGACATCGCTTCATTCTTACAGCTACATATTACTTTTCTAAGTGGGTAGAAGGAGTACTGCTCAGAGAAGTGAAAGCACATCATGTACTGCAATTCTTCAAGAATCAAGTTGTCTACCGTTTTGGGGTACCGTGCAGGATCATTTTAGATAATGGGTCTACATTCAAAAGTACAAAGATCAATAATTTTGTTAGAAGACACGAGATTGATTGGCGATACTCAATGATCTACTACCCAAGAGCAAACGGCTTAGCTGAGGCTTTAATAAAACTCTCGTTCAAATTTTAAAGAAAACTTTGGACGACAACAAGAGAAATTAGCATGAGAAGTTGTTAGAAGCCTTATGGGCCTACATGACGACTTTCAGAAGTCCTACCCAGTGTACGCCTTAAGACTTAGTGTACGGGTCCGAGGCCATCTTGCTCCTGGAAGTTCAGCTTCCGTCACTCCGAATTGCAGTTGTAGAAAAGATCACTACAGAAAAAAATGCCATACTACGACTGAAAGAATTGGAAAGATTGGAAGGAAAAAGACTTTCCGCGCAGCAGAATTTGGAACTCTATCAAGCCAAGATGATCCAGGCCCATGATAAATTAGTCCGTCCCAGATTATTCAAATTCGGTGACTTGGTTTTAGTTCTCAGAAGACCTATTCTTGCACATCATAAGATAGGTGGTAAATTCGAACCAACATGGGAAGGGTTGTTCGTGGTCGAGACAGTCTACTCAGGAGGTTCCTACCAACTGGTGAATTGCCGTGGAGAACTACCCATGCTTCCAATCAATGAACGGTATTTAAAGAAGTATTACACAACCTGATGTTTCGAAGAGTGGCCTCTAAAGTAGAATCTTATCCCTAGAAACACAGGTGAAGTAATCACTTTTTGACTGGGTCTGAACCCTAAACAAAATAAAATGGATGATAAAAAAAATATCATCAACGAAAATGTCAAAAAGAAAACGTGGGAAATCATAATAATAAAATGTCAATCTTTCCTTTTAAATCCATTCATTCCTGATATTTTCTCATCTCTTCCTACTTTCTTTAAATTTAAAAGAAGTGAATAAGAATTTTTAAGTGTTTTTCTTACTGTTCTTATGCTTAGTACAGCCCCTGATCCTTTCCTTCTTTTTTCGCAGGGAAATGTCGAACAGGCGGTTGGTTCTAAACTTTAGAAATGGCGTGAGTCTAGCACTTGATGAAAAGAGGGTGAGGGATGGAGCAGTGATAGAGATTGACTCAGACTTCACACCAGCCTGCTTACAATACAAAGAAATTGATTGGATCCCAGTTGATAGAGAAGAACTTCACAGCCAGACAGTGATGAAAATGGGTGCCCCGAGCCACCAATCCAGCAACAATAAAGGAAAAGCAAACGTCGCTCATGCAACCAGAGAAGATAAGAAAATTAAGTCCGTGGTTGCCACAGTAGAGGGTAGGCTTGTCAGCACCGCGCCAGCGGAAATTCAAGGGGTAAGGAGAGCTACTCTCACTGCTACCCAACGAAGAAATAAGAATCGTCGCATTCACAAAATGTTGACCAAATTAGCAGAAGATCAATATAAACAGACAATGGATACCGTTAGTGCAAATGCTCCAAGGAGACCGGTTCGTCAGGACCAAAAAGAAGAAAGTCAACTCCAAGAATGTCGGAACAGATAAAAGAAGTACTAAGAAAAGCAGAAATAGAGTCAGTACCTCGACGCCGAGCAGATGTACCGGATCCGAAGAGTCTTGTTGCGAAAGCAACCCCAGAGGATGTCCCTACAAAGACTATCCCCGAGGAGCCGAGACATGCAGGAGAATGTCTTTGGGGTTGAGTCATACATCCCATAGTATGTTACTAGACACCGAGGACTTCAGATAATCCTGGAATACAAGCTGGAGGAAATGCAACTAGTTGAGAAGAAAACCTTTGAATACTTTGAAAGAATTGGAGACAAGAAGGTTAACATCTTGGAAGGCCTCGAGCTGCATACAGATGTATTCTCAGATTATGAGCAACAACAAATTGTAGACTGCATCCTCGAATTACAGAAAATGGGCCGAGCTGGCCGCCTGAGAGAAAAGACAGATTTAGAACTCGGAAGATGGATGTCAGGAAAAGGAAGAGTTACAATCCAATGCGGATGTTGCTATAATTTTACCATAGACAGAAAAGGAAATCCACTAGGGATACTCCATCACAGTGAGGTGGATCCGATGACAAGAATCATTAAGAGGATGGTGAAAAGGATGATCACATGGAGGTTATTGCTGCCAGTTGCATACCAACAATTTGCATTATTAACATCTACAAGGAAGGTGACTGCATACCTCTACATATAGACCATCATGACTTTGTTAGACCGTTTTGCACAGTGTCATTCGTCAACCAGAATAACATCATGTTCAGATCTAACCTCCAGATTGCAGGCCCCGGTGAGTTCCGAGGGCCGGTGGAGATACCACTACCTGTATGTTCCGTCCTGGTGTTAAAAGGAAACGGAGCAGACGTTGCGAAGCATTTCATTCTAGGAGTGCCTGTGAAGCGAAATTCAGTTACTTTTAGAAGAATGGACGACAGAAAAATGTCTTGCCACTTTCAGCTAGATCCAGAATTGGAGAGTCTCCGGCCCTACGAGCTGTGAGTTACATGGGAAATAGCACACCTCCAATACACATCCATGCGGCATTCCTGCCAAGGGTGGCTTGGAAGGTGATGTTATTGCCCATGTTTCTTACTATTTAGACATGGATTTTTGACAGACGCTTTTGGATGGATTAACAAGAATCTTACACAATCCATTTTGGATTTACAAGGATTGTATGAACATTAAATTTTCGAGGAAAATGTCATCATGATTAGATCAAGTTGGAATGAAAACGACTACGTCATATTTTGCCTTCACCTCTTTTTATGCAAATTGACTGGGAAACGCCAATGGAGAAATGAGCTTTGAACGAATAACGGAAAAGAAAAGAAAATAAATGAGAACTTTTTCTAAAAATCTGAATATTAAAATGAACTTCAAATTCACATGAACACTAAATAAACAACAAAAAAAATTAAAATGGGATCGTTAAAGGACAAACAAAACGAATCTAAATCCCGAATTGAATTTCGATCTCAAACCTTTGATTCGAACCTTTCAGTTCTTTCATCCATCGAAATCTGTTGGAAACTCTTTTGAAATTTGAATATTCTCTTCGACTTGTCATCAAGTCAAGTCTTTTCAGCTTGGTATACTTACCAGTTCCTTTCAGTTCTCTTTCCTCTGTGTTTTAGAGGATCGACTAGTTCTGTTGACACGGAGCCACGAACTTTGTTCGATTTGGTTCTGATGGCATGAGACTGGGTCCCTCTTCATACAGATAAATCTTCGAGACTGGTACCAAATTCCAGTTCTCTTCCTTCGAGATTGATACCTAAAATTCGATTCTCTTTCGTGGTTAATACCAAATTTCAATCCTCTCTTTCGAGAGTGGTACCAAATTCCAGTTCTCTTCCTTTCAAGGTCGGTACCAAATTCCAACTCTCATTCGAATTGATACCTAAATTTCCATTCTAAATTCCTGAGAGTGGTACCATATTCTAGTTCTCTTCCTTTGAGGTTGGTACCAAATTCCAACTCTCATTCGAATTGATACATAAATTTCAATTCTAAATTTCTGAGACTAGTACCAAATTCCAGTTCTCTTCCTTCGAGGTCGGTACAAAATTTCGACTCTCTTTCGAATTGATACCAAATTTCAATTCTAAATTTTCGAAACTGGTACCTAAATTCCAGTTCTCTTCCTTTGAGGTCGGTACGAAATTCCTACTCTCTTTCGAATTGATACCTAAATTTCAATTCTAAATTCTGAGACTGGTACCATATTCCAGTTCTCTTCTTTCGAGGTCGGTACCAAATTCCGACTCTCTTTTGAATTGATACCAAATTTCAATTCTAAATTTCCAAGACTGGTACCAAATTCCAGTTCTCTTCCTTCGAGGTCGGTACCAAATTCCGACTCTCATTCAAATTGATTCCTAAATTTCAATTCACAACTTTTGAGACTGGTACCTAAATTTCAGTTCTCTCCTTTCGAGGTCGGTACCTAAATTCTAACTCTCTTTCCGAGATCGATATCTAAATTTTGATTCTCTTTCAGGTTTAATACTTAAATTTCAAATCTCACTCTCTCGAGATCAGTACCTAATTTTTGATTCTCATCCTTTTTCCATCAATACCTAAACTCTGATTCTCACTCTGAGGCTGGTACCTAAATTCCAGTTCTCTTCACAATCCCGAGGTTGAAACCCAGGTTTCAATTCTCATTTCAAATCCAAATTTCAAATTCAAAATTTCCTTAAATTGATTTTAAATTAAAACTTCAATCGAAATTGAAACTCAGAACAAATTGAAATCTAAACTCACACATTGAAACTTGAAATTTAAAAGTAAAATGAAATCTAAATCAAATTCCCTAGATCTTATGATTTGGAGTTCACCTCATTTTCCATTCCCCAACAAGAGTTCAGGAATCTCCAGTCTTGGAAATATACCTGATACTCCCCAGTGGAAATTCTTCTACTTTGTCCTAAGTTTGTCACTTGGACTTTTGTGTTGGTTTTGTTGATATCTTCGATCAATGCCAATACGCACGGTGTGCTTGGTTAGCACACCACACCTATTGGGGATCCATTTGTTGACCTCAATTTTGGTGAGGTCTATTGCTTCTCTCTTTAGTACTTAAGAACTAGCCTTAGGCTTTTCCTTTGACTAATCATAGAGGACTAGAAATGGAACCCACCATTTAGAAATTCAAACTACTCCTTAACTCCCTGAAAACCCCACAAGCTTGATTGTAGACCCCTAATCACCTAGAGGGTTGAAATCAAATGTGGTGGTTTAAAGGATGAGTTCTCTATAGGACTTTTTGGCATTAGGAATACCCTGGATGGCCTGGTCTGGTAAGGGTTGACTTGCACTTACATTACACTCTCACACACATTCCAAGTCCTAAAACCACACTCTCACCCAACTTGACTTCCTGACTCATGTGGGTAATTCATATGGATGGTCCTTAACCCCTAAGCCCCTGGCTAAGAGGGTTAGGAATAACATAATGAATGCCTCAAATGAGTCCTCTCATGGCTCATATGGGCTTAATATGGCTTCATGGCTCAACCAAAATGATTCCATTTCACTCACACTTGATTAATCTTCCTTTTTTAAAATTACAGTTTTTGACTCCCGGGGCCCCGTACCCACCAAACCTACCAAATACCCTAGAAATGACCCAAAATTTGCAAAATTACCTAAATTACCTAAGATCCCTCAAAATCAGACCTAAACACTTCCCGCCACTCAAATTGACCATCTTCGGCCAAAAATACCAAAATTTCCAAAAATACCCCTAAATCCCCCCAAAATTACAAAAATACCCTTTTACCCCAAAAATCCAAAAAATTCTAAAAATTCCCAGAAAATTCCAAAAAATCCCAAATATTCCCAATTTCATTTTGTTCAACTACACCATGGGCCAATATTGCCAGTTTACCCCACTTTTACCAAAACCCCCAATTTGACCCATTTTTTAACCCAAGTGAACCCAATGTCAAACCAAACCACCCCAATTGACCTCAATTTTGATCCAATTCAATTATAAACATCAATTCAATATCCCAAATATCAATTTAGACCAAATACAAGTCCAATTTGATTGACATTTTGGCCCAATTTCAATTTGAAGCCTAAGGCCCAATTTTGGCCCATGACCTAAACCTAGCCCAAACCAACCCAACTCAACCCCAATTGGCCCCAAATCTTTTCTAAAACCTTCCTAACATCCCCACAAACAAAACACTAACTTTATTTGCCCCAAATTTGAACCTAAACTCCACCCAAACCTAACCCAAAACAAAAATCCCTTAAATTGACCTAAGCCCAAACCTAACCCAAATGGGCCCAAATCCCAAAATTAGAGCCCAAACAAAGTTGAAAACTCTTTGTAACACTCCCATAAACATTCTTCAACATTAATTTTACACCAAATTCAACCTTAGCCCAACCTTAGCCTAAGTTAGCTCAATTTGGCCCACCTTGGCCCCTTTACCAAAAAAGCTCATATTCAACCCAATTCTACTCCAAATCACACCAAATCTCTTCCAAAATCTTCATGAAACATGCCTAAACCAATTGCAAGATTTATTTAGCACAATCCTTTAGAAAATTTTCATCCTAAATTTACTTTAAATCCAAAAGCCCACTTCCTTAAATCACTTTAAGAGCCCATCTAAAAAGATTTCAAAAAGCCCAAAATTAATCTAAAGCCTACATGACTCTTTCATCTCATCATCCATTTAATTAAATCACTCCCTATATTTCAAATTCATCATTGAATTTTTCTAAACTAATCCATGTTCCAAATTACCCCTAAATACGAAAAATCATTAAAATCCATTTTTATGAAACTAAGCCAAGCCACCCCTAAGCCAAATGGAGCCATTGAACCATGCACAAGCCACATGCAAGCCTTGGGAGCCCCTTTAGACATCACCATGCCATTAATTACAAAAGGAGGAGCCTCTTTTAAACCCCCTTAAAAAGGTTTTAACCCTTTTAATGATACACCCTAACCCATGATTAATCTAAATATTCATTGATAGGGACTTCACCACCTTCTCTTGGTTGAACCCACTGATTTCCCTCTGCCCAAAATCTGGCCTTGGGGAGGTGCACCAAGCCTAAAGCATGCATTTGACCAAACCAAGCCCAAAATGAGCCCTTCCCCCTTCCACTTTGATTCAAATCCTTTACACTTGGAATTTGCCCATTGAACTCATAAACCTCAAGCACTTACCTCCCTGATGACAACAGTGACCTGACCCTGGCCGGCCGGCCACCAGGCCGCCGGAAAACACCATAGCCGAGAGCTCCATGTGAGCTAAAATTTCAAATTTCACTTGATGAGTTATCCTATGCCCAATGGCCACAGTGGCTGTTCTTCCCTTGTCCAAGGCAGTTGATCCAAGCCATTGAACCCCCCTGGGAGGCCCTCCAGCCACCTCTATTTAAACCCACTCACCTCTCGGCCAAACAAGGTGATGAACCAAAGCTTAAGGAAACTCAGCCAAAATTGCTCCAGGACCTTCTCCTAACCCGGAGCGAGTTGATCCCCAATGTTCCTTTGCCCCTAAACCCCATTAACGAGCTCGATTTCGAGTTGAAAATCTACCCAAAATTAGGACACTTCACCATAGTGAGCCAATCTTCAAATTGATTGACTCTACACCTTCACCAGACTAAGAGGAGAAGTTCCCCAGCAAAAGCCCCCTCACCAGGCCAGCCATTGCTTCCAGCCTCCAAGCTTTGTAATCGGCTGTTGACCTCATTTTTGATGAGGTCTTCTCTTCTTCTTTTTAGTACATAGGATCTAGCCTTAGGCTTATCCTTTGACTATCTTAGAGGACTAGAATTTGGACCCACCACCTAGAATTTCAAACCACTTCTTAAGTCCCTGCAAACTCCGCAAACTTGACTGTAGACCCCTAATCACCTAGAGGGTTGAAATCAAATGTGGAAGTTTAAAGGATGAGTTCCTGTAGGACTCTTTGGCCTTAGGACTACCCTGGGTGGCCTAGTCTGGTAAGGGGCTGACTTACACATACACTACATTTATACACTACACTTTCACACACCTCCTAAAACCACACCCATACCCAACTTGACCTCTTGACTCATGTAGGTGATTCACATGGATGGTCCTTAACCCCTAAGCCCTTGGCTAAGAGGATTAGGAACAACATATTGGATGCCTCAAATGAATCCCTTCATGGCTCATGTGGGCTTGATATGACTTCATGGCTCAACCAAAATAATTTTATTCCACTTACATTCACCCAATCTTCAATTTTCCAAATTTTCAATTTTTGACCCCCGGGACCCTACACCCGCTTTGCCAACCCAAAACCTTTGAAATTACCCAAATTTTTGCAAAATTTCCAAATCACCCAAAATTTTTCAAAACCATTCCTAAACATTTCCACATCACTCAAATTTATCATCCATAGCCAAAATACCAAGAATTCCAAAAAAACCTCCCAATACCCTCCAAATACCCAAAATACCCCCTTGACCCAAAAATCCAAAAATTCAAAAAATTCCTAGAAAATTCCAAAAAATCCCAAATATTACCAATTTCATTTTTTTCAACTACACCATGGGCTAATTTTGTCAATTTACCCTACGTTTGTCAAAACCCCCAATTTGACCCATTTTAACCCTAAGTGAACCCAATGTCAAACCAAACCTACCCAATTGACCCAAATTCTGGTCCAATTCAATTATAAACTTCAATTCAACATTCCCAACACCAATCTAGACCAAATCCAAGTCCAATTTGAATGACATTTGGATCCAATTTCACTTTTGGTCTTAAAGCCCAATTTGGACCCATGACCCAAACCTAACCCAAACTCACCCAATTCAACTCCAATTAACCCCAAATCTTTTCTAAACCTTCCTTAGCATCCCCACAAACAAAACACTAACATGATTTGCCCAAAATTTAGGCCCAAACCCCACTCAAATTCAACCCAAAGCTAAAAGGCCCAATTTTGACCTAAACCCAAACCTAACCCAAATGAGCCCAAACCCCAAAATCAAAGCCCAACCAAAGTCAAAACCTCTTTGAAACACTCCCATAAACATTTCCCAACATTAATTTTACATCAATTTCAACCCTAGCCCAACATTGGCCCAAGTTAGCGCAATTTGACCTATATTGGCCCATTCACCAAGGAAGCCCAAATTCAACCCAATTCAAACCCAAATCACTCCAAACTTGCTTCAAATCACTCATGACACATCCATGAGCTAAACCCAACAATTATTTGGCCCAAGCCTTTGCCAAAATTTCATCCTAAAATCCATTTTAAAATCCAAAAGCCCACTTCCCTAAACCATTTTAAAAGCGCATTTTCACCAAATACAAAAGCCCAAAATTGGCCCTAAAGCCCACATGACAATTTCTTTTCATCATACCTTTAATTGATATCACCCTTAAGTTTCAAAATCATCATTAAACCATTCCAAATCAAGCTTCATACAAATTCCCACCAAAATACCAAAATTTTCTTAAATTCATTTCCATGAAATTGACTCAACTTTTCCCAAGCCAAAGATGAGCCATGAAGCGATGCATGAGCCACATGGAAGCCATGAGAGCCTCTTTACATGTCACCATACCACATTGGGTAAGAGGAGGGGGAGCTTTCCTTAATTCCTAAAAGTCTTTAACCTCACCCATGATACCCCTTAACCAAGATTTAATCCAAATATTCTTGGATAAGGACATCACCACCTTTTGACCAGCTAACCTAACTGATTTTCTCAGCCTAAGGCTAGACATGGGGAGGTGAACCCAGCCCAAACAAATGGGTTGGCCAAACCTAGCCAAGATTAGCCATATCCCCATGTCATTTTGATCCAAGTGCTTTACACATGGCATTTGCCAATTGCCTACACTAAACCCCGGCCACGACCCACCTGAACAAGATGGTGACTCGAGGCCGGGCGGCCGACCACCACGGCCGCCGGAAACCACCGGGCCGAGAGCTCACATGTGAGCCCAAACTTGGAATTCTCACCTGCCGAGCTGCCCCATCCCCGGTGGCCATTGCGAGCTGTTCTTCTCTTGCCAAGAGCAGCTGATCCCAAGCCCTAACTCTCCACGGGAGGCCCTCCACCCTCTCCTATTTAAACACCACCCCCTCTCGGCCATGAGAGGTGCTGAACCGGACCTTACCGAAACCCCTGCCAAAATTGTTCCGAACACTCTCCATACTTAGAGCGAGTTGATCCCCGGTGACAATTTGCCCTAATCCCCACCAACAGAGCCCGATTTCTCGGTCAAAATTCCACCCAAAACCGGGACACTTCTCCACAGTGGATCAATCCTCAAATTGATTGGTCCTACACCTTCACCAGACCAAGGGAAGGAGTCCACCAGCAAAAGCCCCCTCTCCAGGCCATCCAGTTGATCCAGCCTTCAAGCTTTGTGATCGGCTGTGGTCGAAATCATACCTAGGCAATTCATCAGATCAGGAGACTTCATCTGGAGCTTACTGGGATCCAATTGAAGGTGACACAACCCTCAGATTGAAGCCACACTTCTCTGATCAAAGGTATGAGCTAATTCTTCATCCTGAGCTTCTGGAGATTCTCTATTTCAAATGCTTTAATTTTAATGCATGATCACCGTATAAATGTATTCGTCTCTTCAAGACGAATCCATAGAGCATAAGAACACGAAAATCCATTGAGTATTGAGTGAGATATTAGGGATTTAGTGTGGACGACTCTCGGGTGAGGATGCTTGGGGATGATGAACGGATGTCGTTCATTTAATACACGCGCGGACGGACGGCCAGGATCGCGTTGGATCAGGAGATGGAACGACACAGCGGGGCCCCGGAGAGCTGAGTCAGAAGGCGGCGTCGAACCAGAAAGCGCCGCGTGGCCTTTCGGAGCTGCCGCGGTTGACGCGGCGCCGCGTGGATAAATAGAAAATTAGGGTATTTTTGATTTATTTAATTCCCCTAAACTTCAAAAATCCATAACTTTTTGTAGGAAAATCAGAAAAATAAAATAAAAATACCCTCTTGCTCAGTGAACAGAGGAGAATAATGTGGAAAAGAAATTATTTAATTTCATCAAGTATTTTATTTTTAATGATATTTTTTCCTTCTGTATTATTTTAATTCTCCATGCATATAGGAAATTCACCATGGCATGAGACCATAGGGCTTTTGAAGCCTCTGAATTTGGGAACATTCCCTGAATTTTCCAAAGTCAGAGGCCATCCCTATGAGAAGTTATTGATTTTTCAAATTTATGTTGCTGTTTAAGTATTTTAATTCCAATAATTAGCATGTTGTGAAATAAATTCTAGGAAAATTTTTTAGGTTTTGGATTAATTTATTTAAAATAACCCTAATTGGCTTAAACACCCAAGATAGCTCCTTAATTAATTAGAGTTAACCATATAACAAATTGACTTGAAATCAATTCTCCACTGACCTTCAGGATCAGAGGAACCCACCATAAAAATTTGAAGTCAATTGGACTTGGTTAGTCCTACTAAATGGGTTGATTAAGCCATTTAGCCATTTTAAACTTTAAAAATTCATAACTTTCAAAATACTTTTCAAAAATTAACCAAATTAGTTTTGGAGCCTCTCTGATATCAGGGGAATTTATGAAAATTAAAATTTCAATTTTCTAAAAAAGTTGATTTTTTGATATTATTTTAATATTTTAATAATTAAAAAATAATAAAAATCACAAAAATAATAAAATTCACCAAAATGTCACATTTTGAATTTTAATCATTTAGGAACAAACCCCATATTTTTTTTAAGTCTCTATAATGAGATATTAAATTTTAAAGCCCTAGGGTAATTTTAAAATTAAAAAAAAATGTATTTTCTAGTATTTCCACTAAAATAATTCTAATAAATCAAAACAAAATCAGAAAATTATTAAAATTGATTCTCTGATTTCCTTGATATCAGAGAGATTTTTGAAAAATATAAAATTCATTTTTCAACCTTTATTTTATTTTTAAATTAATTATTACTCCAAAACTTAAAATAATTATAATAAAAATAATATAGTTCAAAAAATCACCAAAATTGGTCCAAGTGGTCCTCTGGTCATTAGGAATGTCCCATAATTTTCTTAAGGACAGAAATTTTCCCTTGGTCATATTATTAAATTTTCCTTGGAAATCTCTATTTTCTACCAAAAATAATTACATAAATAAATTAAATACAAAAAATTCACATTTTCTCCTCTCATGTCTTTATTGGCATATGAGTAAAGTCACATAAAAATTTCAAGTTCATTCAAGCTTAATTTAGTGAGTTATGAAATTCATAAGCTTGAAGGGCAAAATGGTAATTAAAATTTTAACCCTTAATTAAACCTTTAGGTTTAATAAAATTAACAAATAAAATATTTGATCTTAATCTGATTTGGATGATTGAAATTTAAATAATTAAAGGGTAGAATCCTATTAAACAATTTGAAGATAATTAAAATAAACCTTAATTAAATAATTGATCAAATTTGGAAGAATAATAAAATTGGAATTATTAAAATAGGGATATTATTAGGAAGAGATTTATTCTTTAATTTAAAAATCCCTAAATTAATCATCTCAATAATATTTAATTCTTAATTAAAATGATAATTCAAACATAAGTTTTAAAATGTTAAAGGACTTAATCATTAAATTAAATTAAAAAAAAAGTTAAATTATTAAACTCTTTTTAAATTTTCAATTAAATTAATACTTTAACAATTAAAATTAAATCATCTTTAAAATTAAAAATAAAATATTAAATTAAAATTAAAAATAAAATTAAATTAAGTAAAATTAAATTAAATCAAATCAAATTAAATTGAATTAAATTAAATTAAATTAAATTAAATTAAAATTAAATTAAATTAAATCAAATTAAATCAAATTAAATTGAATTAAATTAAATTAAATTAAATTAAATTAAAGTAAGTTAAATCAAATTAAATTAAATCAAATTAAATTAAATTAAATTAAATTAAATTAAATCATATCAAATCAAATTAAATTAAGTTAAAATTAAAACTAAACCAAATTAAATTAAATTAAAGTTAAATTAAATTGAATTAAAAATAACATCACCTAAGACATAAAGAAATTCAAAAATAAATATGAAGCAACTTGAACACTATTCCAAATTTAAACCCTTTAACTGAGTTAAACTAAACCACAAATCATTGGAACACCAATTTGCCCTCGAAAACTTTTATTATCATAACTCCTAAATAGAACATTAAATGAAATGTTACTCCACCTATAGGATATTCAAATGTCCTAGTTCACTGAGTAAGATGATAACTAAACTCGAATTCCTGGACGATTAATTCATTTGTATAATTAAATTCATTTGGACTTAAAACAATTCTAGCAATATTGAAAAGATATTTAAGATTCTTCTTAAGCACTTCCTCAATATGATAGGATACTTATAAGAACAATTGAACTTAATTGTTCTTTGATGAAGAAAATTGTCCTCAAACCAAAACACAAGAACCTAGACGTCATAGGAGATGACTAGCTATAGGATTAGGAATTTGGTAGAAAACCATAACCCTTCCCTTAGTTTTACCTAGGAACTTGCTTAAATATTCTAATTGTGTTTTAAGTGCAGCTTGGGATGACGGGAAGACCCTCCGAGTACGCTTTTATTTTATTGCAATTTACTTTATTGCAATTTATTCAATCGCATCATACTTACTTTTCTTGCATGATAAACAAATTGTTGCATGAAAACCCACACCTTTAGGATAGTCCCTAAAACTGAAACCAAAACTAAATTTAAAGTCATTGCAAGATAAAATTCACCGCCACAACATTTCAAAATATAAAATAACTCAAAATTTAATCACAAACGAACACAAAACTACAATTACAACAAAATTAAAACGTCCTGTTGGATGATCGGGAATACCTCGGATGATGTAACCTACGTGTTGCTAACGGGATTTCCCACGGTCTAAATGAAAGTGTGGAACTCATTTAGTTGAGTTTAGCAAATTCATCTGGACTAAGTGAATCCGATAAAAATAACGATGCCGGAAGGATGGAACCGTGGGATCTTAACCGGTGTTGTTATAATCAACTTTAAGATTTGTTTTAATTAAAACACAAAAGCACTTGGAAATTAAGATTTTCTCTAAACAAAAACACTTTTCTCATCTCCTGATTTATGAATTCTAAAACTAAACCTCTGCAACAACAAGGAGCTCGGAGCATAGTGGGCAGCACGGCCATCGTCATCGGCAAAACTCGAGTCCGCCTCAAGAAAACCTTCTTAGAATTAAATAACTAAGCCATAGGATTTCGAGGTAGTTTGCCTAGTGCAACATAAATCCTCAACTCTTTGTTAGGCATTTGCATTGCAAATTAAGCCCTAACCGGTCTTAGGACTCCGAGGTAGTCGTCCGATACGACATAAACCCTCACATCTTCAAGGCTATTTGTATGATTTTATCATACAAACATAAGTCCAAATTTAAATAAAATTGGCAAGATCAAAACATTAAATAGATATTAGGATCTTCCTAAATTCAAGCCAAACAATAGGATAGCCGGGAAATTGCCGGAGTTCGCTTCGAATCTGTAATTTCTCCTACCTTTCTTCCTTTGAATTCCCAAAACGAAATGTTCCAAATTTTATCCATTCCCTATTGAAATTCCAAAATTCAATCCTTTGAAAACTTAAACTTCGAAATTCTTGAGAGCAGAATTATTGATTATTATCGAGAGTTTTCTTAGGTGATTCCCGTCACTTAAGATGTAATTAACTATAGGGGCTTGCCCTTATAGGGAATTTTAAAGAACCCGAGTAATATAAACCCTGTTTAATGCTTTCATATTAAGCGGTGGAATTTGTCGGCTTATAAAATTGGTTCGCAGACCAAACGGATGTCACAAACGTTTCTAGTTTATCTATCCGAGCCCCATTATCAAGCAGTGTGTCTATTCTTCGGGATAGATACACGGTTTGTGGTGCGGTGCTCGTTTATGTGAACTGTTTGGGATGTGAAATCAGTTTGACTTCATATCTTAAAATTTTCAAACTTAAAATTATTTTTTTAAAAAAAATCAAATACTAATTTTCAAATTATTTATTTAAATTAAATTAAATATTCGCCGCACAATTTTTGTAGGCGACCCCTTTTCAAAATACAACACAACCTAAAAATATGCCGACAATTTCTGGCGACTCCGCTGGGGACAATTCCTCTCTCCATTTTAATCAGATAATTCTGCTTTCAAAAATTGATAGTGTATCCACGTCCCTTGTGGATCAAGCTACCCTTCTTTCCGTTGGATTACTATGTTCATTTCTACCTTGAACGAGTATAGCCAACATTCTCTCGGATTTAGGAGCCACTGTTTAGACACCCCTAAATAGAGAGGTTCCGAGATCCTTTTACCTCATTTCTGAGGTGGGGTGGACCCCCAATAGGTGTTAGTTTAGGAGTGATCCTCCGAGTCAAGAAGTCTTGCATAAGACTTTCTTTTCCTTTTCAACTCTGAATCGGGTTCATTACCTTCTCTATACCTTTGAACATTCTATTCTAAATAAATAAACCATTTAATGAATGATTCTTTTAACAAATAACTCCTTCTTATAAATACATGAACAAGAATGTGTTCGGACTCTTTTCGATTCCTCTCTTTTCGTCCTAATGAGAAGAAGCATAACTTGGGACTGACAATCAGGATCTGCCCTACAGAAATGGAGGCCCCAAAGCTGATTTTCTCCTTCACCAATGGACTCGACTTCGCTGTTTACAAGGATGAGTCTGCCCGACAATGGGATCATCCGGTTTGGACAAGGATTCGAGAACACAAATGTCAAGATCACCGACGTTTCCTTTTCGCATTGACAAACAAAGTATCCGAAGTCGAGAAGCCGTTGATCGAGTTCAACCTTAGGTCAACTCAAGAGTTTCCGCCCTGCAAAAGATCCCGACTGAAAGGAGTACTGCTTGTCCGCGAAGGATCGTTCTTGCTACCCCCATCGGTCTAGTTGTCTCTGCACCAACCCCGGCTTCTGCCAGATTAAAGGGGAAGGAAATCCAGAACTATGGAGAACCTGCTACCGTGGAGGGTACAGACCTTCCTGTGAGACCTTCTATTTTTGAAATCGGGTCCAGCTCAAGAATTCCATCACTAACACGGACCCAAAGAAGGAACAAAAGTAGGAAAATTGCCAGGAAGGCCAGAGCTGCCGAAGTTGCTTTCCTGGAGGAGATCCCAGAAATCCCTGAGTACACACCCCTACCTGAATACATACCATTGCCTGAAGATACACCCTTTTTGGAAGGAAGTAGATTCCACCCCCTTTCGCCGCGGTCGACGAGGAAAATGTCCGTAGGATTGTTTCTACATTACCTCAACCGAGCATACTACAATGACGACGAGAAAGAAAAGGGCTAGGATCACGCCATTTGCCCGACTACGGATCGTGATCGAGAAGCTAGCAAAAAGAGAAATACCCCGTATCAGAGATTCTAAGAAGGATAGGACGGGTGCTAGTCAAATCCCGTCTTGGGTCACGAGTAGAACCTGCCATCGTTACAGAAAAGCCAAATAAAAGGATGAAGGCTAGTCCGCCTGTCGTCGTTTCGGGATTACGGATTAGGGAGGATACCACCTTCCGGCATTTGGTCGACGGACCATCCGGTCCTAGACCTTCTGTCGCTAGAAGGATGGTATGGCGTCCCACTACTTGGACAACTAAGATTGAAACAACAGCCCGAGAAGGAAAGTCTCGTCAGGAGACTTGAATCTGAAGAAAGCGCCACTGCAGTAAAGGGGACTCGTGAGAAGGGAACCCGGCAGCTATCACACGATAATTGCGAGGATGCACAGAAAAGACCGCTAGAGGATGCTATGGAAAAGTTGAGGACTGATATTCGACGACTAGCAAAAGAAAGAGAAGAGAAATTCGGGGATGAGATTGATTCATCGGAATTCATGGACGATGATTTTGCAGAAATCAACATGGTCGAAACACGAGCTTCGTCAGCTTCACAAGGTGCCCCTGCAGCCGCAGAAAGAGAGGAGCCGGAAGTGATGAGAAGACAACTTCAAGAGAAAGACGATACGATCGCCCAGATGGCGAAAAGAATGGAAGAGATGGCTGTAGCCCTAGCCACTCTCCAGAGTCAAGTGCAACTCCAAAGAGAGACGCCCCCAGAGGTCATTCACATTGTGGATAGAGGAAAGGAGATTACATCCGTCAACGGGGATGATCAGCTAAAAAAAGATACAACTCAAAGTATGATTCTAGAAAAAGATATCAAGAGCTTGGTGGAACAGCAGGTGCGAGAAGCCTTAGCACAATCAAAGAGCGGGACATCCATTCGGACGGGTAGACCTTACCCGGAAGAATTCGACGCCGTCCAATACCCAAAAGGCTTCGTACCACCTCCGTTCGAAGACCTTTGATGGAACCGGGAACCCCCGACTGCATGTTGCACACTTTCGTGCCAGTTGTTGATATGCCGGCAGAAGTGATGCATTACTCTTCCGACAATTCGTCAGCAGCCTGTCAGGGATCGCCTTCGATTGGTATGCAGAATTACCGAATGGTTCAGTGAAGACGTTCTCAGAACTAAAAAAACTCTTCATCAAGCGATTCGCCGGAGCTCAGCACCACATCACTATAGGCGATTTAGTGGTAGAGAAGCAGAAGTCGAACGAAACTTTGGTGGATTACATACTTCGATGGAGAAATCTATGTATGAAGTGTGAACCACAACTACAAGAACAACATGCAATCGACATCTTACTTAAAAGCATTCATGGCCTGATAGCACTTCTCCTCAAGGGATTTACCATTAAGACTTTCGAGAAGTTATTAAGCAAGGCCGGAAGCTTGCAAGAGGAGGCGAAGCAATTAAGTTTCGCCGACAAGACAGACAAGCAAAAGCCTGTGAAGACTTTTGAAAAGAAATCCGGGATTGTTGCAGCAGTCGACAAAGGCAAACAACCGATACAAATATCGTTCGAACGGCCGCAGCAACCTCAACAAAATTATCAACAACCTCGACCCAGCTATCAGTCATCTCCACAATATGAACAACCGCCTCGTCCGCAACGTACATTAAGGGAGCTTCTGAGCAGGGAATATCCATTTAAAACTGAGGAAATACTAAAAATGTTCCGTAGTCTGATGACGACTCCAGATTTCCAGCTGCCAGAGCCTAAGAGACCAGAAGAAGTCAACAAGAAAGGTGATCCCAACTTTTGCCCTTACAACCGGATGCTTGGGCACAAGTTAGAAGATTGCATTACCTTCAAAAGTTGGCTCAATGACAACCTTCGGAAAGGGAATATAACAATCCCGAAGGAGTACATGAAGGAACCCAAGAAAGGAGGTTCCGTCAATGTTGTCTCGACTGATCTCATCGTTCCGATAGATCCCTATACAATTGATGATGGGTGGACTACCGCTTGGACGAGGTCTTCAAAAAAGAATTTAGATGACATCCAAACCGCTTCGGTGCGAGCTTCAATTCAGAGTTCGAAACCTGCCAAGTCGGCACTATCACTTGCGATAGAAGAACTACCTCAACAGGAGACGATTGAAGAGAAGAAGAAAATCGACGAAGAAGAGAAGACGGAGACTCCTAAGGCTAGACTAGGGGCTGCTTATCCTAGGATAGTTGTTTCCGATTCGGGGGAGAAATCCCTCGAACCTCTGACTCTGTATGATTATTTGCTCACTCCGGTGGGATCTTATAATGATAAGGGTGATGGCGTTGGCTACGTTTTGACTGTTTCTAACGATTACGTAACTAGCGACAATCCGAACATCGATTTCGATACCAATGACAATTCTCAAATCATACACAATCTCGATGATCACGATGATAAAGAAGACATCCATCAAGGAGGTTACGAGAGTTCAACAAGCAACGAATCTATCTGCGAGTTTCGAGGAGCACCAGTCACAATAGAGTTAGAGCCTTCGGACTCGAAGCTAATCAAGAAGAACTCGTCATTCCGATTCGGGATGAAACACCGACAAACTCAACACTAGATTCGAAGAAATTACGAAGTTAACTTAAGAAGTGGAAAGGTTCTACCTCCGAGAATGGGTCCAAAGGACAAAGGAAAGCAGGTGGTTGTTCAGGAAGAACCAAACCCGGCAGAAGAAATACCCATTCGAGAAGAAGCCAAGACACATGAAAATAAAGTGGACTATAACGTGCTAGCCCATCTTAGGAAACTACCGGCCAAGCCGAGCATCTACGACGCTCTCATCTTATCAAAGGAGATGAGAGAAGCTCGATCAAGGCCTTACTTGATCCAGAAATTTGCTTAGCTCAAATGGCCGGAGATTCCTTAGATGAGGTTTGCTCGTTAAAGGAACAACAAGGTGTTACCTTCACGGACAATGACCTTCTACTTGGGACAGCAGACCACAACCGACCGTTGTACATTTCAGTTACAATCGGGAAGTTTACACTCTCCAGAGTATTGGTGGATCCAGGAGCATCAATCAATATAATGAGTCTTCGAACACTAGCATATTTAGAAATTGATGCTCGTGAGCTCGAAGCTGACAAAATGTTATTAAGAGGATTCAACCAGAAAGGAGAAAGAGCCCTCGGCTCAATAACGCTACTAATGAAGACTGGTGACTTAGCAAAGACGACCGCATAATTTCACATAATTGATTCAGAAACGTCGTTCAACGCTCTACTGGGCCGACCATGGATACATGAAAACAGGATGGTACCATCATCTTTACATTAGTGCATCAAATACTACGATGGAGGGGAACAGTGCATCAAAGGTGACTTACAACCATTTTCCATACATGAAATTGGAATCCATGAAGATGCAGCTTATTATGCACCTCCGAAGAAAACAATCTTCTCCAGAGATACCATAAAAAATGAAGCAAAGAAAGTTCGGGACAACGAAGAACTCGAGGTTCTAGTCCGACGATCACTCACCACTCCCTTACGGCGAGATGGTGAAGGTTTCTCCACAACTCGCATCCGAGGTCGAGGCCGAGGACGAGGTCGTGGCGGAGACTTTAGGACGGTTGGACGGATGAAACCGATCATCAATGTTGATTGGGAAGACGAGTTCGAAGAAGAAAAAGAGATCGAACAAGAAGCGATGACAATAAGTCGGAAGAAGCCACAAATCAAAATCTCTCTCGAAGATGAGAAGAACGAAGAATACAAATCAATGTACGAGAAGATTAACCACTATGTACATACTATGACCCTGACCCCGATCCATTCTAATAAGATCGAGGGTATGGTGGTCAAAGAGGTACGTAGCGGCGGTGCAAAGCCAATCAAATTCTACCGTGGTGCTCCTTCCTCCAAAGCTGAAAATAATGTACAATTTGAAGATGTCACTTCATCGGAATTAATGGAATTACCTTTTGAGTGGTACTCTCCTCGTGTTCAAAATTTAATTCAGCGTGGTTTCTTACCTCGACGATGGACAAAAGGTCAATCACAACATTTTGAAAATTTATGGAATAACTCCGGTCGTCCACCCAATTCAAAGCATGGTCTCGGATTCGGCAAAGTAGGATCAGTTGACGATACTGAATTTTTCTTTGTTGTCACTTGCAAGTCTAATGAAAACTGCATGGAAACTACAGAAGAATTTGAAGATTTACAAATTGGAGACGCTCCACCAGGATTCAAAGAAGAAATTAAATCTGCAATAGATGAGTTAATGGAAGTTAACTTAGGTACTAGCGAAGATCCTAGACCTACCTTTGTTAGCTCCTTACTCAATAAAGAAGACTCCGAAGAAATAATCAAGTTATTAATGGAATTTAAAGGCTGTTTTGCTTGGAACTACGATGAGATGCCAGGATTAGCTCCAGAGGTCACAGTCCATAAGCTAGGAGTGGATCCTACTTTTATCCCAGTCAGACAAGGTACCAGAAGAATGCGTCTAGAAATTGAACAACAAGTCATAGCTGAAGTTAAAAAGCTAATAGACGCTAAATTTGTCCGTGAAGAACAATACCCGACTTGGCTAGCCAATGTAGTGCCGATCGAAAGAAGAATGGTCGGATCGGAATTTGTGTGGATTTCGGAGATTTAAACAAGGCATGTCCAAAAAATGAATTCCCTCTACCGATCCCAGAACTAATGATCGACATTGCTTCGACACATGAAATATTTTCATTCGTGGATGGATCTTCAGGATACAACCAGATAAGAATGGCTCCAGAAGATGAAAAACTTACAGCATTCAGAACACCAATCGGAGTGTATTGCTACATAGTGATGTCATTCGGACTGAAGAACGCAGGAGCAACATACCAGAGAGCGATGACAAGAATTTTTGATGATCTCATCCACAATCAAGTCGAATGCTACGTGGACGATGTGGTCATCAAAAGCAAAGTAAAGGACAACCACTTGTATGATTTGAGAATTGTTTTCGAACGATTAAGGCAATTTAACCTTAAGATGAATCCCTTAAAATGCGCCTTCGGCGTCACCTCCGGGAAATTCTTAGGATTCGTTGTCCGACATCGTGGAATTGAAATCGACCCTGGAAAGATTAAAGCTATCTTAGAAATGCCGCCTCCCAAAACCTTAAAACAACTACGATCTTTTCAAGGGAAGTTGGCATATCTTCGACGCTTTATCTCAAACTTGTCAAGTAGGTGTCAGCCTTTCTCGGCACTAGTTAAAAAGGACGCCAAATTTATTTGGGAAGAGAAATGCCAGAGGGCCTTCGAGGACATTAAACAATATTTAATGACACCTCCTGTCTTAGCAGCCCCAGTCTCGGGTAGACCGCTGATACTTTATACCACGGCTTTAGACGACTCTCTCGGAGCCCTGTTAGCCCAGGTCAATGATGAGGGTAAAGAAAATGCTCTTTACTACCTAAGCCATCGTTTACTTCCGATGGAAGTAAGGTATCCCACAATTGAAAAGCATTGTTTGGCCCTGATCTTCGCCGCTCAAAAGCTCAGGCACTACATGCTTTCTCATAAGGTCAACCTGATCTCAAAATTTAATCCATTGCAATACTTGATGACCCGTCCAACGCTTTCCGGCAGACTTGCCAGATGGTCGATGATATTATTGCAATTCGATATAACTTTCGTGCCTCTTCGTGCCGTAAAGGGACAAGTCTTAGCAGACTTCCTTGCGAGCACACCCTTTGCGGCGAGAATCTCCTCTCGATGACGATTTGCCGGATGAACAAATAATGAACCTAGAAGACCCCGATGATCGGCGTTGGGAATTATATTTCGACGGAGCATCTTCGGCACACAAAGACGAAGAATCGCAAGTGATAGTACCGGTAAGGCGGGAATCGGGCTAATCTTTATAACGCCGGAGCGGGGGATGTTAAGATACTCCTACCACTTGACAGAGCCGTGTACAAATAATGAAGCAGAATACGAAGCCCTCATAACAGGACTAGAATTAGTTATTCAAATGGGGATAACAGACATCAACATCTACGGGGATTCGCAGTTAATCATTCAACAGATCACCGGACAATACAAAATTTTAAAACCAAGACTCGAGCAATACTTCCAGTATGCCATACAATTGTTGGAACAAATTTCGAATGTGACAATCTAAAAAATTCCCAGAAAAGAAAATGTTTTAGCAGATGCGTTAGCCCGTCTAGCAAAAGAATTTGCCTGTCTGCAAGGTGAGTCAGTAAAAGTGTCAATTCACGGACGTCAGGTCCTATCACAGCTCGACACAGACACAATACATAAATCGGAAAAGAAGAAGAATCGGTTTCCACGGTGACGAGAAAACACGAAGATTGGCGACGACCATTAATAGACTACCCGCAAACAGGAAAACTACCGGACGATAGGTCGTTAGCCCATCGGATCAAGAAAAGAACTCGTCCTACACATTAGTAAACAACACGTTATACGGAAGGTCATTCGATCAAATGTGGCTAAGGTGCCTAAGCGGGTCCGAGGCCCGTGAAATTGTTAAAGAGGTGCATTCGGGACTCCGTGGCGCCCACCGATCGGGTCCGAAGATGAAAATGAAAATTAAAAGACTAGGGTACTACTGGCCCTCGATGATGACCGGCTGCATGAAAATCGCCAAGAGCTGTCATCAATGCCAAGTGCACGGAGTGGTTTTACACCAACCTCCAAATGTGCTACATCTGACAATTGCGTCGTGGCCATTTGAATGTTGGGGCACGGATATAGTGGGTCCAATAGAACCACCATCTTCAAAAGGGAATCGCTTCATTCTTGCGGCTACAGATTACTTTTCCAAGTGGGCAGAGGCGGTTCCACTCGGAGAAGTGAAAGCACACCACGTGCTACAGTTTTTCAAGAACCAAGTTGTCTACCGTTTCGGAGTGCCGCACAGGATCATCTCAAATAATGGGTCAGCATTCAGAAGCACACAAATCAACAATTTTGTCAGGAAACACAAAATCGTCTGGCGATATTCAATAATTTAATACCCAAGAGCAAACGGCCTGGCTGAGGCTTTTAACAAAACTCTCGTTCAAATCTTAAAGAAAACTTTGGACGATAATAAGAGAAATTGGCACGAGAAGTTATTAGAAGCCTTATGGGCCTACCGGACAACCTTCGAACTCCTACTCGAAGCTACACCTTACGCTCCGGTGTATGGGTCCGAGGCGAGTATTACCTTTAGAGGTTCGGCTTCCTTCACTCGGAATTGCGATTGCAAATAAGATCACGACGAAGAGAATGCCAAATTACGACTAGAGGAATTAGAGAGCCTGGAAGGGAAAAGACTTGCAGCGCAGCAGAATTTAGAACTATACCAAGCTAAGATGGTTCAAGCCCATGACAAATTGGTCCACCCGAGAACCTTCAAAGTTGGTGACTTAGTTCTTATTCTCAAAAGACCTATCCTTGCACACCGCAAGATAGGAGGAAAATTTAAACCCACTTGGGAAGGGCCGTTCGTGGTTGAAGCAGTATACTCAGGAGGTTCCTACCAGCTAGTGAATTGCCAGGGAGAACGACATATGCTTCCGATCAACGGACGATACTTGAAAAAGTATTACGCTACCTGATGTTTCGAAGGAACGAATTCTTCATCCTTAGAAGCACGGGCGAAGTAATTACTTACGACTGGGTCCGAACCCAAAAAAAATAAAAAATGTGCTAAGATAAATAAAATCATGATAATAAAGTTTTCCTTGTTTTCTTTTCCAAATCAAAATCTCTTTCCTGATCTTATCCCACCTCATTCCTGTTAAATTAAAAAAAAAAAGAAATAAAAAAAATGTCTTTAATAAACATTTTCTTAATGTTCTTGTTCTTAGTACAACCCCTGATCCTTTTCCTTGTCTTTTCGCAGGAAAATGTCGAACGGGCGGTTGGTCCTGAACTTTAGAAATGGCGTAAGCCTTGCACTCGATGAAAAGAGGGTGAAAGATGGAGCGATAATCGAGATTGACTCGGACATCACACCAACAGGCCTACAGTACGAGGAAAGTGACTGGGTCCCAGTTGACCGAGAGGAACTGCCCAGTCAGACAGTGATGAAAATGGGTGGCCCGAGCCACCAATCCAGCAGCAAGAAAAGAAAAACAAACGCTGAAGAAGACAAGAAAATCAAGTCTGTAGTCGCTACAGCAGAGGGCAGGCTTGTCAGCGCCGTGCCCACAGAGATTCAGGATGTTCGAAGAGCTACTCTAACAGCAACGCAACGAAGAAATAAGAATCGACGTATCCATAAGATGTTAACCAAACTAGCAGTGGACCAGCGCGACGAGGCAGTTACCACTGCCAGTACATATACCTCAAGGACGCCAGTTCACCAGGTACCAGAAGAAAGGAGGCCAGCTCATAGGATAACAGAAAAAACCAGGTAAATCTCACGGAGATCAGAAGAAAGAAGGCTACCATGCCACCAGATAGAACCATCAGTAATGCATGACCTTGTTGCAGAAGCAACCCCGGAGGATGTCCCGACGGACATCATCCTCGAGGAGCTGAGGTATGCAGGAGAACGTGAAGGGATTGAGCTGTATATCCCACAATACGTCACTGTGGCCTCGCCATTTGCGGATTATTCCGAGTACGAGCCGGAAAGAATGCGGAATGTCGAAAAGAAAACTTTTGAATACTTCGGGAGAATCAGAGGCAGAAGGATCAATATACTAGAAGGCCTCGAGCTACATACAGACGTATTCTCAGAATATGAACAACAACAAATCGTGGATTGCATCCGGGATTTGAAAAGAATGGGTCGAGAAGGCCGCCTAAGGGAAAACACCTACTCAGAACCCCGGAGATGGATGCCAGGGAAAAGAAGAATTACAATACAATGTGGATGCTGTTACAACTTTGCGGAAGACAGGAAGGGAAACCCTCTGGGAATACTCCGTCATGGCCAAGTGGATCTAATGTCATTAGTCATCAAGAGAATGGTAAAGAGATTGATAACATGGAGGGTACTTCCAGCAGATTGCATACCCAATAGCAGCATTATTAACATCTACAAGAAGGGTGACTGCATACCCCCGCACATAGATCACCACGACTTTGTCAAACCTTTCTGCACAGTCTCTTTCCTGAACGAGTGTAACATCATGTTCGGATCTGACCTCCGGATAGCAGGCCCAGGTGAGTTCCGAGGGCCAGTGAAGATACCATTACCGGTAGGTTCGGTCATGATACTGAAGGGCAACGGAGCAGATATCGCTAAGCATTACATACCAGGAGTACCAGTGAAGCGGATCTTAGTTACTTTTAGAAGGATGGACGACAGGAAGACACCTTACCATTTCTAGCCAGACCCGGAGCTAGAGAGCCTCCGGCCTTACGAGCTGTGAGCTACATGGAAAATATCACACCTCCAATGTACATCCATACGGCATCCTTGCCAAGGATGGCTTGGAAGGTGATGTTATTGACCATGTACCCCACTATTCGGACATGGATTTTTGACAGATGCTTCTTTGGATGGATCGACAAAGATCATACATAGTCCGTTTTGAGTCTACATGGATTGTATGAGATGTATTCCGGATCGAGTTGTATGATGTATCTTCGACATGATTGGAATGAAAGTGACCATGTCATATTTTTGGCCTTCACCTCTTTTGTGCAAATTGACTGGGAAACGCCATTAAAGTTAAATGAACTTCGAACAAAGAACAGAAAAGAAATAAAAAAAGAGAATAAAAGAAAAAAAAACTTTCCTTAAAAATCTAAAAAATGATGAACACCAAATTCACATGGACATTAAATAAATAAAATAAATTCGAACCGTTAAAGACAAACAAAATGAACATAAATTTCAAATCAAATCTCAATCAAATTCAAATTCAATCTTTCCAAATTTCAAATCAAATCTCAATCAAAATTCAAATTCAATCTTTCCAAATTTCAAATCCAATCTCAATCAAATTCAAACTCAACCTTCCAAATCTGAAATCCAATCCATTCTATTCTCTCCCTTGTCTGGGATGGAAGCGGTTGATTCCATTGACACAGATCGAATCTGATGGCGAGGGATTATATCCAATCCAAACCAGCAACTTCCGATCAACTCTTTTGAACGGGGTATGTAACATCTACATGTTCCCTCCTAATCTATTTCCTTCCATGAATGTCTTTTACAACTTTCATGAAATTCTCGAAACACCAAAATTCCAAACTCATTTCAAATTAACACTACAAATCTTTGCAAAGTCAATGACTATTCGAAATCAAACTTTTGGGTTGAGGATTTTACATCCGAGACTGCATTGCTTTAGGATCCTTTCCCTATTGCAATGAAATACATCAAATTAAACTCTTGGGGTTGAGGATTTTACATCCGAGACTGCATTGCTTTAGGATCCTTTCCCTATCGCAATGAAATACATCAAAAATCAAACTTTCGGAGTTGAGGATTTTACATCCGAGACTGCATTGCTTTAGGGTTCTTTCCCTATCGCAATGAAATACATCAAATTCAAATTCTTGGGGTTGAGGATTTTACATCCGAGACTGCATTGCTTTAGGATCCTTTCCCTGTCGCAATGAAATACATCAAAATCAAACTTTTGGAGTTGAGGATTTTACATCCGAGACTGCATTGCTTTAGGATTCTTTCCCTATCACAATGAAATACATCAAATTCAAATTTCTGGGGTTGAGGATTTTACATCCGAACTGCATTGCTTTAGGATTCTTTCCATATCGCAATGAAATACATCAAATTAAACTCTTGGGGTTGAGGATTTTACATCCGAGACTGCATTGCTTTAGGATCCTTTCTCTATCGCAATGAAATACATCAAAAATCAAACTTTCGGAGTTGAGGATTTTAAATCCGAGACTGCATTGCTTTAGGGTTCTTTCCCTATCACAATGAAATACATCAAATTCAAACTTTTGGGTTGAGGATTTTACATCCGAGACTGCATTGCTTTAGGATCATTTCCCTATCGCAATGAAATACATCAAATTCAAACTTTTGGGTTGAGGATTTTACATCCGAGACTGCATTGCTTTAGGATTCTTTCCCTATCGCAATGAAATGCATCAAATTCAAATTCCTGAGGTTGAGGATTTTACATCCGAAACTGCATTGCTTTAGGATTCTTTCCCTATAGCAATGAAATACATCAAATTCAAACTTTCGGAGTTGAGGATTTTACATCCGAGACTGCATTGCTTTAGGGTTCTTTCCCTATCGCAATGAATTACATCAAATTCAAACTTTTGGGTTGAGGATTTTACATCCGAAACTGCATTGCTTTAGGATTCTTTCCCTATTGCGATGAAGTACATCAAAATCAAACTCTTGAGGTTAAGGATTTTATATCTAATACCGCATTGCTCTGAGATCTCCCCTCATTGTAATGACTCAATCCAATCAATTCAATTTTCTTTTGAGGTTGAAGATGTTACATCTAAAACCACAAAATTCCAATTTTCACTTTCAGTTCGAATCCCTTCAAATTAATTTTAACAAAACTTCAATCTAAATCGAAACTCAAACTAAAATCTAAGCTCACACATCAAAACTTAAACTGAAACAAAATGAAATCTAAATTGAAATTCCCCCAGGTCATGTGATTTGGGATTCACCTCCTTTTCCTTCCCCCAGCGAGAGTTCAGGAATCTCCAGTCTCAGAGATATACTTGACACTCACCAGCGGAAACTCTTCTACTTTGTCCTAAGTTTGTCACTTGGACATCTGTGTTCGTTTTGTTGATCTCTTCGGTCAACGCCAATAGGCGCGGTGTGCTTGGTTAGCTCACCACACCTATTGGGGGTCTATTTGTTGACCTCATTTTTGACGAGGTCTTCTATTCTTCTTTTTAGTACTTAGGATCTAGCCTTAAGCTTCTCCTTTGACTATCTTAGAGGACTAGAATTGGGACCCACCACCTAGAATTTCAAAACACTTCTTAACTCCCTGCAAACTCCACAAACTTGACTGTAGACCCCTAATCACCTAAAGGGTTGAAATCAAATGTGGAAGTTTAAAGGATGAGTTCCTGTAGGACTCTTTGGCCTTAGGACTACCCTGGGTGGCCTGGTCTGGTAAGGGGCTGACTTACACATACACTACATTTATACACTACACTTTCACACACCTCCTAAAACCACACCCATACCCAACTTGACCTCCTGACTCATGTAGGTGATTCACATGGATGGTCCTTAACCCCTAAGCCCTTGGCTAAGAGGGTTAGGAACAACATATTGGATGCCTCAAATGAATCCCTTCATGGCTCATGTGGGCTTGATATGGCTTCATGGCTCAACCAAAATAATTTTATTCCACTTACATTCACCCAATCTTCAATTTTCCAAATTTTCAATTTTTGACCCCCGGGACCCTACACCCGCTTAGCCTACCCAAAACCCTTAAAATTATCCAAATTTTTGCAAAATTTCCAAATCACCCAAAATTCCTCAAAACAATTCCTAAACATTTCCACATCACTCAAATTGATCATCCATAGCCAAAAATACCAAGAATTCCAAAAAAACCTCCCAATACCCTCCAAATACCCAAAATACCCCCCTTGACCCAAAAATCCAAAAATTCAGAAAATTCCCAGAAAATTTCAGAAAATCCCAAATACTCCCAATTTTATTTTGTTCAACTACATCATGGGCCAATTTTTTCAATTTACCCTACTTTTGTCAAAAACTCCAATTTGACCCATTTTAACCCTAAGTGAACCCAATGTCAAACCAAACCTACCCAATTGACCCAAATTCTGGTCCAATTCAATTCTAAACTTCAATTAAACATTCCCAACACCAATCTAGACCAAATTCAAGTCCAATTTGATTGACATTTTGATCCAATTTCACTTTTGGCCTTAAAGCCCAATTTGGACCCATGACCCAAACCTAACCCAAACTCACCCAATTCAACTCCAATTAACCCCAAATATTTTCTAAACCTTCCCTAGCATCCACAAAAACAAAACACTAACATGATTTGCCCAAAATTTAGGCCCAAACCCCACTCCAATTCATCCCAAAGCTAAAAGGCCCAATTTTGACCTAAACCCAAACCTAACCCAAATGAGCCCAAAACCCAAAATCAAAGCCTAACCAAAGTCAAAACCTCTTTGAAACACTCCCATAAACATTTTCCAACATTAATTTTACATTAATTTCAACCCTAGCCCAACATTGGCCCAAGTTAGCCCAATTTGACCTATATTGGCCCATTCACCAAGGAAGCCCAAATTCAACCCAAATCACTCCCAACATGCTTCAAATCACTCATGACACATCCATGAGCTAAACCAAACAATTATTTGGCCCAAGCCTTTGCCAAAATTTCATCCTAAAATCCATTTTAAAATCCAAAAGCCCACTTCCCTAAACCATTTTAAAAGCCCATTTTCACCAAATACAAAAGCCCAAAATTGGCCCTAAAGCCCACATGGCAATTTCTTTTCATCATACCTTTAATTGATATCACCCTTAAGTTTCAAAATCATCATTAAACCATTCCAAATCAAGCTTCATACAAATTCCCACCAAAATACCAAAATTTTCTTAAATCCATTTCCATGAAATTGACTCAACTTTTCCCAAGCCAAAGATGAGCCATGAAGCCATGCATGAGCCACATGGAAGCCATGAGAGCCTCTTTACATGTCACCATACCACATTGGGTAAGAGGAGGGGGAGCTTTCCTTAATTCCTAAAAGTCTTTAACCTCACCCATGATACCCCTTAACCAAGATTTAATCCAAAAATTCTTGGATAAGGACATCACCACCTTTTGACCAGCTAACCTAACTGATTTTCTCAGCCCAAGGCTAGCCATGAGGAGGTGAACCCAGCCCAAACAAATGGGTTGACCAAACCTAGCCAAGATTAGCCATATCCCCATGCCATTTTGATCCAAGTGCTTTACACATGGCATTTGCCAATTGCCTACACTAAACCCTAGCCCTGACCCACCTGAACAAGATGGTGACCTGAGACTGGCTGGCCAGCCACCACAGCCGCCGGAAACCACCAGGCCGAGAGCTCACATGTGAGCCCAAACTTGGAATTCTCGCCTGCTGAGCTGTCCCATCCCCAGTGGCCATTGCGAGTCGTTCTTCTCTTGCCAAGAGCAGTCGATCCCAAGCCCTAACTCTCCACGGGAGGCCCTCCACCCTCTCCTATTTAAACACCACCCCCTCTCGGCCATGAGAGGTGCTGAACCAGAACTTACCGAAACTCGCCAAAATTGTTCCGGAACACTCTCCATACTTAGAGCGAGTTGATCCCCAGGTGACAATTTGCCCTAATCCCCACCAAAGAGCCCAATTTCTCAGCCAAAATTCCACCCAAAACCAGGACACTTCTCCACAGTGGATCAATCCTCAAATTGATTGGTCCTACACCTTCACCAGACCAAGGGAAGGAGTCCACCAGCAAAAGCCCCCTCTCCAGGCCACCCAGTTGATCCAGCCTCCAAGCTTTGTGATTGGCTGTGGTCGAAATCATACCTAGGCGATTCATCAGACCAGGAGACTTCATCTGGAGCTTGCTGGGATCCAATTGAAGGTGACACAACCCTCAGATTGAAGCCACACTTCTCTGAGCAAAGGTATGAGCTAATTCTTCATCCCGAGCTTCTGGAGATTCTCTATTTCAAATGCTTTAATTTCAATGCATGATCACCATATAGATGTATTCGTCTCTTCAAGACGAATCCATAAAGCATAAGAACACGAAAATCCATTAAGTATTGAGTGAGATATTAGGGATTTAGTGTGGACGGCTCTCGGGTGAGGACGCTTGGGGACGATGAACGGATGCCGTTCATTTAATACACGCGCGGACGGACGACCAGGATCGCGTCGGATCAGGAGATGGAACGACACAGCGGGGCCCCGGAGCGCTGAGTCAGATGGCGGCGTCGAACCAGAACGCGCCGCGTGGCCTTTCGGAGCTGCCAAGGTTGACGCGGCGCCGCGTGGATAAATAGAAAATTAGGGTATTTTTTATTTATTTAATTCCCCTAAACTTCAAAAATCCATAACTTTGTGTAGGAAAATCAGAAAAATAAAATAAAAATACCCTCTTACTCAGTGAACAGAGGAGAATAATGTGGAAAAGAAATTATTTAATTTCATCAAGTATTTTATTTTTAATGATTTATTTTCCTTCTGCATTATTTTAATTCTCCATGCATATAGGAAATTCACCATGGCATGAGACCATAGGGCTTTTGAAGCCTCTGAATTTGGAAACATTCCCTAAATTTTCCAAAGTCAGAGGCCATCCCTATGAGAAGTTATTGATTTTTCAAATTTATGTTGCTGTTTTAAGTATTTTAATTCCAATAATTAGCATGTTGTCAAATAAATTCTAGGAAAATTTGGTGATATCTCTTATGACCAGAGGACCCTAGGAAAAATAGGTTTTGGATTAATTTATTTAAAATAACCCTAATTTGCTTAAACACCCAAAATAGCTCCTTAATTAATTAGAGTTAAGCATATATCAAATTGACTTGAAATCAATTCTCCACTGACCTTCAGGATTAGAGAAACCCACCATAAAAATTTGAAGTCAATTGGACTTGGTTAGCCCTACTAAATGGGTTGATTAAGCCATTTAGCCATTTTAAACTTTAAAAATTCATAACTTTCAAAATACTTTTCAAAAATTCACCAAATTGGTTTTGGAGCCTCTCTGATATTAGGGGAATTTATGAAAATTAAAATTTCAATTTTCTAAAAAAGTTGATTTTTTGATATTATTTTAATATTTTAATAATTAAAAAATAATAAAAATCACAAAAATAATAAAATTCACCAAAATGTCACATTTTGAATTTTAATCGTTTAGGAACAAACCCCATATTTTTCTTAAGTCTCTATAATGAGATATTAAATTTTAAAGCCCTAGGGTAATTTTAAAATTAAAAAACATGTATTTTCTAGTATTTCCACTAAAATAATTCTAATAAATCAAAGAAAAATCAGAAAATTGTAAAAATTGATTCTTTGATTTTCTTGATATCAGAGAGATTTTTGAAAAATATAAAATTCATTTTTCAACAATTATTTTATTTTTAAATTAATTAATACTCCAAAACTTAAAATAATTATAATAAAAATAATATAATTCAAAAAATCACCAAAATTGGTCCAAGTGGTCCTCTGGTCATTAGGAATGTCCCATAATTTTCTTAAGTACAGAAATTTTCCATTGGTCATATTATTAAATTTTCCTTGGAAATTTCTATTTTCTACCAAAAATAATTACATAAATAAATTAAATACAAAAAATTCACATTTTCTCCTCTCATGTCTTTATTGGCATATGAGTGAAGTCACATAAAAATTTCAAGTTCATTCAAGCTTAATTTAGTGAGTTATGAAATTATTAAGCTTGAAGGGCAAAATGATAATTAAAATTTTAAACCTTAATTAAAACTTTAGGTTTAATAAAATTAACAAATAAAATATTTGATCATAATCTGATTTGGATGATTGAAATTTAAATAATTAAAGGGTAGAAACCTATTAAACAATTTGAAGATAATTAAAATAAACCTTAATTAAATAATTGATCAGATTTGGAAGAATAATAAAATTGGAATTATTAAAATAGGGATATTATTAGGAAGAGATTTATTCTTTAATTTAAAAATCCCTAAATTAATCATCTTAATAATATTTAATTCTTAATTAAAATGATAATTCAAACTTAAGTTTTAAAATGTTAAAGGACTTAATCATTAAATTAAATTAAAAAAAAGTTAAATTATTAAACTCTTTTTAAATTTTCAAGTAAATTAATACTTTAACAATTAAAATTAAATCATCTTTAAAATTAAAAATAAAATATTAAATTAAAATTAAAAATAAAATTAAATTAAGTAAAATTAAATTAAATCAAATCAAATTAAATTGAATTAAATTAAATTAAATTAAATTAAATTAAATTAAAATTAAATTAAATTAAATCAAATTAAATCAAATTAAATTGAATTAAATTAAATTAAAATAAAATAAATTAAAGTAAATTAAAGTAAGTTAAAACAAATTAAATTAAATCAAATTAAATTAAATTAAATTAAATTAAATTAAATTAAATCATATCAAATCAAATTAAATTAAGTTAAAATTAAATCTAAACCAAATTAAAGTTAAATTAAATTGAATTAAAAATAACATCACCTAAGACATAAAGAAATTCAAAAATAAATATGAAGCAACTTGAACACTATTCCAAATTTAAACCCTTTAACTGAAGTTAAACTAAACCACAAATCATTGGAACACCAATTTGCCCTCGAAAACTTTTATTATCATAACTCCTAAATAGAACATTAAATGAAATGTTACTCCACCTATAGGATATTCAAATGTCCTAGTTCACTGAGTAAGATGATAACAAAACCTGAATTTCTGGACGATTAATTCATTTGTATAATTAAATTCATTTGGACTTAAAACAATTCTAGCAATATTGAAAAGATGTTTAAGATTTTTCTTAAGCACTTCCTCAATATGATAGGATACTTATAAGAACAATTGAACTTAATTGTTCTTTGATGAAGAAAATCGTCCTCAAACCAAAACACAAGAACCTAGACGTCATAGGAGATAACTAGCTATAGGATTAGGAATTTGGTAGAAAACCATAACCCTTCCCTTAGTTTTACCTAGGAACTTGCTTAAATATTCTAATTGTGTTTTAAGTGCAGCTTGGGATGACGGGAAGACCCTCCAGGTACGCTTTTATTTTATTGCAATTTACTTTTTTGCAATTTATTCAATCGCATCATACTTACTTTTCTTGCATGATAAACAAATTGTTGCATGAAAACCCACACCTTTAGGATAGTCCCTAAAACTGAAACCAAAACTAAATTAAAAGTCATTGCAAGATAAAATTCTCCGCCACAACATTTCAAAATATAAAACAACTCAAAATTTAATCACAAACAGAACACAAAACTAAAATTACAACTAAATTAAAACGTCTTGTTGGATGGTCGGGAATACCTCGGATGATGTAACCTACGTGTTGCTAACGGGATTTCCCACGGTCTAAATGAAAGTGTGGAACTCATTTAGTTGAGTTTAGCAAATTCATCTGGACTAAGTGAATCCGATAAAAATAACGATGCCGGAAGGATGGAACCGTGGGATCTTAACCGGTGTCGTTATAATCAACTTTAAGATTTGTTTTAATTAAAACACAAAAGCACTTGGAAATTAAGATTTTATCTAAACCAAAACACTTTTCTCATCTCCTGATTTATGACTTCTAAAATTAAACCTCTGCAACAACAAGGAGCTCGGAGCATAGTGGGCAGCACGGCCATCGTCATCAGCAAAACCTGAGTCTACTTCAGCAAAACCTTCTTAGAATTAAATAACTAAGCCATAGGATTTCGAGGTAGTTTGCCTAGTGCAACATAAATCTTCAACTCTTTGTTAGGAATTTGCATTGCAAATTAAGCCCTAACCGGTCTTAGGATTCCGAGGTAGTCGTCCGATACGACATAAACCCTCACATCTTCAAGGCTATTTGTATGATTTTATCATACAAACATAAGTCCAAATTAATTAAAATTGGCAAGATCAAAACTTTAAATAGATATTAGGATCTTCCTAAATTCAAGCCAAACAATAGGATAACCGGGAAATTACCGGAGTTCGCTTCAAATCCGGAATTTCTCCTACCTTTCTTCCTTTGAATTCCCAAAATGAAATGTTCCAAATTTGATCCATTCCCTATTGAAATTCCAAAATTCAATCCTTTGAAAACTTAAACTTCAAAATTCTTGAGAGCAGAATTATTGATTATTATCGAGAGTTTTCTTAGGTGATTCCCGTCACTTAAGATGTAATTAACTATAGGGGCTTGCCCTTATAGGGAATTTTAAAGAACCCAGGTAATATAAACCCTGTTCAATGCTTTCATATTAAGCAGGGGAATTTGTCGGCTTATAAAATTGGTTCGCAGACCAAACGGATGTCACAAACCTTTCTAGTTTATCTAACCGAGCCCCATTATCAAACAGTGTGTCTATTCTTCGGGATAGATACACGGTTTGTGGTGCGGTGCTCGTTTATGTGAACTGTTTGGGATGTGAAATCAGTTTGACTTCATATCTTAAAATTTTGAAACTTAAAATTATTTTAAAAAAAAAATCAAATACTACTTTTCAAATTATTTATTTAAATTAAATTAAAAATTCGCCGCACAATTTTTGTAGGCGACCCCTTTTCAAAATACAACACAACCTAAAAATATGCCGACATCGGCCTTGGTCACTTTTGTACCTAGGCATTTCCCCAGAGCAAGAGACTTCATCTTGAGCTTGTTTGGACTCAATCGAAGGTGACACAACCCTCAAATCAAAGCTTCACTTCTTTGAGCAAAGGTATGAACTCACTCTTCCTCCCGAGCTCCTTGAGGTTTTCCAATTAGCTTGAGTTGATTTCAATGCACCTTAACTATATGGATGTGTTCATCTCTTCAAAAAGAATCCATAGAGTATAAGAACTCGAAAATCCATTCAGAATCGAGAGAGATATTAGGGTTTGAGTGTGGACGGTCACGGGTGCACACCAGTCATAGATGATGACCAGGAGCCATTGGATCGCGCGTGTATCATGCGGACGATCGAGATCAAGCCGGAGAGAGCAATGGTACGTGAACCGCGGGCCCCTGGAGTGCTGAGTCAGAAGGCGGCGCCGAATCACAGAGCGACGCGTGGGCTTTTGATCCAGACAAGGATGACGCGGCGCCGAGTCTGATAAGTAGAAAATTAGGATTCTTTATTTATTTATTTAATTACCAGAACTTTAAAAATTCATATCTTTGCATAGAAAAATCACAAAAATAAATTAAAAATACCCTCTGGCTCAGTGAAAATAGGAGATTAATGTGGAAAAGAAATCAAGTTAATTGGATGAGAATTTTATTTTGAATAATTTATTTACTGTTTCCAATGTTTTGATTCTCCATTCTCCATTTTAATAATTTTATTTGACCCTATGAAAAATATATTTTGAGTTAATTCATTCATAATAACCCTAATTGGCCTAAACTCCCAAAATTTAATTTGAATTAATTAAGGTTAACCACACACAAAATTGACTTGAAAACAATTCTCCATTGCTTTTTAAGGTTAGAGGAACTTCACATAAAATTTTAAAATCAATTGGACTTGATTAACCTCACCAAATTGATTGATTAAGCCTCATGAGCAAAATGAAACTTTAAAATTCATAACTCCAAAAATACTTTTCAAAAATTCACAAAAATGATTTTGCAACTTCTCCGATATCGGGGAGTTCGGGAAAATTAAAATTAGAATTTTCTGAAAAAGTTGATTTTTCACAATATTTTAATATTTTAATAATTAAAAAATAATAAAAATTACAAAAATATTAAAAATCATAAAAATGTCACATTTTGACACCTAATCACTTAGGAACAAACCAAATACTTTTCCTAAGTCCCTAGGATAAGATATTGAATTTTAAAGGCTTAATGTAATTTTTAATATTAAAAAATGAATTTTCAAACCTTTTTCACTAAAATAACACTAATAAATCAAAGAAAAATTAGAAAATTATAAAATTTGTTTCTCTGGACTCCTTGAGGTCAGAGAAATTTAAGAAAAATATAAAATGTTTTTTTCAGCTTTTATTTTATTTTAAAATAATTAATACTCTAAAATTCAAAATAATTATAATAAATAAAATATAATTCAAAAAATCACAAAAAATTGTCCAAGTAGTCCTCTAGTCATTAGGAACATCCCATTATTTCCTTAAGGATAGAAACCTTTCCTTGGTCATGTTGTTGAATTTTCTTTGAAAACCCCTATTTTCTATTAAAAATAATTATATAAATAATTTAAAGTAAAAAAATCATATTTTCTCTTCTAATGTCTTAATTGACATGTGAGTGAGGTGACATAAAAATTTTAAATTCATTTGAGCTCAATTTAGTGAGTTATGAAATAAATAAGCCTAAAAGGGTATAAAGGTAATTAAGAATTTTAACTCTTAATTAATACTTTAGGTTTAATAAAAAATGGAGGGTAAAATATTTGATTTTAACTTTCTTTTGAATGATTGAAACTTGGGGGAATTAAAAGGGTAGAAACCCATTAAACACTTTGAAAATATCAAAATGAAACTCTAATTAATTAAATAATTTAAATTTTGGATGAGAATATATTTAAAATTTGGATTATTAAAATAGGGATATTATTAAGAGGATATTTATTCTTTAATTTAAAAATCCCTAAATAAGTCACTTCAATAATATTTAGTTCTTAATTAAAAATTAAAATAATAATCCAAATTAAATAAATTAAAAATTAAATGAAGATTACCCTTAAATGAATTAAAGCTTAAAATGTTAAATGGTCCAATAATTAAAATCAAATTTAAAATCTTCGAGTTAAATTAAATTAAATTAAATTAAGTCAAGTAAAAGTTTAAATTAAATTAAATTAGCACCTTAACAATTAAATTAACTTAAACTTAAAATATTGAAACTAAAATTAAATTAAATTAAAATTAAATTAAAACTAAAATTAAATTAAATTACAATTAAATTAAAATTAAATTAAATTAAATTAAATTAAAATTAAATTAAAATTAAATTAAAATTAAATTAAATTAAAATTAAAATTAAAATTAAGTTAAAAATTAAATTAAAATTAAATTAAATTAAATTAAATTAAATTAAATTAAATTAAATTAAAATCACTTAACAACAAACCTAAATGAAATCATTAAGAGTCAAATCAAAACATATAAGTAATTTCAACACCTCTTTCTATCTAAGTAAATTTAAAACATGAACATCAATCTGAAATACTAAGATAATCTAAAGTGTGAAGATTTAAATTAAATCTAAAATAATTTGAACACTATTCCAAACTTAAAATTATTAATTAAAACCTCATAATTAAATTAAATCACTTTAAATCATTAACTCAAACTTTAAATTAAGAATGATTAAAATTCTCAAAAAACCAATTTGCCCTTAAAGGCTTTAATTATTATAACTCTTATATAAAATATTAAGTGAGATTTCACTTCATTCATCAGATATTCAAATGTCCTAAGTTCACTAAGCGAGAAACAAAATAAAATTAAAATCCTTTGATGATTAATTCACCAATACAATAAAATTAATTTGAACTCAAAATAATCTTAGATATATTGAAAATTGGAGGGTTGCGTTAGGTAGTCGACAGCCAGCGTAAAACTTGTCGAAAAAAAAATCATGACATGAATCCTTTTGATCATTGTGTAAATGCTAGGGCGTCCCCTGGAATTGACGTGCTGTATGGCCTGAATACAGTGAAAATTGTGCAAGGGCCGCTACACCGACGCCCGGGTGTAGTGTCAAGTAAGCAAGGGCTCCCAAATTACAGACAGATGCGGGTAAAGAAGTTAGTCCATGATACTAGTATTAGGATAGGATCCTGGAATATAGGTACTATCAATGGTAAACTAATGGAATTGGTTGATATTATGATCCATAGAAAGATAAATATCCTATGTATTCAAGAAACTAAATGGGTTGGAGAAAAAGCTAAGGAGATTGATAACTTAGGTTTTAAACTATGGTATTACGGTAAGAGTCGTACTAGAAATGGTGTAGGTGTAATTATAGATAAGAGTTTGAAAGATAATGTTGTCAAAATTAATAGAGTTGGAGATAGAATTATAGCACTTAAGATTATTATTGATACTAAGATTTTTAATATTATAAGTGCTTATGCTCCTCAAGTTGGTTTAGATATAGGCTCTAAAGATAAATTCGGAATGATCTAGAAGACTTAATACACTTGATACCCCTTGAAGAAAAAATTTTTATTGGAGGAGATTTAAATGGACATGTCGGTAGAGTGGTAGAAGATTTCAGAAATATTCATGGTGGCTACGGTTATGGAGCGATTAATGAAGAAGGTAGAGTTATTTTAGATTTTGCTTTAGCGTATGATATGATTATTACTAATACTTTATTCAAGAAAAGAGATAAGCATCTTATTACTTATAAGAATGGATCTAATAGAACACAAATTGATTATTTTCTTATGAGAAGAAGAGATCGTCGAGATTGTAAGGATTGTAAGGTTATTCCAAGTGAGCAATTAAGTACCCAACATCGATTATTAGTTCTAGATTTTAAGATGAAGAGTTGTAAAATAAAGAATACTAGGATTCAACATCGTAGAATAAGATGGGGGCACCTAAAAGACACAAATAAAATTATTTTTATGAGTAAAATTCAAGATTTAAATATTTGGGATGTTCATGAAGACGCGAATGTTATGTGGGAAAAATTAACTAATACTATTAAATAAGTGGCTAAAGATGTACTTGGAGAATCAAAAGAAAAAGTTTCTATAAATAAAAATAGTTGGTGGTGGAATAATAATGTGCAAGAAAAGATAAAATATAAGAAGTTGTGCCATAAAAATTGGTTTAAATGTAAAAGCGTAGAGAACTGAGAAAAATATAAAACGGCCCGCAGGGAGTGTAAAAGAATAATCTGTGACCCTAAAAATTATGCTTTTAGTGATCTTTATAACATGTTAGATACTAAGGAAGGTGAAAAATATATGTATAAACTATCCAAACAAAGAGAAAAGAAATGTAAAGATTTAACTCAAGTAAAATGTATTAAAGATGAAAATCAAAAAGTGCTTTTCTTAAAAAAAGATATTCAACATAGGTGGGTGAGATATTGACCTTAGTGATCTTAATATCGTTAATAATAATAAAACTATTCATTTTTACCCTCACATTAGTAAAAAAGAAGTTGATGAGGCTTTAAAGAAAACAAAGGGGGGAAAGTCTGTAGGACCTGATGATATCCCAATTGAAGTGTGGAAATGTTTAGGTGATTTGGGGGTTTCCTGGCTTACTAAACTTTTTAATATTATTTTAAAAACTAAAAGGATGCCTGAGGAGTGGAGAAAGAGCATTTTGGTCCCCATTTTTAAGAATAAAGGAGATGCACAAGAGTGTGCAAATTATAGAGGAATTAAATTGATGTGTCATACTTTAAAATTATGGGAGAGGGTAATTAAACATAGGTTAAGACGTATTACGAAGATTTCTCATAATCAATTTGGATTTATGTTGGGCAGGTCTACCATGGAAGCTATATATTTATTGAGAGGTTTCATGGAGAAGTACAAAGATAATAAGGAGGATCTACATTTGATTTTTATTGATTTAGAAAAAGCTTACGATAAGGTTCCTAGAGATGTTCTTTGGAGAGTCCTTGAGAAGAAAGGTGTTGATATGACTTATATTCAAGTCATTAAAGATATGTATGCTAGAGCTATTACATGTGTTCAAACTGAAGGAGGATTGAGCAAGTATTTTACTATTTCTGTTGGTTTACATCAAGGATCGGCTTTAAGCCCATATCTTTTTGCTTTATTTATGGATGGTCTTATTGGGCATTTACAAGAGGATGTACCTTGGTGTATGCTTTTTGCTGATGATATCCTCCTTGTGGATAAGACAAGAGAAAAAGTCCAGGAAAAATTTAAATTATGGAGGTCTACATTGGAGTCTAAAGGTCTTCGTTTGAGTAGAACTAAAACTGAATACATGGAATGTAATTTTAGTAATAGTAGGTCTAGTGACGGCGAGTGTAACTTTGGGTGATCAAATTATTAAAAGGTGTGAACGATTTAGATATCTCGGGTCCATTGTTCAAAGTGATGGTGATATAGATGGGGATGTTAATAGTAGAATTCAGAGTTGGTTGGTTGAAGTGGAGGAATGCGTCCGGCTCTATTGTGTGATAGAAAAGTACCGCTTAGACTAAAAGGAAAATTTTATAAGATGGTGGTGAGACCTTCAATGCTCTATGGTGTTGAATGTTGGCCTTTAAAAGAGAAGCATAATGTTAAGTTAAGTGTTGCCGAGATGAGAATGATTAGGTGGATGAGTGGCTTTACACTTAGAGACAAAATGCAAAATGAATATATCCGTAAAAGGGTTGGAGTTGCACCAGTGACGGATAAAATTAGAGAGAGTCGCCTTAGATGGTTTGGTCACAATAGACGTTGACCACCTGATGATCCGATTAGGAGAGTAAATGTTTTAAATACAACTTATGTTAAGAAAGGCAGAGGCAGACCTAGGAAAACTTGGGCTTATTGCATAAAAAATGATCTTAATTTATTAGAATTAAACAAAAATTTGACACTAATAAGGACGCAATGGAGAAAAAGGATTCATGTAGCCGACCCCACTTAGTGGGATTAAGGCTTTGTTGTTTTTGTTGTTGTTGATATTGAAAAGATGTTTAAGATTCGTCTTAAACACTTCCTCGATATGACGGGACGTTTTAGAAGAACAATTGAATTTAATTGTTCTTTGATGAAGAAAATCATCCTTAAACCAAACCAACAACCTAGACGTCATAGGAAGTGACTAGCAATAGGATTAGGATTCTAGTAGACAACCAAAACCCTCCCCTTAGCTTTACCTAGGCATTTCTTGCAAAAATATGTTTAAATGTTCTAACATGTGTTTTAAGTGCAGCTTGAGATGACGGGAAGACCCTCCAGGTATGTTTTTATTTTATTGCAATTTACTTTATTGCAATTTACTTACATGCATTGTACTTTACTTTTTATTGCATGTTAAACAAGACTGTTGCATGAAAACCAAAACCTTTAGGATAGTCCCTAAACTGAAACCAAAACTAAATTAAAAGTCACCACTAGATAAAATTCACCGCCCCAACATTCCAAAATATAAAACAGCTCAAAACTTAATCACAAACAGAACAACAAAACTACAATTGCAACTAAATTAAAACGTCTCATTGAATGATCGGGAATACCTCTGATGATGTAACCCACGTGTTGCTAACGGGATTTCCCACGGTCTAAATAAATTTGTGGAACTCATTCAGTTGAGTTTAGCAAATTCATCTGGACTAAGTGAATTCGATGAAAATAATGGTGTCGGGATGACGAAACCGTGGGATCTTAATCGGTTCTATTTAAATAACTTTAAGATTTGTTTTAATTAAGAAACTAAAGACACTTAGATTTTAAGACTTTTCTAAACCAAAACACTTTTCTCATCTTCTGATTATCATTTTTTAAAACTAAACCAATGCAACAACAAGGAGCTTGGAGTACACTGGGCAACACGACCATCGTCATCAACAAAACTCGGGTCTACTTCAGCAAAACTTTCATAGAATTAAGTAAACAAGTCATAGGACTTCGAGGTAGTTTGCCTAGTGCAACATAATTCATCAACTTTTTGTAGGTATTTGTATAATTATGATATGCAAATTTAGCCCTGATCGGTCATAGGACTCCGAGGTAGTCGTTTGGTACGACATAAACCCTCACATCTTTGAGGCTATTTGTGTGACTATATCATACAAATATAAGACCTAATTAATTAAAATTAGTAGGATTATAGCATTAAATAAACTCTCAAATTGAAGTGAAACAATAGGATAGTTTGGGAAGTTCCAAGATTTTTCTTAGATTCTTAATTTCTCCTACTTCTCTTCCTTCGGATTCTTGAAACAAGCTGTTCCAAAGTTGATCCATTCCCTATTGAAATCTCCAAAATCCAATCCTTTGAAAACCTTAAACTTTGAAATTCTTGAGAGCAAAACTACTGATCATTATCGAGAGTTTTCTTAAATGATTCCCGTCATTTAAGATGTAATTAACTATATAGGCTTGCCCTTATATGGAACTTTAAGAACCCAGGTAATATAAACCCTGCTTAATTCCTTTATATTAAGCAGGGGAACTTGTTGGCTTATAAAATTGGTTCACAGACCAAACAAATGCCACAAATCTTCTAGTTTATTTAATCGAGCCCCATCTTCAAGCACTGTATCTGTCCTTCGAGATAGATACACGGTTTGTGGTGTGGTGCTCGTTTATATGAACTATTTGGGATATGAGATCGGTTTGATTTCATCTTAAAATTTCCAAACTTAAAATTATTTTCAAAATCAAATGCTACCTTTCAAATTATATATATATATTTAAATTAAATTTAATATTTAAAATTCACCGACAATTTCTTTAGGCGACCCCCTTTTTAAAAAGACAACACTCAACCTAAAAATTTGCCGACACATCCCTAAGTCCTAAATCAATGATCAAATAATTCTAAATAAAGCTTCCATGAAATTGACTAAGCTTGACCCCAAGCCAAATGGAGCCATTGAGCCATGCAAAAGCCGTATGCAAGCCATGAGGAGCCCTTTCCACCTCACCATGGCATTAATGGCAAGAAGGGGGGGGGATCTTTCTTAAACCTTCATCAAGCATTTTTAACCTCATTTATGTAACACTCTAAACCAAGCCTAGCCACCTCACCATGGATGAAGACCACTCCACCTTCTCTTGGCTGACCCAAATGATTCCTTTCAACCCAAAGTTAAGCCTTAGGGAGGTGCACCTAGCCTAAACCACGTTTTGGACCAAATCAAGCCTAAAATGACCCTTTCCCCTTACCACTTAAATCAAACCTCTTTACACTTGGCATAGGCCAATTTAACCCACAAACTTCAAGCCCTGACCCTCCTGATCAGGATGGTTACCTGACCCTGGCCGGCCATCCACCAGGTTACCGGAAAACACCATGGCCGAGAGGTCTAAATGGATTCAAAAATTTAAATTCACTTGGCTGAGCTGTCCCAACCCAAATGGCCACTTCAGCTGTTCTTCTCTTCACCAGAGTATTTGATCCAATCCATCAAATCCCCCTGGGAGGCCCTGGCCATGGCTATTTAAACAAGCCACCCCCTCTCGGCCAAAAGGTTGGCTGAAATCAACCTTCACAAAATCCCTCCAAACTCCTCACAGAGCTTCCTCTAGCTAAGAGCAATCTATCTCCACAGTTCTCCTGCCCTAAATCCCATTGATTGGGCTCAATTTTGGAGCTCAATTCTCAGCCCAGAACAGGACATCCCTGGAACCTCCACCAAAATCAAATTAAACTCACCGACACCTGCACAGGACCAAGAGAAGGAGTTCCCCAGTGAAAGCCCCCTCACTAGGCCAGCCATCCTCTCTATCGGCCAAGCTTTGAAATCAGCCTTGGTCACTTTCATACCTAGGCAATTCCCCAGAGCCAGAGACTTCATCTGGAGCTTCCTTGGGTGCAATCGAAGGTGCCACAACTCTCTGATTGAAGCTTCACTTCTCAGAGCTAAGGTATGGACCCCTTTTTTCTCTCGAGCTTCCAGCGATTCTCTATTTTGCTTGGCTTAATTTCATAGCACATAAACCATATGGATGTGTTCGTCTCCTCAAGATGAATCCATAGAGCATAAGAACATGAAAATCCATTGAGAAACGAGAGAGATCTTAGGGTTTGAGTGTGGACGGCTCTCGGGACACACCAGGCGGAGACGATGATCGGCCGCCGTTGGATCAAGCGTGTATCGAATGGATGGTGCAGATCGCGTTAGACGAGTGAACGGGACATGAACCACGGGCCCTCGGAGCGCTGAGTCGGATGGTGGCGTCGAATAGGGAGGCGACGCGTGGGCTTTCGGAGCAGCCGAGGATGAGTCGGCACCGCGTGGATAAGCAAATAATTAGGGGTATTTTTTATTTATTTAAATACCCAAAACATAGAAAATTCATATCTTTGTGTAGAAAAATCACAAAAATAAAATAAAAATACCTTCTTGCTCAGTGAACAGAGAAGAATAATGTGGAAAAAGAATTGAGTTAATTTGATGAGTATTTTATTTTTAATTAATTATTTACTCATTTCAATATTTTAATTCTCCATTTGCATAGATAATTTACCATGGCATGAGACAATAGAGCTTTTGAAGCCTCTGATCTTGGGAACATTTCTTGAATTTTTCAAGGTCAGAGGCTATCTCTATGGCAAGTTATGTATTTTTCACGTTTATGTCACTGTTATTGGTATTTTATTTCCAATAATTAGCATATTGCTTAGAAAATTCTAGGAAAATTTGGGGAAGTAGGACCCTAAGATAATTATGTTTTGAGTTAATTCATTAAGAATAACCCTAATTGGCCTAATTACTCAAAACTAAACTTTATTTAATTAGGGTTAACCACACATCAAAAGAATTTGAAAACAATTCTCCACTAATCTTTAGGATCAGTGGGAATTCACATAAAAATTTGGAATCAATTGGAAATGTTTAACCCCACTAAATGGATTAATTAAGTCACATGATCAAAATTAAACTTTAAAAATTTATAACTCCCAATATACATTTAAAAAATTCACCAAAATATTTTTGGGGCTTCTCTGATGTTAGGGGAGTTTAAGGAAATTAAAATTAAAATTTTCAAAAAATCTTCATTTTTTCACCATATTTTAATATTTTAATAATTAAAAAATAATAAAAATCACAAAAATATTAAAAATCATAAAAATATCATATTTTGATTCTTAATCACTTAGGAACAAACCAAATATCTTTCCCAAGTCTCTTTGTTAAGATATTGAATTTTAAATGCTTAAGGTAATTTTTAATATTAAAAATGGATTTTCCAACCTTTTCACCAAATTAATTCTAATAAATCATAGAAAAATTTAAAAAAAATATAAAATTTATTTCTCTGAAGTCCTTGAGGTTAGAGAGACTTAATAAAAATATAAAATTCATTTTTCAACTTTAATTTTATTTTATAATTAATTAACTCTCCAAAACTCAAAATAATTATAATAAATAAAATATAATTCAAAAAATCACCAAAATTGGTTCAAATGGTCCCCTGGTTAGTAGAAACATCATATAATTTTTCTAAGGACAGAAACCTTACCTTGGTCATGTTGTTGAATTTACATTGAAAACCCTAATTTTTCACAAAAATAATTATATAAATTAAATTAAATTCAGAAAAATCACATTTTCTCCTGTAATGTCTTAACTGACATATGAGTGAAGTGACATAAAAATTTTAAGTTCATTTTAGTTTAATTTGATGAGTTAAGAAATAAATAAGCCTAAAGTGGCATAAAGGTAATTAAAGAATTTTAACCCTAATTAACATTTAGGTTTAATCAAAATGGGGGGTAAAATATCTGATCTTAAAATTTTCATTAGAAGATTGAAGCCTAGAGAATTAATGGGTAGAAACCCATTAATCATCATGAAAATATTTAAAGTAAATTTTAATTAATTAATTTGAATTTTGGAAGAATAAGTTAAAATTTGGATTATTAAAATGGGGATATAATTTAGAGAGACTATAATAACTTAAACTAAAATCCCTAAATGAATCGCTTTAATAATATTTAAGTTTTAATTAAATTTAAAGTGATAATTGAAATTAATAATTAAATAATTAAAAGCAAACTAAACCTTAACTAAATTAAGACTTAAAACATTAAATAACTTGATAATTAAATTGAATTAAAAAGAAAATTAATTTCAAAAATCACTTGAAAGTAAATTTAAAGCAAGCTTGAAACATCAAAATCAATTTAAAAAAATGATTCTTAATTAAAAAATCAAATCAATAAAAAGTTAATCTAGAATAATGCAATTAAATTAAAATTAAATGATTAAAGTCTAAATTAAACTCCTCTTTCAATTCAAATGATTTAAGACATTTAAGAATAAAACAACTTAAACACTATTCCAAACTTAAAATTATTAAAATTTCATAACTAAATTAAATACTTTTAAATCACCAATTCCAATTTTAAATCATTAAATTCTTTAACAAACTGATTTGCCCCCTAAAGGTTCTCATTTTTATAACTCTTAAGTAAAGCATCAAGTGAAATGTCATTATATTATCAAACATCCTAATTCACTGAGCAAGAAACAAACTAAACTCAATTTTTGGATAATTAATTCACCTGTGCAATAGAACTCATTTGGACTCAAAAATAATCCCAAAAATATTGAAAAGATGTTTAGGACTCATCCTAAACACTTCCTCAATACGATGGGATGTTTTAGAAGAACAATTGAATTTAATTGTTCTTTGATGAAGAAAATCATCCTTAACAAAATACAAGAACCTAGCCGTCATAGGAGATGACTAGCAATATGATTAGGAATTTGGTAGACAATGAGAACCTTCCCTTAGCTTTACCTCTGTAATTGTTACAAATATTTAAATGCCTTAACATGTGTTCTAAGAGAAGCTTGGAATGACGAGAAGACCCTCCAGGTACGCTTTTATTTTATTGCAATTTACTTTATTGCAATTTATTTATATGAGCTACACTTTACTCTTCTTGCATAACAAGATTGTTGCATGAAAACTGAACCCTTTAGGATATCCACAAAATTGAAACCCAAAACTAAATTAAAAAAGTCACAACAAGATAAAATTCACTGCCACAACATTCAAAAGATAAAACAACTCAAAATTTAATCACAAATAGAATAACAAAACTACAATTGCAATTAAATTAAAACGTCTCGTTTGATGATCGGAATTCCTCGGATGATGTAACCTACGTGTTGCTAACGGGATTTCCCACGGTCTAAATGAAAGTGTGGAACCCATTCAGTTGAGTTTAGCAAATTTATCTGGACTAAGTGAATCCGATAAAAATAACGGTGCCAGAATGATGGAACCGTGGGATCTTAAACAGTGTTGTTATAATCAATTTTAAGATTCCCCTAATAAAACATTAAAGACATTTGAACTTTAAAACTCTTCTAAACCAAAACACTTCTCTCATCTCCTGATTTTCACCTTCTAAAACTAAACCTCTGCAACAACAAGGAGCTTGGAGCATAGTGGGCAGCACGACTATCGTCATTAGCAAAACTTGTGTCTACATTAGCTAAACCTTTATTAGTTTTAAATAACCAAGCCATAGGATTTCGAGGTAGTTTGCCTAGTGCAACATAAATCCTCAACCTTTTATTAGCCATTTGTATAATCATGTTATGCAAATTAAGCCCTAACCGGTCATAGGATTCCGAGGTAGTCGTTTGGTACGACATAAGCCCACATCTTCTAGGCTATTTGTGTGACTATATCATACAAGTATAAGTCCTAATTAATTAAAATTGACACGATTACAACATTAAATAAGCTCTTAAATTGAAGCCCAACATTAGGATAGTCTGGGAAGTCACCAAAGTTCACTCGGGTCTGTGACATCCCCTACTTCTTTTCCCTTGGATTCTCAAAATAACTGTTCCAAATTTGAGCTACTCCCTATTGAAATCTCGAAAGTCCAATAGTTTGAAAACCTTAAACATTGAAATTCTTGAGAGCAAAACCACTGATCATTATCGAGAGTTTTCTTAAATGATTACCGTCATTTAAGATGTAATTAACTATAGGGGCTTACCCTTATAGGGAACTTTAAGAACCCAGGTAATATAAACCCTGCTTAATTCCCTTATATTAAGCAGGGGAACTTATCGGCTTATAAAATTGGTTCGCAGACCAAACGGATGTCACAAATCTTCTAGTTTATTTAATCAAGCCCTCATCATCAAGCAATTTGTTTATCCTTCGAGATAGATATACGGTTTGTGATGTGGTGCTCGTTTATATAAACTATTTGGGATGTGAGATCGGTTTGATTTCATATATTAAAATTTTCAAACTTAAAATTATTTTCAAAATCAAATGCTACTTTCTAAATTATATATATATATATATTTAAATTAAATTTTAAATCTAAAATTCGCCGACAACTTCTGTAGGCAACCCCTTTTCAAAATACAACACACAACCTAAAAATATGCCGACATGTGGTATGCTGACATTGTAAACTACATCGTTAGTAATGTTTTACCACATTAATTAACAATGCAACGGAGGAAAAAATTTTAGCATGATGCTAAATTTTATTTTGGGGACTATCCTTATCATTATAAGCAATGTAAAGATCTTATTATTAGGCGATGTGTGCCTTATGAAGAAACTGAAAGAATTATTCGAGAATGTCATAATTCTGAATTTAGAGGAAATTACAGAATTGATAGAACAACACATAAGATTTTTGTAATATGGATTTATTGGCCTACTTTTTTGAGAGATGTTTATAGATTTATCAAAACTTGTGATCGATGTCGAAGAATAGGTAATATATCTAGAAGAAATGAAATGCCTCTTAATTTTACTTTGGAGATTGAAATTTTTTATGCTTGGGGATTAGATTTTATTAGACCATTTATCCATTCATTTAGAAATATATGTATATTGATTGCTGTTGATTATGTATCAAAATGGATTGAGGCAATAACTTTACCTAGGTGTGATGCTAGAAGTGTTTCGAGGTTTTTAATAAAAAATATTTTCACAAGATATGAATACCTAGAGTAATCATCACTGATGGAGGATCCCATTTTAGGAATAATATGATTCAGAGATTGGTAGAAAAATATAATATTATGCAAAGAATCTCTACAGCATATCATGCCCATACTAATGGCTTAACAGGTATCTAATCGTGAAATTAAATGAATTTTGAAGAAAGCCATAAATCCTGAGAAATTAGATTGTTCTGCATGATTAGACACTTCTTTATGTGCATACAGAACTGCTTATAAAACTCTTATAGGAATGTCTCCTTACAGATTAATCTTTGGAAAGATTTGTCACTTGCCAATTGTTTTAGAATATAAAGCATATTGGGCAATAAAGAAATTGAACTTTCAATTGACAGACTCTAGTGAGAAAAGACTGTTATAATTAAATGAATTGGAAGAAATCAGAAATGAATCATATGATAATGACAGAATATACAAAGAGAGAAGACAAATGTGGCATGATAAGAAGATTTTTAAAAAGGAATTTGAACCAGGACAAAAAATTTTACTACACAATATAAGATTGAAATTATTTCCTAGGAAACTGAAATCTTGAAGGACATGACCTTTCAATGTCGTAAAAATCTATCAATTTAGAGTTGTGATTATAAAAGACCCTAAATCTAGAAAAATATTCAAAGTTAATGGACCAAGATTAAAATCTTATTTTGAAGGTAATGGACTTTAAAGAGGTTTTAAAGTTGGATCAACCTGAATAACTTGAAGTTATGTCGGGCTAATGACATTAAACCAAGCACTTTGTGGGAGGGAACCCATAGTTATTGAGTGTTTTCTTGCTTGATGTGTTAATTGTGTTTATTTGTTACGTAATTATGTCCTACCAGTCCTTACATATCATTAACAATATTAATGAAATGAATCAAATTTTGACAAAACAAACTTTGGCAAAATTTGAACAGCAGTAAATGACGCTGTTATTAGCACCGTGTTGACCTCACTTTTAGTTGAGGTCTAGTCTTTCTTTAGAATAGCCTAGGGTCTAGCCATAGGACTCTTCTGGTGACTTTCTTAGAGGACTAGTCATGGAACCCTTCCCATAGAAATTCAAAACTCTTCTTGCTTCACTAGGGGGTTTTCATATGCTTAAGACGTAATCTCCACCTTTTGGTAGGAAAAATGCAAGCATAAGGAATCCTAGGGGAAGTCTCCTATAGGTGGTCAGACCTTAGGATTTCCCCTGAGGGAGGTTTGGAGATCACCACTCATACACCTCACATTCACAACATACACACACTGCACATTCTAATTTCAACCCTGAATTCTTTGGAAAGTCATGTGGAGAGCCCAGCCCTAAGTCTATGACTAAGTGCTAGGGACCAACACATAGAGGACCAAATGTAAGTGACCCTTGGCCATTACATCCTGCTCACCTTGAAGCCACCTTCAAATTTCCAAAATTTCAATTTTTGGCCCCTTTGCCCTGTAAATAACCCTGAACTACCCAAAATACCCAAAATTTCAAAAATTACCTAAATTCACCACCCCCCCCCAAAAAAAAAATCATTCCAATATATTCCTTACCACTCCAATTGACCATTCATGACAAAAAATTCCAAAATTTTCAAAAATACCCCGCAATACCCTCAAAATACCCAAAATACCCTTTTTGCCCAAAAATCCAAAAATTCCAAAAAATTCTCCAAAAATTCCAAAAAAACCTAAAAATTCCCATTTAATTTTGTTCAACTACACTATGGGCCAATTTTTCCAAATTAATACACTTTCAATCCAAAATCCCAACTTGGCCCATTTAACCTAAATGTGCCTAAACCAAACCCAATCTTGACCCAGTTGACCCCAATTTTCATCAAATTAAATTCTAAACAAATATTCAACATACCCAATATCAACTTAGGCCAAATTCAAGTCCAATGTGACCCACATTTGAATCTAATTCCACTTGAAATCAAAATCCCCAATTTTTCCTAAATAACCCAAAACTCCTAAAGTGACCCAATGTCAATCAATTCCTCCGAAATTTCAATTCAAAACTCTTTATAACACCTCCTTAAACTTAATTGGATAATAAATTGCCCATAATTTGAGCCCAGGTCTTACCCAAATCCATTTTGGACCAAAGAAACTCCAATTTTTACCCAAGCTCAACACATGTTTTAAATCCACCAAATTGACCATTTAAACCTTGTCAAAACCATTTTATGTCTACAATATTGTTGAAGTCCTCTGGACCCCATTCCACTCAAACTCAAGATAACTTGACCTGAACCCAACATGGTCGAAAATAATCAAAAATCCAATCCATGCCAAAATTGAACCTCCAAATGAGCTCAAAACCACTTTGTGTCTTCATGAAAGAGCTTCATTACAATCATGTGGACAATATGTATCAAGGCACTTAGGCTTCATTCTAGCTCTAGCCTAATCTAAACTCAAGATAGCCCAATGTTCTTAAAATGGACCCAAAATCCAAAACTCACCAAACTAAAATACACTCTCTCACCCACACACATTCTCCCCCTTTCATATCTCATGGCAAAAAAAAAGAAAAAAAAAACAAAAAAATAACAAAAAAAAAAATTTTTTTCTTCCCTTCACCTTACTTCCATGCCTCTCCCTCACCTCTCCCTCACCCTACCCGCCACCTCACCCTACTCTCCTCACCTTCACAACACCTCCTCTACACCTCCACCACACCTCTACCTCACCTTTCCCTCACTACCCTCTCTACTCCAAAACTGTGAGCCTCTTCCCATAAAAATCCCCTCATCATCTCATCTTCCACCCCTTACACACTCTTACACTCTTACACACACTTACTCACTTCACTAACTTCATCTGTTGACCTCATTTTTGATGAGGTCTTCTCTTCTTCTCTTTAGTACTTAGGATCTAGCCTTAGGCTTTTCCTTTGACTATCTTAGAGGATTAGAATTGAGACCCACTACCTAGAAATTCAAACCACTTCTTAACTCCCTGCAAACTCCACAAACTTGACCGTAGACCCCTAATCACCTAGAGGGTTGAAATCGAATGTGGAAGTTTAAAGGATGAGTTCTATGGGACTCTTTGGCCTTAGGACCGCCTACAGGTGGCTCAGTGCAGTGAAGGGCTGACTTACACACACACTACACCTATACACTACACTTTCACACACATCCTAAAAACACACCCATACCTAACTCGACCTCCTGACTCATGAAGGTGATTCACATGGATGGTCCTTAACCCGTAAGCCCTTGGCTAAGAGGGTTAGGAACAACATAGTGGATGCCTCAAATGAGTCCCATCATGGCTCATGTGGGCTTGATATGGCTTCATGGCTCAACCAAAATGATTTCATTCCACTTACAATTACCCAATCTTCAATTTTGCAAATTTTCAATTTTTGACCCCCGGGACCCCCCGGACCCGCCTAGCCTACCCAAAGCCCTTGAAATTACATAAATTTTTCAAAATTTCCAAATCACCCAAAATTCTCCAAAATTAACCTTGAACATTTTCTCACCAATCAAGTTGATCATCCATAGCCAAAAATATCAAAAATTCCAAAAATACCTCCCAATACCCTCCAAATACCTAAAATACCCCTCTTGACCCAAAAATCCAAAAATTCAGAAAATTACTCGAAAATTCCAGAAAATCCCAAATATTCCCAATTTCATTTTTTTAAACTACACCATGGGTCAATTTTGTCAATTTACCCCACTTTGTCAAACCCCCCAATTTGACCCATTTTAACCCTCATTGAACCCAATGTCAAGCCAAACCTACCCAATTGACCCAAATTCTGGTCCAATTCAATTCTAAACTTCAATTTATCATTCCCAACACCAATCTAGACCAGATCCAAGTCCAATTTGATTGACATTTGAATCCAATTTCACTTTTGGCCTTAAAGCCCAATTTGGACCCATGACCCAAACCTAACCCAGAACCAAACCAATTTAACTCCAATTAACCCCAAATATTTTCTAAACCTTCCCTAACATCCCCACAAACAAAACACTAACATGATTTGCCCAAAATTTAGACCCAAACCCCACTCAAATTCAACCCAAAGCTAAAAGACCCAATTTTGATCTAAACCCAAACCTAACCCAATTCAAGCCCAAACCACTTCAAATTTGTTCCAAATCATTCATGAAACATTCCTAAATTAAATTCAACACTTATTGGACCCAATCCTTTGCAAAATTCTCATCCTAAAATCCATTTTAAAATCCAAAAGCCCACTTCTCTAAACTATTTTAAAAGCCCATCTTCACTAAATTTCAAAGGCCCAAAATTCATTCAAAGTCCTCATGACACTCTTCTTCATCATGCATTCAATTAAAATCATCCCTTAAGTCCTAAATCAATCATCAAATGGTTCCAAATCAAGCCATATTCCAAATCTCATCAAATCACCCCTAAATTACCAAAATTTCTAAAATCCATTTTCATGAAATTGACCAAGCTTTTCCCCAAGCCAAAGACAAGCCATGAAGCCACTCTTAAGCCACATGCAAGCCATGTGAGTTGCTCACATGTGACCTTACCACATTGGGCAAAAGGTGGAGATCCTTTCCACATTCCCATAAGGTGATTAACCGCTCACATGATTCCCCTTAACCATGCTTATGCCTAATTGTGCTTGGATGGTGACTTGACCCTACCGATTATGCTTGAACCAAATCAATTTCCCTTCGACCTAAACCAAGCATTGGGTGGTGCACCTAGTCCAAAAGGATGGGTTGACCCATTTGGAGCCCAAATGGCCTCTCCCCCATACCATTTTAATCCAAGCACTTTACACATGTCCATGGCCAATTGATTGCACAAACCTCCAGCCCTGACCCACCTGGACCTGAGGGTGACCCATGCCTGCCGGCCACCGCACTGGGTCGCCAAAAACACCACACCCGAGAGCTCACATGTGAGCCAACATTGAAATTCTCCCTTGCTGAGCTGCCCCATGCCCAATGGCCACCATGGCTTTTCTTCTCCTCACCAGAGTAGCTGATCCCAAGCCCTAACTCCTCCTTGGAGAGCCTCCAGCCAGCTCTATTTAAACACCCCCTCTCTCGGCCATGGAAGTGTGCTGAACCAACCTTAAGGAAACTCTACCAAAATCATTCCAGACCACTCTCTACACATAGAGCGCTTGATCCCCACTGGATTCCAGCCCGATTCCTCTAGGCGAGCTCGATTTTGAGTTCGAACTTCGAGCACAAAACCGGGACACTTCTTCACGGTGAGCCAATCCCCAAATTGATTGGTCCTACACCTTCACCAGACCAAGGGAAGAAGTCCAACAACAAAAGCCCCCTCTCCAAGCCACCCATTGCTTCTAGCCTCCAAGCTTTGTGATCGGGCTTGGTCGAAATCATACCTAGACAATTCACCAGGCCAAGGGACTTCATCTGGAGCTTGCTTGGACCCAATCAAAGGTGACACAACCCTCAGATTGAAGCCACACTTCTCTGAGCAAAGGTATGAGCTAACTCTTTATCCCGAGCTTCTGGAGATTCTTCATTTCAAATGCCTTAATTTCAATGCATGATCACCGTATAGATGTATTCGTCTCTTCAAGATGAATCCATAGAGCACAAGAACACGAAAATTCGTTAAGTATTGAGTGAGATATTAAGGATTTAGTGTGGACGGTTCTCGGGCTAGGAGGCTTGGGGACGATGAACGGATGCCGTTCATTTAATACACGCGCGGACGGACGGCCAGGATCGCGTCGGATGAGGAGACGGAACGATACAGCGGGCCCTGGAGCGCTGAGTCAGATGGCGGTGCTGAATCAGAAGACGACACGCGGCGCTTCGGAGATGCCTAGGTTGAGTTGGCGCCGCGTGGATAAGTAGAAAAATAGGTTATTTTTCTATTTATTTAATTCCCTAAACTTCAAAAATTCATAACTTTGTGTAGGAAAATCAGAAAAATAAAATAAAAATACCCTCTTGCTCAGTGAACAGAGGAGAATAATGTGGAAAAGAAATCATTTAATTTAATCAAGTATTTTATTTTTAATAATTTATTTACTCTCTGCACATTTTCAATTCTCCATGCATGTATACAATTCACCATGGCATAAGGCCATAGGGCTTTTGAAGCCTCTGAACTTGAGAATATTCCCTGAATTTTCCAAGGTCAAAGGTCATCCCTATGAGAAGTTATTGATTTTTCAAATTCATGTTGTTGTTTTTAGTATTTTAATTTCAATAATTATCATATTGTGAAATAAATTCTAGAAAAATTTGGTGATGTTTATTATGACCAGAGGAACCTAGGAAAAATAGGTTTTGAATTAATCCACTTGGAATAACCCTAATTGGCTTAAACACCCAAAATATGTCCTTAATTAATTAGAGCTAATCATACATCAAATTGACTTAAAATCAATTCTCCACCGACCTTTAGGATCAGAGGAACCCACCATAAAAATTTGAAGTCAATTGGACTTGGTTAGCCCCACTAAATGGGTTGATTAAGCCATTTAGCCAATTTAAACTTTAAAAATTCATAACTTTCAAAATACTTTTCAAAAATTCACTAAATTGGTTTTGAATCCTCTCTGATATCAGGGGAATTTAAGAAAAATAAAATTGCAATTTTCTAAAAAAGTTGATTTTTTGCATTATTTTAATATTTTTAATAATTAAAAAATAATAAAAATCATAAAAATAATAAAATTAACCAAAATGTCACATTTTGAATTTTAATCACTTGGGAACAAACCTCATATTTTTCTTAAGTCTCTATAATGAGATATTAAATTTTAAAGCCCTAAGGTAATTTTAAAATTAAAAAAATGTATATTTTTAGTATTTCCACTAAAATAATTCTAATAAATCAAAGAAAAATCAGAAAATTATAAAAATTGGTTCTCTAGTTTACTTGATATCAAAGAGATTTTTGAAAAATATAAAATTCATTTTTCATTCTTTATTTTATTTTTAAATTAATTAATACTCCAAAACTCAAAATAATTATAATAAAAAGAGTATAATTCAAAAAATCAAAAAAATTGGTCCAAGTGATCCTCTGGTCATTAGAAATGTCCCATAATTTTATTAAGGACAAAAACTTTTTCTTGGTCATATTATTAAATTTTCCTTGGAAATCCCTATTTTCCACCAAAAATAATTACATAAATAAATTAAATACAGAAAAATCACATTTTCTCCTCTAATGCCTTTATTGACATATGAGTGAAGTCACATAAAAATTTCAAGTTCATTCAAGCTCAATTTAGTGAGTTATGAAATTATTAAGCTTGAAGGGCAAAATGGTAATTAAAATTTTAACCTTTAATTAAAACTTTAGGCTTAATAAAATTAAAGAGTAAAATATTTGATCCTAATCTGATTTGGATGATTGAAATTTAAATAATTAAAGGGTAGAAACCTACTAAACAATTTAAAAAAATTAAAATAAACCTTAATCAAATAATTGATTAAATTTGGAAGAATAATAAAATTGGAATTATTAAAATAGGGATATTATTAGGAAGAGATTTGTTCTTTAATTTAAGATTCCCTAAATTAATCATCTCAATAATATTTAATTCCTAATTAAAATGATAATCCAAATTTAAGATTTAAAATACTAAAAGTCTTAATCATTAAATTAAATTAAAGTTAAATTATTTAAATTAAATCCTTTTAAAATTTCAATTAAATTAATACTTTAATAATTAAAATTAAATCATCTTTAAAACATAAAAAAATAAAATAAAATAAAATATTAAATTAAAATTAAAAATAAAAATTAAATTTAAATTTAAATTAAATTAAATTAAATTAAATCAAATAAATTTAATTAAATCAAATTAAATTAAATTAAATCAAATTAAATTAAATTAAATTAAATCATATCAAATCAAATTAAATTAAATTAAATTAAATTAAGTAATAGAATCAAGTTAAAATTAAAATCAAATTAAATTAAATTAAAATTAAAACTAAACCAAATTAAATTAAATTAAAGTTAAATTAAATTGAATTAAAATAAAATCACCTAAGACATAAAGAAATTCAAAAATAAAACAACTTGAACATTATTCCAAACTTAAACCCATTAACTGAAATTAAATTAAATCACAAACCATTTGAACATCGGTTTGCCCTCAAGAAATCTTATTGTCATAAGTCATAAATGGAGCATTAAGTGAAGTATTACTCCACTCATAGGATATTCAAATGTTCTAGTTCATTGAGCAAGAGGATAAAACTTAATTAAACCTCGGATGATTACTTCACCTGATCAATTAAATTCATTTGGACTTAAAATAATTCTAGCAATATTGAAAAGATGTTTAAGATTCGTCATAAGCACTTTCTCAATATGATAGGATGTTTATAAGAACAATTGAACTTAATTGAAGAAAATCGTCCTCAAACCAAAACACAAGAACCTAGACATCATAGGAGATGACTAGCTATAGGAGTAGGACCTTGGTAGAAAACCATAACTCTTCCCTTAGCTTTACCTAGGAACTTGCTTTAAATGCTTAAATATTCTAATTGTGTTTTAAGTGCAGCTTGAGATGACGGGAAGACCCTCCAGGTATGCTTTTATTTTGTTGCAATTTACTTTATTGCAATTTACTTAATCACATCGCACTTACTTTTCTTGCATGATAAACAACTGTTGCATGAAAACCCACACCTTCAGGATAGTCCCTGAAACTGAAACCAAAACTAAATTAAAAGTCATTACAAGATAAAATTCACCACCACAACACTTCAAAATATAAAACAACTCAAAATTTAATCACAAACAGAACACAAAACTGCAATTACAACTAAATTAAAACGTCTTGTTGGATGATCGGGAATACCTCGGATGATGTAACCTACATGTTGCTAACAGGATTTCCCATGGTCTAAACGAAAGTGTGGAACTCATTTAATTGAGTTTAGCAAATTCATCTAGACTAAGTGAATCCGATTAAAATAACGATGCCGGAAAGATGGAACCGTGGGATCTTAACTGGTGTTGTTATAATCAACTTTAAGATTTGTTATAATTAAAACATGAAAAACACTTGGAAATTAAGAATTTCTCTAAACCAAAACACTTTTCTCATCTCCTGATTTATGACTTCTAAAACTAAACCTCTGCAACAACAAGGAGCTTGGAGCATGGTGGGCAGCACGGCCATCGTCGTCAGCAAAACTTGAATCTACATCAGCAAAACCATTCTCGGAATTAAATAACCAATCCGTAGGATTTTGAGGTAGTTTGCCTAGTGCAACATAAATCCTCAACTCTTCGTTAGGCATTTGCATGATCATGTCATGTAAATTAAGCCCTAACCGGTCTTAGGACTCCGAGGTAGTCATTTAGTATGACATAAACCCTCATATCTTCGAGGCTATTTGTATGATTTTATCATACAAATATAAGTCCAAATTAATTAAAATTGGCAAGATTGAAATATCAGATAATATTAGGATTCTCTTAAACTCGAAGCCAAATAATAGGATAGTTTGGGAAGTTGCCAAGATTCTTCTTGGATCCTCGGCTTCTCCTATTTCTCTTCCTTTTGGACTCCTGAAATAAATTGTTCTTGGCAAGATTGAAATATCAGATAATATTAGGATTTTCTTAAACTCGAAGCCAAACAATAGGATAGTTTGGGAAGTTGCCAAGATTCTTCTTGGATCCTCGGCTTCTCCTATTTCTCTTCCTTTTGGACTCCTGAAATAAATTGTTTCAAATTTGAGCTATTCCCTATTGAAATTTTCAAAATCCAATTGTTTGAAAACCTTAAAATTTGAAATCCTTGAGAGCAGAATTATTGATTATTATCGAGTGTTTTCTTAGGTGATTCCCGTCACTTAAGATGTAATTAACTATAGGGGCTTGCCCTTATAGGGAATTTTAAGAACCCAGGTAATATAAACCCTGTTTAATGCTTTCATATTAAGCAGGGGAACTTGTCGACTTATAAAATTGGTTCGCAGACCAAACGGATGTCACAAACCTTTCTAATTTATCTAATCGAGCCCCATTATCAAGCAGTGTGTCTATTCTTCGGGATAGATACACGGTTTGTGGTGCGGTGCTCGTTTATGTAAACTATTCGGGATGTGAGATCAGTTTGATTTCATATCTTAAAATTTTCAAATTTAAAATTATTTTCAAAATCAAATACTACTTTTCAAATTATTTATTTAAATTAAATTAAAAATTCGCCGACAATTTCTGTTAGGCGACCCCCTTTTCAAACTAAAACGCACAACCTAAAAATATGCCGACATTCACCATCCCACTCTTTCCCAACCTCCTACCCGTGAGCCTTCCCCATCTTCTTTTCCTCCTTCCAAGCTAGCCACACTCCTCATCCCCCCTCCAAAAACTTCCTAGCCGTGAGGTTCAAAAAGGGATCCTCCAAGCTAAGGTCAGTTGATCCCCCTCTCTTTTATTTTGTGGGTATTCTAGCTTAAAAAAAAAGAATTCTTTCCTATCTTCATGCCTAGCCTAAAACCTCGCACCCACATGCACAATTTTAGTGTTCTTCTTCCTTTACAAAGATTTTTAAATTTACATACAAATCATTTAATTTTCTTAGTTTTCATGTATGCTTTTTTTAATTGTTTCCATGCTTAGGATTAGGAATTTCTCATGTAAAGTCATTTAGCCATTTCCATGTATAGCCTTAAGATTTCTTTCATGCAAGCTATTCCATACTTATCCTTAGGATTTCTATTCTTTTTATGCAAGTTATTAGCTAATTAAGTTAACTAGTTTGATATTTACAAATATACCACCTAACTTTTTTACATTGAAAAGAATAAATTTTAAAATTTAAAAGAAATAAACATAACATAAAGGGAGTGGAAATAAAAAAATAAAAGAAATAAACATAAGGATAAAATAAATAAAAGGGAATGAAATAAATTTTTTTTAATAACATATAATAATAAAATAACATATAACATACAAATAAAATAACTACATAAATTACATATATGTAAGTAATATAAATGTAAATAATATATAAGCTAATGTTAAATAAAGTAAATAAATAATAAATAACCAATATAAAAACATGAGTGATAAAATAATTGTAAATTTAAATAAAATAACTTTACTAAATTTCAATAAAATAACTATACTAAAATTTTAAATACCTAGAAACATTAAAACTTAAAATATAACCATACTAAATTTTAAATGAAAATAACTACACTAACTTTAAACTAATATAATTATACTATATTAAATTTAAATGACTACTACTAAAATATAAATAACTAAATGAAAAATAACATATATATATATATATATATATATATATATATATATATATATATATATATATATGTGTGTGTGTGTGTGTGTGTGTGTGTGTGTGTGTGTGTGTGTGTAAAATAATGTAAATAATAAAAGGATAGTGTGATAAAATAGATAATAAAATAAATAACTATAAACCTAAATGAATAATGAAAACAAAGAAAATAAATAAAAAAGCCCTTTTAAAATGTAAACATATACATTTAAATAATAATTTTAAAAAATAATAACTTAATATAAATGATCATAACTTTAAATATAGAAAAGAATAATTTAAGAGAGAGAAAATGAAAAGTCTTATAAATAAATAAATAATAATAAAAATGATAATAATATTTAATGTAAATTAATAACATAAATTAATAATAATAAATCAATAATATTTAAGTAATAAAAATGTACATATAATTAATTAAAATAAAATAACTTATAAGGGATAATAAAAATAAATAATACATATATATGTAAATTGAAAATAATTAAAATAATATAAATGAATAATGAATTAAATTTAAAAAATTAAATAGTAATTAAAATAAATAAATTAAATTAAATAATAATTAAATTAAATAAATTACATTAAATAATAATTAATTAAGTAAACCAAAAACAATTAAATAAATAATAGTTTAAATTAAATTAAATAAATTAAATAAATTAAATAAATTAATTAAATTAAATAAATCAAAATTATATTAAATTAAAAGATAATTTAAATAAATAAACAATTTAAATTAAATTAAATTAATTAAATAAATTAATGAAAACCAAATATTAAATTAAAGTTAAATAATAATTGTAAATAATAATAAATTAAATTAAATTAAATTAATTAAATTAATTAAATCATATTAAATTAAATTAAATTAAATAATAATATAAATAAAGATAATATTAAATAAATTAAATAAGCAAATTAAATAACTTAAATTGATAATGTAAATAAATAATAAATTAAATTAAACTAAATAAATTAAATAAATTAAATTAAATTAATTTAAATAATAATGTAAATAAATAGTAATTTAAATTAAATTAAATAAAATAAAAAAAAATTCAATTAAATTTTATTAAATTAAAAAATAATACTTTACATTAAATTAAATAAATTAATTAAATTAAATTAATAATAATTGTAAATAATAATTAATTAAATTAAATTAAAATTAAATTAAATAACAAAATAAATTAAAATAAAATTAAAGATAATAATTTAAATAAATAAATATTAAGTTAAATTAAAATAAAATAAATTAATTAAATAAATAACAATTAATTAAATAAAACAAATAAAAAACAAATAAATGATGATAAAGTAAACAAATCATAATGAATTAAATAAAGAAAATAAATTAAATAAATGATAAAGATGAATAATAATTTTAATTACAAATAAAAGTTAATGTTTAAAAAAACACATAATAAAAATAATAATAACATAACATCATATAAAATAACATTAATATAAGAATAAAATAACATACAATAATAATATAACACAAACAAAATAAAACAATAACATACAACATACAACAATGATAACACATAACAACATAAACAATAACAATATAATACGATAATAACATATAAATAACAATCACATATAATCATAATTACAATCCCAACACAAACAATAATCACCACACACAACAACAGTCCTGATCATAATACGATACCAACACGATAATAATCAAACCTAGGATAGGCCCCCTGAGGCATGAACTATTTTCCCCTTTATAAAGACCCCTAGGAAATCACAACTTGGTGTAGGAAACATAACAAGAATATCCTTATGCTTAGTGAATGCATGGAGTAACCCAAATTTTTACCCGATGTCGACATAACCTTCCCAATTCACATTCCAAACTCAAAATCCCTAGTTTCAAATCCCAGCATAAACCAAAACAAAAACCAAAACTCAAACCAAACCTAAACCAAAACTCAAACCAAACCAAAACTAAAACCCAAACCCAAACCAAAACCAAAACAAAATCTAAATCTAAAACATAAACTCAAACAAATCTTCACAGCACTCCCATAAGTCCAAATCAAACTACCAATTACCACCAAATACAAACCCAAACCACACCTAAACCCATTTGCCCCAACCTACCTCGAACAACTGTGTTTATTAAGCATAAGGGTATAGGTAGGGTGAATTGCTAAGCAACATAAAAAGTCTAAATGAGCCCGAGACTTTTCATCAGGATATGAGAGGGAAGCATAGATCTGTAACCTTCTTTGACTGTTTGGATACCTCTGAGGTCTATTAGACTTAATATGTCTGCTTAACGAAACCATCCTCAATTAAATTAAACAAAGTTTATTGAAACACAACATAGGAATTCACATAGACATCATAGGACTTGGTAGACAACCAGGATTTAAACTTAGACATCATAGGATTGAGTAGTTACATCTTGTTATATCTACTTCTTTCTTTTTTCAGGCATGCTTTAATTTCTACAAAAATATAAACACCTATATGCAATGCAATACTAAAGTTTCAGCTGGGAATGATGAGAAGACCCTTCAGGTACGCTTTTACTTTATTGTAATTTACTTTATTGCAATTTATTTACCTGCACTGCGTTTTACTTTTCTTGCATGATAAATAAGATCGTTGCATGAAAACTGAAACCTTTAGGATAGCCACAAAAATGAAACTCAAAACTAAATTAAAAGTCACAGCAAGATAAAATTCACCTCTATAACATTTCAAAATATAAAATAACTCAAAATTTAATCACAAATAGCACAACAATAACTACAACTTTAACTAAATTAAAACGTCTTGTTGGATGATCGGGAATACCTCGGATGATGTAACCCACGTGTTGCTAACGGGATTTCCCACGGTCTAAATGAAAGTGTGGAACTCATTTAGTTGAGTTTATCAAATTCATCTGGACTAAGTGAATTTGATAAAAATAACAATGCCGGGAGGATGGAACCGTGGGATCTTAACCAGTGTTGTTATAATCAACTTTAAGATTTGTTTGAATTAAAACATTAAAAAACACTTGGATTTTAAGATTTCTCTAAACCAAAACACTTCTGTCATCTCCTGATTTATGATTTCTAAAACTAACCCTCTGCGACCATAAGGAGCTTGGAGCATAGTGGGCAGCACAGTCATCGTCGTCAGCAAAACTCGGATCTACTTCAGCAAAACCCTACCTTAGTCTAAATAACCAAGCTATTGCATTTTGAGGTAGTTTGCTTAGTGCAACATAAATCCTCAACATTTTGTTAGGCATTTGCATAATTGTCTCATGCAAATTAAGCCCTAACCGGTCTTAGGACTCCGAGTTAGTCGTTTGGTACGACATAAGCCCTCACATCTTCAAGGCTGTTTGTATGATTGTGTCATACAAATATAGGTCCTAATTAATTAAGCTAAAGAAACCAGAGGAGGCCGGCAAGAACTATCATCCCCAGTACTGTCCATACCACCGGTTGCTCGGTCACACCATAGAAAACTGCTTCAACTTCAAGGGTTGGCTTGAGAAGAATTTTAGGAGCGGAAATTTAACTATCCCAAATGAGTATTTAAAAGAACCTGAAAAGGGTTCTATAAATATGATTTCATGTGATTCGATTAGCTGCTGCTCAACGACATTGCTGCCCGAGGAAATAAGTGATGTTTCTCAAGAACCTCTAATTGACCTTAAAGTTTTCAAAGGAAAGTCAATTGAGTCCGCTGTGGAAAAGCTCCGAGCTGACATTGCACGACTGTCTAAAGGTCAGAAAGAAGACTTTGAAGAGGAAGATTACAACTTAACAGATTACATGGAAGGCGAATTCACCAAAATCAACGTCATTGAGACCCAAGCCATGTTTGCTACGAGTGACACTCCTTCTTGTGAGGAGAACGCCGCGGATGAGTGGCAGAGGGCCGTTCAACAAAGAGATGAACATATCAGCCGTCTCGAGAAGAAAATTGAAGAAATGACGACTTCTATGGCTATAATGCAAGGACAGTCGCACTCATAGCAGGTGGCATCCCCGGAGATGAACTAACCAGAGATTGTCCATATTACTGATGAAAGAAGGGAGGTTGCTTCTGCAAACCGAGATGAGCCGCCAATGAAAGATTCAACTCAGAATATGGTGCCAGAAAAAGTCATTAAGCGAATGGTTGAACAACAGGTGAGAGAAACCCTGGATCAATCAAAAAGAGGGATATCAATTCCGAAAGGTAGGCCCTACCCAGAGGAGTTTGATACCATCCAATACCCCAAGGGTTTCGTACCACCTTTGTTCAGGACTTTTGACAGGACTGGAAACCATGGGCAACACATTGCACACTTTCGAGCAAGTTGCTGCAACGCGGGGGGTAGTGATGCACTACTGTTCTGACAGTTTGTGAGCAGCCTTTCAGGAATCGCCTTCGACTGGTACGCAGACTTATCGAACGGTTCAGTGAAGACTTTCGCAGGAATGGAGAATCTTTTTGTCAAGCATTTTGCTGGGGTTTAACACCACGTCACTATAGTGAGTCTTGTGGAAGAGAAGCAGAAGCCAGATGAAACTTTGGTGGAGTACATTCTACGGTGGAGAAACTTAAGCATGGAGTGCGAGCCCCAATTGCAGGAGCAACATGCGATTGAGGTCTTACTCAAGAATATCCATGGACAGATAGCTTTCATGCTTAAAGGACTCACCATCAAGTCATTTGAGAAACTACATAGTAAAGCCGCAAGCCTGCAAGAGGAGGTCAAACAAATTGAATTCATCTGAAAAGAGGACAGGATGGAGCCAACAAAGATATCTGAAAAGAGATTAGAGATAGTGGCAACAATCGACAAAGGAAAGCAGCTGATACATACCGAGCAGTTACCTCAATACAGTCAGCAGCACCAGCCGCCTTAGTACGGCCAGTTTTCACAGCAGTACAGTTAGTCGCTTCCTCAATTCAGTCAGCCACTTCCGCAGTTCATTCAGCCGCCTCAGTGGTATGTTCCACACCCACAGCAGTATGTTCAGCCACTAGAGCAGTACGTTCGACACCCACCGCAGTATATTCAGCATGTCCAATAGTACGGTCAGCGGTACAATCAACAACACAATCAACAATCATCCCAACAGAGGTCACTCTGGACTGATGGAAGACAAGGTCGGTCTATAAATGATTTTTTAAACAAAGTATATCTTCAATGATGAAGTAGTAGTGCAGATGTTTCAAAATTTGATTAAGAAGCCCGAGTTCAAATTGCCTAAGGCAAAGAAGCAGGCGGAGGTTAACAAGAAGAATCATCCCAACTATTGCCCATATCACAGAATGCTTGGGCACACCATTGAAGGCTGTATCTGTTTCAAAGAATGGTTGGAGAAGAACTTTAATAATGGGAGCGTAACAATCCATGAATATTTGAAAAGAACTTGAAGAGTTTCTATCAATATGATTTAGGTGATTTATTTGCTTCGATTGATTCCTAAGCAGCTGACAACGGACGAGACACTTTTTGATTACTATTGTACTACTTTTGTTGCTCAGCATGATCAGTATTAAGCTGTACCATCTTTTCTATCGCAATGAATGAAAGGAGTTTGTTTTTGTCTAGAATTGCTCAATATTCTGAAAGCTCAAAATTTGATATTTTGCTATGACTTCGACTTCAGGAAAGAATGAAGTTAATGCCCTAATGGCTAGGTTCTTCGCTTTAAGGAAATTAGACTGGGTCCTAAGTAGATTTCAAAATGAAATAGTGTGGTTGAAATACGAGTAATTGATTCGGGATATCACGGGCCTTTTAATTTCCAGCCATGTGACTGGGTCAGGACTTTCGAAAAAGTTATAATATCTCAGGATTCATGTTAAGGAACATTTTGGAATTATTAATTAGGGGGGTTTCGACATTCAAAATCTTTAACAGAAATATGCACTATCAGATATAGTAATTCTCAGAAAACAAAAGGAGCAAAAATAAAAAATAAATAAAAAAAGAAAGGAAAAAAAAAAGAAAAAAAGAGTGTTCCTGAGGAAAAGCTTGAGGTGAGCACAAAATCAAAAATTGGTGCCCCAATTCAGGCATTCAAAATCTTTAACACGTGCTCCACCAGATATAGTAATCCTCAATAAAAAAAATGGATAAAAAAAGGAAAAGAAAAATAGGAAATAAAAGAAAAAGTCTCCCTGAGAAGAAGCTTGAGGCAAGCATATAACCAAAAATTGGTGTCTTAATCCTCCCCTAATTAATAAACCTTGAAAGGCAACCATAAGAAGTTTCCTCCAATATTATGCTTTGAAAAGAGTCAAGTGATTTCATGCCTTTTGGTCAGTTATTAATTGGCTCAGAAATATCTTTGAACAGTGAAAAATATTTTACTCACATGAACATAAATTTTGAAATCTGCTTAGGCCTGTGAAGAAAGAATTAAAGAAAGGGTCACGTTGTTAGCAATTAATGGAAATTCAACCCTAAAGTCGTATCCTTCAGTGTCCAGCAATTACAACTTCAATGTCAATTCGAAGAACGCCAGAGCAACTTCTCTAAGAAAACTTCAACCTCTACAGAATCTGCAATAAATCGAATGAAAACTACTACAAATGAAGCTATGAAGTTTCGTTCTCTTCAGCTATGATGTACTTAGAGATAACAAACCTTTATAGGTACTTGAAAGAATATAATTCCGATGGCACCTTAAAGGGAGTTATTCTCTACACGTACCTTCAGCCGGTGGACGATACCTCAAGAAGAGTTGTTTTAAAGACAGTCTTGTTCTTTGAAGCACCAATGTTGCACTTGTCTAAAACTGAGTCCAAATCCTAAAACAAATGCAACTAAATAAAACTCTGTATCAAACAAAATAAAAGTCAACATTTGAACAAAACAAAAGAAATCTGCACATTGTAAATTTTTTAAAAAGAAAAAAATCTCTGCACAAACATTTCAATAAAATTAAGCACTGCATGAACTTCTACAAATTTTCTCTGCACTTTACAATATGTTTTCACAATCTCTGCGTTCATAAATCTCAGCAACATGTTCAGTCTCTGCATTCATAAACCTCTGCATTCCCAAATATCAACGAAATCTTTTTGAATCTTTGCATAAATACATCTCAGCAAAATTCTTCACGGTCTACGCATCCGTAAAATCTTAGCAATTCTCAGCACTCAGCATTCTCAGCATTCTCAGAAATTCTCAGCAATTCTCAGCAATTCTCAGCATTCTCAACATTCTCAGTAATTCTCAGCAATTCTCAGCACTCAGCAATTCTCAGCAATCTCAGCATTTCTTAGCATTCTCAACAATTCTCAGCAATTCTCAACATTCTCAGCACTTCTCAGTAATTCTCAGCAGTTCTCAGCAATTCTCAGCAGTTCTCAGCATTCTCAGCATTCTCAGCAATCTCAGCAATCTCAGCATTTCTCAGCATCCTCAACAATTTCAGCAATTCTCAGCATATTCTCAGCATTCGAGATAGGCTTCCGCCGTACTCCCATCTCAGCATATTCTCAGCAATTCTCAGCATTTTCAGCATTTCTCAGTAATTCTCAGCATATTCTAAGCATTCAGGATAGGTTTATGCCTCATTCCCTTCTCAACATGTTCTCAACAATTTCAGCAATTCTCAGCATTTCTCAGCATATTCTCAGCAATCTCAACATTTTTCAGCAGTCTCAGTAATTCTCAGTAATCTCAGCAAATATCAACAATCTCGAGCATTTCTCAGCATTTCTCAGCATTCTCAGCAATTCTCAGCAATTCTCAGCATATTCTCAGCATTCGGGATAGGCTTCCGCCTCATTCCCTTCTCAGCATATTCTCAGCACTCGGGATAGGCTTCCGCCTCATTCCCTTCCCAGCATATTCTCAGCACTCGGGATAGGCTTCCGCCCTACTCCCTCCTCAGCAGTTCTCCGCATTAGGATAGGCACAGTCCTACTCTTTTCTCAGCAATCTCAACATTCAACCCTCTCAGCACAAAATTGAAATTGAAATTGAAATCAAAACAGTCTTAGCATTTGGGATAGGCTTCTGCCCTACTCCCTTCTCTGCATATTCTCTGCATTCGAGGTAGTCTTTCACCCCATTCTTTTCCCAGTACAAAATTGAAATTGAAATTGCAATTGAAATTTAAGCACTCTGCATTTTAGAATAGGCTCAGTCATGCTTCCTTCTCAGCATACAAATGATTCGGGTGGGCCTCAGCCCTACTCTTTGCTCTGCATAAAACCAAAATTGAAATTGAAATTTAATTTAAAACCAAAATCAAGATCAAATTGAAATTAAAGTCGAAAGAAAAGCAAAGTAAATCAAATCCAAATTTGAAATTTGAAATTTGAAAATTAAAGTTGCAACTCTTAAATTGAAAAATCATCCTCTTGTTTCCCCAGCGGAAACAACTCTCTTAATTCTACCATCTGCCCTAAGTATTTTACTTTGGCGACTTTGTGTTGGTTTGTTGATCTTCTTCGGTCAACACCAATACGCGCAGTGTGCCTGTCCGGCACACCACACCTATTGAGGGTCCATTTGTTGACCTCACTTTTGGTTGAGGTCTAGTCTCTCTTTAGAATAGCCTAGGGTCTAACCATATGACTCTCCTGGTGACTTTCTTAGAGGACTAGTAATGGAACCTTTCCCATAGAAATTCAAAACTCTTCTTGCTTCACTAGGGGTTTTCATATGCTTAAGACCTAACCTCCACCTTTTGGTAGGAAAAAGGCAAGCATAAGGAATCCTAGGGGAAGTCTCCTATAGGTGGTCAGACCTTAGGATTTGCCCTGAGGGAGGTTTGGAGACCACCACTCATACACCTCACATTCACAACATACACACACTGCACATTCTAATTTCAACCCTGAACTCTTTGGAAACTCATGTGGATAGCCCAGCCTTCAGTCTATGACTAAGTGGTAGGGACCAACACATAGAGGACTAAATGTAAGTGACCCTTGGTCATTACATCCTGCTCACCTTGAATCCACCTTAAAATTTCCAAAATTTCAATCTTTGGCCCCTTTGCCCCCAAAATAACCCTAAACTACCCAAAATACCAATTTCAACTACACTATCGGCCAATTTTGCTAAATTAATACACTTTCAATCAAAAATCCCAACTTGGCCCATTTAACCTAAAGGTGCCTAAACCAAACCCAATCTTGACCCAATTGACCCTAATTTTCATCAAATTCAATTCTAAACCAAAATTCAACATCCCTAATATCAACGTAGCCCAAATTCAAGTCCAATGTGACCCACATTTGAATCTAGTTCCGCTTGAAATCAAAATCCCCAATTTTGCCTAAATAACCCAAAACTCCTAAAGTGACCCAATGTCAGTCAATTCCTCCCAAATTTCAATTCCAAACTCTTTATAAAACCTCCTTAAACTGAATTGGATCATCAATTTTCCTTAATTTGAGCTCAGGTCATACCCAAATCCATTTTGGACCAAATAAACCCCAATTTTGACCCAAGCTGAACACATGTTTTAAATCCACCAACTTAACCATCTAAAACTTGTCAAACCCATTTTATGTCTTCATCAAAATTCTTCTAGACAACAATATCTACAATATTGATGAAGACCTCTGGACCCCTATCCCACTCAAACTCAGGATAACTTGATCCGAACCCAACATGGTCAAAAATAATCAAAAATCCAATCCATGCCAAAATTGAACCTCCAAATGAGCTCAAAACCACATTGTGTTATCATGAAAAATATTCATAACAATAATGTGGACAATATTGATCAAGGAACTTGGGCTTCATTCAAGCTCTAGCCCAATATAAACTCAAGTTAGCCCAATGTTCTTAAAATGGACCCAAAATCCAAAACTCACCAAACTAAAATACACTAACACACACACACCCACATTCTCCCCCTTTCATATCTCACGACAAAAAAAAGAAAAAAAAAAGAAAGAAAAAAAACAAATAACAAAAAATATTTTTTTTCTTCCCTTCACCTTACTTCCATGCCTCTCCCTCACCTCTCCCTCACCCTACCCGCCACCTCACCCTACTCTCCTCACCTTCACCACACCTCCTCCACACCTCCACCACACCTCCACCTCACGTCTCCCTAACTCCCCTCTTTACTCCAAAACCGTGAGCCTCTTCCCATAAAAATTCCCTCATCATCTCATCTACCACCCCTTACACACTCTTACACTCTTACACACACTTACTCACTTCACTCACTTCACCATCCCACTCTTTCTCAACCTCCTAGCCGTGAGCCTTCCCCATCTTCTTTTCCTCCTTCCAAGCTAGCCACACTCCTCATCCCCCCTCCAAAAACGTCCTAGCCGTGAGATTCAAAAAGGGATCCTGCAAGCTAAGGTAAGTTGCTCCCCCTCTCTTTTATTTTGTGAGTATTCTAGCTTCAAAAAAAAAAAAATTCTTTCCTATCTTCATTCCTAGCCTAAAACCTCACACTCACATGCACAATTCTAGTGTTCTTCTTCCTTTACAAAGATTTTTAAATTTACATACAAATCATTTAATTTTTCTTAGTTTTCATGTATGCTTATTTTAAATGTTTCCATGCTTAGGCTTAGGAATTTCTCATGTAAAGTCATTTAGCCATTTCCTTGTATAGCCTTAAGATTTCATTCATGCAAGCTAGTCCATGCTTAGCCTTAGGATTTTTATTCTTTTTATGCAAGTTATTAGCTAATTAAGTTAACTAGTTTGATATTTACAAATATATCACCTAACTTTATTACATTGAAAAGAATAAATTTTAAAATTTAAAAGAAATAAACATAACATAAAGGGAATGGAAATAATAAAAAAAAAAGAAATAAACATAAGGATAAAATAAATAAAAGGGAATAAAATAAAATTTTAATAACATATAACATACAAATAAAATAACTACATAAATTACATATATGTAAGTAATATAAATGTAAATAATATATAAGCTATTGTTAAAAAGTAAATAAATAATAAATAACCAATATAAAAACATAAGTGATAAAATAATTGTAAATTTAAATAAAATAACTTTACTAAATTTCAATAAAATAACTATACTAAAATTTTAAATACCTAAAAACATTAAAACTTAAAATATAACCATACTAACTTTTAAATGAAAATAACTGCACTAACTTTAAAATAATATAATTATACTATATTAAATTTAAATGAATAATACTAAATTATAAATAACTAAATGAGTAATATTATATATATATATATATATATATATATATATATATATATATATATATATATATATATATATATATATATATCCAAGTGAAAAGCTGGGGGGCAGAACACCTGATCTCAATTCCATGCTCACTTTCTCCCATAACATCTCTAGTGTTGGTCTATTTGATGCTGGCTTCTTTGGCACTCCTTTTACTTGGCAAAGGGGTTCTCTTTTGGAAAGGATTGATAGAATTCTATTAAATGATTGTTGGCAAAATACCTTCCCCATTACTCAGGTGCATCATTTACATAGAACAACTTCTGACCACTCCCCTCTTCTCATTCAAATTTCTTTCAGTATAAGTCCCCACCCTTCCACCTTCAGATTTCTGAATGTTTGGTCCTTGCACCCCACTTTTTTGGCTGTTGTTAAACTTGCTTGGTCCGCTCATGCTTGAACTTCATTCAAACCCTATGGTCGAACTTTGGAAGCTACAGAAGTCGTGGCATTGCGGTTGAGACAGTGGAATAAACAATGCTTTGGAATTGTCTATCAAAAGGTTAGAGATGCCGATGAGAAGGTCAAAATGCTTGAAGCTTTACGGGATCCGGAAGGGGTCATACTCGAGCCATGCTCGGATGCCCAAATTCATCCGCTCAACTCTTTGGAGGAGGAAGAATTATTACTAAAACAGAAAGCTGCTGTTAATAAACATCTATTTGGGGATAGGAATACTAAATTCTTCCATGCACTAACTAAGTATAGAAGACAATTCAATGTTATTCTTAAAATCAATAATGAAGAGGTCAATTGGATATCTGAACCTGCCTTAATCTCCCAAAGTGCTGATAGCTTTTTTCAATCTCTATTGGCAGCTCAACATTCTGCCAATGATTCTTTCCAGCCTGAGGTGTTTAGTGAAGAACTATCTTATGTACAACAACTAATTCTCACCATGCTGCTCGATGTCGATGAGATCCTTAATGCATTGAAAAGCATTGATGGTAACAAAACTGCTGGACCTGATGGGTTCACCTCTACCTTTTATTTGTCTGCTTGGGAAGTTGTGGGCTCTGATCTCATCCAGGTAGTCCAGGCCTTCTTCTCTGGTGCTGGAATCCCAAAGTACTTTACTGCCACAACCATTACTCTAATCCCCAAAGATAAGCAAAAAGCCACTTGGTCTGACTTTAGACCCATATGCCTTACTAGCACCTTCACCAAGATTATCAGTAAGATTATTGTTGGTAGGCTTCAACCTCATCTCAACAAACTCATTAGTGCCAATCAATCAGCCTTTGTGCAGGGCAGGAATATTACAGATAACTGCTTGTTAGCTCAGGAGCTTTTGCTGGAAATTGATAAGGTTTGTAGAGGACATAATCTCATTTTTAAACTTGACCTCCACAAGTCTTATGATTCTGTCAGCTGGAGTTTTATTGATCAAGTCCTAAAGGCAAGGGGTTTTCATCCTTCCTTTTGTAATTTAATCAGGAAGTGGCTTTCAGGTGCTTGGTACAGTGTTTTCCTTAATGGTAGCAGCCATGGTTTCTTTAATGCTGGGAGAGGGCTGAAGCAAGGAGACCCTTGTCTCCAACCATCTTCATTCTGATTTTTGATTATTTCTCTAGAGTGCTCAATGCTACATATAAGAAGTACCCTTACCTAAACTATAATTACAGCTCTTCCTAATTGATAAGCCATTTGGCTTATGCTGATGATGCCATCATTTTTTCCAATGTTAGTAAACAAGCTGTCAAAAGAATTATGCAGGTGCTGGAACATGTTACAAAAGTTGCTGGACTGAAGCTCAATGTTAAGAAGTGTCGGCTTACGGTGGGGAATCACTATAAGCGGACCTCGTCGGGTGAAGGAACAGATCGTTTTCACTGTCTTCTTGCCCCGCCATTAAAATATTTAGGGGTTCAACTTATCAAAGGCAAGAAGAGGCAAACCCAATATGATGAGATTGTCAACAAGATTTCTTCTGCTATAGCTTGCTTGGACCAATAAATTCCTCTCGAATGGTGGCGAGATTGACTTTGTTGAAGAGTATTTTATCAACTTTCCCGTTATACACCATGCAAATGGTTCGCATGAAACTAAGCACACGGAAAATGATGGAGACCACTTTCAACAAATTCCTTTGGGAAGGCCAATATAAACAACCTCATTGGGTTGTTTGGAACAAGGTCCGCAAGCCTACCAGAGGCAGGAGGATTGGGATTTAAAAGTTTCAAACAGATGAGCCATCTCTTCCATTGTAAATAGTGGATTAAATTTGTTAAACAAGACACCATGTGGGCAAATTACTTAAAGGAGAAATATTGCAAGAAAGTTCATGTCAATGAAGTGAAAGCTAAGATGGGGGATTCCAAGCACTGGAAAAATCTGCTTAAAGTTAGGGAGACTCCCAACCAACTGCTGTTTTGGGAGGTGGGGAATGGACAGGTTCACTTCTTTTTGGACACCTGGCTACCTGATGGCCCCCTTCTTGCCCCTTCTAATTGTTCACCTAAGCTGAAGGTGTCTGACTTCTGGACCCAAGGGAAGTGGAGCTCTGAGTTGCTGAGAAACTATGTGGATGCGGATATCGTACGGAAGATACTCTCTATTCCTATTATTTCCAACGAGTCCCGATAAATTATTGATCAAACATGCCACTACTTCCTCTCTAAATTTTGTTATTCACCAAACATTCAAAAGTTGGCCTCAATACGATTGGGGAAACAAGATTTGGAATAGAAACCTGTCCCCATCTATGTCTTTTTTCAGTTGGAGGCTCTTTCACAAACTTTTACCTCTTGATGATATTTTAAAATTAAAAGGTCTTAAATGTGCTTCCAGATGTTGGCTCTGTCACTCCAATGAAGAAACACTCTCTCATGTGTTCCTTACCTGTGCTTTTTCTCAGCAGGTTTGGACTGAGGTACTTCAGCAGCTGCAACTATCTCAACACAGATATGACTGGAAAGACTTTGATGCTTGCTGGGAGGATTGGAGAAACCTAAACACTTACTACATCCCCTTAGTAATCTGTTGGTTTATCTCGGATGACCAGGAACCAAGCTAAATTTGATAGTCTCACTTGTATGGTTCAATCCATCGTGATTAACTGCCGTAGCTACATTAAAAAGAATGTCGAATTAGTTCCCTCAACATCAAACAAAGTAGTGATGCTGCATTGGTCCCTACCCTCACATCCTTGGGTGAAAATTAACATTGATGGAAGCTTTACATCATCCTCTGCTGGTATTGGTGCCGTTTGTAGAAGTAAGCTGGGGCGGCTCCTTTGGTTCTTCCGATCACCTATCGTTGCTTCTTCCGCATTGGAGGCTGAATTATGGGCTGCCTTCGGACCTTAACTACGACCAAGGCTCTCCACCTTCCTTATGTTTGGTTGGAATCGACTCTAAGCAAGTAGTGAATATTATGCGAGGCCATCGCTTCTCCACCTTGGAACTCGATCTATTTTTGCGAACCTTCCCTTCTCCATCCGACTTTCTACAAATTAAATGGACCCATACCTTTAGAGAAGGTAATCAACCGGCCAACCGGCTTGCTAAAAATGCTTGCAATCGATAGTAATACTTGTTTTCTCTGTAACTCCTTCGAGCCATTATGGTCGTTACTTTTTGGGGACTCTCTAAAGCTCCCTTTTATTAGATGTACTAAACCTTTATAATGAATGAAGTTTTTGTTTTTTTTAAATATATATATATATATATATATATATATATATATATATATATATATATATATATATGTAAATTAATGTAAATAATAAAAGAATAGTGTGATAAAATAGATAATAAAATAAATAACTATAAACCTAAATGAATAATGAAAATAAAGTAAATAAATAAAAATGCCATTTTAAAATGTAAACATATATATGTAAATAATAATTTTAAAAAATAATAACTTAATATAAATGATCATAACTTTAAATAAAGAAAAGAATAATTTAAGAGAGAGAAATAAAAAATTCTTATAAATAAATAAATAATAATAGAAATGATAATAATATTTAATGTAAATTAATAACATAAATTAATAATTATAAATCAATAATATTTAAGTAATAAAATTGTACATAAAATTAATTAAAATAAAATTACTTATAAGGGATAATAAAAATAAGTAATACATACATATATATATATATATATATATATATATATATATATATATATATATATATATATATATATATATATACATACATACATATATATATATATATATTGAAAATAATTTAAATAATATGAATGAATAATGAATTAAATTTAAAAAATTAAATTGTTATTAAATTAATTAAATTAAATTAAATTAATTAAATTAAATAATAATTAAATTAAATAAATTACATTAAATAATAATTAATTTAGTAAACCAAAAACAATTAAATAAATAATAGTTTAAATTAAATTAAATAAATAAAATAAATAAATTAAGTAAATAAATTAAATTAAATAAATCAAAATTATATTAAATTAAATGATAATGTAAATAAATAAATAATTTAAAATTAAATTAAATTAATTAAATAAATTAAATTAAGTTAAATAAATTAATGAAAACCGAATATTAAATTAAAGTTAAATAATAATTGTAAATAATAATAAATTAAATTAAATTAAGTAAATTAAATTAAATTAAGTAAATTAAATTAATCAAATCATATTAAATTAAATTAAATTAAATAATAATATAAATAAAAATTAAATTAAATTAATTAAATAAACAAATTAAATAAATTAAATTGATAATGTAAATAAATAATAAATTAAATTAAACTAAATAAATTAAATAAATTAAATTAAATTAAATTAAATAATAATGTAAATAAATAGTAATTTAAATTAAATTTTATTAAATTAAACAATAATACTTTACATTAAATTAAATAAATAATTTAAATTTTATTAATAATAATTGTAAATAATAATTAATTAAATTAAATTAAAATTAAATTAAATAACAAAATAATATAAAATTAAATTAGAGATAATAATTTAAATAAATAAATATTAAGTTAAAGTAAAATAAAATAAATAAATGAAATAAATAACACATAATTAAATAAAACAAAAAAAAACAAATAAATGATGATAAAGTAAACAAATCATAATGAATTAACTAAAGATAATAAATTAAATAAATAATAAAGATAAATAATAATTTTAAGTACAAATAAAAGATAATGTGTTTAAAAAAACAGATAATAAAAATAATAATAACATAACATCATATAAAATAACATTAATATAAGAATAAAATAACATACAATAATAATATAACACATAAACAAAATAAAACAATAACATACAACATACAACAATGATAACACATAACAACATAAACAATAACAATATAATACGATAATAACATATAAATAACAATCACATATAATCATAATTATAATCCCAACACAAACAATAATCACCACACACAACAACAGTCCTGATCATAATACGATACCAACACGATAACAATCAAACCTAGGATAGGCCCCCTGAGGCATGACCTATTTTCCCCTTTATAAAGACCCCTAGGAAATCTCAACTTGGTGTAGAAAACATAACAAGAATATCCTTATGCTCAGTGAATGCATGGAGTAACCCAAATTATTACATGATGTCCACATAACCTTCCCAATTCACATTCCAAACTCAAAATCCATAGTTTCAAATCCCAGCACAAACTAAAACCAAAACCAAAACTCAAACCAAACCAAAACCAAAACTCAAACCAAACCAAAACCAAAACCCAAATCAAAACCAAAACCAAATATAAAACATAAACTCAAACAAATCTTCACAGCACTCCCATAATTCCAAATCAAACTACCAGTTACCACCAAATACAAACCCAAACTACACTTAAACCCTTTTGCCCCAACCTACCTCGAACCACTGTGTTCATTAAGCATAAGAGTATAGGTAGGGTGAATTGTTAAGCAACATAATAAGTCTAAATGAGCCCGAAACTTTTCATAAGGATATGAGAGGGAAGCATAGACCTGCATCTTTCTTTGATTGTTTGGATACCTCTGAGGTCTATTAGACTTAATATGTCTGCTAAACGAAACCATCCTCAATTAAATTAAACAAAGTTTATTGAAACACAACATAGGAATTCACATAGACATCATAGGACTTGGTAGACAACCAGGATTTAAACATAAACATCATACGATTGAGTAGTTACTTCTTGTTAGTTCTACTTCTTCCTGTTTTCTGGCATGCTTTAATTTCTGCAAAATTATAAACACCTATATGCAATGCAATAATAAAGTTTCAGCTGGGAATGACGAGAAGACCCTCCAGGTACTCTTTTACTTTATTGAAATTTATTTACCTGCACTGCGTTTTACTTTTCTTGCATGATAAATATGATCGTTGCATGAAAAATGAAACCTTTAGGATAACAACAAAACTGAAACCCAAAACTAAATTAAAAGTCACAGCATGATAAAATTCACCACCACAACATTTCAAAATATAAAATAACTCAAAATTTAATCACAAACAACACAACAAAAACTACAACTTTAACTAAATTAAAACGTCTTGTTGAATGATCGGAAATACCTCGGATGATGTAACCCACGTGTTGCTAACGAGATTTCCCACGGTCTAAATGAAAGTGTGGAACTCATTCAGTTGAGTTTAGCAAATTCATCTGGACTAAGTGAATTTGATAAAAATAATGATGTCGTAAGGATGGAACCGTGGGATCCTAACCGGTGTTGTTATAATCAACTTTAAGATTTGTTTTAATTAAAACATTAAAAGACACTTAGATTTTAAGATTACACTAAACCAAAACACTTCTCTCATCTCCTGATTTATGATTTCTAAAACTAACCCTCTGCGACAATAAGGAGCTTGAAGCATAGAGGGTAGCACAACCATCGTCGTCAGCAAAACTCGGATCTACTTCAGCAAAACCCTTCCTTAGTTTAAATAACCAAGCTATAGGATTTCGAGGTAGTTTGCTTAGTGCAACATAAATCCTCAACTTTTTGTTAGGCATTTGCATAATTGTCTTATGCAAATTAAGCGCTAACCGGTCTTAGGACTCCGAGGTAGTCATTTGATACGACATAAGCCCTCACATCTTCAAGGTTGTTTGTATGATTCTGTCATACAAATATAGGTCCTAAATAATTAAAACAGGCAAGATGAAACATTAAATGAACTCCCAAATTGAAGCCAAACAATAGAATAGTTTGGGAAGTTGCCAAGATTCTTCTTGGATCCTCAGCTTCTCCTACTTCTCTTCCTTTGGACTCTTAGAATAAATTATTCCAAACTCGATCCATTCCCTATTGAAAATTGCAAAATTCAATCATTTCAAAACCTTAAACTTTGAAATTCTTGAGAGAAAAATCACTGATCATTATCGAGAGTTTTCTTAAATGATTCCCGTCATTTAGGATGTAATTAACTATAGGGGCTTGCCCTTATAGGGAACTTTAAGAACCCAGGTAATATAAACCCTGCTTAATTCCTTTATATTAAGCAGGGGAAGCTGTCGGCTTATAAAATTGGTTCGCAGACCAACTGAATGTCATAAATCTTTTAGTTTATTTAATCGATCCCCATCGTCAAGCAGTGTGACTATTCCTTGGGATAGATACATAGTTTGTGGTGCGGTGCTCGTTTATATAAACTATTTGGGATGTGAGATCAGTTTGATTTCATATCTTAAAATTTTTAAACATAAAATTATTTTCAAAAATCAAATGCTACTTTCCAAATTATATATATATACTTAAATTAAATTTAAATCTAAAGATATGCCAACACGCCAAACAGCGCTGATGTTTAGAAAATAGTTTTTCGTCCTTAAATTTGATTTTGGGTGGTTCTAGGCAGCAATTCTTCCACTTGAACTTCCAAAAACTGCCCCTAGACACAGGAACTATCGGTGGAACGAAAAGGAAGATCCCAAATCTCATCCAAATGGATTCAGACTTGATGGAAACTTCAAGATTTCAACTTTTCAACCGTAGAAAGTTTGTCAGTTTGGAAGAGCAACGTCTATTCAACAAGAATATCTCAAGAGGTTGATTAAAGAGCGAAGCTCTGTGAATCTGTTGACCTCATTTTTGATGAGGTCTTCTCTTCTTTTCTCACTCCTTAGTACTTAGGATCTAGCCTTAGGCTTTTCCTTTGACTATCTTAGAGGACTAGAAGTGGAACCCACCCTTTAGAAGTCAAAACACCTCTTGACTCCCTGCAAACCCCACAAGCTTGATTGTAGACCCCTAATCACCTAGAGGGTTGAAATCAAATGTGAAGGTTTAAAGGATGACTTCCCTATAGGACTCTTTGGCCTTAGGACTACCCTGGGTGGCCTGGTCCGGTGAGGGTTGACTTACACACTCACTACACTCACACTCTACACTCTCACACACACAATCCAAATCCTAAAACCACACTCATACCCAACTTGACTCCTTGACTCATGTAGGTAATTCATATGGATGGACCTTTACCCCTAAGCCCCTGGTTAAGAGGGTTAGGAACAACATAGTGAATGTCTCAAATGAGTCCTCTCATGGCTCATATAGGCTTAATATGACTTCATGGCTCAACCAAAGTGATTCCATTTCACTCATATTTGATCAATCTTCATTCTTCCAAAATTTCAATTTTTGACCCCGGGGACCCTATACCTATCAAACCTACCAAAAGGCCTTAAAATTGCCCAAATCCTCAAAAATTTTCAAATCACCCAAAATTCCCCAAAATTAACCTTGAACATTTCCTCACCAATCAAATTGATCATCCATAGCCAAAAATACCAAAAATTCCAAAAGTATCCCCCAATACCCTCCAAATTACCAAAATGCCCCTCTTGACCCAAAAATACAAAAATTCAGAAAATTCCCAGAAAATTCCAGAAAAACTCAAATATTCCCAATTTCATTTTGTCTAACTACACCATGGGCCAATTTTGTAAATTTACCCCACTTGTAACAAAACCCCCAATTTAGCCCACTCTTAACCCAAGTGAACCCAATGTGAAACCAAATCTACCCAATTGACCCCAATTTTGGTTCAATTCAATTCTGAACTTCAATTAAATATCCAAAATATCAATCTAGAGTAAATCCAAGTCCAATTTGATTGACATTTGAATCCAATTTCACTTTTGACCTTAAAGCCCAATTTGGACCCATGACCCAAACTTAGCCAAAACTAACCCAATTCAGCTCCAATTGACCCCAAACCTCTTCTAAACTTTCCCTAACATCCCCACAAACAAAACACTAACATGATTTGCCAAAAATTTGGACTCAAACCTCACCCAAGTCCACCCAAAAGCCAAAATCCCCTAAATGGGCCTACACCCAAACCTAACCCAAATGGGCCCAAACCCCAAAACCAAAACCCAACCAAAGTTGAAACCTCTTTGAAACACTCCCATAAACATTTTGCAACATTAATTTTACATCAATTTCAACCTTAGCCCAACATTGGCCCAAGTTAGCCCAATTTGACCTACATTGGCCCATTTACTAAATGAACCCAAATTCAACCCAATTCAATTCCAAACTACCTCAGATTTGCTTCAAATCATTCAAGACACATCCTTAAACTAAACTCAACATTTATTTGGCATGGCCCTTTACAAAATTTTTCATCTAAAAGACCATTGTTAAACATAAAGGCCTACTCCCTTAAACCTTCCTAAAAGCCCACTTCCACCAAATTCAAAAGCCCAAATCAATCTAAAGCCCGCATGACACTTTCCCTCATCACACATTCAATTTAAAATCATTCCTAAAGTCCTAATTTATCATTAAACAATTCCAAATTAAGCCTCATGACAATTCTCACCAAAATAACAAAATTCCTAAAACCCATTTCTATGAAATCAAGCCAAGCCATCCTAAGCCATAGGCAAGCCATGAAGCCATGCATGAGCCACATGGAAGCCATGAGAGCCTCTTTACATGTCACCATGCCATTTTGGGCAAAAGAAGGAGGCTCTTTCCATAATCTCCTAAAGCCATTAGCCTTAACCATGATTCCCCTTAACCCAAATTTAATCTAAATATTCTTAAAAAGAGACCTCACCACCTTTGACCAGCTAACCTAACTTATTCTCTCAGCCTAAAACCAGGTTATGGGGAGGTGAACCCAACCCAAACACATGGGTTGACCCAAACCAAGCCAAAATTGTCATGCCCCTATTCCATTTTGATCTAACCCCTTTACACATGGAAAAGCTCAATTGCCTACACTAAACCCCAGCCCTGACTCACCTGAACCTGAGGGTGACCCTTTCCTGCCGGCCAGCCACCTGGGCCTCCGGAAAAAACCATGGCCAAGACCTTGGGAAGAGCCAAATTTTGAAATTCCGCCTTGCTAAGCTGCCCCAATCCAAATGGCCATTGTAGCTATTCTTCTCCTCACTAGAGCAGCTGATCCCAACCCCTAACTCCCCCTGGGAGGCCCTCCAGCCTCTTCTATATAAACACCCCCTCCTCTCGGCCAAGAGCGGTGCTGAAACAAACCTTCAGGAAACTCTGCCAAAATCATTCGAGACTCTTCCCCACACCTGGAGAACTTGATCCCCACTGAAATCCCTTTGCCATTTCCTCTCTGTGAGCTCAATTTCAGAGTTGAAATCTAAGCCCAAAACCAGGACACTTCACCATAGTGAGTGAATCCTAAAATTGATTGACTCTACACCTTCACCAGACCAAGAGGAGAAGTTTCCCAGCAAAAGCCCTCTCACCAGGCTAGCCATTGCTTCCAGCCTCCAAGCTTTGTGATCGGCTATGGTCACTTTTGTACCTAGGCAATTCACCAGGCCAAGGGACTTCATCTGGAGCTTTCTTAGACCCAATCGAAGGTGACATAGCCATCAGATTGAAACTTCACTTCTCTGAGCAAAGGAATGAGCTCTCTCCTTCTCCCGAGCTTCTGGAGATTCTCCATTTAGTTTGAGTCAATTTCAATGCAATTTTACCGTATGGATGTGTTCGTCTCTTCAAGGCGAATCTATAGAGCATAAGAACACAAATATCCATTGAGAATCGAGTGAGACATTAGGGTTAGAAGGTCAACGGTCACGGGTTCACACCAGTCTTAGACGATGAATGGGAGCCGTTGGATCACGCGTATATCGGATGGATGGACAGGATCGCGTCGGACGGAGCAATGGGACATGAACCGCGGGCCGCGTGGCATCTCAGACAGATGGCGAAGCCGAATTAAGAGGCGATGCGTGGAGCTTCGGAGGCACTGAGGTTGAGTCAGCGTCGCGTGGATAAGTAGGAAAATAGGGTATTTTTCTATTTATTTAATTACCATAACTTCAAAAATTCATAACTTTGTGTAGAAAAATCCTAAAAATAAAATAAAAATACCCTCTTGCTCAGTGAACAGAGGAGAATAATGTGGAAAAGAAATCAAGTAATTTCATTGAGTATTTTATTTTTAATTAATTATTTACTCTCTGCACTATTTTGATTCTCCATGCATGTAGGAAATTCACCATGGCATGAGACCATAGTGCTTTTGAAGCTTCTCAACTTGGAAACATTCCCTGAATTTTCCAAGGTCAGAGGCCATCGCTATCAGAAGTTATTAATTTTCCAAGTTCATGTTACTGTTTTGAGTATTTTAATTCCAATAATCAGCTTGTTGAGAAATAAATTCTAGGAAAATTTGGTGATGGTTCTTATTATTTTGAAAAAAGTTGATTTTTATCATTATTTTAATATTTTTAATAATTAAAGAATAATAAAAATCATAAAAATATTAAAAATCACTAAAATGTCACATTTTGAATTCTAATTACTTAGGAACAAACCAAATATTTTTCTTAAGTCCCTAGGGTAAGATATTGAATTTTAAAGGCTTAATGTCATTTTTAATATTAAAAAAAATGTATTTTCCAACCTTTTCACTAAAATAATTCTAATAAATCAAATAAAAATTAGAAAAATACAAAATTTGATTCTCTGAACACCTTGAGGTCAAAGAGGTCTAAGAAAAATATAAAATCCATTTTTCAACTTTAATTTTATTTTAAAATTAATTAATGCTCCAAAACTCAAAATAATTCTAATAAATAAAATATAATTCAAAAAATCACCAAAATTGGTCCAAATGGTCCTCTGGTCATTAGGAATATCCCATAATTTTCTTTAGGACAGAAACATTTTCTTGGTCATGTTATTGAATTTTCCTTGAAAACCCCATATTTTCTATTAAAAATAATTACATAAATAAATTAAATAAAGAAAAATCACATTTTCTCCTCTAATGTCTTAATTGACATGTGAGTAAGGTTGCATAAAAATTTCAAGTTCATTTGAGCTTAATTTAGTGAGTTATAGAATTATTAAGCTTGGAGGGTAAAAAGGTAATTAAAAATTTCAACCCTTAATTAAAATTTTAGGATTAATCAAAAGGGGAGGGTAAAATATTTGATTTTAAACTGATTTTTGGATGATTAAAACTTAAATGATTAAGGATAGAAATCTACTAATCATTTCAAAAATAATTAAAATAAAACATTAATTATTTAATTAATTGAAATATTGGGAGAATAATAGAAATTGGAATTATTAAAGTAGGGATATTATTTAAGAAGATATTTATTCTTTAATTTGAAAATTCCTAAATAAATTACTTCAATAATACATAAGTCTTAATTAAAAATTAAAAGAATAATCTCAATTAAATTAAAATTGAAATTAAATTAAAATCAAATTAAATTAAATTAATAGAAAAATAAATTGAGATAAATTAAGTTAAATTAAATTAAATTAAATTAAATTAAAATTGAACATAAATTAAATCAAATTAATTTAAATTAAATTAAACCAAATTAAAAATTAAATTAAATCAAAATTAAATTAAATTAAATTAAATTAAAATTAAATTAAATTAAGATTAAATTAAATTAAATTAAATTAAACTAAATCAAAATTAAGTTAAATTAAATTAAATTAAATTAAATTAAATTAAATTAAATTAAATTAAATTAAATTAAATTAAATTAAATTAAATTAAATTAAATTAAATTAAATTAAAATTAAATTAAATAAAAATTAAATTAAATTAAATTAAATTAAATTAAATTAAATTAAAATCATTTAATAACAAACCTAAATGAAATCATTAAGAATTAAATCTAAAATGACTCGAACACTATTCCAAACTTAAACTAACTTTTATAATTAAGTCAAAATTAAAATTAAATCATTAAGTTTAAATCATTATAATACTTTATAATTTGATTTGCCCTTTTAAAGCTCTTATTATTATAACTCTTAAATGAGGTATTAAGTGAAGTGTTACTTCACTCATAGGATATTCAAATTTCCTAGTTCACTAAGCAAGAGATCAAAACTTAAAATCCTGGATGATTAATTCACTTGCATAATTAAATTCTCTTGGACTTAAAACAATCCTAGAGGTATTGAAAAGATATTTAAGACTCGTCTTAAGCACTTCCTCAATATGATAGGATGTTTATAAGAACAATTGAATTTAATTGTTTATTTGATGAAGAAAATCATCCTTAAACCAAAACACAAGAACCTAGACGTCATAGGAGATGACTAGCTATAGGATTAGGGCTTTGGTAGACAACCAAAAATCTTTCGCTTAGCTTTACCTAGGTACTAGTTGGAATATTTAAATGCCTTATCATGTGTTTTAAGTGCAACTTGGGATGACGGGAAGACCCTCCAGGTACGCTTTATTTTATTGCAATTTACTTTATTACAATTTACTTACATGCACTGTACTTTACTTTTCTTGCGTGATAAACAACTGTTGCATGAAAAACCAAAACCTTTAGGATAGTCCCTGAACTGAAACCAAAATTAAATTAAAAATCATTACAAGATAAAATTCACCGCCACAACATTTCAAAATATAAAACAACTCCAAACTTAATCACAAACAGAACAACAAAACTACAATTGCAAATAAATTAAAACGTCTCGTTGAATGATCTGGAATACCTCAGATGATGTAACCCACATGTTGCTAACGGGATTTCCCAAGGTCTAAATGAAAGTGTTGAACTCATTTAGTTGAGTTTAGCAAATTCATCTGGACTAAGTGAATTCAATGAAAATAACGGTGCCGGGATGACGGAACCGTGGGATCTTAATCGGTTCTGTTTAAACAATTTTAAGATTTATTTTAATTAAAATATTAAAAACACTTGGACTTAAAGATTTCTAAACTAAAACATTTTTCTCATCTCTTGATTTTCACCTTCTATAACTGAACCTCCGCAACAACAAGGAGCTTGGAGCACGGTGGGCAGCACGGCCATCTTCGTCAGCAAAATAAATCTACTTCAGCAAAACCTTTCCTAGTTTTAAACGACAAAGCCATAGAACTTCGAGGTAGTTTTCCTAGTGCAACATAAATCCTCAACTCTTTGTTAAGCATTTGCATGATCATATCATGTAAATTAATCCCTAACCGGTCTTAGGATTCCGAGGTAGTCGTCCGATACGACATAAACACTCACATCTTTGAGGATATTTGCATGACTGCGTCATGCAAATATAAGTCCTAATTAATTAAAATTGGCAAGATTGAAATATCAGATAATATTAGGATTTTCTTAACCTTGAAGCCAAACCATAGGATAGTTTGAGAAGTTTCCAAGATTCTTCTTGTATCCTCAACTTCTCCTACTTTTCTTCCTTTGAACTCCTAAAATAAATTGTTCGAAATTTGATCCATTCCCTTTTGAAATTTCAAAAATCCAATCCTTTGAAAACCTTGAACTTTGAAATTCTTGAGAGCAAAACCACTGATCATTTTTTAGAGTTTTCCTAAATGATTTACTTCATTTAAGATGTAATTAACTATAAGTGCTTTCCCTTATAGGGAACTTTAAAAACCCAGGTAATATAAACCCTGCTTAATTCATTTATATTAAGCAGGGGAACTTGTCGGCTTATAAAATTGGTTCGCAGACCAAACAGATGTCACAAATCTTCTAGTTTATTTAACTGAGCCCCATCATCAAGCAGTGTGTCCACTCTCCGGGATAGATATACAGTTTGTGGTGCGGTGTTCGTTTATATAAAATATTAGAGATGTGAGATCAGTTTGATTTCATATCTTAAAATTTTAAAATTTAAAATTATCTTCAAAATCAAATACTACTTTTCAAATTATTTATTTAAATTAAATTAAAAATTCGCCGATAATTTCTGTAGGCAACCTCTTTTCAAAAATACAACACATAACCTAAAAATATGCCGACATCTTCTGGTGACTCCGCTGGGGAAATGTTCCTCTCTCCATTTTGGTCAGATGGTTTTGCTTTCATAAATCGGTAGTGAGCCCATGCCCCTAGTGAACCAAACTCCCATTCTTCCGTTGGAATACCCCGTTCGTTTCTGTCTTGAACGAGTATAGCCAACTCTTCTAGGATTTAGGAGCCACTGTTTAGACACCTCCAAACGGAGATGTTCCGAGATCCTTTAACCTCTTTTCTAAGGTGGGGTGGACCCCCAATAGGTGTTAGTTTAGGAGCGGTCCTTCGAGTCGAGAAGTCTTGCATAAGACTTTCTCTTCTTTTCCAATTCTGAATCGGATTCCTTACCTTTTCTACACCTTTGAACATTCCGTTCCTAATAAACAAAATCCTCTAATGAATGACTCTTTTAACAAACAATGAATGACTCCTTTAACAAATAACTCCTTTTTATAAATACATGAACAAAAATGTGTTCGGACTCTTTTCGATTCCCTTTTTTTCGTCCTGATGAGAAGAAACATAACTTGGGACTGACAATCAGAATCTACTTTGCAGAAAATGTCTGCCCCAAAGCTGATTTTCTCCTTTACCAATGGACTTGACCTAGCTGTCTACAAGAAGGAGCTTCCTGACAATGGAATCATTTTTTTCAGGCAAGGATTCGAGAATACAAATGTCAAGATCACTGACGTCACCCTTTTCACACTTACAGACAAAGTGCCTGAAACTGAAAAGCCTTTGATCGAGTTCAACCTCAAGTCAACTCAAGAGTTCCCTTCTCTGCAAAGGGTTCCAATTGAGAAGAGTATTGCTGTTCGCAGGAGTACCGTTGTTTCTACCCCCGCTGGTCTAGTCATCTCTGCACCTACCCCGGCTTCTGCCAAACTGAAGGGGAAGGAAATTCAAATTTAAGATGAGCATGTTACCGTGAAGGGTACAGATCTCCATGCGAGACCTTCTATTTTTGAAATTGGGTCCAGCTCAAAGGTTCCACCCTTAACACGAACTCAGAGGAGAAAGAGGAGTAGAAAGATTGCAAGGAAAGCCAGAGCTGTTGAAGTTGCTTTCTTGGAAGAACTGCCTGAGTACACACCACTACCTGAGTACATACCATTGCCTGAGCATACGCCGCTTTTGGAAGGAAGTAGGTTCTATCCCCTCTCCACCGCAGCTGATGAGGAAAATGTCCGCAAGATTGCTTCTACATTACCTCGACCTGCATACTATAGCAACGTACCGAAAGAAAAGGGCTAGGATTATACTATTTGCCCGATTGCGGCTCGTGATAGAGAAGTTAGCAAAGAAAGAGAAATGTCTTGTATCAGAGATTTTAAGAAGAATAGGGCGGGTGCCAGCCAAATCCCGTCTTGGGGCGCGAGTAGAACCCGTTAGCGCCACAGAAAAGCCGAATAAGAAGATGAAAGCTAGTCGACCTATTGTTATTTCAGGTTTATAGATCAGGGAGGATACCACCTTCCAGCATTCAATCGATAGACCATCCGGTCCTAGGCCTTCTGCTGCTAGAAGGATGGTATGGCGTCCTACTACTGTCCAATTAAGACTGAAACAACGACCAGAAAAGGAAAGTCTCGTCAGGAGACTCGAGTTCGAAGAGAGCGCCACTGCAATGAAGGGGACTCCCAAGAAGGAAATCCAACGATCATCGCATGATAACTGCGAAACTGTACGAAAAAGACCACTGGAGGATGCTATGGAAAAGCTAAGAATCGACATTCAACGATTAGCAAGAGAAAGAGAAGAAAAGTTTGGAGATGAAGTTGACTCGTCAGAATTCATGGATGACGAATATGTGGAGATCAACATGGTTGAGACACGAGCATCATCTGCTTCGCAAGGTGCTCTGGCAGCTGCGGAAAGAGATGAACTAGAAATGTTAAGAGCACAACTTCGAGAAAAAGATGATACAATCTCTCAAATGGCGAAAAGGATGGAAGAGATGGTTGCAGCCCTAGCCACTCTTCAGAGTCAGGTTCAATCCCTAAGAGAAACGCCTCCAGAAGTTATTCATATTACAGACGGAGGAAAAGAGATTACATCTGTTAACGGAGACGATCAGCGGAAGAAAGATTCTAGTCAGAATATGATTCCAGAGAAGGACATCAAGAACATGATAGAACAGCAGGTGCGAGAAGCCTTAGCAAAGCCTAAGAGCGGAGCATCTATTCAAATGAGTAGACCTTACCCCGAAGAATTTGATGTAGTACAATACCCAAAAGGCTTCATACCACCTCTGTTCAAGACTTTCGATGGTACCAGAAACCCTCGACAGCATGTTGCACATTTTCACGCTAGTTGTTGCAACGAGGGTGGAAGGGACGCCTTACTCTTCCGACAGTTCGTCAGCAGGCTGTCAGGGATCGCCTTCGATTGGTACGCAGAGTTACCAAACGGTTCGGTAAAGACATTTTCAGAATTAGAAAACCACTTCGTGAAACGGTTTGTTGGAGCTCAGCACCATATCACCATCGGTGATCTAGTGGTGGAGAAACAGAAACCGAACGAAACTTTAGTGGACTACATACTTCGATGGAGGAATGTGAGCATGAAGTGTGAGCCATAGCTACAAGAGCAGCATGTAGTCAGTATCTTGCTTAAAAGCATTCACGGCCCGATAGCACTTCTCCATAAGGGATTTACGATTAAGACTTTCGAGAAGTTGTTAAGTAAGGCAGGAAGCTTGCAAGAGGAAGTGAAACAACTAAGTTTCTTCGACAAGACAGACAAACAGAAGCCTGTGAAGGCATTTGAAAAGAAATCCGGGATCATCGCGGCAGTCGACAAGGGCAAGCAGCCAATGCAAATCTGGCGGAGCGGCGCGGCACGGCTCTCAGCAACCTCAGCAGAACTACCAACAACCTCGACCTGGTTATCAGCCAACTCAACAACATGAGCAACCGCCTCGTCCGCAGTGCACGTTAAAGGAGCTCATAAATAGAGAATATCCATTCAAGAATGTAGTAGTGCCAAAGATGTTCCACAATTTGATGATGACTTCAGATTTTCAACTGCCAGAACCCAAGAAGCCGGAGGAAGTTAATAAGAAAGATCATCCCAACTACTGCCCTTACCACCCGATGCTCGGACATAAGATAGAGGAATGCATCACCTTCAAGAGTTGCCTTGACAACAATCTCCGAAAGGGGAACATAACGATTCCAAAGGAATACATGAAAGAACCCTAGAAAGGAGGTTCTGTCAATGTTATTTCAACGGATCTCATTGTTCCGATAGACCCTTACACGACTGATGATGGATAGAGTACTGTCTGGACAAAATCATCGAAGAAACTTTTGGACCACATCCAGGCCGCTTCGGAGCATGCTTCAACTCAGAGTTTGAAACCTGCCAAGCCGGCACTATCACTAGAAATTGAAGAACCGCCCCAGGAGGAAAAGACTGTAGAAAAGAAAGAGATCGTAGAAGAAGAAAGGGCCGAGGCTCTTAAGGCTAGACTAGGGGCTGCTTATCCTAGGATGGTTGTTTCCGATTCAGGCGAAAAATTCCTCAAACCTCTGACTCTGTATGATTATTTGCTTGCTCCGGCGGGATCTTATAATGATAAGAGTTATGGCGTTGGCTACGTTTTGACTGTTTCTGACGATTACGTTACTAACGACAACCAACCTAATCCGGATCTCGATTCCGATATAAGTAACAATTCTCAAATCATACACAACCTTGACAATCACAATGACAAAGAAGATATTCACCAAGAAGGCTACAAAAGTTCAACAAGCAATGAATCTGTTTGTGAATTTCGAGGAGCTCAAATTACAATAGAGTTAGAGGTTTCAGATTCTGAAGTGACTCCAGAAGAACCAGTCATGCCAATTCAAAAGGAGACACCAGGAAACGCAGTACCAGATTCAGAAGAAATCACAGAAGTCAACTTAAGGAGCTGAAGGGTTCTACCTCCGAGAATAGGTCCAAAAGACAAAGGAAAATAGGTGGTTGTTCAATAAGAATCAACCCCAACAGAAGAATTGCCTATTCGGGAAGAAACTGAGACACATGGTAACAAAGTGGACTATAACGTGCTAGCCCATCTTAGGAAACTACCAGCCAAACTGAGCATCTACGACGCTCTCATCTTATCAAAAGAGATGAGGGAAGCTCGATCGAGGCCTTACTTGATCCGAGAGATTTGTTTAGCTCGGATGGTCGGAGATTCCTTAGATGAGGTTTGCTCGTTAAAGGAACAACGAGGTGTTACCTTCACGGACGATGATCTACTACTCGGGACAGCCGATCACAACCGACCGTTGTACATTTCAGTCACAATCGGAAAATTTACGCTCTCCAGAGTATTGGTGGATCCAGGAGCGTCAATCAACATAATGAATCTTCAGACGCTAGCATACTTGGAAATTGATGCTCGTAAGCTTGAAGTGGACAAGATGTTACTTAGAGGATTCAACCAGAAAGGAGAAAGAGCCCTTGGATCAATAACGCTGTTGATGAAGACCGGTGACTTAGCAAAGACAACCGCAAAATTCCACATAATTGATTCTGAGACATCGTTCAACGCTCTGCTGGGCCGGCCGTGGATCCATGAAAACCAGATGGTACCATCGTCTCTGCATCAGTGCATAAAATACTACGATGGAGGAGAACAGTGCATTAAAGGTGATTTGCAAACTTTCTCCGTACATGAGATTGGAATCCATGAAGATGCAGCATACTACGCGCTGTCGGCATATTTTAGGTTGTATTGTATTTTAAAAGGGGGGTCGCCTAACAGAAGTTGTCGGCGAATTTAAATTTTAAATTTGATTTAAATATATATATAATTTAGAAAGTAGTATTTGGCTTTGAAAATAATTTTTAAATTTGAAAGTTTTAAGATATGAGATTAAACCGATCTCACATCCCAAATAGTTTATATAAACGAGCACCGCACCACAAGCCGTGTATCTATCCCTAAGGATAGACACACCGCTTGATGGTGGGGCCCGATCAAATAAACCGAAGTTTTGTGACATCCGTTTGGTCCGCGAACCAATTTTATAAGCCGACAAATTCCCTTGCTTAATATGAAAGTATCAAACGGGGTTTATATTACCTGTGTTCTTTAAAATTCCCTATAAGGGCAAGCCCCTATAGTTAATTACATCTTAAGTGACGGGAATCACCTAAGAAAACTCTCGATAATAATCAATAACTCTGCTTTCAAGAATTTCAAAGTTTAAGGTTTTCAAAGATTGAATTTTGGAATTTCAATAGGGAATGGATCAAATTTTGGAACATTTTGTTTTGTGAATCCAAAGGAAGAAAGGTAGGAGAAATCACTAATTCGAAGTGAACTTCGGTAATTTCCCGACTATCCTATCGTTTGGCTTGAGTTTAGGAAAGTCCTAATACTTATTTAAATGTTTTGATCTTGCCAATTTTAATTAATTAGGGCTTATATTTGTATGATAAAATCAAACAAATAGCACTAGAAGATGTGAGGGTTTGTTGTCGTATCGGACGACTACCTCGGAATCCTAAGATCGGTTAGGGCTTAATTTGCATAAAATGATTATGCAAGTGCCTAACGAAAAGGTTGAGGATTTATGTTGCACTAGGCAAGCTACCTCGAAGTCCTATGGCTTGGTTATTTAATTCTAAGAAGGTTTTGCTGAAGTAGGTTCAAGTTTTGCTGATGACGATGGCCGTGCTGCCCACCATGCTCCAAGTTCCTTGTTGTTGCGGAGGTTTAGTTTTAGAAATCATAAATCGAGGAGATGAGAAAAGTGTTTTGGTTTAGAGAAAATCTTAATTTCCAAGTGTTTTTTACGTTTTAATTAAAACAAATCTTAAAGTTGATTATAACGACACCGGTTAAGATCCCACGGTTCCATCCTTCCGGCATCATTATTTTTATCGGATTCACTTAGTCCGGATGAATTTGCTAAACTCAACTAAATGAGTTCCACACTTTCATTTAGACCAGTGGGAAATCCCGTTAGCAACACGTAGGTTACATCATCCGAGGTATTCCCGATCATCCAACGGGACGTTTTAATTTAGTTGCAATTGTAGTTTTGTGTTACGTTTGTGATTAAATTTTGAGTTGTTTTATATTTTGAAATGTTGTGGCGGTGAATTTTATCTTGCAATGACTTTTAACTTAGTTTTGGTTTCGAGTTTAGGGACTATCCTAAAGGTGTGGGTTTTCATGCAACGGTTGTTTTATCATGCAAGAAAAGTAAAATGCATTTGCAATAAAGTAAATTGCGGGAAAGTAAATTGCAAGAAAGTAAATTGCAATAAAATATAAAAGCGTACACGGAGGGTCTTCCCGTCATCCCAAGCTGCACTTAAAACACAATTAGAATACTTAAGCAAGTTCCTAGGTAAAGCTAAGGGAAGGGTTATGGTTTTCTACCAAATTCCTAATCCTATAGCTAGTCGACTCCTATGACGTCTAGGTTCTTTGTGTTTTTGGTTTAAAGACGATTTTCTTCATCAAAGAACAATTAAGTCCAATTGTTCTTATAAATATCCTATCATATTGAGGAAGTGCTTAAGAAGAATCTTAAACATCTTTTCAATATTTTCAGGATTGTTTTAAGTCCAAATGAATTTAATTATATAAATGAATCGATCGTCCGAGGTTTTCAAGTCTTGTTAACTTGCTCGAGTGAACTAGGACATTTGAATATCCTATGAGTGAGATAACACTTCATTTGATGTTTCATTTAGGAGTTATAATAATCAAAGCTTTCGAGGGTAAATTAGTATTCAAATGATTTGATTTAAGTTAAAGGGTTTAAATTTGGAATAGTGTTCAAGTTGCTTTATATTTAATTTCTTTTATGTCTTAGGTGATGTTATATTTAATTCAATTTAATTTAATTGAGTTTTAATTTAATTTAATTTAATTTAATTTGATTTGATGTTTAATTAATTTGATTTGATTTAATTTAATTTAATTTAATTTAATTTAATTTAATTTAATTTAATTGTTTAATTTAATTTAATTATTTAATTTAATTTAATTTAATTTAATTATTTAATTTAATTTAATTTAATTATTTAATTTAATTTGATTTGATTTTAATTTAATTTAATTTAATTTAATTTGTCTTAATTTAATTTAATTATTAAATTTAATTTTAATTTTAATTTAATTTATCTTTAATTTACTTTATTTTTAATTTTAATTGAAATTTCAAAAGAGTTTAATAATTTAATTAAGTCTTTTAATATTTCAAATTTGAGTTATCATTTTAATTAAAAATTGAGTATTAATGATATAATTAGTTTAGGGATTTTTAAATTAAAGAATAAATCTCTTCCTAATAAATATCCCTTATTTTAATAATTCCAATTTTATTATTCTTCCAAATTTAATCCATTATTTAATTAAAGTTTAATCATTTTAAAAATTGTTTAATGAGTTTCTACCCTTTAATTATTTAAATTTCAATCATCCAAATCAGATTAAGATCAAATATTTTACTTGTTAATTTTTTATTAAACCTAAAGTTTTAATTAAGGATTAAAGATTTTAATTACCATTTTACCCCTTAAGCTTAATAACTTCATAACTCACTAAATTGAACTCAAATGAACTTGAAATTTTTATGTGACTTCACTCATATGTCAATAAAGACATGAGAGGAGAAAATGTTATTTTTCTGTATTTAATTTATTTATATAATTATTTTTGGTGGAAAATAGAGATTTTCAAGGAAAATTTGATAACATGACCAAGGGAAAGTTTCTGTCCTTAAGAAAATTAGGGGACATTCCTAATGACCGAGAGAAGCACTTGGACCAATTTTGGTGATTTTTTGAATTATATTATTTTTATTATAATTATTTTGAATTTTGGAGTGTTAATTAATTTAAAAATAAAATAAATGTTGAAAAATGGATTTTATATTTTTCAAAAATCTCTCTGATATCAAGGAAACCAGAGAAACAAATTTTGCAATTTTCTGATTTTTCTATGATTTATAATAATTATTTTAGTGAAAATGCTAGAAAATACATTTTCTTAATTTTAAAATTACCCTAGGGCTTTAAAATTCAATATTTCACTAAATAGACCTAGGAAAAATGTGGGATTTACTCCTAAGTGATTAAAATTCAAAATGTGACATTTTGGTGAATTTTATTATTTTTGTGATTTTTATTATTTTTTAATTATTAAAAATATTAAAATATTATTAAGAATCAACTTTTTTAGAAAATTGAAATTTTAATTTTCTTAGATTCCCCTGATATCAGAGAGGCTCCAAAACCAATTTGGTGAATTTTTGAAAAGTATTTTGAAAGTTATGAATTTTTAAAGTTTAAAATGGCTAAGTGACTTAATCAACCCAATTAGTAGGGCTAACCAAGTCCAATTGACCTCAAATTTTTATGGTGGATTCCTCTGATCCTAAAGGTCAGTGGAGAATTGATTTCAAGTTAATTTGATACCTGGTTAACTCTAATTAATTAAAGACCTATTTTGGGTGTTTAAGTCGATTAGGGTTGTTTTGAATGAACTAAGCCAAAATCTATTTTTCCTAGGGTTCTCTGGTCATAAGGAACATCACCAAATTTTCCTAGAATTTATTTCACAACATGCTAATTTTTGGAATTAAAATACTCAAAACAGTGACCTGAACTTGAAAAATCAAGAACTCTTCATAGGGATGGCCTCTGACTTTGAAAAATTCAGGGAATGTTCCCAAATTCAGAGGCTTCAAAAGCCACTATAGTCTCATGCCATGGTGAATTGTATGCATGCAAGGAGAATTAAAACAATGCAGAGAGTAAATAAATTATAAAAAATAAAATACTTGATGAAATTAAATGATTTCTTTTCCACATTATTCTCCTCTCTTCACTGAGCAAGAGGGTATTTTTATTTTATTTTTATGATTTTCCTACACAGAGATATGAATTTTTGAAGTTTCTGATATTTAATAAATACATTAAATACCCTATTTTTCTATTTATCCACGCGGCGCCAGCGAAACATCGGCAGCTCCGAAGGGGTACGTGTCGCGCTGTGATTGGGCGCCGCCATCCGAGTCGGCGGCCGGGCCCCGCGGTTCTCGCACCGTTTCTGGTCCGACGCCATCCGAGCCGTTCGTCCGCGCGTGTATTGAATAGACGGCATCCGTTCATCGTCCCCGAGTGTTCTCACCGAGAGCCGTCCACACTAAATCCCTAAGATCTCACTCGATTCTCAATGGATTTTTACGTTCTTATACTCTATGGATTCGTCTTGAAGAGACGAACACATCTATACGGTTAACATGCGTTGAAACTAAGGCATTTGAAATAGAGAATCTTCAGAAGCTCGGGATGAAGAGTTAACTCATACCTTGGCTCAGAGAAGTGTGGCTTCAATCTGAGAGTTGTTGCACCTTCGATTGGGTCCTAGCAAGCTCCAGATGAAGTCTCTCGGTGCAGTGAATTGTCCGGATATGATTTCGACCAAGCCCGATCACAAAGCTTGGAGGCTGGAGCAAGCTGGGTGGCTCGGAGATGGGGCTTTTGATGGTGGACACCTTCCCTTGGTACGGTGAAGGTGTAGAGCCAATCAATTTGGGGATTGGCTCACGGTGGAGAAGTGTCCTGGTTTTGGGTGGAATTTCAACTCTGAAATTGAGCTTACAGAGGAGAAATGGCAGGGGGATTCCACTGGGGATCAAGTGCTCTAAGGGTGGAGAAGGGTCTGGAACAATTTTGGCAGAGTTTTGGCAAGGTTTGTGCTTTTTTTTTCCTCTCATGGCCGAGAGGGGTGGAGTTTAAATAGAGTGGTGAGGAGGCCTCCCGGGGGAGTTAGGGCTTGGGATCGAGCTGCTCGGTGAGGAGAAGATCAGCCATGGTGACCACTAGGGATGGGGCGGCTCGGCAAGTGAGAATTTCAATGTTGGCTCACATGTGAGCTCTCGGCCATGGTGTTTTCCGGCGGCACGGTGGCCGGCCGGCCGAGTCGAGTCACCCTCGAAGCTCGGGTGGGTCGGGGCTGGAGGCTTGTGCAATCAATTGGCAATTGCCATGTGTAAAGGAGTTAGATTGAAATGGAATGGGGGATGAGCCTATTTTGGGTCCAAATGGGTCAACCCACCTTTTGGGCTTGGTTCACCTCCCCATGGCCTCGATTTTGGGCTGAGAGGATCGATTGGGTCGGCCAAGAGAGAGTGGTGTGGTCTCTATCCATGATGAGGTGGCTAAACATGGTTTAGTGTGTGACATGCTTAAGGTAAAAAGGCTTAATGAAAGATTAGGAAAGGAGCCCCTCCTTTTACCATTAATGGCATGGTCACATGTCAAGCCTCCCATGGCTTCATGTGGCTTGTCAATGGCTTGCATGGCTTGTCTTTAGCTTGGAGAAAGTTGAGTCAATTTCATAAAAATGGGTTTTAAGAAATTTTTGGTAATTTGATGGGAATTTGGATGAAGCTTCATTTGGAATAATTCAATGATGATTTTAGAACTTAGGTAATGGATTTAATTAAATGGATGACAAATGGAGATGTCATGTGGGCTTTAGGGTAGATTTGGGCTTTTGAATTTTGAAGGAAATGGGCTTTTAGAAGGGTTTAAGGGAAGTGGGCTTTTAAGTTTATGAATGTGTTCATGGATGAAAATTTTTGTAAAAGGTTGGGTCAAATAATTGTTGGGTTTAGCTCATGGATGTGTCATGAGTAACTTGAAGCAAATTTGGGGTAGTTTGGGCTTGAATTGGGTTGGATTTGGATTCTTTTGGTGAATGGGCCAATATAGGTCCAAGTGGGCCAAGTTGGGCCAATGTTGGGCTAGGGTTGAAATTGATGTAGAATTATTGTTGAGAAGTGTTTATGGGAGTGTTTCAAAGAGGTTTTGACTTTGGTTGGGCTTTGATTTTGGGGTTTGGGTTCATTTGGGTTAGGTTTGGGCTTAGGTCGAAAAATGGGCCTTAAGGTCAAAAGTGGAATTGGATCCAAATGTCAATCAAATTGGACTTGGATTTGGTCTAAATTGGTATTAGGAATGTTGAATTGAAGTTTAGAATTGAATTGGACCAAAATTGGGGTCAATTGGGTAGGTTTGGTTTGACATTGGGTTCACTTAGGGTTAAAATGGGTCGATTTGGGGGTTTTGACAAAAGTAGGGTAAATTGACAAAATTGGCCCATGGTGTAGTTGGACAAAATGAAATTGGGAATATTTGGGATTTTTTGGAATTTTCTGGGAATTTTCTGAATTTTTGGATTTTTAGGCCAAGAAGGGTATTTTGGGTATTTGGAGGGTATTGGGAGGTTTTCTTGGAATTTTTGGTATTTTTGGATATAGATGGTCAATTTGAGTGGTGTAGAAATGTTTGGGAATAATTTTGAAGAATTTTAGGTAATTTGGAAATTTTGCAAAAATTTGGGTAATTTCAAGGGTTTTGGGTAGGTTTAGTAGGTGTAGGGCCCCGGGGGTCAAAAATTGAAAATTTGGGAAATTGAAGATTGGGTAAATCTTGGTGGAAAGTAGTCATTTTGGTTGAGCCATGAGGCCATTTCAAGCCCATATGAGCCATGAGAGGACTCATTTGAGGCATTCACTATGTTGTTCCTAACCTCTAGCCGAGGGCTTAGGGGTTAAGGACCATCCATGTGAATCACCTACATGAGTCGGGAGGTCAAGTTGGGTATGGGTGTAGTTTTAGGAAGTGTGTGGAAATGTAGTGTGTAAGTGTAGTGTAAGTCGGCCCCCTCATCGGACCGGGCCACCGGGGGTGGTCTGAGGCCGAAGAGTCACATAGGAACTCATCCTTTAAACTTCCGCATTTGATTTCGACCCTCCAGGTGATTAGGGGTCTATAGTCGAGTTTGTGGAGTTTGCGGGGAGTTTAGAAGTGGTTTGAATTTCTAAAAGGCGGGTCCCGATTCTAGTCCTCTAAGATAGTCGAAGGAAAAGCCTAAGGCTAGATCCTAAGTACTAAAGAGAAGAAGAGAAGACCTCATCGAAAATGAGGTCGACAAATGGACCCCGATAGGTGTGGTGAGTGACGGAGCACACCGCGCGTATTGGTGTTGACCGAAGCGATCAACAAAACCAACACAGATGTCCAAGTGACGAACTTAGGACGAAGTAGAAGAGTTTCCGCTGGGGAGTGTCAAGTATATCTCTGGAACCGGAGATTCTTGAACTCTCGCTGGGGGAAGGAAAAGGAGGTGAATCCCAAATCACATGATCTGGGGGAATTTTGATTTAGACTTTATTTTGTTTCAATTTATGTTTTGATGTGTGAGTTTAAATTTTAGTTTGGAGTTTCAATTTAGATTGAAGTTTGTCAAAATTAATTTGAGGGATTTGATTTGAAATGAAAATTGGGATTTTGAGGTTTTAGATGTAACATCTCCAACCTCGAAAGAAAATTGAATTGATTAGATTGAATCGTTGCAATGAGAAGAGATCTCAGAGCAATGCGGTGTTGGATGTAAAATCCTTAACCTCAAGACTTTGAATTTTGATGTATTTCATTGCGATAGGGAAATGATCCTAAAGCAATGCAGTCTCGGATGTAAAATCCTTAACCCCGGGAATTCGATTTGATGTATTTCAGTGCAATAGGGAAAGAATCCTAAAGCAGTGTAGTCTTGGATGTAAAATCCTCGACCCAAAAGGTTTGAATTTGATGTACTTCAGTGCAATAGGAAAAGAATCCTAAAGCAGTGCAGTCTTGGATGTAAAATCCTTGACCCAAAATGTTTGAATTTGATGTATTTCAGTGCAATAGGAAAAGAATCCTAAAGCAGTGTAGTCTTGGATGTAAAATCCTCGACCCAAAAGGTTTGAATTTGATTTGATGTATTTCATTGCGATAGGGAAAAGATCCTAAAGCAATGCAGTCTCGGATGTAAAATCCTCGACCCAAAGGTTGAATTTTGATTTGATGTACTTCAGTGCAATAGGAAAAGATTCCTAAAGCAGTGCAGTCTTGGATGTAAAATCCTCGACCCAAAAGAGTTTGAATTTGATGTATTTCAGTGCAATAGGAAAAGAATCCTAAAGCGGTGCGGTCTTGGATGTAAAATCCTCGACCCAAAAGAGTTGAATTTGATGTATTTCGGTACGATAGGAAAAGAATCCTAAAGCGGTGCGATCTTGGATGTAAAATCCTCGACCCAAAAGAGTTTGATTTGATGTATTTCGGTGCGATAGGAAAAGGATCCTAAAGCGATGCGGTCTTGGATGTAAAATCCTCGACCCAAAAGTTTGAATTTGATGTACTTCGGTGCAATAGGAAAAGAATCCTAAAGCGGTGCGGTCTTGGATGTAAAATCCTCGACCCAAAAGGTTTGAATTTAATGTATTTCGAGTGCAATAGGAAAAGAATCCTAAAGCAGTGCAGTCTTGGATGTAAAATCCTCGACCCAAAAGAGTTTGATTTGATGTATTTCAGTGCAATAAGAAAAGGATCCTAAAGCAGTGCAGTCTTGGATGTGAAATCCTCGACCCAAAAGTGTTTAATTTGAATTTGATTGAGACTTGAAATCTGGAAAGATTGAATTTGAGATTTGGAAGGATGAGCTTGAACTCGATTTAAATTTGATTTAAGATTTGATTTGAAATTTGGAAGATCAAATTTGAAACTTGATCGGGAGTGGATTTAGATTTTGATTGAGAATTTGATTTGGAAAGATCAAATTTGAAATTTGATCGAGAGTGGATTTGAAATTTGATTGAGATTTGATTTGCGATTTGAAAGGATTGAAATTTGATTCAAAATTTGGAAAGATTGAATTTGAAATTTGATTGAGAATTTGCTTTGGAATTTGAAAACAAGGAAAACTTTATTATCATGATTTTATTTATTTTAGCACATTTTATTATTTTTGAGTTCGGACTCAATCATAAGTAATTACTTCACCCGTGTTTCTTAGGGATGAAGAATTCATTCCTTCGAAACATCAGGTAGCGTAATATTTTTTCAAGTATCGTCCGTTGATCGGAAGCATATGTCGTTCTCCCTGGCAATTCACTAGTCGGTAGGAACCTCACGAGTATACTTGCTTCGACCACAAACGGTCCTTCCCAAGTGGGTTCAAATTTTCCTTCTATCTTGCGGTGTGCAAGAATAGGTCTCTTGAGAACGAGAACTAAGTCACCAACTTTGAAGGTTCTCGGGCGGACCAGTTTGTCATGGGCTTGAACCATCTTAGCTTGGTGTAGTTCTAAATTCTGTTGCGCTGCAAGTCTTTTCCCTTCCAAGCTTTCTAATTCTTCGAGTCGTAATACGGCGTTTTCTTCGTCGTGATCTTGTTTGCAAGCTGTAATTCGAGTGAAGGAAGTTGAACCTCTAAAGGTAACACTTGCCTCGGACCCATACACCGGAGCGTAAGGTGTAGCTTGAGTAGGAGTTACGAAGGTTGTCCGGTAGGCCCATAAGGCTTCTAACAATTTCTCGTGCCAATTTCTCTTATTATCGTCCGGGGTTTTCTTTAAGATTTGAACGAGTGTTTTATTAAAAGCCTCGGCGAGACCGTTTGCTCTTGGGTAGTAAATTATCGAGTATCGCCGGTCGATTCCGTGTCTCACGACAAAATTGTTGATTTGTGTGCTTCGAATGCTGACCCATTATACGAGATGATCTGCGCGGCACTCCGAAACGGTAGACAACTTGGTTCTTGAAAAGCTGCAGCACGTGGTGTGCTTTCACTTCTCTAAGTGGAGCTGCATCGCCCACTTGGAAAAGTAATGCGTAGCCGCAAGAATGAAACGATGTCCTTTCGAAGATGGTGGTTCTATTGGACCCACTATATACGTGCCCCGACATTCAAACGGCCGCGACGCAATTGTCGGGTGTAGCACATTTGGAGGTTGGTGTAGAACCACTCCGTGCACTTGGCATTGGTGACGGCTCTTGGCGATTTTCATGCAGTCGGTCATCATCGAGGACCAGTAGTACCCTAGTCTTTTAATTTTCATCTTCATTTTTGGACCCGACTGGTGAGCGCCACAGAGTCCTGAATGCACCTCTTTAACAATTTCACGGGCCTCGGACCCGCTTAAGCACCTTAGCCACATTTGATCAAAAGACCTTACGTACAATGTGTTGTTTATTAATGCGTAGGACGAGTTCTTTTCTTGATGCGATGGGCTAGCGACCTATCGTCCGGTAGCTTTCTGTTTGCGGGTAGTCAGTCAATGGTCGTCGCCAGATCTTATGTGTTTTACATCCTTCTGCTAGCTGATTCTTTTTCTTCTTCGATTTGTGTATCATGTCTATGTCAAGTTTGTGATAGGACCTGACGTCCGTGAGCCGACACTTCCATCGATTCATCTTGCGAGACGAGGCAAATTCTTTTGCGAGACGGGCTAAAGCATCTCGCTAAAGCATTCTCTTTTCTAGGAATTTTGTAGATTGTCACATTCGGAATCGTTCCAACAATTGTACGGCATACTTTGGAAGTATTGTTCGAGTCTTGGCTTTAGAATTATGTCTTGTCCAGCGATCTGTTGAATGATTAGCCGTGAATCCCCGTAGATGTTGATGTCCGTTATCCCCATTTGAATAGTTAATTCCAATCCCGTTATGAGGGCTTCGTATTACGCTTCGTTGTTTGTACACGGTTACGTCGAGTGGTAGGAGTATCTTAACATCCCCGCTCCGGTGTTATAAAGATTAGCCCGATTCCTGCCTTACCGGGCACTATCACTTGCGATTCTTCGTCTTTGTGTGCTTGAAGATGCTCCATCGAAATATAATTCCCAACGTCGATCATCGGGGTCTTCTAGGCTCATTATTTGTTCGTACGGCAAGTCATCATTGAGAGGAGATTCGGCGGCAAAGGATGTGCTGCGAGGAAGTCTGCTAAGACTTGTCCCTTTACGGCACGCGAGGCACGAAAGTTATATCGAATTGCAATAATATCATTGACCATCCGGCAAGTCTGCAGGAAAGTGTTGGACGAGTCATCAAGTATTGCAATGGATTAAACTTCGAGATCGAGTTGACCTTATGAGAAAGCATGTAGTGCTCGAGCTTTTGAGCGGCGAAGATCGGGGCCAAACAATGCTTTTCAATTGCGGGATACCTTACTTCCGTCGGAAGTAAACGACGACTTAAGTAGTAAAGAGCATTTTCTTTACCCTCATCATTGACACAGGCTAACGGGGCTCCGAGAGAGTCGTCTAGAGCCGCGGTGTAAAGTATCGGCGGTCTACACGAGGCCGGGGCTGCTAAGACGAGGAGGTGTCATTAAATATTGTTTAATGTCTTCGAAGGCCTTACGGCATTTCTCTTCCCAAATAAATTTGGCGTCCTTTTTAACTAGTGCCGAGAAAGGTCGACACCTACTGACGGAGTTTGAGATAAAGCGTCGAAGATATGCCGGCTTCCCTTGAAAAGATCGTAGTTGTTTTAAGGTTTTGGGAGGCGGCATTTCTAAGATGGCTTTAATCTTCTCCGGGTCGATTTCAATTCCACGATGTCGGACAACGAATCCTAAGAATTTCCGGAGGTGACGCCGAAGGCGCATTTTAAGGGATTCATCTTAAGGTTAAATTGTCTTAATCGTTCGAAAACAATTCTCGAATCATACGAGTGGTTTTCCTTTACTTTGCTTTTGATGACGACATCGTCCACGTAACACTCGACTTGATTGTGGATGAGATCATCAAAAATTCTTGTCATTGCTCTTTGGTAAGTTGCTCCTGCGTTCTTCGATCCGAATGGCATCATCGTGTAGCAAAATACTCCGATCGGCGTTACGAATGCTGTAAGCTTTTCATCTTACGGAGCCATTTTTATCTGGTTGTATCACTGAAGATCCATCCATGAATGAGAATATTTCATGTGTCGAAGCAATATCGATCATCGGTTCTGGAATTGGTAGAGGGAATTCATCTTTTGGACATGCCTTGTTTAAATCTCCGAAGTCCACACAAATTCGATCGACCATTCTTCTTTACGGCGGCACCACATTGGCTAACCGGGTCGGGTATTGTTCTTCACGGACAAATTTAGCGTCTATTAGCTTTTTAACTTCGGCTATGACTTGTTGTTCGATTTCCGGACGCATTCTTCGGGACCTTATCCGGCCGGAACGAAGTAGGATCCACTCCTATCTTATGGTACCGCAACCTGCGGGGCTAATCCTGGCATTTCATCGTAGCTCCAAGCAAAACAGTCTTTAAATTCCATTAATAACTTGATTATTTCTTCGGAGTCTTCTTTATTGAGTAAGGAGCTAACAAAGGTAGGTCTAGGCTCTTTGCTAGTACCTAGGTTAACTTCCGTTAACTCATCTATTGTGGATTTAATTTCTTCTTCGAATTCTGGTGGAGCGTCTCCAATTTGTAAATCTTCGAGTTCGTACGTAGTTTCCATGCAGTTTTCATTGGACTTGCAAGTGACAACCAAGCAAAATTCGGTATCGTCGGCCGACCCTACGTGCCGAATCCGAGTCCATACTTTGAATTGGGAGGACGGCCGGAGTTATTCCATAACTTTTCAAAATGTTGTGATTGGCCTTTTGTCCATCGTCGAGGTAAGAAACCACGTTGAATTAAATTTTGAACACGGGAGAGTACCACTCAAAAGGTAATTCCATTAATTCGATGAAGTGACATCTTCGAATTGTACATTATTTTCGGTTTTGGAGGAAGAAGCACCACGGTAGAATTTGATCGGCTTTGCACCGTCACTACGTACCTCTTTGACCTCCATACCCTCGATCTTATTAGAATGGATCGGAGTTAGGGTCATAGTATGTACGTAGTGGTTAATCTTCTCGTACATTGATTTGTATTCTTCGTTCTTTTCATCTTCGAGGGAGATCTTGTATTGCGGCTTCTTTCGACTTATTGTTGCTGCTTCTTGCTTGATTTCTTTTTCTTCTTCGAACTATCATCCCAATCAACATTGATGGCTGGTTTCTTCGTCCAATTGTCCTAGTGTCTCTACCACGGCCTCGTCCCCGGCCTCGACCTCGGATGCGAGTTGTGGAGAAACCTTCACCATCTCGCCGGAAGGGAGTGGTGAGTGAGCTGTTGGACTAGAACTTCAGGTTCTTCGTTGTCTCGAACTTTCTTTGCTTTATTTGTTACGGTATCTACGGAGAAGATTGTTTTCTTTGGCGGTGCATAATAAGCTGCATGTTCATGGACTCCAATCTCATGTACGGAGAATGGTTGTAAGTCACCTTTGATGCGCTGTTCCCCTCCATCGTAGTACTTGATGCACTTGGTGTAGAGATGATGGTACCATCCTGTTTTCATGTATCCATGGTCGGCCCGATAGAGCGTTGAACGACGTTTCGAATCGATTATATGAAATTTTGCGGTTGTCTTTGCTAAATCACCGGTCTTCATCGGTAGCGTTATTGACCCGAGGGCTCTTTCTCCTTTACGGTTGAATCCTCTTAATAACATTTTGTCGGCCTCGAGCTCACGAGCATCAATTTCCAAGTATGCTAGTGTTCGAAGACTCATTATATTGATTGATGCTCCTGGATCCACCAATACTCTGGAGAGCGTAAACTTCCCGATTGTAACTGAAATGTACAACGGTCGGTTGTGATCTGCTATCCCAAGTAGTAGGTCATTGTCCGTGAAGGTAACACCTCGTTGTTCCTTTAACGAGCAAACCTCATCTAAGGAATCTCCGGCCATTTGAGCTAAGCAAATTTCCGGATCAAGTAAGGCCTTGATCAGAGCTTCTCTCATCTCCTTTGATAAGATGAGAGCATCGTAAATGCTCAGTTTGGCCGGTAGTTTCCTAAGATGGGCTAGCACGTTGTAGTCCACTTTGTTCTCATGCGTCTCGGCTTCTTCTCGAATGGGCATTTCTTCTGCTGGGGTTGGTTCTTCTTGAACAACCACCTGCTTTCCTTTGTCTTTTGGACCCATTCTCGGAGGTAGAACTCTTCCACTTCTCAAGTTGACTTCTATAATTTCTTCTGAATCTAGTGTTGAGTTTGTTGGTGTCTCCTCCTGAATCGGAATGACAGGCTCTTCCGGATTATCTTCAAAATCTGAAGGCTCTAACTCTATCGTAACTGGAGCTCCTCGAAACTCACAGATAGATCCGTTGCTTGTTGAACTCTCGTAGCCTCCTTGATGGATGCCTTCTTTGTCATTGTGATCGTCGAGATCATGTATGATTTGAGAATTGTTGTTGGTATCGAAATCGACGCCCGGATTGTCGCTAGTTACGTAATCGTTAGAAACAGTCAAAACGTAGCCAACGCCATCACCCTTATCATTATATGATCCCACCGAAGTGAGCGAGATAATCATACAAAATCGAGAGGTTCGAGGGATTTCTCCCCGAATCGGAAACAACTATCCTAGGATAAGCGGCCCCTAGTCCAGCCTTAGGAGTCTCGGTCCCCTCTTCTTCGTCAATTTTCTTCTTCTCTTCGATTTTCTCTGTCGAGGTGGTTCTTCTATCGCAAGTGATAGTACCGGCTTAACGGGTCTCGAACTACGAATTGAAGCTCGCACCGAAGCGGTTCGGATGTTGTCTAAAATCTTCTTCGAAGATCTCGTCCGAGGCGGTAGTCCATCCATCGTCGGTTGCATAGGGATCTATCGGGATGACGGGATCGGTTGAGATAACATTGACGGAACCTCCTTTACGGGGTTCCTTCATGTACTCCTTCGGGATTGTTATATTTCCTTTCCGAAGGTTGTCATTGAGCCAACTTTTGAAGGTAATGCGGTCTTCTATCTTGTGCCCGAGCATCCGATGGTAGGGGCGAAAGTCGGGATCACCTTTCTTGTTGACTTCCTCCGGTCTTTTGGGCTCGCAGCTGGAAATCTGGAGTTTTCATTAAGCTACGGAACATCTTCGAGTGCTTGCTTCATTTTTGAACGGATATTCTGCGCTCGAAGCTCCCTCGATGTACGTTGCGGACGAGACGGTTGTTCATGCTTGCGGAGACGATCGATAGTTGGACCGGGGTTGCTTGGTAATTTTGTTGTGGTTGCTTGCGGCCGTTACGGTGGTATTTGCATCGGTTGTTTTCCTTTGTCAGCTGCTGCAACGACCCCGGATTTCTTTTCGAAAGTCTTCACCGGCTTACGCTTGTCCGTCTTGTCGGCAAAACTTAATTGCTTCGCCTCTTCTTGCAAGCTTCCGGCCTTGCTTAACAACTTCTCAAAAGTCTTAATAGTGAATCCCTTGAGGAGAAGTGCTTATCGGGCCGTGAATGCTTTTAAGCAAGATGCTGAGCTGCATGTTGTTCTTGCGGTTGTGGTTCACACTTCATGCTTAAGTTTCTCCATCGAAGTATGTAATCCACCAAAGTTTCATTCGGTCTTTGTTTCTCTACCACTAAATCACCTATAGTGATGTGGTGCTGAGCTCCGGCAAATCGCTTAATGAAAAGGCTCTCTAGCTCTGAGAACGTCTTCACCGAACCATTTGGCAATTCTGCATACCGGTCGAAGGCGATTCACGACGGACTGCCGACGAGCTGTCGGAAGAGTAACGCATCGCTCCCGCCGGCATTGCAACAAGCGGCACGAAAGTGTGCAACATGCTGTCGGGGGTTCCGGTTCCGTCGAAGGTCTTAAACGGAGGTGGTACGAAGCCTTTCGGGTATTGGACGGCGTCGAATTCTTACGGGTAAGGTCTACCCGTCCGAATGGATGTCCCGCTCTTTGATTGTGCTAAGGCTTCTCGCTTCTGCTGCTCTACCAAGTTCTTGATATCCTTTTCGGGGATCATACTTTGTGTTGTATCCTTTTTCGGTTGGTCATCCCCATTGACGGATGTAATCTCCTTTCCTCCGTCTACGATGTGAATGACTTACGGGGGTGTCTCTCTATGTGGTTGTACTTGACTGCGGAGAGTGGCCGGAGCTATGGCCATCTCTTCCATCCTCTTCGCCATTTGAGCGATCGTGTCGTCCTTTTCCTCGAAGGCTGTCTCTTCATCGGTTACGGCTCCTCTCTTCTGCAGTTGCGAGGAGCACCTTGAGAAGGCGATGAAGCTCGTGTCTCAACCATGTTGATTTACGCATATTCATTGTCCATGAATTCCGATGAGTCGATCTCATCTCCGAACTTTTCTTCTCTTTCTTTTGCCAGCCGTCGGATGTCGGTTCTCGGCTTTTCCATGGCATCTTCTAGCGGAGCTTTCTGTGTATCTTTGTGGTTGTCATGCGATGGTTGCCGGGTCCCTTTTTCACGAGTCCCCTTCATCGCGGTAGCACTTTCTTCGATTCCGGCCTCTGGCGAGACTTTCTTTCTCGGAGCTGCTTGTTTCGGTCTCAGTCGCCCCGTAGTGGGACGCCACACCATCCTTCTAGCGGCGGAAGGTCTAGGACCGGATGGTCCATCGGCCGAATGCTTGGAAGGTGGTATCCTCCCTAATCCGTAACCACGATACTACGACAGGAGGGCTAGGCTTCATTCTCTTGCTTGGCTTTTCTATCATGACGGCGGGTTCTACTCGAGGCCCAAGACGGGATTTGACCGGCACCCACCCTATCCTTCGTAGAATTTCCGACACGGGGCAGTTTTCCTTCCTTGCTAGCTTTTCTACCAAAGTTTGCAGTCGAGTAAACGACGTAGTTCTAGTTCTTTTCTTGCGGCTATCGTTGTAGTATGCGGGCTGTGGTAATGTGGCAGCAATCTTTCGAACATTCTCCTCATCCTCTGCGGCGGAGAGGGGATGGAACCTGCTTCCTCCCAAAAGTGGTATGTAGTCAGGCAGTGGTGTATATTACGGTAACGGTGTATATTCGGCAACTGCGGAATTTCCTCCGGAAGGCAATCTCGGCGGCTACGGCTTCCACGGCGATCCTTCTATTTCTATTTCTTCTTTGGGTCTTTGTTAGCGAAGGAATCTTCGAACTGGACCCGATTTCGAAGACGAAGGTCTTACGAGAAGATCCGTACCCTCCACGGTAACGGGTTTATCATAGTTACGGATTCCTTTCCCCTTTGATTTGGCGGAAGTCGGGGTAGGTGCGGAAACAACTAGACCGAGTGGGGGTAGTGAGAACAGGTCCTCCTGCGGACGAGCGGTACTCCTCCTAGTCGGGACCCTTTGCGGGGGAGGAAACTCTTGGGTCGACCTAAGGTTGAACTCGAGCGGTGGTTCCTCGGCTTCGGATACCTTGTTCGTCGGTGCAAAGAGGGAGACGTCGGTGACCTTGACGTTCGTGTTTTCAAATCCTCGTCCAAATCGGATGATCCCATTGTCGGGCGGCTCATCCTTATAGACGGCGAAGTCCGAGTCCGTCGGTGAAGGAGAAAATCGGTTTCGGGGCTTCCATTTCTGCGAGGTAGATTCGGTTGTCGATCCCATGTTATGCTTCTTTTCTTCAGGACGAAAAGAAAGGAATTGAAAAGAGTCCGAACTCATTCTTTGTTCATGTATTTATAAGAAAGAATCATTTGTTAAAAGAATCACTTATTAGAGGGTTTGTTTATTTAGAACGGAATGTTCAAAGGTGTAGAGAAGGTAAGGAATCCGGTTCAGAGTTTGGAAAGGAAAAGAAAGTCTTAAACAAGACTTCCTGGCTCGAAGGATCACACCTAAACTAACACCTATCGGGGGTCCACCCCACCTCAGAAATGAGGTAAAAGGATCTCGGAACCTCTCTGTTTAGGGGTGTCTAAACGGTGGCTCCTAAATCCGAGAGAATGTTGGCTATACTTGTTCAAGATAGAAATGAACATAGTATTCCAACGGAAAGAAGGGTAGTTTGATCCATTAGGGACATGGATACACTACCGATTTTTTGAAAGCATAATTATTTGATTATAATGGAGAGAGGAATCGTCCCCAGCGGAGTCGCCAGAATTTGTACGGCTTATTTTAGGTTGTATTGTATTTTAAAAGGGGGGTCGCCTAACAGAAGTTGTCGGCGAATTTAAATTTTAAATTTGATTTAAATATATATATAATTTAGAAAGTAGTATTTGGCTTTGAAAATAATTTTTAAATTTGAAAGTTTTAAGATATGAGATTAAACCGATCTCACATCCCGAATAGTTTTTATAAACGAGCACCGCACCACAAACCGTGTATCTATCCACTAAGGATAGACACACTTGCTTGATGGTGGGGCTCGATCACATAAACCAGAAGTTTTGTGACATCCGTTTGGTCTGCGAACCAATTTTATAAGCCGACAAATTCCACTGCTTAATATGAAAGTATCAAACGGGGTTTATATTACATGGGTTCTTTAAAATTCCATATAAGGGCGAGCCCCTATAGTTAATTACATCTTAAGTGACGGGAATCACCTAAGAAAACTCTCGATAATAATCAATAACTGCGCTTTCAAGAATTTCAAAGTTTAAGGTTTTCGAAGATTGAATTTTGGAATTTCGATAGGGAATGGATCAAATTTTGGAACATTTTGTTTTGTGAATCCAAAGGAAGAAAGGTAGGAGAAATCACTAATTCGAAGTGAACTTCGGTAATTTCCCGACTATCCTATCGTTTGGCTTGAGTTTAGGAAAGTCCTAATACTTATTTAAATGTTTTGATCTTGCCAATTTTAATTAATTAGGGCTTATATTTGTATGATAAAATCAAACAAATAGCCTAGAAGATGTGAGGGTTTGTTGTCGTATCGGACGACTACCTCGGAATCCTAAGACCGGTTAGGGCTTAATTTGCATAAAATGATTATGCAAGTGCCTAACGAAAAGGTTGAGGATTTATGTTGCACTAGGCAAGCTACCTCGAAGTCCTATGGCTTGGTTATTTAATTCTAAGAAGGTTTTCTTGAAGTAGGTTCAAGTTTTGTTGATGACGATGGCCGTGCTTGCCCATCATGCTCCAAGCTCCTTGTTGTTGCGGAGGTTTAGTTTTAGAAATCATAAATCGGGAGATGAGAAAAGTGTTTTGGTTTAGAGAAAATCTTAATTTCCAAGTGTTTTTTACGTTTTAATTAAAACAAATCTTAAAGTTGATTATAACGACACCGGTTAAGATCCCGCGGTTCCATCCTTCGGCATCATTATTTTTATCGGATTCACTTAGTCCGGATGAATTTGGTAAACTCAGCTAAATGAGTTCCACACTTTCATTTAGACCGTGGGAAATCCCGTTAGCAACACGTAGGTTACATCATCCGAGGTATTCCCGATCATCCAACGGGACGTTTTAATTTAGTTGCAATTGTAGTTTTGTGTTATGTTTGTGATTAAATTTTGAGTTGTTTTATATTTTGAAATATTGTGGCGGTGAATTTTATCTTGCAATGACTTTTAACTTAGTTTTGGTTTCAGTTTTAGGGACTATCCTAAAGGTGTGGGTTTTCATGCAACAGTTGTTTTATCATGCAAGAAAAGTAAAATGCATTTGCAATAAAGTAAATTGCAGGAAAGTAAATTGCAAGAAAGTAAATTGCAATAAAATATAAAAGCGTACCTGGAGGGTCTTCCCGTCATCCCAAGCTGCACTTAAAACACAATTAGAATACTTAAGCAAGTTCCTAGGTAAAGCTAAGGGAAGGGTTATGGTTTTCTACCAAATTCCTAGTCCTATAGCTAGTCAACTCCTATGACGTCTAGGTTCTTTGTGTTTTTGGTTTAAAGACGATTTTCTTCATCAAAGAACAATTAAGTCCAATTGTTCTTATAAATATCCTATCATATTGAGGAAGTGCTTAAGAAGAATCTTAAACATCTTTTCAATATTTTCAGGATTGTTTTAAGTCCAAATGAATTTAATTATATAAATGAATCAATCGTCCGAGGTTTTCAAGTCTTGTTAACTTGCTCGGTGAACTAGGACATTTGAATATCCTATGAGTGAGATAACACTTCATTTGATGTTTCATTTAGGAGTTATAATAATCAAAGCTTTCGAGGGTAAATTAGTATTCAAATGATTTGATTTAAGTTAAAGGGTTTAAATTTGGAATAGTGTTGAGTTGCTTTATATTTAATTTCTTTTATGTCTTAGGTGATGTTATATTTAATTCAATTTAATTTAATTGAGTTTTAATTTAATTTAATTTAATTTAATTTGATTTGATGTTTAATTAATTTGATTTGATTTAATTTAATTTAATTTAATTTAATTTAATTTAATTTAATTTAATTATTTAATTTAATTTAATTATTTAATTTAATTTAATTTAATTTAATTATTTAATTTAATTTAATTTAATTATTTAATTTAATTTGATTTGATTTTAATTTAATTTAATTTAATTTAATTTGTCTTAATTTAATTTAATTATTAAATTTAATTTTAATTTTAATTTAATTTATCTTTAATTTACTTTATTTTTAATTTTAATTGAAATTTCAAAAGAGTTTAATAATTTAATTAAGTCTTTTAATATTTGAAATTTGAGTTATCATTTTAATTAAAAATTGAGTATTAATGATATAATTAGTTTAGGGATTTTTAAATTAAAGAATAAATCTCTTCCTAATAAATATCCCTTATTTTAATAATTCCGATTTTATTATTCTTCCAAATTTAATCCATTATTTAATTAAAGTTTAATCATTTTAAAAATTGTTTAATGAGTTTCTACCCTTTAATTATTTAAATTTCAATCATCCAAATCAGATTAAGATCAAATATTTTACTTGTTAATTTTTTATTAAACCTAAAGTTTTAATTAAGGATTAAAGATTTTAATTACCATTTTACCCCTTAAGCTTAATAACTTCATAACTCACTAAATTGAACTCAAATGAACTTGAAATTTTTATGTGACTTCACTCATATGTCAATAAAGACATGAGAGGAGAAAATGTTATTTTTCTGTATTTAATTTATTTATATAATTATTTTTGGTGGAAAATAGAGATTTTCAAGGAAAATTTGATAACATGACCAAGGGAAAGTTTCTGTCCTTAAGAAAATTAGGGGACATTCCTAATGACCAGAGAAGCACTTGGACCAATTTTGGTGATTTTTTGAATTATATTATTTTTATTATAATTATTTTGAGTTTTGGAGTGTTAATTAATTTAAAAATAAAATAAATGTTGAAAAATGGATTTTATATTTTTCAAAAATCTCTCTGATATCAAGGAAACCAGAGAAACAAATTTTGCAATTTTCTGATTTTTCTATGATTTATAATAATTATTTTAGTGAAAATGCTAGAAAATACATTTTCTTAATTTTAAAATTACCCTAGGGCTTTAAAATTCAATATTTCACTAAATAGACCTAGGAAAAATGTGGGATTTGCTCCTAAGTGATTAAAATTCAAAATGTGACATTTTGGTGAATTTTATTATTTTTGTGATTTTTATTATTTTTTAATTATTAAAAATATTAAAATATTATTAAGAATCAACTTTTTTAGAAAATTGAAATTTTAGTTTTCTTAGATTCCCCTGATATCAGAGAGGCTCCAAAACCAATTTGGTGAATTTTTGAAAAGTATTTTGAAAGTTATGAATTTTTAAAGTTTAAAATGGCTAAGTGACTTAATCAACCCAATTAGTAGGGCTAACCAAGTCCAATTGACCTCAAATTTTTATGGTGGATTCCTCTGATCCTAAAGGTCAGTGGAGAATTGATTTCAAGTTAATTTGATACCTGGTTAACTCTAATTAATTAAAGACCTATTTTGGGTGTTTAAGTCGATTAGGGTTGTTTTGAATGAACTAAGCCAAAATCTATTTTTCCTAGGGTTCTCTGGTCATAAGGAACATCACCAAATTTTCCTAGAATTTATTTCACAACATGCTAATTTTTGGAATTAAAATACTCAAAACGGTGACACTGAACTTGAAAAATCAAGAACTCTTCATAGGGATGGCCTCGACTTTGGAAAATTCAGGGAATGTTCCCAAATTAAGAGGCTTCAAAAGCCCTATAGTCTCATGCCATGGTGAATTGTATGCATGCATGGAGAATTAAAACAATGCAGAGAGTAAATAAATTATAAAAAATAAAATACTTGATGAAATTAAATGATTTCTTTTCCACATTATTCTCCTCTCTTCACTGAGCAAGAGGGTATTTTTATTTTATTTTTATGATTTTCCTACACAGAGATATGAATTTTTGAAGTTTCGATATTTAATAAATACATTAAATACCCTATTTTTCTATTTATCCACGCGGCGCCGGCGAAGCATCGGCGGCTCCGAAGGGGTACGTGTCGCGGCGTGATTGGGCGCCGCCATACGAGTCGGCAGCCCGGGCCCCGCGGTTCTCGCACCGTTTCTGGTCCGACGCCATCCGAGCCGTTCGTCCGCGCGTGTATTGAATAGACGGCATCCGTTCATCGTCCCCAGTGTTCTCGCCGAGAGCCGTCCACACTAAATCCCTAAGATCTCACTCGATTCTCGATGGATTTTTACGTTCTTATACTCTATGGATTCGTCTTGAAGAGACGAACACATCTATACGGTTAACATGCGTTGAAACTAAGGCATTTGAAATAGAGAATCTTCGAAGCTCGGGATGAAGAGTTAACTCATACCTTGGCTCAGAGAAGTGTGGCTTCAATCTGAGAGTTGTTGCACCTTCGATTGGGTCCTAGCAAGCTCCAGATGAAGTCTCCTGGTCTGGTGAATTGTCTGGATATGATTTCGACCAAGCCCGATCACAAAGCTTGGAGGTTGGAGCAACTGGGTGGCCTGGAGATGGGGCTTTTGATGGTGGACACCTTCCCTTGGTACTGGTGAAGGTGTAGAGCCAATCAATTTGGGGATTGGCTCACTGTGGAGAAGTGTCCTGGTTTTGGGTGGAATTTCGACTACGAAATTGAGCTTACAGAGGAGAAATGGTAGGGGGATTCCACTGGGGATCAAGTGCTCTAAGGGTGGAGAAGGGTCTGGAACAATTTTGGCAGAGTTTTGGCAAGGTTTGTGCTTTTTTTTTCCTCTCATGGCCGAGAGGGGTGGAGTTTAAATAGAGCTGGCTGGGAGGCCTCCCAGGGGGAGTTAGGGCTTGGGATCGAGTTGCTCTGGTGAGGAGAAGATCGGCCATGGTGACCACTAGGGATGGGGCGACTCGGCAAGTGAGAATTTCAATGTTGGCTCACATGTGAGCTCTCGGCCATGGTGTTTTCCGGCGGCCCGGTGGCCGGCCGGCCGAGGTCGAGTCACCCTCGAAGCTCGGGTGGGTCGGGGCTGGAGGCTTGTGCAATCGATTGGCAATTGCCATGTGTAAAGGAGTTGGATTGAAATGGAATGGGGGATGAGCTCTATTTTGGGTCCAAATGGGTCAACCCACCTTTTGGGCTTGGTTCACCTCCCCATGGCCTGATTTTGGGCTGAGAGGATCGGTTAGGTCAGCCAAGAGAGAGTGGTGTGGTCTCTATCCATGATGAGGTGGCTAAACATGGTTTAGTGTGTGACATGCTTAAGGTAAAAAAGGCTTAATGAAAGATTAGGAAAGAAGCCCCTCCTTTTACCATTAATGGCATGGTCACATGTCAAGCCTCCCATGGCTTCATGTGGCTTGTCAATGGCTTGCATGGCTTGTCTTTGGCTTGGAGAAAGTTGAGTCAATTTCATAAAAATGGGTTTTAAGAAATTTTTGGTAATTTGATGGGAATTTGGATGAAGCTTCATTTGGAATAATTCAATGATGATTTTAGGACTTAGGTAATGGATTTAATTAAATGGATGACAAATGGAGATGTCATGTGGGCTTTAGGGTAGATTTGGGCTTTTGAATTTTGAAGGAAATGGGCTTTTAGAAGGGTTTAAGGGAAGTGGGCTTTTAAGTTTATGAATGTGTTCATGGATGAAAATTTTTGTAAAAGGTTGGGTCAAATAATTGTTGGGTTTAGCTCATGGATGTGTCATGAGTAACTTGAAGCAAATTTGGGGTAGTTTGGGCTTGAATTGGGTTGGATTTGGATTCTTTTGGTGAATGGGCCAATATAGGTCCAAGTGGGCCAAGTTGGGCCAATGTTCGGCTAGGGTTGAAATTGATGTAGAATTATTGTTGAGAAGTGTTTATGGGAGTGTTTCAAAGAGGTTTTGACTTTGGTTGGGCTTTGATTTTTGGGGTTTGGGTTCATTTGGGTTAGGTTTGGGCTTAGGTCGAAAAATGGGCCTTAAGGTCAAAAGTGGAATTGGATCCAAATGTCAATCAAATTGGACTTGGATTTGGTCTAAATTGGTATTAGGAATGTTGAATTGATGTTTAGAATTGAATTGGACCAAAATTGGGGTCAATTGGGTAGGTTTGGTTTGACATTGGGTTCACTTAGGGTTAAAATGGGTCAATTTGGGGGTTTTGACAAAAGTAGGGTAAATTGATAAAATTGGCCCATGGTGTAGTTGGACAAAATGAAATTGGGAATATTTGGGATTTTTTGGAATTTTCTGGGAATTTTCTGAATTTTTGGATTTTTAGGCCAAGAAGGGTATTTTGGGTATTTGGAGGGTATTGGGAGGTTTTCTTGGAATTTTTGGTATTTTTGGATATAGATGGTCAATTTGAGTGGTGTAGAAATGTTTGGGAATAATTTTGAAGAATTTTAGGTAATTTGGAAATTTTGCAAAAAATTGGGTAATTTCAAGGGTTTTGGGTAGGTTTAGTAGGTGTAGGGCCCCGGGGGTCAAAAATTAAAAATTTGGGAAATTGAAGATTGGGTAAATTTTGGTGGAAAGAAGTCATTTTGGTTGAGCCATGAGGCCATTTCAAGCCCATATGAGCCATGAGAGGACTCATTTGAGGCATTCACTTATGTTGTTCCTAACCCTCTTAGCCGAGGGCTTAGGGGTTAAGGACCATCCATGTGAATCACCTACATGAGTCGGGAGGTCAAGTTGGGTATGGGTGTAGTTTTAGGAAGTGTGTGGAAATGTAGTGTGTAAGTGTAGTGTAAGTCGGCCCCCTCATCGGACCGGGCCACCCGGGGTAGTCCTGAGGCCGAAGAGTCCTATAGGAACTCATCCTTTAAACTTCCACATTTGATTTCAACCCTCTAGGTGATTAGGGGTCTATAGTCGAGTTTGTGGAGTTTGCGGGGAGTTTAGAAGTGGTTTGAATTTCTAAAAGGCGGGTCCCAATTCTAGTCCTCTAAGATAGTCAAAGGAAAAGCCTAAGGCTAGATCCTAAGTACTAAAGAGAAGAAGAGAAGACCTCATCAAAAATGAGGTCAACACGCGCCTCCAAAGAAAATAATCTTCTCTAGAAATACCATGCCCAACGAAGCAAAAGAAGTTCAAAATGATGAAGAACCTGAAGTTCTAGTCCAACAATCACACACCACTCCCTTAAGGCGAGATGGTGAAGGTTTCTCCAAAACTCGCATCCGAGGTCGAGGCCGCGGACTAGGTCGTGGAAGAGACACTAGGACAGTTGGACAGAAAAAGCCTGTGATCAACATTGATTGGGAGAACAGCTCTGAGGAAGAGGAGGAAGTCAAGAAAGAAACAGCTAAAATAAACCAGAAGAAACCATAATTCAAGATTTCTGTCGAAGATGAAAAGAACGATGAAAACAAATAGATGTACGAGAAGATTAACCACTATGTACACACTATGACCCTGACCCCGATCCAGTCTAATAAGATCGAGGGTATGGTGGTCAAAGAAGTACATAGCAGCGGTGCAAAGCCAATCAAATTCTACCGTGGCACTTCTTCTTCAAATACTGAAAACGATGTACAATTTAAAGATGTCACTTCTTCCGAATTAATGGAATTACCTTTTGAGTGGTACTCTCCCTGTGTTCAAAATTTAATTCAGCGTGGTGTCTTACCCCGATAATGTACAAAAGGTCAATCACAACACTTCGAAAGATTATGGAATAACGCCAGTCGGAGTGTATTGCTACACAGTAATGCCATTCAGACTAAAGAACGCAGGAGCAACATACCAAAGAGCAATGAAAAAGATTTTTGATGATCTCATTCACAACCAAGTTGAGTGCTACGTGGATGATGTGGTCATCAAAAGCAAACTGAAGGAAAATCACCTGTATGATTTGATAATTGTTTTCGAGCGACTAAGGCAATACAAACTTAAGATGAATCCCTTAAATTGCGCCTTCGGTGTCACCTCGCAGGAAATTCTTAGGGTTTGTTGTCCGACATCGCGGAATAGAAATTGATCTGGAAAAGATTAAAGCTATGTTAGAGATGCCGCCTCCCAAAACCTTAAAACAGCTACGATCCTTTCAAGGGAAGCTGGCATATCTTCGACGCTTTATCTCGAACTTGTCGAGTAGGTGTCGACCCTTCTCGGCATTAGTTAAAAAGGACGCCAAATTCGTTTGGGAAGAGAAATGCCAAAGGGCCTTCAAGGACATTAAGCAATATTTAATGACACCTCCTGTCTTAGCAGCCCCAGTCTCAGGTAGACCGTTGATACTTCCTTGGAGCCCTGCTAGCCCAGGTCAATGATGAGGGAAAATAAAATGCTCTCTACTACTTAAGCCATCGTCTGATTCCGACGAAAGTAAAGTATCCTCCAATTGAGAAGCATTGTTTGGCCCTGATCTTCGCCGCACAGAAACTCAGACATTACATGCTTTCTCATAAGATCAACCTCATTTCGAAAGTTAATCCATTGCAATATTTGATGACCCGACCGACACTTTCTGGCAGACTTGCCAGGTGGTCGATGATATTATTGCAATTCGACATAACTTTCGTTCCTCTTCGTGCCGTAAAGGGACAAGTTCTAGCTGACTTCCTTGCAGCACACCCTTTACCGCCAGATTCGCCTCTCGATGACGATTTGCCTGACAAACAGATAATGAGCCTAGAAGACACTGATGATCGACGTTGGGAACTATACTTCGACGGAGCATCCTCAGCACAGAAAGACAAAGAATTGCAAACGATAGTGCCCGGTAAGGCAGGAATCGGACTAATCTTTATAACACCGGAGCGGGGGATGTTAAGATACTCCTACCACTTAACAGAGTCATGCACAAACAACGAGGCAGAATATGAAGCCCTCATAACAGGACTAGAACCGACCATTCAAATGGGAATAATGGATATCAACATCTATGGAGATTCTTAATTGATCATTCAACAGATAGCCGGACAATACAGAATTTTAAAGCCAAGACTCGAGCAATACTTTCAGTATGCCATGAAACTGTTGGAATGAATTTCGAATGTAACACTCTACAAGATCCCCAGAAGAGAAAATGCTCTCGCGGATGCGCTAGCTCGCCTTGCAAAAGAATTTGCCTGCTTGCAAGATGAGTCAGTTGAAGTTTCAGTTCAAGGACGATAGGTCCTATCACAGCTCGACATGGATATGATACAGAAATCAGAAAAAGCAGAGGAATCAGTTGCAACAGTGACAAAAAACATAGGAGATTGGCGTCAACCGCTAATAGATTACCTGCAAACAAGTAAATTACCAGATGATAAGTCATTAGCACATCAAATCAAGAAATGAACTCTGTCTTACGCATTAATAAACAATACATTATACAGAAGGTCTTTTGATCAGATGTTGTTAAGATGCCCGAGCGGGTCCGAGGCTCGTGAAATTGTCAAAGAAGTGCATTCGGGACTTTGTGGCGCTCATCGATCGGGTCCGAAAATGAAAATGAAAATTAAAAGACTAGGGTATTAGCGGCCCTCGATGATGACCGACTGCATGAAAGTTGCCAAAAGTTGTCACCAGTGCCAAGTGCACGGAGTGGTTCTACACCAACCTCCAAATGTGCTACATCCGACAATTGCGTCGTGGCCATTTGAGTGTTGGGGCACAGATATAGTGGGTATGATAGAACCACCTTCTTCAAGAGGACATCGCTTCATCCTTGCAGCTATGGACTACTTTTCTAAATGGGCAGAAGCAGTTCCACTCAGAGAGGTAAAGGCACACCACGTGCTACAGTTTTTCAAAAATCAAGTTGTCTATCGTTTCGGACTACCGCGCAGAATTATTTCAGATAATGGGTCTGCATTCAGAAGCACAAAAATCAACAATTTTGTCAGATGGCATGGAATCGATTGACGATACTCAACAATCTACTACCCAAGAGCAAACAGCTTAGCGGAGGCTTTTAATAAAACTCTCGTTCAAATTTTAAAGAAAACTTTGGATGACAACAAGAGAAATTGGCATGAGAAGTTGTTAGAAGCCTTATGGGCCTACAAGACGACTTATAGGACTCCTACTCAGTCTACGCCTTACACTTTAGTGTACGGGTCCGAGGCAGTTTTATCTTTGGAGGTTCAGCTTCCATCACTAAGGATTGCAGTTGCAAATAAAATTACTTCAGAAGAAAATGCCGATTACGGCCGGAAGAACTGGAAAACTTGGAAGGGAAAAGACTTGCGGCGCAACAAATTTGGAACTCGTACCAAGCTAAGATGATCCGAGCCCATGATAAACCGGTCCGCCCAAGAACTTTCAAAGTTGGTGACTTAGTTCTTGTTCTCAGAAGACCTATTCTTGCACATCACAAGATAGGAGGCAAATTTGAACCGACTTGGGAAGGGTTGTTTGTGGTCAAGGCAGTCTACTCAGGAGTCTCCTACCAACTTGTGAATTGCCAAAGAGAATGACAAATGCTTCTAATCAATGGACGATATTTGAAGAAGTATTACACAACCTGATGTTTCAAAGGAATGAATTCTCATCCCTAGAAACACGGGTGAAGTAACCACTTGTGACTGGGTCCGAACCCAAAAACATAAGAAAATGAATAAAAAAAAAATCATTAACAAAAAATATGTGCTAAAAATGAAATATGTGAAATCATAATAAATTTTACCCTTCCTTTCAAATTAAATCCTGTTCCTGATCTTTCTTCATCTTTTCCTACCTTCCTTTAAGTTAAAATAAGTGAATAAGAATCTTCAGTGATAAATACTTTCTTAATGTTCTTATTCTTAGTACAGCCCCTGATCCTTTCCTTGTCTTCTTCACAGGGAAATGTCTATCGGGCGGTTGGTCCGAAACTTTAAAAATGGCGTGAGTCTCACACTCGATGAAAAGAGGGTGAAGGAGGGAGCAATGATAGAAATTGATTCTGACTTCACACCAGCCAGTCTACAGTATGAAGAAAATGATTGGGTCCCAGAGGACCGGGAAGAGCTTCATAGCCAGACAGTGATGAAGATGGGTGGCCTAAGCCACCAATCCAGCAACAAGAAAAGAAAGACAAACACTGAGGAAAGCAAGAAAATCAAGTCAGTAGTTGCCACGACAGAGGACAGGCTCGTCAGCGCCGCGCCTGCAAAAATTCAAGAAGTGAGGAGAGCTACGCTCTCTGCTACTAAAAGAAGGAATAAGAATCGCCGTATCTGCAAGATGTTGACTAAAATAATAGCAGATCAACACGAGGAAACAACCACATTCGCCGACACACACATTTCAAAGATGCCGGTTCATCAGGAACCTGAAAAGAGAGAACAAGCTCCGAGAAGAACAGAAAGGATAAGGTAAACTCTGAGAAGATCAGAGGCAGAGAGATCACCTTGACACCAGATAGAGATACCATATCTGAAGAACCTTGTTGCTGAAGCAACCCCGGAGGATGTCCCGACAGAGAAAATCCCCGAGGAGCCAAGGTATGCAGGAGAACATGATGGGATTGAGCCATACATCCCGCAATACATTACTAGGCCTCGTCACTTGCAGATCATCCCAGAATATGAACTAGAAAGAATGCAAAATGTTGAGAAGACGACTTTCGAATACTTTGAAAGGATTAGAGGCAAAAGAATCAACATTTTGGAAGGCCTCGAGTTACACACAGGTGTATTCTCAGAGTACGAGCAACAGCAGATTGTGGATTGCATCTTAGAACTTCAGAAAATGGGTCGAGCAGGCCGTCTAAGAGAAAAGACTTATTCGTAACCCCGGAAATGGATGTCAGGGAAAGGAAGAGTCACAAGACAATGCGAATGTTGCTATAACTTCGCAGAGGATAGAAGAGGAAATCCACCAGGGATACTCCATCACGGTGAGGTGGATCCAATGCCGAGGATAATTAAAAGAATGGTGAAAAGAATGATAACGTGGAGGGTACTGCCAGCAGACTGCATACTCAATAGTTGCATCATCAACATTTATCAGAAGGGCGACTGCATACCTCCACACATAGACCACCATGACTTTGTCAGACCTTTCTGCACAATTTCGTTCGTCAACCAATGCAATATCATGTTCGGATCTGACCTCCGGATAGCAGGCCAGAGTAAGTTTCGAGGGCCGGTGGAGATACCACTTCCGGTAGATTCCGTCATGATATTACAAGGAAATGGAGCAGACATCGCAAAACATTGTATACCAGGAGTACCAGTGGAGCGGATCTCCGTCACTTTTAGAAGGATGGACGACAGAAAGGCATCTTACCACTTCCAGCCAGATCCAGAATTGGAGAGTCTCCGGCCCTACGAGCTGTGAGTTACATGGGAAATAGCACACCTCCAATGCACATCCATGCGGCATTCCTGCCAAGGATGGCTTGGAAGGTGATGTTATTGACCGTGTATCTCATTATTCAGACATGGATTTCTAACAGATACTTTTTGGATGGATCAACAGGAATCATACATAGTCCGTTTTGAGTCATGGATTGTATGAGAAATATTTCAGATGGAGTTGTATGATGTATCTTCAACAAGATTGGAATGAAAGTGACCCTGTCACATTTTGCCTTCACCTCTTTTTGTGCAAATTGATTGGGAAACGCGATTAAAGTTAAATGAACTTCGAACAAAGAACAGAAAAGAAAAGGGAAATAAATAAGATCTCTCTTCCATAAAAATCCAAACATTAAAAAGAACTTCAAATCCACATGAACACCAAATAAACAACAAATAAAAAAAATTGGATAGTTAAAGGACAAACAAAACAAATCTAAAGCTCAAATTGAATTCCAATCTAAATTCATCTTTTCAAATCAAGATCTATTTCAGACCTCCTTTGAAACCCTCGCTCGGAATGATTTCAGAATCACAAAGAATTTTCAATTTGATTTGGATGGCATGGATTCTTACCCTTCGCCAAATAATCAAACTTTGATTGATTCCCATGGGATATGGAACACTTTCATATCTCATTTTGATCTCCCGCTAAATCCAAATCTCCACAGTAAATTTCAATTTAAATTTTTCGAGACTGGTACCTAAATTCCAGTTCTCATTCCGAGATCGATACCTAAATTTCGATTCTCATCCGAATTGATACCTAAATTTCAATTCAAAATTTCTGAGACTGGTACCTAAATTCCAGCTCTCACTTCGAGGTCGGTACCTAAATTCCGACTTTCTTTCTAAGATCGATACCTAAATTTCGATTCTCATCTGAATTGTTACCTAAATTTCAATTCAAAATTTCCGAGACTGGTACCTAAATTCCAGTTCTCATTCTGAGATCGATACCTAAATTTCGATTCTCATCCGAATTGATACCTAAATTTCAATTCAAAATTTTCGAGACTAGTACCTAAATTCCAGTTTTCATTCCGAGATCGATACCTAAATTTCGATTCTCTTCCGAATTGATACCCAAATTTCAATTCAAAATTTCCGAGACTGGTACCTAAATTCCAGTTCTCATTCCGAGATTGATACCTAAATTTCGATTCTCTTCCGAATTGATACCTAAATTTCAATTCAAAATTTCCGAGACTGGTACCTAAATTCCAGTTCTCATTCCGATATCGATACCTAAATTTCGATTCTCATCCGAATTGATACCTAAATTTCAATTCAAAATTTCCGAGACTGGTACCTAAATTCCAGTTCTCATTCCGAGATCGATACCTAAATTTCGATTCTCATCCGAATTGATACCTAAATTTCAATTCAAACTTTCCGAGACTGGTACCTAAATTCCAGTTCTCATTCCGAAATTTCGATTCTCATCCGAATTGATACCTAAATTTCAATTCAAAATTTCCGAGACTGGTACCTAAATTCCAGCTCTCACTTCGAGGTCGGTACCTAAATTTCGACTCTCTTTCTGAGATCGATACCTAAATTTCGATTCTCTTTCGAATTGATACCTAAATTTCAATTCTAAACTTCCGAGACTGGTACCTAAATTCCAGCTCTCATTTCGAGACTAGTACCTAAATTCTAGTTCTCATTCCGAGGCTGGTACCTAAATTCCAGTCCTCTTCCTTCGAGTTCGGTACCTAAATTCCGACTCTCATTCGAGATCGATACCTAAATTTTGATTCTCTTTCGAATTGATACCTAAATTTCAATTCTAAACTTCCGAGACTAGTACCTAAATTCCAGCTCTCATTTCGAGACTAGTACCAAAATTCTAGTTCTCATTCCGAGATCAGTATCTAAATTCTGATTCTCATCCTTTTCGAGGTCGATACCTAAATTTCGACTCTCTTTCGAGAATGATACTTAAATTTCAATTCTCATCCCTTTCGAGATCAGTACCTAAATTCTGATTCTCATCCTTTTCAATCGACACTTAAACTCCGATTCTCACTCCAAGGCTGGTACCTAAATTCCAGTTTTCCTAGCAATCCCGAAGTTGGAACCTAGATTTCAATTCTCATTTCAAATCCAAATTTCCCTAAATTGATTTTAAATCAAACTTCAACCTAAATTAAAACTCAAAATCTAAATTTACACATCAAAACTTGAACATGAAATGAAACGAAATCTAAATTGAATTCCCCAAATCTTGTGATGTGGAGTTCACCTCCTTTTCCATTCCCCAGTGAGAGTTCAGGAATCTCCGGTCTTGGAAACATACCTGATACTCCCTAGCGAAAATTCTTCTACTTCATCCTAAGTTTATTACTTGGACATCTGTGTTAGTTTTTTTGATCTTTTTGGTCAACGCCAATACGTACGGTGTGCTTGGTTAGCACACCACACCTATTGGGGGTCCATTTGTTGACCTCATTTTTTATGAGGTCTTCTCTTCTTTTCTCACTCCTTAGTACTTAGGATCTAGCCTTAGGCTTTTCCTTTGACTATCTTAGAGGACTAGAAGTGGAACCCACCCTTTAGAAGTCCAAACACCTCTTGACTCCCTACAAACCCCACAAGCTTGATTGTAGACCCCTAATCACCTAGAGGGTTGAAATCAAATGTGAAGGTTTAAAGGATGAGTTCCCTGTATGACTCTTTTGCCTTAGGACTACACTGGGTGGCCTGGTCTGGTAAGGGTTGACTTACACACTCACTACACTCATACTCTACACTCTCATACACACAATCCAAATCCTTAAACCACACCCATACCCAACTTGACTCCTTAACTCATGTAGGTAATTCATATGGATGGACCTTAACCCGTAAGCCCCTGGTTAAGAGGGTAAGGAACAACATAGTGAATGCCTCAAATGAGTCCTCTCATGGCTCATATAGGCTTAATATGACTTAATGGCTCAACCAAAGTGATTCTATTTCACTCATATTTGATCAATCTTCTTTCTTCCAAAATTTCAATTTTTGACCCCGGGACCCTATGCCTATCAAACCTACCAAAAGCCCTTAAAATTGCCCAAATCCTCCAAAATTTCCAAATCACCCAAAATTCCCTAAAATTAACCTTGAACATTTCCTCACCAATCAAATTGATCATCCATAGCTAAAAATACAAAAAATTCCAAAAGTATCCCCCAATACCCTCCAAATTACCAAAATGCCCCTCTTGACCCAAAAATACAAACATTCAGAAAATTCCCAGAAAATTTCAAAAAATCCCAAATTTTCCCAATTTTATTTTGTCCAACTACACCATGGGCCAATTTGGTCAATTTACCTCACTTGTAACAAAACCCCCAATTTAGCCCATTCTCAACCCAAGTGAACCCAATGTCAAACCTAATCTACCCAATTAACCCCAATTTTGGTCCAATTCAATTCTGAACATTAATTCAATATCCACAATATCAATCTAGACCAAATCCAAGTCCAATTTGATTGACATTTGAATCCAATTTCACTTTTGACCTTAAAGCCCAATTTGGACCCATGACCCAAACTTAGCCCAAACTAACCCAATTCAGCTCCAATTGAACCCAAACCTCTTCTAAACTTTCCCTAACATCCCCACAAACAAAACACTAACATGATTTGCCAAAAATTTGGACTCAAACCTCACCCAAGTCCACCCAAAAGCCAAAATCCCCTAAATGGGCCTACACCCAAACCTAACCCAAATGGGCCCAAACCCCAAAACCAAAACCCAACCAAAGTTGAAACCTCTTTGAAACACTCCCATAAATATTTTGCAACATTAATTTTACATCAATTTCAACCTTAGCCCAACATTGGCCCAAGTTAGCCCAATTTGACCTACATTGGCCCATTTACCAAATGAACCCAAATTCAACCCAATTCAATTCCAAACTACCTCAGATTTGCTTCAAATCATTCAAGACACATCCTTAAACAAAACTCAACATTTATTTGGCATGGCCCTTTGCAAAATTTTTCATCTAAAAGCCCATTGTTAAACATAAAGGCTCACTCCCACAAACCTTCCTAAAAGCCTACTTCCACCAAATTCAAAAGCCCAAATCAATCTAAAGCCCGCATGACACTTTCCCTCATCACACATTCAATTTAAAATCATTCCTAAAGTCCTAATTTATCATTAAAAAATTCCAAATTAAGCCTCATGACAATTCTCACCAAAATAACAAAATTCCTAAAACCCATTTCTATGAAATCAAGCCAAGCCATCCTAAGCCATAGGCAAGCCATGAAGCCATGCATGAGCCACATGGAAGCCATGAGAGCCTCTTTACATGTCACCATGCCATTTTGGGCAAAAGAAGGAGGCTCTTTCCATAATCTCCTAAAGTCATTAGCCTTAACCATGATTCCCCTTAACCTAAATTTAATCTAAATATTCTTAGAAAGAGACCTCACCACCTTTGACTAGCTAACCTAACTTATTCTCTCAGCCTAAAACCAGGTCATGGGGAGGTGAACCCAACCCAAACACATTGGTTGACCCAAACCAAGCCAAAATAGACATGCCCCCATTCCATTTTGATCTAACCCCTTTACACATGGCAAAGCTCAATTGCCTACACTAAACACCAGCCCCGATTCACCTGAACCTGAGGGTGACCCTTGCCTGCCGGCCAGCCACCTGGGCCGCCGGAAAACACCATGGCCGAGACCTTGGGAGGAGCCAAATTTTGAAATTCCACCTTGCTGAGCTGCCCCACTCCAAATGGCCATTGCAGCTGTTCTTCTCCTCACTAGAGCAGCTGATCCTAACCCCTAACTCCCCCTGGTAGGCCCTCCAGCCTCTCCTATTTAAACACCCCCTCCTTTAGCCAAGAGAGGTGTTGAAACAAACCTTAAGGAAACTCTGCCAAAATCATTCCAGACTCTTCCCCACACCTGGAAAACTTGATCCCCACTGAAATCCCCCTGTCATTTCCTCTCTGTGAGCTCAATTTCAGAGTTGAAATCCAAGCCCAAAACCAGGACACTTCACCACAGTGAATCAATCCTCAAATTGATTGACTCTACACCTTCACCAGACCAAGAGGAGAAGTTTCCCAGCAAAGCCCCCTCACCAGGCCAGCCATTGCTTCCAGCCTCCAAGCTTTGTGATCGGCAGTGGTCACTTTTGTACCTAGGCAATTCACCAGGCCAAGGGACTTCAGCTGGAGCTTGCATGGACCCAATCGAAGGTGACATAGCCCTTAGATTGAAACTTCACTTCTCTGAGCAAAGATATGAGCTCTCTCCTTCTCCCGAGCTTCTGGAGATTCTCCATTTAGTTTGAGTCAATTTCAATGCATGTTTACCGTATGGATGTGTTCGTCTCTTCAACATGATTCCATAGAGCATAGGAACACAAAAATCCATTGAGAATCGAGTGAGAAATTAGGCTTAGAAGGTCGATGGTCACGGGTTCACACCAGTGGTAGACGATGACTGGGAGCCGTTGGATCGCGCGTGTATCGGATGGATGGCCAAGATCGCGTCAGATGGAGCAACAGGACATGAACCGCTGGCCGCGTGGCATCCCAGTCAGATGGCGGCGCCGAATCAAGAGGCGACGCGTGGAGCTTCGGAGGCGCCGAGGTTGAGTTAGCGCCGCGCGGATAATTAGGAAAATAGGGTATTTTTTCTATTTATTTAATTACCAGAACTTCACAAATTCATAACTTTGTGTAGAAAAATTCTAAAAATAAAATAAAATACCCTCTTGCTCAGTGAACAGAGGAGAATAATGTGGAAAAGAAATCAAGTAATTTCATTGAGTATTTTATTTTTAATTAATTATTTACTGTCTGCACTATTTTGATTCTCCATGCATGTAGGCAATTCACCATGGCATGAGACCATAGGGCTTTTGAAGCCTCTAAACTTGGGAACATTCCCTAAATTTTCCAAGGTCAGAGGCCATCTCTATGAGAAGTTATTGATTTTACAAGTTCATGTTACTGTTTTAAGTATTTTAATTCCACTAATTAGCATATTGAGAAATAAATTCTAGGAAAATTTGGTGACGTTTCTTATGACTAGTGGGACCTAGGAAAAATAAGTTTTGAATTAATTCACTTGGAACAACCCTAATTGGCCTAAATACCCAAAATTGAACTTTAATTAATTAGGGTTAACCACACATAAAATTAACATAAAAATAATTCTCCACTGTCCTTTATGGTCAGGAGAGTCTCACATAAAAATTTGAAATCAATTGGACTTGATTAACCTCACCAAATGGGTTGATTAAGCCTTTTAAGCAAAAGGGATAAAATTAGACTTAAAAAAAATTCTTAACTCACAAAATACTTTTCAAAAATTCGCAAAAATGGTTTGGGAGCTTCTCTGATATCAGGGGAATTTAAGAAACTTAAAATTATAATTTTCTAAAAAAGTTGATTTTTATCATTATTTTAATATTTTTAAAAATTAAAAAATAATAAAAATCATAAAAATATTAAAAATCACCAAAATGTCACATTTTGAATTCTAATTACTTAGGAACAAACCAAATATTTTTCTTAAGTCCCTAGGGTAAGATATTGAATTTTAAAGGCTTAATGTAATTTTTAATATTAAAAAAAATGTATTTTCCAACCTTTTCACTAAAATAATTCTAATAAATCAAAGAAAAATTAGAAAAATACAAAATTTTTTTCTCTGAACTCCTTCAGGTCAGAGAGGTCTAAGAAAAATATAAAATCCATTTTTAAACTTTAATTTTATTTTAAAATTAATTAATGCTCCAAAACTCAAAATAATTCTAATAAATAAAATATAACTCAAAACATCACCAAAATTGGTCCAACCGGTCCTCTGGTCATTAGGAATATCCCATAATTTTCTTTAGGACAGAAACATTTCCTTGGTCATGTTATTGAGTTTTCTTTGAAAACCCCCTATTTTTCATTAAAAATAATTACATAAATAAATTAAATACAGAAAAATCACATTTTCTCCTCTAATGTCTTAATTGACATGTGAGTAAGGCTTCATAAAAATTTCAAGTTTATTTGAGTTTAATTTAGTGAGTTATAGAATTATTTAGCTTGGAGGGTAAAAAGTAATTAAAAATTTCAACCCTTAATTAAAATTTTAGGATTAATCAAAAGGGGAGGGTAAAATATTTGATTTTAAACTGATTTTTGGATGATTGAAACTTAAATGATTAAGGGTAGAAAACTACTAATCATTTCAAAAATAATTAAAATAAAACATTAATTAATTAATTAATTGAAATTTTGGGAGAATAATAGAAATTGGAATTATTACAGTAGGGATATTATTTAAGAAGATATTTATTCTTTAATTTGAAAATCTCTAAATAAATTACTTCAATAATACTTAAGTCTTACTTAAAAAATTAAAACAATAATCTCAATTAAATTAAAATTGAAATTAAATTAAAATCAAATTAACTTAAATTAAAAGAAAAATAAATTGAGATCAAATTTAGTTAAATTAAATTAAATTAAATTGAATTAAATTAAATTAAAATTAAAATTAAATTAAATCAAATTAATTTAAATTAAATTAAACCAAATTAAAAATTAAATTAAATCAAAATTAAATTAAATTAAATTAAATTAAAATTAAATTAAATTAAGATTAAATTAAATTAAATTAAATTAAACTAAATCAAAATTAAGTTAAATTAAATTAAATTAAATTAAATTAAATTAAATTAAAATTAAATTAAATTAAATTAAAATCCTTTAATAACAAACCTAAATGAAATCATTAAGAATTAAATCTAAAATGACTCGAACACTATTCCAAACTTAAACTAACTTTTATAATTAAGTCAAAATTAAAATTAAATCATTAAGTTTAAATCATTAAAATACTTGATAATTTGATTTGCCCTTTTAAAGCTCGTATTTTTATATTCTTAAATGAAGTATCAAGTGAAGTGTTACTTCACTCATAGGATATTCAAATGTCCTAGTTCACTGAGCAAGAGAACAAAACTTAAACTCATGGATGATTAATTCACTTGCATAATTAAATTCTCTTGGACTTAAAACAATCCTAGAGGTATTGAAAAGATGTTTAAGACTCGTCTTAAGCACTTCCTCAATATGATAGGATGTTTATAAGAACAATTGAATTTAATTGTTTCTTTGATGAAGAAAATTGTCCTTAAACCAAAACACAAGAACCTAGACGTCATAGGAGATGACTAGCTATAGGATTAGGGCTTTGGTAGACAACCAAAAATCTTTCCCTTAGCTTTACCTAGGTACTTGTTGGAATATTTAAATGCCTTAACATGTGTTTTAAGTGCAGCTTGGGATGACGGGAAGACCCTCCAGGTACGCTTTTATTTTATTGCATTTTACTTTATTGCAATTTACTTACATGCAGTGTACTTTACTTTTCTTGCATGATAAACAACTGTTGCATGAAAAACCAAAACCTTTAGGATAGTCCCTGAACTAAAACAAAAAATAAATTAAAAATCATTACAAGATAAAATTCACCTCCGCAACATTTCAAAATATAAAACAACTCAAAACTTAATCACAAACAGAACAACAAAACTACAATTGCAACTAAATTAAAACATCTTGTTGAATGATCGGGAATACCTCGGATGATGTAACCCACGTGATGCTAACGGGATTTCCCAAGGTCTAAATGAAATTGTGGAACTCATTTAGTTGAGTTTAGCAAATTCATCTGGACTAAGTGAATTTAATGAAAATAACGGTGCCGGGATGACGGAACTGTGGAATCTTAATCGGTTCTGTTTAAACAACTTTAAGATTTGTTTTAATTAAAATTTTAAAAACACTTGGACTTTAAGATTTCTAAACCAAAACACTTTTCACATCTCTTGATTTTCACCTTCTATAACTAAACCTCTGCAACAATAAGGAGCTTGGAACACGGTGGGCAGCACGACCATCTTCGTCAGCAAAACAAATCTATTTCAGCAAAACATTTCCTAGTTTTAAACAACAAAGCCATAGGACTTCGAGGTAGTTTGCCTAGTGCAACATAAATCCTCAACTCTTCGTTAGGCATTTGCATGATCATATCATGTAAATTAATCCCTAACCGGTCTTAGGATTCCGAGGTAGTCATCCGATACGACATAAACCCTCACATCTTTGATGCTATTTACATGACTGTGTTATGCAAATATAAGTCCTAATTAATTAAAATTGGCAAGATTTAAATATCAGATAATATTAGGATTTTCTTAAACTCAAAGCCAAACCATAGGATAGTTTGAAAAGTTTCCAAGATTCTTCTTGTATCCTCAACTTCTCCTACTTTTCTTCCTTTGAACTCCTGAAATAAATTGTTCAAAATTTGATCCATTCCCTTTTGAAATTTCAAAAATCCAATCCTTTGAAAACCTTAAACTTTGAAATTCTTGAGAGCAAAACCACTGATCATTATTGAGAGTTTTCCTAAATGATTTACTTCATTTAAGATGTAATTAACTATAGGGGCTTGCCCTTATAGGGAACTTTAAGAACCCAGGTAATATAAACCCTGCTTAATTCATTTATATTAAGCAGGGGAACTTGTCGGCTTATAAAATTGGTTCACAGACCAAACGAATGTCACAAATCTTCTAGTTTATTTAACCGAGCCCCATCATCAAGCAGTGTGTCTACTCTCCGGGATAGATATACAGTTTGTGGTGCGATGCTCGTTTATATAAACTATTCGGGATGTGAGATCAGTTTGATTTCATATCTTAAAATTTTCAAATTTAAAATTATTTTCAAAATCAAATACTATTTTTCAAATTATTTATTTAAATTAAATTAAAAATTTGCCGACAATTTCTGTAGGTGACCTCTTTTCAAAAATACAACACATAACCTAAAAATATGCCGACAGAATCGAGGTACGAATTCTCCTACCACTCAAATTGATGAAATCATTATTCAGAGACGTTGGGCAGTATTATGTTATACTACTACTGTCGTAGTTGTCCCAGTTTTGAAAGAGTTTTATGCAAATCTTCATGGAATCAACCAAGGATCAATTTATGTGTGAGGTGGTTTATCACATTTACTCCTACAAAGATTAATGATTTATACATGATTAAAAATGTGTCGATCTACCGCTATTCAAACTTTACCCCAAGGAAGGACAACATGAATGATATATACATATGTTTGATGGATGAAAGTGATGAATGAGAGATAAGAGATAACAAGTATGTCATTTTTTTAACCACACTATTAAATCCTAAGTCGAAGCACTTACATTATTTTATATGTGCAAAATTTTTCCCAACTATGAAAATCAGTAAAGTAACTTAAGGAGTGTGTTATTTTGAACTATTGTATTCAAATGGATATGCCTATTAATGTTGATTCAATAATTGTTAAATCTGTTTTGGGATTGATCCTTCACTGATCAAAGTATGGGCTCGGACATCCGTGCACCATATTTCTCCTCTGCACTCAATCACAAGTGCATATGAGAACTAGGAAAGAGAACTTCTACCTTGGAAGCCTTTAGACCCAACAGTTGAACATAGTAACCAGATAGTGGGTGATATGAATGACATGAGTATCATTGAAGATCAACCATCTCAGAGTTCGACACCTATTCCTCCTTACTTTCCTGAAAGTTCACATATCATCTTGAAGAAAATTAAGAAATTGGAGAAGGAAGTTCAACACCTGATGAATGCAATCAACAATCTATCTGACTTCTTTGATCATCTGGATTGGAGACAGAAGATACACTTTGATCATTTTGGGTACCTTGAAGGAAGTCTGATACTTTTGATGAGAAGAAAGGGTTGAATTGATAATTCTATGTTTATGTATTTGAACTGATTGCTTTGCTTTGCTTGGATGTTATATTCAGACTTGATTTCTTGTTTAGTTTTTAGCGTTATTGTGTTGTGGTTGTAAGCAACGCTAAATTTTATAATTTCATGGCTTGATGATATGTAGCATTTAGTGTTATTTGTATGTGTTTGTGATTTGGATTTTATATATCAAAGTGATATTTTGTGTTCTTTGTGTTGAAAAGTATCATTTTCCATGACTGTAATATGTTATTCAATGCTTAATTGGACTAATTAAACATCGCAGCGGGTTTGAAAAGATTGAAATTGCAAAAGAAAGTTTGAAGTCTAGTTTTTGAACAGGCACTGAACTACACTGTCACCCACGCTGAACTGCACAAAAAGACAGAGAGTTTGGCCATAAGAGTAGAAAATAGCGCTGAACGGTGCTGTACCGCACTCAACCGAAAAAAAGCTCTAAACCTCACAATTTCTTGATTTAACACTACGACCTACCATTTTTGCCCAAACCATCATTGTCTACCTCCAGCCAAGGCCAATTTTAGCACCTAGGGCTCACTTACATTTGGATTTGAAGCAATTTTGTTGCTGGAAAAGTTCGGATTTCATCTTATCAAAGTAAGAGCTACACTTTAAACTAATTTTTTTTATTTTGACTGTGAAAGACTCCTACCTTAGGAAGATTTGAATTTTGAGGTTTTTAGAGAAAATTTGGGGATTTTTCAAGGCATTGGATTTCTTATCTATTTAGATTTACCTTGGAGTCTATCACATTGAAATTTTGAAATTGATTTGGATTAATTTGATATTTTTAGATAAATAGATCCAAGAAAGGCTAAGGGGAAGATAAAATTTGATTATGATGAGTAAATTTGTGAATTTCAATGTTTATTCCCGCTTCAGTACATTTCTTAGCAAAAAAAAGTGTATTCAAGAAAAAGCCTTTAAAAATCCTGGAGGCAAGAATTTATTGCAAATCTTCAATGGGAAATTTTCTGTTATTTTACTGTTGAAGCGATATTGTGGATTGTGAGAGAGTTTTTTGCAAATTTTTATTATTCTGAGAGCGAATATATCCTTGTTAGAGGACAAATGGTTGAATTTATCCCCACCCGCTTCAATGCATTTTATCAGTTGAGAGAACCCTTCTTATGTGAATACGAAAAATTTTCCTCTTGCTAATGAAGCATTGGATATGATCATGAACTATTTGACTGACAAAAAAAGCAATGAAAGATTAAATAGAATCAAAAGATTAAATTCCCCCTTTCTACTTTGAATCCTGTATCGAAAGCCTAACATTATTTCATTTCTGTAAGACTTCTGCCTACCAGCCGTCACAGTGACGTTACTGTAGACAGAGCTGTTTCAAATTACTGTATTCAGAACATGAAGAATATCAATATTGGGGCAATTATTCATAAGAGTATTTTGACAAGTTCAAAAGGATAGACTACAAATGGACTAGGACACCCCAGCCTGATTCATGCCTTATGTATTCAGTCAGGTGTAGCAACTGAAGATAATGATGAGGTAGTCCATCCCCTGAAGCTCATTAGTAAACTAAATATAAAACTTATGAAGCCCATGTAGGATGGAAATGGATTAAGAGAGCTGATGAACCTTCTTCTAGTCATGAGAGACCGTCTACATCTATGGAACCTTCTCTACATGATGTTATGGATCAGTTAGAAAGGTTGAACACCAGAGTAGAAGGACTAGAAATAAGGAATAAGATTAATGATGATTATCAAGTGTGGTGGCAAGAATATGAGCTAGCTTATCATGACGCATAGATGAGATTTTTCAGGGGAGACACTAGTGCTGTATTTCCAACATACCCTGAGTATACTCTATACCAGCCTGATGAACCTGATGATGGTGGAGCTCCTGCAGGTAATGATTGGTAGTATATGTATTTTTAAATTTTCATTTTACTTTGTATTTGTTGATGTATTTGTGATGTACTTGAGACTCTCTCTAATTTGTACATGTGATGTAATTTGTATTTGGTTGTGTTTGTAGAAAACTTTATGTTTAATTGCGATGAATGCGATCTGATAGCGAAGTTTGCATGTGTTTAGTTTGTTAGTTTAATTCTTGATAGTAACAGTTGGATGTTAATGTTGTGTGCCTAGTTAATGTTTTATGTTTTAAAAATTTTAAACTTCTTCCCTTGCAAATTTCTAACCCATATTTGTGTAGAAATGCTCTTAATTATTTCAGGCCTACTTTTCTAATTTATGAAGAAAAACTTGCCAAAACTCAAAGGTATGAAAAGGCCAACATATTGAGGTATGAGTTATATATTTTTATATCTTTGCTTTCTTCGCATGTTAATTGTATTGATATTTAAAAATTTATATTTGGGGAAGGAAAAGAACTAACTGTAAATTATTCTCTTTTAAAAGTATTTTCAAAATTATTAATATGTTTTCTTGTGATAGAACTCAATTTCAGATAACTGTATTTTGATTTTATTTAAATACTTTAGTGGACTTGAATGAAAGTATTTGGTAGTGAAAAATAATTTTGTAGGCTAAGATATTTGGTATAAGAGAATATGACTATAGTCATATTCAAAGTAAGATAAACTATATGTTTGGAGTATTAAGAATCTTAAAACTTTATGTGAAAGGAAAGGATTGAAACTCTATGATGAATCAACATTAAGAGAAAGAAATGCCTATCAGGGAAAGGATTGTGGTAAGTTTCAAATTTAGGGTGAGAATGGTGAAGTTCAAAATTATTATAGGCTATCCAGATACATTAATACTCACTTGAAAAAAAGCAACAAGCAAAAGAAAAAAAAAGAATGAAAGAAACAAAAGAAGAAAAAGAAGAGAAAGAAAAGTGAGGAGAAGCTTGAGGAGATGCCTAATTAGTAATTGGCTTCACTTGGACCTACATAAAGGGAAGAACTTAATTACTTTCTTGAACTTATATGTATGGATTAGCATCTTTACTAGTAGTGTTCTCATAAACTTTTTTTCATGTAATACTTTTAAGTGCTTTAATAGGAGTAGAATGCTAGAACACTTAGACTTGATTACTAGATAGTTCTACATCTGCAGAATTTACTTGAATTATTCAAAGATTTTTTTGAAAACTTTACTATTGTACTTATCTAAGTCAAAATTATGATATTCTAGAAAGAAAGTTCATTGCAGTGGATCATTGTTTTATGTATTAACTAAAATTACTTGAGAACAAGTAATAATTAAGTTTGGGGGATCTTGATCCACTGAAAATTTGATAGATTTTTAATGTCCATTTCATACTTGTTTTTGATGATATTTCACTTTAAAGAAAGGTATTTTTCATGCTTTCATGCAGGTACAATGATTTTAGGACTTTGGAGCAAAAGGAAGCAAAAAGGAGCAAATTTGGAGCAAAATGGGCAAAAGTGCATTTTATTAAACTAGAGCTGAACGAAACTATCACCAGCACGGGATCGCACTAATCTACAGAAACTTTGGACCAAAAGGCAGAAAATAGTGCCAGACGGTGCCATATCCTATGCCGGGCCGTCCCCTATCCTGAATTCAAACTAGATTCAATGTATTTGGTCGGATTTTGGAGGGATGCTTAAAGAAACTCTTGGGAAATCAGTTTAGACTGGATTTAAACTAATTTGGAGCCAAATTTAGAGAGGGGAAGAGAGTTTAGAGTTTGGACAGTGACTAGTGAGTGTGTCTTTTCATTTTTTTCAGGAAATCTAGGAATTGTGTGTTCTTTTTTAAGGAGTGTAGGAGGAGAGGAAATGTGAGAGATTTCTTGTTCCTTACTTACCAAAAGAGAGAATTGTGTGTTATTGTGAAGAAAGAAGAGGAGTCAAAGGAATTCCTTGAGATTCTCTTGAGGAAGAGTTTGGGATAAGTTGTCTTTTCTTTACTCTATTTATATGACATTGCTTTTATATATGAAATTCATGTTTTGTCATCTTTTCCTCATGATTCTTGAGTAGATTTCTTTGTCTTCCTCCTTTTCATGTGATGTGTTGATGTTATGATACGGAAATGATGTGCCGATTTATTATGGAGAAATTGTGATGACCTTTTCACTTTGTACTTCATTTACTTTTTGATCTGGCCAATTAAACTATTAAAACTTGTTGGGAAACATATGTTTCAAGAGGATTATGTTTTCCATAATAAAAGTGAAGGTCACATTCATTATCCATGAATGAGTGACATAGTTCATGGGAGTTGAGTGCAAATAAATAGGGAAATATACTTTGATGGGCGTAGAATTGAAGATTTTAGAGTGACAGGCTCAAATACTTAATTTGTTCATAGGGTTTGGAAACAAAAGCAAGAGTTAACATTCAGGGGAAGGGAAGTGGGAGCTCTGGAGTTAGAGCCAGTATCCTCCCAGCCTAACCATGGATTTGGGGACTGAACTTAGGGTTAGCCATTATTCTTTATGCGGTTGGAAAAGGGTAAAGATAAGAATTCTCCTATTTGGCACAATTCATTTGCATCACTGATCTATGGCACAAAAATCATCATATTAAAATTGGAGAGGAGGAAGATTCTTGCTTACAATTGAACTTTGTTATAAATTTAATCTCGTATTAGTTTAACTTGCTAGAAGGTTAGGACGTACTTTGATAGAATTACTAATTACAACTGTTTGTCTCTATTTTAATAATTGTAAATACTTGCAATTGTGCTGTGATTCGAGAAGTGATTTAATTGCCTCCCAGTGGGATCGATATCTAGGACTCCACTAGATCCCTGTATTACTTGAGCGATACATATACTTGCTTTTAATTGTGTGACTTAATAGAAAACTAAATTAATATACATAACTCTGAGTTCATAATTTTTTTCAAATTAGAAAAGTCACACTAGGGATCAGTGAGCTTCCCAAACAAACTACCAATAGTCAAGAAAGTGATAATTCAAACACATAGTAAAATGTAAACGAGCAAAGTATAAATTTATAAATCATAGACCGGTGCCGCTGGGTCGAAAATTTATCCTAGAAAAGCAAACTTTCAGCCAGCTTTACATCTATATACCTGATCCTAGATCTATACAATAATATAGATACAAACTTAAGTTACGAGACACTGGTTTTTACTCCTGCTCCACACCACGCGACTCCGTACATCAAACACCTTAGATCTCATACCCTTACCTTCTTTTTAATACAGGAACAACCTAGGGACTCTAAAAATTACATTTAAATTTCCAAAATAAAGACTAAACCCTCATCTAAAGAGTTATTTTGGGCTATATCATGCAAAGTGAAATAGGCCAAGTTTGGCAGGAGGGGAGCATAATGCACCTGCAGAAAAAGCATTTGAATAAATCTTTACAACTCCTCCCAATTGGAGATGACACCTTGCAAGAAGATCACCACTAAATATATTAATGCACATGTACAGACATATTAAACACACAAAAGCTACAGAAAAAAGCCTTGGCTAGCCACAAGCCATAACAATAGCCAAGCATATAAAAATCTTAACTGCACCTTTGCCCCTAATGTAGCAAGCATCAAAAGTAAAGGCATCCTTAACACATCATCATGGTGTGTGCGAAAAGTGTGTGGCTAAGTCCGGTGTATGAATTTAATGGGGTCATTGAGACTGATTCCATCATAAAGAACTAAGATATCTAATGTACATCACCCATGAGATGACATTTTGAAGGAGTTGATCTTATATATAATATAAATTACTCGGAGTATAGTTTGAAATTATGAGGAGTTATATTTAAGAATAAATATATTCTTTTGTTTTAAAATATGACCATTACATGCGAGCCTGTAACATGCATGGTGACGTACATTAGAACTCTTGGATACTTAGCAGAGTCATACAAATATTAATCATAATGTAAAGACTCACATTAATCTCAAGCAATATCATTAATGTACTAAGACCAACATTGGGTCACTTATACACCAAAAAAAATGTTTAATACTTAAATATGGTGATTATTGGTGATATTGCATTTTAAAGAAGAGTATTTTCAAATTTTTGATGCAGGTATACTCAATTTTGGTATTTAGGCTTAAAAAAGGCCAAAAACACAAAATGGAGCAAAATGTGCGGAAAATTGCATTGGAGCCAAACAGCGCCAAAATTGGCGCTGAGCGACGCCCGAATTATTGAAACAACATGTCTGGCGTTGAAAAGCACCAAAACAGTGCTAAACGACGCCAAGATGGTCACTTATCAAAATGCATTGAATTTGGATGAATTTTGAAGGGGTGCTTAAGGGAACTCTTAAAATATTTTTCACACATTATTTAGTAACTATTTTTTTGGCTGAGAAAGATTGAGGAAGGAAGGGAAGTAAAAAGGAAAAAAATACATACTTAGGTTTTTGAGAGCTTTAGAGAGATTCTTCCTTAAGAATTTTAAGAGGAGAGGGAAAGTGAGATATTTCTTCTTCATTTCAATCCATAGAGAGGGGCACATACCCTTGTAAGGAGAAGAAAGTGATTCAAAGGAACTTCAAGGGATTTGTTTGTGGATAAAAGTGAGATAAGTCATTTACTTCACTATAGTTTTGTACAAACTTGCTTTAATATATATAAATCCATGTTTTGTTATTTATCCTTCATGAATTCTGAGTAATTACTTTTTCTTTCCCTTTACAACAAGATATAGCGATGTCAAGAATCAATAGATGTTTGAATATGATTTTAATTTTTTAATTGTGATGATTTAAAATTTGAACTTAATTTATTTTTCAACCTGAAAATTTGACTTGTTAAAATCCATGCAAAAACATATGAGCCCGTAGGGTTATTCTTTCAGCATTTAAGAAAGAATCACATGACACTTGTTGGTGAAAGTGAAGTAGCCTATAAGGCAGTGCAAAAAAAAGAGAAATATTGTTTGATGGGTACAGAATTAGTGATTTCAAGGTGACAGACCAAAATCAACAATTCAATTTATATGTTTAAAAACTAATGCGAGACTGTTAACCATGAAGTGAGAGGAAGTGGGAACTCACGAGTGACAGCTTGTATCTTCGCAGCCTAACCACAAATTTAGATTCAAAACATCTGAATTAGCAAATGTTCTTTATCTCTCATTCAGAGAATTAAAGAAAATTATTGCTTCTATTTATCACATGCAATATATAATAAACTTTTATTCTTCACTAGCTATAACCTTATTGTAAATGTGAAAGAGACTTTCTTAAATTTAAAACCTTAGTTAAAAATACTTTATTTGCTTACATTATATTTAATATTAAAGTTTAGCATAGTAATTATAGTTCTTTTAGTCTTGCATTTCAAAATTTATCATTTGCTTTCGTACCAGTAGTTTCTATAGTTTTCTTACAACCAGTCTCTTAAATTAGTAATGTTTTACCTTCTCCCTATGAGATTAATACTTATGACTTCATTAGAGTCCTATATTACTTGAGTGATTTGTATACTTGTGTTTACGACATAGTGATTATTCATTATTGGAAACATATTTTGGGTCATAAAAGTAATTTTATTAGTAAATTAAGCATAAAGTATTAACTTTGATTTTGTTGAATAAAATACACAATTAATGCTATTCAACTAAGAAGTGGAAGAGAATTGGAAACAAAAATCCAAAAAAGACTAAAGTTGAGAAAAAAATGTGAGGAAATTGAAAGTCTAAGGAAGATATTCATCATGTGCTAGAATATCTAATTGAACTAATGAAAATTATTATAGAAAAATTGCCACCTCCATTTCCTCAAAGTTTAAGACAACAAAATTTGGATAAATAATTTTTAAAATTCTTGGAAGTCCTTAAGAAATTGACCATAAATATTCCACTTGTTGAAGCCTTGTAACAAATTCCAAGCTATGTGAAGTTTAGGAAGGATATACTTAAAGAGAAAGTTTATTGATAATGAGACCGTTGCACTAAACCAGGAGTGTAGTGCAATAATTCAGAAAAGGCCTAACAAACTTAAAGATCCTAGTAGTTTTACTATCCCTTGTGCTATTGGAGAATGATTTTATGGAAAAGCCTTATGTGATTTAGGAGCCAGTATTAATCTAATGCCTTTATCCATTTTTAGAATATTAGGTTTAGGAGAGATTTCCTCTATGACTGTAACTCTTCAATTAACTAATCGTTCAATCCCTACCCTAAAGGAGTTATAGAACATGTATTAGTTAAAGTGGATAAATTTTTCTCTCCTTCAGATTTTATTGTGTTACATATGAAGGAAGATAAAGAAATTCTAATTATTTATGGAAAACCTTTTCTTGCTACTCGAAAAGCTTTAATAGATGTGCAAAAATGTGAATTAACCAAGTGATTCAATGATCCTGAAGTTACATTTAATATATCAAAATTAATGAAATATCCAACGAATGGAAAAGATGATGAATGCTTCAGAATGAAGATTATTCATTATTTAAGTAATGATTATTTTACTGAAAATTCTAAAAAATGAACTGAAGAAAAATATTTGGAGCATGAAGTAGAGGATAAGATGCAAGATCAATTTATTAATGTGAGTTATGATGATCTAGATTATGTTCAAGAAAAGTTTGAAATGTTAGACACCACAGAAAATAGTAAGAATCTTAGTTCTTCAATAGAAGAACCACCTGAACTTGAAATGATGATATTACATCCACATTTAAAGTATGCAATTTTAAGAGATTTGTCTACTTTACCAGTTATAGTATCCTCAACATTAACTGAATTGTAAGAACAAAAACTTATGTAAATATTAAAGTGATAAATAAAAGCTTTGGGTTTGACAATAGCTGATATCAATGGAATCAATCCTTCGATTTATATGCAAAAAAAATATTAGTAGAACATCATAAACTAAGAGTTGATCAACAAAGAAGATTAAATCCAATAATGAAAGAAGTAGTGAAGAAAGAAATCATAAAATGGATAGATGATGGAATTATTTATCCTATTTCAGATAGATCTTGGGTTAGTCCAATTCACTGTGTTCCTAAGAAAGGAGGTGTGGTTGTTTTCGTAGATGAGAAGAATGAACCAACATCAATACGAAAAGCCACTTGTTCGCAAATTTCTATTTACTATAGAAAGTAAAATTCAGCCACTAGGAAAGATCATTTTCCTCAACTTTTTTCTGGATCAAATGCTAGATAGACTTGCTAGGCATAAATATTTGTATTTTTTGGATGGATAAACTGATTATCACAAAATTCCTATTTCTCTTGAGGATAAAGAGAAGACAACTTTTACTAGTCCTTATGGCACATTTTCTTTTAGACGAATGTCTTTCGGTTTATGTAATGTGCTTGAAACATTTCCAAGATGTATAATGTCAATTTTTAGTAATTTAATTAAAAAATGGATAGAAGTTATTATGGATAACTTTTTAGTTTTGGAACGTCGTTTGAAGTATGTTTAAATCATTTAGAAAAAGTTTTAGAACGATGTGAAGAGACAAATTTAGTATTAAATTGGGAAAATACCAATTTATGGTTGAAGGAGGAATAGTTCTTGGCATAATATCTTAAAATGATATGTAAGTAGATCAAGAAAAAATTCAAGTTATTGCTAAATTACTCCTCCAACTATTGTGAAAGTGGTTAGAAGTTTTCTAGGACATGCTGGTTTCTACAGGTAATATATTAATGATTTTTTTTAAAAAAACTAAGCCTCTATACCAACTTTTAGAAAAAGATGTAAAATTTGATTTTATTCCAGAATGCTTGACAGCTTTTGAATTTATAAAGGAAAAATTAATCATTGCACTTATAATTGTTTCACTTAATTAGGAGAAACCATTTGAATTAATGTGTGATGCTAGTCATAATGCTATTGGAGCATTCTTAGGATAGAGATATGACAAAATTTTTAAAGTTATATACTATGCTAGTAGAACTCTAAATGATGCTCAAATTAACTATACTACTATTGCAAAAGATTTATTAGTATTTTTTTATGCTTTTGATAAATTTAGATCATATCTCATTGGAACTAAATGTATTGTGCACACCGATCATTATGTACAAAAAATTTAATGAAAAAAGAAAGATACGAAACTAAGATTAATCAGATTGATCCTTTTAATGCAAGAATTTGACTTTGTAACAGTAAATAGAAAAGGAAATGATAATTAAATAGCTGATCATTTATCTATGCAAGAATATAAACAATTAATTAACCTTGAAAGTGAAATTAATGAATAATTACAAGATGAAAAAATATTTGTTGTTAGTGAAAGGAAAATACCTTGGTATGCAAATATTGTTAGCTATATTGTTAGTAATCTTGTATCATATGGATTAACACCACAACTAAAATGAAAAATTATTCTTGATGCAGAGTTTTACTTCTAGAATGATGCTTATTTATATATGCAATGCGAAGATCAAGTTATTTTGAGATGCGTACCTTATGATGAAGCCCAACAATTTATTTGAAAATGTCATAATTCTGATTTTCGAGGACATTTTGGAATAGACAGAATTGCTCACAAAATTTTACAATTTGGATTTTATTGGCCTACTCTATTTAAGGATGTTAATATGTATGGAAGAACATGTGATCAATGTCAAAGAGCAGATAATATTTTAAAAAGAAATGAAATGCCTTTAAATTTTATATTGTAAGTTGAAATTGTTGATGTATGGGGATTAGATTTATGAGACCATTTGTGCATTCATTTGAGAATTTATATATATTGATTGTGGTAGAATTTGTTTAAAAATGGATTGAAGCAATGGAATGAAAAATATTTAGAAGTGTTTCAAAATTTTTAATGAAAAATATTTTTTCTAGATATGGAATGCTAAGAGTGATTATAACTGATGGGGGACCTTATTTTAGAAATAAAATAATTTAAAAATTAATAGAAAAATTTAATATTCAACATAATATCTTTACTGCTTATCATCCCCAAACTAGTGGTCATGCTAAATTATATAATCACGAAATTAAGAAAATTTTGGAAAAAACTATTAATCCTAACAAATTGGTTGGTCTGCTAAATTTGATACCAAATTGTGGGCTTATAGAAATGCTTATAAAACACTTATAGGAATGTCCTCATATGAACTTATTTTTGAAAAGACCTGTCACTTACCAGTAGAGTTGGAACATAAAGCTTATTGGGCTATTAAGGAATTTAATTTTAATTTAAAAGATCCTGGTGAGAAAACACTAATGCATTTGAATGATCTTGATGGGATAAGAAATGAATCTTATGATAATGTTGAAATTTGTAAAGAGAAAATGAAAAATTTACAAGATCAAAAGATATTTAAAAAAGAATTTAAAACAGGACAAGAAGTTTTATTGAATAATTCTTGATTGAAAGTATTCCCAGGAACATTAAAGTCCAAATGGATGGGACCATCTACAGTTATTAATGTTTACCCATAAGGAACAGTAGAAATTGACGATTTGAAAACTAAAAAAATATTTAAATTTAATGGTAAAAAATTAAAACATTATCTTAAATGGCACTTTCCAATATTTAAAGAGGTTTTAATATTGGATCAACTAGAATAAAAACTTATAATGTCGGGTTGACAATGTTAAACCAAGTGCTGTATGGGAGGCAACCCATAGTTATCTGTGTGTTTAAGTAATATTTATGTGATTTTATATTTTTATAAAAGCACTCTTGATTAATTCTATAAGCTTTAAACCCTTACACATGTTATAAAATGCATAAAATATTTTCATTATGGGATAACTTAAAAAGAACGTGAATTTTTTGATCATTTAGCGAAGCTATGCAAAATTTCACACTGGCTCCAAAAGGTGCTAGAAATAGCACCAAATTGTGCTGGATAACAAGCTTCGTGCGTGACCAATATTGAATGGATCTAAACGGCGTCGGGTGGCACTGCAGTTATAAAGCACTTAGGGAAGCTTCTAAATGCATTTTTTTGTAGTTTTTATAGTTTTTAGAACAACTTTATGGTTTTCAAATGATTAGGCAAAAAATTATCCAATCTAATTCATAGTATGAGTCTATAAGTACCTTTTAGATTAAGAAGAAATCCCCCACTCCTATCCAAATGGCTTGTTGGAGTTCTACATGATTGGTCTTAATCCTAGCACTTAGTAGGTGGGAGCCAAATATGAGAGAACTCAAAAGGAGTCCCCATAGAATCGTCAAGTCTTAGGATAAGCCTTGGGTGGTTTGGCATTGGTCGAGCTCACATCCACAAACTTGAATCCCTCACTTTCACTTTCTCAAGCCCTAAAACCAAACATAACTTTGTGTCCCCGCTTCTTTTGGAAATTCATGTGGGTAGTCCCCCAAGCCCTTAGCCCTAGGATAGGGTTTGGCTGGACCAATACATGGAGATAAAAAATGGGGCTTCTCCTTGGTCCATGGCTCAAATAGGGTAATTCCATAACTAAAATTCTCAGTTGATCCCAATTTTGCCAAATTCCCAAGTTTGACCCTTCTTAGTCCCAACTTTCCAAAATTACCAAAATACCCTTGAAGCCTAAATTTTCCCAAAATTCCTAAAAGTGCCCAAATTCTCAAATTCTCTCCAAAAATCATTTCAAACCATTTGAGACAACTAAAATTGACCAAAATACCCCAAAATACCCAAAATGCACTTCATACCAACAAAATTCCAAAAATTCCCAAAATCTCCAAAAGCACTTCAAATGTTCCCAAAATCAATTCAAACTGCTCCATTAGGTCCAATTGACCAAAATGACCAATTTTTACCAAAATCCCCAAATTGTCCCTAAAGACCCAAAATCACTAAATCACCCCCAATCTCCACCAAATTGACTTCAATCTCATCAAATTTAAATTTCAAATCAAAATTCATCATGTCCACTCCAAATTAAACCAAACTCAAGCCCAATTGAGCCAATTTCACAACCATATTTCAAACCACATCTAAAACCCTCAATTTTGCTTAAATTCCAAAATCCCACCAAATTGAATCTCATGATCAATTCAATTCCCCAAATTTGAATTCCAAACTCTTGATAGCACTCGCGTAGACTAAATGGTACCATAAATTGAACTAAAGCCAAACACTAGCCCAATCCAAACCCAAGTCTAACCCAAATACCCAAAAATTGACCATGAGTCATATTCCACTAAATTTAACCTCCCAATCAATTCAAAATCACCCAATTCCTTTTCAAAACTTCTTATGACATCATCCCCAACAAATTGATCAATCACTTAACCCATGTCTTAACTCAAACCCAACTTAGACCCAAATTCAAACCAAGAGCCTAATTTTGAACCCAAACCATAAAATTGGCCAAATCCTTTGAAATTAATGAAGAAAGTCACCACAGTAAACATATGAGCCCTAGGAACCAAGCTAGATCCACCTAGCCCAACATAGTTGAACCATGGACCAAGAGTCCCCTGAATTAGTGGATTTCCTTCCAAAATTAGCCAAACTAAGAGGCTCTTTGCCACCGGCCATGAAACCTCCAAACTCATCAAAATTATGAGTTCCTCTAGCCTTCCTGACCACCCTAGCCACCAACCCTAGCTGGCCGGCCGGCTTAGCCTTCAGGAAACCCAAAACCGAGAGAGGCCCTTATGGAGTTTGAATCCAATTCTAGCCATCCAAGTTGTCTCACTCCCATTGGACACTTGCGTCGTTTAGCCCTCCACCTTAGCATCCCTTTGTACCCACTGGCCAGTCGTGGTAGCCACATGGCCATGATTATTTAACCACTATAGGGAGAGCACACAAAATTGAGGGGAAACTCTGCCAAATCACTCCCTGAAATTCTCACAGCCATTCTAAGCTCATGTTGACCTCATTTCTGATGAGGTCTTCTCTTCTTCTCTTTAGTACTTAGGATCTAGCCTTAGGCTTTTCCTTTGACTATCTTAGAGGATGAGAATTGTGACCCACCACTTAGAAATTCAAACCACTTCTTAACTCCCTGCAAAATCCACAAACTTGACTATAGACCCCTAATCACCTAGAGGGTTGAAATCAAATGTGGAAGTTTAAAGATGGGTTCCTATAGGACTCTTTGGCCTTAGGACCGCCTACAGGTGGCCTCGGTCCGGTGAAGGGCTGACTTACACACACACTACACTCATACACTACACTTTCACACACCTCCTAAAACCACACCCATACCCAACTTGACCTCTTGACTCATGTAGGTGATTCACATGGATGGTCCTTAACCCCTAAGCCCTTGGCTAAGAGGGTTGGGAACAACATAGTGAATGCCTCAAATGAGTCCCTTCATAGCTCATGTGGGCTTGATATGGCTTCATAGCTCAACCAAAATGATTCCATTCCACTTACATTACTCAAATTGATCATTCATAGCTAAAAATACCAAAAATTCCAAAAATACCTCCCAATACACTCCAAATACCCAAAATACCCCTCTTGACCCAAAAATCCAAAAATTCAGAAAATTCCCAGAAAATTTCAGAAAATCCCAAATATTCCCAATTTTATTTTGTTCAACTACACAATGGGCCAATTTTGTCAATTTACCCCACTTTTATCAAAACCCCCAATTTGACCCATTTTAACCCAAAGTGAACCCAATGTCAAACCAAGCCTACCCAATTGACCCAAATTCTGGTACAATTCAATTCTAAACTTCCATTCAACATTCCCAACACCAATCTAGACCAAACCCAAGTCCAATTTGATTGACATTTGGATCCAATTTCACTTTTGGCCTTAAAGCCCAATTTGGACCCATGACCCAAACCTAACCCAAACTCACCCAATTCAACTCCAGTTAACCCCAAATCTTTTCTAAACCTTCCTCAGCATCACTGCAAACAAAACACTAACATGATTTGCCCAACATTTAGACCCAAACCCCACTTAAATTCAACCCAAAACCAAAAAGCCCAATTTTGACCTAAACCCAAACCTAACCCAAATAAGCCCAAACCCCAAAATCAAAGCCCAACCAAAGCCAAAACCTCTTTGAAACACTCCCATAAACATTTCCCAACATTCATTTTACATCAATTTCAACCCTAGCCCAACATTGGCCCAAGTTAGCCCAATTTGACCTATATTGGCCCATTCACCAAAGAAGCCCAAATTCAACTCAATTCAAACCCAAATCACTCCCAATTTGCTTCAAATCACTCATGACACATCCATGAGCTAAACCCAACAATTATTTGGCCCAAACTTCTACAAAATTCCCATCCATAAATCTATTTTTAAACCAAAAGCCCACTTACATGAAACCTTCCTAAAAGCCCAAATTTCATGCTAAAGCCCATATGACAAATTCTTCTCATCATACCCTTGATTAAAATCAATCCCTAAGTTTGAAAATTCATCATGAAACCATTCCAAATTAGGCCCCATACAAATTCCCATCAAAATACCAAAATTTTCTTAAATCCATTTCCATGAAATTGACTTAACTTTTCCCAAGCCAAAGGTGAGCCATGAAGCCATGCATGAGCCACATGGGAGCCATGAGAGCCATGGAATCTACTTTCCACCTCACCATACCCAAGATGGCAAGAGGAGGAGGCCCTTTCCATATTCTCTTAAGGGGGATTAGCCACTTCCATGACTCCACTAAACCATGCTTAAACTTAATTGTACTTGGATTATGACTTGACCCCACTAATCAAGCTGATCCAAGTGACTTTCCCTTCAGCCCAAATTGGCCTTGGAGGGTGGACTTAACCCAAAACCAAGGGTTGACCCATTTAGACCCAAAACTAGCCCTTTCCCATTCCACTTTGATTCAAACCCTTTACACATGTCCATGGCCAATTGATCGCACAAACCTCCAGCCCCGACCCACCCGGACCCGAGGGTGACCCATGCTGCCGGCCGCCCGCCCGGGTAGCAGGAAAATACCATGGCCGAGACCTTGGGAGGAGCCAAACTTTGGAATTCCACCTGAGCCGAGCCGCCCCATGCCCAATGGCCACCATGGCTATTCTTCCCATGCCCAGAGCAGTCGATCCCAACCCTTGGCCATCCCCGTGAGGCCCTCCGACCACCTCTATTTAAACCCGACCCCTCTCGGCCATGAAGGAGAGTTGCACAAACCTTGCCGAAACTCTGCCAAAATTATTCCAAACCCTACTCCATACTTAGAGCAGTTGATCCCCATTGTCAATTTGCCCTAATCCCCACCAACAGAATCCAATTTCTCAACTGAAATTTCACCCAAAACCAGGACACTTTGCCACAATGAACCAATCCTCAAATTGACTGGTCCTACACCTTCACTGGACCAAGAGGAGAAGTTTCCCACTTAAAGCCCCATCTCCAGGCCACCCAGTTGTTCCAGCCTCCAAGCTTTGTGATCGGCTGTGGTCACTTTCATAGCTAGGCAATTCACCGGACCGGGAGACTTCATCCGGAGCTTGTCGGGACGCAGTCGAAGGTGACACAACCCTCAGATTGAAGCCAAACTTCTCTGAGCAAAGGTATGGCCTCACTCTTCTTCCCGAGCTTCTGAACATTCTCCATTTTTATTGAGTCTATTTCATGCCACATAAACCATATGGATGTGTTCGTCTTCTCGAGAAGAATCCATAAAGCATAAGAACGTTCAATTTGGTTAAGTATCGAGTGAGATCTTAGGCCTAGAAGATGGACAGTTCTCGGGCTAGGAGGCTTGTGGACGATGAACGGATGACGTTCATTTAATACACGCGCGGACAGACGGCTAGAATAGCGCCAGATCAGGAGACGAAACGACATAGCGGGCCCCTGGAGCGCTGAGTCGGATGGCGGCGCCGAATCAGAAGGAGACGCGTGTGCTTTCGGAGCTGCTGAGGTTGACGCGGCGCCGCGTTGATAAATAGAAAATTAGGGTATTTTCTGATTTATTTAATTCCCTAAACTTCAAAAATCCATAACTTTGTGTAGAAAAATCGGAAAAATAAAATAAAAATACACTCTTGCTCGGTGAACGGAGGAGAATAATGTTGAAAAGAAATCATTTAATTTCATCAAGTATTTTATTTTTAATGATTTATTTCCTTCTGCATTATTTTAATTCTCCATGCATATAGGAAATTCACCATGGCATTAGACCATAGGGCTTTTGAAGCCTCCGAATTTGGGAACATTCCCCGAATTTTCCAAAGTCGAGGCCATCCCTATGAGAAGTTATTGATTTTTCAAATTCATGTTGCTGTTTTGAGTATTTTAATTCTAATAATTAGCATGTTGTGAAATAAATTCTAGGAAAATTTGGAGATGTCTCTCATGACCAGAGGACCCAAGGAAAAATAGGTTTTGAGTTCATTCATTTAAAATAATCCTAATTGGCTTAAACACCCAAAATAGATCCCTAATTAAATAGAGTTAACCATACATCAAATTGACTTGAAATCAATCCTTCACTGACCTTTAGGATCAGAGGAGCTCACAATAAAAATTTGAGGTCAATTGGACTTGGTTAGACCTACTAAATGGGTTGATTAAGCCATTTAGTCAATTTGAACTTTAAAAATTCATAACTTTCAAAATGCTTTTCAAAAATTCACCAAATTGGTTTTGGAGCCTCTCTGATATCGGGGAATTTAAGAAAATTAAAATTTCAATTTTCTAAAAAAGTTGATTTTTTTGGTATTATTTTAATATTTTAATAATTAAAAAATAATAAAAATCACAAAAATAATAAAATTCACAAAATGTAACATTTTGAATTCTAATCACTTAGGAACAAAACCCATATTTTTCTTAGGTCTATTTAATGAGATATTAAATTTTAAAGCCCTAAGGTAATTTTAAAATTAAAAAATGTATTTTTTTTAGCATTTTCACTAAAATAATTCTAATAAATCAAAGAAAAATCAGAAAATTGTAAAAATTAATTCTCCGATTTCCTTGATATCGAGAGAGATTTTTGAAAAATATAAAATTAATTGTTCAACCTTAATTTTATTTTTAAATTAATTAATACTCCAAAACTTAAAATAATTATAATAAAAATAATATAATTCAAAAAATCACCAAAATTGGCCTAAGTGGTCCTCTGGTCATTAGGAATGTCCCATAATTTTTTTAAGTACAGAAACTTTCCCTTAGTCATATTATTATATTTTCCTTTGGAATTCCTATTTTTCCACCAAAAATTATTACATAAATAAATTAAATACAGAAAAATCACATTTTCTCCTCTCATGTCTTTATTGGCATATGAGTGAAGTCACATAAAAATTTCAAATTCATTAAAGTTCAATTTAGTGAGTTATGAAATTATTAAGCTTGAAGGGCAAAGTGGTAATTAAAATTTTAACCCTTAAATTAAAACTTTAGGCTTAATAAAATTAACAAGTAAAACATTTGATCTTAATCTGATTTGGATGATTGAAATTTAAATAATTAAAGGGTAGAAAACTATTAAACAATTTAAAAAATAATTAAAATAAACCTTAATTAAATAATTGATTAAATTTGGAAGAATAATAAAGTTGGAATTATTAAATAGGGGTATTATTAGGAAGAGATTTGTTCTTTAATTTAAAAATCCCTAAATTAGTCATCTCAATAATATTTAATTCCTAATTAAAATGATAATTCAAATTTAAGTTTTAAAATGTTAAAAGACTTAATCATTAAATTAAATTAAAAGTTAAATTATTAAACTTTTCTTTAAATTTTCAATTAAATTAAAATTAAAAATAAAATTAAATTAAAGATTAAATTAAATCAAACAAATTAAATTAATTTAAATTAAATTAAATCAATTAAATTAAATTAAATTAAATTGAATAAATTAAAGTAAATTGAATTAAACTTAATTAAAGTTAAATTAAATTAATTAAATAAAATTAAATCAAAATAATGGTTAAATTAAATTAAATTAAAACATATTAAATTAAATTAAATTAAATTAAATTAAAATAAAAAATAAAATAAAATAAAAAAAATCAAATTAAAATAAAATAAAATTAAAATTAAAATTAAAATTAAAATTAAAAATTAAAATTAAATTAAAATTAAAACTAAACCAAATTAAATTACATTAAAGTTAAATTAAATTGAATTAAATAACTTCACCTAAGACATAAAGAATTTAAAGAAATTCAAATTGAAGTAACTTGAACACTATTCCAAATTTAAACCCATTAACTTAAATTAAATCATTTGAACATCAATTTGCCCCCTAAAGGCTTTCATCATCATAACTCTTAAATGAAGCATTAAATGAAATGTCACCTTACTCATAGGATGATCAAACATCCTAATTCACTAAGCAGAAATAACTTGGATGAGTGATTCATCACCACAATGAAACTAACTGAACTCAAAATGATCCCTGAAGTATTTAGGAAGATGTTCAGAATTCAGTTCTGAACACTTCTCTAACTTGATGGGATGTTTTAAAAGAACAGTGAGACTTCATTGTTCTTTGATGAAGAAAATCATCCTTAATAAAATAGAGGAACCTAGACGTCATAGGAATTGACTAGTGATAGGATTAGGATTTTGGTAGATAACCAAAACTATCCCTTAGTTTTACCTAGGTATTTGCTCTGATGTGTCTTTCAAGTGCAGGTTAAAATGATAGGAATGCTCACTAGGTACGCTTTTAAGTTTATTGCAATTTACATTTAGCAATTTATTAAATGTCTTACTTTCCTATACTTGTAAATGCATGAAAATGATCGAACCCAGCATGTTTAAACAACTCAAAATTTAATCACCAACAAAACATAACTACAACTACAACTAAATTAAAACGTCTCGTTGAATGATCGGGAATACCTTGGATGATGTAACCCACGTGTTGCTAATGGGATTTCCCACGGTCTAAATGAAAGTGTGGAACTCATTCAGTTGAGTTTAGCAAATTCATCTGGACTAAGTGAATTCGATGAAAATAACGGTGCCGGGATGACGGAACCGTGGGATCTTAATCGGTTCTGTTTAAACAACTTTAAGATTTATTTTAATTAAAATATTAAAAACATTTGGATTTTAAGATTTTCTCTAAACCAAAACACTTCTCTCATCTCCTGATTCATGACTTCTAAAACTAAACCTCTGCAACAACAAGGAGCTTGGAGCACAGTGGGCAGCACGACCATCATCATCAGCAAAACTCGGATCTACTTCAGCAAAACTTTCTTAGAATTAAATAACCAAGCCATAGGACTTCGAGGTAGTTTGCCTAGTGCAACATAAATCCAACCATTTTATGGACACCTCCATTATTGGCCAAAGCTAATTCCTCCACCCAAAAATCACCTCAAAATATGACATTTCCTGTCACTCCACCGAACTTCAAATTAACTTGATCTTCACCATCCCAACAAAAAATTAAGAAGTTCCCTATCAAAAGCCACATCTCCAGATCACCCTAAACCACTTCTAGTCTAAGCCCAAACCACCCTCTTATCAAGTTCCTAGGCAGGTCAAAGGAGAGCTCAGACCAATGCTTGGAGGAGCTTCACCAGATCACAAAGAACGTCAAGAACAATTCCAATTGAGGCTATACCTCTTAGACGAAAGTGTACACCATTTTGCCCCAAAATGAGGTTGGTTTGGAGCTTTATTAAGTTAACTTATAACTGATGTGTATGTAGCTTTATAGATGTATTCATCTTGTGTAGATGAAGTGTAGGAACAAACACAATTTGATTTTGTTAAGGATTGAGAGAGATCTTAGGGTTTTAGTGTGAATAGCTCATGGGATACACCAGCTGCGGACAAAGACTCACAACTGTCTGATAGTGCATGTATCAGATGAAGGGTCGGGATCATGCAGAATGGAGGCGACAAATGGTGGAGCATCGTGAGGGAGTTCAGACGCCGTAGGATCCAGTCAGCACTGACTGGATTAAGTAGAAAAATCCCCTATTTTTATTTAGTTTAATTCTAGAACTTAGAAAATTTATAACTTGGTGTAGAAAAATCGTAAAAATAAAAGAGAATTACCTTATTTCTCAGTGAACTAAGGAGAACAATGTGTAGCAAAAATCAAAATTATTTATCAAATATTTATTTTAATTAATTAATTACTCAAAGGCTTATTTAAATCATAATTTAATAAATATAAATCACCATGGCTTGATAATTTAAGGGCTTGTTTGTTCTGTTGTTAGGAGTGTTGCCTAATTTTTCCAAGGTTAGAGAGCATCCATAACACAAATGCCCTAATTTTCAAGTTAATCACCTCTATTTTAATTAAAAAATTCTAATTATTAAATTATAAATCAAGAAGATACAAAACTTATTTTGGTATGTTCAGTGTGGCCAGAGGACCTAAGAAAAAATATAAATGAGATTTAAGCCATTAAAAATGACACTAATTGTAATTATCTCATTTAAAGCCTTCAAAAATTAACTAATTAAAATATAAATAGAAAAATTACAAAAATAAACCCACACTATTAAAAATAATTGTATTAAATCACTGTAAAACTATGAAACCCATTTGAATAAATTTAGCTACGAAATTTGATTTTATAATGAAAATGACATATTTACATTAAAATAAATATAATAATAATAAAGAAAATTACAAAGTGGTTTTGGAAGCTTCTTGTAATCAGGGGCACCCAAGAAAAATAAAATCAATCTATAAGTAGAAATTTCATTTTAACAGGTTTTCCTAAGTTTTTAATAATTAAAAATAATTAAAAATAATGAAAAGCACAAAAATATTAAAATGCATTAAAATGTTCTAAATTATTTCTTGATCACTTAGGAGTAATTAGAATTTTTTCCTAATTTTCTAAAAATATTAATGGATTTTTTAAAATGCTAAAAATGAATTATCCATAATTTTGCACTAAAATAATTATAATAAATGAAATAAAAATAAAAAAAATATGAAATTGCTTCTCTATGTTCCCCGAACTTAGAGAAAGTTAAGAAAAATATGTAAACCTAATTTTCCACTTAAATATTATTTTATATTTAACTAATACTAAAAAATAATTATAATAATTAAAATAAAATTCAAAAAATCATGAAAATTGGCCTAACTCGTCCTCAGACATAGATGAACCTCCAATAATTTTACTAAGGACATATGGTATTATTTTGATAAGTTAATGAATTAACTTGAAAAATACCAATTTTTTGCATTAAAAAAATCAAAAAATAGAATAAAAATCAGAAAATTAAATTTTTCCTCGAATATTTTATTTGACCAATGAGTGAGTTAACATAAAAAGTTTAAAATCATTTGAGTTAAATTTAGTAATTTATGAAATGACAAGGCCTTAAAGGGAAAAATTATGATTATGAAATTTAAGCCCTAATTAATATTTAGGCTAAATAAAAGGGTAAATGGGTAATATATGATCAAAATTGACTTTTCTAAGTGGTTGAAACACCACTCATCACTCTTTCACAATAATGGTATAATTATAATTTTACCTTAATTATTATAAATTAGAGGATAATTATGTTGAGTGATCTTTGACCTTTTTTGGAAGACCATAATTCACTATTCAAAGACCCCTAGTTAATTGTTGGATTATGACACGATATTTGATTACGATTAAGTACACGTAACACTCTTAAAATTATAAGTTTACCTGTGAAATCTTAAGGGCTTTCTAGTGAAGCAGTTTTCATCCAAGTTTGTTTAATGAGACTTAGACATCACAATATAACCAATCAAAAATACATCGAAAACACTACTAGCCCAACTCTAAATTTTAGCTGGGTAAGTTCCTTAGCAAATCAATTTACCCTTAAAGGCCTCCGCTCACATAATTCATAAATGAAACATCAAGTGATAATTAACCCACTCAGAGGGATAATTAAAACATTAAAGTTCATTGAGCATGGGGTAGGACATCTCTAATAAACAATGACTTACTTACGTATGACTGATTTAGTAACATAATAAGTTCATGAGAACTCAATACATTTCAAATGATTCTAAAAGAGGTGTAGGGTAATGCCCCTCATTTCTTTAAGGTGTTTTGGATATCTGGGAGGACAACTGAACCTACTATGCCTTTGCTCAAGAAGGTCATCCCCAAAATATAAACAAAGGGATAGGAACCCACCAAGTTATGACCTAGGAGTCAATAGATACACTTTAAACTGGTCTTGTTTTCCATTCCTATAATTTATTTAAGTTTCCCTCAAAATTATATATATATATTTGCTGCAAATTCTAAAGTTTTAGCAAGAGTGTGAGAAGATGAAAGTTATGTCTTTACATTATTGTATTGCTGTTACTTTATTTTTCTACATTCACTTCACTGCATTCTCTTACCTGTATTTACTTATTGCATGTACTTGGCTAGTTACCATTAAAACTCAAAACCAAACAAAACCAAAATGAAAATTGACACACAAAATAATTTTTTTTTTCAAAATAAAACAAATATTTCAAAAAAAAACAAAAAAAAAAACAAATGAACTAATACTCCCTCTTTGGGTGATCAAGAATCCCTCGGAGGAAGCAATCTACGGTTGTTAACAAGATTTCCCTGGTCTAGATGAACTTAATAATTCATTTAGACTAAGTTAATCCAAATAAAATAGTGGTGTTGGAATGAGGGAACTGTGAGATTCTAACCGGTATAACTTAATAAACTTAGACTTCCCACATAAGACATCTATAAAGAGAACAACAACAAAGCCTGACATACACACTTTAAACATCTTGGAACTTCTTTGAAAACTTGAACTTTACACATTAAACTTGAAACCCTCTGAAACAAGAAACATGGAGCATGCATCCTTGGCAGCACGATGAGGACATGCAGAAGAACATCTTTGAGAGAGCAAACATATCTACAACAATAAAATCATTCCTTAGAACTAAACAACAAGCCATATGACTTCGAGGTTGTTTGCCTAGTGCGACGTAAATCCTCAAATTATCTGGTAGGATTTTGTACAACCCTATTGAACAATATAAGCCCTAACTTGTTCTAGGATTTCAAGGTCATCATCCGATACTACATAAATCTTGCTATTTTCTAGGCTATTTAGTATGATTGCTATCATATAGACTTAAGCCCTAAATAATAAAATTAACAAGATAATACATTAAAAAATTCCATTTTGTAACTGAAGCCAAATCATAAGATAGTTTGGTAAGTCACCGAGGTTCACCATAGGATCCGCGACATCCCCTAGCTTTTTCCCTTTGGATTCTACAATAATTGTTCCCATTTGCACCTTTCTCAGTTGATATTTCCCATGTTTAACCTTGAAAAATCCTAAACCTTTTTGAATTCATGAAACAATATAACCTAATATATATGGAGAGTTTTCTTATTTGACTTCGATTGTTTGAGATGTAATTAACTACAGGGGCTTGCCTCTATTGGAAACTTTAGAAACCCAGTTTAATATAAACTCTATTTGATTTTTTGTATTCGATAGAGGAACTTGTCGGTAAAAAAAAGGTTTCACATATCAAAACGATGTCATAACTTCTATAGTTTATTTAATCGAGCCTAACTACCAAGCAATGTGTATATACTCTGATATAGATGCATATCTTGCAAAATAGTACTCGATTATATGGGATCGGTTCAGTCTCATATCTTCAAAAAAAATAAATAAAACTTTACATTCCAAAATTACATATATATTAAATTACAAATATTTTAAAGCGGACGACGGGATTCCTATTTTAACGACTGACAACTTCTAATTTGGCAACCGGTAACTTCTGGAGACTCCGCTGGGGATTAGCTTCTCTCTCCATTTTAAATAGAAAATTTTGCTTTCATACATCGGTAATGCACCTATGTCCCTCATAGGCCAAATTAGCATTCATTTTTTGATGTGCTTTACACATTTCTTTCTTAGGAAAGTACTTTAGACTCTTCTCGATTCTAGGACCGTCTTAAGGGGTTCAGGAGACTTTAGGATTTTTTCTGTGGGGTTTGACCCCCAATAGGTGTGTTGGTGAACAAGTTTCACCAAAGTGAGGTGCGTTGTGAAGAGATTCCAGCACAGGGTCCTGCACTTCACTTTTGCTTCATTTGTCTTAAGCTCGATTTAACGTCAGCAAATAAAGCCAACCCTTTTATGAATCTTAAATTTTTGTTAATCTAAAAAATTAAATCTAACTCTTCAAATCCATAACAAACTTGGAAATGTGCTACGAAAATTTGAAAGATAGAAGAACAAAAAGAAATAAAATAAACACTTGAAAAAAAATCAAAATGAAAGCAATATACCAAGTTCACAGAATAACCATTCTTAATTTGTAGTGCACTATGATTACAAGTTATAAGCCATTGATAACTTTTGGAACTTTTCTTAAATCGACAGTTACAATGTCGACCTCGACACTTGACAAAAGAAAAATATATTGAGAATTTCATATCAATTTTACATTGATTTTGATGATATTTCACTTTAAAGAAAGGTATTTTCTATGTTCTGTTGCAGGAATGAAGATTAATAGACAATGTAGCAAAAAGACTCAAAAAGGAGCAAATCTGGATAAAAAAGGACGAAAAAAGACATAAATTGATCTTGCCCGCCGACGACGCATTTTTCCAGAGAATAAAAAAATATTATATGGGAACCCACCGACGGCAAGATCAAGCCCGCCGACAGTGAGCCTTAACAGTTGGTACATGTTCTAGTAGCTCACCGACGGAGCCACCGAGCCCGCCGATGGCGAGAAGGTCAGTTCAGTCCAAAATTCATCAAATGTGGATGCTTTTTGAAGAGATGCATAAGCAAAATTTGGAAATTTGTCTATCTCTTTAAAAAGAGACGAATTTTGGCTAAAGTGTGTGTGTGTGTGTCCTAAAGAGTTCAAAAGAGTTAGTCTAATAGTGAGTGAGTGAGTGTGTTGTACAAGAAGGAGGAGTCAGAGGAACTTCAAGGAGTTCGCTTGGGGAGAAAATCCAGATAAGTTGTGTTTATTATTTCGTAACTATGATTTATATATGAAATCCAAGTTTTGTGTTATTCTTCCTATGCATTCTGAGTAGTCTTCTCTGTCTTTCTCCTTTTTCTAAGATTTTGTGAAATGGAAAATTCAATTAGTTGTGCCTAAAATATTCAATAAAAACTTTGATAATCTATTTACTTAAATTTTAATTTACTTTCAATCTGGCCAATTTATATTTTAAAATACGTTGATTTAACAACTGAAATAAAGATTACATCCAAGATTTGAGGAGGTCAAAGTCCTTGAAAGGAGGGTGCAAATAAAAAGGGAAATATTACTTATCGGGCGTAGAATTAGAGATTTTAGAGTGACAGACTAAAATCCTCAATTCGGTCCAATCGTTTGGGTGCTGAAGTGTAGATGTTAGCCCTCAGGCGAGGGGAACGTGGGAGCTCCGAAGTGAGAGTCGGTATTCTCCCAGCCTAGCCGTAGATTCAGTAACCAAGCACAGGATTAGTCAATGTTCTTCATGTCTGGACCAAAGGGTAAAGAATAAGAATGCTCCTATTTGGCACAATATAATTCTAACTAATTTAATTAGCCATTCACTTAATTCTCTTAACAAGGGGGAAGATACTTTTCTATATTGCAACTTTCCTTTCAACATTAGTGATATAATTTGGTATAATTGTTTTTAATTTACGTTTACTAGATACTTATTTCAACTATTGTAATTAGTTCATAATCTCTAAACTTCCCTGTGGGATCAATATCCAGGACTCCATTAGAGCCCTGATTACTTGAACGATACATATACTTGCATTGATAAGGGGTGACGTTGCTATTATTGAATATATATATTTTTCATTTGTTAACACTTATAACGTTAAGCATCACCATCGTGGGTCAAGTTTTTGGCGCCGTTGCAGGGGAAGTAAAGTAATTATTAAAGTAATTAGTGCGATAATTATTAAGATAATTACTGGAGTAACAGACTATTTTAAATTGCATAGTAAATTACATAAGTTCTAATTTCAATTGTGTATGCGCAAATTTGGAACTTATAATTTAATACCTTACGATTCCGAATTAGAACGCACTATTAAAAAATTAGAAAACAGAAAAGAGAAATTATAAATTTAAATCAAATGGCGAATAATACAGTAAATGAAAATCAACTGAGACCTTTAAGAGATTACGCTAACCCTACGTTAGATGAAATTCACTTAACTATCCAAAACTCTGAAGTAGCAACTAATTCAATTGAGCTTAAACCTGCAATTATTTAAATGGTACATAATAACCAATTTAGTGGTTCACCAAACGAAGATTCTAATTTACATCTCACTTGTTTTTTATAACTTTGTTCTACTTTTAAATATGACGGAGTATCTAAAGATGCTCTTAGACATAGGCCTTTTCCTTTTTCTTTAAGAGATAAGGCTAAGATGTGATTAAATTCATTATCACCTGGATCTATTAGAACTTGGGGAGAATTATCACAAAAATTTCTATCCAAATATTTTCCTCCTCAAAAAACTGCTAAGCTTAGAAATGATATAACCACTTTTAGTCAGTTTGATGGGGAATCGATAAATTAAGCTTGGGAGAGATTTCAAGATCTTTTTAGGAAATGCCCACATCATGCATTACCAGATTGGTTAATTAAGCAAACTTTTTATAATGGATTAGTAGAATCTCTTAGATCTATTATTGATGCTACCGCTGGTGGTTCATTAATGTCAAAACCATTTGATGAGGCTTATTCGTTAATTGAAGCAATGGCTACCAACAATTTTCAATGGCCTTCTGAAAGGCCAAATCCTAAAAAAATAGCTAGTATCCATGATTTTGATGTAATATCTATGTTAGCTTCTCAGATTGCTGTTATATCTAAGAAATTAAATCATCATGGAATGAATTATTCTCCTACTATAATGGAAGAAAGTTCATCTGGGCAATTTGTGGATGTTCAACCTTCTTATGAAACTTTAAATGCTATTAATAACAGACCCAATAATCTTTATTCAAATTATGACAACCCTGGTTGGAAGAATCATCCTAATTTTAATTGGAATAACAATTCTACTAATCAACAATGGGCAAACAACTCAGTAAACCCATTAGGAAATTCATCTAATCAAGGAAATCCTAATTATAAACTTTCTGATCCACCTGGATTTAATAATAACTCTCAATTTAAGGAAAAGAAGTTATCTATGGAAGAATTGATATTAAATATAGGTCAACATTTGCAGAATCAAGAAAATTAGTTACAAATTCAAGGAAATGAATTACAAAATCAAGGAACTGGTATTAAAAATATTGACACTCAACTTGGGCATATCGCTGCTGCACTTAATAATAGAATTCCTGGAACTTTTCCCTGTAATGTAGAAATTAATCCTAAAGACCAAGGAAAAGAACAATTAAAAGTGATACAGCTACGAAGTGGAAAAGAATTAGAAACAAGAGTACAAAAAGAAACAAAAACTAAAAAAGAGAAAGTGGAAACTGAAAAAGAAAAGGATCAGCAAGATCAAGATTTAGAATATCCACTAACAGCAATGAAAATTACTATAGAAAAACCACCACCACCATTTTCTCAGCGATTAAAGCAACATAAAAAGTATAAAAATTTTGTAAATTCATTGAAATCCTAAAGAAATTAACGATGAATATTCCCTTTGTAGAAGCATTAAAAGAAATGGCCAATTATGTGAAATTTATGAAAGATATTCTAAACAAGAAGAGAAAATTCACAGACAATGAAACTGTTGCACTTAGCGAAGAGTGTAGTGAAATTATTCAGAAAAAGCTTCTTGAGAAATTAAAAGATCCTGGTAGTTTCACTATACCATGTGTTATTGGAGAAAAATTTTATGGAAAAGCTTTATGTGATTTGGGAGCCAGCATTAATCTTATGCCTCTATCAATTTTTAAAAGATTAGAGTTGGGAGAAGTCTCACCTACTTCTATAACTCTTCAGTTAGTTGATCGTTCAGTGACTTATCCTTAAAGAGTTATCGAAGATGTGTTAGTAATAGTGGATAAATTTATCTTTCCTGTGGATTTTATTGTTCTAAATATGGAGAAAGATACTGGAAGCCATGATTGATGTTCAAAAAGGAGAATTAACTATAAGAGTAAAAGATCAAGAAGTAACTTTTAACATTGCAAAATCAATGAAATATCCTGCTATTGAAAAAGATGATGAATGTTTTCGAATGGAAATTCTTGAACGTCTGCAAAATGAACATTTTAAAGAATATTTTGAAAATAAACAAGAAAAAGAAAATGCAAAATTATATGAAAAACCAGAAAATGAAGAATTAGATTATATACAAAAAGGGTTTGAGATGCTGGATCTTACGGAAAATGCTAAAAAGAATATAGTGTCGTCAATTATAAAACCTCTCGAACTTGAGTGGAAAATTTTACCTGCTCATTTGAAGTATGTATTTTTTGGAAATTCTTTAATTTTACTGGTTACTATATCAGTAGGATTAAATGAATTACAAGAGCAAAAACTTTTAAACACATTAAAGAAATATAAAAAAACATTTGGTTGTACCTTGGCAGATATTAAAGGAATTAGTCCTTCAATTTGTATGCACAGAATAATTTTAGATGATGAACATGAACCAAGAGTTGATTCCCAAAGGAGATTAAACCCAATGATGAAAGAAGTAGTCAAGAAAGAAATTTTAAAATGGTTAGACAATGGTATTATATATCATATTTCGGATAGTGCTTGGGAAAGCTCAATTCATTGTGTTCCTAAGAAAGCAGTGACTGTTGAAGCTAATGAAAATAATGATTTAATACCAATCAGGCAAGTTACTGGATGGCGTATATGTATTGATATAAAAAATTAAATGCGACCACCAGAAAAGATCACTTCCCTTTACCATTACTAAACCAAATGTTGGATAGACTTGTTGGGCACAAATACTTTTATTTTTTAAATGAATATACTGGCTACCATCAAAATCCTATTGCTCTTGAGGATCAAGAAAAAACTACATTTACTAGTCCTTATGGAACTTATGCTTTTCGAAGAATAACTTTTGGATTATGTAATGCACCTGCAACATTTCAGAGTTGTATGATGTCTATATTTAGTAAATTAATTGATGATGGAATATAAGTATTCATGGATGATTTCTCTATATTTGGAACATCATTTGACGCATGCTTAGATCATTCTGAAAAAAGTTTTGGAGTTATGCGAAAAAAATATTTTAGTTCTAAATTGGGAGAAAAGTCAATTTATGGTTGCAGGAGGAACTGTATTAGGGCATAAAATTTTGAAAAACGGCATGGAAGTAGACTCTGCAAGAATTCAAGTTATAGCTAAATTACCACCTCCTACTACATTGAGAGGGGTAAGAAGTTTTCTTGGACATGCTGATTTTTATAGGAGTTATATAAAATATTTTTCAAAAATTATCAAACCTCTATGCCAACTTTTAGAAAAGGATAAGAAATTTGAATTTACTAAAGAATGTCTAAATGCTTTCGATTATAAAGGGATAAATTAATCACAACACCTATAATAGTTTCACCTGATAGGGAGAAACCTTTTGAACTTATGTGCGATGCTAGTGTTTATGATATTGGAGCTGTTCTTGGACAAAGATATGATAAAATTTTTAACGTTATATACTATGCTAGTAAAACTCTTAATAATGTTTAAATTAACTATACAATTACGGAAAAAGAATTATTAGCAATTGTATATGATTTTAATAAATTTAGATCTTATTTAATTAGAACTAAATGTATTCTGCATACAGATCACTCTGCTATTAAATATTTAATGCAAAAGAAGGATACCGAACCAAGATTAATTAGATGTATATTACTGATGTAATAATTTGATTTTATAGTAATAGATTGGAAGGGAACTGATCATCCGATTGCTGATCAATTGTTAAGATTAGAATATCACAAATTATCTGACATTGACAATGAAATTACAGACAGTTTCTCTGATGAACAACTTTATAGTATAAATGAGTGGAAAATACCTTGGTAAGCTGATATAGTTAATTAAATTGTAAGTGATATTTTAACACCCATGTTAACTCTGCAACAATAGAAAAAATTCATTCATGATGCTAAAGCAAATTTTTGGGATGAACCATATTTATATAAGCAATGTAAGGATCTTATTATTAAGAGATGTGTGTCTTATGAAGAAACCGAACTGATTATTCAAAAATGTCATGATTCTGAATTTGGAGGACATTTTGGGACTGACAAAACTTCACATAAAATTTTACAAGCTGGATTTTATTGGCCTACTCTTCTTAGAGATGTTTATAGTTATATCAAAACTTGTGATAAATGCCAATGAGTAGTTAATATATCTAGAAGAAATGAAATGCCTCTGAATTTCATATTGGAAGTGGAGATTTTTGATGTTTGGGGATTAGATTTCATGGGACCATTTATTCCTTCATTTGGAAACTTATATATATAGGTTGTTGTTAATTATGTTTCTAAATTGATTGAAGCACAGGCCTTACCTTGTTGTGATGCTAAGAGTGTTTCAAACTTTTTAATGAAAAATATTTTCATAAGATATGGAATGCCGAGAGTGATTATCACTAACGAAGGATCCCATTTTAGGAATAAATATATTCAAAGATTGGCAGCAAAATTTAGTATTATTCATAAAATATCTACTGCTTATCATCCATAGACCAGTGGATTAGCTGAAGTTTATAATTGAGAAATTAAATGGATTTTAGAAAAAACTATAAACCCTAGTAGATTAGATTGGTCCACCAGACTAGACACTGCATTATGGGCATACAGAACTGCTTATAAAACTCTGATTGGAATGACTCCTTACAGACTTATTTTTAGAATGACTTGCCACTTACCAGTTGAATTAGAGCATAAAGCATATTAGGTGATTAAAGAATTTAATTATAGATTGAAAGATGCTGGTGAGAAGATATTATTGTAGAAGAATGAGTTAGAAGAATTAAGGAATGAATCTTATAATAACGATAGAATCTATAAAGAGAAAATGAACTTTGAACCAGGACATGTAGTTTTTCTTTACAATACAAGGTTGAAATTATTTCCTGGGAAATTGAAATCTCGTTAGTTAGGACCTTTCATATAACTCAACTATTTACATACAGAGCTGTTGAAATTGAAGATCCAAAGACTGGAAACAGATTCAAAGTAAATGGACACAGATTAAAACCATATTTTTAGGGTAAAAGACCATATTTAATGAGGTTTTAATGCACAGTCAACCTGATTAACACCCTGAATAGGTCGGGCTGACGACGCTAAACCAAGTGCGTTATGGGAGGCAACCCATAGTTATCTTTATTTTTATGCAATGATTGTGTATTTGTTTGCTTTATTGTTAGTTTGTGGTATGAATGAATTCTACTCGTATTTACCCTTATAACCATCATGATAATTGGATCCATAGAAAAATTTGAAATACATTCAGACTAGAGAGAGACTGAGCAATTTTTGCCTTGGCCGCCGACGGCGAGATCGAGCCTGCCGACGGCTAGTTTTTCCCGCCAAGTATAGTTTGTGTTATCAAAGAATCCTGCCGATGGTAAGATCTACGCCGCCGATGGTGAGATCGGTGAGTGGAAGGTTAATGGAGTTCTTTAGACGGTTTTTGGCAGTTTTAAGTGATTTTAACTTTTTTAAAACTCATAGAATCCGATTTCTAGACTATCTATCTCCTAAAAACGAATTTTAACTCCACCAAAACTCATCCTTATGGCATCCAATCACCCTGAAATCCCTAGATCTTGAGTGTTCAATAGAAGAAAATTAATCAGTTGCGAGGCTCAGCAATTATTCAACAAGGTTATGATGAAAAAGAGATTGATCTAGGAATGAGGATTCGTGTATCGAGGAGAGGAGAATTCGGCGACGCCTATAAAAGAAATGATTGTACGAAGACGTTGGGAAGTATTGTGCTATACTACTTCTGCAGTAGCCATCACTGTGGTAAAAGAATTCTATGCCAATTTACATAGAATCAACCACGGAGTTGTCTATGTGCAAGGTAGATGGGTAACTTTTACTCCTTCTACAATTAATGAGTTTCATTCTATCTAGAATACACATATTTGCCACTACTCCAACTATGTCCCTATAAGGAATAATATGAATGAAATCTATCGTTACTTGACTGATGAAGCGGAAGATTGGGAAATGAGAGAAAATGGTTATGCTAATTTCTCTGCATCACTTCTAAATCCAATTTCTATACACTAGCACTTCTTCATGTCTTCAAAGTTACTGCCTACTTTGAGAGTTAGCAAATTTTCTAAGGAATGTACGATTCTGAACTATTGTATTCAAGCGGGATTACCTATTGATGTTGGTTCGATAATTGTGAAGTCTGCTTTAGGCCTGATTGTTTATGGATCAATTTATGGGCCTGGACATCCTTCTACAATTTTTGCACTCTGCAGTCAGAACCAAGTTTTATATGAAGCCTAGGAGAAGGTACTTCTACCTTGGAAACCTTTAGATCCATCTGATATGTTTCCTACATTTGATGATAATAACGATGTGACTATTACTGTGGATCAAACATCTCAGAATTCTTTTTCAATTCAGCCTCTGACTGATAAAACTGATATGATCTTATGGAAAATCAAAGGATTGGAAAAAGAGGTACAAAATGTGATGACTTCAATTAATAACATCTCTGACTTATTTCATCATATTGACTGGAGAATGAAAGAACATTTCAATCATTCTGGACATCTTGAAGCTTGTTTCATATGGTTTACGAGAAAGAAAGGATGGATAGAAAAAGATTCTACTGAAGAGTTTCCTTACAGGCCCTTCTACAATCTTTTCGTTCATTTACGTTCAATAGGTGATATCAGAAATGAGTTTAGCACTGATTTTGATGAGTAGAAGATATTCATAACGCTTATGTGTTGAATTAATTTGGATTTAAATTTGTGTAGTTTGCACTTGTGTTATTTTAGATTTCGATATTTTGATCTCGGTATAGATGAGATTATGCATAGATTGTTTGTTTTCATCGTTTTGAGTATTGTGGTTTGTATTGCGACGCTGAATTTGATATATTAAGGTTGAGAAAATACATTGTTATAGTATGTTTTGTACAAGTATTGTAAATGCTTGGATTTTATATATAAAAGTTGTGATGTTTGTGTTGTGTAAATCTTTTTGAGGTAAAATAATATCTAATTACAGAAAAATATATTTAAATCAATTGATCGGATGTTAACGAGGCTTAAAAATACAAAATATGACAATTTATTTTTTTTTTTTGAGAAAGCCCACCGAAGGCGCCCTCGACGCCGCCGACGGTGGATTTTTCCCTAAAGAATAGACCTCTTTGAATTAATTAGCCCGCTGACGGTGAGATTTTTCCACGGATGGTGAGATTCATAAAAAGCCTTTATTTGACCGGTCAACCTCCACTATACATCATCCCCAATCTCTAAACTCCAAAAAAACTGACCTAAGGGTTAAGAGATTTTGGATTTTGAGCGTTTTCAACCCATTTTGACGCCGGATTTCATCTTCCCATGGTAAGTGCTTCACTCCCATGCAAAGATTTTTGATTTTCATCGTATATTTCTTCCACATTTAGGAATTTTGGAAAATAAAAAAAGTGAAGAAAATAGTTGGAAGAAATTCATGGAATTCATTTTAGATTACTTTAAATCACCTTTGGAAGCCATTCTAGTGTTGTTTTGGAATTTAGTTGAGATTTTTATAAATTTGATAGATCAAGAAATGGCTCCATGACACAAGAGGTGACTCGACTTTGACGAGACTCGTTTTGTAAATGCTAAGGCTCAGTCATGGTACAACTCTATTATCAAAGCAAAAAAATGCATTCAGGATAGAGTTTTCGAGAATCCGGAAGGAGATGTGGAACAAATTATTATGGAACAAAATTGAGAAAATATTTCTTACTAGACGAATAGAGCTGCAGTGGAAGTTGTAAAGGAATTTTACACCAACCTTACTCAGATAGAGGACATGCCTGTAAAGGTTAGAGGATTTTTAGTTGATTTTAATGTTTCTCGGATAAATTCATTCTACAAAGTACGACATCTTCATACCAGTGATTATGAGATGTTCAGAACAATGGAAGGACCACTGGAGAATGTGATTGACTTTCTCACTGATGGGAAAGGAACGTGGAAAATGAAGCAGCGTGAACTGGTAAACTTCCCTCTTTCTATGATGAATGCCACCTATAAGGCTTGGTACTATTTTATTTTCTTAACTTTATTACCTGCTTATCATCATAGTGAAGATTCAAGGGATAGAACAGTTCTGAATTTTTGTATTCAGAACAACATAAGTATAAATGTGGGAAATATTATTTATAAAACATATTAGCCATTGCGAATAGTGAATCAGGAGGAGGACTGAGACATCCTGGTATGATATATGCACTCTGCCAGTTGTCTGGAGTAGAGGCTAGAGATGATGAGGAATGGGTTCATCCTATGAAATCCATTACAAAGGCTAGTATAAAGACTTATAAATCCCATGAAGGATGGAGATCTGGGACAAGGAGCTCTGCACCTTCGACTAGTAGGGATATTCCCTCTACTAGTTATGACCCTCCTGTCCATTGTTCTCCTACACTCTCTGACTTGATGAATGAAATGACTCTACAGCGAAAAGTTTTGAAAAGTTTGATGAAAAATTAGAGCATATAGATCAGAGGATTAAAGGAAAAGAGAGGAAGCACGATCACGATAGCAAATATCTCCAGAGGCATTCTGAGTTTGAAATAGCTTACTATGATGCGGAGAATCGCTATAGGAGAGGAGAGCTTGATGTGACATTTCTGGAGTGCCCTCGTTATACACACTACCAACCCAATGCACCTGCTGAACAAGGAGTTGGAAAAATTCGATAGGATTTTAATATTTTCCCTTAGATTCTGTGATCAAATATTTGTTATCATATGTATGTTTGTTTTCTCTATTTTAGTAATTTAGTTCTGGATTTGTATTTGTTGTGTTGTGTAAGTTATTTACATTAGTTTAGCTTTATTAAAAATAAATAATTTTTTTTTTCATTATTGCAGATTGTGAAAGTAACTCTGAAATTGAATTAGTAAAATATATGTGATAGTTGTGTTTAATGTGCTTAATGTAGTAGGAAATTGTGTTAGTAATTTGTGCTTATTTCAAAAATTTTCTTACCCAACAAATTCTATAATGTTATATATGTATAGAAAGTTCTTAACAGTACAAGTTAATTAAGTGATGAGATGCAAAAAGAACCTGTAAAAACTTCAAAAAAGAAGGGGAAATACCTAAAACACAATGTTATGATTTAAATTTACAGTATTTTTCGTTCCACCGATATGATTAGACAGAAAAATTTAAGTTTGGGGGAGAAAAGAAGAAGGTTAGCTATAATATTTTCTCAATTAAATATTTTTAAAAATTATTGTTATTAAAAATGATTTCTGTAATAAATTTAATTTAGTCAACTAGAATTAATTTATTTAAATATTATAGAAGGTTAAAAGAAATATTTTTGGTGATTAAATTAATTCTATGGATTAAGATATTTGGGATAAGAGGATAAGATTATAGCCAACTATTTTAAGTAAGGAAAACTATATTTTGAGATATTGAATATCTTAGGACTTTAGTTGAGAAAAAAAAAATTGAAACTCAATGAGGTAAAAATTATGAAATACATATAAGATATGGAAATGTTTAAAGTTTCAATTTTAGGAAGAGAAAAATGAAGTTTAAAATTATTAACTGGCTATCCAGATACATTATTCCTCACTTGAATAAGAAAAAGAAGGATTGAAAAACAATACCGGAAAAGAAAAGAAAAAAATATAGAATTGAAATGCAATCCAAATAAAAAGAAAAAGTAAGTGAGAAGAAGCTTGAGGAGATGCCCTATCAAAAATTGGCTTCATTTGAATCAACCTAAAGGGTAAACTCAATAACATTTCTAAACTTATATATATGGATTAATATTTTACTGAGTAGTGTTTTCATGAATTTCCTATCATCTGAACATGCTAAAATAATTTAATTTTGCAACATATAGTCATTCTTGAAATGAAGAGTAGACTAGAACTCTTAAACTTGATGACTAGATAGCCTTACATCTATAGAGTTAACTCAATTATCTAAAAATATTTCTAATAAACTTTACTATAATATTTATTTAAAATAAAATTCATAGTATTTCTGAATTAAAGCTTTACCACAAATAATCATTACTATTATGTAGTATCAAGATTACTTGAGGACAAGTAATAGTTATGTTTGGGGGATTTTGACCAAAGAAAAATATATTGAGAATTTCATATCGATTTTACATTGATTTTGATGATATTGCACTTTAAAGAAAGATATTTTCTATGTTTTGTTGCATCAATGATGATTAATAGACATTGGAGCAAATAGATGTGAAAAGGAGCGAATCTGGATAAAAAAGGACAAAAAAAGACATAAATTGATCTTGCCCGTCGACGGTGAGAAATAGGCCGTCGACGGAGAGAATAAAAAAATATTATATGGGAGCCCGCCGACGGTGAGATCGAGCCTGCCGACAGCGAGCCTTAGCAGTTGGCACATGTGCTAGAAGCTCACCGACGGTGCTAATGAGCCCGCTGATGGCGAGATGGTCGGTTCAGTCCAAAATTCATCGAATGTGGATGCTTTTTGAATAGATGCTCAAGCAACCTTTGGAAATTTTTCTGTCTCTTTAAAAAGAGACGAATTTAGGCTAAAGTGTGTGTGTGTGTGTCCTAGAGAGTTAAAAAGAGATAATCTAATAGTGAGTGAGTGAGTGTGTTGTAGAAGAAGGAAGAGTCAGAGGAACTTCAAGGAGTTTGCTTGGGGAGAAAACCGAGATAAGTTGTGTTTATTATTTCTTAAATTTTATTTATATATGAAATCCAAGTTTTGTGTTATTCTTCCTATGCATTCTGAGTAGTCTTTTATGTCTTTCTCCTAGTTCTGAGATTTTGTGAAATTGAAAATTGAATTAGTCGTGCCTAAAATATTCAACAAAAATTGTGAGAATCTTTTTACTTAAATCTTAATTTACTTTCAATCTGGCCAACTGATCTGCTAAAATACGTTGATTTAACAACTAAAGTAAAGATTACATCGAAGATTTGAGGAGGTCAAAGTCCTTGAAAGGAGGGTGCAAATAAATAGGAAAATATTACTTATCGAGCGTAGAATTGGAGATTTTAGGGTGACAGACTAAAATACTCAATTCGGACCTATCGTTTGGGTGTTGAAGTGTAGATGTTAGACCTCGGGCGAGGGGAACGTGGGAGTTCCAATGTGAGAGCTGGTATCCTCCCAACCTAGCCGCAGATTCAGTAACCAAGCATAGGATTAGTCAATGTTCTTTATGCCTTGGCCAAAGGGTAAAGACTAGAAATGCTCCTATTTGGCAAAATATAATTCTAACTAATTTAATTATCCATTCACTTAATTCTCTTAACAAGGGGGAAGATACTTTTCTATATTACAACTTTCCTTCAACATTAGTGATAGAATTTAGTATAATTGTTCTTAATTTACGTTTACTAGATACTTATTTCAACTGTTGTAATTAGTTCAAAATCTCTAAACTTCCCTGTGGGATCGATATCCAGGACTCTATTAGAGCACTATATTACATGAACAATACGTATACTTGCGTTGATAAGGGGTGACGTTGCTATTATTGAATATATTTATTTTACATTTGTTAACACTTATAAAGTTAAGCATCGTCATAGTGGGTCAACACTCACTTTCTCTTGTAACCTGCCCATCAACCGAGAAACTTCTCTCATAGCACCCACATTCCAGTTCATGAGAAGCTTCGTGAGTTTGAAGTTGTGCTCGGTAAAGCTCGTTTATTTCTGAGAAAATCCTTACCCTAGAAGTTTAAGAACCCTCTACTGTGTTCAACCTGAAATCCCACCAAGACTTCCCTTTTACTAAGAAGGCAAAGGTTACCGCTGCACTTGTCGAGTCAGTTTCTTCTACACTAAGGTGAATTATTACCCCTACCACCACTAGATTTTTTGTCATTGTACCAGCCTTCTCGATTGATAGAGGAAAGGAGGTTTTGTATAAAGAAGATTCTGTTGATGCATATCTTGCCCTGTCGTTAGTGCTCGAGGTTGGTTCTAGTCCCAGAGTCGCTTCGTTGACTAGGTCTCAAAGGAGAAAATATAGCTGCAGGATTCTGCGAGCCATCGGGACTCAAGCTACAAGTCTGCCTGTTATTGAGGAGATTCCTCAGCAAGAGGAACTTGATGTTATGGAGACCTCCCCTCTTCTTTGAGGGAGTAGGTTCCACCCATTGTCAGATACTTCAGGAAATGAGAGTCTCTATAGGATTGCTACTGACTTAACGTCACTTCATGGAAGTAATAAGTAGAGGAAAAAACCCACTTCCATCATCAGTTAGCCAACAAAGAACGATGTTCCGTCATTGGTTTACAAAAGAAGATGGGTTGCTTAGTTTTGCCAAAGATGACGAATGAGATTTTAAAGAAGGACAGGCCCGCACGTCAGATACAGAAGACATTAGACACACCGTCAGCTCGTATTTCCTGCTAGACTCTATTTGGGGAGACGTGTTGACACCATTACCACCGCTGCGGACACAACCACCATGGCCCCGACACTCATAAAGCGCAGATTCGTTAAGTCTCGGCTGAGTTTGAAAGTACCGTCTACTGATTCTATTAAAGAGTTCTCAAGGAATGATAATAAGAGCGGGTTGTATTTCTCTGTACTTGCTCTACACTGTAGGGAGCACACTTCTCCTCATCACCCTGATGTACCTGTTGAGACACTCCATCTTAAGACTCCAACTTTAAAGAGGGAAGTGTGGTTACCGAAGTATTCTGTACCAGTACACTCCGAGCAGCTCATGGATTATGTTTATAAAATGGATCATAAGACTGATGTTCACGTTACCACTACATCCCTTACTTCAGAATCCATTGCAAAAAGGAAAGATGTTCAAGAAAATCATATAGACCTCAAGTTGATAAGTGAGAAAGGTATCGATGATAAAGTTTGAAAGCTCAGAACTGAGATTTCAAAATTAGCCAAGGAACTAGGAATGGACGTCGAAGATGGGGATTACTACCTATCAAATTAAGTGGAAGAGGAAATCATGGAAATCAATGTCATTGAAACCAGAGCAACATTATCTGCATGTGATGATCTACACCCTACTGAGATGAATACTGAGGAAGAGCTTCAACGGGCCCTTCTGCTAAGTGATGAATAGAATAGTAACATGGAGAAGAGAATGGAATAGATGACTGCCACCATGTCTAACATGGCCACATTGCACGGACAATTGCAGTCAAGACTAATAGCATCCCCTGAAGTGAAAAAACCCCAAGATTATTCACATTATAGATGAAAGAAGATGTGTTTCTTCTTCTAACAAAGTTGTGCTGCCAAAGAAAGACTCAGTTTATAATATGGTGTCAGGAAAAGATATCAAGTAGATATTCGACTAGTAAGTAAAGGAAGTCTTAGCCTAATAGAAAGTGGTCGCATCAGTTTCAAAGGGTAGACCTTACCCAGAAGAATTTAATGTTATCCCATATTCTAAAGGTTTTGTACCTCCAATCTTTATGACTTTTAATGGGACAGGGAATCCCCGTCAGTACATTAAATACTTTCAGGCAAGTTGTTGCAATACTAGGGGTAACAAGGCATTTTTGTTCTGTCAGTTTGTCAGCAGTTTATCGGGTGTTACATTTGGTTTGTAGAATTTCCTAATAGATCATCCAAGACTTTTTCAGAATTGGAGAGCTTTTTTGTGAATAGGTTTGCTGGTGCTCAGCATCATGATATGATAGGAGATCTCGTGGTGAAGAGACAGAAACCCAATGAGACCTTGGTGTACTATATTTTGAGATGGAGGAACTTGAACATGCTTAATTGCATGAACATCACACAATTCAGATCCTGCTTAAGAGTATTCATGGTCCGGTAGCCTTCATGCTTAAAGGGCTTACCATCAACTCGTTCGAGAAGTTGCTCAGTAAAGCCTGCAACCTACAAGAGAAAGTCGATCATATGGAATTCCTGGAAAGATCGAGAAGTATAGGTCAACAAAAGCATTTGAAAATAAGTCTGAGATGTGGCAAAGATTGAAAAAGTCAAGAGCCAATGATGATTTATGTTGAGTAGTCTCATCAGGGCTATCAACTGCCAGTACATGATATCCAACGTCAACAACATTATAGTCATCCTCAGCAGTAGTAGCACACTCAGACGCAGCAATATGGCTAGTATTACGTTCAGCCTAGTCAATAGTCCTTCCAACAGAGGTTGTACAGAATAGATGTTAGACAGGGTCCATCAATGGCAAGCCCATTAAACATAGTCTACTCTTTTAATGATGAAGCTGTGGCAAAGATGTTCTTAAACTTGATAAAGAAGCCCGGGTTTAGACTGCTAGAGCCTAAGAAACTAGACGAGGTCGAAAAGAAAGATCAATCCACTTACTACCTGTACCATAGATTACTTGGACATACCATAGAGAGCTGCTTTAGCTTCAAGGATTATCTAGAAATGAACTATAAGGAAGGAAACATAACAATTCTGAAAGAATATCTTAAAAAAAATAGAAGAGGTTCTGTAAATATGATTTTTGCCGAGCCTATTAGCCTAATAGATCCATATGTGAAGGAGGATGGATGGAGCACAATTTGAACCAGATCCTCTAAGAAGTTACTGGATCAGATTAAGCACACTTCGGAGCATGCTGCCGCTGAAAATCTACTACCTACCAAGAAAGAGGTGGAAATTATGCTAGAGAGACCACAACAACTGAAGATCAAAAAGAATAAGGACATCACGGATAAGATAGAGATTGATAGCACGAAGGTTAGGATAGGGATAGCCCCTATTAGATTGGTTGTCTTGGATTTGGGGGAGAAATACCTAAAACCGTTAACTCTGTATAATTTCCTCTACACCCCTCCAAGGTCTTTTGATTATAATAGTGATGATTTTGGCTATGTTTTTACTGTCTCTAGTGATGACGTAACTGACCACGACCAATCTAACCTCAATTTTTATTCCCAAAATGATCTTTAAATCATACTTAGTCCCGAAAAGTACATTGACGAATACAAAGGAGACATCGATAACACCGGATATGATAACTTAGAGAGTGAGGAGCTAGTCCTTGAGTGCAAAGGAACCCCGATCACCATCAACTTAGACTGTTCATATTTAGAATTAGAAGAAATAATTACGGGAGAGCCTCTGGGTATGGATGTGGAAGAAATAACAGAAGTGAACCTAAGGAGTGGAAAGATATTTACCCCCAGAACAGATCCATTGGAAAAAAAACAAACAAGTAGTCACTCGAGAAGAGCTACCTCTGCTAATAGAAGACCAAATGTTCAAGAAGAAATCGGAGGCTCAAATAAGTTCACTACAATGTACTAGCTCATCTTAGGAAGTTGCCAGCCAAACTAAGCATTTACGACACTCTAATCCTGTCAAAGGAGATTATAAAAACTTTGATCAAGGCTTTGCTTGACCCATAGAATTGCTTGGCATAATTGGCTAGCAACTCAGATGAAGTTTGCGCTTTAAAGGAATAGCCTGGGGTAAACTAAACCGATGATGATTTGCTGGTTGGCACTACCGACCACAACTGACAGCTCTACATTTCCCATCAGCATCAGTAGATTCGTACTTTCCAGAGTTTTGGTAGATCCAGGAGCATCCCACAACTTGATGAGTCTACGAACATTAGCTTACTTGTATAGTGACGCGTAAGTATTCAATGCAGATAAGATGATGCTAAGAGGATTCGACTATAAAGAAAAAAGAACACTAGGATCAATCGTGCTGTGAATGAAAGTTAGAGATTTGGTAATGATATACCTAAATTATATAGTATTCTTAAGCACATTTTTATACCTATTTTTGATGATATTTTACTTTAATGGAAGGTATATTTGCGTTTTTCTTGTAGGTATGATTAAAATGAGTGACTATGATGAAAAGATCAATAAAGGATCAAATTTGGAGCAAAAATTGAAAGATGTACAAATTTGGCCTCAGGCGCTGTCGGTGCGTTTTTGTGGTGCGGTGTTTTTATTTTAGGAGTCACCCAGTAGAAGCTGTCGGTTGCCAGAATCGAGATCCCATCACCCGCTTCGGAAGGACAACATTTAATTTAATTTATATGTAGATTTAATTTAGTAAATGAATACAACTAAACTGATATCAAATCCCTAATAATTTAAACAGTCGAGCACTGAACCTTAAACCACAGATTTATCCCAAGAATAAACATGTTGCTTAACGACACGACACAATTAAAAGAACTAGAAAATTTATGACATCCGTTTAATCTGCAAAACCTATGTTTTGACCTATAGGTTTCCCCTATCTAATACAGATGAATTAGATAGGTTTTATATTAATGTTGGGTTCGTTTACGTTTCCTATAAGGGCAAGCCCCTATAGTTAATTACATTTTAGATGACCGAAGTCACCAAAGAAAACTATCGATTTAGATAAATAAATTTATTTTTATGAATTAACTTTAAAAGGCTTTGGATTTTCAATGAAAGTGGGGTAATCGGGATCCAATAGGGGAGTGGTTTCAAGTTCTAGAACAGTTGTTGTAGGAACCCAAAGGATGAAGAATTAGGAGAGGTCATTGATCTAAAAAGGAGTCTTGGAAACACCCAATTTATCCTATTGTTTGGCTCAATTAAGGTAGAGAAGATATTTTTATATTTCATCCTGTCAATTTTAATTAATTAGGGCTTACACTCACTTGATGTCAATCTGGTGAATAGCTTGGAAGATAGGAGGATTTATGTCATATCGGATGACAACCTTGGAAACCTAAGGCCAGTTGGAGCTTATATTTCACTAAGTACAAAGGCCCTAAGGAAAAATTTAGCTGAAGTAGACATGTTTTGATGTTAAAGATGGTCGTGCTGCCCACAGTGTATGCTTAGAGCTCCTTGTTGTTGCAGAAAGTTTAGTTTAAGAAGTGAAAATTTGGAGGGGTGAGAGCACTGTCATATTTTGGAAGTTTTAAAATTAAGGTGGCTTGGTATTTTAATTAAAATAAATGTTTAAGTTGATTATCGTGACACCGGATAGGATCCCACGGTTCCCTCATTCCGGCGCCACCATTTTCGTCAGATTCACATAGTCCAAATAAATTGGCTAAAATCAACTAGATGAGTTCCATAATTTAGTTTAGACTGTGGAAACCCCATAATGAAAATGTATGTTACTGTTGACCTCATTTTTGATGAGGTCTTCTCTTCTTCTCTTTAGTACTTAGGATCTAGCCTTAGGCTTTTCCTTTGACTATCTTAGAGGATTAGAATTGGGACCCACCACTTAGAAATTCAAACCACTTCTTAACTCCCTACAAACTCCACAAACTTGACTATAGACCCCTAATCACCTAGAGGGTTGAAATCAAATGTGGAAGTTTAAAGGATGGGTTCCTATAGGACTCTTTGGCCTTAGGACTCCCCTGGGTGGCCTGGTCTGGTGAAAGGGTTGACTTACACACACACTACACTCATACACTACACTTGCACACACCTCCTAAAACCACACCCATACCCAACTTGACCTCCTGACTCATGTAGGTGATTCACATGGATGGTCCTTAACCCCTAAGCCCTTGGCTAAGAGAGTTGGGAACAACATAGTGAATGCCTCAAATGAGCCCCTTCGTGGCTCATGTGGGCTTGATATGGCTTCATAGCACAACCAAAATGATTTCATTCCACTTACATTTACCCAATCTTCAATTTTCCAAATTTTCAATTTTTGACCCCCGGGACCCTACACCCCGCCTAGCCTAATCGAAGCCCTTGAAATTACCCAAATTTTTCAAAATTTCCAAATCACCCAAAATTCCTCAAAACCAATCCCAAACATTTCCACATTACTCAAATTGATCATCCATAGCCAAAAATACCAAAAATTCCAAAAATACCTCCCAATACCCTCCAAATACCCAAAATACCCCTCTTGACCCAAAAATCCAAAAATTCAAAAAATTCCCAAAAAATTCCCGAAAATCCCAAATATTCTCAATTTCATTTTGTTCAACTACACCATGGGCCAATTTTGTCAATTTACCCTACTTTTATCAAAACCCCCAATTTGACCCATTTTAACCCAAAGTGAACCCAATGTCAAACCAAGCCTACCCAATTGACCCAAATTCTGCTCCAATTAAATTCTAAACTTCAATTCAACATTCACAACACCAATCTAGACCAAATCCAAGTTCAATTTGATTGACATTTGGATCCAATTCCACTTTTGGCCTTAAAGCCCAATTTGGACCCATGACCCAAACCTAACCCAAACTCACCCAATTCAACTCCAATTGACCCCAAAACTTTTCTAAACCTTCCTTAACATCCTTACAAACAAAACACTAACATGATTTGCCCAACATTTAGACCCAAACCCCACTCAAATCCAACCCAAAACCAAACCTAACCCAAATAAGCCTAAACCCCAAAATCAATGCCCAACCAAAGCCAAAACCTCTTTGAAACAGCCCTATAAACATTTTCCAACATTAATTTTACACCAATTTCAACATTAGCTCAACATTGGCCCAAATTAGCCCAATTTGACCTACATTGGCCACTTTACCAAAAAGCCCAAATTCAACCCAATTCAAACCCAAATCACTCCAAACTTGTTTCAAATTACTCATGGCACATTCCTAAACCAAACCCAACTATTATTTGGTCCAAACTTTTACAAATTCCCCATCCACCAATTTATTTTCAAGCCTAAAGCCCACTTCCCTTAAACCTTTCTAAAAGCCCATCCAAGACAAATTCAAAAGCCCAAATTTCATGCTAAAGCCCATATGCCAAATTCTTCTCATCATACCCTTAATTAAAATCATTCTTAAAGTCCTAATTTATCATTAAATGATTCCAAATCAAGCCTCTTGACAATTCCCATCAAAATGCCAAAATTCACAAAATCCTTTTTTCATGAAATTGACCAAATCTTTTCCCAAGCCATATGAAGCCATGAAGCCACATGTAAGCCATTGGCAAGCCACGAGAATCTCTAATTTGTCAACCCTTCTTAAATGGCAAAAGGAGGAGGTCCTTTAAGCACCTCCTAAAAGTCATTAACCTTAAACATGTTTCACCTTAACCCAAATTTAATCCAAATATATTTGGATAGGGACTTCTCCATGCCAAACCAGCTGATTCCTTTGAGTCCCCACGACACCTAAAGCCACCTTGGAGGGTGAACCAAGCCCAAAAGGATGGGTTGACCCATTTAGAGCCAAAATAGCCACACCCACATGCCACTTTGATCCAACTCTTTTACACATGTCTAAACCCAATTGACTTCACCATTGCCAAGCCCTGACCTCCCTGGTCAAGATGGTGACTCATGCCTGTCGGCCAGCCGCCTGGGTCACCTGAAAACACCACACCCGAGAGCTCACATGTGAGCCAACTTTGGAATTCCACCTTGCTGAGCTGCTCCATGCCCAATGGCCACCATGGTTGTTCTTCCCATGACCAGAGCAGCTGATCCCAGCCCTTGGCCATCCCTGTGAGGCTCTCCAGCCACCTCTATTTAAACCCGACCCCCTCACGTCCATGAGAGGAGAGTTGCACAAACCTTGCCGAAACTCTGCCAAATTGTTCGAAATCCTTCTCCATCCTTAGAGCAGTTGATCCCCAGTGTCAATTTGCCCTAATCCCCACCAACAGAATCCAATTTCTCAATTGAAATTTCACCCAAAACCAGGACACTTTGCCACAGTAAGCCAATCCTCAAATTGACTGGTCCTACACCTTCACTGGACCAAGAGGAGAAGTTTCCCACCGAAAGCCCCATCTCCAAGGCCACCCGGCTTGCTCCAGCCTACAAGCTTTGTGATCGGCTGTGGTCACTTTCATAGCTAGGCAATTCACCAGACCAGGAGACTTCATCTGGAGCTTGTTGGGATCCAATCGAAGGTGACACATCCCTCAGATCGAAGCCACACTTCTCTGAGCAAAGGTATGGCCTCACTCTTCTTCCCGAGCTTCTGAACATTCTCCATTTTCATTGAGTCAATTTCATGCCACATAAACCGTATGGATGTGTTCGTCTTCTCGAGACGAATCCATAGAGCATAAGAAAGTTAAATTTGGTCAAGTATCGAGTGAGATCTTAGGCCTAGAAGACGGACGGCTCTCGGGTAAGGACGCCTGGGGACGATGAACGGATGCCGTTCATTTAATACACGCGCGGATGGACGGCCAGGATCGCGCCGGATCAGGAGATGGAACGACACAGCGGGCCCCCGGAGCACTGAGTCAGATGGCGGCGTCGAATTGGAGAACGCCACGCGGTGTTTCGGAGCTGCCGAGGTTGACACGGCGCCGCGTGGATAAATAGAAAATTAGGGTATTTTCTGATTTATTTAATTCCCTAAACTTCAAAAATCCATAACTTTGTGTAGGAAAATCAGAAAAATAAAATAAAAATACCCACTTGCTCGGTGAACAGAGGAGAAAAATGTGGAAAAGAAATCATTTAATTTCATCAAGTATTTTATTTTTAATGATTTATTTCCCTTCTGCATTGTTTTAATTCTCCATGCATATAGGAAATTCACCATGGCATGAGACCATAGGGCTTTTGAAGCCTCTGAATTTGGGAACATTCCCCGAATTTTCCAAAGTCAGAGGCCATCCCTATGAGAAGTTATTGATTTTTCAAATTCATGTTACTGTTTTGAGTATTTTAAATCTAATAATTAGCATGTTGTGAAATAAATTCTAGGAAAATTTGGTGATGTCTCTTATGACCAGAGGACCCTAGGAAAAATAGATTTTGGATTAGTTTATTGAAAATAACCCTAATTGGCTTAAACACCCAAAATAGCTCCTTAATTAATTAGAGCTAACCATACATCAAATTGACTTGAAATCAATTCTTCACTGACCTTTAGGATCAGAGGAACCCACCATCAAAATTTGAAGTCAATTGGACTTGGTTAGCCCTACTAAATGGGTTGATTAAGCCATTTAGCCATTTTAAACTTTAAAAATTCATAACTTTCAAAATACCTTTCAAAAATTCACAAAATTGGTTTTGGAGCCTCTCTGATAACAGGGGAATTTAAGGAAATTAAAATTTCAATTTTCTAAAAAATTTGATTTTTTGCATTATTTTAATATTTTAATAATTAAAAAATAATAAAAATCATAAAAATAATAAAATTCACCAAAATATCACATTTTTAATTTTAATCACTTTGGAACAAATCCCATATTTTTCTTAGGTCTATTTGATGAGATATTAAATTTTAAAGCCCTAGGGTAATTTAAAAAAAATGTATTTTCTAGCATTTTCACTAAAATAATTATAATAAATCAAAGAAAAATCAGAAAATTGCAAAAATTGATTCTATGATTTCCTTGATATAAGAGAGATTTTTGAAAAAATATAAATTTCATTTTTCAACCTTTATTTTATTTTTAAATTAGTTAATACTCCAAAACTTAAAATAATTATAATAAAAATAATATAAATTAAAAAATCACCAAAATTGGTCCAAGTGGTCCTCTGGTCATTAGGAATGTCCCATAATTTTCTTAAGGACAGAAACTTTCACTTGGTCATATTATCAAATTTTCCTTGGAAATTCCTATTTTCCACCAAAAATAATTACATAAATAAATTAAATACGTGAAAAATCACATTTTCTCCTCTCATGTCTTTATTGGCATATGAGTGAAGTCACATGAAAATTTCAAGTTCATTTAAGCACAATTTAGTGAGTTATGAAATTATTAAGCTTGAAGGGCAAAAATGGTAATTAAAAAATTTTAACCTTTGATTAAAACTTTAGGTTTAATAAAATTAATAAGTAAAATATTTGATCTTAATCTGATTTGGATGATTGAAATTTAAATAATTAAAGGGTAGAAACCTACTAAACAATTTAAAATAATTGAAATTAACCTTAATTAAATAATTGATTAAATTTGGAAGAATAATAAAGTTGGAATTATTAAAATAGGGATGTTATTAAGAAGAAATTTATTCTTTAATTAAAAAAAAAATCCCTAAATTAATAATCTCAATAATATTTAATTCCTAATTAAAATGATAATTCAAATTTAATTTTTAAAATATTTAATGACTTAATCATTAAAATTAAATTAAAAAGTTAAATTATTAAACTCTTTTTAAATTTTCAATTAAATTAAAATTAAAAATAAAATTAAATTAAAGATTAAATTAAATTAAATTAAATCAAACAAATTAAATTAATTTAAGTTAAATTAAATCAAATAAATTAAATTAAATTAAATTGAACAAATTAAATTAAATTGAATTAAATTTAATTAAAATTAAATTAAATTAATTAAATATAAAATTAAATTAATTAAAAAATGAATAATTAAATTAAATTAAATTAAATTAAATTAAATTAAATTAAATTAAATTAAAACATATTAAATTAAATTAAATTAAATTAAATTAAATTAAAATAAAATTAAATTAAATAAAATTAAAATTAAAATTAAAATTAAAATTAAAATTAAAATTAAAATTAAAATTAAAATTAAAATTAAAAATCAAAATCAAAATTAAATTAAAATTAAAACTAAACCAAATTAAATTAAAGTGAAATTAAATTGAATTAAATAACATCACCTAAGACAAAAAGAAATTAAATATAAAGCAACTTTAACACTATTCCAAATTTGAATCCAATAACTGAAATTAAACCAAATCACAAACCACTTGAACACTAATCTGCCCTCGAAAACTTTGGTTATCATAACTCCTAAATAGAACATTAAATGAAATGTTACTCCACTTATAGGATATTCAAATGTCCTAGTTCATCGAGCAAGATAACAAAACTCGAATCCTCTGACGATTACTTCACTCGATCAATTAAATTCATTTGGACTTAAAACAATCCTAGCAGTATTGAAAAGATGTTTAAGATTTTTCTTAAGCACTTTCTCAATATGATGGGATATTTATAAGAACAATTGAACTTGATTGTTCTTTGATGAAGAAAATCGTCCTCAAACCAAAACACAAGGACCTAGACGTCATAGGAAATGACTAGCTATAGGATTAGGAACTTGGTAGAAAACCATGACCCTTCCCTTAACTTTACCTAGGAACTTGCTTAAATATTCTAATTGTGTTTTAAGTGCAGCTTGGGATGATGGGAAGACCCTCCAGGTACGCTTCTATTTTATTGCAATTTACATTATTGCAATTTCTTTAATCGCATCGCACTTACTTTTCTTGCATGATAAACAACTGTTGCATGAAAACCCACACCTTTAGGATAGTCCCTAAAACTGAAACCAAAATTAAATTAAAAGTCATTACAAGATAAAATCCACCGCCACAACATCTCAAAATATAAAACAACTTAAAATTTAATCACAAACAGAACACAAAACTGCAATTACAACTAAATTAAAACGTCCTGTTGGATGATCGGGAATACCTCGGATGATGTAACCTACGTGTTGCTAACGGAATTTCACACGGTCTAAATGAAAGTGTGGAACTCATTTAGTTGAGTTTAGCAAATTCATCTGGACTAAGTGAATCCGATAAAAATAACGATGCCGGAAGGATGGAACCGTGGGATCTTAACCGGTGTCATTATAATCAACTTTAAGATTTGTTTTAAATAAAATAAAAAAAAGACACTTGGAAATTAAGATTTTCTCTAAACCAAAACACTTTACTCATCTTCTGATTTATGACTTCTATAACTAAACCTCTGCAACAATAAGGAGCTCGGAGCATGGTGGGCAGCACGGCCATCGTCATCAGCAAAACCTGAATCTGCTTCAACAAAACTTTCTTAGAATTAAATAACTAAGCCATAGGACTTCGAGGTAGTTTGCCTAGTGCAAAATAAATCCTCAACCTCTTTGTTAGGCATTTGCATGATCATATCATGTAAATTAAGCCCTAACCGGTCTTAGGACTCCGAGGTAGTCGTTTAGTACGACATAAACCCTCAAATCTTCGAGGCTATTTGCATGATTTTATCATACGAATATAAGTCCTAACTAATTAAAATTGGCAAGATCAAAATACTAAATAAACATTAGGACTTTCCTAAATCTAAGCCAAACAATAGGATAGTAGGGAAATTACCGAAGTTCGCTTCGAATCTGTAATTCCTCCTACCTTTCTTCCTTTGAATTCCCAAAACAAAATGTTCCAAACTTGATCCATTCCCTAATGAAATTCCAAAATTCAATCCTTTGAAAACTTAAAGTTTGAAATTCTTGAGAGCATGATTACTGATTATTATCGAGAGTTTTCTTAGGTGATTCCCGTCACTTAAGATGTAATTAACTATAGGGGCTTGCCCTTATAGGGAATTTTAAGAACCCAAGTAATATAAACCCTGTTTAATGCTTTCATATTAAGCAGGGGAATTTATCGGCTTATAAAATTGGTTCGCAGGCCAAACGGATGTCACAAATCTTTTAGTTTATTTAATCGAGCCCCACCATCAAGCAGTGTGTCTATCCTTAGGGATAGATACACGGTTTGTAGTGCCATGCTCATTTATATAAACTATTCGGGATGTGAGATCAGTTTGATTTCATATCTTAAAATTTTCAAATTTAAAATTATTTTCAAAATCAAATACTACATTTCAAATTATTTATTTAAATTAAATTAAAAATTCGCTGACAACTTCTGTCAGGCGACCCCCTTTTCAAAATAAAACACACAACCTAAAAATAAGCCGTACAATTTCTGGCAACTCCGCTGGGGAAATTCCTCCATTTTAATCGGACAATTCTACTTTCAAAAAATCGGTAGTGTATCCATCTCCCATGTGGATCAAGCTACCCTTCTTTCCATTGGAATACTATGTTCATTTCTACCTTGAACGAGTATAGCCAACATTCTCTTGGATTTAGGAGCCACTGTTTAGACACCCCTAAACAGAGAGGTTCCGAGATCCTTCTACCTCATTTCTGAGGTGAGGTGGACCCCCGATAGGTGTTAGTTTAGGAGTGATCCTTCGAGTCGAGAAGTCTTGCATAAGACTTTCCTTTCCTTTCCAACTCTGAATCGGATTCATTATCTTCTCTACACCTTTGAACATTCCGTTCTAAATAAACAAACCCTCTAATAAATGACTCTTTTAACAAATAACTTCTCCTTATAAATATTGAACAAGAATGTGTTCGGACTCTTTTCGATTCCTTTCTTTTCGTCCTGATGAGAAGAAGCATAACTTGGGACCGACAATCGAATCTACCTCGCAGAAATGGAAGCCCCAAATCTGATTTTCTCCTTCACCAATGGACTCGACTTCGCTGTTTACAAGGATGAGCTGCCCGACAATGGGATCATCCTGTTTGGACAAGGATTCGAGAACACAAATGTCAAGATCACCGACATTTCCCTTTTCGCGCTGACAAACAAAGTATCTGAAGCTGAGAAGCCGTTGATCGAGTTCAACCTTAGGTCAACCCAAGAGTTTCCTCCCTACAAAAGATTCCAACCGAGAGGAGTACCGCCGTCCGCAGAGGACCGTTGTTGCTACCCACACCTGGTCCGGTTGTCTCCGCACCTACCCCGGCTTCGCCAAATTAAAGGGGAAAGAAATCCGGAACTATGGTGAACCCGTTACCGTGGAGGGTACGGACCTTCTCGTGAGACCTTCTGTTTTGAAATCGGGTCCAGCTCAAGAATTCCATCACTAACACGGACCCAAAGAAGGAACGAAGTAGGAAGATTGCCGTGAAGGCCGTAGCCGCCGAAGTTGCTTTCCCGGAGGAAATCCCGTAAATACCCGAGTACACACCACTACCCGAATACATACCATTGCCCGAAGATACACCTTTTTGGAAGGAAGTAGATTCCACCCCCTTTCCGCCGCAGCTGAAGAGGAAAATGTCCGCAGGATTGTTTCTACATTACCTCGACCAGCATACTACGACGACAGCAGAAAGAAAAGGGCTAGGATCACACCATTTGCCCGACTACAGACTGTGATCGAGAAGCTAGCAAAGAAAGTGAAATGCCCCGTATCGGAGATTCTAAGAAGGATAGGGCGGGTGCCAGTCAAATCTCGTCTAGGGCCACGAGTAGAACCTGCCATCGTTACAGAAAAGCCAAATAAAAGGATGAAGGCTAGTCCGCCTGTCGTTGTTTCAGTATTACAGATTAGGGAGGATACCACCTTCCAATATTTGGTCGATGACCATCCGGTCCTAGACCTTCCGCCGCTAGAAGGATGGTATGGCGTCCCACTACCGGACGCTAAGATTGAAACAACGGCCCGAGAAGGAAAGTCTCGTCAGGAGACTCGAATCCGAAGAAAGTGCTACCGCAAAGAAGGAGACTCGTGAGAAGGGAACTCGTCGCCTATCACACGACAACCGCGAGGATGCACGTAAAGGACCGCTAGAGGATGCTATGGAAAAGTTGAGGACCGATATTCGACGATTAGCAAAAGAAAGAGAAGAGAAATTCGGAGATGAGATTGATTCATCAGAATTCATGGATGATGAGTATGCAGAACATGGTGCTCCTGCAGCAGCAGAAAGAGAGGAGCTGGAAGTGATGAGAAGGCAGCTTCAAGAGAAAGACAATACGATCGTTCAAATGGCGAAGAGGATGGAAGAGATGGCTGTAGCCCTAGCCACTCTCCAAAGTCAAGTGCAACCCCAAAGAGAGACACCCCCAGAGGTCATTCACATTGTAGACGGAGGAAAGGAAATTACGTCCGTCAACGAGGATGATCGCCTAAAGAAGGATACAACACAAAGTATGATTCCGTAAAAGATATCAAGAGCTTGGTGGAATAGCAGGTGCGAGAAGCCTTAGCACAATCAAAGAGCGGGACATCCATTCGGACGGCAGACCTTACCCGGAAGAATTTAACGCCGTCCAATACCCAAAAGGCTTCGTACCACCTCTCGTTCAAGACCTTTGATGGAACCGGGAACCCCGACAAGATGTTGCACACTTTCGTGCCGCTTGTTGCAATGCCGGCGGGAGCGATGCATTACTCTTCCGACAATTCGTCGGCAGCTCGTCGTGGATCGCCTTTGATTGGTATGCGAATTACCAAATGGTTCAGATGAAGATATTCTCGAACTAGAAAACCTTTTCATCAAGCGATTTGCCGGAGCTCAGCACCACATCACTATAAGTGATTTAGTGGTAGAGAAGCAGAAGCCGAACAAAACTTTGGTGGATTACATACTTCGATGGAGGAATCTAAGTATGAAGTGTGAACCACAATTACAAGAACAGCATGCAGTCGACATCTTACTTAAAAGCATTCACGGCCTGATAACACTTCTCCTCAAGGGATTTACTATTAAGAGTTTCGAGAAGTTGTTAAGCAAGGCCGGGAGCTTGCAAGGGGAGGCGAAGCAATTAAGTTTCGCCGACAAGATAGACAAGCAAAAGCCTGTGAAGACTTTTGAAAATAAATCCGGGATTGTTGCAGCAGTTGACAAAGGCAAACAACAGATACAAATATCGTTCGAACGGCTGCAGCAACCTCAACAGAATTACCAGCAACCCCGACCGAGCTATCAGTCATCTCCACAGTATGAACAACTGCCTCGTCCGCAATGTACATTAAGGGAGCTTCTGAGTAGGGAATATCCATTCAAGAATGAGGCAGTGCCGAAAATGTTCCGTAGTCCGATGAAGACTCCGCATTTCCAACTGCCAGAGCCTAAGAGACCGAAGAGGTCAACAAGAAAGGTGATCCCAACTTTTGCCCTTACCACCGGATGCTTGGGCACAAAATAGAAGATTGCATTACCTTCAAAAGTTGGCTCAACGACAACCTTCAGAAAGGGAATATAACAATTCCAAAGGAGTACATGAAGGAACCCCAGAAAGGAGGTTCCGTCAATGTTGTCTCGACTGATCTCATCGTTCCGATAGATCCCTATACAACTGATGATGGATGGACTACCGCTTGGATGAGGTCTTCAAAAAAGATTTTAGACAGCATCCAAACCGCTCGGTGCGAGCTTCAATTCAGAGTTCGAAACCTGTCAAGTCGGCACTATCACTTGCGATAGAAGAACCACCTCAACAGGAGACGATCGAAGAGAAGAAGAAAATCGATGAAGAAGAGAAGACCGAGGCTCCTAAGGCTAGACTAGGGGCTGCTTATCCTAGGATAGTTGTTTCCGATTCGGGGGAGAAATCCCTCGAACCTCCGACTCGTATGATTATTTACTCACTCCGGTGGATCTTATAATGATAAGGGTTATGGTGTTGGCTACGTTTTGACTGTTTCTAACGATTACGTAACTAGCGACAATTTGGACATCGAATTCGATACCAATGACAATTCTCAAATCATACACAATCTTGACGATCGCAATGACGAAGAAGACATCCATCAAGGAGGCTACGAGAGTTCAACAAGCAACGAATCTATCTGCGAGTTTCGAGGAGCTCCAGTCACAATAGAGTTAGAGCCTTCGTACTCGAAGCTAATCCGGAAGAACTCCGTCATTCCGATTCAGGAAGAAACACCAAGCAAGCTCAACACTAGAGTCGAAGAAATTACGAAGTTAACTTAAGAAGTGGAAGAGTTCTACCTCCAAGAATGGGTCCGAAGGACAAAGGAAAGCGGTGGTTGTTCAAGAAGAACCAACCCCGGCAGAAGAAATACCCATTCGAGAAGAAGCCGAGACACATGACAATAAAGTGGACTACAACGTGCTAGCCCATCTTAGGAAACTACCAGCCAAACTGAGCATCTACGACGCTCTCATCTTATCAAAGTAGATGAGAGAAGCTCTGTTCAAGGCCTTACTTGATCCAGAAATTTGCTCAGCTCAAATGACCGGGAGATTCCTTAGATGAGGTTTGTTCGTTAAAGGAACAGCCGAGGTGTCACCTTCACGGATAATGATCTACTACTTGGGACGCAGACCACAACCGACCGTTGTACATTTCGGCTTACAATTGGGAAGTTTACACTCTCGCAGTATTGGTGGATCCAGGAGCATCAATCAATATAATGAGTCATAGAACACTAAGCATATTTGGAAATTGCTGCTCGCGAGCTCGAAGCGTACAAAATGTTATTAAGAGGATTCAACCGTAAAGGAGAAAGAGCCCTCGGATCAATAACACTACTAATGAAGACCGGTGACTTAGCAAAGACAACCGCAAAATTCACCTAATCGATTCGAAACGTCGTTCAACGCTCTAACGGGCCGACCATGGATACATGAAAACAGGATGGTACCATCATCTCTACATCAGTGCATCAAATACTACGATGGAGGGGAACAGTGCATCAAAGGTGACTTACAACCATTCTCCGTACACGAAATTGGAATCCATGAAGATGAAGCTTATTATGCACCCCCGAAGAAAACAATCTTCTCCAGAGATAGCATAACAAATGAAGCAAAGAAAGTTCGGGACAACGAAGAACCTGAGGTTCTAGTCCAACAGTCACTCACCACTCCCTTACGGCGAGATGGTGAAGGTTTCTCCACAACTCGCATTCGAGGTCGAGGCCGGGGACGAGGTCGTGGTAGAGACGTTAGGACAGTTGGACAGAGGAAGCTAGCCATCAATGTTGATTGGGAAGACAGTTCTGAAGAAGAAAAAGAAATCAAGCAAGAAGCAGCGACAATAAGTCGGAAGAAGCCGCAATTTAAGATCTCTCTCGAAGATGAGAAGAATGAAGAATATAAATCGATGTACGAGAAGATTAACCACTATGTACATACTATGACCCTAATCCCGATCCATTCTAATAAGGTCGAGGGTATGGTGGTCAAAGAGGTACATAGCGGCGGTGCAAAGCCAATCAAATTCTACCGTGGTGCTCCTTCCTCCAAACTGAAAATAATGTACAATTTGAAGATGTCGCTTCATCAGAATTAATGGAATTACCTTTTGAGTGGTACTCTCCCTGTGTTAAAAATCCAATTCAGCGTGGTTTCTTACCTCAAAAATGGACAAAAGGTCAATCACAACATTTTGAAAAATTATGGAATAACTCCGGTCGTCCACCCAATTCAAAGCATGGTCTCGGATTCGACACAGTAGGATCAGTTGAAGATACTGAATTTTTCTTGGTTGTCACTTGCGAGCCTAATGAAAACTGCATGGAAACTACAGACAAACTCGAAGATTTACAAATTGGAGATGCTCCACCAGAATTCGAAGAAGAGATTAAATCTACAATAGATGAGTTAACGGAAGTTAACTTATGTACTAGCGAAGAGCCTAGACCTACCTTTGTTAGCTCCTTGCTCAATAAAGAAGACTCCGAAGAAATAATCAAGTTATTAATGGAATTTAAAGATCGTTTTGCTTCGGATCTACGATGAGATGCCAGGATTAGCTCCGCAGGTCGCAATCCATAAGCTAGAAGTGGATCCTACCTCTGTTCCAGTCGTACAAGGTCCCGGAGGAATGCGTCTAGAAATCGAACAACAAGTCATACCGAAGTTAAAAAGCTAATAGACGCTAAATTTGTCCGTGAAGAACAATACCCGACTTGGTTAGCCAATGTGGTTCCAGATCGAAAGAAGAATGGTCAGATCAGAATTTGTGTGGATTTCAGAGATTTAAACAAGGCATGTCCAAAAGATGAATTCCCTCTACCGATCCTAGAATTAATGATCGACATTGCTTCGACACATGAAATATTCGCATTCATGGATGGATCTTAAGGATACAACCAGATAAAAATGGCTCAAGAAGATGAAAAACTTACAGCATTCAGAACGCGATCGGAGTATATTGCTACACAGTGATGCCGTTCGGACTAAAGAACGCAGGAGCAACCTACCAGAGAGCAATGACAAGAATTTTTTATTATCTCATCCACAATCAAGTCGAATGCTATGTGGACGATGTAGTCATCAAAAGCAAAGTAAAGGACAACCACTTGTGTGATTTGAGAATTGTTTTTGAACGATTAAGGCAATTTAACCTTAAGATGAATCCCTTAAAATGCGCCTTCGGCGTCACCTCCGGGAAATTCTTAGGATTCGTTGTCCGACATCGTGGAATTGAAATCGATCCGGAAAATATTAAAGCTATCTTAGAAATGCCGCCTCCCAAAACCTTAAAACAACTACTATCCTTTCAAGGGAAGCTGGCATATCTTCGATGCTTTATCTCAAACTTGTCAGGTAGGTGTCAGCCTTTTTCGGCACTAGTTAAAAAGGACGCCAAATTTATTTGGGAAGAGAAATGCCAGAAGGCCTTCGAGGACATTAAACAATATTTAATGACACCTCCTGTCTTAGCAGCCCCGGGCCTCGTGTAGACCGTCGATACTTTATACCACGGCTTTCGACGACTCTCTTGGAGCCCCGTTAGCCTGTGTCAATGATGAGGGTAAAGAAAATGCTCTTTACTACTTAAGCCGTCGTTAACTTCCGACGGAAATAAGGTATCCCGCAATCGAAAAGCATTGTTTGGCCCGGCATCTTCGCCGCTCAAAAGCTCGTGCACTACATGCTTTCTCATAAGGTCAACCTAATCTCAAAATTTATTCCATTGCAAAACTTGATGACTCGTCCAACGCTTTCGGCGTACTTGCTGCGATGGTCAATGATATTATTGCAATTCGATATAACTTTCGTGCCTCTTCGTGTCGTAAAGGGACAAGTCTTAGCAGACTTCCTCTCTGCACACCCTCTGCCGGCAGAATCTCCTCTCAATGATGACTTGCCAGATGAACAAATAATGAGCCTAGAAGACCCTGATGATCGATGTTGGAAATTATATTTCGACGGAGCATCTTCAGCACACAAAGATGAAGAGTCGCAAGTGATAGTGCTCGGCAAGGCAGGAATCGAACTAATCTTTATAACACCGGAGCGGGGGATGTTAAGATACTCCTACCACTTGACAGAACCGTGTACAAACAACGAAGGAATACGAAGCCCTCATAACAGACCGGAATTAACTACTCAAATAGGGATAACGGACATCAACATCTACGGGGATTCACAGCTAATCATTCAACGTATCGCCGGATAAGTACGGAATTTTAAAGCCAAGACTCGAGCAATACTTCCAAGTATGTCATACGATTGTTGGAACAGATTCCGAATGTGACGATCTACAAAATTCCCGTAAAGAAAATGCTTTAGCGGATGCGTTAGCCCGTCTAGCAAAAGAATTTGCCTGCTTGCAAGATGAGTCGGTAGAAGTGCCGGCTCACTGGACGTCGAGTCCTATCACAGCTCGACATGGACACAATACACAAATCGGAGAAAAGAAAAAGGATCGATTGCAACGATGACGTAAAACACAGTAAGATTGGTGAAAACCATTAAGTAATTACCCGCAAACAGAAAACTACCAGATGATAGGTCGCTAGCCCGTCAGATCAAGAAAAAAACTCTGTCTTACGCATTAATAAACAATACATTATACAGAAGGTCTTTCTATCAAATGTGGCTAAGGTGCCTAAGCGGGTCCGAGGCCCGTCAAATTGTTAAAGAGGTGCATTCAGGACTCTGTGGTGCTCACCAGTCAGGTCCGAAGATGAAGATGAAAATTAAAAGACTAGGGTACTACTGACCCTCGATGATGACCGACTGCATGAAAATCGCTAAGAGCTGTCACCAATGCCATGTGTACGGAGTGGTTCTACACCAACCTCCAAATGTGCTACATCTGATAATTGCATCGTGGCCATTTGAATGTTAGGGCACGGATATAGTGGGTCCAATAGAACCACCATCTTCAAAAGGACATCGCTTCATTCTTGCGGCTACAGATTACTTTTCCAAGTGGGCAGAGGCAGTTCCACTCGTAGAAGTGAAAGCACACCACGTGCTACGCTTTTCAAGAACCAGTGTTGTCTACCGTTTCGCAGTGCCGCGCAGGATTATCTCGTATAATGGGCCGCATTCGAAGCACACAAATCAACAACTTTGTCGAGAGACATGGAATCGACCGGCGATATTCAACAATTTACTACCCAAGAGCAAACGGCTCGGCCGAGGCTTTTAATAAAACTCTCGTTCAAATTTTAAAGAAAACTTTGGACGATAATAAGAGAAATTGGCACGAGAAGTTGTTAGAAGCCTTATGGGCCTACCGATCAACCTTCAGAACTCCTACTCAAGCTACACCTTACGCTCTGGTGTATGGATCCGAGGCAGTATTACCCTTAGAGGTCCAGCTTCCTTCACTCAGAATTGCAGTTGCAAACAAAATCACGACTGAAGAGAATGCCAAATTACGACTAGAAGAATTGGAAATCCCGGAAGGGAAAAGACTTGGCAGCGCAGCGAGACTTAGAACTATACCAAGCTAAGATGATTCAAGCCCATGACAAACTGGTCCGCCCAAGAACCTTCAAAGTTGGTGACTTAGTTCTAGTTCTCAAGAGACCTATTCTTGCACACCGTAAGATAGGAGGAAAGTATGAACCCACTTGGGAAAGACCGTTTCGTGGTCGAAGCAAGTATACTCGTGAGGCTCCTACCGCCTAGTGAATTGCCAAGGAGAACGACATATGCTTCCCATCAATGGATGATACTTGAAGAAGTATTATGCTACCTGATGTTTCGAAGGAATGAATTCTTCATCCCTAGAAGCACGGGTGAAGTAATTACTTATGACTGGGTCCGAACCCAAAAATAATAAAAAATGTACTAAAATAAATAAAATCATGATGATAAAGCTTTCCTTGTTTTCTCTTCCACATCAAAATCTCTTTCCTGATCTTATCTCACTTCATTCCTGTTAAATTTAAAAAAATATAAGAGTAATAAAAAAAACTGTCTTTAATAAACATTTTCTTAATGTTCTTGTTCTTAGTACAGCTCCTGATCCTTTTCCTTATCTTTTCGCAGGGAAATGTCGAACGGGCGGTTGGTCCTGAACTTTAGAAATGGCGTAAGCCTTGCACTCGACGAAAAGAGGGTGAAAGATCGAGCAATAATTGAGATTGACTCGTACTTCGCACCGCAGTGCCCGCAATATGAGGAAAGTGACCGGGTCCCGCTGACCGAGAGGAACCGCCCGGCCGGACAAGAATGAAAGTGGGTGGCCCAAGCCACCAATCCAGGCAGCAAGAAAAGGAAAACAAACACTGAAGCAGATAAGAAAATCAAGTCTGTAGTCGCTACAGCAGAGGGCAGGCTAGTCAGCGCCGCGCCCACAGAGATTCAGGAAGTAAGAAGAGCTACTCTCACAGCAACTCAATGAAGAAATAAGAATCGCCGTATCTGTAAGATGTTAACCAAATTAGTCGCGGACCACCGCAACGAGGCTGTTGGTACTGCCAGTACATACACTTCAAGGACACCGGTTCACCAGGTACCTGAAGGAAGGAGGCCAGCTCCTAGGATAACAGAAGAGACCAGGGAAATCTCAAGAAGATCAGAAGAAAGAAGGCTTCTACGCTACCAGATAGAAACACCAGTAATGAATAACCTTGTTGCAGAAGCAACCCCAGAGAATGTCCCGACGGACATCATCCCCGAGGAGCCGAGGCAAGCAGGAGAACGTGAAGGGATTGAGCCATATATCCCGCAATACGTTACCAGGCCTCGCCATTTGCAGATTATTCCAGAATATGAGCTGGAAAGAATGCAGAATGTTGAAAGAAAACTTTTGAATACTTCGAGAGAATCAGAGGCAGAAGGATCAATATACTAGAAGGCCTCGAGCTACATACGTACGTGTTCTCGAATACGAACAACAACAAATCGTGGACCGCATCCGGGATTTGAAAAGAATGGGACGAGCGAGGCCGCCTAAGAGAAAACACTTACTCGGAACCCCGGAGATGGATGCCGGGGAAAGGGAGAATTACAATACAATGCGGATGCTCGCTACAACTTCGCAGAAGACAGAAGGGAAACCCACCGAGAATACTCCGTCATGGCCGAGTGGATCCAATGCCATTAGTCATCGGAAGAATGGTAAAAATATTGATAACATGGAGGGTACCGCCGGCAGATTGCATACCCAACGACTCGCATTATTAACATTTACAAGAAGGGTGACTGCATACCCCCGCACATAGATCACCATGACTTTGTCGGACCTTTCGCACGGTTTCTTTTCGAACGAGTGTAATATCATGTTCGGATCCGACCTCCGGATAGCAGGCCCGTGTGAGTTCCGAGGGCCGCAAAGATAGCATTACCGGTAGGTTCCGTCATGATACCGAAGGGCAACGAAGCGGATGTCGCTAAACATTGCATACCGGGACTACCAGTGAAGCGGATCTCGCTTACTTTCGAAGGATGGACGACGAGAAGACACCTTACCACTTCCAACTGCACCGGAGCTAGAGAGCCTCCGGCCTTACGAGTTGTGAGTTACATGGAAAATATCACACCTCCAACGTACATCCATACAGCATCCTTGCCAAGGATGGCTTGGAAGGTGATGTTATCGACCATGTACCTCACTATTCGTACATGGATTTCGACGTATACCTTTTTTTGATGGATCGACAAAGATCATACATAGTCCGTTTTGAGTCTACATGGATTTTATGAGATGTATTCCAGATCGAGTTGTATGATGTATCTTCAACATGATTGGAATGAAAGTGACCATGTCACATTTTTGGCCTTCACCTCTTTTGTGCAAATTGACTGGGAAACGCCATTAAAGTTAAATGAACTTCGAATAAAGAAAAGAAAAGAAATAAAAAAAAGAGAATAAAAGAAAACTTTCCTGAAAAATCTAAAAATGATAACCACCAAACTCACATGGACATTAAATAAACGATAAAATAAATTTGAATCGTTAAAGGACGATACAAAATGAACACAAATTTCAAATCAAATTTTAAATCAAATTTCAAATCCAATCTTTCCAAATTTCAAATCAAATCTCAATCAAATTCAAACTCAATCTTCCAAATCTGAAATCCAACCCGTTCGATTCTCTCCCTTGTCTGGGATGGAAGCGGATGATTCCATTGACGCGGATCGAATCCGATGGCGAGGGATTATATCCAATCCAAACCAAGTGACTTCCGATCAACTCTTTCGAACGGGGTATGTAACATCTACATATTCCCTCCTAATCTCTTTCCTTCATGAAAGTCTTTTACAACTTTCATGAAATTCTCGAAAACACCAAAATTCCACAGTTTTCAAATCAACACTACAAATCTTTGCAAAGTCAATGACTATTCAAATTCAAATTCTTGGGGTTGAGGATTTTACATCCGAGACTGCATTGCTTTAGGATCCTTTCCCTGTCGCAATGAAATACAACAAAATCAAACTTTTGGAGTTGAGGATTTTACATCCGAGACTGCATTGCTTTAGGATCCTTTCCCTATCGCAATGAAATAAATCAAATTCAAATTTTTTGGGGTTGAGGATTTTACATCCGAGACTGCATTGCTTTAGGATCCTTTCCTTATCACAATGAAATACATCAAAAATCAAACTTTTGGGGTTGAGGATTTTACATCCGAGACTGCATTGCTTTAGGATACTTTCCTTATCGCAATGAAATACATCAAAAATCAAACTTTTGGAGTTAAGGATTTTACATCTGAAACTGCATTGCTTTAGGATTCTTTCCCTATCGCAATGAAATACATCAAAACCAAATTCTTGGGGTTGAGGATTTTACATCTGAAACTGCATTGCTTTAGAATTCTTTCCCTATCGCAATGAAATACATCAAAACCAAATTCTTGGGGTTGAGGATTTTACATCCAAAACTGCATTACTTTAGGATTCTTTCCCTATTGCGATGAAGTACATCAAAATCAAACTCTTGAGGTTAAGGATTTTACATCCAATACCGCATTGCTCTCAGATCTCTCCTCATCATAATGATTCAATCCAATCAATTCAATTTTCTTTTGAGGTTGAAGATGTTACATCTAAAACCACAAAATTCCAATTTTCATTTCAAGTTCAAATCCCTTCAAATTAATTTTGGCAAAACTTCAATCTAAATTGAAACTCCAAACTAAAATCTAAGCTCACACATCAAAAATTAAACTAAAACAAAATAAAATCTAAATTGAAATTCCCCCAGGTCATGTGATTTGGGATTCACCTCCTTTTCCTTTCCCCAACGAGAGTTCAGGAATCTCCAGTTTCAAAGATATACTTGACACTCCCCAGCGGAAACTCTTCTACTTTGTCCTAAGTTTGTCACTTGGACGTTTGTGTTGGTTTTGTTGATCGCTTCGGTCAACACCAATACGCGCGGTGTGCTCCGTCGACTCACCACACCTATCGGGGTCCATTTGTTGGCCTCATTTTTGATGAGGTCTTCTCTTCTTCTCTTTAGTACTTAGGATCTAGCCTTAGGCTTTTCCTTTGACTATCTTAGATGATTAGAATTGGGACCCACCACTTAGAAATTCAAACCACTTCTTAACTCCCTGCAAACTCCACAAACTCGACTATAGACCCCTAATCACCTGTAGGGTTGAAATCAAATGTGGAAGTTTAAAGGATGGGTTCCTATAGGACTCTTCGGCCTTAGGACCGCCCTGGGTGGCCCGGTCCAGTGAAAGGGCTGACTTACACACACACTACACTCATACACTACACTTGCACACACCTCCTAAAACCACACCCATACCCAACTTGACCTCCTGAATCATGTAGGTGATTCACATGGATGGTCCTTAACCCCTAAGCCCTTGGCTAAGAGGGTTGGGAACAACATAGTGAATGCCTCAAATGAGTCCCTTCATGGCTCATGTGGGCTTCATATGGCTTCATAGCACAACCAAAATGATTTCATTCCACTTACATTTACCCAATCTTCAATTTTCCAAATTTTCAATTTTCCAAATTTTCAATTTTCCAAATTTTCAATTTTCCAAATTTTCAATTTTCCAAATTTTCAATTTTCCAAATTTTCAATTTTCCAAATTTTCAATTTTTGACCCCCGGGACCATACACCCGCCTAGCCTACCCGAAGCCCTTGAAATTACCCAAAATTTTCAAAATTTCCAAATCACCCAAAATTCCTCAAAACCAATCCCAAACATTTCCACATTACTCAAATTGATCATCCATAGCCAAAAATACCAAAAATTCCAAAAATACCTCCCAATACCCTCCAAATACCCAAAATACCCCTCTTGACCCAAAAATCCAAAAATTCAGAAAATTCCCAGAAAATTCTAGAAAATCCAAAATATTCTCAATTTCATTTTGTTCAACTACACCATGAGACAATTTTGTCAATTTACCCTACTTTTATCAAAACCCCCAATTTGACCCATTTTAACCCAAAGTGAACCCAATGTCAAACCAAGCCTATCCAATTGACCCAAATTCTGGTCCAATTCAATCCTAAACTTCCATTCAACATTCCCAACACCAATATAGACCAAATCCAAGTTCAATTTGATTGGCATTTGGATCCAATTCCACTTTTGGCCTTGAAGCCCAATTTGGACCCATGACCCAAACCTAACCCAAACTCACCCAATTCAACTCCAATTGACCCCAAATCTTTTCTAAACCTTCCTTAACATCCCTACAAACCAAAAACTAACATGATTTGCCCAAAATTTAGACCCAAACCCCACTCAAATCCAACACAAAACCAATAAGCCCAATTTTGACCTAAACCCAAACCTAACCCAAATAAGCCTAAACCCCAAAATCAAAGCCCAACCAAAGCCAAAACCTCTTTGAAACAGCCCTATAAACATTTCCCAACATTAATTTTACACCAATTTCAACATTAGCTCAATATTGGCCCAAATTAGCCAAATTTGACCTACATTGGCCACTATACCAAAAAGCCCAAATTCAACCCAATTCAAACCCAAATCACTCCAAACTTGTTTCAAATTACTCATGGCACATTCCTAAACCAAACCCAACAATTATTTAGTCCAAAATTTTACAAATTCCCCATCCACTAATTTATTTTCAAGCTTAAAGCCCACTTCCCTTAAACCATTCTAAAAGCCCATCCAAGACAAATTCAAAAGCCCAAATTTCATGCTAAAGCCCATATGCCAAATTCTTCTCATCATACCCTTAATTAAAATCATTCTTAAAGTCCTAATTTATCATTAAATGATTCCAAATCAAGCCTCATGACAATTCCCATCAAAATGCCAAAATTCACAAAATCCTTTTTTCATGAAATTGACCAAATCTTTTCCCAAGCCATATGAAGCCATGAAGCCACATGTAAGCCATTGGCAAGCCATGAGAATCTCTAATTTGTCAACCCTTCTTAAATGGCAAAAGGAGGAGGTCCTTTAAGCACCTCCTAAAAGTCATTAACCTTAAACATGTTTCAAATTAACCTAAATTTAATCCAAATATATTTGGATAGGGACTTCTCCATGCCAAACCAGCTGATTCCTTTGACACCCCACAGCACCTAAAGCCACCTTGGAGGGTGAACCAAGCCCAAAAGGATGGGTTGACCCATTTAGAGCCAAAATAGCCACATCCCCCATGCCACTTTGATCCAAATCCTTTACACATGTCCAAACCCAATTGACTTCACCATTGCCAAGCCCTGACCTCCCTGGTCAAGATGGTGACTCATGCCTGCCGGCCAGCCACCTGGGTCGCCGGAAAACACCACACCCGAGAGCTCACATGTGAGCCAACTTTGGAATTCCACCTTGCTGAGCTGCTCCATGCCCAATGGCCACCATGGCTGTTCTTCCCATGACCAGAGCAGACTGATCCCAGCCCCTCGCCATCCCCGTGAGGCTCTCCAGCCACCTTTATTTAAACCCGATCCCCTCATGGCCATGAGAGGAGAGTTGCACAAACCTTGCCGAAACTCTGCCAAAATTGTTCCAAACCCTTCTCCATCCTTAGAGCAGTTGATCCCCAGTATCAATTTGCCCTAATCCCCACCAAAGGAATCCAATTTCTCAACTGAAATTTCACCCAAAACTAGAAAACTTTACCACGAGTGAGCCAATCCTCAAATTGACCGGTCCTACACCTTCACCTGGACCAAGAGGAGAAGTTTCCCACTCAAAGCCCCATCTCCAAGGCCACCCGGCTTGCTCCAGCCTCCAAGCTTTGTGATCGGCTGTGGTCACTTTCATAGCTAGGCAATTCACCTGACCAGGAGACTTCATCTAGAGCTTGCTGGGATCCAATATAAGGTGACACAACCCTCAGATCGAAGCCACACTTCTCTGAGCAAAGGTATGGCCTCACTCTTCTTCCCGAGCTTCTGAACATTCTCCATTTTCATTGAGTCAATTTCATGCCACATAAACCGTATGGATGTGTTCGTCTTCTCGAGACGAATCCATAGAGCATAAGAAAGTTAAATTTAGTCAAGTATCGAGTGAGATCTTAGGCCTAGAAGACGGACGGCTCTCGGGTAAGGACGCCTAGGGACGATGAACGGATGCCGTTCATTTAATACACGCGTGGACGGACGGCCAGGATCACACCGGATCAGGAGATGGAAAGACACAGCGGGCCCCCGGAGCGCTGAGTCAGATGGCGGCGTCGAATCGGAGAGCGCCACGCGGCGTTTCGGAGCTGTCGAGGTTGACGCGGTGCCGCGTGGATAAGTAGAAAATTAGGGTATTTTCTCGATTTATTTAATTCCCTAAACTTCAAAAATCCATAACTTTGTGTAGGAAAATCGGAAAAATAAAATAAAAATACCCTTTTGCTCGATTGAACGAGAGGAGAATAATGTGGAAAAGAAATCATTCAATTTCATCAAGTATTTTATTTTTAATGATTTATTTCCCTTCGCATTGTTTTAATTCTCCATGCATATAGGAAATTCACCATAGCATGAGACCATAGGGCTTTTGAAGCCTCTGAATTTGGGAACATTCCCTGAATTTTCCAAATTCAGAGGCCATCCCTATGAGAAGTTATTGATTTTTCAAATTCATGTTACTGTTTTGAGTATTTTAAATCTAACAATTAGCATGTTGTGAAATAAATTCTAGGAAAATTCGGTGATGTCTCTTATGACCAGAGGACCCTAGGAAAAATAGATTTTGGATTAGTTATTGAAAATAACCCTAATTGGCTTAAACACCCAAAATAGCTCCTTAATTAATTAGAGCTAACCATACATCAAATTGACTTGAAATCAATTCTCCACCGACCTTTAGGATCGGAGGAACCCACCACAAAAATTTGAAGTCAATTGGACTTGGTTAGCCCTACTAAATTGGTTGATTAAGCCATTTAGCCATTTTAAACTTTAAAAATTCATAACTTTCAAAATACCTTTCAAAAATTCACCAAATTGGTTTTGGAGCCTCTCTGACATCAGGGGAATTTAAGGAAATTGAAAATTCAATTTTCTAAAAAAATTAATTTTTTGCATTATTTTAATAATTTAATAATTAAAAAATAATAAAAATCATAAAAATAATAAAATTCACCAAAATGTCACATTTTGAATTTTAATAACTTAGGAACAAATCCCATATTTTTCTTAGGTCTATTTGATGAGATATTAAATTTTAAAGCCCTAGCGTAATTTAAAAAAAAAATGTATTTTCTAGCATTTTCACTAAAATAATTATAATAAATCAAAGAAAAATCAAAAAATTGCAAAAATTGATTCTCTGATTTCCTTAATATTAGAGAGATTTTTAAAAAAAATATAAATTTCATTTTTCAACCTTTATTTTATTTTTAAATTAGTTAATACTCCAAAACTTAAAATAATTATAATAAAAATATTATAATTTAAAAAATCACCAAAATTGGTCCAAGTTGTCCTCTAGTCATTAGGAATGTCCCATAATTTTCTTAAGGACAAAAACTTTCCCTTGGTCATATTATCAAATTTTCCTTGGAAATTCCTATTTTCCACCAAAAATAATTACATAAATAAATTAAATACAGAAAAATCACATTTTCTCCTCTCATGTCTTTATTGGCATATGAGTGAAGTCACATGAAAATTTCAAGTTCATTTAAGCTCAATTTAGTGAGTTATGAAATTATTAAGCTTGAAGGGTAAAAATGGTAATTAAAAAATTTTAACCTTTAATTAAAACTTTAGGTTTAATAAAATTAATAAGTAAAATATTTGACCTTAATCTGATTTGGATGATTGAAATTTAAATAATTAAAGGGTAGAAACCTACAAAACAATTTAAAATAATTGAAATAAACCTTAATTAAATAATTGATTAAATTTGGAAGAATGATAAAGTTGGAATTATTAAAATAAGGATGTTATTAGGAAGAAATTTATTCTTTAATTAAAAAAAAAATCCCTAAATTAATCATCTCAATAATATTTAATTCCTAATTAAAATGATAATTCAAATTTAAGTTTTAAAATATTAAATGACTTAATCATTAAAATTAAATTAAAAAGTTAAATTATTAAACTCTTTTTAAATTTTCAATTAAATTAAAATTAAAAATAAAATTAAATTAAAGATTAAATTAAATTAAATCAAACAAATTAAATTAATTTAAGTTAAATTAAATCAAATAAATTAAATTAAATTAAATTGAACAAATTAAATTAAATTTAATTTAAATTAAATTAAATTAATTAAATAAAAAATTAAATTAATTAAAAAATGAATAATTAAATTAAATTAAATTAAAACATATTAAATTAAATTAAATTAAATTAAATTAAATTAAAATAAAATAAAATTAAAATTAAAATTAAAATTAAAATTAAAATTAAAAATCAAAATTAAATTAAAATTAAAACTAAACCAAATTAAATTAAAGTTAAATTAAATTGAATTAAATAACATCACCTAAGACATAAAGAAATTAAATATAAAGCAACTTGAACACTATTCCAAATTTAAATCCGATAACTGAAATTAAACCAAATCACAAACCACTTGAACACTAATCTGCCCTCGAAAACTTTGGTTATCATAACTCCTAAATAGAACATTAAATGAAATGTTACTCCACTTATAGGATATTCAAATGTCCTAGTTCACTGAGCAAGATAACAAAACTTGAATCCTCGGACGATTACTTCACCTAATCAATTAAATTCATTTGGACTTAAAACAATCCTAGCAGTATTGAAAAGATGTTTAAGATTCTTCTTAAGCACTTTCTCAATATGATATGATATTTATAAGAACAATTGAACTTGATTGTTCTTTGATGAAGAAAATCGTCCTCAAACCAAAACACAAGAACCTAGACGTCATAGGAAATGACTAGCTATAGGATTAGGAACTTGGTAGAAAACCATGACCCTTCCCTTTGCTTTACCTAGGAACTTGCTTAAATATTCTAATTGTGTTTTAAGTGCAGCTTGGGATGACGGGAAGACCCTCCAGGTATGCTTTTATTTTATTGCAATTTACATTATTGCAATTTCTTTAATCGCATCGCACTTACTTTTCTTGCATGATAAACAATTGTTGCATGAAAACCCACACCATTAGGATAGTCCCTAAAACTGAAACCAAAATTAAATTAAAAGTCATAACAAGATAAAATCCACCGCCACAATATCTCAAAATATAAAACAACTCAAAATTTAATCACAAACAAAACACAAAACTGCAATTACAACTAAATTAAAACGTCCTGTTGGATGATCGGGAATACCTCGGATGATGTAACCTACGTGTTGCTAACGGGATTTCCCACGATCTAAATGAAAGTGTGGAACTCATTTAGTTAAGTTTAGCAAATTCATCTGGACTAAGTGAATCCGATAAAAATAATGATGCCGGAAGGATGGAACCGTGGGATCTTAACCGGTATCATTATAATCAACTTTAAGATTTGTTTTAAATAAAATAAAAAAAGACACTTGGAAATTAAGATTTTCTCTAAACCAAAAAACTTTTCTCATCTTCTAATTTATGACTTCTATAACTAAACCTCTGCAACAACAAGGAGCTCGGAGCATGGTGGGCAGCACGGCCATCGTCATTAGCAAAACCTGAATCTACTTCAACAAAACTTTCTTAGAATTAAATAACTAAGCCATAGGACTTCGAGGTAGTTTGCCTAGTGCAACATAAATCCTCAACCTCTTTGTTAGGCATTTGCATGATCATGTCATGTAAATTAAGCCCTAACCGGTCTTAGGACTCCGAGGTAGTCGTTTAGTACGACATAAACCCTCAAATCTTCGAGGCTATTTGCATGATTTTATCATACGAATATAAGTCCTAACTAATTAAAATTGGCAAGATCAAAATACTAAATAAACATTAGGACTTTCCTAAATCTAAGCTAAACAATAGGATAGTCGGGAAATTACCGAAGTTCGCTTCGAATCTGTAATTCCTCCTACCTTTCTTCCTTTGAATTCCCAAAACAAAATGTTCCAAAATTGATCCATTCCCTAATGAAATTCCAAAATTCAATCCTTTGAAAACGTAAACTTTGAAATTCTTGAGAGCAGAATTACTGATTATTATCGAGAGTTTTCTTAGGTGATTCCCGTCACTTAAGATGTAATTAACTATAGGGGCTTGCCCTTATAGGGAATTTTAAGAACCCGAGTAATATAAACCCTCGTTTAATGCTTTCATATTAAGCGGGGAATTTGTCGGCTTATAAAATTGGTTCGCATGCCAAACGGATGTCACAAATCTTTTAGTTTATTTAATCGAGCCCCACCATCAAGCAGTGTGTCTATCCTTAGGGATAGATACATGGTTTGTTGTGCGGTGCTCATTTATATAAACTATTCGAGATGTGAGATCAGTTTGATTTCATATCTTAAAATTTTCAAATTTAAAATTATTTTCAAAATCAAATACTACTTTTCAAATTATTTATTTAAATTAAATTAAAAATTCGCTGTCAACTTCTGTCAGGCGACCCCCTTTTCAAAATAAAACACACAACCTAAAAATAAGCCGTACAGTTACCTCCTCTGAGGGATTCCCAGTCATCAAAGAGACATTTTAATTTAGTTGAAGTTGCAAGTTTATTTTGGTTGGTGACTAAATTTTGAGTTACTTTGTATATTGAATGTTGTGAGGTAATTTTAATTTTCACAGGCAAGTATCAAGATTTACAATAAAGTAAATGTAGAGTAAAGCATAAAAGCTAAAGTGCAGTAGAGGAGAAACAATAGTAGCGGTGTATGTAGTAAAGTAAAATAGCAGTAGCAGGCAAAACAAGAGTATTGCACAAAAAGGTAAAACAGTAGTAACAGACAAATGATGCAAGTTTGTGTGTTGAGGTGTATGTGAAAATGTAAAAGTATGTAGGAAAAGTCAGAAAGGGAAATCCGTGAAAAGTTTGAGGAAAAGACATCGAAGACAAAAATATGTAGAAAACGCGTGACAAACCACGAGAACCCGTAGAAAAACTCATTGAAAAATTCTTAGAAAACCCATAGGAAAGGTATCCATGAGACGACTACAAAGACACACTACAAGTCTAGGAGGACCGTAAGCATGATGGAGTAGAGGATTCAAAGCTATGCTGTACATATCCCAACCATAAGTGCTAACTACCAGACCGTCATCCTACAGTGTACAGTCCTAGCTCGATCCAAACATTCAACCATGGACCTTCATAAATTTTTTTTTTTTTTCAATTTGGATTGCATGCAAGTAAAAAATTATAGGTGAAAGGCTATTTTGTAGTGGGGATAGTTTTGCATTTAAAATGTATTTGTATATTTTGTAAAACAGAATGATCCACAGGTTGACTATCCTAATAAGATTAGGACTGCTAGCAACCTAAGAGTGATTGTGGCAGATACCCCAAGGGTGGGCAAATAGTATCGTAAATTCCTTCCTCTACCCTCTCCAGGGCCTCTGAGCTAGGAGACACTATTCTAGAAATCTCTCGTGTCCTACTCTAATGCAATGTCATCATCGTCGCCCCTAACTATCTTACTTACAGCCTTGCTTGATGGCCACACATATAGCGAAAGGCTATATGTGCGAACTTATGCCTCGTACATAAGTGCATAAAACAAGGCTAAGAAGCAAGAAGAAGCAAAAAAGACAAGGGACAAGGAAAAGAGAGAGAAGAGAAAGACCCGCCGAAAATGATGTGGTAAAGGAAGCAGACTGGCCCTCGAAGCCGAATGAAAGCTTTTTCCAAAACCCAACATTATGAAAAAAAGGTTCTTTCAGATGTGACTTAAACTTTGACAAATGAAACTTTCAGATTTTAAGACCTTAACGAAGGAGACTTGAGCCTTAACTAAGAAAGACTTCCGAAGAAAACATAAGTCCAATTTTCATGTTAGAAACCAAACCCTGTTAATGCCCAGAACCAAGACAAGTATGTTTAAATAGAGACCTAACCAAACTTAAAGAAAATTGGCCCATCAAGCCATGAGGCCGAGCCACACAAAGCCTTACTCTGGGCCGTCATAAGGCTAAGAACAGGAGTAGCAAAAAAAAGGAAATCGAACCCTCAAGAAGAAGGTAGGAGAAAGCCCTGAAAACTTAACAATTGAAAGCTAGAAGTTGTGCCATAAATAAGAGCAAAAGGCGGGGGGGGGGGGGGGGGGAACCAAGCCTCCATAAGGCCAAAGAACCGAGCCCATAAGGGGCCAAAACTGAGCAACCCATGGCATAAAGAAAAATGCAAAAGCTAGTTTTGAAGAAAAATCCAGCATCACCTCACATCTTTCATATGTTTTCCCAACAAGCTTGAGTTAGTCCACATATGCAATAGTATAACAAATAGAATATCATAAGAATGCATCAGAATAAGTGCTTCACTAAATAATCATTCAATCATAGAGCTTTGCCAACCCATTTCATGCTAAACATGTAATACTATGTGAAAGAAAAAGCAAGCATTTGTTTTCCTTTTCCAAACCTCATCCAAACTGCAAGTTAGAGAGTGATCATGTAGCTAAAAGGGCTCTATGATTTAGACTTAAGCCACACCATCAACACGATTCATAGAATGTATTCCAAATTCCTACCATGAAAACAATATAAGCAAAAGAGGAGCATTAACACTTATACATGAAATCTCATCTCAATAAAAAAATTAAACCACATGGTTGAGGGGAAAGAGTGGAGCCAAGGGAACTCCGAAACAACCTCTAACCCATGCTAACAATATAATCCAGGACATGCCAAATTTCATAAATAAGGTGTAGCGAGCATAAAGAAGCAAGAATAGAGAATGTATAACATGTCACTCAACCTTTCTACCCAACCTTCTTCCCTTCTCTTTTCCTTTTTTTTTTCCTTCTTTTCCCATTTTCTTTTCTTTTCTCACATTACCTCTCTTTTCTCAAATGCAATGAAAACCCCACATTTGTTAAGAGAAAGGCTAAGCAACATGCCAAACTTCATTAAGTACTCAATCATGCATTGAAGAGAGTAAGAAAGAAGAAAAGGAATGCCACCTATACATGCATATATCTCATGAAGGAGTAAAGCTCAAAGCTTCAAGCAAGATGTTTTGTAACAAAAAGTAGAGCATATAAAGTTTTCCAAGCTAAGCCTATCCAACATAGAGAAGCATAGTTAAAGAGAGGCTATAACCTTCCACATTGCATGTACACGAAGCTTTGAAACATGGCTACCAACGTAAATTTTCACATAGGGGCAGCAAAGAGGAGTTTAAAACTGACTTATAACAAGTATAGCAACGTAATTTTTCATGTAGGGGCAACATAATTGTGATTTAAATCAATGTAGATTTTTACTTTAGCATGTATAGGATTGATCCAAATCAATTCCAAATTAACATACAAGTGCAGATTTTTACTTTGGGCATGCATAGGATTTATCCAAATCAATTCCAAATGAACATACAAGTGCAGATTTTTACTTTGGGCTTGCATAGGATTGATCCAAATCAACTCTAAATGAACATACAAGTGCAGAGTTTTCAATTTGGACAACATATATGTGATGCTATTCCTTCAAACATGTACTGAGCATAATCAAAACAAGTGCCACAAATATCTATTAGCAATTTTCCTTTCCTCCAACTAACATTTCATGCTAATAACCACCTCCACAAGTGTCAAATGCATGTGAAATGTAGCGCTCTTGGATGTAGCATGTAGGTGTTTTAAAATTTGGTGAAGTGTATGTAGAATGTGAAACCCTTGTGTGTAGCACATGGGTGTTTTAAAAGTAAAGTAAAGTGTTGTGTAAAAAGATGAATTTCATGTATGGAATGAGGTGAAGTGTGTGTAAAATCAAAGCCCAAGTGTTATATGTATGAAAGATTTGTGAAAGAAGTGAAAAACAACAATATATGGTCTCATTTGTGAGTGTTCCAAATGTAAGCATTTTGTAATCGAAATTTGCACAAAATTTTACCAAGCCATTTTTCAATGTGTGGAATGAGGTGAAATTTGTGTGAAATCAAAGCCCAAGTGTTATATGTACGAAAGCTTGGTGAATGAAGTGAAGAACAAGCATGTGTGGTCTCATTTGTGAAGTAAGCATTTTGTAATCAAAATTTTTCACAAAATGTCACCAAGCCATTTAATTAGTAAGCATGCTCTTTCATCCTACTAAGGCTAATTTTAAACATGTAGGTAATGATGAACTTAAAGAAAAAGTGGTAAGTACATGAGTATAGCAAAACAATAACAATTATTCCTCCTCTTTCTCAAGCCCAAATGAAACTGGGCCAATTACTTGATGCACAAAGAGAAGCCTTAATGCATAAAGTTTCTAAATTTTTAAAATTCCCTTAAACCCTCTTGCCACCATGCATACAAATGTAAAAATGAAACATTACAAACTCCACCTCTATGAATTTTCGTGCTCATATTACCTTCACATGATATGATACCATTAGAAATAAAGAAGCATAACCGTTAAATTTCATGAATAAACAAAAGGGGCAAAGGCACTAGCAAGCTCACCCATTCCTCCACCGATGTCTTAAGCAAAATCCAAACTTTCCTTTAATCATTTTCTTTTTAAAGAAGCTTGTACTAATGTAAAATTAGGAAAGAAAATATTTCGCTATCCTCTTAATCATGTTATGATTGTGAATAAAAGCAATAGAAGCATAGCCACCAAGTTTCATTAATCAACAAAAGGAGGTAAAGACATTAGCAAGCTTAAGCTTTCCTCCACCAATGCTTTAAATAAAATCAAACTTTCCTTTCATCATCTTTTTTTAAAGAAACTTGTAGCACATGATATGAGGAGAGAAAATATTTCTCTAGCCTTTCAAACTTGGAACCATTAGAAATAAAAATCAATAGAAACAAAGCCATAAAATTCCATGTATTTAACAAGAGGAGGCAAACGCTTTAAGAGACTTGACTTTTTTTCTCCACCATGACCAAACTTTAAGCATGACCAAAATTTCTTTTCATCATCCTTTCTCTTTGTACTTTTAATGAACTTTGTAGCAATGCAACATAAGTAAAGAAAAGATTGCAAAACTAACAATAAAACCATATAATGCATCACTTCCAGCATCAAATATCAAACAACCAAAGAGGGTAAGGAACTAAGGGGATTACCACTTGGTATGAAGCACCAAAGGAAGGTAAAAACAAGTCTTTTGAAGAGATTTAGGCAGCAAATCTCCCAGCTTCTTCAATTTTCGGCCAACAGAAAGGGTAAAAAAAAAGTCCATTTTATAGAGAAAAGAAGAAGAAGAAAAAGAGAAGAAGAAGAAGAGGCCTTGAACTTGCCCATGGGTAAGGACCTTTGGTAGAAAGGCGATGCAGTCATTAAACCTCCTTTGAGGTGATAAAGTTGAAAGGAATGTAGAAAAGAAGTGACTAATGCCTGAAGGAGATGATGGATGGCTGCCATTGATGGGATTAAAGCCAGGAGAAGAAAAGCCATTCCTTGGAGAAGAAGAAAAGAGGGGCACACCAAGGAAATTTCGGCCAAGTTAGCTAGGGTTCATCAAGGCTAAAATTTCTAAACAAAAGGGGGAGAGGGAGCGTCGGCTAGGGCTAGGTTAGGGAGAAACCAAAAAAAAAGATATTATTTTTATAAATAATTACTTATCCAAACACGCTGATTTTGGCACCGTTCTCCCGTGCACCAAACCATAGCAAATTATATATCCTTCCCTAGTAATTTCGACATTCCGAACGCAACGACACAGTTCATTTTGCGATCTGGGGTCGTTTGGGCAACCTCGTCGACGATCGGGTCAAATACGTCAAATTGAGGGCTTTTGACGAAATGAAGTTAAATTAACAAAATTGGACTACAGTGTAGTTGAAGTAAATGAAATTAGGAATTTTTCAGAGGTTTTAAGAATTTTTGGGAATTTTTTGGAATTTTTCAAATTTTTGGCTAAGCAAGGGTATTTTTGTAATTTTGGGGGTTTTCGAGGTAAGTGGTCAAAAAGCTAAACTAAAGGCTTAGGGATGTACAAAATGAAATTTGGAGTCAAAAGGGAGTGTCCGGGAGCATTTCTGATCAATGCGGACGATTTTACGAACCCAGAACGTCTTTCAGGATCAGCTTCTTTGGTTGCCAAGGGCTCACCGGTTGCTCGAAAGTATGACATGTTTACAGTCAAACTTCTCAGTGTGACAAGGGGAATGCTCTGGAATGATTTTTAGAGAGCTTGGGTGATTCTGGGAAGTTTTGTGGCCCTTTAGGGGCAATTTGGTAATTTGGCCCAATTTGGGGCAATTTGGGGCAATTTTGGTAAATTTAGGTAATTTTGGTCAATTTGAGTGGTGGGAGCTATTTCAGAATGATTTTTGAGAATTTTGACAATTTAGGGAGAGTTTGGTAATTTTGTGGAGTTTTGGGGTTTTGGGTTATTTGGGACAATTTGGAGCAAATTTAGTAAATTTGGGTAATTTTGGTTAATTTGAGTGGTAGGAGGTATTTCGAAATGATTTTTGGGAATTTAGGCAATTTAGGGAGATTTTGGGAATTTGTGTGGTTTTGGGGTATTTGGGTCATTTGGCGGGGTTTAAGGGCTAAGCGTCAAAATTGGAGAATTTGGAGGATTTCAGAATTCAATTTGGGATGTCAACTTATTTAAGTTACTAATAAGAAGTGACTTTCTTTGGTTCTCCATATGTTGGTTCCAACCACCTCAGCCATATACTTAGGGTCTGGTGGGACCATACACATGAGTTTCTCAAGGGTTAAGGGATCAAAATGGGATGTGTTTGGTTTAAGATTGTGAGTATAAAGTGTGTGAATGTAGGTGTGAATGAAGATGTGAATGTAAGTGTGTAAGTATGAATGTGCTTCAAACCTCTCAGGGTTTATCCTAAGGCCTGACCACCTATAGAACCCCACCTGGACTTCCTTATGCTTGGTCTCTTCCTTCCAAACACTGGAGGTTAGGCCTTAAGCATATGAAAGTTCCAAGTGAGAGAAACAAGCATGTGGAATTTCTATGTGGTGGGGTTCCATTGCTAGCCTTCTAAGAAAAGTCACCAAGAGAGTCCTATGGCTAGACCCTAGGCTATTTAAGAAGAAACTAGATCTCAACCAAAAGTGACGTCAACAAATGGACCCCCAATAGGTGTGGTGTGTGAGAAGAGTACACAACACTTATTGGTGTTGACCGATGAGATCAACAAAACCAACACAACAGTATGATTGAAAACTCAAGACAGGACGTAAAATCAAGTGAGAAAGTACCCACTGGGGATAGAACCTCTTGAGGAAGAGAAAACTCCGGCTGGGGAACAGAGAGTAAAAACCTTCAAAATGCAACAAAGAATTCACTCTTCCACATTCGAAAGGGGACCTAATTTGATTTGATTTGAGAACTTGAGTTTGTGTTTCAAATTTTGAAAATATATTTATGAATTAGGACTTTTAATTTGAGTTTGAATTTGTGATTTTATTTAAAAAATTTTTTGAGATTTGCAAAAGCTTATGAGTGGATGGATTGGTGAAATTTGAAAAGAAGTGAGGACTAGAATTTAGGTACTAGCCTACGAAATGAGGATCAGTAGTTGATGACCGACCTCGAAACTTGGAAAGAATCAAATGACCTTGCATGACTCCCAAAAAGTGGATGTCTCCTCACTACATGGAGAGGTAAGGGAGATCAGAATTTAGGTACTAATCTCACAAAGGAAGATGTCTCCCTACCACGTGATGTAGAAAGGGTGATAAGAATCGGGGACACTGAAGCAGAACGGTAGATGTCTCCCTACCACGTAATGTAGTAAGGGTGATCAGGATCAAGGATTCTGATGTCAAAAGGTTGATGTCTCCCTACCACATGATGTAGTAAGGGTGATCAGAATCAGGGATTTTGATGTTGAAATGTAGATTTCTCCCTACCACGTGATGTATTAAGGGTGATCAGAATTGAGGATTCTGATGTCAAAAGGTAGATGTCTCCCTACCACGTGATGTAGTAAGGGTAATCAGAATTTAGGTACTGATTTTGAAAGGTAGATGTCTCCCTACCACGAAATGTAGTAAGGGTGATCAGAATTTAGGTACTGACTTAAGGAAAGTGTATGTCTCCTCACTATGTGCTGTAGTAAGGGTAGCTAGAATTTAGGTACTGATTCCAGAAAGATTTTGAATAATTGCGATAGGAAGAGCTCGTAAACCAATGTAGTATCGGATGTGAATTCCTCAACCTCCAAAATTTAAAATTTGAATTTGAATCATTGCGATAGGGAGGGCTCCTAAAGCAATGAGGTGTCGGATGTAAAATCCTCAACGTCTAAAATTTAAAATTTAAATTTGAATCATTACGATTGGGAGGGCTTCTAAAGTAGCGCGGTATCAGATGTAAAATCCTCAACCTCTAAAATTTGAAATTTGAATTTGAGAGATTATAATAGGAGGAGATCCTAAAGCAACGCGGTATCAGATATTAAATCCTCAACCTCTAGAATTTGAATTTGAGAGATTATAATAGGAGGAGATCCTAAAGCAATGCGTTATCAGATGTAAAATCCTCAATCTCTAGAATTTGAATTCGAGAGATTTCAATAGGAGGAGATCCTAAAACAACACATTATCAGATGTAAAAGCTTCAATCTCTAGAATTTAAATTTAATAGATTGCAATAGGAGGAGATCCTAAAGCAACACGGTATCGAATGTAAAATCCTCAACCTCTAGAATTTGAATTTGAGAGATTGCAATAGGAGGAGATTCTAAAACAACGTGGTATCAGATGTAAAATCCTTAGCCTTTAGAATATAAAATTGAGACATTGCAATAGGAGGAGATTCTAAAGCAACACGGTATCAGATGTAAAATCCTCAACCTCTAGAATTTGAATTTGAGAGATTGTAATAGGAGGAGATCCTAAAACAATGCTGTATCGGATGTAAAGTCCTCAACCTCTAGAATTTGAAATTGAGAGATTTCAATAGGAGGAGATCCTAAAGCAATGCAGTATCGGATGTAAAATCCTCAACCTCTAGAATTTGAAATTTAACTTTTTTGGAGGAATTCGTGGAACTTATGTAGTGCAAGAATCTGTTGAAAAGGTTTGTATAGAGATGCATGAAAAATAAAATGCAAGATGCAGAGTTTTATTTTGATATTGAATTTTATTTGGTTTGATATTGAGTTTTATTTTGTTTTAAAATTTGGAGCCAGTTTTACACAAGCATGACACCGGTGCTTCGTAGGACAAGGATGTTTTTAAAACATCACAATGCACAGTACTGTTCGAGTTATTGTTCACTGACAGGAGGCACATGTAAAGCATAATCCACTCTTTAAGGTGCTATTGGAATTATAGTCTTTAAAGTACACATAAAGATGAGCTATTTCCAAGGTCACCATAGCTGAAAATACCACAACTTTGTAGTTTTTTTTGTAGTAGTTGTCATTCTTTACCATTGATTTGTAAGGATGGTCCAAGATGTCTTTGGGAAGTTGCTCTGACACTTCTTGAATTATCGTTGGCATTGTATCTGCTAGGCAATGTTGATGCACTTTGATTCGGCATTGGATATGTATTTGTTGGGCACTAAAGACATGATTTCAGGTTCGAATTTCCATTAAATGCTAATAACATACCCCTGTCGGCATATTTTTAGGTTGTGTTGTATTTTTGAAGAGGGGTCGCCTAACAGAAATCTGTCGGCGAATTTTTTAATTTAATTTAAAATAAATAATTTGAAATAGTAGTATTTGATTTTGAAAATAATTTTAAATTTGAAGGTTTTAAGATATGAGATTAAACCGACCTCACATCCCAAATAGTTTATATAAACGAGCATCGCACCACAAACCGTGTATCTATCCCTAAGGATAGACACACTGCTTGATGGTGGGGCTTGATTAAATAAACTAGAAGATTAGTGACATCCGTTTGGTCTGCGAACCAATTTTATAAGCCGACAAGTTTCCCCGCTTAATATGAAAACATTAAACAGGGTTTATATTACTCAGGTTCTTTAAAATTCCCTATAAGGGCAAGCCCCTATAGTTAATTACATCTTAAGTGACGGGAATCACCTAAGAAAACTCTCGATAATAACCAATAATTCTGCTCTCAAGAATTTCAAAGTTTAAGGTTTTCAAAGATTGAATTTTGGAATTTCAATAGGGAATGGATCAAATTTTGAAACATTTTGTTTTGTGAATCCAAAGGAAGAAAGGTAGGAGAAATCACTGATTCGAAGTGAACTTCGGTAATTTCCCGACTATCCTATCGTTTGGTTTGAATTTAGGAAAGTCCTAATGTTTATTTGATATTTCAATCTTGCCAATTTTAATTAATTAGGACTTATATTTGTATGATAAAATCAAACAAATAGCCTAGAAGATGTGAGGGTTTATTGTCGTATCGGACGACTACCTCGGAATCCTAAGACCGGTTAGGGCTTAATTTGCAATGCAAATGCCTAACGAAGAGTTGAGGATTTATGTTGCACTAGGCAAGCTACCTCGAAGTCCTATGGCTTGGTTATTTAATTCTAAAAAGTTTTGCTGAAGTAGGTTCAAGTTTTGTCGACGACGATGGCCGTGCTTGCCCACCATGCTCCAAGTTCCTTGTTGTTGCGGAGGTTTAGTTTTAGAAGTCATAAATCGGGAGATGAGAGAAGTGTTTTGGTCTAGAGAAGTCTTAATTTTCCAAGTGTTTTGTATTTTGATTAAAACAAATCTTAAAGTTGATTATAACGACACCGGTTAAGATCCCACGGTTCCATCCTTCCGGCATCATTATTTTTATCGGATTCACTTAGTCCGGATGAATTTGCTAAACTCAATCGAATGAGTTCCACACTTTCATTTAGACCGTGGGAAATCCCGTTAGCAACACGTAGGTTACATCATCCGAGGTATTCCCGATCATCCAACAGGACGTTTTAATTTAGTTGTAATTGTAGTTTTGTGTTCTGTTTGTGATTAAATTTTGAGTTGTTTTATATTTTGAAATATTGTGGCGGTGAATTTTATCTTGCAATGACTTTTAACTTAATTTTGGTTTCAGTTTTAGGGACTATCCTAAAGGTGTGGGTTTTCATGCAACAGTTGTTTTATCATGCAAGAAAAGTAAAATGCATTTGCAATAAAGTAAATTGCAAGAAAGTAAATTGCAATAAAATAAAAGCGTACCTGGAGGGTCTTCATGTCATCCCAAGCTGCACTTAAAACACAATTAGAATATTTAAACAAGTTCCTAGGTAAGGCTAAGGGAAAGGTTATGGTTTTCTACCAAATTCCTAATCCTATAGCTAGTCATTTCCTATGACGTCTAGGTTCTTTGTGTTTTAGTTTAAGGACGATTTTCTTCATCAAAGAATAATCAAATTCAATTGTTCTTATAAATGTCCTATCATATTGAGGAAGTGCTTAAGAAGGATCTTAAACATCTTTTCAATATTTCTAGGATTGTTTTAAGTCCAAATGAATTTAATTATACAAATGAATTAATCGTCCAAGAATTTCAAGTTTTGTTAACTTGCTTCGGTGAACTAGGACATTTGAATACCCTATGAGTGAAGTGACACTTCATTTAATGTTTTATTTAGGAGTTATAATAACTAAAGCTTTCAAGGGTAAGTTAGTATTCAAATGATCTGGTTTAAGTTAAAGAGTTTAAATTTGGAATAGTTGTTCAAGTTGTTTTTAAATTTATTTTCTTTCTGTTTTAAGTGATGTTATATTTAATTCAATTTAATTTAATTTTAATTGAGTTTTAATTTAATTTAATTTGATTGAGTTTGATTTAATTTGATTTGACGTTTAATTAATTTGATTTGATTTAATTCAATTTTATTTAATTTAATTTAATTCAATTATTTAATTTAATTTATTTAATTTAATTTAATTTGATTTAATTCAATTTTATTTAATTAATTTAATTTATTTAATTTAATTTAATTTAATTTAATTTAATTGTTTAATTTAATTTAATTTAATTATTTAATTTAATTTAATTTAATTTAATTTAATTTAATTATTTAATTTAATTTAATTTAATTGTTAAATTTAATTTAATTTAATTTAATTGTTAAATTTAATTTAATTTTAATTTATCCTTAATTTACTTTATTTTTAATTTTAATTAAAATTTTAAAAGAGTTTAATAATTTAATTAAGTCTTTTAATGTTTCAAATTTGAGTTATCATTTTAATTAAGAGTTGAATATTAATGAGATAATTAATTTAGGGACTTTTTAAATTAAAGAATAAATCTCTTCCTAATAAATATCCCTTATTTTAATAATTCCAATTTATTATTCCTCCAAATTTAATCTATTATTTAATTAAAGTTTAATCATTTTAAAATTATTTAATGGGTTTCTACCCTTTAATTATTTAAATTTCAATCATCCAAATCAGATTAAGATCAAATATTTTACTTGTTGATTTTTTATTAAACCTAAAGTTTTAATTAAGGGTTAAAAGTTTAATTACCATTTTACCCCTTTAGCTTAATAATTTCATAACTCACTAAATTGAACTCAAATGAACTTGAAATTTTTATGTGACATCACTCATATGTCAATAAAGACATGAGAGGAGAAAATGTGATTTTTCTGTATTTAATTTATTTATATAATTATTTTTGGTGGAAAATAGAGATTTTCAAGGAAAATTTAATAACATGACCAAGGGAAAGTTTCTGTCCTTAAGAAAATTAGGGGACATTCCTAATGACCAGAGAAGCACTTGGACCAATTTTGGTGATTTTTTGAATCATATTATTTTTATTATAATTATTTTAAGTTTTGGAGTATTAATTAATTTAAAAATAAAATAAATGTTGAAAAATGGGTTTTATATTTTTCAAAAATCTCTCTGATACCAAGGAAACCAGAGAAGCAAATTTTGCAATTTTCTGATTTTTTTATGATTTATTGTAATTATTTTAGTGAAAATGCTAGAAAATACATTTTTTTAATTTTAAAATTACCCTAGGGTTTTAAAATTCAATATCTCACTAAATAGACCTAGGAAAAATGTGGGATTTGTTCCTAAGTGATTAAAATTCAAAATATGACATTTTGGTGAATTTTATTATTTTTGTGATTTTTTATTATTTTTTAATTATTAAAAATATTAAAATATTATTAAAAATCAACTTTTTTAGAAAATTAAAATTTTAATTTTCTTAGGTTTCCCTGATATCAGAGAGGCTCCAAAACCAATTTGGTGAATTTTTTAAAAGTATTTTAAAAGTTATGAATTTTTAAAGTTTAAAATGGCTAAGTGACTTAATCAACCCAATTAGTAGGGCTAACCAAGTCCAATTGACCTCAAATTTTTATGGTGGGTTCCTCTGATCCTAAAGGTCAGTGGAGAATTGATTTCAAGTCAATTTGATGTCCGGTTAACTCTAATTAATTAAAGACCTATTTTGGGTGTTTAAGCCGATTAGGGTTGTTTTAAATAAACTAAGTCAAAACCTATTTTTCCTAGGGTTCTCTGGTCATAAGGAACATCACCAAATTTTCCTAGAATTTATTTCACAACATGCTATTTACTGGAATTAAAATACTCAAAACAGTGACACTGAACTTGAAAAATCAAGAACTCTTCATAGGGATGGCCTCCGACTTTGGAAAATTCGGGGAATGTTCCCAAATTCAGAGGCTTCAAAAGCTTTATGGTCTCATGCCATGGTGAATTGTATGCATGCATGGAGAATTAAAATAATGCAGAGAGTAAATAAATTATAAAAAATAAAATATTTGATGAAATTAAATGATTTCTTTTCCACATTATTCTCCTCTGTTCACCGAGCAAGAGGGTATTTTTATTTTATTTTTGTGATTTTTCCGCACGGAGATATGAATTTTTGAAGTTTAGGGAATTAAATAAATAAGAAAATACCCTATTTATCTATTTATCCACGCGGCGCCGCGTCGACCTCGGCGGCTCCGAACGCACACGCGTCGCGCTCCCATTCGACGCCGCCACCCGAGTCGGCGGCCCGGGCCCCACGGTTCTCGTACCGTCTCCCGGTCCGACGCAATCCCGGCCGTCCGTGCGCGCGTGTATCGAATGGACGGCATCCGTTCATCGTCCCCAAGTGTTCTCACCCGAGAGCCGTCCACACTAAATCTTTAAGATCTCACTCGATTCTCAATGGATTTTTACGTTCTTATACTCTATGGATTCGTCTTGAAGAGACGAACACATCTATACGGCTAACATGCATTGAAACTAAGGCATTTGAAATGGAGAATCTCCGGAAGCTCGGGATGGATAGTTAACTCATACCTTAGCTCGGAGAAGTGTGGCTTCAATCCGAGAGTTGTTGCACCTTCGATTGGGTCCCGCAAGCTCCGGATGAAGTCTCCCGGTCCGGTGAATTGCCCAGCTATGAAAGTGACCACGGCTCGATCACAAAGCTTGGAGGCTGGAGCAACCGGGTGGCTCTGGAGATGGGGCTTTTGATGGTGGACACCTTCCCTCGGTCCGGTGAAGGTGTAGAGCCAATCAATTTGGGAATTGGCTCACCTGTGGAGAAGTGTCCTGGTTTTGGGTGGAATTTCAACTCTGAAATTGAGCTTACAGAGGAGAAATGGCAGGGGGATCTCACTGGGGATCAAGTGCTCTAAGAGTGGAGAAGGGTCTGGAACAATTTTGGCAGAGTTTTGGCAAGGTTTGTGCTTCACTCTTCTCATGGCCGAGAGGGGTGGAGTTTAAATAGGAGAGGGTGGAGGGCCTCCCGGGGGAGTTGAGGCATGGGATCGGTGCTGCTCGGTGAGGAGAAGAACAGCCATGGTAGCCACCGGGGATGGGGCGGCTCGGCAAGTGAGAATTTCAATGTTGGCTCACATGTGAGCTCTCGGCCATGGTGTTTTCCGGCGGCCTGGTGGCCGGCCGGCCAGGCATGGGTCACCCTCGAGGTCAGGTGGGTCAGGGCTGGAGGTTTGTGCAATCAATTGGCCATGGACATGTGTAAAGGCTTTGATCCAAAGTGGAATGGGGCATGGCTAGATTTGGACCTAAATGGGTCAACCCACCCATTTGGGCTAGGTGCACCACCCAAGGCCTGGTTTAGGCTGAGGAGAAAGTGATTTGGATCAGCTTGATTAGTGGGGTCAAGTCACGATCCAAGTACAATTAGGCTTAAGCATGGTTTAGTGGAATCATGGAAGTGGTTAACCACCTTTAGGAGTTAAGGAAAGAGCCTCCTCCTTTTGCCCAAAATGGCATGGTGACATGTAAAGAGGCTCTCATGGCTTGCATATGGCTTATGCATGGCTCCATGGCTCCATTTGGCTTGGGAAAAGTGAAGTCAATTTCATGGAAATGGATTTAAGGAAAATTTTGGTATTTAGGGGTGATTTGGCATGAGGCTTGATTTGGAATTATTTGATGATGAATTTAGGACTTAGGGATGATTTTAATTGAAAGTATGATGAGGGGAAATGTCATATGGGCTTTGGAAGAATTTTGGGCTTTTTTGAAAGGGTTTTAGATGGGCTTTTAAGATGGATTAGGAAAGTGGGCTCTTGAATTTTAAAATGGATTTTGGGATGAAATTTTGTAAAGAGGTTGGGCCAAATAATTGTTGGGTTTAGCTCATGGATGTGTCATGAGTGACTTGAAGCAAATTTGGGGTAGTTTGGGCTTGAATTGGGTTGGATTTGAATTCTTTTGGTGAATGGGCCAATATAGGTCCAAGTGGGCCAAGTTGGGCCAATGTTGGGCTAGAGTTGAAATTGATGTAAAATAAATGTTTAGAAATGTTTATGGGAGTGTTTCAAAGAGGTTTTGGCTTTGGTTGGGTTTTGATTTTGAGGTTTGGGCCTATTTGGGTTAGGTTTGGGTTTAGGTCGAAAATTGGGCTTTAAGGCCAAAAGTGGAATTGGATCCAAATGTCAACCAAATTGGACTTGGATTTGGTCTAGATTGGTATTGGGGATGTTGAATTGAAGTTTAGAATTGAATTGGACCAGAATTTGGGTCAATTGGATAGGTTTGGTTTAACATTGGGTCCACTTTGGGTTAAAATGGGTCAATTTGGGGGTTTTGACAAAAGTAGGGTAAATTGACAAAATTGGCCCATGGTGTAGTTGGACAAAATGAAATTGGGAATATTTAGGATTTTCTGGAATTTTCTGGGAATTTTTTGAATTTTTGGATTTTTAGGCCAAGAAGGGTATTTTGGGTTATTTGGAGGGTATTGGGGGTATTCTTGGAATCTTTGGTATTTTTGGGTATGGATGATCAATTTAAGTGATGTGGAGATGTTTGGGATTGATTTTGGAAAATTTTGGGTAATTTGGAAATTTTGCAAAAATTTGGGTAATTTCAAGGGTTTTGGGTAGGTTTAGTAGGTGTAGGGTCTCGGGGGTCAAAAATTGAAAATTTGGAAAATTGGAGATTGGGTGAATTTAGGTGGAAAGAAATTATTTTTGTTGAGCCATGAAGCCATTCCAAGCCCATATGAGCCATGAAAGGACTCACTTGAGGCATTCACTTATGTTGTTCCTAACCCTCTTGCGCGAGGGCTTAGGGGTTAAGGACCATCCATGTGAATCACCCACATGAGTCGGGAGGTTAAGTTGGGTATGGGTGTGGTTTTAGGAAGTGTGTGGAAATGTAGTGTGTAAGTGTAGTGTAAGTCAGCCCCCTCACTAGACCAGGCCACCCAGGGTAGTCCTAAGGCCAAAGAGTCCTATAGGAACTCATCCTTTAAACTTCCACATTTGATTTCAACCCTCTAGGTGATTAGGGGTCTATAGTCAACTTTGTGGAGTTTGCAGGGAGTTTAGAAGTGGTTTGAATTTCTAAAAGGTGGGTCCCAATTCTAGTCCTCTAAGATAGTCGAAGGAAAAGCCTAAGGCTAGATCCTAAGCACTAAAAGAAGAAGGGAAGACCTCATCAAAAATGAGGTCAACAAATGGACCCCCAATAGGTGTGGTGAGTCGACGGAGCACACCGCGCGTATTGGCGTTGACCGAAGAGATCAACACAACCAACACGGATGTCCAAGTGACAAACTTAGGACGAAGTAGAAGAGTTTCACTTGGGGAGTGTCAAGTATATCTCCGGAACCGGAGATTCTTGAACTCTCGCTGGGGAAAGGAAAAGGAGGTGAATCCAAAATCATATGATCTGGGGGAATTTCGATTTAGATTTTATTTTGTTTTAGATTTATGTTTTGATGTGTGAGTTTAGATTTCAACTTGGAGTGTTTTTTTTAGATTGAAGTTTGTCAAAATTGATTTGAAGGATTTGATTTGAAATTAAAATTGGAGTTCTGAGGTTTTAGATGTAACATCTCCAACCTCGAAAGGAAATTGAATTGATTAGATTGAATCGTTGCAATGAGAAGAGATCTCAGAGCAAAGCGGTGTTGGATGTAAAATCCTTAACCTCAAGAGTTTGATTTTGATGTATTTCATTGCGATAGGAAAAGAATCCTAAAGCAATGCAGTCTCGGATGTAAAATCCTTAACCTCAAGAGTTTGATTTTGATGTATTTCAGTGCAATAGGAAAAGAATCCTAAAGCGATGCGGTCTTGGATGTAAAATCCTCGACCCAAAAAAAATGAATTTTGATGTACTTCAGTGCAATAGGGAAAGAATCCTAAAGCAGTGCAGTCTTGGATGTAAAATCCTCGACCTAAAAGTTTGATTTGATGTACTTCAGTGCAATAGGGAAAGAATCCTAAAGCAGTGCAGTCTTGGATGTAAAATCCTCGACCCAAAAGGTTTGAATTTGATGTATTTCAGTGCAATAGGAAAAGAATCCTAAAGCAGTGCAGTCTTGGATGTAAAATCCTTGACTCAAAAGAGTTTGATTTTGATGTATTTCAGTGCAATAGGGAAAGAATCCTAAAGCAGTGCAGTCTTGGATGTAAAATCCTCGACCCAAAAGGTTTGAATTGATGTACTTCAGTGCAATAGGGAAGAATCCTAAAGCAGTGTAGTCTTGGATGTAAGATCCTTGACTCAAAAAGGTTGAATTGATGTACTTCAGTGCAATAGGGAAGAATCCTAAAGCAGTGCAGTCTTGGATGTAAGATCCTTGACTCAAAAAGGTTGAATTTGATGTATTTCAGTGCAATAGGAAAAGAATCCTAAAGTAGTGCAGTCTTGGATGTAAAATCCTCGACCCAAAAGAGTTTGATTTGATGTACTTCAGTGCAATAGGGAAAGAATCCTAAAGCAGTGCAGTCTTGGATGTAAAATCCTTGACTCAAAATGTTTGATTTGATGTTGATGTATTTCAGTGCAATAGGAAAAGAATCCTAAAGCAGTGCAGTCTTGGATGTAAAATCCTTGACCCAAAATGTTGAATTTGATGTATTTCAGTGCAATAGGAAAAGAATCCTAAAGCAGTGCAGTCTTGGATGTAAAATCCTCGACCCAAAAGAGTTTGATTTGATGTACTTCAGTGCAATAGGGAAAGAATCCTAAAGCAGTGCAGTCTTGGATGTAAAATCCTTGACTCAAAATGTTTGATTTGATGTTGATGTATTTCAGTGCAATAGGAAAAGAATCCTAAAGCAGTGCAGTCTTGGATGTAAAATCCTTGACCCAAAATGTTTGAACTTGATTTTGATGTATTTCAGTGCAATAGGAAAAGAATCCTAAAGCAGTGCAGTCTTGGATGTAAAATCCTCGACCCCAAATAGTTTGATTTGATGTACTTCAGTGCAATAGGAAAAGAATCCTAAAGCAATGCAGTCTTGGATGTAAAATCCTCGACCCAAAAGAGTTTGAATTTGATTTTGATTCGAGATCTGGAAGAAATTGAATTTGAATTTGATTGAGACTTGAAATCTGGAAAGATTGAATTCGGAATTTTGGAAATTTGGAAGGATGAGTTTGAACTCGATTGAAATTTAATTTAAGATTTGATTTGAAATTTGGAAGATCAAGTTTGAAACTTGATCGAGATCGGATTTGGAATTTGATTGAGGATTTGATTTGAGATTTGGGAAGATCAAATTTGAAATTTGATCGAGAGTGGATTTGGAATTTGATTGAGAATTTGATTTGAGATTTGAAAAGATTGAAATTTGATTCGGAATTTGGAAGGATGGAATTTGAGATTTGTGTTGATTTCGTTTATCTTTTAATGGTTCAAATTTTATTTTATCGTTTATTTAACGTTCATGTGAATTTGGTGTTTGTCATTTTTTTTTAAGATTTAAGGAAAGTTTTCTTTTATTCTCTTTTTTTCTTTTACGTTCTTTGTTCGAAGTTCATTTAACTTTAATGGCGTTTCCTAATCAATTTGCACAAAAGAGGTGAAGGCCAAAAACGTGACATGGTCACTTTCATTCCAATCATGTTGAAAATACTTCATACAACTCGATCTGGAATATATTTCATACAATCCATGTAGACTCAAAACGGACTGTGTATGATCTTTGTTGATCCATCAAAAGAATCATCCGTCAAAAATCCATGTCCGAATAGTGAGGTACATGGTCGATAACATCACCTTCCAAGCCATCCTTGGCAAGGATGCCGAGCTGGATGTACGTTGGAGGTGTGATATCTCCCATGTAACTCACGGCTCGTAAGGCCGGAGGTTCTCCGAGCTACGGGTCCGGTTGGAAATGGTAAGGTATTTTCTTGTCGTCCATTCTCCCGAAGGTAAGCGAGATCCGCTCCACGGCACTCCTGGTATGCAATGCTTAGCGATATCCGCTCCGTTGCCCTGCGATATCATGACGGAACCCACCGGTAAAGGTATCTTTGCCGGCCCTCGGAACTCACCCGGGCCTCGCTATCCGGAGGTCGGATCCGAACATGATGTTACACTCATTCAAGAAAGAGACCGTGCGAGAAGGTCGACGAAGTCGTGGTGATCAATATGTGGGGGTATGCGAGTCACCCCGTTTGTAAATGTTGATAATGCGGCTATTGGGTATGCAATCTGCTGGCGGTACCCTCCATGTTATCAATCTTTTTACCATTCTCTTGATAACTAATGGCATCGGATCTACTTGCCCATGACGGAGTATTCCGGTGGGTTTCCCTTCCTGTCTTCGAGCAAAGTTGTAGCGACATCCGCATTGTATTGTGATTCTTCCTTTCCACGGCATCCATCTCCGGGGTTCGAGTATGTGTTTTCCCTCGGGCGGCTGCTCGGCCCATTCTTTTCGGATCCCGGATACAATCCACGATTTGCTTGTTGTTCATACTGCGAGAATACGTCGGTGTGTAGCTCGAGGCCTTCTAGTATGTTGATTCTTCTTCCTTTAATTCTCTCGAAGTATTCGAAAGTTTTCTTTTCAACATTCCGCATCCTCTCCGGCTCGTATTCCGGAATGATGCTGCAGATGGCGAGGCCTTGTGACATATTGTGGGATATATGGTTCAATCCCTTCACGTTCCCCTGCATACCTCGGCTCCTCGGGGATGATGCACGTCGGGACATCCCCGGGGTTGCTTCGCAACAAGGTCATGCACCGTTGGTGGTTCTATCCGGTGGCGTGGTAGCCTTCTTTCTTCGATCTTCTGGAGATTTCCACGGTTCTTTCGTTATTCTAGGAGCTGGCCTCCTTTCTTCGAGTTCCGGTGAGCCGGTGTCCTTGAAGTGTATGTGCTTGGCATTAGCAATTGTCTCGTCGCGGCGGTCCGCGGCTAGTTTTGTTAACATCTTACGGATGCGGCGATTCTTATTCCTTCGTTGCGTGGCTGTGAGAGTAGCTCTCCGAACTTCTTGAATCTCCGCGGGCGCGGCGGCGACAAGCTCGCCCTCCGTCGTAGCGACTACGGACTTCATTTTCTTGTCTTCTTCGGTGTTTGCTTTTCTTTTCTTGTTGTTGGATTGGTGGCTTAGGCCACCCACTTTCTTCACTTGTCCGTCCGGGCGGTTCTTCTCGGTTAGCGGGACCCGGTCACTTTCCTCGTCTTGTAGGCCTGCTGGTGCGAAATGCGAGTCGATCTCGATTATCGCTCCATCTTTCACCCTCTTTTCATCGAGTGCGAGGCTTACGCCATTCTTAAAGTTCAAGACCAACCGCCCGTTCGACATTTCCCTGCGAAAAACAAGGAAAAGGATCGGGGGTTGTACTAAGAACAAGAACATTAAGAAAATGTTTATTAAAGATACATTTTTTATTATTCTTATATTTTAACGGGAATGAAGTAGGATAAGATCGAAAAGGGACTTTGATTTGGAGAAGAAAACGGGGAAAATTTTATTATTATTTATTTATTTATTTTAGCACATTTTATCATTTTTTGGGTTCGGACCCAATCACGAGTAATTACTTCGCCCGTGTTTCTTAGGGATGAAGAATTCATTCCTTCGAAACATCGGGTAGCGTAATACTTTTTCAAGTATCGTCCGTTGATCGGAAGCATATGTCGTTCTCCTCGGCGATTCACTAGGCGGTAGGAACCTCCCGAGTATCTTGTTTCGACCACGAAACGGTCCTTCCCAAGTGGGCTCAAATTTTCCTCCTATCTTGCGGTGTGCAAGAATAGGTCTCTTGAGAACGAGAACTAAGTCACCAACTTTGAAGGTTCTTGGGCGGACCAGTTTGTCATGAGCTTGAACCATCTTAGCTTGGTATAGTTCTAAGTTCTGCTGCGCTGCAAGTCTTTTCCCTTCCAAGCTTTCTAATTCTTCGAGTCGTAGTCTGGCGTTTTCTTCTGTCGTGATCTTGTTTGCAACTGCAATTCTGAGTGAAGGAAGCTGAACCTCTAAAGGTAACACTGCCTCGGACCCATACACCGGAGCGTAAGGTGTAGCTTGAGTAGGAGTTCGAAGGTTGTCCGGTAGGCCCATAAGGCTTCTAACAATTTCTCGTGCCAATTTCTCTTATTATCGTCCAAGGTTTTCTTTAAGATTTGAACGAGAGTTTTATTAAAAGCCTCGGCGAGGCCGTTTGCTCTTGGGTAGTAAATTGTTGAGTATCGCCGATCAATTCCGTGTCTCACGACAAAATTGTTGATTTGTGTGCTTCGAATGCTGACCCATTATACGAGATAATCCTGCGCGGCACCCCGAAACGGTAGACAACTTGGTTCTTGAAAAGCTGCGACACGTGGTGTGCTTTCACTTCTCTAAGTGGAGCCGCATCGCCCACTTGGAAAAGTAATCTGTAGCCGCAAGAATGAAGCGATGTCCTTTTGAAGATGGTGGTTCTATCGGACCCACTATATCCGTGCCCCAACATTCGAATGGCCGCGACGCAATTGTCGGGTGCGGAACATTTGGAGGTTGGTGTAGAACCACTCCGTGCACTTGGCATTGGTGACGGCTCTTGGCGATTTTCATGCGGTCGGTCATCATCGAGGGCCGGTAGTACCCTAGTCTTTTAATTTTCATCTTCATTTTTGGACCCGGCTGGTGAGCGCCACGAGTCCCGAATGTACCTCTTTAACAATTTCACGGGCCTCGGACCCGCTTAGGCACCTTAGCCACATTTGATCAAAAGACCTTACGTATAATGTGTTGTTTATTAATGCGTAAGACGGAGTTCTTTTCTTGATACGATGGGCGGCGACCTATCATGCGGTAGTTTTCCTGCTTGCGGGTAATTCATCGATGGTTGTCGCCTGATCTTCCGTGTTTTACGTCACTGCTGCATGCTGATTCTTTTTCTTTTGCTGATTTGTGTATTGTGTCTATGTCGAGTTGTGATAGGACTCGACGTCCGTGAGCCGACACTTCCACTGATTCATCTTGCAAACGAGGCAAATTCTTTTGCGAGACGGGCTAAAGCATCTGCTAAAGCATTCTCTTTTCTAGGAATTTTGTAGATTGTCACATTTGGAATCTGTTCAACAATTTGTATGGCATCTTGGAAGTATTGTTCGAGTCTTGGCTTTAGAATTCTGTCTTGTCCGGCGATACGTTGAATGATTAACTGTGAATCCCGTAGATGTTGATGTACTGTTATCCCCATTTGAATGGTTAATTCCAATCCCGTTATGAGGGCTTCGTATTACGCTTCGTTGTTTGTACACGGTTACGTCGAGTGGTAGGAGTATCTTAACATCCCCGCTCCGGTGTTATAAAGATTAGCCCGATTCCTGCCTTACCGGGCACTATCACTTGCGATTCTTCGTCTTTGTGTGCTTGAAGATGCTCCGTCAAAATATAATTCCCAACGTCGATCGTCGAGGTCTTCTAGGTTCATTATTTGTTCATCCGGCGAATCGTCATTGAGAGGAGATTCGGCCGGCAAAGGGTGTCTTTGCGAGGAAGTCTGCTAAGACTTGTCCCTTTACGGCACGCGGAGGCACGAAAGTTATATCGAATTGCGATAATATCATTGACCATCCGGCAAGTCTGCCGGAAAGTGTTGGACGAGTCATCGAGTATTGCGATGGATTAAACTTCGAAATCGGAGTTGACCTTGTGAGAAAGCATGTAGTGCACGAGCTTTTGAGCGGCGAAGATCGAGGCCAAACAATGCTTTTCGATTGCGGGATACCTTACTTCGTCGGAAGTAAACGACGGCTTAAGTAGTAAAGAGCATTTTCTTTACCCTCATCATTGACACAGGCTAACGGGGCTCCGAGAGAGTCATCTAAAGCCGCGGTGTAAAGTATCGGTGATCTACACGAGGCCGGGGCTGCTAAGACGGGAGGTGTCATTAAATATTGTTTAATGTCTTCGAAGGCCTTACGGCATTTCTCTTCCCAAATAAATTTGGCGTCCTTTTAACTAGTGCCGAGAAAGGCCGACACCTACTGACAGGTTTGAGATAAAGCGTCGAAGATATGCCAACTTCCCTTGAAAAGATCGTAGTTGTTTTAAGGTTTTGGGAGGCGGCATTTCTAAGATGGATTTAATCTTCTCCGGGTCGATTTCAATTCCACGATGTCGGACAACGAATCCTAAGAATTTCCGGAGGTGACGCCGAAGGCGCATTTTAAGGGATTCATCTTAAGGTTAAATTGTCTTAATCGTTCGAAAACAATTCTCAAATCATACGAGTGGTTTTCCTTTACTTTGCTTTTGATGACGACATCGTCCACGTAGCATTCGACTTGATTGTGGATGAGATCATCAAAAATTCTTGTCATTGCTCTTTGGTAGGTTGCTCCTGCGTTCTTCAGTCCGAATGGCATCATTGTGTAGCAAAATACTCCGATCGGCGTTCGAATGCTTTGTAAGCTTTTCATCTTACGGAGCCATTTTTATCCGGTTGTATCCTGAAGATCCATCCATGAATGAGAATATTTCATGTGTCGAAGCAATATCGATCATCGGTTCCGGAATCGGTAGAGGGAATTCATCTTTTGGACATGCCTTGTTTAAATCTCCGAAGTCCACACAAATTCGATACGACCATTCTTCTTTCGACTGGCACCACATTGGCTAACCGGGTCGGGTATTGTTCTTCACGGACAAATTTAGCGTCTATTAGCTTTTTAACTTCGGCTATGACTTGTTGTTCGATTTCTAGACGCATTCTTACGGGACCTTGTCGGCTCGGGACGAAGTAGGATCTACTCCTAGCTTATGGACTGCAACCTGCGGAGCTAATCCTGGCATTTCATCGTAGCTCCAAGCAAAACAGTCTTTAAATTCCATTAATAACTTGATTATTTCTTTGGAGTCTTCTTTATTGAGTAAGGAGCTAACAAAGGTAGGTCTAGGCTCTTCGCTAGTACCTAAGTTAATTTCCGTTAACTCATCTATTGTGGATTTAATTTCCTCTTCGAATTCCGGTGGAGCGTCTCCGATTTGTAAATCTTCGAGTTCGTCCGTAGTTTCCATGCAGTTTTCATTGGACTTGCAAGTGACAACCAAGCAAAATTCGGTATCGTCAGCTGACCCTACGTGCCGAATCCGAGTCCATACTTTGAATTGGGTGGACGGCCGGAGTTATTCCATAACTTTTCAAAATGTTGTGATTGGCCTTTTGTCCATTGTCGAGGTAAGAAACCACGTTGAATTAAATTTTGAACACGGGGAGAGTACCACTCAAAAGGTAATTCCATTAATTCGATGAAGTGACATCTTCGAATTGTACATTATTTTCAGTTTTGGAGGAAGAAGCACCACGGTAGAATTTGATTGGCTTTGCACCGTCACTACGTACCTCTTTGACCTCCATACCCTCGATCTTATTAGAATGGATCGGAGTTAGGGTCATAGTATGTACGTAGTGGTTAATCTTCTCGTACATTGATTTGTATTCTTCGTTCTTTTCATCTTCGAGGGAGATCTTGTATTACGGCTTCTTTCGACTTATTGTTGCTTGCTTCTTGCTTGATTTCTTTTTCTTCTTCGAACTATCATCCCAATCGAACATTGATGGTTGGTTTCCTCTCGTCCGATTGTCCTAGCGTCTCTACCACGACCTCGTCCCGGCCTCGACCTCGGATGCGAGTTGTGGAGAAACCTTCACCATCTCACCGGAAGGGAGTGGTGAGTGACTGTTGGACTAGAACTTCAGGTTCTTCGTTGTCTCGAACTTTCTTTGCTTCATTTGTTATGGTATCTCTGGAGAAGATTGTTTTCTTCGGCGGTGCATAATAAGCTGCATCTTCATGGATTCCAATTTCATGTACGGAGAATGGTTGTAAGTCACCTTTGATGCATTGTTCCCCTCCATCGTAGTACTTGATGCACTGGTGTAGAGATGATGGTACCATCCTGTTTTCATGTATCCATGGTCGGCCCAGTAGAGCGTTAAACGACGTTTCGAATCGATTATATGAAATTTTGCGGTTGTCTTTGCTAAATCACCGGTCTTCATCGGTAGCGTTATTGACCCGAGGGCTCTTTCTCCTTTACGGTTGAATCCTCTTAATAACATTTTGTCGGCCTCGAGCTCACGAGCATCGATTTCCAAGTATGCTAGTGTTCGAAGACTCATTATATTGATTGATGCTCTGGATCCACCAAAACTGCGGAGAGCGTAAACTTCCCGATCGTAGCTGAAATGTACAACGGTCGGTTGTGATCTGCATGTCCCAAGTAGTAGGTCATTGTACGTGAAGGTAACACCTCGTTGTTCCTTTAACGAGCAAACCTCATCCAAGGAATCTCCGGCCATTTGAGCTAAGCAAATTTCCGGATCAAGTAAGGCCTTGATCAGAGCTTCTCTCATCTCCTTTGATAAGATGAGAGCATCGTAGATGCTCAGTTTGGCCGGTAGTTTCCTAAGATGGGCTAGCACGTTGTAGTCCACTTTGTTCTCCTGCGTCTCGGCTTCTTCTCGAATGGGTATTTCTTCTGCTGGGGTTGGTTCTTCTTGAACAACCACACCTTTCCTTTGTCTTTTGGACCCATTCTCGGAGGTAGAACTCTTCCACTTCTCGAGTTGACTTCGTAATTTCTTCGAATCTAATGTTGAGTTTGTCGGTGTTTCCTCCGAATCGGAATGGTCGGCTCTTACGGATTATCTTCAAAATGCTGAAGGCTCCTAACTCTATCGTAACTGGAGCTCCTCGAAACTCACAGATAGAGCCGTTGCTTGTTGAGCTCTCGTAGCCTCCTTGATGGATGCCTTCTTCGTCATTGTGATCGTCGAGATCATGTATGATTTGAGAATTGTTGTTGGTATCGAAATTGACGCCCGGATTGTCGCTAGTTACGTAATCGTTAGAAACGGTCGAAACGTAGCCAACGCCATCACCCTTATCATTATATGATCCCACCGAAGTGAGCGAGATAATCATACAAAATCGGAGGTTCGAGGGATTTCTCCCCGAATCGAAACAACTATCCTAGGATAAGCGGCCCCTAGTCTAGCCTTAGGAATCTCGGTCCCCTCTTCTTCGTCGATTTTCTTCTTCTCTTCGATTTTCTCCTGTCGAGGTGGCTCTTCTATTGCGAGTGATAGTACCGGCTTAACGGGTCTCGAACTACGAATTGAAGCTCGCACCGAAGCAGTTCGGATGTTGTCTAAAATCTTCTTCGAAGATCTCGTCCAGGCGGTGGTCCATCCATCGTCAGTTGCATAGGGATTTATCGGAATGACGGGATCGGTTGAGATAACATTGACGGAACCTCCTTTCTGGGGTTCCTTCATGTACTCCTTCGGGATTGTTATATTTCCTTTCCGAAGGTTGTCGTTGAGCCGACTTTTGAAGGTAATGCGGTCTTCTATCTTGTGCCCAAGCATCCGATGGTAGGGGCAAAAGTTGGGATCACCTTTCTTGTTGACTTCCTGCGGTCTTTTGGGCTACGCGGTGGAAATCTGGAGTTTTCATTAAGCTACGGAACATCTTTGGTCTTGCTTCATTCTTGAACGGATATTCTGCTGCTCGAAGCTCCCTCGATGTACGTTGCGGACGGGACGGTTGTTCATACTTGCGGAGACGACTGATCAGTTGGACCGGGGTTCTTGGTAATTTTGTTGTGGTTCTTTGCGGCCGTTACGAGTGGTATTTGCATCGGTTGTTTGCCTTTGTCAAGTCTGTCGCAACGATCCCGGATTTCTTCTCGAAGGTCTTCATCTGGCTTCTGCTTGTCCGTCTTGTCGGCAAAACTTAATTGCTTCGCCTCTTCTTGCAAGCTTCCGGCCTTGCTTAACAACTTCTCAAAAGTCTTAATAGTGAATCCCTTGAGGAGAAGTCTTTATCGGGCCGTGAATGCTTTTAAGCGAGATGCCGACTGCATGTTGTTCTTGCGGTTGTGGTTCACACTTCATACTTAAATTTCTCCATCGAAGTATGTAATCCACTAGAGTTTCATTCGGCCTTTGTTTCTCTACCACTAAATCACCTATAGTGATGTGGTGCTTGAGCTCCGACAAATCGCTTAATGAAGAGGCTCTCTAGCTACGAGAATGTCTTTACTGGATCCGTTGGGTAATTACGCATACCGGTCGAAGGCGATCCACGACGGAGCTGCTAACGAGCCGTCGGAAGAGTAGCGCATCGCTCCCGCCGGCATTGCAACAAGCGGCACGAAAGTGTGCAACATCGTTGTCGGGGTTCCCGGTTCCGTCGAAGGTCTTAAACGAGAGGTGGTATGAAGCCTTTTGGGTATTGGACGGCGTCGAATTCTTACGGGTAAGGTCTACCCGTCCGAATGGATGTCCCGTTCTTCGATTGTGCTAAGGCTTCTCGCACTCGTTGTTCTACCAAGTTCTTGATATCCTTTTCGGGGATCATACTTTGTCTTGTATCCTTTTTCGGTGGTCATCCCCATTGACGGATGTAATCTCCTTTCCTCCGTCTACGATGTGAATGACTTACGGGGGTGTCTCTCATGTGGTTGTACTTGACTTTGGAGAGTGGCCGGAGCTATGGCCATCTCTTCCATCCTCTTTGCCATTTGAGCGATCGTGTCGTCCTTTTCCTGAAGTTGTCTCTTCATCGATTCGGCTCCTCTCTTTCTGCAGTCTGCGGGAGCACCTTGAGAAGGCGATGAAGCTCGTGTCTCGGCCATGTTGATTTCGCATATTCATTGTCCATGAATTCCGATGAGTCGATCTCATCTCCGAACTTTTCTTCTCTTTCTTTTGCCAACCGTCGGATGTCGGTTCTCGGCTTTTCCATGGCATCTTCTAGTGGAGCTTTCGTGTATCTTTGTGGTTGTCGTGCGATGGTTGCGGGTTCTTTTTTCACGAGTCCCCTTCATCGCGGTAGCACTTTCTTCGGATTCCGGCCTCCTGGCGAGACTTTCTTTCTCGAGCTGCTTGTTTCGGTCTCAGCTTGCCCCGTAGTGGGACGCCACACCATCCTTCTAGCGACGAGAAGGTCTATGACCGGATGGTACGGTGGCCGAATGCTTTGGAAGGTGGTATCCTCCCTAATCCGTAATCACGATACTACGACGGGCGGGCTAGCCTTCATTCTCTTGCTTGGCTTTTCTATCATGACGGCGGGTTCTACTCGGGG